>CM060921.1:621169501-622583251 GCA_030737875.1 Allium sativum | reverse complement strand
CCCATATCTCTATTACTGATTGTTATTTATACGTTGGCATTCATGGGGGTAAACACGTTCTGCGTTAGCGGCGTGGTCCTGTGATTTGCCTTATCATTTATATAAGTTAATTTTAAATGTAGAGTTTCTCACACCAGTCCCATGTCTGACTTGTAGTTTGTTTTTCCCTTGCAAACTCAGGTGCCCCTATTTTCCACATAGGCAGTCGAGTAGTTTATTTTGCAGATATATAAGCAGGATTCTGGATTGAAGCTTAAAGGTGTGTCCAGGCATTGATAGTCTTCTGCTATGTTAGTTTATCTATTTGCGCTGTGCATTGTATTACATTTGATGTAAATTAATCTTCCGCTGTATTATTTTCGATATACTCTGATATATTGTGTACTCTGATGTAACATTATTAAGATGTTTATAAAAGTGTTCTGCTATTTGTTCTGATGTGTTGTATGCCCAGAGTTAGCGTATCCGGGTTTTGAACGGTCTTAGTCGATTTAGCGATCGATTAGGTCCGAGCGAAATCCGTATCGTTACAATCTTCTTTCTCCTCTCCCAAAAAAAGCCAAACCTAAATTCCTTTCTACTTCATCAGCCTCTTCTTGCCTAAAAATTCGCGGTATCCTCTTCTTCTTAAATTTTTGTCCATCCTCCTACTAAAAAAAAGGATCTTTAATTTGCAAGTTCGCTGCATAGGATTGGTCGTTGTCCATGTTAATTTCTTGTCTTCGTCATAACCATGCAAGGTGAGCATCGCTCTCATGATTAATATTCATATGCTAATAAATTAACATCATATGAAATTAAATTTATTTTTTGCTTGTTTGGTTGATAACTACTTGAATTGTTTGTTTAGTTAACTGTCAATTTCATGAATCTTGGTCATTAACTTGTTAGTCATAACTTAATGAATGATTAGTGAAAATGATTTGAATTAGTGGTAGATAAATTCTTGAATTATTGATTAAATAACATGAAATATTAGTTGAAATTTATCTAAAATAATTGTTGATAATTAGATGTAATAGTGGTATTTGATTTATGTATTGCACTTACGTTGATTGTTGTATGTTTGTTGTATTGACCATTTATCACCCCTGCTATCATATTTGCAAGTTCCAGACATCGTATGAAATTTTACAGAAATATTAATATGGTTTAAATGAGACATACCTATATTTTCGATTTAACGAATAGATTTAGAAATTTAGTTGAAACTTTTAAATTTGAACTTAGATAGTAAGATCGAATATTTTGCTTTAATAAAGGAAACAATTTAGCGTAAAAATTTAATTTAATTTTAGATATAGTGATCCAATTTGACATCTAATTTAAATTAAATTTGTTGATTTAAAGGTTAAATTTTTTTGGCAAAGCCAACCAGTTTTAATAGTGGACTGTACCGCTTTTTCATTATAGCAAGTAATGAGTACAAAATAAGATAGGAGATAAGCAAACCGCTTATCTGCTGCAAACATACTGACACAAGTAAAATAGAATAACTATAATCAGAGCATCACGCAGGGTGTGATCAGTTACTATACAAATACAGTCAGATACATGATACCCAAAAGATTACAATACTAAATATTTCTCTTAGGGAAATTGTTTTAAGTTTTCATATACTTGCAAACCAGCAACAACGCAAGTAGAAACAGACCACTTTATACCACCAAGCCAGAAGAAGGAGAAACAAGACATATACACCATCAAAAATGGAAGGCTGAGATACCAAGTAGAATAAGGAAGCAGCTAGAACTTCAAGCTTAAGAACATATGCAGATGATTGAATATTTGCAGAAGATGAAATTAGGAGCTAAGAAGGTAGCTGGAGGAAGAGTGAAGAATCGCAGTATATCAAAACTGGTAAGTATGGCTACTTCAATATGAACAGAAGTACAAGAATCCATTTGGCGTACTTCATTTCATACATCCATTCAGATCTAGAACTATAAGAAGAACAACCAAGCCACAGCTAAAAACCACCAACAAAACCTAAACTCCAAGACGCCACACAAAGCAAAGATGACACTGCTCACTTACACCAAGTCGCAAAACTACAGACCCCACTCATTTACCAAAACCAACTAAAAACAAACCCAAACTGGCAAAATAACAAGAGATCCAATATCATCAACACAAAAATCCCAGAACCAATATGAAAAACACATATTTTACATCATTGCCAACCTCTATCTATCTTATCAGACATCTCTACCGCAATACAAACCCAAAGGCATAATCAAAACCAAAATACATACCAGATTCAGCAAACTATCATCCTCATTTGAAGCAACTTACTATAAATATGGTAGGTCAAAAGGAGGAAGTCAGGCTAGCCAGGAGGAGGAAACAACAAAATGCAATTAAGAAAGGCTAGATAAAAAAAAGCGCAGTCAGTAAGGGATCTGAGTTATGTGAAGCGTAATCAAAGGACGTAGGCTAAAGATCAAAGACGGGGATGATAACAGAGAGGAGATAAGTATAAGAACAAGGTACGGAGGGAAGATAGAAAGGTAAGCAATGTCGATGCTGCTAGAAAGGAGCTAGGGGATGACAGTGGCAATGTAAGCTGGGGAAGATGGATTGAAAAATAAGGAGGCTTCTAGATCTGACAAAGAGAAAATTAGATCCACAAGGAGAAAGCTAGGTAACAGAGGAAAAGGCCAGGAGGAAGACGAGACAAAGGAATAGGAAAACGAAGATGGTTAGAGAGGAGAGACAGGAAGGGAGGAAGGAAGGGAAAAAGAAGAGTTGCCGACCCTAGTCGCCATTGAAGAAAGGAAGCGCTCTTCTTGTTTTCAATCCAATTATTTTAAGGTTAAATTTAATCTTAAAAGATTTGAATTGATTGGTTTATTTATATTTAATTAATTGGGAAGAATTAAATTTATTATTGAAGTTTGGAAATGGATCTTCTTGAAATATAGAAATTGAATTTGATGTTAAAACTAATATATGACATGGTATTGGGATTTGAAGTTTGAATTTGAAATTAAGTCGATTTTTGGAAAATGATAGTGAAGTAAAGGTTTGAAATAAACCAACTAATAAAATGAAATATGATGTCTGAATCTTGAGAATATTCTTGTGTTAAATTACTTGTACATGTCACCTAAGTATTTAATTTAATTTAATTTAATGTGCATAAGAATAGTAATCTTGACTCGAGTATTTTGTGTTTTGCATGTAACGCTCAGGCCAGATTCGAGTGTTATAGATTTAAAGACTTCCGCTATTGAAGTTAGTGAGTGTTTTAGATGTGCCCGCTGGTTCGACAATTTCCGTAATTTTAAAATTTAAAATCTAAGTATTTCCGCTGCGTGAAATCATCGTACAACTCTAATATTTTGTGCGAAATGCTTCCGCTGTGAGATACTATAGTTTATTTATTTTGTAATTTCTAAGTCTGATTTTGTTTAGACTCCGTAAGCTAAATAACAATCCGTCTTTTCAAGCGGTTTAAGTTGGTTAAATTACCGGCTTGAAGCGGTCGAAAAGCAGGTCGTTACAACCTTCATATACCCAACTTCAGTTTTGTTTTACTTTTTACAATTGGTAAAAATACTCTTATCCTTTATGTGTTTGTCATTTCAGTATCAACAAATCGTATATCATAGTTTGGACACAAGTAAAATCAAATTAGTTTCATGAATCATAAATTCAATTCTAAATTATTTGCTACTTTAAAATTTACATAAAAGTTGAGTTTTGAAATGAATATATAATTCATTCATAACATATCATAAATATTTACATTGAAGTTGTAAATAAACTAAACTAGCCGACTGGAACTTACTTAATACACACCAGTCGACTTGAGTTTAATGACTTGATTCATTTGTATTGAACTTGCAAAAATAAACAAAACTTGCAAATACATATTGAACTCGCAAATATATTGAACTTGCAAATATTGAACTTGCAAAACGTACATATATTAACTAATACCAATGAGTAAACTAATACCAAGCAGTAAAAGCATAAATACGTACGGTCAATTATAACATCTTCCAAATTCAAAAAACGACTACACAAGTATTGTATGCTAACACAATCTAATATACTACCATTACTGTCGAAGCATAATTATTTAATCTAACCATATCCATGTATTTGTCAATTCTATCTTGGTGTTTCTAATACAATCACTTGCGTTGATATTGAATATCCGCTTAAAAAACGAACATTGTGAAGTCGGAGGTAAAGGAGAGTCCGATTTGAGCTGGATGCTAACAAAATGACAATTATCAACAAAATCCATGACCACCATCCTTTTCTGATTCGCTAGAGTAAGTCGAGTTGTTGTGGGGACATAAGTGCAACTGGTAAACTTACTCAACAACACAACAACTGTACCAAAAGTTTTTGCAATAACAATTCCAGATTTTTCCATTTGCATCCATTCATTTTTTGTAATATAAGCCTTCGACTGTATCCTGTTTTTAAGTTCTTCAAATCCACAAACATCTCACAATGTTTTGTACATTACCTTATTAAGCCTTAAGTTGTTAATCATTGCCTCACGTACATACTTGCAAGGATTATCAGGTCTTTTACTATGTAATTTTACGACGACCCACTGGCTACAATTTCCACCAGCCGACATATCATCTAACCCATTGATGTAAGGCTGCATTATCTCAGACATCTGCATCAAGTGTGAGGCTTCCAATTTTTTGTATTTGTCATACCACGATTTTTAAATGATCGTGCAGGAGTAGGATTTGAACCACATGATAACGAAGCTTCAACGTGCTTAAAAAAGAAGGATCTCGTTTTGTTGACTTATCTTTTGTTTATTGTTTCGTAGATGGCCTATTTTTCCTTATCGCAGTAACTAGCAGTTCCAAAAAATTTGTTATTGACAGAAAAGCTGCTAATTTTAATTCACTTTGCAACACAACCCGCTCATTATCTGGTGCACTCTCATATCTATTGTGAAGTGATTTAATTTCAGGTAACTCATGAAATCCAATAGTCAAACGGTGTACAGTAGGAGGTGTGCAAGTTAGTTGTTTCCAAAATGCATCAATGCTGCTATGAGGGGTAAAACCGTATGTCAATATGAACTCCGCAATCATATGCGAATAAGGTAATCCATTAACTTTCCGTAGAGTTCATCCGTAACTTTCAATAGTTGAACCAACCTGACAAACGACGCTCAATTCATGTAGTAGCAAGTCCAAAGTTTTATGCGATACAAATCCATTGAGTTCTTTGAACACTAGTTCTTGATGGAAATAACGCATTGATCTTGTAGCACTTGATTCAAATGCATGTTCGATTGCAACTATTTCATTTTCCGCGCATAAATGCGCATTCGTCCAACACTGTACAAACTACCAACCGTAGAATCAAAATATAATTTCAATCATTGATATGCACTTTCAACAATACTAGTCGATACATTGTCGTAATGTTTATATTGGTTAGTCTATGCAAATAACAAACATTTCTTTATACCTATTCAACCAATTTTTGATCACGTATGTTACCGAACTTTTATGCTTGGAAGACCATTCTTCTCGGAATGATTTTAGGTTTCGTTCATATTCTTTGATAGTTAAAGCGTTGATTATATTGCTCAAATCATCAAAAAACAGTTGATATTCCTTTTTACCCTATTCATCTTCCACCATAATTTCCTTCTCCTCAACCATGCCTCTTTTGCTCTTAATGAACTTCGGTTTACAATTTTCTTGAATATTTTTAGAGATATGTCATGCACATAGGATATGATGGACAAGTGGAAACACGGGCGATACAACTTCAATAAGAGCGATTTCAACATCCGTTATAATAACATGGGGATGCTCGTTTTCTCCGTAAAGACATTCAAGAGCCCAAATATATGTCTCCGTGGTTTCCCGACTAATAAAACCAAGTGCTACCATGAATATTTCCGGTTGACTTATGTGACACCATGTGAAAACAAGGTAGCTTGTACCTATTAGTTTTGAAAGTACAATCCAAAAAAAATTATTTGATGAAAGCATTTTGCAAAATCAATGCACCTTGGATGACTAAAAAACAGATCGAATATATGATTCGTGTTTAGATCAACTCTATGAAACACAGAATAATGTCATTTAACCGATAATTTCACAGACTATTGCATTATAGATCTCCCTTCGTATTTATCAGTTTCAATTTTACTTTGGCATTGCACAAATTTCTAATTATTGACCGATTTTCAGGGTTTTAGTGGATAATATTTGGCGTGGCCTAGCTCCACAATTAGTCGTGTTTTGAATAGTTTTCAACTCACTATCTTTCAACTTTGCTATATAAGCATGACCGGTTAGGTAGGTAGAAATAATGTGTTATGGCGACCATTTTTCACCGTTAGCGTCCACTTCCATCAATTCGGCATGTAGCTCTTAACTCAAACAGACAAACACAATTTTTACTTCCGGATCTTCTTCGCTTTTGTTGGGTTTTTGGTACATAATTCTTAGTTTTGTGGGTACAATTCTCACCACTCCTCTCAAATATCAGTAGCATCCATGAACCTCTGCCATTAGTTATAACATTTCGAAATCTTGTATATTTAATTACAATGATGCAGTTGCCTTTAAGTCCTCGTTCCATACACCATTCTCGTACTTCCCCATTCGATTCAAATATCTGCATTATTTAAAAACATATTGAATCTGGTTTGTTAACGTATCAAAATCGAAATATTTAAGTTCCAAATTCGACATTAAAGCATACCCTATCAGTTGTGAAATACTCGGTTAAATCCAGATATTCAGCACGGTCCTCAACAATCCTGCCATCCTGCAAATCCAACTCTCCATACTCCATTATTTTCTTCTTCTACATATCGTTCTGTAAGCACATCATTTTGAATTATTCATCAATCTGCAACGAAATAGTAGTAATAATATTAATTATTCAGTCCAAATGAAGATTTCAAGAGGGGCAAACCACTTTATAAAAAGGGTAATGAATTAACGTATTACTATGCGAACAACGACCACTGTTGGTCATTTAACGATGCCAGTGTTAAATTTCATTTTCGGCAATGTCATGCCGTTTTTTATTAGGTAATTCAACTACATAATGTCATTTAACTGTGCAACAACAAAATTGCACCATCTCGTTCAAATAACGGTCAACATGTGCCGAAATTGAAATATAATACACACTTTTTTGTTTTCGCACGAAAACATGTTCATTATCGTCACTATCGCACGCTGTAACTTCAGCTTATATTCTCGATATCGTGATAAAATTTCGATCATAATTGGCCACACAATTCACATTCAAATTCAGTCATCCTATTCCAATACAGTATTGCGTTTACATACTTGTTCCGATGTCTTTTGATCACCAACGCTACTTTTCCGTGTCTCCGTTGCTTTATCTATATCCATTTTCTGATTCTTTTATCCACCATTAAATTGAGATCATTAATTAGGGTTTTAATTTTAAGGTTCATAAATAATGACCATAGAGATAATATTGAAAGTTTATTAATATGTTTAAGTGAGCTAATTTATTTTAAACCCTTGACAATTTTATAATAAATTAAAAATGGTACTCTTCTTAGCTAAAGTCGTCCACTTTTTTCAATACTAAAATGAGCTTAAAATGGCACAAGGCAAGCCCAGTTTCGAAGATGCCCCGAAAGAGAACCATATCAAATCGCGAATTTCCATTCGGATTCCATGGCTTCTCTTGCAAAACGGAAGATGCTTTCTTCTTCCCGGATCTTAAAAGTTCACTTTCCACTTGTTTCGATCTACAATAATCCAACTGCAAAAATTTCTTCTTCCAGACCACTGAAACCCTCATCTCCTTCCAACACTCTAGGAATCCACGTTTTTAACTGCCCAGTACTGTATTTCCCCTTTAACATTAATTTTGTTTGCATTTTGATTTTTATCATGTCGTAATTCTGATTTGGTTTCAGGATGCAGTTGGAATTGTAGCTAAGCTTTCTGAATGCCTAGCGAAGAGAGATGCAAATTTACATACTGTTGATGTATTTGTTCCTGAAAACAAAAACGTTTTCTATTCCAGAAGGTAAATAAATCATCATTCTTTCCATCTCTTTTGGTTGGTTGTAATTATGTGGTCGGTCAATTCACAAGATCAAATGCAGTGCAGTTATAGGAACTGAATATCGATATTACAAACCAATTGGATTTTATTTTTTAATTATACACCGGTGAACTCAGCAAAATGCTGGATTCCTCCTGTTTTTTTCAAAATTGCTGGGTGAACTCAATAAAACAAAGTGGGTTTAAATAGAATTTGCCATAATACAATTTTTTTAACAAAAACCTTCTGTACTTACAAACATCTTAGCTATTTTCATATCCATGTCAAAGTAAATAACGAAACTTGAGTGAACTTTTTGTTCACTTATTTCTCGATATTTTCTTTGTCTCGTCTTTTTACGATATTTTCTAGGTCCTTGTATCTTTTCTTCGTAATTTCTTCGTCCAATTGTATCGTTTGGTTACGTTTGAGAACTGGAAAATTCGACTGTGACAGTCTTAATCTTTGATTTTGTATGACCATAAGACAATGAGCAGATTAATTTTATTTAATTTTTAAATTGACAATTGATACCCCGAAATTCATTTTGACAAAATTTAGATCCAATCCAAAAGTATTTTATTGTTTTGTTAAATAATCAATTTATTATCATTGTCGAGTAAGTATTCAACAAGTTGGGGTGTTTACTTCGAGTTTATTTTTTATATTCAAAATACATAGTTCTGTCATATTCTTTTTGTTTTTTACAATAGTATAATATTAATGTTTCGACCGGTGGAATAGTATATCAAATTTATTACACAGGAAAACATGACATAGCGTTGTGTTTTGAATATCAAAACAGCTTGAAATCATTAAATTTATTGACTGCTCAAAACATTGAAGACTCCTTTGGATTGTGGATTTCAGAATCCAAAAAATAGATCTTTGAACATTGACTGCAAGTTTAGAAAATAAATAAAAATCACAGTGGTCTATTTGTCTACGATGGACTTTTTAAGTATCATAAAATGTCCAGCGTAACAAGCTCCACCAGACTCATTAAGTCAGTTGTTGAAATTATTGATTCAAAACACCTTGTTATCTAAATTATCGATTCAAACGTCTGGCAGTTTATTACACCGTATTTTTTAACCACTATGCCCATTTGATTATGGCAGCGGCATTTGCCGATCTATTTCTAAGTTGTGGTCATTTGTTCAGATAACAAATGAAACCCAACGAGGTGTTTGTTGAAATCTCCTTGAGCACATTAAAATACAGAAAACACGCCTTTTAAAAGTCTATTTATTTTGTTATTTGAAAATTTAGGATTTTTTTTTTGAACATTCATATATTTTACATAAAACTTTGAATTCTTTTTTTTTTTTTGGAAAAATTATGTTTTTTTTTAAAAAAAACTACTATTGCTATAAATTTTAATTGTTTAAATCTTTTATTTAAAATTGATTTTTTTTGTTTGAAAATGAATATGCTTCTTGATAATGTTTTAGTTGATTTTCTTGTTCTTATGGAAAAACGGATTCAGAAGGCTATATGTTTTTTTTTTTTTTTTTTTTTTTTTTTTTTTTTTTTTTAAATCTCAGTTCAGACGAAACCATGGAAACTTGGGGAAGTTCAATTATTGATTTAGGAAGATTTTTAATATTGGTGATTTGCCAAAAAATCAATGCAAAAAGAGGGAGAAAGCTGGAGATAAATTATTCTGCTAGATTTATTTTCTTATTTTGTTGGCTTTGGACTAAAGGAGATACTTTCTGTTCATCTGGTAATAGGAAAGTCTACTTATTTATCGTTTTGATCAAGCTAGAGCCGAATAATAGACAGTTTGATTCATTTGTTATTTTTTGTTTGGTTACAAAATCAAAGTGATTTTTTGTTTGTTTGTTTGTAAAATCATTGAATGGATATATGGTTCCGGGTTGAATCAAACTGTTTCTCCAATTGGTTTATATGCATTTAATCATTCAATGTTACTCGAGGAATATGTTTCTTTTTCAGCATTAAAACTGATACCTATTTCAATATTTTCCCTTAAATAACAACTCATTACATCTGTTTATTTATATGTATCCGTCACATTTGACACGTTAAACAAAATAAATCAACTGTCATTTTATTGATAATGATGACTATACTAAGCTGTTAAGAAATTATGAGACATTGAATTTTTGTCATGAATAGCAAAGTATAGGCTTGTACTAAATTGTGAAAATACAAGTATGATTCAGATTTTTTTTTTTTTTTTAACATTTTATTCTTCAGTAACCAGGGTAATGATTTTCAGTGAATTTGTATTTGATCCTGCAATCTGGCCGAGGGATATAATGGATAAAGATTTCATGAAGATATCAAATTTATTCAAAGCAGAAAAATCCGTTGTTCGTGTTCCTGATCTGGACCCAAAATATAAGATTGCAGTTCTTGCATCAAAGCAGGTTTCATCTCTACTCAATAATTTAAATTAAAATATGCATTTATTTGTGTTTGTGTATGTGCTAGTAACATGCTGTTTGTTTGTGCATGTGCTGGTATCATGTTGTAATGGTTCGTTACTAGCTGTCAGTAATTGCAAACATATAAACTTTCATTTTTTTTTAGATGTATCCCATGCTTAGGCTTGTCAGTGGTACGGTTTTTGGGTCCCGAACCTGCTCTGTTATTGGTTATACGAGTTTTCCCTTTTACTATCCAACCCCGGCCTGGTTATTATGGCTGGGTGTGGTTTTATCGATATCCGGCCTGGTCATTGCTTGATCCGACTATTTATTTTTGCATTGAATCAAAACATGAGTTTGTATGTGATAGGCTCATTAGGTAGAACTCTCCCTTAAAAGCTAGCTTGTAAGGGGAGGGTGCCTAATGGACTATATACTAGCCAATAGCTCCCATATTTTGAGGTATGGGACATATCATTTCACCGCTCTTCGAAAGTCCGACGTCCGCGTCGGCCTACTCTATCGACACTGACCCGACGGTAGCCCTTTTCTCTTCGGACGGCTTCACTCACCGACGGTAGCCCTTTTCTCTTTTGGACGGCTTCACTCGTCGATGGTAGCCCTTTTCTCGGTGGACGGCTTCACTCACCTATCAGTATTTTAATCCAGCCTATAGGTCGCCCCTCCCGCGGCTCGAACTTCCGTCGAGCGGTTCTCGGTGAAAGCACCAAATGATAGGCTCATTAGGTAGAACTCTCCCTTAAAAGCTAGCTTGTAAGGGGAGGGTGCCTAATGGACTATATACTAGCCAATAGCTCCCATATTTTGAGGTATGGGACATATCAGTATGCTATTTGTTTACCATTCCGTTTGTTTGCTGTAGATTTTTTTTGTGTAATTTTTTCGTGCACTACTTCACCTGTCCATATTATATCTTCGCATTGTTTGTATACAAATTTTACCAAAGTTGCAATTTTAAAATATTGTTTTAACATAAATATTCTGAGTTAGGTTTACGGACATTACCTACCAAACTTAAAATTCTTGTTAGATAAGCTAGGGTCTGGGTTTTATGGTATCCGGACTGAACCTGGCCCATTGACAGACCTACCCATGATGCGTGCTAATTGGATTGACCAGTGTCCATTATAGGTAAAGCTGTAGCTTTTAGATGTGCCATTATCAATATTTTACGGGACACTGAGGTACCACATTATTACTCCATTGTTTGAGGGAAGCGGATGTTGATAGTGACAGTGGTGGAAGCAGGGAAAAAAAATTTTGGCAATGGTTTTTTTTTTTTTTTTTTTTTTTTTTTTTTGGGAGTTTTCAAATGATAGGTTTTACATAGGCATGTCAGTGGATCTTTCATATGCAAATAATGCTATACCCGCAGCCGCATTTGGAATAAGTTTCGAATATCTAAAGAGCCGTCCCTGGGCTTGGGCTAACTGGACGACAGCCTGGGGCCCTATTTTGAAGAAGGGCCCAACTTTTCAAATTTATATTATAATTGTTAAAGCACAAAGCATATGAATAAAAATGTAATTGTTTGTATGGATAAGTGTTTGCCTTGTGAGTTAGGTGTTCCTATGCCTATTTATTTTACAACCAACGTGCCACGTTATTTGTTGCTATACGGTGTTTTTGTCGTTGCTAAATGGTCCAAAATTCAACTTTGTCGCTAGATGGTCTATTTTTATTGTTGATAAATGGTCCAATCTTAAACTTTCTTCTTTTACAATAACATTGGCCAACAGTCAAATTCTTGTTCGCCTTGGCCTGGATATCAGATATTTATCTGCTTTGTTGGCAATTAATAAAATAAAATTAAAAAAGGACTTTTATACGTCAGATGTTCATTTACACATGTATTGCATGAATAATTATGTGTATAGACAACAAATATCAGTCATTTTATGTATTACAATATGCATACTCTCAACTGCTATCTTTATAGAAGTGGACGGATAATGATTGGATGTGTATACTATTATATCTGTATTTGCATCCGCTTTTCGAAATTTGGATATTATTTTCATTTTTCCGATGCAGACGCTGACAGGTTTTGGATTTTCTGGTTATTTGTTTAATGTGAAGCTATTTTTTGCTGCTTTAAAAATTCTCAGCAAATAATAATAGAACACGCTTAATCAAATATTAGGTAAAGTATCCGTATGTAGTTGGTAACTTCGTATGTTGGTTTTAAACTTCAATACATTAACTGTTACAGTAAAAGTTTATGTAGTTTGAGAACTGATCTCAATATAACGGCAGCAGCTAAGCATCTATATGTCACGTAATTTGGCATGAAACTATTTCTGTTTAATCAGAATTCAAGGGGATAGTAAGGATAAATATGTCCAATTGTGAGTACAACACAGTTAAAGATAGATAAAACTTGACACTGGCTCCTTTGTTCATGATTGTAATTTAACATTTTACATTCTTGTCTTAGATCATAATGTAATTATTACAAAGCTGTTATTTATGTTGTCAACTATTTCAGTAGAAATTTTACGATGCTAAGTGCCAAGAACTTGATTGATTTTACATGTTTTCATAGTACAAACATGAATGCTGAATTTTCAATCTTTTTACATATTTAGGATCATTGTCTTGTTGATGTGTTGCATAAATGGCAGGAGGGTCATCTGCCTGTAGATATAAAATGTGTGATAAGGTAACACATGATAAACGGTTCCTTTTGTGTTATAATTGAATGACATTATAGTACAATCTTTATTTTGTTTTGTTTTTGCTTCAGCAATCATGAAAGAGGTCCAAACACTCATGTTATGAGATTTCTTGAAAGAAATAGAATACCGTATCATTGTTTGCCTACAACTAAAGTAATGAAAAGAGAAGAAGAAATTTTAGAGTTGGTTAAAGATACGGATTTTCTGGTCCTTGCGAGATATATGCAGGTATAATGTATTTATATTAATTACACATTAAGTGCGAACGTTCTATCTTTGTGTGTTGGGTTTTACTTTCTTTTTTTTGGGTGTATATAGATTTTAGTCAGTGTTTCATGATCAATATGAATCATCGTTTACTGTTTTATCACCTCAGATTTTATCCAAGGGATTTTTGGACAGCTATGGCAAGGATGTTATTAATATTCATCATGGCCTCCTCCCTTCATTTAGAGGCGGCAACCCATCAAAACAGGTGTGTTTTGCAAATGATTAGTTCTATTATTAACTTCATCATCATCTTATGCGTTTATAATTTTAACTGTGAGTTTCAGGCATATGATGCAGGAGTAAAGCTGATTGGAGCGACTACTCACTTTGTTACTGAAGAACTTGACGCCGGACCTATCATTGAACAGATGGTATGCCACCTTGTGTTCAGAGTCTCTGAATGAATATGCATGAATATAAAATGAACTTTATTACATTTTACTTATACGATAAAGTTTTTTCAATATATATATTACAAACATTAATCAGCCATGTGTAGAATTTAGATGTAATCCTTTGAGTAGCTTCCATTTTTATTTTAAAAACATTAAATATGATTATCTTCTCATACCACTGGTGCATATTTGTTTTACTTCCAAGTTGGCTAACGATGGTGAGTATTTGGTGAATCAGGTAGAAAGCGTATCTCACAGGGACACATTAACAAGCTTTATACAGAAGTCTGAAAACTTGGAGAAGCAGTGCCTGTCAAAAGCGATAAAATCATACTGCCAGCTTCGTGTTTTGCCATATGAAATGAAGAGAACAGTTGTATTCTGAAAGAGTCTTGATTTGGTGTCAGTTCATTGATTTGGTGCCAGCTTCGTGTTTTTCCTCCATTGTAAATTTATGGATTATCTTTGATAAGCTGTGCATTACACGGCTGTTGCTCTTTCTCAAAGGATTGCGATTTTAAATTTTATTCAGTTGACCGTGTAATATAATTATAGTCTGTACTTAATAAATTTTAGGAATAATTGATAAGTTGTGTATTTTGTGTAGTAATCAATAAATAATAAAATTTAGTAAGTACTAAGGAATAATTAATTACTTGTTTGATCAATTAAAATGAAATAACATGCAAATTAACTATCTTGAAAATACATCGATAATACAATAAAAATACAATTATACTAAAAATCGAATGTTTCTTCTACCTTTTCTTATCATATAATCTTACTACCTTTTTTGCTTGTCGATTTTTGGCTGATCACTATAAACAATCGTTGAGCGTAGATGACATCGCTTCACGGAAGATAAATTCTCATCTTTGTGCAAGTTGTTGGATACGAGCATTAATTTGTGCGTAGTTTTGATGATTTTTTATTGAATCTACGTTGTTTGTGATAGGACTGTCTGAAGATGCATTAGATTTTTTTTGTTTCTCTCATGCATTAGGTCAACAATGTCATATAAATCATTATCAGCGTCTGTGCGACATCTTTTCGGTTTGCTATGACCAAAAGACGATATAATGGCTGAAGCCTGTTGCAGTAGAACTTAACAGTGTGGAGGACTGGCAGGTGAATTCAAGTTTGGAATGTTGACATCGGTTTGCTTTTCACCCAGTAGATTGAAAACCCCCTTAAAAACCCACGTTCTATCAAGCTGGGTTTGTACAGAAGGAGGGATACTTTGTTGCATTGGTTATGTAGAAGCAGGCTTACACTTAAGCAGTGGATGTTTGCGGATATAGATTGGATCATTATCCGAATCTGCATTCGCGTTCGCATTCGAAATCATTTTTGAATATCGAATATCTGCATTAGTGGATATAGATGGATATCGGACTATTATCCGATCCGTCAACGATCGATAAATCAAATAACATAAATGGGAAAAAAATTGTTTAACAAATTTTTTTTTTTTTTTTTTTTTTTTTAAATTCAATTGGTTGTTAAAGTACAAAAAATAGACAAGTATGATAGTAGTAGATAATTTTGAGCAATTAACATGCATTTATTGTGTATAATATAGGTTTTCAACTTAATAAAATAATAATTTATTATATTTCATTATGTTATAATACATATAATTTAAACTATAATCATGGAAAACAAAAGATGGATGATTTTATGATGCAAATGTGTCTATATCTGCATCCTTTTTTTTTTTTTTTTTTTTTTTTTTTTTTTATTGTATTAATACTAATTCGTCTTTCGGATACGAATGCTAATGGATTTGAGATTTTCCGGATACCGATTGATAACCCTAATGATGTCTATATACTTGCATTCATCTCTTGAAACAATTGTTGAATTATTTCCAAATTTTCAAGTGGTGCATTTTGATATTTCAGGATACCCAATCCAAATTCCTTTAAGTAAACAAAAAAATTATAGAAACAATAAAAAAAAGTCGTATATGAAAACAACCTTTACATGATCGCTCTGTCACTCATCGCTATTTGGAATAGTTTGTTCAAGTGGAGTCCAACCAACATCGCTTTAATTGCACCTGTTTTTCCACTTGACCCATTTCTAAGACCATCGTGCTTTTTTTTTTTTGAATTTTTGGTTCATTTATCGAATAATATTTTGATTGCTTTGTATAGCTTGGTTGAACTTATCGATTATAGCTTTATGCAATTTCTTTTTTGCTTTTACCATAAAGAGAATGCTTCGATGATATATTTAAAAAAAATAAAAAAAAATAAAGAAGAACAACAACTAAGTAGTCTTAAACGATCAAGAATGCACAATCTTTCGATTTGTCTATCTAATTTCAAAAGAAGTTTAATATACAGGATTTTTTTTTTTTTTTAAACAAATGGTAGTGTAAAACAATACTAGATTACCATTACAAATTCACAGAAATTTGTTGTTGTCAATCGGATTACATAAGGTAAAAAGGAGATGGATGGGGGAATTATATAGAGAAAGAAGGGGAGGGTAGTCAGTGCAGTCGCTTGGGGAAATGGTCGAAGCCGTCGAACGCATTAACCGCCAACGTCTCATTCCTCCCTCCTCCCAGCAGTTTGAATGAGGCACGAGAGAAATTTGAAACATTGGAGCATTCGATGTGTCAAATCTGTCTTCAAAGGTAACGTGCTAGAAATTGCACAGGAACGACGCCTTCTACTTAGGAGTGGAAATAATTAACATTGGAAAGAAACAAAAGGAAATGAATAGGAAATACAGGTATATAAACAAAATTTTAACCTAAAGAATGAAGTAGTATGACTGGTACTTCTAGATCCATCCTCGCAACCTTTTATTGGCTCTCTGGCTTTGCAACTCTCTCTCTCTCTCTTGAAAATTTTCAGAATGATTTGGGTTATTGGGTTTGTTTTTGAAGAGAGAAGAAAAGGAAGGAACAAATCATTTGTCCCACATCATGGGTATTTGAGAAAATATTCATGTATAAGAATAACTTTCTCATGAGGTTGTTGTGGTCCCGAGGCTCTCAAATGTGTGATTTATTGTAAGTAGGGAAGTCATGCACCACACATGCATGTGCCGCCACCGTCCGTCCGACTGAATCAAACCGGGTACGGATTTCGAGTTTCGGGTCTGGATCCAATAAGCATATTTTTGGATAAAGTTTCAGAATAGTAATAGGTCGGATTTCATCCCATTGCAGACCCAAAAATTAATTTAAATGCCGGCGTAAATTTGTAACATTTTGTTGTCGTTACAAATGAAAGGACACATGGTTTGATTTCAAACGAATATGATCGTTTGTAATAGTTGTGAACCGCTCCAAACGGTCACAACCCTTGGTGAATGGACACATCCCTTATCTCCTATAAATAGTCACACCCGAAAATTGTGTTAGAATTCATATTTTCGAAACTACTTCTTTTTCCTTATAGTTCTGCAACGCCTACATTACCAACACTAGAAAGGAGTTGCAAATTCTTCAGGTTGCAATATAAACCATTTTAGAACATTGTTTCTTCTTCTTCTTCTTCAATATTTTCTCTACTTGCATCATCATAAATAAAATACAAAATATTTTTGGTCGAATCAAAGTCGTACAAACTTTGAATTCGATTACGTTGTTCCAAGGCTTCATTGAATCCTGAAAGTCGATAGTTCAATAAACTGTTTGTACCTGGTGGGTTGAGCTATTGCCTAAAAGAATTTATTCCATAAATCCTTGAAGTCTGAAGTACAACAATATCTTTCTCATAATCGTCTCGAACTGCAAAATCTTCAACAAATTTTCAAACAATAATCTTCAACCATCGAAGGTTCAAGCGCTCTACAAGTTATAAATCAACATTTATCCCGATTGGAGCAATTTGATAGAGACAATTTCACTCGTTGGTAAGAGACAATGAAATTATTTCTAATCACCGTCAAATTGTTCTACATTTTGGAAGATGGATTGAAAGTTATACCAGAGGAAACTTACAAGGATAATGCCGCTCTAAAGGCAACACGTGCAAAACACAAAGAGGACGATTTTCTATGCAGAGGGCACATTCTGAAGGCATTGTTTACTCCACTCCACAACACTCGTAGGACCTTGAAAGCTGCAAAGGCACTCTGAACTGCATTGGAAAACAAGTATCACATATCCAAGGCAAGTAACAAGAAATTTCATATTTGTAGTTTTATGATTTTCAAATTGGTCGCTAATAAGTCCATAGTTGGACAAGTAAGCAAAATCTTAGTACTGGGTGAATCAACTTAGAGATGCTGGAATAGATCTCTCTGAATCTTTTGTTGTTGGAGTTATTATTTTGAGACTTCCACGTTTTTGGAATGATTATAAGAAAAATTGAAGCATGCAAGAACAGATTATGATTTAGATGGTTTACAGTGTCATCTTTGTTAGGGATGAGAATCACGGATCTTAAGGAAAAATTAACACTAAAGGGGGGAGGGGGGAGTAAATAGTGTTTTAAAGAGATTATAGAAAATCTAAACAATTGATGATTACTCAAACAACTATATGAACCATAAAATGACAATCACAACAGAAACAATCACAGATGCAGATATAAACATAATAAAATGCAGAAAAGGAAAGAACATACCGGATTTTATACTGGTTCGAATTACTCCTACATCCAGTCCCACGCCAACGCTGGCTTGCGCAGAGTTTTATTAATACTAGTATCAATCTTACAACACCCTTGATTTCATGGCTACAAGGTTAACACCGATTCTATACCCTTGATTTCATGGCTACAAGATTCACACCGATTTAAAACCCTTGATTTCACGGCTACAAGATTCACACTGCTCCCTTTCCTTGATTTACAAGTTACAAGGAACACGCCCTTTCCTTAATAATTACAAACAGCCCTAGAACCCTTGAATATCACTTCCAAACAGAGAGTATTTGATAGAGATTGAGAAGAGAAAAAGAATGATATAATTTGTATTGAAAACGGCAAAATATAAGTGTAGAAATCAAGAAATTGATGTAGAATAATGGTGGTAGGAGTAAGGATGAAGAAGGAGAAGATAAGTTCATTAAAAATACGAAACTAGGCCTTTTATCAGAATTCCAAAGGTTGCAAGAGGTCTGAAACATTTCAAATAATGAGAAGACATTTCCATTGAAATTTAAAAATATGATGGTTATATGTCGACATGTAAGAATTGTATGCCGACATATATTGTATTTTTTGAATTTTAAATCAATTTTTTAAAGTATTTAATTTAACATATGTATTCTGGAAATTCCTGAAATAAAACTAGTTAAAATATTAATTTTCAAGTATAAAAACATAAGAAAATATTATTTAAACATATGATTAAAAACTTTATATATAAGTGATATAAAAACTATAATATATAATATAATTATAAACATGTATATAGAAATTTATAAAGAGATATTTATAAACTAAGAAGGTTTTATAAAAACTTAGAGTTTAAGTAAGAATATTTGAAATTATAATCAAATATAAACTTAGTAAAATATACATATAAATGATTTAATAAAACCATAAAAATAAGAATACTTATAAATTAGGAAATATATATTTGAAATCATAATTTTGAAATCCTTGGATGATTAAAAATCATTTTGAGAGAAGTTTGAAATCAATTTGAAAATAGTTTGAAATCAATTTTGAAAAGAGATAATTTGAAAACAGAGTTTGAGTGCTATTCAGAGTTTTACATGATTTCTAGACTTTATTACCCTTATAGTCTTGGACTCTTAATATCTTGATACTCATGAGTCTTGAATCTTCTTTGAAATCTTGAATCTCTAGAAACTCTTAATTGTACAGTCTTTAGTAATTACTTCCTGCATATAATTCATGTATATACATATATATATATATATATATATATATTCTGGATCAAGATGTTAGTATATATTTTATAATCAATAATGATGGAAACAAGGTTGTTGTCATCAAAACATCATCGACATTCCGTTCTCTAACAATTTCCCGCTTTTTGATGATGACAACCTTGGTTTATAAAATTTTCATACCTGACATTACCTGTTAATCTGATTCTTAGATTACTCCCCTTTCACCATGAATTCCTTCTAACTCCCCCTACCCCACTTAAAATATGCCTGTTTTATAATTTCCCCCTATTGTCATCAATAAAAAGTATATCCATCCAAAATTGGAATAATCTTAGTGACTAATTCTATATATAACTCCCCCTAAATCTATAATTTTCTTATAACTCCCCATTAAACAAACACAAGACTAAACCTATACTAAACTATAAGACTCTTAAAACTATAATAAGACTTTAATCTAGACTAAGAAATAATTTTGATATATATAATATTTTCTTAAAACAATGATACAACTTAAATTAAACTAATATAATTCAAGTAATATTAAAACTAGATTAATGATAAGTCAAGATTTAAAAAATTTAATCCAAACAATCAATCCTATTTAAGTTTTGTTGTCACAAAACATCAATTCAAATAAATTCAAACTTCTATTTATCGAAAAACCTATAAAGCTCCTGCTTTAATCTAATACTATAAGTACTATATAAAAGTAAAGTAATGAAATCTGAAAAAGATGAGTATAGTTATATTATTTAATACCCACATATGCATAAGTATGTTTCTAACAAACCTATCGACCATAAATGAAATTCAACCAAGTCAAACAAGTCAATCAAGTTATTCAAGTCAATCAAATCAGACAAGTCAATTAAGTCAAACAATTCAAACAACTCAATCAAGTCAAGCAAATCAATCAAGCCAAACAAGATAATCAAGTCAAACAAATATGTTATGTATTTGATTTATAATCCTTTTTATTTCTAATCAGATAAAAACTCCCCATACAGTATACTTGTTGTGTGCAGAGTAAAAAGTTAACATGTAATACAGTGTGTGTGTAGTATGTTGGTTTTAATGTCATATGCAAAGCAATATGAAATGATATATTGAGTGAAATGCAATTTGTGATGTGAATGATTTTAATTTGAGATGTACTGTAATGTATGAAATAAGATGTGTAATGATAATATGCAGAATGATTTGGTGATGATATCAATTATGCAATAAACATATATATTATAAATTATTTCAATTGAACAAAGGTAATATACATTAATTTATAGACTTGAGTTAATGATACCAATGAAAGAAATTGAAAGAATAGTTAAGATAAGAATTTAATGGTAATTAAAAAATATTCAAAATAATTCTGTGAGAAATATGGAGTTAAATAATCTTAGTAGGGTGCTTGCTTAGAAATAATATAGTAAATACCGAAGATCATTTTAAAGGGAATTTAAAATTTTATCATATGAAGTAAACTATTTTGATATAAACATATATTCATAAAAAATTAATGTATTGTGAGATATCAATGATTTAATACAAATTAACTTTAGATTTATACTATAGAAATAAATTAATTTACTAAAGAAACATTGAAATGTAAAAATTAAAATTAGAAAATTAAAAATTACTGTAATATAAAATTTATAGTTATAACAAAATTAATTTTTTGATAAAATTTGGTAATATAAAGGAAACTATAAAAATATGTTTTATGTACTAAAGTATTAATTTTAAATATACAAGTTTTGTAAATTTAATAAAATAAAATAATCAAAATTAGTATTCAATTTCAAATAATATTCAAATGTTTATGTAATCATAGGCGAAATATATATATATATATATATATATAAGTTAGACTATGTATGTTTAAACTACATATAAAAGATATATAAATTTATATTTTATAACAGCATCAAATGTTTAACTTATTTCAAGTATATTAACATGTCTATGTACTATATATAATTTTATTGATTTATATAATTTCAATATATATTTTTGAAAAAAAATATATGAAACATAAGTAAATGAACAATATTGATAACTAGAGAACAAATTGACACCTTCATATTGAAAAGACGTGCTTTCAATTTTTCAAAACCAAATTAAAGAATAGTGAAATTTAATTTTAGAATAAGAAAAGATCTTAACTAGATTGGTATATTGATATATATATATATATATATATATATATATTATGGTGTATTGAAATATGAACTGAAAATGTCTAAAATTATAAAAGAGATAAATTTCTATACCCAACTATGTGCATATATGTATATTCCTAAATTCAATTATAATTATGAAATAATTGTAAAGCGTACCTCCTTTTGCAGTTCTCTATTTTGTTGTTCTTCCACTATCATGAACCACACATTTTCATCTTCTAGAGTTTGACGATGAGATCTGCTCTATTGTGACAGACTCGTTTTTCAGTGACAGTTTGGTTTCTTTATCCCATTATACACCAAAACTTCATTTGATCATAACTTGGCCATTTCCTAACGGATTTGCATGAAACCAGTGGCATTGCGAAGCAGATGAAGAGATGAATAGTATCGAATCAAGTTACAAAAGAAAATCAAAAGTTTTGTATTGATTAAATACTCATTTCATTGTAGATTTTCAATTACATATCCATCTTTTTCTTCTTGATTGATGAATGATCATCTTGGTATCCTTTGGCCAGTGGTCATCAGACATAACTCTTCCCCTGCAAAACAACACAACTTTCAAAGAATCAGGTGACTTTTCAAAATAACTTATTTTAATTTTAAATAATAACATCATGATGATTCTGTGATATATTCTTTGAAATATAGTGTTTAAATAATTGCCATTTAATATTTCCAAAATTCAGATGAAGAAATTTTGAAAACCTATGCTCTGATACACATTGTTATGGGTCATCAACAACCAGTGGCCTAACCTGCCGCCATGGCATAACAATTGAACCTCAGAACTGATTTCACGGTTAGCCTCGCGACCCAACCCACCCACCAACTGGGACATGTAGGAACGAGAGTCTCATGCTCGCCACCAAACAACCGAGCAAGAACCCCCTATCACGTCCTCTAACAGGCTCCAATACAAATTTTTGGGGATGAGAATCACATATCTTAAGGAAAAACTAACACTAGAGGGGGGTGAATAGTGTTTTAAAGAGATTGTAGAAAATCTAAACAAATAATGATTACTCAAACAAGACATGAACCATAGAATGACAAACACAACAGAAACAATCACAGATGCAGATATAAACAGAAATAAAATACAGAAAAGGAAAGAACACACCAGATTTTATACAGATTCGGATTACTCCTACGTCCAGTCTCACGCAATGCTAGATTGCGCGGAGTTTTATTAATACTAGTATCAATCTTACAACACCCTTGATTTCATGGCTCCAAAATTAACATCGATTCCACACCCTTGATTTTACAGCTACAAAATTCACACCAATTCAGCACCCTTAATTTCACGGCTATAAGGTTCATACCGCTACCTTTCCTTGATTTACAGGCTACAAGGAACACACCCTTTCCTTAATAATTACAAACAGCCCTAGAACCCTTGAATACCACTTCCAAAAGGAGAGTACTTGATAGAGATTGAGAAGATAAAGAGAATGATATAATTTGTATTGAAAACGACAGAGTATAAGTGTAGAAATGAAGAAATTGATGTAGAATAATGGTGGTAAGAGTATCGATGAAGAAGGAGAAGATAAGTTCATTAAAAATTCGAAAATGAGCCCATTATACAGAGTTCCAGAGGTTGCAACAATTCTGAAACGTTTCAAATAATGAAAAGACACTTCCTTTGAAATTTAAAAATATATCGGTTATATGTCGACATGTAAGAATTGTATGTCGACATATATTGTATTTTTTGAATTTTAAATCAATTTTTTAAAGTATTTAAATGAATATATGTATTTTGGAAATTCCTAAAATAAAACTAATTGTTAAAATATTATTTTTCAAGTATAAAAACACAAGAAAATATTATTTAAACATATGAATAAAAAAATTATATATAAGTGATATAAAAACTATATATAATATAATTATATACATATATACAGAAATTTATAAAGAGATATTTATAAACTAAAAGGTTTTATGAAAACTTAGAGTTTAAATAAGAATATTTGAAATTATAATCAAAAATAAACTTAGTAAAATATACGTATAAATGATTTAATAAAACTATAAAAATAAGAACACTTATAAATTAGGAAATATGTATTTTAAATCATAATTTTGAAATCCTTGGATGATTAAAAATCATTTTGAGAGAAGTTCGAAATCAATTTTGAAAAAAGAGATAATTTGAAAACAAAGTTTGAGTGTTATTCAGAGTTTTACATAATTTCTAGACTCTATTACTCTGATAGTCTTGGACTCTTGATATCTTGATACTCATGAGTCTTGAATCTTCTTTGAAATCTTGAATCTCTAAAAGCTCTTAACTGTATAGTCTTTAGTATTTACTTCCTGCATATAAATCCTGTATACATATGTAACAACCCGTATTTTCAATAACCTGTTATAACATAAATCGAGGCAGAATTTAATTCAAAAATCTGAATCAAGGGAAACGGGCTATGCCATTGCGTTCGTCTCGGAAAAATACGCGAAATAGAGTCCGAGTTTTTGAAAATCGGAGTCCGTATGACCCGATTAAGGCCCAACGAAGTTTTCAGAAAATCTCAAAGTAAAAACAGATTTCAAATTCAAGTTTGAATTTGAAAAATTGGGCCAGTTTGGGCCAGGCGGGAAAATTCCCGCCACAGTACCCAAGTCGACAGCCCTGTCGACTTGGGAGTCGACTTGGTTGGACCCAAGTCGACAGCCCTGTCGACTTGGCTGTCGACTTGGTCCAGCCGGGCTGTTTAGCCTGGTGCACCATTTTGAGATTGTGTTGAGCTTGGGGGCCAGATTCGGTTTTAAGGGCTGAGATTGCAACTAGGGTTTAATCCTATGGCCTAAAACACTTGCCTAATCTATAAATAAGACCCTAACCTAGCCCTAAATCATCATTAATCTATCCTACAACTAAACTATGGCAAAATAAATCCTCTCATGGCCTCCACTCTCTTCACAAAATTTCTAAAATCATTTCTATGAAAGATTTTCCATGCATACAAGTGTTTTTAAACTTGTATGAGCATCATTAGCTTGCATTCAAGTCAAGTTCTTATATTTGCATCATAAAGAAAGGATTTTTATTGATTGAAAGCTTGCATTTTGGGTCTAATTGGTTGCATAAGGGCTTTGTCATAGTTTTGTGTGTTTTCATAAGCATTGTAAGCCCTATTCTACTTTCATACTTAAACTCTAAAGTTAAATGTATGATATGCAAGTTTATCATGTTGTGATATGCAAGTTTATATGCAAGTTTATCATGTTGTGATATGCAAGTCTATATGCAAGTTTATCATGTTGTGATATGCAAGTTTATATGCAAGTATGCCAGGTTATGTTATGCAAGTTTGGGTTGAACATTTTGTTCATGCTATCATGTTATGCAAGCTTATCTTGGGTTTATGAACATAAAGCTTCAAGCTTTATGCCAAAGGTTGCATTTTGGCAACATGTAAGTTATCATATCTCTTATGATAACTTGCATGTGAGGCTAAATGCGAACTTATGGCCATTTCTACATGTCATTTAGCACCATGTATCACCAATATGCTAAGTTTGGTTTTATGCATGCTTTTGAGGCCAAAATATGTAATATGCAAGTATATGAACATATGTACATTTCATATGCCACCATGTTGAACTTGTGGCCTCAACACCTTTATATCATGATTATTCCAAGTTCCCTCTTTCTATCCTTTATGCGCTATTGCGATATGTAAGCGATGGGATTGCGTTTGGGGTTGGGTAAACTTAAAAGGCATAAAAACATAAGCTTGGGAATTTACCTATTAAGTTAGGTCTACCCATTGGGAATTTACCTATTAAGTTAGGTCTACCCAATTGCTTGAAAACTTGTAACATGTTTTGGAAACATGATGGACATGACACTTAGAAAAGATAAGTGTGGCCAACTCGAGGTTGGGTTGAGTTTGTAGCGTAAACCTACCCGGAACCGACCGGCTTAACTAGTTGCTACAAACAATAGGACCCAATGTGAGAAGTTGGTCATGTTGTACCTTGGACCCGAGGTTAGACCAAGTTGTGGTGTAAAGCTACCCGGACCCGCCCGGCTTAACTAGTAACCACAACAAGGTCTAATGTGAGAGGTTAAGGCGCATTAAATTAATTAATGCCTCGTGATTAGGGTTAAGTCATGGTCCACTTAGTACTTAACCAATTTGGGCTCGGTAGATTAATCGGGGTTAAGACGTGAACTCATCGTTACACGTAACCAAGTTAATCCATGATTAGCAAGAGGGTTAAACCGCACTTAACCCACTAGAAAAATCCTAGCAATGGGGGCCCACTCCAGCAGTAATCCCAAGTTAGTATCATCATGACCCTAGGGACTAGGCTAGGGAGGGGGCACGATTACCGGACTGGAGGTAAGTGACCAAAAGCGACGGCAGAGGGTACGCCGGTGTAGTTCCGGGCGGACCATGGTCGTGCACGTAGTCCGAAGCCGGGGAAAGCATGCACGGGTACCAGTAGATCGAGACTGTGCACTCATGTTTATGGTGTCCAGGGGTTGCCACCCTAGGGCTTGATACACCCGACGGGAGACCCTGCACAATCTGACTACAATCATGTTTGGGCCGTAATTGACACCAACACGTGACGAGTTAGGCTTAGGGAGCCGATCGACTAGACCGTTGGAATGGACCTTGTATTAGGGTCATTTCATGTTATTGGGCCAAAGCATGGGCCAAGGGATCAATACTTGTATGTTCAAGTCATGTTAGTTTGCTAGTACACCTGGGGTGCAAAACCTTAATCCTGATTATGCGATGACACCTTTATCTACCTTGTTAGTTAATCATCATGCTAGTATCCTTATGATCATACCTGCTGCTCATGCCAGTTAACTTCATCATTTTACATTGATTGTAGTAGGGCTTACTCAGTCTTTTTGACTGACCTGTTTTCTTTCGCCTCTTTTCTTCCGTTTCCCCCCTCCCCCCCAGGTTCTCAGGGAGGGAATATTGGAGCTTAGCTTGGATTTCTGACAGCTTGCTTGTGGGATTTAGCTCATGTACGGTTGGACATGAAGCTAGCTATGGCTATCACTTCTTTTGGGGATTAGTACTTATGCATTTCAGTCTTTCTGTTAATGTTGTTTTATCTAGACTTGTTTATTTGCAAAGCTATGTTGTACCAGACTTGTTTTGAAATGGTTTAAAATCTTCTGCTGTTCTATCTATGTTATTTACTCTGTTTACATATATACATATGTTCTTGTTCTGCCTTGATATATCATTATGCATGTTTACCTGATTTAAACGCCCCTCCAAAGTCAGAGTGCTTGCAAGAGTCACCCTGGCGGAGGCGGGGTGTTACAATTTGGTATCAGAGCATATGGTTTACGAGAAGGAACAAAAAGGTTTTTAGAAAACTTTTTGAAAACTATTTTCAAAACCAAGTATAAAGTATTTTCCAAAGAAAAGTCTAGTTTATTTTAAAGGCTATTCCCCAAAAAGCATTAGCAAAATTCCTTCGTTTTTTCGCCATTCTGAATCTGTCTTTTTCTTCGTTTTCAGCATGGCCGATAATTTTGCTATTCCGGAGGGAGTGCACGTACCTGTTTGGTATAGGAGACTTTTGGAGGCTAGGGCGACCGAAGCCGGCCCCGTAGATGTACCTCCTCCTCCTCCAGTAGTTAATCCTCCTCCTCCAGTAGTCAATATTCCCCCTCCTGTCGCTAATGTTCCTCCTCCTCCTGTCGCTGAGGTTCCTCTTCCTCCTCCCCCTCAGCATCCTCAAGCTGACTTCGCAAAGACTTGCAAAGATTTCAAAGCAATGGGTGGCAAGAACTTTCAAGGCACTGAGACTTTTGTAGAGGCCAGAAATTGGTTGAAAGAGACCGAGGATTTATTTGCTATCTTTGGGATAGACGATCAGAGGAAGATCTTGTTGGCGGTTTGGCTTATGAAAGATGAAGCCGCTTATTGGTGGGAAGTCACCAATGGTACTAGGCCTGTTGAGACTTGGGTCGATTTCAGGGCAAGGTTCATGCTTAAGTTTCTATCTCTGCTGAGGAGAATCTGCAAATGGAGAGGTTCATAACTTTGAGACAAGGGGATATATCTGTCAAAGAATATGTGAACAAGTTCAATCAGTTAGCTTGTTTTGGCTTGGATATGGTGAATACTCCTCAGAAGAAGGCTCTTCATTTTGCTAGAGGATTGAATGAGCCGTTGCAGGGATTGGCTATGTCACATATTCCCCATGGGGCCACGTTTGAGAGCTTGGTTGATATGGCATTACTTCAGGGAGATGTCAAGAAAGAGATCAAGGTGAATGATACTCAAGCCAAGAAGACTGATTCCCAGTGGAAAGGTAATCAGGGAAATCCAAGTGGTCAGAGCAGTCAAGGCAATCAGAACAAGAACAAGAGTCAAGGCAACAAAGGGAACAACAACAAGGGCAATAACAACAAGGGCAAGAACAACAAGGGAAAGTGCCATTATTGCGGTTCAGTTGGGCATCTTATCAAGGATTGTAAGAAGAGGAAAAGGAAGAATGGTGAATGCTTTTTCTGCGGTGAGACTGGACATTTTAGTAAGGATTGCCCGAGGAAGCAAGGGCAAGGCCAGTGTCAGACCCAGCGTGCTGGACCTTCAGGAGGGCAAGTTCATGCTCTCAATGTCGCTCCAGTTCCCGATCGAGGTAGTATTTCTATTGAGAGCCTTGTATATATTTTTGATTTTCCAGTTCGTACCTTGTTTGATTCTGGTGCATCGCATAGCTTTATCTCATCTGATCTTGTTGATAGTTTGCACCTTAGTACTAGCTTGGTAGATGATCCCGTCTGTGTCTCAAATCCTATTGGGGGTTCCGCCCATTTGTCTATGATATGTGGGGATTTGAGGATCTCTATACTGAGTGTAGAGTTCTTGTGCAGTGCTTATGTTCTTGGTTTCAGGGGATACGGATTGATATTGGGTATGGATTGGCTGTCCAGATATGGAGCCATTCTTGATTGTGAGCATAGGGTTGTGAGGCTCGTGACTCGCCTCGGAAACACCCTAGAGATTTCTTGTGATCCGAGAGGTCCGGTCATGTTGTGCTATCTGGAATCACTCAACTCGTCAATGGAAACTCTTCAGTCTGTGAGAGTGGTTCGAGAGTATCCGGATGTTTTCGATGAAGTTAGGGGGTTGCCCCCTAAGCGAGAGATTGATTTCCGCATTTATCTGGTGGATAATGCAAAGCCTGTTTCTTTGCCCGTTCGGCACATGGCTCCGCGTGAACGGCGGGAGCTAAGTAAGCAAGTGAAAGAGTTGCTTGAGAAGAACTTCATTAGACGAAGTATATCTGAATGGGGAGCGCCTGTGGTATTTGCTACCAAGGCAGATGGTTCTCTCCGACTTTGTGTTGACTATCGAGAGTTAAATAAGCTGACTAAGAAGAACAGACACCCGTTACCGAGGATTGATGATCTCTTTGACCAGCTTGTCGGTGCTTCCGTTTTCTCTCAGCTTGATCTTGCTACGGGATTCCATCAGCTCAGGGTAGCTGAAGATAGTATAGACAAGACTGCGTTCAGGACTCTAGATGGATTCTTCGAATGGCTTGTCATGCCGTTCGGCTTGACTAATGCACCCACATATTTCGTGGACTTGATGAGTAGGGTGTTCAGGGAGTTCTTGAACAAGTTTGTCGTGGTCTTCGTAGATGATATTCTGATCTTCTCTAAGGATGAGGAAGAGCACGCAAGGCATCTCATGGAGGTGATGGATACGCTTAGAGTGCATCAGTTGAAGGCCAAGTTCTCCAAGTGTCACTTTTGGAGAAGGGAAGTTAGATTCCTTGGGCATATAGTATCTAAGCAAGGCTTAGCGGTGGATCCCGCTAAGGTAGTTGCAGTTCAGGATTGGAAGACTCCAAGGAATGCAACTGAAGTGAGAAGTTTTCTTGGTCTTGCGGGTTTTTACCGGAAGTTCATCAAGGACTTCGCGAAGATTTCCGCTCCTCTCACTAAATTGACGAAGAAGAATTTAGTTTTTGCTTGGAGCATAGAATGCGAGCTTGCTTTTCAGAAGCTCAAGAGAGCCCTCACATCAGCACCTGTTCTAGCTTTGCCCGATGGAGGGAAGTTATTTACAGTATACACCGATGCATGTGGCACGGGGTTAGGAGTTGTTCTTATGCAAGAAGGAAGAGTGATATGCTTTGGCGGTAGACAACTCAAAGTGCATGAGAAAAATTATCCCACTCATGACTTAGAGTTGGCAGCAATAGTATATGCACTCAAGGCTTGGCGCCATTATCTTCTGGGAGAAAGATTTGAGCTTTATACCGATCACAAGTCATTGAAGTATCTCTTTTCTCAGAAGGATCTGAATCTGAGGCAACAAAGATGGATGGAATTCTTGGCATCCTATGATTTTGAGATAGCCTATACCCCTGGCAAGGGGAATGTGGTAGCCGATGCATTGAGTAGAAGAAGGTTGACCCTAAGTCCTCTATTCGTTGAGATGAAGAATTTAGAGTATGTGGCAACCTTTGATTTCTCTTTGGCGGTTGAGTCGATGACCGGTTCTTTAGCATCTCTGGAACTCAGACCTACCCTTCTTAATCAAGTTGGGGCTTCGCAGAGAGAAGACCCTCAGATAGTTGAGATTATGGATAAGCTGATTCGAGGAGAGACGTCTAGTCATCTCGCTCGATATTCCATTGATGACAAGGGTTGGCTGAGGAGAGATGGAAGGTTATGTGTTCCAATGGTAGAAGATCTAGTAAGAAGAGTTCTTGAAGAAGCACATCGCTCTAAGTTGACTATACATCCGGGCGGAGATAAGATGTATAAAGATATGAAGCGTATTTTCTTTTGGCCTGGGATGAAGAAGGATGTGGCAGAGTTTGTCTCTAGATGTATCATTTGCCAGCAAGTTAAGGCCGAGTCGAAGAAGCCCGGTGGGCTATTGCATCCTCTAGACGTTCCACTTTGGAAGTGTGAGTATTTCCATGGATTTTATCGATGGGCTACCAAGGTCAAGGAAAGGGAATACGAGCATTTGGGTTATTGTGGATAGGCTCACGAAGAGTGCTCATTTCATTCCGGTGAAGAGCAAGAGGACCGCATCTTGGATAGCGTCTGTATATCTTCGTGAGATTGTGAGACTTCATGGAGTCCCTTCTAGTATTGTCAGTGACCGTGACCCAATCTTTACAAGTCAATTCTGGAATAGCTTGCAAGAAGCTATGGGCACAAGGTTGAATCTAAGTACGGCCTATCACCCACAGACGGACGGTCAAACCGAAAGGGTGAATAGGGTACTCGAGGATCTGTTGAGGCTTCGTATTCTGGATTTTGGTGGTACTTGGGAAGACCATCTTCCTCTTGTTGAGTTTGCATATAATAACAGTTATCAAGCAAGCATAGGGATGGCACCATTTGAAGCTTTATATGGGAGGCCGTGCAAGTCACCTACATGTTGGTGGGAGACTACAGATAGGCTTATACTTGGGCCTGATATGATCAGAGATACATCCGAGAAGGTCGAGTTGATTCGGAGACGGATGAAAGCAGCCCAAGACCGACAGAAATCCTATGCTGATAAGCGAAGAACTGATTTGGAGTTTGATGTTGGGGATATGGTTTTCGTGAAGGTTTCTCCTTTGCGGAATGTGGTCCGATTTGGAGCCGTTGGGAAGTTAGCACCAAGGTTTGTTGGACCATTCCCTATTTTAGAGAGGATCGGGCAAATGGCTTATAGAGTGAAGTTGCCCGAGAAGCTTGCCGGAGTACACGATGTTTTCATCTCTCGCATCTCCGGAAGTGTTTACATGAATCAGCAGAGGTTGTTGAGCCAAGTGTTCTGAAAGATGTGGAAGTGGAGAAAGAGGCTACCTTGAGGAGAGCTCCGATTCGTATCTTGGGGACAGAGACCAAGAAGCTAAGGAATCGAGAGGTCAAGTTGGTGAAGGTTCAATGGGGTGAAGCCGAAGAAGACGCAACTTGGGAAACCGAGGAGAAGATGCGTGGGCTTTATCCATTCCTTTTTGAGGGTACACTCTCAATCTCTTTTCTTTGATTAGCATATCTTTCTCTTTGCTATCCATGTTTATCTAGTTTATCGTGTTAATCTTGTCATGAGAACCTTAGGTAGAAGCCCTTTGGATGAAACATATGTTTGAAACATGTTATGCTTGATGGTTGCAAGTGGTTGCAAGTGTTTGCAAGTGGTTACTCGTGGATGCATTATACACGTTAGGCACTAGATCGGCTCACACACTCCTCATATTGCATATGCATGAGTGTTTATGTTTATTCATGGATGAATTTTTTTTTTTTTGTGTTATCACATGGATGTTGCATATGGATGTATGTGATGTGCACACATATAGATGTTATACATTATGTTAGGAATTGCATACATGTGGATTCATTTCACTAACATAATTTGCATTGATGATATTTGCATTAGATAAGGACATATACAAACACCTTTGCATATGTTCATACAACATTTAGAATCTTGTAAGGACAATGATTGCTCGTGGATGATGTTTTGAGTAGATGGATGTTGGATGGTAGGATACGTTCTTCCTAACTTGAAGATTTCGGGGACGAAATCCTTTAAGGAGGGGAAAATGTAACAACCCGTATTTTCAATAACCTGTTATAACATAAATCGAGGCAGAATTTAATTCAAAAATCTGAATCAAGGGAAACGGGTTATGCCATTGCGTTCGTCTCGGAAAAATACGTGAAATAGAGTCCGAGTTTTTGAAAATCGGAGTCCGTATGACCCGATTAAGGCCCAACGAAGTTTTCAGAAAATCTCTAAGTAAAAACAGATTTCAAATTCAAGTTTGAATTTGAAAAATTGGGCCAGTTTGGGCCAGGCGGGAAAATTCCCGCCACAGTACCCAAGTCGACAGCCCTGTCGACTTGGGAGTCGACTTGGTTGGACCCAAGTCGACAGCCCGGTCGACTTGGCTGTCGACTTGGTTCAGCCGGGCTGTTTAGCCTGGTGCACCATTTTGAGATTGTGTTGAGCTTAGGGGCCAGATTCAGTTTTAAGGGCTGAGATTGCAACTAGGGTTTAATCCTATGGCCTAAAACACTTGCCTAATCTATAAATAAGACCCTAACCTAGCCCTAAATCATCATTAATCTATCCTACAACTAAACTATGGCAAAATCAATCCTCTCATGGCCTCCACTCTCTTCACAAAATTTCTAAAATCATTTCTATGAAAGATTTTCCATGCATACAAGTGTTTTTAAACTTGTATGAGCATCATTAGCTTGCATTCAAGTCAAGTTCTTATATTTGCATCATAAAGAAAGGATTTTTATTGATTGAAAGCTTGCATTTTGGGTCTAATTGGTTGCATAAGGGCTTTGTCATAGTTTTGTGTGTTTTCAAAAGCATTGTAAGCCCTATTCTACTTTCATACTTAAACTCTAAAGTTAAATGTATGATTTGCAAGTTTATCATGTTGTGATATGCAAGTTTATATGCAAGTTTATCATGTTGTGATATGCAAGTTTATCATGTTGTGATATGCAAGTCTATATGCAAGTTAATCATGTTGTGATATGCAAGTTTATATGCAAGTATGCCAAGTTATGTTATGCAAGTTTGGGTTGAACATTTTGTTCATGCTATCATGTTATGCAAGCTTATCTTGGGTTTATGAACATAAAGCTTCAAGCTTTATGCCAAAGGTTGCATTTTGGCAACATGTAAGTTATCATATCTCTTATGATAACTTGCATGTGAGGCTAAATGCGAACTTATGGCCATTTCTACATGTCATTTAGCACCATGTATCACCAATATGCTAAATTTGGTTTTATGCATGCTTTTGAGGCCAAAATATGTAATATGCAAGTATATGAACATATGTACATTTCATATGCCACCATGTTGAACTTGTGGCCTCAACACCTTTATGTCATGATTATGCCAAGTTCCCTCTTTCTATCCTTTATGCGCTATTGCGATATGTAAGCGATGAGATTGCGTTTGGGGTTGGGTAAACTTAAAAGACATAAAAACATAAGCTTGGGAATTTACCTATTAAGTTAGGTCTACCCATTGGGAATTTACCTATTAAGTTAGGTCTACCCAATTGCTTGAAAACTTGTAACATGTTTTGGAAACATGATGGACATGACACTTAGAAAAGATAAGTGTGGCCAACTCGAGGTTGGGTTGAGTTTGTAGCGTAAACCTACCCGGAACCGACCGGCTTAACTAGTTGCTACAAACAATAGGACCCAATGTGAGAAGTTGGTCATGTTGTACCTTGGACCCGAGGTTAGACCAAGTTGTGGTGTAAAGCTACCCGGACCCGCCCGGCTTAACTAGTAACCACAACAAGGTCTAATGTGAGAGGTTAAGGCGCATTAAATTAATTAATGCCTCGTGATTAGGGTTAAGTCATGGTCCACTTAGTACTTAACCAATTTGGGCTCGGTAGATTAATCGGGGTTAAGACATGAACTCATCGTTACACTTAACCAAGTTAATCCATGATTAGCAAGAGGGTTAAACCGTACTTAACCCACTAGAAAAATCCTAGCAATGGGGGCCCACTCCAGCAGTAATCCCAAGTTAGTATCATCATGACCCTAGGGACTAGGCTAGGGAGGGGGCACGATTACTGGACTGGAGGTAAGTGACCAAAAGCGACGGCAGAGGGTACGCCGGTGTAGTTCCGGGCGGACCATGGTCGTGCACATAGTCCGAAGCCGGGGAAAGCATGCACGGGTACCTGTAGATCGAGACTGTTCACTCATGTTTATGGTGTCCAGGGGTTGCCACCCTAGGGCTTGATACACCCGACGGGAGACCCTGCACAGTCTGACTACAATCATGTTTGGGCCGTAATTGACACCAACACGTGACGAGTTAGGCTTAGGGAGCCGATCGACTAGACCGTTGGGATGGACCTTGTATTAGGGTCATTTCATGTTATTGGGCCAAAGCATGGGCCAAGGGATCAATACTTGTATGTTCAAGTCATGTTAGTTTGCTAGTACACCTGGGGTGCAAAACCTTAATCCTGATTATGCGATGACACCTTTATCTACCTTGTTAGTTAATCATCATGCTAGTATCCTTATGATCATACCTGCTGCTCATGCCAGTTAACTTTATCAGTTTACATTGATTGTAGTAGGGCTTACTCAGTCTTTTTGACTGACCTGTTTTCTTTCGCCTCTTTTCTTCCGTTCCCCCCCCCCCCAGGTTCTCAGGGAGGGAATATTGGAGCTTAGCTTGGATTTCTGACAGCTTGCTTGTGGGATTTAGCTCATGTACGGTTGGACATGAAGCTAGCTATGGCTATCACTTCTTTTGGGGATTAGTACTTATGCATTTCAGTCTTTCTGTTAATGTTGTTTTATCTAGACTTGTTTATTTGGAAAGCTATGTTGTACCAGACTTATTTTGAAATGGTTTAAAATCTTCCGCTGTTCTATCTATGTTATTTACTCTGTTTACATATATACATATGTTCTTGTTCTGCCTTGATATATCATTATGCATGTTTACCTGATTTAAACGCCCCTCCAAAGTCAGAGTGCTTGCAAGAGTCACCCTGGCGGAGGCGGGGTGTTACAACATATATATATTCTGGATAAAGTTGTTAGTATATATTTTATAATCAATAATTATAATGATTGAACTAAGGTTGTTGTCATCCAAACATCATTAACATTCCATTCTCCAACAATCTTCGTATTGAAGAGGATTCTTGTAAATGCGAGATAGATGATAATCCGCTTACTGAGTCTCATTCAAAGCAAATAATGTTGAAATTACTGAAAAGTTAAAGCCTAAGAATAGACACGGTTTAAGAAGAAAAATCATTCCAAGAACTACAAAAGGAAAGATGTATGTTACTATTGCAACAAACCCGACCACTATGCCCAAGACTGCCGTCTATGGAAGTAAAACAATGAATGTGGTCGAAGAATCACTTGTGTCTGTAGTACAAGAGATGAACTCCGTTAGTGGCATTGCTAATGATTGGTCGCTTAATACTGGAGCAACCATTTCCATTTGTAAAGACCGTAATTTGTTCAAGACTTTCGAAGAATAATGGAAAAATTAGCGAAAGTTACTGGTGCAAACAAAGTTGCATGCAAAGTTTTGGGAAAAGGTACTATAAAACTTACATTCACCTCTGGAAAAGTTCTTACATTAGCCAGTGTATTTTATGCTTCCGATATTTGTAATAATTTGGTTTCTTAACAATGGAAGATTTAAGATATTGTATGAATCTGATAAGTTAGTGTTATCCAAGAACGACAAATTAATTGGATAGGGATATTTCTGTAACGATATAGTTAAGTTAAATCTAATGAAGAAATCTTCTATTTATATTGTTGATTTTGTTAGTTTATGACATGCTAGATTAGGACATGTTAATTATAAATCTCTTAAAAATATGCATAAATTAGGATTAATTTCTGATTATGATTTCGATACTATCTCTAAATGTGAAATATGCATTCAAGAAAAAATAAACAGGAAATCTTTTAAATCTGTAGAAAGGAAAAAGTGGTTTGCATGATTTGGTATATAGTGATGTTGGTGGCTTAAAAATTCATATCACCTATGGTGTTAACCAATACTATATATATAGCATTTATTGATGATTATACTAGATAGGCATATGTATGTCTAATGAAATCTAAATATGAGGCTTTTGATAAATTCAAAACTTACAAAGCAGAGGTCGAAACACAATTAGGAGTTAAAATTAAAGAGTTACATTCATATCGTGGTGCTGAACATTTTTCAAATGAATTCATCTTGTTTTGTAAACAACATGGTATAGTTCACCAATGCACCGCCCCATATACACCACAATAAAAAGGTGTTATTGAGAGGAAAAATTGAACTTCAATAGAAATGGTTAATATTATTCTCACACGTTCAAATTTACCTTATAACCTTTGGGGTGATGCAATGTTATCTGCCTATTACATTTTAAATAAAGTACCAGCTAAAAAGAATAAGATTTCCCCTTTTGAATTATGGTTTAATAGTAAACCTAACCCTAGTACCCTACTAAACTTAAATTCTAGGGTTGCTTAGCATATGTTTGAAAACCAGACCCTAAACGACCAAAGTTAAGAAATAGGGCATTTAAATGTGTTTTCATAGGATATTCACTTAATAGTATAACTTATAGTTTCTTATTTTTGACACCCTAGAAGTTATAGAATTCATACACGTAGAATTCATTGTAAATCAAACTATTGAGATTTCATTGAGATCATCTAAGTCTAGAACCTAATATGACTGATAATATCAATGACGATGACTATGCTCCTGCTCAAAACAGCAAGGAAGTATCAGTACTAGATAATAGTATTGAACATAGGAGAAGTAAAAGAGTTAAAATAGAGAAGGACTATGGTCCTGATTTCATAACATATCTTATAGAAGGCAATAAGGATGAATTACTTTAATGTGACAAGATATGTAATGAACGTCGATGACGATCCCAAAACTTATACAGAGGCTATGAGTTATAGAGAATTTATTTTCTAGAAAGTAGCCATCAAAATGATGAAATGAATTCTATAATATTAAACCAAACATGGGTTTTAACTGATTTACCACTTGGTGCTAAACTCGTAAGATGTAAATGGATATTCAAGAAAAAAGTTAAATACAAATGGATCCATTTATAAGTTTAAAGCCAGATTAGTTGCTAAGGGATATAACAAAGACATGGAGTAGATCATTTTTACATATATGCTCCAATTGCTCGCATATCTTTTATATGCTATTTAATAGCACTTGCATCAATTCATATTTTGGTCATACATCAAATGGATGAAAAAATAACTTTTCTAAATGGAGATTTAGAAGAAGAGATATATATTGAACAACCTAAAGGTTTTGAAAACCCATGTCAGGAAAAGAAAGTTTGTAAATTATAAAATCTCTTTATGGCATGAAGCAAGCTTCTATGCAATAGCATGAGAAATTTGATAAAGTTGCACTGTCATATGATTCATTATTAATGATGTCGATAAATGTATTTATCGCAAATCAGATAATAATGGTTATGTTATAATATGTTTATACGTTGACGTGCTGATATTTGGTTCCAATATATCTTGTGTGACTGAAACTAAGAAGTTTTTATCTTCTAAATTTGATATGTAAGATCTAGGAGAGGCTGACGTAACTATGGGAATTAAAATCATTAGAAAAGGGAGGGAGTTATTGCTAACCCAATCTCATTACATTGAGAAGTTTCTACGGAAATATGGTCATTATAATGAGAAACCAACACCAACTCCTTTAGATCTAGTATTAAATTCGAAAAGAACACTGGATGAACCATTTCTCAACTAGAGTATTCCAGTGTTATTGGGAGTCTTATGTACGCTATGCTTTGCACTAGAGCAAACATCGCACATGTTATAAGCACATTGTGTCGATCTATGAGTAATCCAGGTTTCAGACATTGGAAAACTATTTCCAAAATTTTAGCTTATTTGAAATGAACCATTACCTAAGGTTTATATTATAAAGGATATCCGGCTGTAATAGAAGGATATAGTGTTGTAACCTGGAACAATGTTGAATCCAAGTCTACGATTGGATGGATATTCACATTAGGGGGCGTTGTTGTGTCTTAGACTTCTAAGAAGCAGACATGTATATCTGACTCAACAATGTTGTCAGAATTGATTGCATTAGCAGATGCATGTAAGGAAGCAGAATGACTTAGGAATTTGTTAATGGAAATCCCATTATGGAAGAAGCCATCTCGAGCAGTCTTGATTAACTGTGACAATCAAGCGATGATATATAATGTCTTTAATAAGACATACAATGGGAAGTCTAGACATGTGAATCTAAGACATCAATTTGTTAGACAATTACTCAAAGTGGAGTAATAACTGTTTACTACATAGAAACAAAGAAAAACTTGGCTGATCCATTCACAAAGAGTCTACCAAAGGTAATGGTTTCTATAAAGTCAAAAGAAATGAGACTAAGGACCGTGAATGAAGATGATCATCCTTAAGAGAAACCCAACTTATGTCCTGAAAAGGATAGACAAAGTTCAATGGGTATCAATAAGTTAAGAGAATGATTATGGAACACTAAAATAATCCCATAATATTTAGTATTTGATTCTGCAAGAACAAAGGATGGATAAATGTTCTTGATAAGTCTAGAAACCTTAAAAGGTGTATTGTAGAAACATCTTAAGAGACTTACTTGTACGAGTATGAAAAACAGGTCGTTTCTTAGGAAACTAGACTCATGAACTAGGATTAAAAGCACATGGTTGTTAACATGTTGAGCAATACAGAACACTTTACCTAAGGAAATTAACATGTGTGATCATTTTGGTTTTATCACTAAAGGAAACTTGGTTTAAGATTCATTCACCATAGAATCTCAATAGAGCTTTGAATGGTTTACACTAAGTAAAGGTTCAAATCCAAAAATACCTTTTATTTATGTGTTGTTTTCCATGATGATACAAAACTTGATCTTAGAACTACGTTGGCTTAATCCCACTTGGGTATGCTGGAAGTCACTCTTGTGATTCAGTCGTCCACTATATTTATTTTTATTATTTTGGAAATGGGGGGAGATTGTTGAAAATTTCAAAATTATTTAGGTTATTGGGTTTGTTTTTAAAGAGAGAAGAGAAGGAAGGAATCATTTGTTACACATCATGGGTATTTGAGAAAATATTCTTATATAAGAATAGTTTTCTCATGAAGATGTTGGGGTCTTGGAGCTCTCAAATGTGTTCATTGTTTAAGGAGGGAAGCCAAGCACCACATAAGTGCACGTCGGTCGCTGTTCGTCCGTCCAAACCGGGCCGGGTCGTGTACGGGTATGGTTTCGGGTCTGGATCCAATAAGCATATTTTTGGATAAAATTTCAAAATAGTAATGGGCCAGACTTGAAATTAATTTAAATGTCGGAGAGAATTTGTAACGTTTTTCTTTCGTTACAAATGAAAGGACGTATGGTTTGATCTCATACAAATATGACCATTTGTAACAGTTGCGAACCGTTCTAAACGATCGCAACGCTTGATGGATGGACACCTCCCTTCGCCCTATAAATAGCCACACCTGAAAAATGTACCAAAATTCATATTTTTGAAGCTTCTTATTCTTCCTTATAGTTCTACAATGCGTACATTACCAACACCGGAAAGGTGTTGCAAATTCTTCATTTTGCAACGCTTGTAAACCGTTGCAGAATACTGTTTCTTCTTTCTCTTCATTCTTTCTCTACTTGCATCATCAGAAATCAAATATAAAGTGTTCTTGGTCGGATCAAAGTCGTACAAACTTTGAATTCGATTACGTTGTTTTAAGGCTTTATTGAATCCTAAAGTTGATAATTCAATAACTCGTTTATACCTGGTGGGTTGAATAATTTTCTGAAAGAATCTATTCCATAGGTCCTTGAATTCTAAGGTACAACAATATCTTTCTTGTAGTCGGCTTGAACCGCAAAATTCCCAATGCTCTCTACGTTGATCCCCACACTTAACAAGTGTAGCTTCTTTGCTCTTTTTTCTCGAAGCCCTTATTTTGATCGAGAACACCACAGTTGCGGCCCATCACAATTAGACATTGAATCCTTCTCTTTGCTTCTTGTCCTAACATGGGTTGCTTAAACTCATCCAGAAATCGAGCCTCATTCTGGACCTTGGGTAATTCATTCTGTCATGCCCAATTTTGGCATAATGATGTGTCCCTCGACATTTTTTTTGCCTCAAGCTTCAATAGAAAATGGCAAGGTACAACTAATGAAATAACGGTTATTCTCAAAATAATGGCCTTCACTACAAAAAATTATGCGGGGAATGAGAATTTTCCGGTTGACGAGTCCTAGATTGTTTGGTCATCTATTTTTAATAAAATAAACTAGGAAATACCGGAAATTTCACCTTGGTAAAGTTATATTTTTGATTTGTTGATAAACCATTACATTCCACCAAAAAAGCGGATGGTCTCAATATAGGTACACACACACACACACACACACACACACACACACATATATATATATATATATAAGGAGCGTGTGTATCAGATTCCTGAATATACTCTAGACAAGCTAGAAACTGTTTGTTTGGATTTCTTTTGGGGAGACTCAAAGCGCAAAGTGTCTTGGCATATACTATGTAGGCCAAAAACGGAAGGGGGGATTAGACTAAGGTTATTATCAGATCTTAAGAAGGCCTCCTATGTGAAACTATTGTGGAATTATCTATCTAAAGAAAATCTTTGGAAAAGATGGCTACAAAGAAGATATTGCAATAACAAAGAATTTTGGAGTATGACTATAGACATTAACGCCTCATCAACATGGAAAGCTTTACTTAAATTGAGAACATCATCTACAAAATTATTTAGTAAAGTTATAGCAGATGGATGGAGTACCTCGTTGTGGTTTGAACCTTGGCGCAATTGTAAATGCCTTGTCGATATTCTGGGTTTCCATACTTTTCAGGCAGTCTACTTTCAATCATAAAGATAAAGTCTGCGACCTTGCATTTGGTGCTTTTACTACATCTACATATTTCATATGGCAGGAGAGGAATACAAGGGTCTTTGCGAATCGCTTTACACATTGTTCAAATAAGGTTGTACAGATAGAAAGGGAGATAAATTACCTCGTGCGAGACAATGGAAGCAGGACAGTTCGATCGGAACAGAGCTACAGATTGCTTCAGCGTTGGGGAGTACAGCTAAATGATGCTAGGTAACAGGTTTTAGAAGAAGAGAAGCTTTGGATATGTTAAGAGATGGGTCGTGGGCCTGTGGGCTTGTTTATTTATTTTCTTTGGATTTTGATTATTTTCTGTTCATCATCTATTATACATTCTGATGTACCATTAATATGTGGAGCTTATATGTACTCTTTTCCCTTGTAAATTACCCAGTAAGGGGGTTGCAAGGTTTTGACGAGGCATATAAGGAAAGCATATGATTGATTTTTAATAAAGCCTACCCATTTTCAAAAATAATAATATGAGGAGCGTTCTGAGGCACTCCTATTTTGCAGCACTCCTACTAGTTCGTGAGCTACACCAATCCGAATCCAATAAGAATTTATAGAAGTTCAATCTACATATATATTATCACTTATCCAAAATTTGAGCTCATTCTGACGTTCGTAACATTTTCAAAATCTTAGCTCAATTATTCACCGTTTAGACATTTATTCAAATCGTTAAATTTAAACATCAAACATATTATTCTACGAATGTCGGAACGAGCTTAAATTTTGGATAGATGATAATATATATGTGGATTGAACATTTGCAAATTCTTGTTGGATTTAGATTGGTGTAGCTCACGAACGGGTAGGGGTGCTACAATGCAAGGGTTCCCGGGAACTCTCCTATATGTGTGTGTATATATAATCAAGAGCACCCCTAAATAGTGTAACACCTCTTTAGCCCCTATAATTTCCACAACATAATCCCTTTATCTCTCCTCTCACTAATGCTCTCTCCCACTCACACATCATTTAAATGTAAACGAAGAGCTATAATTGAGGTGCAAAAGTGGTTGTTGAGTCTACGATTTCATAACGTTTTTGATTAATGACAAGGAGAAAATTCATGATCGACAAAGAGAAGAGAATCAATGATATCATAAGTTAGAGGCTGATTATTTAGTGTTATAAATGTTAAAATCTATCCTCAAATAATCATATACCTCATTATTGTGAATATATATATATATATATATATATATAAATGCACATTTATTGTGCATATTGCCAGAAACCGGTCGACCGGTTTCAAAATAGGCGGTCGACCGTTTCTGGGTAGAATGCACAACAAACGTGCATATATATATATATATATATATATATATATATAACGTATATATATTCAAAAATCAGTATATTTGTTAATTTTGACCTGTCGACCGTTTTTCAAACTGAAAGCAATAATTTGAATAGACATCTTCTTTCATCAAAAGTTGCTTCTCTTTCTTTTGATCAAAAATCATTTCTCTTTAATGTTTCTCTTCACAAATGGTTACAACTGTTTATTCATTATATAAACATCATTAAACCATCAACAAATTAACATCTCTGATCTTAATTCTTTCATCTATCTTGCTTTCTACTTGATATTCTAAAAGCGCTCATATTCAACCAAAATATCGTTTGAATCTCAGAACTTATTTAATACTCTTGTGATTCAATACGATATCTACTTCCAAATCTTCACATACATCAAGTTATATTTGAGGATAAGATTATAGGAAGGGTGTACTACAAGTGACAAATCCGTATTGCAAAGAGCACAAGTTGTCAACATACAAATTGTAATCTTAGCTGTTGAAGTCCTCGAGAGTTATAAGAGGCAAGTGTTGAAGTCCTCATTGTTGTTGAGGCATGAAATCTCGTTCGGCTATTCGGGTATTGTGAACCTGTTCCTCCGGGTGAAGCGAGCTGGTTGATTAGTGAAAATCCAGAGAGAGGTCTAGGACTGGACGTAGGACGGTGCTCCGAACCAGTATAAAAAGCCCTGGTGTTATTACTTTACTTTACTTCTTTTTATTTGTGATATATTTCACTATCTCATATTTATTTGCATAACTATTGTAAATATACAAGTTAGTTTATCACATACATTCCGCATATCCATATTACTGATCCAGCTTAAGTCGTATACTGACTTTTCAATTATCATATTTTCTTGGTCTTCAAATTAAACAACTTCCGAACGGTATATTTTTAAATCAAGAAAATATTGTGGAAATCTTATTAAACGGTTCGGACTAGAAAACACTTCCGGAAAACCAACTCCAATGAGTACATCTAACCATCTTGAAAAAGATGAGAATGGGAAAAGTGTAGACCAAAAATTATATCGTAGTATGATAGGCTCTCTTTTATATTTAACAGCTAGTCATCCAAATATTATGATGCGTGTTTGTTTATGTGCACGTTTTCAAGCCGATCCTAAGGAATCACATTTACGAGCAGTGAAATGAATAATTCGTTATCTTAATAAAACCAAAGATTTCGGTCTTTTCTATCCGAAAGATTGTCCATTTGAGTTGGTATCATATAATGACGCTGATTTCGGTGGATCTCGAACGGATAGAAAGAGTACAAGTGGTACGTGTTATTTTATTGGAAAATCACTTTTCTCTTGGTTTAGTAAGAAACAAATTGTGTTTCACTATCTACATGTGAAGCGGAGTATATATCGGCAGCTCTTGCTTGCACACAAGTTATATATTTATGCAACAAACACTTAAAGATTTTGGTATTAATTTATCAAATTCAATCATATATTGCGACAATACAAGTGCGATAAATTTATCTAAAAATCTGGTTAATCACTCCCGAACTAAACATATAGATATACGACATCATTTTTTGAGAGATAATATTGAGAAAGGAAATATAAATCTTGAATATGTACATACGGAAAATCAACTAGCAGACATCTTTACTAAGCCTCTACTAGAATCAAATTTTATCAAACTTCGTAGAGAGCTTGGTCTCATATCATGGAAGGAACTTCAAAATTAACATCTATATGTGTTTCATGATATAACAAGTTAAAATATGCACGTACTAAATTACTGCAATTCTTACTTAGCATATTTTTGCTATTATTAGCATATTGAATATGAGCCTCTCTTTAAGTTTACGGCCAAAACTCTATGTCTTTTCCTGGCCATTCATGTATATATAGTAAACCACTATATATATGATAAAATATATCACTTTAGAATTCATCTTTCATATCAAGTAGAAACAACGGCTCATATCTGCGATGAATGTGCACAAAGGTCACACATTTCGGTTACAAGTTCTAAACCTGAGGAATACTATTCTCTTGAAACACCAAAAAGTAGACCAAAATGCACTCATACCCCCTGGAAATACACAATGCCTAAACGCGCAAAGAAGGCTCTGTTTTGCTCCCCTCGAACTAGAGATAAGATAGGAGAAATTCATCACTATCAAAAACAACAAATTGAGCTTCAACGACAGTTGCATTACGAACAGAGAATTACCTCGGATCGTCTCTCTCTTTTGGAAAGAATGGCTTCATTTTTCTGTAGCACGAACAAACATGGAGTTTATGAACCTATGCAACATGTCCCTTCTTCTTCTAGGAATCCAAACTCTTGGGATCGTAATTATAATCGTAACGAACGTGCAAAGGAAAAATGGTCGCTATGGACATCTCGTATTCGAGAAGTTAAGGAAGAGTCAACCTAGCATAATTCAGCTACATCACATTAATTTTCTAGTATATGTTATGTTTTCTTTTTTTATTCATGTATTTTGTTTTATTATTTCAAGATTTTTAATTCAATTTATGTATAATAGCACTTCGAAAAATCTTGAAAAGCTGGAAAACCATGTTCAGTCAAACCAATCGACCGATAAAATTCCCCCAGTCGACCGTTTAACATTGTTTCGAAAAAAACAGGCTTCAGATAACCAGTCGACCGGAAATGTTTCTGTTTTGAAACGGTCGACCGGTGATTTCGTCGTGGTCGACCGGTTCCGTTAATTTATGTTTTTAAACCATCAAACTTGCAAACGTCGGTTCCACCTCCCACCCTTTCATTTGTCCTTTTCAACCTTCAAACACACAATCCCATACCTATCCTAAATCCCCAATTCAAATCTCTTAAAAATCAATTGCTCCACCGCAAAAGAAATCAAAGAAATCATCTTGTCCACAACTCTAACCCATTGATTCCAATATAAAACAATGGTTAATAGATCCAATAGCAGTCAAGAGATGGAATGAGATGAAGGATTATACGATTCATGAAGGTTCGTTCATCAAATACTCTTATTTCCTTCTTTATGATATTAGGGAAATAACAACCAGAGCCCGTATTCAATCTCTTCTTGACTTTGATGATAACAATGTGGAAATCAATCATATCATGATCAAGTTGTTCTACGCAAATCTTAACTTAGACAAGTTCAAACTCGAGAATTCTACTCATTGTCTATGGTCGGTTGTATGCGGTGAGCATGTTTTTATTTCAAAGGAAAGGATTGCAACGGTTCTTTGTTTGGAAAACATTGGTAGGAAGTTATCAAGCGATTTTTGTACTATTCATACTCGAGACAATGTAAGTCATCTTTTTATTGAAGATCATAAACTTAGTACAAAAGCAATCAACTTAAGGCCTACTGCTAGAGTTCTACATCATGCTATTACGCATTCTTTACTACCTAGAATTGGTAACTTCGATGTGGTTTATAAAGAGAATTTTAAGGCTTTGTATGCTATATATGGAGATATCCAAATTAATTGGATAAATATGATCTTTGATGAGATATTATTAGTGAATGATCGTACGAGACTACATTTGTTCTACAATGAATATATTATGCGACTTCTACTTGATTGTGGTCTCAAATCTCCCGAATCTAAAATTTCAAAGCCAAAATGTATCAACAAAGCATCGAAAAAGAGAATGAAGCTTCCTGAACCATGTTTGAATATCATACCTTTTGAACAGTATAAGGAACAGAGTCATCGAGAAGGCACTTCTTCACAACCCTCTAAACCAAAACCAGAAGAGGTCAAGCTTCTTCAACCATCATCGTCGACTAAAGATTCACCTGAAAAAATTGCACGAAATCAATTTGTTCTTGAAGATAGACTTAAGCGTACCGATAATAAGATCGATAATTTAAATACAAAACTTGAAAAACGTTTTACGAAGCTTAAGTCTTTCTTCGGTATTCTTTGGGATGCAATATCTTGTGGCGCATCATCCTCCTCCACACATATACAAGACCCAGGTAAACGTCCAATGCCTCCTACTTTTACATGGACATCTTCAGAGGAAGGCACTAGTTCTGGAACAAGTAATGGACGTGGTCGTGGAACATCTTACATTGAGGAAGGAGGAAATGAAGAAGAAGAAGAAGAAGAAGAAGAAGGACAATAAGAAGAAGAAACTGAATCCGGCTCACCATCTCACTAGTTTCTTTTATCCATCTTTTATCATATATTTAAGACTTAAAATAGCACTTGTACATAAGTGGTGTTGTATTTTATTTTTGGTTCAAACTCTAAGACTATGTAACTTGGTTGGGTAAATATGGTGTGTATGATACAATCCTAATGTATTTTGTGATGAATGATTTGTGTATCTTAACTCTTGTGATATACTACTTCTTTTTGTCAATGAAAAAGGGGGAGAAAAATGCTACTAACAATATTCTTTGTAGATTTTTTTAGTTTTTATTTCAAGGGGAGTACATAGACGGGGGGAGTCAGCAATACTTTCAGAGCTATGTTGTCATCAATCAAAAAGGGGGAGAATGTTGAGTCTACGATTTCATAGCATTTTGATTAATGACAAGGAGAAAATTCATGATTGACAAAGAGAAGAGAATCAATGATATCGTAAATTAGAGGCTGATTATAAAGTGTTATAAATGTTAAAATCTATCCTCAAATAATCATATACCTCATTATTGTGAATATATATATATATATATATATGTATATATATAAATGCACATTTATTGTGCATATTACCAGAAACCGGTCGACCGGTTTCAAAATAGGCGGCCGACCGTTTCTGGGCAGAATGCACAACAAACGTGCATACATATATATATATATATAACGTATATATATTCAAAAATAAGTCTACTGGTTAATTTTGATCTGTCGACCGTTTTTCAAACTGAAAGCAACATTTTGAATAGACATCTTCTTTCGTCAAAAGTTGCTTCTCTTTCTTTCGATCAAAAATCATTTCTCTTCAATGTTTCTCTTCATAAATGGTTACAACTGTTTATTCAATATATAAACATCATTAAACCATCAACAAATTAACATCTCTGATCTTAATTCTTTCATCTATCTTGCTTTCTACTTGATATTCTAAAAGCGCTCATATTCAACCAAAATATCGTTTGAATCTCAGAACTTATTTAATACTCTTGTGATTCAATACGATATCTACTTCCAAATCTTCACATACATCAAATTATATTTGAGGATATGTACTACAAGTGACACCGTGTTGCAAAGAGCACAAGTTGTCAACATACAAATTGTAATCTTAGCTGTTGAAGTCCTCGAGAGTTATAAGAGGCAAGTGTTAAAGTCCTCATTGTTGTTGAGGCGTGAAATCCCGTTCGGCTGTTCGGGTATTGTGAACCTGTTCCTTCGGGTGAAGCGAGGTGGTTGATTAGTGAAAATCCAGAGAGAGGTCTGGGACTGAATGTAGGACGGTGCTCCGAGCCAGTATAAAAAGCCCTGGTGTTATCATTTTATTTTACTGCTTTTTATTTGTAACATATTTCACTATCTCATATTTATTTGCATAACTATTGTAAATATACAAGTTAGTTTATCACATACATTCCGCATATCCATATTACTGATCATGCTTAAGTCGTATACCGACTTTTCAGTGGTGCCACAAAAAAATGGTGCTATATAACCCCTCACACACACACACACACACACACACACACACACACATATATATATATATATATATATATATATATATATATATATATATATATATATATATATGCGTGTGTGTGTTTATGCAAACATAATTTTATGTGATAGTATATATAACTAGTGTGAACTCATGTTACCCGCACGGTTGTTACTGAAACCTACCTACATGTTTAACATAATAACTTCAACTATGTGCTATTTGTGTATGAACAAATTAGAAAATTATTTTATACATGAAATCTTTAATTGAACAATATCCAGTAAATTGTTATCAATCAAAACATAAAAATAATAATTTAATAACATACTGTTGTGTATTTTTTTTTGCAAGATCAACCGATTTTTATAGTGGTCTGTAACACTTATATCGTTACAACAAATAATGATTATAAAATAATACAGAAGGTAGGAACATTGCCTACTTGTTATAGGCATCGTCTAAGACAAGTAAGGATAAAGTCAGATATAGTCTCCCTGCAGTGAGAGAATCACAACTAGTACATAGAAAACAACTGTGAAAGACAATAAAAAGAAATAACAACAAAAGGCTGCTATGCAGTCCCAATTCCGTAACCACTACAAGCAAGTGAAACTATCACCAGTTAACTCACATCCAACAGCTATAGGCAAGCCCTAACACCAGCCCAAGCAAAGGCAAAAGCATCTCACTCATTCTTGCATGCAAACCCGATCACCACCAACAAAGGCAGTCGCTTGTGAAACCCACTCGCCTATTCCTTAGGCAAAACACTGACTTCTGAAACAGGACAGCACCATAGTACATATACAATCAATACAAAGCATATGATACTCTCCTACCAGCAATATAACCTAAAATACATCATCAAAGAAGAACTCACTGCAATATTCATCTCACCTGAGCACCACCATTCACAGAAAAATGGCTAACTGAAAGATTGACAAAGCAAGCACTCAGAACACGAGACAAGCGTCTTCCTCCTCAACTTGCATTTCGTAACCTAACCTTAACAATCAGAGAAAATCACCACCTAAACAAACAAATACACATGACATAGGTAACCCCAAGACACTCAAAACTCGAGTCAAACCCTACGAACAGAAAGACAACAACCAACAAAAACATACGTAGGACACTCAAGATCTAAAACAATAAAAAAAAACACTCACCAGCACGTCGTTAAGAAATGATCCACAACCTGAAAAGGTCCGACTTTCAACAAGTGTTCCTTCGAACTGGGAAAAAGAGTGAAGCGTGTGGAAGTCGTGAAATAGCCAAAACCTGACTGAAAAGGGAATGCCATGAGATAAGAGGTGTTTTGAAGCAGATTTGGTCGATCGAATAGTTGTTAGGGAGGATCTCGTGAAAAGCGAAGTGATCGAGATTAGGGCAGGAATCGAAAGTAGATTTCCACGATGGTGAAAGCTGGATATGGGAAAGAGAAGTGCAGCGATGAGGCAGACTGAATAGTGAAAAGGAAGAAAGAGGATTGAAGGAAGAGCTACGAAGAAGGAACGACGAAAGGGGATGGGGAATACCCATTCGCCATTGAAATAGAAAGCTCTGATATTTCTGTTTTGCCACTCAAATAGGGATTACATACTATCGTGTATTGAAAGCAAAGTAATATCAAAATTTTGTCAAAATAAAAAATAAATAAATTATGCAGTTAACAAAACCTGTAATATTTGTACTAAAAATGAAGTCAATGGTCGATATGGTCTTTTACTTACAAATGTTCACCAAAATATGTTAAAGTTTGAACATATTTAATGTATGCTAAACTAGATTAGAATAAGGTTGCTTATATATTAAAAGATCATGTAGTACTCCGTGTTTTATGTATATCTTTAACATAACATATAATTAATATAAAATTTGGAACTAAGTTTTGGTGGCTAGATAAAGGTGAAATATATGCCTTAGGATTGATTTTTTTGCATCGGCTTTTCTCGAAAACAACTAATGAACCTTAAATAAATAAATAAATAACATACTTAAATAACTTTAGAAGGCGATGTATGACTAAAACTTTGGATAAAATGGTGTAATACAACATAGAATAACATAAACTATAAGAGATTCTTAGCTTTGAAGCGCTGTATTTTTGATAATGCCAACTTTTTAAATTGAATGGTTAGTTATTAAATCCTTTTTGTCAACTACTTGATAATATTATTCCATATGACTTTAATTTAAAGTGGAATTAACTTAGATAATTGAAAATGATGATTAATTAGAACTAATTGTCGTATTCTAGTCAAAATTTATGTAGTGAATATGTTTAACATAAGTAATAATGTGACATAAATGACATTATATTCACTTTGATTTACATGACTATTGATACGCATAAAAAATTCCAATGCTGACCATTGTATAATAGGTATCACGTAAGAATAAGTATACATGTTTATATGCAATGTGGGATTAAATTATAGTAAACATATTTCTTTTTAAATTTGATATAAATGGAATACTTGTCGAATTTTCTGGAGTTGCTCCCGAAGATATTCTAATGGTGATCCTGTCGTAATTGAAATTGATGGATTGCAAGAACTACTCGCTACTAATCCATAGGCTGATTCCTAGGATGTTGTAGGAGGGTGCCTTCGGTTCGTCTAGTCCCAGGACAACTTGTATGGACGAATGTCTGACATAGTATTTCTAAAGGACCACGTACGTTGATTTCCTCAAACGTATTTCTGTTGATAGCGGAGAAGACACCTTCTCTTAACTTAAACACCAGAATATTTTTGTGGATGTCAATTAGTGATATATGATGGATCTAACGATGTGGCATTTAAAGTGCATGTTGGCCAGATGTTCTAAAAAAGTAATTTTAAAGCTCAAGCCTCACAACCAGGAAATGACAAAAATCAGGTAGACAGCATAGCTAAGTGGGTCGCTCCCATTAGGGTGTATTGCCACCATCTAGAGAATATTCATTTTTGTTCTTATTTTCGCTTCTGTATATCCCGAGAATGAATATGTTGCTATCAACCGTAAGGTGATAATATATTTGATACACTCAAGAGAAATGAGTGGTTGGTCATGTGTGGTCAAGTTGCAAGATGCTCTTGTTGAACTCCAATGTATCCCCTCTAGAGTACACTGAACGGAAGGTGGTTCCATACCTTGTCATAATTGGAAATTCAATCTCCAATAAGCGCCCGCGATTTTTGATTTTATATTATATATGTAGAGCGTGAGATGCAAGCGTTCTACTAGATGGTTATTTATTTGATTTAGACATTATTATAATATCATAATGATTGTGTGTTCAAAAACGGATTGGGTTATCGTAAGGTAAAAACCATTTGTATTTATGTATGGATTGGTCTTACGATTATCTTTTTCTTTCGAAAAGATTTTCTGCTTTAAAATCAAGTTGGATGATACCAATAATTTACTAAGGTTTTTTCACGCTGGTTCACCAGACTGATCCTGGTGTTTGTACGGCTCGGTTAAAAAGAATTTTACAAGTTCAGGATAAGATGCGACAGACTTTAGGAGTCAAGCTGGAAGAGTTCAGACGTATGATATATATATATATATATATATATATAGATATTTTTCAGTTGTGTGATGTTAATGAGGGCAGACTGTTATATCTATCTAGTTGTATTGGATGTCCACTATACTCTGATAATTGTAAGTATTATATTAAGTTTTTAATAAAGATTTATTTTTGTATTATCTTTTATTCCGCTGTGATGTGAGACTCTATGTTGTGGTTAGTTTGGTTCTTCTTCTCTTTCTTCTATTCTAATATTTCTTTCTTGTCTTTTTCTCACCCTTTAATTTCTTTCTATTAACTATCTGGTGTTTTCGATACTTGGGGTTTGGTAAGTGATACGGGATTAAGTATTACTGTTGAAATTCGAGCGTCGAATTTCCCGGATCATTACATCCATGAGACACAATTTTGTGGTAGGTTTCTTTTCTCATCATAAATTCTCTCTTAGAATAGATGGTGATGTGGGACCTCCAACAACACTAGCAATATTTGTAACACGAGATTTAGTATTCTACTACCATGATATGATTAATCAAAAATCATAAAAATGGTTTGAGCTCCAGTCGTTGAACAAGACATCTCGTTGTTTATAGCTATTGTTTTGGGATTTTCGGTGTTGTTGTTTTGTTGTCGTTTTGGTTGTTTTCCTTTTCAAGCATTTGGTTCTTAGCTTTGTGGAAATTCGTGCTTGTAACTGTTAGTGTTGTTTAAATCGCACTACTTATGTTATTGGGATTTCTATGTTTAAAAACTTTTATGTCATTCACGCATATTCATTTGAATGAAATCTCATTTCTCTTATCTAAATAACAGTTGTCCTAGAACTGGAAAAAAATAGAATTTTGTGTTGGATAAATTTTAGCAAATGACCGGTTTTGCGTTGTTTTTCGTCATGGGTATAAATTAATCATCGTTCCTTGTTAAACTAAAATATATTGCATTCTTTTGTGTGTGATTACAGTTTTCGCATTTTTGCGTGACTGACTTCCTTTTTCGCAGACATGTGACTTGAATCGTTTATGTTTCTGCAAAACACATTTTTGAAACTTTTGGAAAACATGGTTTGAAAAAAACTTTTATTGTTTTTAAATTTTACATTTTGCTGATTTAATTTCTTTTATTACGGTTTGTGTGAAAACGCCGAATTCGGGTATGGTAGTTTTCGCATGTTTAAAACGTCTGTTTTATATTAAAATAGACGATTTGAATGGCACAGAGCGCACGCTACCGAAATTTTGATTTTCATACGAATCTCATATGGAAAGTGAACCAGTATTGGAAAGAAATTTTCAAAATATATATAAGAAATCTAGAAGCAATTTTTTTTTGTATTTTTTGATCACATGAATAGCGCAAGGAAGATTTTTCGATGATTAATGTGCGCGTTTTAGCGGTGCAATAGGACCGACGATGCGATAAAAACGTTAACGACAATAATGAAAAGGCTGATTTAGCCTTAGAAACGTTGCTTCCATACCTTGTCAACGATATGCATGAATTGCTAATTTACTCATTTAACATTTTAGAGCTTTGTTTAAGCCTCGTTTACAGTCTACGGATGGAAATTTTTGGAGTATTTTGGGTAACTGAGGTGAAATTTCCACTATAGGTCGAGAATGGAATATTTACAAGCGAGGGGAATGCTAAAATTCTTCGTTTTGATTTTCTTTTTCCGGTTTGGGAGAGATAAAATAGGAAGGGATTGGATGTGTTGACGTTTTTTATAGTGGGGTTTGGACGCAAAATTGGTTGCTTTACACTTTTATTCGTAATCGTGTGGGGGTTATGGATGAAAAAGGATTTTCGAAATTTGCGTTCATATAGAATTGCCAGTATATTTAGGATGTTTTGCATCATGTTTTCAAAAGAGTTCTAAAAATTTAATGCATAAATGAAGGAGGATCCGATTTAGAATCATCGTGCATACATGTTTTGTGGTTGAAATGCATTATGTACACTGTGCATATGCACACATGATTGCAAAAGTGGATGTACACCAATTGGTTGTGTAGGATATAATAAGTAGGTGTCAGAATTTCGGGACAAAATTCCTTTTAAGGGGGGAAAAATCTAACAACCTGGAATTTTGATAATAAATTAGTTATTTAATTATATTTCAAAAATAGGAATTTCTCCCAACGATGGAATTTGACCATGAAACTTTATCCATTGCATTCCTCATGGAATTCTGGTCAACTTTTATGTTTGGAGTTTCGCGAACGAAGTTCGTATGAAAAAGTTACGAACGAAATACGAAAACAGATAGAAATAAATAAACAGAATAAATGTAATATATCTTACCATTTATAACCAGCCCTCGCTGGGCGAATCAGCTAAAGAACGGTCGACCGCTTCGGGCCTGAAGTGCCTAGTGAAGGCTAGGTTAAGATGGTTTAATTTTATATATAATATTATATAAATGGATGGCTGTTATTTTAATTAAATCTAACGGTTCATGGCCAAATCCACTCCTATAAATAAAGGGGTAATGCCTCATTCTTTTCCATATAAATCTGTAGGCAGCAGCGAAACTCTACCACTTCCCTTTTCCTTCAAATAATTTTTTTAATCAAATATATATTCATATACAATCAATCAAATATAAATCGTTCATATATGAAAGAGATTATAAAATTTAAGTGGAAAAGGATATGGATTGAAGGCTAAGCTATTCTACATATGATTCTCCACTCTTTTCCTATTTTCTTACAAATCTACAAATCTGAAAGTATCCCTTTTCAGAATAATTGTAGATCCGTAAGAATTTGGGAATTGTAGGCCTAAAAGATTATTCAGATTTCAGATTTGGATGACTTTAGGTGAGTGAGAAATTTATATATGAAGTTACAATAGCTTATTTATCTCGTTTGTATTAGATCTTAAAATATATGCCTAACATTTATCATATCTGTTCATAATATTGTTAAATTTGAAATGATGCCTATCAGATCTACTTATGAATATTGTCAAAAACCTGAAAGTACAGATTTGTGGTCTTGAATAATATTATTTGTAGGCTTGCTTAATTATTTATACATATTGCCTATAATTGTGTTTGAAATTAGATTGTGGTTATTGTAAAACACTATGAATTTAGAAATCAATGACATGAAACGCTGTAAAGATGTAGTTTTATTCCAGATATCTAGTTTTAGTGTTAAATAATAAATTATGTAATTTTGATTGAAAAGACATAATCCTGTTTATGTTCAATTTTGTTCAGATTTTGACTCAGTTAGTGTAAATATGCCTTTTTCCTATTTCAAAATAAAATGACATTATTTGAAACCAATAAGAAATATGTCAAACATTGAAAAAGGGAAAAGTTGTGCAAATTCACGTATAAAAATAAATAAATAAATTTGTGCGTAGTTTACATCAACTATTCCAAAATATACATAAATATATATATATATTTCTTGATGTTTAAAATATGTTTATTCCAATATTCAGGCATAGTTTACAATAACTGTAGTTGACTGTCTTTTTGTAAGATTTATAACCTTGTTGCAAGAATGAATACAAAAAGGGATGTTTTGATGTTAGTTGAACCAAATTATTAAACTTAACGATAATAATAATAAAATAAAATAGCTACGTTAACCGTGCAAATATATATATATATATATATATATATATCTTAATTATCCGTCTGAATCTACGTAAACAATGAAATATACATATTAATGGATGTTTGAACGTTTCGTTTTATGGAATTATATATGTGTAAATGTAATCCATATTCAATGAATATATTTGTGGTGACTATTGTAGCAACTAGTGCAATTGATTGCTATAATAGGGCCATAAATAAATAAATAGTTATTGTAACCGACATTGATTGGGGATACAAATTTAATTAGGCATTTAAGCCTACCAGTTACAATTTCTAAATTGGCTAGGATTAATGTAGTAAACCCTAATTAGGGAATCAATTTATAATCGCACTAAGACACAAGGTTAAGCTCAATTTATGGTAGAAGCCTACCCGGAAACGCACGATAAATCCAGCATCCACAAGTGGTTGGCTTTATGTGAGGGGTCTGGTACACAAATATATATAAATACATATGTACAAGAAGTAGTAAATAAGTAAATTAGAAATGTCTGATGAGGTACAACAAATAGATATTTTGTGACTGATGAAATAAGGATATTTCATTGTTAATTAATGTCTTAGGAAAATTATGATAGTTAGGCTCATAAACGAAATTAATTATAATAAATGGAAATAAATGGTACCTAAAGGTAAATGTTGCCTTAGGAAAATATGACTGTTATGGTCATAAATGGCAATAACCTATTAAACAGAAATGAATATAATAAAAAGTGGATTAATTGGTATTGATTGACGTTTAAATACCAAGCCAATAAGGAAGATAATTAAATAAATATCCTAGGCTAAGAAGGATATAACTTTCCTTATATATATACTAGTTAACCTAGAACTTATAACTAAAAGTTAGAATTAGACTTTGTAGGTTAATGATGTGAAGCCTCATTAACCATAGGAACCAGTGACGATAATTAGTCATGTATGTATGACATTTCCGTAAAGTGAAACTAAACGGGAATAAGTCAATAACGTAGCATGCTTTGTGATTAAGATCTTAAGTGGTGAGATTAACCTATGAAAAAGGGATTTAGTGATTGTATAGCTCACCTCCTAAAAATAGAAGCATTAAAGGCTAATTGGGTATAAACTTGATAATCTTCGCGAATAGTCTGCTTCCTTGGGTCTTAAGTGGCTTGGATCGAGGAGTCCACCTAGGATAGGTCACTCAGTTTGGGGTCTTAAATGGTGTGTGAATCCTACCTAAACCTAGTTTCACAAACGTCCTGTATAGTCATTCCATAGGACTACCTATCCTACGGGAAGTATTAAGCGGCTAAGAGGTTATCCAATGAGGTCAGCTAGGGAGTAACGGTCTTAAGTGGCTGCTTACTACCTCTTGGCTTATGCGGGGTATGAGTTTTTATGCGTGAATGACAGAAGCCTTAACTAGTATGGCCCCGTAGCTAGTGTCTTTTAGTTTATAATAACATTGAGTATATCATTGAGAAGTATTAGATGATCATTAGGTCCGCCTAGGGTCTTAAGCGATCGGAGGAATCCACCCTATCTATCATTCGATGGTGAGGTGTTAAGTGGATGCGTATACATTCATGAATAAATAAACTCCATAGTTGGGAGTTCACTTCTCGGTTTAATATTGAGTTTAAAGGAACTACGCCATAGATGGCCTACTGCAACCCCCAAGATATGATGCAATAAGTGCTAAAAAATGTTGTAGGCAAAAAACGAGCAAAGGCAACATTTTCCTGCTATTGTATTTTACTGCGTTGCCCTAGAGTCAAAGGAAACATCTTTACCATCCAATGACAACATTTTGCAGATGTTGCCATAAATACTAATTTTACTTAAAAATGGTCCGCACATTATCTGTAGTAGCACTTTTACCATCCAATAGCAACACTTTGCTAGTTTATCACAACATTTACCATCACATATTACAACATTTACTATCACATATTGCAACATCTACCATCACATATTGCAACATTTTGTCGTATATAACGATATTTATTGAATAACGTACTACTGACACAATTGGATATTCAAACACAATATTTTATTCAAATAAATATTTATTTCAATATTTCAAATAGTACAAATTTTCTGACTCCACTATTATACATTCACCAATATATTAGACAGCCATTCATATTTACATACATTTCTCATTACACTGTCACTAGATTTACTCATATACAAACTCACTAACACTCTCTGACACACACAGTCTTCAACTGCTTCCATATCTATCTGTCCAGCCATCAGCACACCTGTCAATTATAGAAACACACACAGTAGACTAGAACAAAAATAGATTTAAATTCGAGCAAAGACAAATATATTTAAAATTTTATTTACCTCAGATTTATGGTGTGTTTCTCATCATCTTTCTAGACTTGGTCTGATATGTATTTTTGATGATGTTCAAGTATGGCACAATACTATATATACGAGATTGTATACAATCAAGTATAGCAAGCAAGCCTGATACATGAATATATCAATCTCGAAAGCATTTAAACTACTTTCCATCGACTAAATCTCTTAGGAAAATCCAAGATAGATTACCTGAAACTCCACTCTCACTAGGGAACGTAGGCTACATGAGAAAATGAAATTGCAATAGGGAAAAGAGAAAGGTCCAATGAATTGCAGTTATATATAATGACAAAGGCTATATCCTTAATTACCTGGCCAAGTTACAATTCAATCATCACACAGCCTGTGGACTATAAGCTAATGGCGGTGGTGTACTCGGTATCCCCATATATGAGTTCCAGGGCACGATAATATCTTAAGCATATATAAGAGAATTTGGTTCTCCTTTCACGTGTACAATGTAACAAATATCATATCAGCTCATATTTAGTTCAATGGTTTTATACATACGTTCATGGTCAATGAAGACTTACCAGAACTTTGCGCTACCAAAATCTCATAATTTAAGCTCATGAGCGCGTAAATTTTACTTGAAACAGGAAAATAATATTACAAAACAAGAGAAATAATCACACCAAGAAATTATTATTATTATTTCAGAAGAAGATGGATTTTGAAGTTTAAATTTTCTTTTTCTTTGTGGTTTACTATTATATTCCTTTTATACTTCATGTTGTGTCACCTAGCAGCGTAAGTTTATGTTGTGTAATTGGACATATTACAACTAGCTAATGAGTCATAAAATTCTACCAATACCATGTAGACTGTTGAAATATCACCACCAATGATAATGACAATGACAACAATAGCAGTAATGCACATATACGATAATCTGGCAGAGTGAAAGAACTATTTACAACTCAGGCAACTACAAAAAATAAATGCAAAAAAGCATATATGCAAAAAAAAATAAGGTATAATGTAGACATGAGCATTGGATTGCATATAAACAACCTCAACAACAAATTTTGAGGTTTGATTTCTCGATGGAAAATGCCTCAGTTGTGAGTGTAAGAAAGAGATATGCATATTTGATACAATGGTTTTGTTAAAAGATACATTCATCTACCAATGTAGACATGTAATTCAGCATTTAGCTCACTTAGTCTCAACATGGCATTTTCTAAAATATACATCATCAAATGTGCTAGAATTTCTATTAACATTGTTTCTATATGATGTTAACATGAATAAGGCATACCTCATAGGTATATAGTTTAACAAATATGAGAGGCATATGTTGGCTCATCTTTGTATACTGCCTAATAGCACAGTTGAAAAAATATACGAAATAGCAAGGCCATGAAAGATACCAGATTGAGGATCAACAATTGGGATATTCCAGGAAGGAGTAATGCAAGGGAATGGAAATATTGGAAAAGAATGGTCTTTCTCTTAAACGAGGTTACCTAGCTATGAAGCTGAGATACCTAATATGGAGATCCGAGCGTTGGGGCTGGAATAACATGAGAGACAGAGTCAACATTATCAACATCCCTCGCAGTTGTTTCCAGAGCATCACAATTGGTATTCAATGAGTTAATGGCATGTCTAATGAACCTGTATACAATTTTTACAATCAACAATAAAAATTTGACATGAATTATATATATCAACATGTATTAAATTGTTTACAGTCAATGTGTATTGAAAGTAATTACCATGAGCATGCACAGAACTGAAGAAGGCTCATTCAGCAGAAAGCATGATTTAAATTGTTTACAGTAAATGTGTATTGAAATTTAGGACATACATAACTTCAATTGTAAAACTAATATTCAATCAAGTATATAAGTACGCAGAAAACTGTACGATTTGAGCCTATAACACGATTAAAAATATATTATTACTAGGGATGCCTTTATAGTGACAAAAAGCATTTGGAAAACATAATTACATACCAAATTTATTAGGATATGTCTTATTACTGTAAAGTCGACATATAAAGTGAAGGTGCATGGGACATACCTGATTAATCTGGTTTGCTTAATCTACTTGAATGCATCTAACAACAAGCGAAACAAATCCCCCTCCTCTCACAATATACTGCTCATTACAAGCAACAAAATAAATCATGACAAAATAGCAACAAATAAATTACATAAAAAACATTGCATTATTTAGTTGATTGAATAACAAGAAACTGGTCTTCAATACAACTAACTAAATTAAATGTTTGGAATATTTTATAGTTTCACTAATTTCAATTTTTACAGCTAATTAAATAATTGGATATTTCATATACTTAAAGAGAGGGTTTAATTACTCATTTCACCAAATCTGATATGTTTTCTTTTCACTAATTACATTAAGAACCATAGTTAAATTGATGGCATTTTGCAACCTATTATTACGGTACTCTTATGCAATTTTAATACATAAGAGTACAAGTTAACATGAGAAAAGAACACACTTTATAATGAATGGAAGGGCATAGTCTACTACACACATGAGGCAATGGAGTTTTTATCTTGCGGCATCTACTATTGTAGTTATGATCACTTTCAACAGGTCAATAATACGTTACTTTACCACATCAACTTATTCACTTATACAGACAACATATTCATCAGGTAAAATATTATATTGAAATGAACTGAACCCACAAATATAAGCTATATAATTGAATGCCATTTTGGGTCAAAGTTAGCTATTTGCATTTTAACAATTGTTTGGATTTGTTCATAATTTTCTTTTGCCTTTGCTTTGTGTAACTATTGCTTGACTTACACTTTTCTTAACCTATTAAACTTTTCTTTAAATAAATACAGTCAAACTAGTTCCTTCTATTACTCCTGTCTCCCCTCTTTCAACTCAATTACTCTCATCCCAAACGTTCAACCTACGCCCAAAAATTACCCATGTGGTGCTTCCTATATGATAGCACCCACACCTTCTGCATCCACCATACTCCAATCTTCCCACTTTTTCCCCATAGCAACCCACAAAACAACCTAGTTCACTAAAATTATCCAAACCTTCTCCGACAACCAACACACTCACATCAAAACTGCATACTTTTCTATCTAGAACTACCTCGCTTCCCTCAACCACAACACCAGAAACCTCATTGTCTCCTGTTTAAACACAACACAAACCCAAAGAGCAACAACAATTTCACCTTCCTCTACAAATTCACCTCAATTCCCATGACTCGAAAACTGCATGTTCAAGCCTTCTACTCCTCCTCCTACTCAACTCACTCATAAGATGATATTAATTGACCCTTCTCGACAGTAAATCAACCCTTGATAAATAACATTCAAAAAAATCAGTACAACCAGTTTTTCGTTACCTAAATAACCACATCTATACAACAAATCCATGCAATTGTAGAAATGCAAATAGTCACACAAGCATTTTGAATGATTCAACAAATTTCTGGTCAGGCCGCGTGGGACTGCTTTAAGTTTAAAGATAGATAACCAAGACAACAAAATAAATAAGAAATTAACTTTGCAATCTATATAAAAATGAGGCTTTCCTATTGGAATCTATAATCACTTTGATAGGCCACATGTCTGCAATTTAATTAGTCAAATTTGGTAAGTTGCCATGTGCAACTTGTTAAAATTCAAGAATACGAAACCTGCATTTCATTTATGTTTTCGCATTTACGTGAGAATAAAAAATAATTTTGATGTCAAACCAATCATCACTTCATAAGGATGTTACTGTTATTTAAAACTACAAGTTGAAAAGTGAACTCACCCATAAGGAGTGGGGTAGTACGCTTGAGGTTGAAAAGGAGGCATTTTAATTGGTAGTCTTGCATATAGTGGACCTGTAAACATGTGATCGGCCTGGCTCAGTGCACTCTCCTGGATTCCTGCCTCCAAATCATCAAATTTTATTTTACCAGGTTAGAATATTTGTATGAGAATAAAGTGAAAGAGTTAAACATCATGTCTAAAGAGCTACTTTTCCACATACAAAAAATGAGTTTGTGAACTATCATCTTGTGTTGAATTTTAAGGTAATTTTTAGCCAAAATGAGAGCAATAGATAGTTTCTTTGACTAGCCATTTCAAGTCAAACTTACACGTTTTAAATCATTTACTAATAAGAGGCCAAAAATGTGTACATAGAAAATAGAATTATTACTAAAACCAACTTTTCTTAATCTATACAGTTATAACAGAAGAATATTAAATTTAAAGTGGACAACAATTCAATTTACACATTAAAATGTTGACATAACAACCTATATTATTGAAAAAACGAAAACTGAGTATAGATACCACATGCAAAACGTTTGTGAATTGCATTACCTCTAGAGAACTGCAATTTATATTTACATAAACGTAACAAAAAGTTCTGATCATTAAAAGAAAAGTTGTATTAGTTTTTTTATAGGAAAAATAAAGAGTTTTAACTATGAAATTTCCAATTGAACTTAAACCATAAACGAAGATCTTTCGCTCTAGTATACTCAATCACTACGCAATTACAATCCAGTATTATTTAATCTCTACACCTAATTCAGTTTACGGATAGAATTTACAACTAATAAGATGAATAAAAGATTTAGTTTTTGTTGAGAAAATTTTAGGTAGACAACGGAAGAGGCAAAACAATACGTGAATTTTTTGTTAAACAAGAATTTCAGCTATTATTACAATATGAGCTATTTCTATCAACCATGGTCTTAGAATTAAGAAAAAGAACAACCAGTGCAACAAAAATAAAAAATATTGGTGGAAGCAAAAACACTACCTGCTCTACCAGGCTATGTCTTAGCAAACACTACCTACAGTTTAATTCGAAAAGCAATGAGTTCGATAGTTGTAAGTGGATTTGTGTTCATTATTGGATTCAGAACTGATGGAGAGGATAGTGGAGCGTAAGAAGGGAAAGGCGGGCAGAGGAAATTATTCAGAATATGGTGGGAAACAAAAAAGGATTTAAGGTTTTGCCATAGGAGATGTAAACAAAGATACGGGACATGTAAACGGATCAAGGGTTATGCAGGTGGGCAAATGAAAGAGAAACAGAAGAGATGAAAATGGATATCCCGCCAGTACAAGCGAATTATTACCCACATTTTAACGAAATAAAATTGTAAAAATAAAAAGAAGCCTATGCCTTCAGTTGCATTTAATTTACAAACGCAACTAATACAAGCAATTCATCACAGATGGTATTGAAACCGCAAGACATAATTCAAGTAAAAAGCGAAAATCTAAAGTCAGAGATGCTTACAATTGTTCTGGGTGTTTCGATCAAGAATCCAGTAGCCAAATCATACGATAAGTAGAATCCATAGTTTCAATTTAACTTCGGTCACCATTGAGTGATACGTACACGCGATTTGATTAGATTTCTATGGATTAAGCAGAAACCCTAGTTTCAATTTAACTTCGACCACCACTGAATTCGGTCGCCATTGAAGATAGAAAAAGGAGCCAATAATTTTAAGTTACAAAGGAATAAAAAGTAAAGAGGGCCAGCCAAAACTAATTTCTCTTAAGCCCCAGAGAGAAAAAGAGGATCCATTTTAATAATAAGATTAAATGTAGACCGTTGGATCGTATTCATGCGGATCGCTAATTTTTATTAATTTTTTAATTTGAATATATCTATAGCTACTGCAACATCATGTTGATATCTATGCTAACATCTTGAAGCAAATGTTGCAATAGACAAAAATCAGAATAGTTATCGCTATATTGTAGCTAGTAACATCATGTAATTTTGTTGCAATAGGACATCTATGGCATAGTGAGGCTTCATAAATATATATTTACACGTTCTATCTCGGTATCGATATCCGTATTCATTTAGGAGTACTACCTTAGGAAGGGTAGTTAGATTCAGGCGCAAACTTTTACAAGGTCAGGTTAGAATCACTAGCCTTGGTAGGCATATTGTAATAACCCGGAAATTCTGAACCAGTTTAAAATTTTTATTTTGGCAATTTTAGCGAATTTTGAACATTTAAAATGGATTATTTTAAATAATTATCGAAGAGAAATTTATTTTGAATAGAATTCGAACATATATAATATATACGCCGTCGTTAGAATATAAATATTTATATATAATTATAAATAGAATTGAAAATGGCGCGGTAGTTCGATAATTCGATTTCAAACTTCAATTGAATGTACCGGGTGCAAAACAATCCGGATTTTAGTGAAACCAAAAACATTAGGATCTATTTGATAATATTTTTCCAACGAATCCGAAAAATCGAAATTTCATAGCGGGAATCAAAAGATATGTCCAGTTAAAAATTCTGAATAGTCGCTATGGAATTCAGACCCTTAAAAATGGAAATTTTGCAAATGACCTCGGATTTCGACGAAATCACTTTTGTTGGGTCCGTGATGCAAAGTTATTGCTAGGTTTCAAATTTCATAATTTTTCGAATCAATATGTGAGAGTGGCATAGGAAAACGCGTTTGACCAGTTTCAGTTGATTTTAATCGACTGGAAATTGGCTATTTTTCCAACGTTCTCAGAATTCGATGAAACTAGTTTTGTTACGACCGTATCGTCAATACGAAGCTAGAAAATATTTTTCGAGAATTTTTCTAGTTAGTATGTGACCCCGGTAAATTGAAATGCGCGTTCAAAATCAATATATAGAGTTATATGTTGATTCTGACGAAAACTGTTCGAAACAGTCGAATCAGCTTGCGATACATATCCCATTGTGTTCGGAATGGGGGTAAATAGCTATGGACGACAGGCGGTGGTCCTCGTTTAGAGGTCGTATGTAAAAGTCAACATTTTGAAATTAAAAAAAAGGTAATAAAAGAAAAAAATTCTCTTTCCTCCTCCCTTATACTCTGGCCCCCTCCTTCTTCGATTTTCAGAATCGTTTCAAATAAAAAAAAAGAAGAAGAAAAGGAAGGGGGCGGAGCGCCGCCCCACCGCTCATCGCGCCGCCGTGGGAGGAGCCGCCGCCCTCCACCTAGACGCCCCCCACGCCTCGTCGCCCTTTCCATCTCGAAATCCCCTGAAGCCGGCGCACCCACCCGAACCCCCCCCCCCGTCAACCGCGCAAGCTCAGGGAGGCCACCACCTCGATTTCTGCGCCAGGCCACTGGAACCCCCTCCTCATTCGCTGAAACCCCCCCACCCTATGCTCCACCGATCGAAGACCCCCACCGTGGATCCCAGTCGCGCCGCCCGCTCCAGCCTCTGACCCACTGCCTCGACGCCCTCCAACGCCACAGCAACTCCTCCTCCTTTCAAAACAAAGGTAAACACTTATATATTTCAGTTTTATTTTATTTTATTATCTTTCTATAAAACTGAAAATTAAAGTGATAATTTTTAATCAAGAAAGATTTGATTTTTAGTATAAGAAAGACGAAGTTTATATCGGTAGAAAGGCGGGATCTTTATCTAATCGAGAAAAGATTAGATTTTTAAAAATAGAAAAGATTAGATTTTTAAAAATAGAAAAGATTAGATTTTTTAAAAGGAAGAAAGACGATATTTTTAAATGGAGAAAGGCGTGATTTTTACATAAGTAGGAAGGTAAAAATATGATTTTTATATTATGGAGATATTAAAAATATAATCTTTTATATTGTAGAAAGATAAAAATATGATCTTTACTATATAGAAGTAGTAAAAATATGATTTTTATATTTTTAAAGTATTAAAAATATAATTTTTACATGATAGGAATATTTAAAATATCATCTTTGTATATGTAGCAAAATAAAAATCTGATTTTTATTTTATATACGTTGAAATAAAGTGATGATTTTTATAATGATGAAATCTATATTTTTGAAAAGGTAAAATCTTTATTTTTGAAAAGGCGAAATCTTTATATGAAGAATGGCGTGATAAAAATATAATCTTTACTATAAGAACATCGATGTGAAAATAGAATTTTTATCTATATAGTAGCAATGTAAAAATGGAATTTTTATCCATATAGCGAGGTAGTAAAAATAGGATTTTTATATATTGAATAACAAGATAAAAATTCGATTTTTATATATTGAATAACAAGATAAAAATTTGATTTTTATATATTGAATAGCGTAGTAAAAATTCTATTTTTACATATGTAGTGGCTACGGGCAACGAAGATGACGAAGATGCGAGAACAATGAAGATTTCTATCAATGAAGAGCCGTGGAGTTAGGATAGCTATTGGTGAGAATTTCTTACCTTTCAAGTTCATTTTCTAGCTCTATATATATATACTAGGATGCAGACGGTGCTTAGTAGCACCCGACACAATCGTCCACAGACCATGGACTTGTTTGTTTGGTTGCATAGATTAGTTAGATGATTTGATTTGAAATTGAATTGTTCGGTGAAAGGATTGAATTTGATTGATGTGTGAATGGCGTGGGCCTTCACTAGACCGGGGATAAGGCTAGGCCTCGTCCCGTTTCTAGTATCGTGCCGTTATGCCGCCGAAATTTTCTAAAATAAGTTAGAAAAATAAAAATATCATTTTTAAAGAATGAACTGAATAGAAATTCATATGTTAAAATAAAATGTTTTATCGTTAAAAATATAATTTTTAACGTGAATATGAATATAGTGAATGCGAATAAATAAATATTCATTTACAAACCGGACGGTTTGTTTATGTACACCTATTTGAATGACATTGATTGGGACGATAAATTTTACACATCGCCCAACTGCACAACTAAAATCTGTGTTTGATTGTTTGAAAACCCCACACGGGTGTTGGGATGAAATTTGAAGTTCACTCATCCTGATTGATTAAATATGTCGATCGATTGATTGACAGGCTGTTATAAGCGTTAGATATTTATATTTGATGCTTATACAGTGTAGTGCACTTTGGTTGATGGTTGATTATTTTTCAATGCTATTATATACGTGTGATGTATGAAAATCCATATAATTAATATTATATGGTGATTGATTGGGCCTCATTCCAATTTAGAAAATAAAGAATAATATAATATAAAGGTTCATGTGTTGACAGTACTCATTCATTGAGATTAGTCATGTGTTGAACGAAATATTTTAATAATAAAATTACATCTTTATCAATATAGTATAAAGGTTCATGTGTTGACAGTACTCATTCATTGAGATTAGTCAGGTGTTGAACGAAATATTTTAATAATAAAATATACGTCTTTATCATATTTAAAATTAGAACTACTTCATGGTGGAGTCTAATTGAAAATCAAGCGATAGATACCCAAATTTTATAAAATATTTTAAATAACAAAGATAGTCACACGGGGATAGTACTCATTCGTTGAGATTAGTCGTGTGTTGACAGAAATAAATATTCATTTGTTGAATAGAACATTTGAACATAGAAATATTTGAAAACGAAATATTTGGAATAGAAATATTTAAAATAGGATATTTGAAAATAGAATATTCGAAAATAGAAATATATAACGCCGTGTTGGTTAGATTGACGCCATTTTGACGTGAACGATATTTATATCGATTTTATTCGTTTTGAAATGAATAGAAAACGATTTCGAAATGAAATGAATAGAAAACGATTTCGAAATGAAATGAATAGAAAACGATTTCGAAATGAAATGAATAGAAAACGATTTCGAAATGAAATGAATAGAAAACGATTTCGAAATGAAATGAATAGAAAACGATTTCGAAATGAAATGAATAGAAAACGATTTCGAAATGAAATGAATAGAAAACGATTTCGAAATGAAATGAATATAAAACGATTTCGAAATGAATTGAATTTATAACGAATTTGATTTGAATTGAATATATAACGAATTTGATTTCAATTGGATATATAACTGATTTGAATTGGATAGAAAACCAATTTGAATTCGAATTGAATAGAAAACGAATTGAATTCAAATTGAATAGAAAACGAATTGAATTTAAATTGAATTGAAAACGAAATGAATTCGAATCGAATTAAAATCGATTTGAATTGAAATCAAATAGAAATGAAAGTAAAAAGGATTTATAATAGGAAATTCAACTCTGATTTGAATTTGAAATAAAGGTTGAAATTGTTTTCGAAACGAATTCAAAACTATTTTTAAAACTTTGTTTTAAATAGAAATCAACGAAATATATATTATATATATAATATAATGGCCTGAATAGAAAGCGCCGCGCCGCGGCAGTTCGTGAATTTCGACCATTTATTTCAAACGGACATTACGGGAGATCCGACCGTCGGATTCTCCTAAAACCGGAACCGTTGGGTTCGTATCGAAAAGAGCTTTCTAACGAATATTAGAAATTTGAGATCTAACGGTTGGATTTGGAGTTACGTCCAAATCAAATTTGAAAAAGGTCGCTGTAAGTGCAGTTCGATGGCTGTTGATGGAAATCGACTGTACGGACCTTGATAAAATTATTAAAAATAGTAATAATTTGTGAAAAATCATAAGAAATGATTTGGGAAAAATTGGGGTGAAAAACTCCATATTTGAAAAGATAAAAATAGATTTTTATTAAAATGAACTAGTTTGAACTAAATTTAAAACCCGATTTGTTTTTAAGTAAATAAATTAGATTTAAAAAGGGGTTTTAAATAATCGGAATTCCTAATATATTTGAATTGAATTGAACTAGAATTGATTTGTGGGTTTGTCGTGAACTGTGTTTTAAACAACACTAGTTCTTTAACCCGACGATAAATAGAATGTGATATGGGTTTGTCGTGAACTGTGTTTTAAATAACACCTAGTTCTTTAACCCAGTAAAAGGAGTTTTAACGAATCTGCAATAAGATTGAAATGTAAATTTGTAATCTAAATTATCAAATTTAGAAAATGAGCGAGAATGGAGTATTAACAGTTTTGCTCCAAAACGATAGTTAAATCTTTAATTAGATTTGAACGTGAAATGATAATTAATTTTATCGACAACACTGTGGTGTTAGATATGGAGTATTACTAGTTTTGCTTCATGGGATGAATAGGTTGGGATTGGGAAATAAAATAAATAATTACTTCGATGTGGTTCGCTAATCTCGACTAGTTTGAAAAACCACAATTTGGTTTGAAATGTCATCCAAAGGAAGATTTAAGAATAAATTTAAAGAATTTATCTTTGATAAAATTAATGGGAACCTTTCCCTGAGAATATGAATTGGAATGAGGCGTATGTTGTGTTTGTTTAACATTTGTTTTTAATATACGCGGGTTGTTCGGAAAGGCCAGGTTTATACCCATTCTGAATAACCGATTCGACGATAAGTCAAAGATGAAGACGGTGGTCGAAGACCGGAAGTCTTCACATCGTTTGGATAATTACTGACGATCCTGATTAGGCTGTACACCCAAGAGGATGGAAATAGTTAGTGGTCGTTCAGACGTACTTGGAGATGGATGGATATGCGAGGAAAGTGCCTCCGGTTTCGTTCAGACCCAGAACGGACTTGTAAATGGATTGTGTGTCTGACATTGGATTTTATTCTGTGTTGGTTGATTTCTATTAAATATACATCTGTTTGGCGACGGAGAATTTATTCTTTTGCTTAACGCCCTTCTCTGAGACGTACGAGCTCAGAGGTTGTATATCGATGGACATCAGTCGCATGGCATGAATTGCCTGTGTGGCATGCTAAGATGCAATGATCAAGGCTTCTGTTGAAAAGCAAAGTCTTGTGGTTGATGATCAAAGCACGGCCTGTGTGGCGTAGCTTTGTTAATAACGTGAATTCGCGAGCCTCACACCTCGGTATGAGTCAAAAACGGGATAGTGACTGCAGGGAGAGCACGACGTTTCTTTCTAGCTTTGGTGGTGTCAGTGACTTACCAGCCCTGACATTTATATACTTTTCACCTATGTGGTTGTTGGAATGCGAGGCGCCTCGATTATAGGTCTGTAAGGACCGAGAAACGTGTGTTCAGGAATTTCCAATCCTCTAACGTAAGTGAGGACCGGCCCTGAAGATCCAAGGGTTGCCCAGAGTGCGTAACCCTGAGGCATTTGCTAGAGTGTCTCGAACGCGGAGAGGAGCTTGCCCCTTGCCTCGACTCATGACGGAAATCCAATTTCCAATACGTGTATTGCGGTTTTAATTGTAGAACTAGTATGGCGACATGATATATGGTACCCATGCCGTCTATGATTTATATTTATGATTGAAAAAGTTTTGACACTATACACTTATTATAGTATCAAATGATTTGTTTTAAACGTACCAAGCATGTTTGGCTATTATAAGGGAAAACCCTATCCTCCAGCTTGCGTTGCATTGTGTGATGGGACATGGGTCTTATAATAGCTTCATTTTTCGAAAAAGCATTGCGTTGTTTATTCTATGCACTGGTATTCTTGGGAGGAAACCCGTTCCGTGTTATACGGCGTGGTCCCTTGAATTACTCTCTCTTAAAATAAAGTTTTAATAACTGTTTTAGTTCTCACACCAGTCACATGACTGACCTGGAGTTTATTGTTTTAACCTAAACTCTGGGTGCCCCTATTTTCCGCACGGGCAGCTAGTAGTTTTGGTTAATATTCACAGGATCCTGGTTTACAGCTGGAATGATATCCGGAAAGCTCTGTATCCATATATCACCTTCAGTTGTGCTTTGTATTATTTCCGCTGCTATGTAATTTATTGTAATCTCTGATATTTATCGAATGTAATTTATTCATTCATACTCTGTATATTCTTGTATTCAGATGCAATTGTTGTAATAACAATTAAATGTTCTTCTGTTTGCGTTCTGATTTGTCCTGTTCTCAAAACGATCAGGGGTTTCGAACGGTCTAAATCGGTTTAACGACTGATTCGGATCGAGCGAAATTTCGTGTCATCACACATATATCTTGGGTTGAACAAAACGGGATACATCTGTGTATTGTAATATGTGTTGTACTTTTCATATTCACTAGAATCTTGTTGTTCTGACCCCCTCCTTATTATAACCTCCATGGTTTTCTAGAGAAGGTTGGGTTCTCACAGGTATTTAGTTGGTTTTCGGTTCTCGTTCTCTCTCATGCTCGGTATTGACATGGTGACTTACTTTTATAAGGTACTTACTTAAGTTAATACTATTCTATCCTATTTTGTTTTCGCTGTGAGTTATTTTATCGTACTCTGTTTATGCTAATGCTCATTTATTTGCAGGTACCAAATATACACGCTTCATGCTTGGATGTGTTTGAGTTTCAATTTTTTTCGAAATTTGGACTCAGAAAAGAGTGGGGTGTTACAGTTCCTGAATTTTCAAGTTATCCAACTTGAATTCTTACGTCTATGTTGTCATTTCACATAAGCACTTTTCAGTGATTCCCACTTGGTAGTTGGAATTTGGTCCACAGGAGTCGAAGCGCTTCTTTTGTCTCTTCTTCTGCACACGTCATATTTTCCTCTTTCCTTTTCTTTTTATCTACAAGTGTATTTTAAGACTGTGACAATTAATTGCTCTAGTTGGCATATATATCTACTTGTTCCTTTTTGATGTTATCCAAGAAGACGTTTTCTTTATAAATAGTCTCATTCTTCTTCTTTATCCCATGTCCTTTGTCTTTCTTTGAACATAAAAGCTTCTCTTCTTAGCATTTCTGAAGTTCTTTTCTGGGTATTATTGCTTTATCGATTTGGGCATGAAGATGCCTTATTTAGAAGTGTCAGCTTCAACCTTTCTGTAGAATCTTCTTCATGTTTTGAAAGTTTTTATTTTTCTCTTGGCTCCCCTGAGCATTTATGCGGTGGTACCTGGTATCACCTTTTTTGAAGGCGTAATGAAATTAAAAAATCCTTCTTTGGTATTAGAGCCTTGATAGAGGAATCATTTCTTGAACCGAGCTTCTTTTTAGCACTTGAAAGGTTGGTCACTTTCGATGTCAAAAGCTTAACCAGCATGTATATGATGAGTTAGTAGAGGTTTATGAACGTAGAAAACTCTATACGGCTTAAGAACTGAAACCCAAGTTTCGGTACTGACATAATAGATGTCCAAAAATTTGTGAAGAATATACAAATCCTTATATGGTTTAGGAGGATCTGAACTCAGACTCTAACAACAAGGTAATAGAAGCCTAAAGATTACTTTACAAAAACAGACGAATACTTTCTTGAATTAGGAAACACATATTTTGGGTAATAAAAGCATACAGATTATTTTCTATAATAATATAATCCATCTTTCGGCTTGGAAACCCAGATTTGGGAAATAATCGGTCGATCGAAGTCGATTTCGACTTGGTAAACCCAGATTTGGGTAATAACAAAAGAACAAAGCTGCTTTTCGGCTTGGTGAACCTAGATTCGGGTAATAACAAAAGAACGAAGCCACTTTCGTCTTAGTGAACCTAGATTCAGGTAATAACAGAAGAATGAAGCCGCTTTCAACTTAATGAACCCAAAGTAGGGTAGTAAGATAATAGAAGTTCGAAGATTACTTTTCTGGAGATGGACGAAGCTCTTTTCAGCTTTTTAAAGAAAATTTGTAATGTCCTCCTTCGGTTTTGATGGAGCCGTCTTTGGCATATTAAGGAGAATTCAGAATTTCCTCTTCTGCTTTAGTTACGAAAGCACTTTCATTTTGAATTTATTTTTGGCCATTATAGTAATTTTCTAAAGTAGTGGCTTTGGCATGCTTTAGTGCTCCTTTTGATATTTTGATCCCTTCTTTGGGATTAACATAAAAAGAGGCAGTGTGTGCTTATGCCGAAGCAGATCCAGGGCTCGATCATGTACTGATAAGAGGTAGAGCATGTGACCTTCAGAGTTAGCATATGCCCCCGGGCTTACCCGTCCCTCCTCTAGATGGCGCCTTAACCCCGTCCTTGGACATGGTTAAGGGGTTCGGTGCATTACCCTGGCCCTCGGGTGTCGATAATGGCTTACCTTCCTCCCTCTGAGAGGCACCCGGAATATACCTTGGGCTTGGGCCCAGAAGCGCGATTTCCTGGTCTTACCCCCTTTTCTTTTTAAGGGGAAGGACCCGAGATATACCCAGGAATTTCTAAACTTATCCATTGTGAGAAGGAACTTCTCCCTCAATCAACTAAGAATTCTTATATATTTTTTGCCCTGGTTTATAGCAATCCTTAATTCCTCACGCACATTCTCTTTTGCGAACTAGATTTTTCTTCATAATGGTTTTCAATTCATGAGATATTTCCATAATTTTCTCTTGCTTACAAAGGTGGTATATTCTCTTTTCAAGTGTCCTACACCAATTGGTTTCATGACCATTCATTAGGTGATAGTAGCAAGAACTATCTCCTTCATTCCATTCATAGTTTATTTCTTTCTTTTTTGTTGGTCGGTAGTCAAGTCCCTCATTGGTAAGGAATAAGACATTTTCTCTTGACGTGGTTAACTTGCATTCTACAGTTGGATTAGTTCGTTCCCTTTTCCTTAGAGGCTCAATTTCTGACTACCTTTTTCTAGGTGCAATCTCGTTATATCATAGAATATTTTCCCTTTCGATCTTGTTACGGGGAAATATTGTGAAGAGATTCTGCTGGTGATACTTCTATGTTTTCTTGATTTAAATGGGTACGGTTTCTCTTGGGATTTGGCCATAGTATCTTGCCATTTTTGGGTGAAACCCTCATAATCCTTGGTTACTTCTTCTTCAAAAATTGAGACTTGTGAGAAAGTTTGTATAGTTATTCCTATCAGATAGAACAACACGTTGCTTTGATTGCTAAAAGATGAGGTTGATTCCTATGGGATGAGTTCACTCGTACTTTACTAGAGTCATAATCTCTTTTCCACTTTTGATTAATCATATTCAAAGTTTGAATTCGCAAATTTGCTCTATGTGAACCCTTAAATCCACATAAGATATTTCCTTCCGGACCGATCTGGAAGATCCTTGTTCCGATTTGGTTGATTGGGCACCCACACCTAGATGTCGTTTTACCAAGCTTAATACCCTTTTATTTTCCTTCGACGGTTGACTTAACCTTTCTTTCAATTTTCCCTGGTTATCCTTATGTTGGCAATAAAAAGGAGTCACAACCTTTTTTCTTTTATTGGACCGTGAAGGTGTCTGTATATCACTTCTAGCTTGATACCCTATCCTACGGGATGCATTTTTTTTTACTTCATAGGGATTTTCATTCTTTCTACGACCTTTATCCTTTTGTTCGTATGAAACATTGTTTGAGGTTTCCATGGTCCTTTGTAATCCATTACGGGTTCTTTTATGTTTATTACCCATTGGTTTCTATCTTCTTAAGGATAAATTCTAGTAACACTCAGAGGAAGATATAGAGTCAGAGGTTCAGGCCCCTTTCTATCGCCAAAAATGTTAGCCAAATTTATGGTTAACACTCAAAGACAAGATCTGATTTTAAAACCCTTAATTTGTGACGGGAAAGGATCAGACTCGAGAGTTACTAATATCCTAGAACTCCTATTGAAATGATACCATAAACATTAAAAGTAGATTCCCTATTGAGAACAAAATTAGTTGTGAACTTTATTTTGATTTCCTGAACAGGAGGCTTATCCTCTGGCGATATATTTCCTTAGAAGTGCCTTTTTTCTTTGGGTGTTCAATGGTCATGAAACTGAGCTTTACGAAGTTAAATCCTGTTAAAGATCATTGGATTTTAGGTTCTTGGAAGTCTTCATTAGTTTCTTAAAAATTTGGCGAGATGGCAGGAATATAACCCTAATTCCAGTCAAGCATTTAAATCCTATAAGTCGCTTGATAGGGAGATCCTAACACAATTTTAGGTCATAGCTATAACCATTGGACTAAGAATGGTCTCTATTTCACGATCTAAAGATCTTAAGAGTGGTCATGAGTCAGAATATGAAATTGATCTTAATTAGGTATAAATCACATTTTGTACTAGTCACATTAGTGGATGAAAATAATTATAATACACAATTGAAATAAGATTTCATAAGATTACCTTAATTGTTGGGCATTCCTTTTTATTGATCATATATGATGTTATAAATTCTTTCCACAAAATGATCTAGTAATTAGGGTTTCACCGCCATAAGAGATTACAAGTGTTAGGAATAAACTGAATGTTCAGAAAAAGCACCTCGCTTTAAGTTTCTGGGGTCCTATTTGTGGCTGTGATTGATCCTTCCTTCTACTTGCGAATGCACTAGTGGCTTTCCTTCGAGAGCAAATCCAAATAGCCGCTTCCGAGGGTCTTAACGAAGGGAGCTCTTATTTGAATGCGAGAGGAATGGTCTCGCAGGGGCTTTCAGCTCTCTTCTACCTTTTGTTTAATGCTTTGTCTCTAACGCTTAGAGGATCTAAATTTAGATTCTTCGCCCTTCGTGTTGTGCTAGCCGTACCTTGTCCTTCCTAGGCCTCGGAGGTATGCATCAAAAGCCTTACTTCATTTCTTTTGAAGGGCTCCTCTGGTATCCATATTGGGTTATTCTTCCTGCTTTCGTCCTCGACGACTTTCAAAGATCCTTTCCTTCTATTATTTCCTTTCTTATTAGTCAAATGATCTTCAAGCTTCATCAATTGTTGCTTGGAGGCCCTTTTGATGGTTACACGAAGGCTTTCTTGGTTTTATCTATTCTTTTTTATTAGTATTCCCATTGTAGACCCCTTTGGTTTCGGTCTGAATAGTCGCGAGAGGCATAGACGTATGCAGATTCTCGGCTTATAGCGGTGACTATATCATCATCCCTTTGATGTGGTTAGGTCCGGAAGTTTGTTATTCGATACCTAATTTGTATGATGGGCCTCCCCTTAGCTCTTTCCCTTTCCTTTCGATCTTGAGCTTCGGAATGCATTTCCTTCTTATATAATTAAGAGAAGGATTTATCTTACCAGTGCCTTTTGCTTACCAAAGACAGACCTTTCGGAATATGACTGAAGGCCTTCGTCGGCTGCAAACAAACTTACTTGCTTCCGGCTCTTATCTCCATCTCCACTTCATCTGATGCTTCCCTTGGCTAGCTCCCTTTGCTCTTTCTTGCAGATTTGTCAGGTCCGAAATTATTGCCCTTTTGGTTAAGGCCAAAAGGGGCTTCTTGGTTTGAGGTTAGTACCCTTTCAATTAAGGCTAAAATGGGCTTTCTGGTTGGAAGGAAATTCTCTTTCGTTTCCTTTCATGCTTCAAAGGATATCACTAAAGGCCTAGGACTAGTTCCTTCAGGATGTTGTTGGCTTTCACACTCCTCACTTTGACTTTAATTCTTGTTTTGCCTTAGTTATTTTTGGCGCTAACAATATATACAATATTATTAATTTTAAAGTCATAAAATTTTAAATTTAATATAAAATAGCTTGATTGAAATAGTTACAAAAAATAGTTAAGTTAATATATTGTGGTTCTATTAAAATAGTTATAGATATAATGGTTAAATTTAATATAAAATAGTTTAATTAAAATAGTTACAAAATATATAATAGTTAAATTAAGTATATAATAGTTTAATTTAAAATAATTGTAAAATAGTTAAATTTAATACAAAATAGTTTGCTTGAAATAGTTCTAAAAATAAAATAGTTAAATTAATAAAGAAGGTTTTATTTTGCAAGGCCAACCGGTCTTTATAGCGCTCCGTAACACTTTTTATTATATCAAAATAATAAGAACATGGAAACCAGGAGATATACTCGGCGCATATCTGCTACATAAAAATAAAAATCCCCATGTAGGACAAGATGACTGAAACAAACAGGTTTAGCAAAATAGAAAAGACATGTCCAAACCAAGGCACAAGCCATTGGATGTAACGACCCGCATTCTACGCATCGAAGGAACGTAGAAAATTTATTTCTCTCACATACGAAGTCGTATGGTCATGTAACTTTGGGAGACGACTATTGGGGTCATTTCCCATGTTCATGATTTTTACCGATTTTTAAATGATCGTTTTTCCCCTAGTTGATCTTGTTTTGACTTACCGTTTGGGAGATATGGCTGAATTAAGGTTTAGAGGGAGAGAAAAACAACATAATTGGGCTTAACCGGGTGATTAGCAGCTAGGCCCATTGGGGGATTTCGGGATTTGGGGTATTTAAGGGCTGTTAGGGTAAGGGATTTCGGTTTTTACTCATTTTCCAACTGCCATATACATGATAGAAACCCTAACAATGACCTCCAACATCTAGAATCATCTCTAATCACCGTTTAATCAAGGATTAAGCTTAGCAACAACAAATCAAGGAGAAATAACACCATTTCAGAGTTAGAGCTGCTGTTAGACATTGGTATTCACCCAAATCAGAGGAGTTTCAGTTTTGAAAGTTTCATTTGTGGCTAAGGTGAGTGATTAACATTGTTTTTACACTAATTATGGTTACTTAAGGTTAATTAGTGTTAATTAGCTAATTTAAACATGATTAAATTCTAGAAAAATATTTATAAATCTCGAAATACTGTTTTAGGCTTCTGTCAGAAATTTGGGTTGATTTGGTTAAGTTTTGCTAATCCTAATATTAATTATTGTTAAACATGGTTGAGGGGAAAATATGGGTTTTGGGTATGTTTGGTCCATTTCAACATATCAAATTGCTGTTTTGGTGTTTGTGGTCAATTCTATATGTTGCTATGACTGTATGGTATGCTTTGTGATTGGTTAGAATAATTAGAATAGTCGAAAACGCCGTCGTATAGCGTAAAACAGTCATTGGAAAAGTTGCAGAATATAGTGCAGGAACTGGATCAGATCGCCCCCCTTCCGAACCGACCCGATCATGGCCACCCATCATGAGCCACTCTAGTACCGATCTGCTCGTGACATATGTGCCCCGACCCGAACCGCTCCAGCTTGAGTATCACGAACTGCCTGAAGGAACAAGCTAGGACCTGACGCTCTGGAGCGAGCACCACGACCCAACCCGCACAAGAGAGGGAGCCCGATCTGAACCGCCATGGGAGGGAGCTCAAGACATGACCGGTTCGAGTGAAGACATCACGAACCGAACCAGTGTGGCACGGCGACTAGCTTGGAGCATCACGATCTGGCCCGGGGAAGTTGTGAGGCACGAACCGATCCGAAGCAGGTAGTCACGAGTCGAGCTGGTGAGCACCATAGCCACCGAACCAGAGGAAGTATCCGACCCGAACCGAAGGTCGAGAGAATGTAGAACCTAATGGAAGCTTTTTTCCGAACCGATCCGGAGGAGACCAAAACCTGAGATGCAAAGGTAGTCCAAATAGGAAGTAGAACTCAGGATCCTGTTGGGAACCAACGAGTTGACTTCATGAGTTGGGCTTTGCTGCGGGACGTGTACAAAGGAGTTATCGACGTCTACAGCTTTGATTCACCACCGAGACGGATGTTAGGCTACGTATCAGTGTAGTGGGGTAGTTATTACTCCATGGGGTTGAGTGATCATAGCATGGCTATAAGTGTTGGATCTAGATTAACCCTAGAGGGGGGGGTGAATAGGGTTTATCACAGTTTTTAAACTGAATTGAAAAACTGACAGGATATTAAATAATAAACAGATCACAGAATACAACAGAAAATAAAAGGCAGAAAGGAAATAACACACAGAGATACCCAGCTTCGGAAAAATCCTGCCTACTGCTGCATTTCTAAGGTTTCTACTAGGTGACAGAACAGTTCCCACATACAAGACCATGTACACTCGCAAACCCTGCTCCTATTCTAACCCTACGCTCAAAACCGTAGACTGATCGATATCCCCTCGATCAGATTTCCCCGAATTACAACCCTGTAATCCGTAACCCAGATTTTACAGACTCTGTCAACTGCCAGTTAAACACCTAACTGGTGTCCCCTCGATTTTTACAGAATTCTAGAAACTGTATGAGACGGTTTACAAAAATCAAAAATAAAGTACAACATGAATTAAACAAATAAAACCCTGAAAGAAAATAAAGGAGTTTAGTAATAAAGGGTCATCCCCTTTCCACACTTCAAAGAAATAGGCCGGCCCATTCTCTTTATTGTTTAACCCGATCTCTTTTGCTTCTCTGGAAAGATAATGGCGGCGGCTTGAGAAATGATTTTAGGGTTTTATTGTTTATCCCCAAATTCGAATCGATGCTAGATGAAATTGAGTTCTCTGATGCTCCTTGATTCTTCGATGGCTCCTGATGCTTGTCGATCAAATTTGGAATTTGTCTTTGATCGAAACCAGAAAAAAAAGTGAGTTTTCTGATTTTCAGTTCTTTGCTTGAATTAGTAGTTTGTGGTTTCGATGCTTGTTGCCTGTGATGATTTGGTGTTAAAATAGGATTATAGAATCCTTTAATTGCTCTCTGATTTCACTCGATATGAATTGACTGATTTTCGAGATTCCCCTTTTAACCGGCTCGATTTAAATTTGATTTCTTGTAATTGGAAAACTTGCTTGAATGTTGGCTTTGTATCCAGACATGAATTAGGCCCGATGACTTGTCTGATAATTGTGTGTTTCCTCTTTTGCTCGAGACTATTACCTTTTTGTGCCTCGATTTAAAAACTGTCTTTGAATGACTTTCTTTGACTGCAATTGAATTTCTTGCCATAAATGATACCGCGATTTTCACTGATTGAATACTTCCCATAAAACAATCAAATTGAATTTCTGGAAAAAAAAACATTCTTGCCTTAAACACTTGTTGAAAACTGGAAGCAATAAGATCACACACAGATTTGAAATTTTCTCAAAAAAAAATGTTTTGCCAAAAATGTTTTTGTTCAAAAAAAACTTAGAAACAAAGTAATTGTTCCCAAGAGTCTCTTTGCTAAAAATGGAATTCTGAAATTAATTTGAGATAGCTTTGTGGCCCTTGTCAAAATTGGAAAGCAATAAGTTGATGATATTCTGGAAATAATCCTTTGGCAAACATATGATTCCCAACATTATTGCTTGCCCATAATTTGTTTACTTCCTGATTTGCTAAGTATATGTTGACAGTGTGAATCATGCTGTGTGTTGTCTTGCTGCATATGTTTTGTTTTGAATTCATCAATGTACTTCATGAATGAACATATGCTCTAGTCTGCTGCACCATATTTGCCACTCTAGTTCATCACCCATGTTGTACACTTGTATGTTGAAACCATGAACATTTTGACTTACTGTTATGTATTGTGATCTTGTCTGCACTTGTGACTTGCTTTACTTGGGCTGCTATGAACTTGCTGGCACCATTATAACCTGAACTAAAATGCTCGACCAAGATTCTCATCTATTCCACTTTTGCTTGTTGCACTTATGTTATGGCCTTTGCTTTGATCATGTAGTTCATTCCACCATGCTGTACACTTGCATGTACATGAATCATGACTTTGAGCTGCTGCTTGCACTAAACATAGCACTATATGATTTTCTGAAGCTTTGATTAATTTCATGCTTGTGTCACCCTCTACTTGTTCACCCAGACCATGCTAAAACTGTTTTTGGTCATGTTTACTTTGACACCAATTCACTTGCCCACTTGTACATACTTCTGCTGAACCATATTAACATGTTGATTAGTGCTTTGACATACCTTAACCATGTAAATGCATTGCTATACTTGTGGCCCTCTTGACTATTTGAAATCTGTCCATATGTTTGTCTGTGTTACTTCATTGCTTGGCTTGATCACTTTGACTGTTTGAATTTCTTCATTGCTATATTGAGCTTTTGTACATGTGTGCTCGGCCCACTTGATTTGGTACATGCTCTCGACCATGTTTTTTGAGCTTGACATTTGCGATGTGTCGAGCTTGGTCCATGTGACTGCTCCACAGCTGTATACACAGATTGGCGAGGCAGTGCACACGTGTATTTATACACGTGTGTATTTGCAGCAATCAGAAAATTTCCTATCCCTGTACTATATATATATACTGTCTAGACACAGTCGGATTAAAAATCAGATCAAGTCAGAAAAATGATGAGAAACACACCAGAAAACTGAGGCAAATAAAATTTCAAAAATAAAAATTCAAATCTGCATGTATTCAGTTTTTATTTCTATTGCAGTGTACTCTGTGTGTGTTTCTGTGTATGACAGGTGTAGATGACTGGACTGACAGAGAAAGCTGTGAAGACCGAAGACAAAAAAACAATAGAAGACAGGAACACATAGTGTCAGTGTATATATGTAACAATGTATGTATAGATGAAAAATGTACATCAGTGAAATGTATGAGTGTTGCAGTGAGGAGCTGTGTATATACATATGAATTGTACTGATGTTTGTAATAAACAAGTTTGATTGAAATAAAATATTATTTTACTGTTGTCAAACAAACTTGTCTATTTTATTTTGTTTATCTATAAGTACAATATTCTGTGAGATGAATAAATAGAGGAGTTATAAGAAATTGTACTGTTTGTATAATATTCAACTTAAATAAAATACTGTGTGAATATATGAAATTCTGTACAGTCGTATTCTATTTAAATATAAATATTATATTCCTGTCTGTGATGTATAATAACAGTACAAAATCAAACACAATGAAATAATATTTATTTGGTTGTTATCATCAAACAAAAATCATATAATTGTGTATACAACACCGTTATATACAACAATCTCCCCCTTTTGATGATGACAAACAAATAAAAGTTTTTGAATCCAACAAATGTGTTTTACAGTGAAAATTGAACTCCCCCTATTTATTAGCTCCCCCTACAACAGAAAACTCCCCCTATAACTGTGCATGAGTGAATTGAGCTGAATGATAATGAATTTTCAAAAGTAAAAATATTTATAAAATATTCACTCATAAATCAAAATCTAATCCATTCTCCCCCTTTTGTTATCATCAAAAGGATACAGATTTTAAAATACAGATGAAAATTGACTAAAGATACAATTTCAGCTTAAGAGGAAGAACGGTCATCATAAATTTCAATCAGTCAAACAAAAATCATAATATTCTAAGAACATGTGGCATATTTCACATTGTAGAGAATGACGGATATACGATGAAAAATGGAGAGAGTTTTAAAAAACAATTCATTTCCAATTATTTTCAAAAGAAAAATAAAACACAAAAACAGTGATGGATTGGGACTATAATTATAATTTCAATTTAAGTGACAATATCGTACAATCTCAAATCCCAATACCTATCAATCAACAAATCATAATACGTCATAAGATTTCAACACATTTCACAGATTAGAAAGATGGATTGATAAGCTGATTTTTATACACCAAGGAGAAATTAATTTCAATTTAGCATATTATTTCCTTATCTTTTATCTTTTATTTAAGAGCACCCTGGCCACGCATAACCAGAGCTTGGATTTTTAAATGAGGTCAGTCGCAGCTTAAATTATAAGTTGTCTCTTAACCATGCATGACCAGAGCTTGGATTTTTAAATGAGGTTAGAGACACACTTATGTATTAATTATTTTTATCATTTCATTTTTAAAAGGAAAAGCTCCTCGGTATATACAACCAATATGAATGATAGAAATGTGGTAGGTACAGAAAATGAACTGTGAAATAAATTTCTAAATTAATAATATTATGAAATATGACCAACTGTACCGGGATTATTGAAAAATTTCAATTATCACTAATTCTGAATAATAGCATAGTCCAATTTCTATCACAAATATTTTCACTGTTTATTCAAAAAGATTTTGAAAAATATTGAACTCTCCATATTTAAATAAAACATGATGGATGCCAGAATAATGGTAGATAAAGGAGGTGGTCATGAAATAATTGCCAATTCAAAGATATTATAATAAATGTTCAGCCTTCATGAAAATTTAAATAAAATCTCCTCTTGTTGTGAAATATATTGTAGTCATAATTCATCACAATTTCAAATTCTGATATATTTTGATGAATTATAAATACAGAACAATTTGGATATTGATTTCAATTTGTGAATGAATAAAAAATGAATAATTTTAAAAATGAAAATCAATTACAAGAGGAATATGAAGAGCTATACAAAGCAAAAGAGGGATAATAAAAAAAATATACATGATGAGAATAAGAAAAAAAAATTCAGCACTTCCTAATCTGATACCACTTGTAGTCTCTATTAACGAGGATTTTTAAAATGACACTGGTGGCTAAACAAGGGTATCTCAGTCAACAGAAAAGATTTAATTACAAAGCAAGAAACTCAAGCACACAAATTTCATTTATCTGAGCACGATAAACCTTTGATACCAAATCAAGCAGTCCTCAAAAAACAAAATTTACAAATCAATTTCTTATAATTAGAGTAACATGATTCCAAAAAACAAACATTTTTCAAAAACAGTATCAGAGCAGCACAGAAAAATCAATATCACAATAGACTTGTTAAACGATGTTTCTGAAGATCACAAAAACAATATATTCCACAATCCATGATTATAAAATTTAGTTTATTTTAAATCATTTGAAGAAATGTGAATATATCAGGATTTAATGAATCAATCACACAATATTATATTTCAGATTCAAGATATGTGTGCGATTCAATAAATCAATAATTTCAAATGATTTTAAACAAACATATATTAAAATCAAATAACCATGAAATAATAGAGAATTTTAAGACCATATTTTCAAAGAAATTTTCACAGGTATTTCTGACAAACCCATAGAAAAAAAATCAGATCATTTACATCAGGTTTGATAGATATTCATGATCCAAAATAATTTATTTGAAATCACTTGAATCAATGTCAAGTTTTGAAATATAATGAATCAGTCACACAAGGTTGATAATTTCAAATTTAGGAGGTGTGTGATTATTCAAAATATTAATAATTTCAGATGATTTCAAACAAACAAATTCTAACCATGATGATCATGAATAACAATGATTTTCAAGATGTATCACTGAGATTCTAGACAATTTAAAATTTCCAAGCCAATCTGAAAAATAATGGAAATATCACTAATGATAAATAATAGAGTGCTGTAATGAGTGTAATATTTCAAGTTTTTCTTAAATGAATTAGAAGAATCTCAAAACAACAACGATGTGTGAATTTCCATTAAACTTTCAGATCTTCAAAAATTTAGAATTCTAATTAACAGTGTTCAAGATTTGACAAGAATACATCAACACTGTTATGAATTCATAAATCAGAAAATAAACTTCAAAACAATTGTAGATATTTACAAGATTAACATCAAGATCTAGAAATAATTAACACATCAGAGTTCGATTTAAATAAAGCAAATTTCCACAAGATTATGAGAACTGCAATTGGAAGTTGAGAAAGCCCAAAAATAAAATTGCAGCTGTGACAAATCAAAGGAAATAGACAGAAGAGATAGAAGGAGGAAAATAAAAAATAAAATAAAAACAAAGAATATACAAAAGAATGAGTGTAGAGATATACCTGAAATCCATGTAAGCAAATGAATCTCTAACTCAACTGATTTGGCAAAGGAACTGTGAATAACCTGATGATATGACGCAGTTTGAATTCAGTTTTTAGCACAGTTGTTCCTCAGCCTCCTTTGGTACCTAACTGCTTAGAGGATTGAGTGGTCTAACAAAAACAGTAAAACCACTCACAGTTGTATTTGCTCGTTTTGGTACCCAAACCTGTTTGTAAAGCAATCCATCTGAATTTACCTTTGTTCCCTTTGGAACCCATATCTGTTTGAATTTAACGACGTTTGTTTTATCTCTTTTTGGGATCCAGGATTGCTTAGATGGATTATTACAAAATAAATTCGCATTTTGCTTTCGATTCAAAAATCCTTTTGAATTAACAAAGTTCGTATTATCAAGACGATACTTTTCAAAGAAGATTGAAGGATTTTTAAAATCGTTTGAACTTCTCTTTTCAAAGAACTCAGATTTCCCAAAACCAAGTCCAATTCTATTTCCTGATGAAAATTGACTTTTCAACAACATATTTAAAGATTTTTCACTGTTTGAAAATTTTGCCAAGGTTGTTTCAAGTTGTTAAAGTTTTGTTTTGAGATCACGGTTTTCTTTTAATAAATCTGAACAACGATTTTCAGTGATCTTATATTTTTCAAAGTCAGACTTCAAAACCAAATTTTCATCTTTAAGCAAATTAATTTTGGTTTGGGACTCAACAATCTCAGATTCAAAAAGTTTTTGTTTTTCAAACCCAAATTTCTTGGATTTTTCAATCTCGTTTTCCAGTTCTTTCAAAATCAAGTCAAATTTCAACAAATTTTCCTTTTCAGCAATTTCAAATTTGGAATATATATCAGTCTTGAAAATTTCAAATTCCTTTTGTAGAAAATTGTTCAACCTTGACAACTCAATCTTGTTTTCTTTCAAGATCAGAATTTCCTTTTCAAACATTTGAATATTTTTACTAAGATGAACAAGATTGGTTTTCAATTTAAAACAATTTTTGCAATCTGAATTTGAAGAATTTTTAAGATGTTCAAGTTGTGATTCCAAATCATCAATTTTGCTGGTCAACCCAAGATTTTTAGATTTCAGAGATTTGTTTTTAAATTTGAGTTTATCAACAGACTTAGTTAAATCAAGACACATGTAAACCAGATCTTCAAATGAGTAATTTTCTGTTTCAACATTTGTTGATTCTCCATCATCTGATCCTTCTGAATTTTCATTTGTAAATCCGGTTAAACAGAACTCTGAATCTGAGTTTACTTTCTCGGGTTTTGCGTTACTGTTGTTAGATCTTCCATACTTCGTATTGAAAGTATCCCAGATTTCCTGTGCAAATAAACAATGACAGGTAAGATTAAATTGTTCAGTATTAAGATAATCAAATATAATTTTCATAGCACGAGTATTGAAAGTATTATCTACACAATCAAAACCATTGATAACAACATCCCAACATTTAAGATTAACAGATTTTAAATAAGATTCCATTTTGGATTTCCAGTTTAAAAATCTGTTCCATCGAAAATAGTTGGAGATGAACTGGACTGACTCTCAGAAGACTGACAACAAGGATTCACCATTACTCTAGAGTTAACAGAATACCTGCTCTGATACCACTTGTTGGATCTAGATTAACCCTAGAGGGGGAGGGGGGGTGAATAGGGTTTATCACAGTTTTTAAACTGAATTGAAAAACTGACAGGATATTAAATAATAAACAGACCACAGAATACAGCAGAAAATAAAATGCAGAAAGGAAATAACACACAGAGATACCCAGCTTCGGCAAAATCCTGCCTACTGCTGCATTTCTAAGGTTTCTACTAGGTGATAGAACAGTTCCCGCATACAAGACCATGTACACTCGCAAACCCTGCTCCTATTCTAACCCCACGCTCAAAACCGTAGACTGATCGATATCCCCTCGATCAGATTTCCCCGAATTACAACCCTGTAATCTGTAACCCAGATTTTACAGACTCTGTCAACTGCCAGTTAAACACCTAACTGGTGTCCCCTAGATTTTTACAGAATTCTAGAAACTGTATGAGACGGTTTACAAAAATCAAAAATAAAGTACAACATGAATTAAACAAATAAAACCCTAAAAGAATATAAAGGAGTTTAGTAATAAAGGGTCATCCCCTTTCCACACTTCAAAGAAATAGGCCGGCCCATTCTCTTTATTGTTTAACCCGATCTCTTTTGCTTCTCTGGAAAGATAATGGCGGCGGCTTGAGAAATGATTTTAGGGTTTTATTATTTATCCCCAAATTCGAATCGATGCTTGATGAAATTGAGTTCTCTGATGCTCCTTGATTCTTCGATGGCTCCTGATGCTTGTCGATCAAATTTGGAATTTGTCTTTGATCGAAACCAGAAAAAAAGTGAGTTTTCTGATTTTCAGTTCTTTGCTTGAATTAGTAGTTTGTGGTTTCGATGCTTGTTGCCTGTGATGATTTGGTGTTAAAATAAGATTATAGAATCCTTTAATTGCTCTCTGATTTCACTCGATATGACTTGACTGATTTTCGAGTTTCCCCTTTTAACTGGCTCGATTTAAATTTGATTTCTTGTAATTGGAAAACTTGCTTGAATGTTGGCTTTGTATCCAAACATGAATTAGGCCCGATGACTTGTCTGATAATTGTGTGTTTCCTCTTTTGCTCGAGACTATTACCTTTTTGTGCCTCGATTTAAAAACTGTCTTTGAATGACTTTCTTTGACTGCAATTGAATTTCTTGCCATAAATGATACCGAGATTTTCACTGATTGAATACTTCCCATAAAACAATCAAATTGAATTTCTTGAAAGAAAAAAAACATTCTTGCCTTAAACACTTGTTGAAAACTGGAAGCAATAAGATCACACACAGATTTGAAATTTTCTCAAAAAAAATGTTTTGCCAAAAATGTTTTTGTTCAAAAGAAAACTTAGAAACAAAGTAATTGTTCCCAAGAGTCTCTTTGCTAAAAATGGAATTCTGAAATTAATTTGAGATAGCTTTGTGGCCCTTGTCAAAATTGGAAAGCAATAAGTTGATGATATTCTGGAAATAATCCTTTGGCAAACATATGATTCCCAACATTATTGCTTGCCCATAATTTGTTTACTTCCTGAATTGCTAAGTATATGTTGACAGTGTGAATCATGTTGTGTGTTGTCTTGCTGCATATGTTTTGTTCTGAATTCATCAATGTGCTTCATGAATGAACATATGCTCTAGTCTGCTGCACCATATTTGCCACTCTAGTTCATCACCCATGTTGTACACTTGTATGTTGAAACCATGAACATTTTGACTTACTGTTATGTATTGTGATCTTGTCTGCACTTGTGACTTGCTTTACTTGGGCTGCTATGAACTTGCTGGCACCATTATAACCTGAACTAAAATGCTCGACCAAGATTATCATCTATTCCACTTTTGCTTGTTGCACTTATGTTATGGCCTTTGCTTTGATCATGTAGTTCATTCCACCATGCTGTACACTTGCATGTACATGAATCATGACTTTGAGCTGCTGCTTGCACTAAACATAGCACTATATGATTTTCTGAAGCTTTGATTAATTTCATGCTTGTGTCACCCTCTACTTGTTCACCCAGACCATGCTAAAACTGTTTTTGGTCATGTTTACTTTGACACCAATTCACTTGCCCACTTGTACATACTTCTGCTGAACCATATTAACATGTTGATTAGTGCTTTGACATATCTTAACCATGTAAATGCATTGCTATACTTGTGGCCCTCTTGACTATTTGAAATCTGTCCATATGTTTATCTGTGTTACTTCATTGCTTGGCTTGATCACTTTGACTGTTTGAGTTTCTTCATTGCTATATTGAGCTTTTGTACATGTGTGCTCGGCCCACTTGATTTGGTACATGCTCTCGACCATGTTTTTTGAGCTTGACATTTGCGATGTGTCGAGCTTGGTCCATGTGACTGCTCCACAGCTGTATACACAGATTGGCGAGGCAGTGCACACGTGTATTTATACACGTGTGTATTTGCAGCCATCAGAAAATTTCCTGTCCCTGTACTATATATATATATATATATACTGTCTAGACACAGTCGGATTAAAAATCAGATCAAGTCAGAAAAATGATGAGAAACACACCAGAAAACTGAGGCAAATAAAATTTCAAAAATAAAAATTCAAATCTGCATGTATTCAGTTTTTATTTCTATTGCAGTGTACTCTGTGTGTGTTTCTGTGTATGACAGGTGTAGATGACTGGACTGACAGAGAAAGCTGTGAAGACTGAAGACAAAAAAACAATAGAAGACAGGAACACATAGTGTCAGTGTATATATGTAACAATGTATGTATAGATGAAAAATGTACATCAGTGAAATGTATGAGTGTTGCAGTGAGGAGCTGTGTATATACATATGAATTGTACTGATGTTTGTAATAAACAAGTTTGATTGAAATAAAATATTATTTTACTGTTGTCAAACAAACTTGTCTATTTTATTCTGTTTATCTATAAGTACAATATTCTGTGAGATGAATAAATAGAGGAGTTACAAGAAATTGTACTATTTGTATAATATTCAACTTAAATAAAATACTGCGTGAATATATGAAATTCTGTACAGTCGTATTCTATTTAAATATAGATATTATATTCCTATCTGTGATGTATAATAACAGTACAATATCAAACATATTAAAATAATATTTATTTGGTTGTTATCATCAAACAAAAATCATATAATTGTGTATACAACACTGTTATATACAACAATAAGCCAGTGCAGTGGAGTCGTTATGACTTCATGGGGGCAGAGTGGACATAGCAAGGATTAGTGGCTATGGATCAGTGCAGTGGAGTTGCCATGACTCCATGGGGCAGAGTGATCATAGCAAGGATATGGGTGATCAAAGCGGTGGATATCGTATGCTTTACGCAATGAGTAAGAGATGTGAGGATGGTTGCTATGCTTGATTGTTTGACATCACTATGACATGCACACCCCTACCCCCGTATCCTTTAAACCATATGTTAGTGGCACCTTAGAGTATTGTACGGTATGTTGTGCTAACTCTTTGGTTGCAGGTCCAGGTTCAAGTATGGTTTAGTATACCTATTATTGTTCTGTTTTGCTACTTATCGCTCATACCAGACTTTTTTCTGACCCAGAGTTTTATGTCTCTTCTTATTACTCTGGTTGCTCCTAAACGAGCAAACTAGAGACAGGTTAGTTGGTTATGCACGAGTAGCTGATCCGGAGACGAGCAGGAGGCTCCTAAATATTATCTACATATATTCTCCCTGTGTTGTTGATGGTCACTGCTTTGGGCATTAGTAGTGTACCTTTCCTTTCTTTTGCTTTAGAGACAGTATTTTGAAGTTGTAATAATGGTTATGGATCATAAGCTATATTTTGGATTTCCGCTGCTATGATGATTATGGTTTAGTTCTCAGCTTATGCACTGTCTCGCCTGTTTTATGTCAAGTATGTTATTATTATATTCTATTCCATGCGTTGTGAGACATTCTACAGGTTCTTTGTTAGCTCAAATTTCCTTTATTTTCCTTTCTTTGGCGACCGTCCCGTGTTGGTTGGACATTTGCATAGCTTACTTTCATTGGAAATGTCGGCTGGTGCGGGGCGGGTCGTCTCATTTGTTATCAGAGCTCTAGGTTGCGTAGTTAACCTAGGGAAGATACTAGAGAGAGATAGTACGTATATGAGAGCGCGTATTTGTGATATTTTTGTTTTCAAAAGCTATATTTATACACACACACACTATTAGTATATTTAAGGATGAAGTCGCATTGCACTGACACCACTGAAGAGATGGTTAATCGTTTTCTCCTTACAGATTGAACGATGAGCCGATATACGAGGGGTACTGGTCGAGGAGCTAATAATGGGAATGCTCCTGATATGAGGACGATGTTCACTGACCTCATGAGAGAGATGCTTAGGGATGTTCAGAGGGCAGATTCTAATGCTGCAAATGGTGGTGGTGTAGCGGTGCAGGTGCCTAGGGCCGATTTCGCCAAGCTATGCAAGGATTACACTAGTCTTGGTGGAAAGTTGTTCCATGGAACGGAATCGGCTACAGAAGTTCAGGGTTGGTTGGATAGCTGTGAGCGTATCTTTGAAGACTTAGGTATTGAGGATGCGATGAAGGGAAAGCTAACATCCCGTCAGCTGCAAGGACGGGCGATGAATTGGTGGAATGCTATTAAGGCAGCTACTCCAGAGGATCAAGTTACATGGGATCAGTTTTAGGCCCGACTCGGTGAAAAGTTTATCCCAGCTGCTCAGAAATCAGAGTTGTTTAGGAAATTTCTGGAGCTTAAGCAGAATGGTAGGGCAGTCTCGGAGTATATTGTTGAGTTCGATACTTTATCCAAGTATGGATTATCCCTAATCGACACTCCCGAGAAGAAGAATGAGAAGTTTATAATTGGTTTGGATGGATACTTAGGGGAAACGCTTATTAACCACATCGATGAGACGTTTGAATCGATTGTGGGGAAAGCATTGAGGTCAAAAAGTATTTACCCTAAGTTGAAGACTGAGGTTGCATCTGCAGAGGAGTCAAAACCGCAAGCAAGCGGTGGAGGCAAGAATGGTTCTCAGAATAAGAGAAAGCAGAATCAGACCAGGGAGGGCCAAAAGAAGAAGAATAAGAAAGATGTTGAATGCTTTAGCTGTGGTAAGAAGGGCCATTATGCTAAAGAATGTCGACCAAAGCCAACGGACAGGAAGTGCTTCAACTGCGGCCAAGTGGGACATCACAAGGATAAGTGTCCGCAACCCCCTAAAGAGAAGCAAATTGTGAAAGCATATGCTCTTAATGCTGTTCCTTCTTCTTCGAATGCCCCGACTGCGACGGACAAAGGAAATAATGTTGTCATTCAAGGTATGCTTTCTGTTTATGATACTCCTGTTCGAGTATTGTTTGATACCGGAGCTTCCTGTTCCTTCATATCTAGTGACCTGTTAGATAGGGTGGGATTGGAACCCGAGATAGTCGATAGACCTTTAGCAGTGACGAACCTGATAGGTGGTTCAACTAGCCTTAGCATGATTTGTCGTAACGTGGTCTTATCGAGTCATGGATGCATGTTTGTTTGTGATTGCTTTGTTTTGGGCTTTACTGGGTTTGGCATTATTTTGGGAGTCGATTGGCTCCAAAGGTACGGGGTGGTGGTAGAATGTGAGGGCTTTTTGGTGACAGTTAGAGTGGATGATAGGCAGAGGGTAGCGTTTGGTGGTCTACCTAGTGATGGGGTAATGACCAGTTTTCTAAATTCCCTCAACATCCCGCATAATGAGTTGTTAGATGTGCCCGTGGCTAGCCAGTATTCGGACGTCTTCGAGGAAGTGATCGGACTTCCACCACACTGAGAGATTGAGTTCTGTATTGATTTGGTGAAAGATGCCAGACCTATAGTGATGCCACTTCGTCGTATGGCACCAAGGGAGCAGCGAGAGCTCGGGGTGCAAGTAAGCGATCTGTTGAAGAAGGGATTTATCAGAAGAAGTGTTTCTGAGTAGGGAGCGCCAGTTGTGTTTGCTACCAAGGCAGATGGTTCCCTTCAATTGTGTGTGGACTATCGCGAGTTGAATAAGGTGACGAGGAAGAATAAGTATCCTCTACCGCGGATAGATGATTTTTTTGATCAGTTGAGTGGCGCGAGAGTGTTCTCCCAGTTGGATCTCGCGACAGGTTTTCATCAGCTTAGAGTGGAAGCTGAGAGTATAGCTAAAACGGCCTTTCGGACACCGTCTGGATTCTATGAGTGGTTGGTCATGCCATTCCGGTTAACCAATGCACCAACGTATTTTGTGGATCTTATGAATAGGGTATTCAGGGATTAATTGAATAAGTTTGTTCTTATGTTCATAGACGATATCTTGGTTTATTCGAGGACAGAGGAAGAACACAAGGAACACTTGAGGATAGTGATGGTGGTGTTGAGAAAACACCAATTGAAAGCAAAGTTTTCTAAGTGTCACTTCTGGAGGAGGGAAGTGAGATTCTTGGGCCATGTTGTTTCAGAGAATGGCATTGTTGTGGACCCTGTGAAGGTGGCTACGGTACAGGATTAGTCTACGCCTAAGAATGCAATAGACGCAAGAAGTTTCTTGGGATTGGCTGGATATTATCGTAAGTTTATCCAAGACTTCTCCAAGATAGCAGCACCGTTGACTCAGTTGACCAAGAAAAATCAATCTTTCGTCTGGGACGAAAAGTGCGAGAATGCATTCAAGAGTCTAATGGAAAAGTTGACATGTGCACCGGTGTTAGTCATTCCTAAAGGGAATGAAGAGATGACGGTATACACAGTTGCCTGTGGTACCGGACTAGGTGCTGTATTGATAAAAGGAGGTAGGGTTGTAGCCTATGCTAGTCGGCAGCTGAAACCGCATGAGAAAAGATATCCTACCCATGATTTGGAATTAGCAGTGATCGTGTTCACAGTTAAGATGTGGAGACATTATCTTTTGGGAGAAAGATTCGAGTTGTTTACCGATCATAAATCGTTAAAGTACCTTTTTTCTCAGAAGGATCTAAATCTCCGACAGCAAAGATGGGTAGAATTCTTGGCTTCCTATGATTTCGATATCGCATATACACCAGGAAAGGGCAATGCGGTAGCTGATGCATTGAGTAGAAGACATGCCAGTTTAGGGGCTATGTTTCTAGAATGGAAGTAACTGGAGTATATCGCTGGGTATGATTTCAGACCAAAGTGCGAATTGGATCCAGAAATATTAGCAAGTTTGATGATCAGACCCACTTTGATTGAGCGGATTGGTTCCAGTCAGAGGGACGATCCTAACCTATTGGAAATCATCGCAAAGTTAGAGATGGGAATCGACGAAGAGATGAACAAGTACAGGCTTGATCGAGATGGATGGCTTAGAAAGAATGGAAGACTAGTTGTGCCCATTGTTAATGGATTGAGAGATGAAGTGTTTAGAGAATGTCATCACTCGAAACTGACCATACATCCCAGTGGTAACAAAATGTATCGAGATATGAAGAAGTCCTACTACTGGGAAGGGATGAAAAGAGACGTTGGGAAGTTTATATCCAAATGCATGAACTGCCAGTTAGTTAAAGCTGAGCAAAAGAAGCCTAGTGGTTTGTTACAACCATTAGAAATTCCAGAATGGAAATGGGAACAAGTCTCAATGGATTTCATTGATGGGTTACCAAGAACTAGATCGGGCCATGATAGCATTTAGGTGATTGTGGACCGATTGACTAAGAGTGCAAGGTTTATACCTGTCAAGTCGAACAGGATGGCAGCTAAGTTAGAGGAACTGTATATAAAGTGGGTAGTGAGATTTCATGGAATACCCAAAGGCATTGTGAGCGACCGAGATCCGTTGTTTACTAGTGGATTTTGGAAGAGCTTACAAGAGGCGTTAGGATCAGAATTACATCTCAGTACAGCGTATCATCCTCAAACCGACGGCCAGACAGAGAGGGTGAATCGTATATTAGAAGACCTCTTAAGAGCTTGTATATTGGATTTTGGTGGATCATGGGATGACCATTTACAAATAGTGGAGTTCGCGTATAATAATAGTTATCAATCTAGTATTGGTATGGCTCCATTTGAAGCTTTGTACGGAAGACCGTGCAACTCACCGTTATATTGGTTAGAAACTGGTGAGAAGTTTGTGCTTGGACCAAATGTGATAAGAGAAACCTCAGACAAGATTAAGATCATCCGACAACGAATGAAGGCCGCCCAAGATAGGCAGAAGAGTTATGCTAATAAGAGGAGAAGAGATTTAAAATTCTCCATTGGTGACTTGGTTTTTGTCAAGATTTCTCCATTAAAGAGCATGATACGATTTGGTAGGAGAGGCAAGTTAACAACAAGATTTGTTGGTCCATTCCCAGTCCTCGAGCAAATTAGGAATTTGGCATATAAAGTTAAATTACCAGAGAAGATGGCAGGAGTTCATAACGTATTTCATGTTTCCCAGTTAAGGAAATTCGTGCACGACCCTAGCGTGACTATTTCACTGGATCAGTTGGACGATATCGAGGTTGAACCCGAGGCGGTTGGGAGCCGCATGCCTATGCGTATTGTTGGGAACGATCATCTTCGAAGGAAGGCGGTGAATCTAGTCAAAGTTCAGTGGGGCGAGAATGAGAAAGACAGTACTTGGGAAACAGAGAAGAATATGAGGAGGACGTATCCAGAACTCTTTGCCTGGTAAGATTTTAATTGCGACTTAGTTTTCCGCATGCTAGTATAGACTTGTTTGTTGTTTTGTATGTTTGATTGTTGTGAATGGTTAGTAGGCATGCAGGATCCTTTGCTTGTTTCTTAGTTAAGGAATTTCGGGGGCGAAATTTCTTAAGGGGGGAGAATGTAACGACCCGCATTCTACGCATCGAAGGATCGTAGAATATTTATTTCTCTCACATACGAACTCGTATGATCATGTAACTTTGGGAGATGACTATTGGGGTCATTTCCCATGTTCATGATTTTTGCCCATTTTTAAATGACCATTTTGCCCCTAGTTGATCTTGTTTTGGCCATAACTTTTGATTGGTAAGGAGTTTTGACCTGAAATCACTTCCATTAGATCCGGATGATGGTTTACCTTTCCGCAGAGTTGGTCGCATTAGCCAAACGGACTTACAGTTTGGGAGATATGGCTGAATTAAGGTTTAGAGGATGAAAAACAACTTAATTGGGCTTAACCGGGCGATTAGCAGCTAGGCCCATTGGGGGATTTCGGGATTTTGGGTATTTGAGGGCTATTAGGGTTAGGATTTCGGTTTTTACTCATTTCCAACCACTATATACATGATAGAAACCCTAACAGTGGCCTCTAACATCTAGAATCATCTCTAATCACCGTTTAATCAAGGATTAAGCTTAGCAACATCAAATCAAGGAGAAATAGCACAATTTCAGAGTTAGAGCTGCTGTTAGACATTGGTATTCACCCAAATCAGAGGAGTTTCAGTTTTGAAAGTTTCATTTGTGGCTAAGGTGAGTGATTAGCATTGTTTTTACACTAATTATGGTTAATTAAGGTTAATTAGTGTTAATTAGCGAATTTAAACATGATTCAATTCTGGAAAAATATTTTTAAATTTCAAAATATTGTTTTAGACCTTTGTCAGAAATTTGGGTTGATTTGGTTAAGTTTTGCTAATCCTAACATTAGTTATTGTTAAACATGATTAAGGGAAAATATGGGTTTTGGGTATGTTTGATCCATTTTAACATATCAAATTGTTGTTTGTGGTCAATTCTATATGTTGCTATGACTGTATGGTATGCTTTGTGATTGATTAAAACAGTTAGAATAGTCGAAAACGCCGTCGTATCGCGTAAAAAAGTCATTAGAAAAGTTGCAGAATATAGTGCAGGAACCAGATCGGATCACCCCCCTTCCGAACCGACCCGATCGTGGCCACCCATCATGAGCCACTCCAGTACCGATCTGCTCATGACATATGTGCCTCGACCCGAACCGCTCCAGCTTGAGTATCACGAATTGCCTGAAGGAACAAGCCACGACCTGACGCTCTGAAGCGAGCACGACGACCCGACCTGCACGAGAGAGGGAGCCCGATCTGAACCTCCATGGGAGGGAGCTCAAGACATGACCCGTTTGAGTGAAGACATCGCAAACCAAACCAGTGTGGCACGACGACTAGCTTGGAGCAGCACGATCTGACCTGGGGAAGTTGTGAGGCACGAACCGATCCGAAGCATGTAGTCACGAGTCGAGCTGGTGAGCACCATAGCCCACGAACCAGAGGAAGTATCCGACCCGAACCGAAGGTGGAGAGAATGTAGAACCTAATGGAAGCTTGTTTCCAAACCGATCCGGAGGAGTCCAAAACGCGCGATGCAAAGGTAGTCCAAAAAGGAAGTAGAACTCAGGATCCAGTTGGGAACCAATGAGTTGACTTCATGAGTTGGGCTTTGCTGCGGGATGTGTGCAAAGGAGTTATCGACGTCTACAGCTTTGATTCACCACCGAGGCGGATGTTAGGCTACGTATCAGTGCAGTGGGGTAGTTATTACTCCATGGGGCTGAGTGATCGTAGCATTGCTATGAGCCAGTGCAGTGGAGTCATCATGACTTCATGGGGGCAGAGTGGACATAGCAAGGATTAGTGGCTATGGATCAGTGCAGTGGAGTTTCCATGACTCCATGGGGCAGAGTGATCATAGCAAGGATATGGGTGATCAAAGCGGTGGATATCGTATGCTTTACGCACTGAGTGAGAGATGTGAGGATGGTTGCTATGCTTGATTGTTTGACATCACTATGACATGCACACCCCCACCCCGTATCCTTTACACCATATGTTAGTGGCACCTTAGAGTATTGTACGGTATGTTGTGCCAACTCTTTGGTTGCAGGTCCAGGTTCAGGTATGGTTTAGTATACCTGTTATTGTTCTGTTTTGCTGCTTATCGCTCATACCAGACTTTTGTCTGACCCAGAGTTTTATGTCTCTTCTTATTACTCTGGTTGCTCCTAAATGAGCAGACTAGAGACATGTTAGCTGGTTTTGCACGAGTAGCTGATCCGGGGACGAGCAGGAGGCTCCTACGTATTATCTACATATATTCTCCCTGTGTTGTTGATGGTCATTGCTTTGGGCATTAGTAGTGTACCTTCCCTTTCTTTTGCTTTAGAGACAGTATTTTGAAGTTGTAATAATGGTTATGGATCATAAGCTGTATTTTGGATTTCCGCTGCTATGATGATTATGGTTTAGTTCTCAGCTTATGCACTGTCTCGCCTGTTTTATGTCAAGTATATTATTATTATATTTTATTCCATGTGCTGTGAGACATTCTACAGGTTCTTTGTTAGCTCAAATTTCCTTTCTTTTCCTTTCTTTGGCGACCGTCCCGTGCTGGTTGGACATTGGCACAACGTACTTTCATTGGAAATGTCGGCTGGTGCGGGGCGGATCGTCACATTGGCACAGATGACTTACACCAATAAATAGAAAAACCTAACATGTCATTAACCTTGGGTTAACTAAAAAACCCATCAAAAGCAACAAAAATGCTAGTTGAGTTAAATGCCTTTCAGCATTTTGTTCTTTCTGCTTCTGGTGACAGGGGTGTTAAGATCCTTATGACTAGGATTACTAGTTGACATAGGAGCTCTAGACATGGCTTCAATATCAGGCGGAGCGTTGTAAGCTATTGGGGTATCAAGTGAAAAATGGGTTTAATTTGTTTGGTCTTACTTTTCTTCTTGATTGAAGTTGAAGAGGCTTCATTTTCTTTTACACCAACTTCATTAGAACACTTCGTATCAAAGTTAGATTGCACATTCGAGTGATGGACTTGGGGAGGGACTAGCTTTATTCAAAAATCCTGGCCTGAAGAGAAAAGTGCTTGTTTAAGGATTGTCGTCAGACTTTCTACCTTTTTCAACTATCACATGTTTACTTGATGCCATGGAATTATATAACTCCTTAACATCATCGAGCAATTTCTTCAGGAAGTCATCACTGGAAACTGCAGTTTTGACTTGATGGACAATGGGACTTAAACTTGAGTTTCCTACCTTTTCTTGTGCCTTGCCTTTATCTAAACAACAAACCTGTTTAACCTGCACATTCACATCAGCAATGTTCTTAAGTGACTCACTAATGTAATAAGTATTACTGCTAGCAACTTCCTTAACATTTTGATCCTCTCGAAACTTTATTTCTCCTTCTTCCATCTCATCACCATCGACAAGTGCACACAACGTGTTTGGAGTAACAATGCCATCATCTGCACTAACCTGCTCATCATGATTAGTGACTGTTTGGGGAGGCTTAACAACTACAAGAACACTCTATGCAGTACATTGCGATTTTAAATTTATCACTTTATAAGTGTTTGCACGAACATCACTTATGCTTTCTCTAAAAGCTATAACTTTCCTTTCTTTCTTCATAACTTGTTTCCAAACTTGCTTCTTCTTATCCAAAAGTTTCAAAGTTTCAACAACTTTAATGATTGAAGGAGAGGCTTTATTTCCTAATTTAGTAACCACGTCGTTATCACTCATTGCCTTAACTTTTTCAACCCTCTCTCCGGTTTTAGCCTCTTTAAAGTACGGTTTTGGCCTCTTTACTAGAATGTACACATTCATTCAACTCATGACCAAACACAACACATTTGGAGCAAACTGATGGCTTCCATAGATATTGAACCTAGACAAAATGATCAGATCCATCCACTAATTTAACTAGAAATTCTTAAGGCATGTCATCGGTCGGAGAAACTTCGACCATAAATTTCGCAAAGAGTAATCTGTCAAACCTTTCAGTGGAAGTGTCCATACATAAAAATTAGCCACCTCTTGATGCAAGCCAACTTATCCTAAGAAGCGACCACCATACAATGGAAGGTTAAACAGTTTTATCCAAATAGGAACAAGTTTAATGCTTCCACTAGTATTACCCATGGTCGAATCCCACTGTCTAACAATAAAAAGGTTATTCCTAATTATAAGTGGGTGGGCTTCTAATATTTTTTTCCTACCATCAACACTAGCTAAGCGAAAGAAAAAGAGGTTACCATTAGTTTTAACTTTGATTGGACCTGTTGGTTCCCAATTTCTCTTCAAATGAGTGATGGTGGTGGTGTACGAAAGCAGATTATCAAGAAAAAATCCTACTAGGTAATCATTCCACGCCTCTTCACTAGCCTGGATAATCTCATCCGTAGGAAGAAAAGTTTACCTCAGAAAAGAAGAGGGGTAGAAGATGCGGACAAATCTGCAGCATTATTAGGTTTGACTTCGAACATCGATGATTATTTGGGGGTCTTAGGTGGAGGAAAAGAACGAATATGCATAGAAGGGTCAAGAGATGGTAGAGAAAGGGAGGAGAGTCAGGTAAAAGCTGAATCAGTGTCTGTGGTGGAATCGATTGTGGATGAGACAAGGTTGCAGCGATGTGACAAGAGAATGAATCGAACGATGAAAAGAGAGGTAAAACAATGGTTGCAGCAGCCATTTAAGAGTTTTTTTTAAATTAATATAAAATATATAGTAAGTATGAGAATAAATAGTAAAAGAGAAATTAGTTTAAATAAAACAATTTAACGTAAAATGGTACTAATTTGAATAAAATTTTACATTTCATTAACAAACTCTAATTTATAGCTTTAGGAAAACATTTCATTTGACCATGGTGTCCGTAATTTTCTATCCTTTGACCAAGGGATCAGTTTACTTCAAATCTCAGTTTCATGATTATTTATCATTTCTAGTCATATTGGATGTCATATGTGACATCCCACCTCGAGACCCACCTTAATAAAGAGTCTTAACAAGTAGTGTCGTCTATTAGAGCAAATAATAGGTTGGTTAGGGCGACCATCCGTAGTTCTACATTAAATGTGTGTTAAATACGCTGAATGGTTGTATAAATTTATCTTTCCTAACTTAGGTGGATTGATGTACTCGATTCATCTACTATAAAATTACGATGGCTAAAGATCGTATTAAGGACAATTTAAAATACTCTTCTTTGTCACAGAATAGATATATCACAGAATACAACATATACATGTGCTACAAATTTGAATGGCTGTACGTAAACCATAGATAGACACAAAATTTCGAAATGAATAAATGTATAACAACACAAATACTCGAATAAAACTAGGAAACAGCTCCAAAGATGAAGTCTAAGAGGAATCAGCTAATCTTGAATAAAAACAATCTACTGCCTGAAACAACTCGAGCTGACCGAAGTATTACATACATGGTTAGGTCTAGTTACATATCAGTTAATGAATATTGAATTATAGCATATAAATATGAATTCCTTTTTATAAGAAAGGAATTCCAAAAGATTCAATGATCATTGTGCATGTGGTATTAATTTGGATTGACATATAAACAGGTCTCACGAACCAATGACGACAAAAAATGAATATTCCCAATTATCCAAAAGAGGGAACTTATGATATGAATACTCAATGTGGAAGACGAATAAAGCGAGGTATAATAACACAACTAAAACCTAAGAGCTTAGTCTCAACATAATTTGCCATGCTCTTAAGCCGAGCAAAAGGATATAACGACCACGTCATTCTACAAAAGGAAATCACCATTACCATTACATTATATGAACTCGTTAAGGAGTTCACGATATGAATGAAATCATCAAAACAACTCAACTTAAATTGCCCACCAGCTATATAAAAGATAAAAATCATCTATAAGGTGAGAACATTCAAAATCACCAAAATTCTAGAAACCCATGCTATGAAATCTAGAAAATAGTAATACCATAAAACCATGGACCCACCAGTCCAAGTCACCCACCAACGATAATATTAGGATGTCCCATTCACCCACCAACAAATATATTAGGACCCGCCACTCCAATGTATCGCCTAGCGGTTCCGGCCTGCTAGGTACTATACACTAGAGACCCACCAGTCTCATTTAGGACCCACTAGTCCATATTTTCCCCCACTGGCTATAGATTAGGATCCACCAGTCCTTCATATGACCCACCAGCCTTATATAAGTGTATTTGGGACCCGACATTCTAAGTACCAGCAACAACAACACCAATAGAATGTGTCACTGACTTCCAACGGTAACCTAAAAAGCGAAAATGGTATGTTCTACATCGTATGTTTTCACTGATCGATTCACAATAAGATTGCCCACTCCACATTAGTGTAACTTTGTGAGAATGGATTAGAGTTTAACTTGATATAATAGAACTACGTGTCTCATGCCACAAATTTACTATATCATTTAAATCTCTTTCCAATCTCCAAAAGTGTGCAAATACATGTGTTTTTATATTGAAAATAAGTTAAGAGAAAAACATGTTTTAAATCGGTCTTTTGAGAAATATTCGTAATAGTTTCCTTTAAAATCTTCCCTCTATAGCAAGATAATACATATTTAATACATAAAATATTTTAAAACGTATATAGTAAATAATCATTGTGTTTGGAAAACAGTTGAAAACATTTACTTGAAAACAACTTAAAAACAATATGGAAACAACAAAAAACAATGAAATCATACAACCAAAGTTCACCTAAAATAATATTTATTCGATACCCGAATCATAGCTAATATCAACACCCCACAATGAAGTTAATTTCCATTTTCAAACCATTCATCATTACTAACAAAATGGGCCAAAGCTTCATTAAACCTTATAAATTCAAGTGTAGGCAGTAATGAAAATAGTCCCAAAAAAGCAATGTATCCACTAGAATTCAAGCTTCATAACCCATACATGGGTCGACCCTAAGGTCGACACCCTTAAGTGAGAGGTTGAACTCCCCTCCTCAACGGTCAACACCTTGGCCGATCCCTCTTGGAGAAAAAACAGGGATTCATGAATGTCAATTTTTAAGCTATAAGTGCTACAAGCAGTCTTGTACCCAACTTCTACACTCTGATTCAACGTGAAAATAGCAATCAAATGGAATAAAAAACTTTGCATGCACGAAGAAAAGTATTCAGACAATGATCTGGAATAAGTTTAATAGCATTTCATTGTAAATTGAGGGGGTTATGTTTTTTTCAAAGTAGGGACTGAACTAAAATGACAACAGAGAAATTCTTAGAAAACAAGAACGTACAGAGAACCAAATCAGTAAGATAACCAAGATATATAGATCTCTACCACATGCAACAAGAGTAAGCTAGATTCTGTGAGTCTGAAAACTCACCTTGACAGGTTTATTGAAGACTTGCTTTGAAACAGCAGCAAAAGCTTTTAGCATTTAACAGCCTGTAGTAGGAAGAAATGCTACCATGCAAAGCCAACCTTTTCACTATAAATTTCTTTCTTGAATTTCAGAAACAAGTTGTTTGATTCTTTGATTGGGATTATTTCTTAGCTAGAAAAAAGAATTTTTCTTCCCTTTTGACTTAATTTAGGTAGGGAGATAAGATTTGGAGCAAGAGGGAAGGAAAAGCCATTATTCCCTTCTTTAGGAAATTTTTACAGGAGGAGGAAAGTACCTAGAAGAAGAAAGGAACGTAGTTTTTATTCTTTCCTTCATTTTCCATGGTGTTCTTTTGATTAAAAAATATCTTGTCCTCTTTAGTAAGCCTAAACAACTTAATTAGGCTAATCAGTCCCCAGTGCACAATGTCAAGTATTTAAAACCCATATTAACAACTCATTGTAGGCCAAGCTCCATTTTTAAATACGAAACATATACTCACATATATGTTTTAAAATCATAGTTGGCATAATTTATAACACATTTACACAAAAGACATAATTTATATTCTTAATTTAAATTTGTAAGGATCTTACCATTTTTGACAAAGTACCTTTAACAAAATATTCCAATATACGAAAATATTGATTAGAAATTAATATTTACCTTTTATATTTTATTTACGCCATACTTAAATTTTAAGATACACTTTTCAATAAAATCCATTATTCACAATAATTCAACAATTTATTGCACTTACATATTAAATTATTTTAACACACAAAAACATATAATAAAATCTCCAAACATGATTTTTAGCACACTTCGTATTTTACTTTGTTATTTCAACAACTTATGTTCCAACACATAATTTACAAATCATCAATTGTCGTGTTAAATAAAGCTAACATTGAAAATATATTTTCACTTAAATATTGATTCCAAATCAATATTTATATTTTCAATATTCTTTAGAATTATCAAAATAAAATTTACAAACATGGATTTGAATAAATTTCTTATTATAACAAAGATACTTAATTTGTTCAAAAACAGACAGTTTTAAAATCACAAAGTCTTTACTTGCACATTTCAAAATATTATATAAGGTTGGCTCATTACTTGTATTTTATTTCTTCTAAGTTTTGAAATATAGAAAACACACTATAATCTATTTACCATAGGTACCCAAAACTCGGGCTGTTACAAACTCCCATCTTAAATAAATTGCATCCTCGCAATTTACTTAAAATAAATACTTGCATTACAAACTTTTAGTTTATACTAGCAACCATACAAAATTTCCAAACTCTAACTTTTAACACCCACGTAATTCCTTACAGTTTGAAATTTTTATATAATTGGTTTTCAAAATTTTATATTCTTCTCCTAAATGTCATCTCACAATTCAAAACTTATAACACATCCTTCACATAGCCGATTATTTAGAATATTCACCTATTCCCAACCGATTTCAAGTCAATAGAAATGTTGCCACGCCCTTACTTTTGTACAAATTTCTCCAAACAATGACTGCTAATTTGGTTTAAATAGCTATGCCATTTACCATTTTATATTACCAACTTGATGGCTATAACCCTTCCTCAACTCAATTTTAAGAGTGGGTATTCTAAAAATACCGCTTATATTTAAGATTGTTTCAAAATTCAAAACACTTTTAATTTAAGAAACACTAATATTTATTCACCTTAATGTTTCAAAGCATAAGTTTTCACAAAATAATTCTTCAATTCATTTTGAATAATATTTAAGTACACATTTGTCACAATTTATCACGTTATTTGGTTACGATGTCGAAACAAGATAGTTATCGCCTCGCCATCCAAATTTATTATTCATGTTTGATGTAGTGGTTTAATACCATTCTCATGAATATTTCAAATTATTCTCTTCAAAAGATATTTTATTCCACAAAATATCGCATTCAACCATCTCATCTAAGTGTTTAAGAAATTCTTATCGATATCATTAATCAGACGTATCGATCAGAACCACTTAAAATACCGAATGGACACTCCAGCATGAAAGAAGGCCACCAAATTTTCATTTCATATATGGTTGTTTCTCTTATTTTTGGTTACAAAAATTTCAAATAAAAACAACCCTACACTACATTTTACTAACCATTCATTTGATTTAACTCAATTATTTCCTAATAAACATTTAATCAACAATATTAACCATCCCTTTAACCCTTTAAGGATTTATCAAATTTTGCATAGCCAAAACAATTCACTTATTTCCGCTGCGCAACTCTGATTTATTTCAATTTAACACTCTATAGCCCCAACATGAATTTTACTTTTTATATCCTAAATTTAATTTATCAACTGCAACAACCTATATTTTTGTAACGGGAATATTAAATTATCTAAATATTCAAAACGATTAATTTTAAGATTAACTGATTTTGATTATATTTTAATTGCGATTTGGAATGGTGATTCAACTTAAATTTGAACTTTTGAGTTTAAAATTCAATTTAAGCTATTTTAAAGCCATGGACAATCTTATTTGGATATGAACGATAATAAGAAATTATTATCAATAAATTTGAATGTTTGAAATTCTAAATTATGGAATTCGTCATTTGAGTGTTAACTAATATGAATTCGATAATTTCATGTATCATCAGTTAGTTAATCAATATTGATTTTAAATCCATTTTGTAAATCAATAGCTAATAATATATAGTTTGGATTTGAACTGATATTTAGATCATATACTAAAATAATATTTTAATATAGAAAATAGCCAATTTTCAAATGGTTTCGGAATTCGATGAAACCAGTTTTATCGGATCTGGTATAATAAATTATTGTAAGATTTCAATTTTTGTATCCACTGGAGTTGATATGTGGTCATATACGATATAAACGCGTATTGATAATTGATTTGAAATTATAACTTGATTTCATTAATAACTGTTAAATATGATTGAATTAGCTTTCAAAAATAATTCCATTGTTTCTAAAATGTGGGTTGTTAGTTATGTTCGATAGTAAGAACGTCTAATTTCCAATTTGGAAATTTTTAACCTATATGAATAGTGTTTTCTACAGGCTATATAAGTACTTAACTTCATCCATTTTGTTAAAACCCAAGCATCCACTTACATTTCTTACAAATCAATGGTTATAATTCAATATTCCAATCCATCTACTTTACGCCAAAACTCCCAACTAGAAAGTCGTTTGTGTCGACGTTCAGAGTCGATCCATGTCGGACGCAAGGTTGTTAGTGGTCGACAATCCACTAGAACTGGAACTATCTTATTTTCGCATTTCCTAGATTTGTGTGTGTGACACGACCCGAACTTCCCCGGTCTCCGAAGAAAAGAGAAAGAACGGATTGTTTGAGAATACGACAAATCAAAACACAAACAGAAGAACATTTCATTGCTTATTACAACAATTTACATCAGAATACAAGAATATACAAAGTATGAACAAATAATGTACATTTGATAGATATCAGATATTTACAAATTACAATGCAATGGAAAAGTAATACATAACACCACTGAAACAAATACACGGATACAGAGCTTTCCGAATATCATTCCAGTTGTAAACCAGGATCTTGTGAATATAATATCTGCAAAACCAAAACTACTAGCTGCTAGTGTGGAAAATAGGGGTACCCAAAGTTTAGGTTAAAAATAATAAACTCCAGGCCAGTCATGTGACTGGTGTGAGAACTAAAATAGTTATTAAATCTTTACTTTAAAAATAAAGTAAATCAAGGGACCACGCCGTATAACACAGAACGGGTTTCCTCCCAAGAATACCAGTGCATAAAACAAACAGTGCAATGCTTTTTGGAAAAATGAAGCTATTATAAGATTCAGGTCCCATCACACAATGCAACGCAAGCCGGAGGATAGAGTTTTACCTTATAATAGCCAAACATGCTTGGTACGTTCAAAACAAATCAATTTGATACTATTATAGTGTAAAGTGTATGAAACCACTTCAAATATAAATGTATCAATCATAGACGGCATTAACATCCCATGCCACTATGTCACCAATAGTATACAACTAAAACTGTAAAATTTCGTATTGGAAGTTGGATTTCCCTCTGCGAACCAAGGCAAGGGATCGTCCTTACTACTTCGAGACAATCTAGCCTACCATATCTCAGGAATAGCCGCAACTGCACCTTGGATCGTCAGGGCCGGTCTACACGAAGTGGATTAAAATGCTTGAACCATGCGTTTCCCTGCCCTATGGGGCGTAAATCTGGCCAGTATGTCGACCAGACCATCCATCGACACCGTAGTGACCGATATAACCGAGGCGCCTTACTATCCATCATCCACATAAGTAAAACATCTGGGCTTGCAAAACCCTGATACTACTCGTAGCTAGAAAGAAACGCATGTCCTCCCTGATGTCCTCTCCCGTTTCTAGTTCACACCGAGGTGTGAGGCTCGCGAATTAACGCTATACACAAAGCTATGCTATATTAAAGTCGTTCTTTGATCATCAACCACAAGACTCTGCTTTTCAACTGAAGCCTTGATCATTTGCATCTCAGCATGCCACACACGCAATTCACGCCATGCAACTGATGTCTAACAATAACATAGAATGAAATCCAATGTCAGACACACATCCATTTACAAGTTCGTTCTGGATGAAACCGGAGGCACCTTATTCCTCGTCCCATATGTCCAAAACAGGAGAGAGGTCCTCGCATATCCAGTCGATCTCCAAGTACATCTGGACGATCACCACTTATTACCTCGTCTTGGGTGTACAACCCAATCAAGACATCAGTAATCATCCAAACGATGCGAAGACCTCCAGTCTTCAACCACCGTCTTTATCCTCGACATATCGTCAAATCAGTTATTCAAAATGGGAAAAACCCAGTCTTTCTGAATAACTCGCGTATATAATAAACAAGTGCTATAAAAACACAACATACGCCTCATTCCAATCCAGAATATTCCTTTATTCAAATATTCTTATACTTTGAGAAAGGTTCTCATTAATTTTATCAAAGATAAATTCTTTAAATTTATTCTTTAATCTTCCTTTGGATATCAATTCAAACCAAATTAAGGTTTATCCAAACTAGTCGGGATTAGCGATCCTTACAGAAGTAATCTTTTATTTTATTTCCCAATCCCAATCTATTCATCCCATGAAACGACCCGAACTTCCCCGGTCTCCGAAGAGAAGAGAAAGAACGAATTGTATTGAGAACACGACAAAATAGAACGCAGACGGAAGGACATTTCATTGTATATTACAACAATTCCATCAGAATACAAGAATATACAGAGTATAAATCAATATTACACATTTATCAAATATCAAAGATTACAATAAATTACATAGCAGCGGAAAATAATACAATACACAACTGAAGGAGATATACGGATACAAAGCTTTCCGGATATCGTTCCAGCTGTAAACCAGGATCCTGTGAATATAAATCTGCAAAACCAAAACTACTAGCTGCCCGTGTCGAAAATAAGGGCACCCAGAGTTTAGGTTAAAACAATAAACTCCAGGTCAGTCATGGGACTGGTGTGAGAACTAAAACGGTTATTAATCTTTATTTTAAAGTTAGGTAAATCAAGGGACCATGCCGTATAATACGGAACGGGTTTCCTCCCAAGAATACCAGTGCATAAAACAAACAACGCAATGCTAAATAAAGAAAAATGAAGCTATTATAAGACCCAGGTCCTATCACACAATGCAACGCAAGCCAGGGGATAGGGTTTTTACCTTATAATAGTCAAGAATGCTTGATACGTTTAAAACAAATCTTTTGATACTATAATAAGTGTATAGTGCATAAAACAACTTCAAATCATAAGTATCAATCATAGACGACATAAGCGCCCCATCTCACTATGTCGCCATACTAGGCTCTACAAATAAAACCGCAAGATCACGTATTTGGAAATTGGATTTCCATCTATGAACCGAGGAAAAAGATAGTCCTCAACTGATTCGAGACTCTCTAGCCCGAGCCTCAGGACCCAAACACAGGTGGGCCCTTGGATCGTCAGGGCCGGTCCACCGATGTGGATAAAAATGCCTGAACATGCGTTTCCCCGCCCTATGGGGCGTAGGTGAGCCAACTAAATGACTCCATCGGACCCGAATCGTCCGATCAAACCGAGGCGCCTCGCAACAGCAACAACCACATAAGTCAAACTCGTCAGGGCGGGTAAAACCACTGACGCCACTTCTAACTAGAAAGAAACACATGCCCTCCCTGAGGTCCTTCTCCCGTTTTTGGTTCATACCGGGTGTGAAACTCGCGAAGTAAACATTACAAAAAGCTATGCCACAAAGGCCGTGCTTCGATCATCAACCACAAGACTTTGCTTTTCAACAGAAGCCTTGACCATTCGCCACTTAGGCATGCCACACAGGAAATTCACTCTATGCGTTTGATATCCATCAGTATATAACCCCTGAGCTCGTACGTCTCAGAGAAGGGCGTTAAGCAAGAGAATAAATTATCCGCCGCCAAACAGATATATATTTAATAGAAATCAATCACACAGACTAAAATCCAATGTCAGACACACAGTCCATTTACAAGTTCGTTCTGGGTCTGAACTAAACCGGAGGCACCTAGTACCCCGCACATCCATCGATCTCCAAATACGTCTGGACGATCACCAACTGTTTCCATCTTCTTGGGTGTACATCCCAATCAAGATCATCAGTAATCACCCAAACGATGTAAAGACCTCCGGTCTTAGACCACCGTCTTCATCTTCGACTTGTCGTCGTATCAGTTATTCAGAATGGGATAAACCCGGTCTTTCCGAATAACTCGCGTATATTATAAACAAGTATTACACAAACACAACATACGCCTCATTCCAATTCATCAATCACTAACCGTAAATTAACAAGAGAACAATTCCCCAAATATTAACTCCGAAGGCCGAAACCAACATCAGATCAATATCCAGAAAACCATTCTGCTTAGCTAACCGACAGTTAGTTTCTAAATTTCACATTCATAGGGAAAGGTTCCCATTAATTTTATCAAAGATAAATCATTAAAATTTATTCTTTAATCTACTTTTGAATATCAATTCAAACTAGTCGGGATTAGCGAACCTCACCGAAGTAATCATTTATTTTAATTTCCCAATCCCAACCTATTCATCCCATGAAGTAAAACTGGTAATACTTCATATCTAACACCACGGTGTTATCGGTAAATTCAATTACTATTTCACGTTCAAATCTAATTAAAGATTTAACTATCGCCTGGAGCAAAACTGGTGATACTCCATTCTCGATCTTTTCAATCTAATTAAAGATTCATTAAAACTCCACTTAGTTTTAATTTGTGACTGGGTTAAAGAATCAGTGTCATTTAAAACACGGTTCACGATAAACCCAAAATCACATCACATTTCAATCAGTCCCTAACCGTGAATTAGCAAGTGAGCAGTTCCCTAAGTATTAACCCCGAAGGCCGAAACCAACATCAGATCAATACCCCATAAACCATTCAACTTAACTAACCTCCAGTTAGTTTCTGATTTCCTTAACTTCTTTGGGTCTAAGAACAGTATTATTGAAGATACCGTTCACGACAACCCAAAATCACATTTCATTAATTATCGGGTTAAAGAACAAGTGTTATTCAAAACACTGTTCACGATAAACACAAAAATCAATACCAATTCAATTCCAATTAAATATTGTTTAATTGGTTCACTTCATTAAATCTAAATAAAAGATTTAATCTTTTTCTCAACTGGGTTCAAGAACAGTGTTATTGAAGACACCATTCACGACAAACCCAAATCACATTTGATATTAAATACAAGGCTCTGAATAGAAAATATACCGGCTTATATTCAATATCAAATTCTACGACCAACAAATATCGTATTGGAAATAACGATATATATATATCTTTCAAATTTCCATAACAATATCTGTGTTATCACAAAATCCAACATTGAAATAATCCAAATACAATTTTGATTCAAATCCATTCCAATTCAATTATTGGAAATTCTGGTTACTTTTAAAACCCTGATCAAATTCAATTTATTTATTTAAAAATAAATAGAATTATAATTCTAGTTCAAAACAAGTTCATTTCGATAAAAATCTATTTTTATCTTTTCAAATATGGAGTTTTTCATCCCAATCCTTGCAAATCATTTCTTATGATTTTACATAAATTATTGATATTTTTAATAATTTTATCAAGGCCCGTACAGTCGATTTCCATCAACGGCCATCGAACTGCACTTATCGCGACCTTTTCCAAATTTGATTTGGACATAATTCCAAATCCAACCGTTAGATTTCTAATTTCCAATATTCGTTAGAAAGCTCTTTTTGATACGAACCCAACGGCTCCGGTTTTAGGAGAATCCGACGGTCGGATCTCCCGCAATATCCATTCGAAAACAATGGTCGAAATTCACGAACTGCCGCGGCGCGGCGCATTCTATTCAGGCCATTATATTATATATAATATATACTTCGTCGATTTCAATTCAAAACGTGTTTTATAAATCGTTCTAAATTCATTTTCAAAACGGTTTCAACTTCATTTTCAATTTCAAATCAAAATTTAATATTCCAATATGAATTCGTTTTAAATTCATTTCAAATCGATTTCAATTCAAATTGATTTCTAATTCAATTTTAGTTCGTTTTCAATTCAATTCAATTTCAATTCGAATTCATTTATATTCAATTTCAATTCAAATTCATTTACATTCAATTTCAATTCGAATTCATTTCTATTTAATTTCAATTCGAATTCATTTCTATTCAATTTCAATTCGAATTCATTTCTATTCAATTTAATTCGAATTCATTTCTATTCAATTTAATTCGAATTTCTATTTTTTTTCAAAATATCAGATTTTGAAATCACTTTCGATATTCATTATAAAATGAATAAAATCGATATAAATATCGTTCACGTCAAAATGGCGTCAATCTAATAAACACGGCTTCATATATTTCTATTTTCAAATATTCTATTTCAAATATTTCTATTTCAAATATTTCTTTTTCAAAATTGGAATGAGGCCCAATCAATTACCATATAATGTTAATTATATGGATTTTCTACAACACATGTATACAATAACAACGATGAATAATCAACCATCACCCAAAGTGCATTCTACACTGTATAAGCATCAAATATAAATATTCAACGCTTATAACAGTCTGTCAATCAATCGATCGACATACAACTAAACAATCGGGATTAGTGTACGTCAAATATCATCCCAATACCCGTGTGGGGTTTCAAACAATCAAACACAGATTTTATTTGTGCAGTTGGGCGATGTGTAAAATTTATCGTCCCATTCAATATCAGTCAAATGTGTGTATATAAACAAATCATCCGATTTGTTTATATTTATTTATTTCATTTCATATACACGTTAAAAATTATATTTTTAACTATAAAATATTTTCAACTATATAAATATTTTATTTCATTTCACATCACATCACATTTCAATCAACTACACATCAAAATCAAACAAACAAGCATACAAGCCGTCCATGGTCTGTGGACGACGGGTGTCGGGTGCTACTAAACACCGTCTACATCCTAGTATATATTTTAACTAGAAAATTAAATTAAAGGGGAGAAATTCTCACAGAATTGCTAAACTAACCCCCACGGCTCTTCTTGTGTAGAAATCTTTGCCGTTCGCGTTTTATCACTTTCATCATCCGTATCCACTACATATATAAAAATCGACTTTTTACTTCGCTATTCAATATATAAAAATCGAATTTTTACTCCACTATTCAATATATAAAAATCGAATTTTTACTTCGCTATTCAATATATAAAAATCGAATTTTTACTTCGCTATTCAATATATAAAAATCATATTTTTACTTTGCTATTCAATATATAAAAATCGAATTTTTAATTCGCTATTCAATATATAAAAATCGAATTTTTACTTCGCTATTCAATATATAAAAATCGAATTTTTACTTCGCTATTCAATATATAAAAATCATATTTTTACTTCGCTATTCAATATATAAAAATCGAATTTTTACTTCGCTATTCAATATATAAAAATCGAATTTTTACTTCGCTATTCAATATATAAAAATCATATTTTTACTTCGCTATTCAATATATAAAAATCATATTTTTACTTCGCTATTCAATATATAAAAATCGAATTTTTTACTTTGCTATTCAATATATAAAAATCAGTTCTTTCATATCTAAAAATCTCGTCTTTTACATACTAAAAATCTCGCCTTTCGCTTTAACAAAAATATTGTTTTTCGTATAACAAAAATATGGTTTTTCCTTCAACAAAATATGGTTTTTCCTTCAACAAAAATATGGGTTTTTCCTTCAACAAAACTATGGATCTTTCCTTCACAAAAATTTCAGTTTTTATCCTACTCATTATATAGAAGATAAGTAATCAAATTAACTTAAAATAGTAAAAACTTACTGGTCATTTTCGTTCAGGTGGTGGATGCTCGCCGGGGGAGGGGGGGGGGGGGGAGGGGGGGTTCTTGGCGTCGGAATAGGGTGGAAGCGGCCAAGGCGGAGGAGCAGGGGGAGGCTGAAGGGTGGGGGGTGCGCGGTCGGCAACAGGAAAAGGGGGGAGTTTGCGCGGTCGGCAGCCAGAAAAAGGGGGGTTTGCGCGGTCGGCAGCAGGAGGAGAGGGGGGGGGTTTGCGCGGTCGGCAGCAGGAGGAGGGGGGGGGGGAGTCGCGGCGGCGCCCGGGGGGGTCGTGATCGATTTAGCTAGGGTTTTTTTTATTTCTTTCTTTCTGAACGAATGAAAAGGAGGGAGAAGAGATAAAGGGGGGCTAATTATAAATATATATATATTTTAATATTTTAAAATTCCAAAAAGCAACTTTTTTTATTTTGACCTCGAAATCGAACCCACCGACTGTCATCCCTAGCTATTTACCCCCATTCCGAACACAATGGGATATGTTTCGTAGGCCAATTCGATAGTTACGATCAGTTTTCGCCAAAATCAACATATAACTCTATATATTGAATTTGAACGCGCATTTCAATTTACCGGGCCCACCTACTAACTAGAAAAATTCCCGAAAAATATTTTCTAGCTTCGTACTGACGATACAGTCCTAACAAAACTAATTTCTTCGAATTCTGAGACCGTTTGAAAAATGGTCATTTTCCAGTCGATTAAAATCAACTGAAACTGGTCAAACGTGTTTTCCTTTGCCACGCTTACATTTTGATTCCAAAAATTATGAAATTTGAAACCTAGCAATAATTTGACATCGCGGAGCCAACAAAAGTGGTTTAGTCGAAATCCGAGGTCGTTCGCAAAATTTCCATTTTTAAGGGCCTGAATTCCATAGCGACTATTCAAAATCTTCAACTGGACATATTTTTGATTCCCGCTATGAAATCTTGATTTTTCGGATTCGTTGGAAAGATATTCTCCATTAGATTCAAATATTTTTGGTTTCACTAAAATCCGGTTTAATTTGCACCCGGTACATTCATTTGAATTTTGAAATCGAATTATCGAACTACCGCGCCATTTTCAATTCCTTTTATATATATAATAAATATTTATATTCTAACGTCGATTCAAACGAATATATACGTTCGAATTATATTCAAAATAAATTTCTCGTCGATATTATTTAAAATAATTCATTTTAAATAATCAAAATTCGCTAAAATTGCCAAAATAAAAAATTTAAACTAGCCCATATTTCCGGGTTATTACATCCCATGAAGTAAAACTGGTAATACTTCATATCTAACACCATGGTGTTATCGGTAAAATTAATTACCATTTCACGTTCAAATCTAATTAAAGATTTAACTATCGCTTGGAGCAAAACCGGTGATACTTCATTCTCAATCATTTCTTTAATTTGATAATTTTAGTTATCAAATTCACCTTTTAATCTATTTAAAGATTCATTAAAACTCTAATTCGGTATTAATAGTTATTTTAGATGTAATAGACCCCGTCTGGGATGTTGATTTCTGTTTTTGGTGGTTATTTTCCTCTCACTTGTTTGTTAGTATATCTTTCTCTTTATACATGTATATATGGTTAGATGTCTATATATATATATTTATATATATATACATATATGCATATAATCATATATATGTGTAAGTTACTGATAATTTTGTTTCAGTTTTTTCAGTTTACAGGTGGTAGATGTAACTGAGGGTTTATTGGAGTAGCTGCTTTGGATTGACTGATTTAGTTATGCTTTGTTTTTGTTATATTGTAGTTGTGGAGAAGGGGAGTTGTAATTTTAGTGTTTAGCTTCACCTCTTGTTAGACTCATAGATTATATATTGTATGGGAATTGATATATTTCTTATCGGGTGGTGGCCTTGCCGGAATTCGATAATGAAGTATGATGGGTGGTGGCCTTGCCGGAACTCATCTATCTATTATCCCCTACATTACTATGTGTGATTATTGTTCGGAGTCTGTATTAGATACCATGTATTACATCTTATATATATATATATATATGTGCTCTCTTTCTATTGGAAGATCACACATTTTTGCTCAAAAAAAATCTCCAAAAATCATTACTTAATGATTATTCAAAGTTAAGAAATTAATCTTATCCTTAACTGGGTTAAAGAACTAATGTCATTTAAAACATAGTTCATGGTAAACCAAAGATCCCATTCCATTCATTATGGAATCTTCACGGAAAATAGATCAATATAGATAATCGATATGAACTTCCGTATCCAACCAATAATATAAATGGAATAACGGCAAAGCCTTTTAAATTCCATATATATTAACAGTCTTCCTCCACAGAAGCTCACTTCGATTATTATCTAATCGAATTCCATTCCATTTCAATTTATTATATTAAATTGGAAAACTTTACTTTGGAAAATTTACTTTAAATCTTAATAAAAGATTTATAAATTCCAAATCACATTTCACAGTGAATCGGGTTAAAGAACGAATGTCATTGAAATACAGTTCACAATAAACCCAATTCACATTCCATTTTATTCCAGTTACTAAATATAACTGGAAACTCCAATAATCTTAATTAAAAGATTCATTCTTTTCACACGTGGTTTAAGAACAGTGTTAATGAAGACACCATTCACGACAAACCCAAAATCCCATTTCAATTCAATTCCAATTAAATATTAATTAATTGGCAAACTTCATTAAGTCTTATTTAAAAGATTTAATCTTTTCTCAAGTGGGTTTAAGAACAATGTCATTTAAAACACAGTTCACGACAAACCCAAAATCCAATTCAATATTAAAAACAAGGCTCAAAATAGAAATTATATCGGCTTATATTCAATATCAAATTCTGAAATCAACAAATATCATATTGGGAATAACGATATATATATCTTCCAAATTCCTCCACAATATCCGTATAATCACGGAATCCAATATCGAAATATTCCAAAGATAATTTCAATTCAAATCCATTCCAATCATTATATTGGAAATTATGGATATTTTTAAAACCATTTCAAACCCAATTTATTTATTTAAAAATATTGGATTATAATTCTAGTTCATAACTAGTTCATTCTTGTAAAAATATAATTTTATCTTTTCAAATATGGAATTTTTCATCCCAATTCTTTCCAAATCATTTATTATGATTTTACACAAATTATTGATATTTTTAATAATTTTATCAACGCCCGTACGATCGATTTCCATAAACTATCATCGAACTGCACTTACAACAACCTTTTCCAATTTTGATTTGGACATAATTCCAAATCCAACCGTTAGATTTCAAATCTCTTATATCCGTTGGAAAGCTCTTTTCGATACGAACCCAACGGTTCTGGTTTTAGGAGAATCCGACGATTGGATCTCCCATAATACCAATTCTAAGTTAATGGTCGAAATTCGCAAGAGGCCGCGGCGCGGCGCATTCTATTCAGGCCATTATATTATATATATAATATATATTTCGTCGATTTCCATTTAAAACGTATTTTATAAATCGTTTATAAATTCGTTTTAAAATGATTTCTACTTTATTTTCAATTTTAAACCAAAATTGAATATTCCTTAATAAATTCATTTTAAATTCATTTTAAAATGATTTCAATTCCATTTCAAATTTCAAATCAAATTTGAATATTCATTTTTTCGTTTTAAATTCATTTAAAACGATTTCAATTCCATTTCAAATTTCAAATCAAATTTGTATATTCCTTATCATTTTAAATTCATTTTAAAACGATATCGATTCAATTTCAAATTTCAAATCAAATTTGAATATTCCTTATCATTTTCGTTTTAAATTTATTTTAAAATGACTTCAATTCCATTTCAAATTTCAAATCAAATTTGACTATTCCTTAACAAATTCGTTTTAAATTCATTTTAAAATGATTTCAATTTCATTTCAAATTTCATATCAAATTTGAATATTCCATATCAAATTTGAATATTCCATATCATTTTAATATTAAAATGATAATATTTTCAAAATATCAAATTTTGAAATCACTTTTTGATATTCATTATAAAATGAATAAAATCGACAAAATTCCAGTTCGTGTTAAAATGACGTTTAACTACTTAATACGGCTTCACATTTCAATATTCATCGAATATTATTTTAAAATATTCGTTAATTCTAAACTAGAATCAGACACAGTCAATTACCATATAATTTCATTTATTTGGATTTCATACACACATGTACACAACAATAATCAATCACAGTCAACCATCATCCAGAGTGCATTACACAACTGTATAAGCGTTAAAAATAAATAATTAACGCTTACCACAGTTTGTTAACCCATCGATTGACATACAACTAAAAAATTGGGATTAGTGTATGTCCAATATCATCCCAATACCCGTGTGGAGTTTTCAAACAACGAACACTGATTATTATTTGTGCAGTTGGGCGATGTGTAAAATATATCGTCCCAATCAATATCAGTCAAATATGTGTACCAAAACAAATCATCCGATTTGTAAATGAATATTTATTTTCATTTCATATACACGTTAAAAATTATATTTTTAAAGATAAAACATTTATTTCAAGACCTGAATATTTTCATGCCCATTTCACATCACAATCAATTTTCGCAACACAGTAAAATCAAACAAGTCGTCCATGGTCTGTGAACGATAGGTGTCGGGTGCTGTTAAGCACCGTCTGCATCCTAGTATATATTTTAACTAGAAAATAAAATTAAAGTGAGAAGTTATCACCTTTGGGATCCACTCCTCCATTCTTTATTTCTGAACTGTTTGGATTTGGATTCATTTCCCGTCGGTTGCATCGTAATCTGTTTCACACGATTTTTATATTAAAAATCACCTTTTTATAACGATGTTTACATTATAAAGGTCAAATTTTTTAAAACGATGTTTATATTAAAAAAATCACATTTTTATATTCATACCATTCGTATAAAAACCATATTTTTATACCGCTACTTCAAATATAAAAATCCAATTTTTATATTGTTGCTTGGTCCTGGTGGTTGGGGGCATCTGCGCTTCTTTGTAAAGACCTAGGTTCGAGTCTTGGTAGAGTCACGTTTCGATGATAAAAATCATGTTTTTCTATAATGAAAAATCTAATCTAATCTTTTATATAATGAAAAATCTAATCTTTTCTACAAACAAAATCATACCTTTTTTATAAACAAAATCATATCGTTTTTATAAACAAAATCATATCTTTTTTATAAAAAAATCATATCTTTTTTATAAACAAAATCATATCTTTTTTTAAACAAAATCATATCTTTTAAATAAACAAAATCATATCTTTTTTATAAACAAAATCATATCTTTTTTATAAACAAAATCAGAAATAAATTCAATGTGAATTTATTAAAATGAAAAAAACCGAGAATAAAACAAAGCAAATTTATATATACAAAAAAGAAGGCTCACTGTTAATTTTCAAGAGGGGATGGGGGATGGCGTAGGCGTCAGGTGGTGGCAGCGGCAAGGGGGATGGCGTAGTTAGGTCCGGCGGTGGCTACTAGGATTTGGTGGCGTGTTGAGGGGTGCGGTTTTCGTGATGGCGGCAAAGGAAGGAGGGGGGAGTGGAGATCGACGGAGGGGGCGCGTTGATCGATGGCTGCGCGAGGGAGGGGTTCGGTGGCGACGAACATCGGGAGGAGCAACATTGAGATCATGAGGGTTTTTTATTTTAATTCTCATTTCTGAAATGAACGAAGGTAAGGGGAGGAGAGAGAATAAAGGGCTGACTTTCTATTATTTTATTTAATTTAATTTCAAAGAAATTAACTTTTTAATTCGAACTCCAAATCAAACCCACTGACTGTCACCCCTAGCTAATTACTCCCATTCCGAACATAATGGGATATATCCGGTAAGCCAATTCGACCGTTACGGCCAGTTTTCATCAAAATTAAGATATAAATTAATAGAACGGTCAATATTGATTTTAACATACATTTTAATTTATTGGGGTCACATACGGACTCCAAAAATTCCAGAAAAACAAATCTAGCTATGTTTTGACAATACGGTCCTAACAAAACTAATTTCGTCGAATTTGGAGACCGTTTGAAAAACGGTCATTTTCCAGTCGATTAAATTCAAACTGAAATTGCTGAACGCGTTTAAATCCACCACGCTCACATATTGATTCCAACAATTGGAATCTAGCAATAATTTGATATTCCGGATCCAACCAAAGTGGTTTCGTCGAAAACGGAGGTTGTTTGCAAAATCGCCATTTTTAAGGGCTATATTTCCATAGCGACTGTTCTAAATTTTCAACTGGACATAACTTTTTATTCCCGCTATGAAATTTCAATTTTTCAGATTCATTGGAAAGAAATTTTCGAATAGATTCAAATATTTCTTGTTTCATTGAATGGTTTATTTTGAATCCTGTACATTCATTTGAAATTTGAAATCGAATTTTCAAACTACCACGCCATTTTCAATTCCTTTTATAATTAAAATAAATATTTATATCCTAACTTCGATTTAAATAAATTTATACATTCTAATTCTATTTTAAATAAATTTCTAGTCGTTATTATTCAAAATAAATCATTTTAAATATTCAAAATTCATTAAAATTGCCAAAATAAAAATTTTAAATTGGTTCTGATTTTCCGGGTTGTTACAGTGTGCCTCAATGAATTTCATGCGTGGGTCCCTGAAGAGAAGTGGTGCACAAGAGGAGGTGATTTCGATCCCTAGTGGTGTGGTTGGCAATGGTGGTCGTTGATTGGAGTTCTTCGTGTATTTTTGTTTTCCGTTCTCGTGGGGTTTCATGACAAACGGCGGCGAGGTGAGGCCTAGGATTTTAGATGAAGGGTCGCCTCAGATAGGCAATGGCAATGGTAGGGAGGTGCGATGGTGTAATAACCCGGAAAATCTAGGCCAGTTTAAAATTTTTATTTTGGCAATTATAGCGAATTTTGAATAATTAAAATGAATTATTTTAAATAATATCGACGAAAATTTATTTTGAAATATTTAGAACGTATATATTTATACGCGTCGTCGTTAGAATATAAATATTTATATATAATTATAAATAGAATTGAAAATGGCGCGGTAGTTCGATAATTCGATTTCAAACTTCAATTGAACATACCGGGTGCAAAACAATCCGGATTTTAGTGAAACCAAAAACATTAGGATCTAATTGATAATATCTTTCCAACGAATCCGAAAAATCAAGATTTCATAGCGGGAATCAAAAGATAAGTCCAGTTGAAAATTCTGAATAGTCGCTATGGAATTCAGGCCCTTAAAAATGGACATTTTGCAAACGACCTCGGATTTCGACGAAACCAGTTTTGTTGGGTCCGTGATGTTAAATAATTGCTAGGTTTCAAAATTTCATAATTTTTCGAATCAACATGTGAGCGTGGCAAAGGAAAACACGTTTGACCGGTTTCAGTTGATTTTAATCGACTGGAAATTGGCCATTTTTCAAACGGTCTCAGAATTCGACGAAACTAGTTTTGTTAGGACCGTATCGTCAATACGAAGCTAGAAAATATTTTTATGGAATTTTTTGAGTTAGTATGTGACCCCGGTAAATTGAAATGTGCGTTCAAATTCAATATATAGAGTTATTTGTTGATTTTAACGGAAACTGATCGTAACAGTCGAATCGGCTTGCAGTACATATCCCATTGTGTTCGGAATGGGGGTGAAACGCTATGGACGACAGGCGGTGGGCTTCGTTTCGAGGTCATATGAAAAAGTCAACTTTAGGTTGAATTAAATAATTAAATATAATAAATAAAAAAAACCCTCTCCTCCCCTATACGTTCTGCCCCCCCCCCCCCCCCCCCGTTCAAAAGGAAATTCAGAAAAAACAAAAACAAAAAAAGGGGTAATCGAGCGATCGACGGAAAGGGGGAAACCCTTGCCGCCCACCGCCGCCGCCGCCAGAGGTGGCGCAGCCCCCCCCCTTCGCCGTCCTCCCTTCTTCTTCCTCCTCCCCTTCTCTTCCTCGACCGCGTCGCAGACCCCCCCCCCCCCCAATCAGAAATCGAAGCCGAGCCCACCTCCAACAGCCTCCACCGCCACCCCATCTCCTCCTTCTTGGTTCGAGAACCACAAACGCTCCAGCGCCCGCCCCCTGTTGCTGACCGACGCCGCACAAACCCCCCCCCTAAGCCTGCTGCCGACAGAGAAAACCCCCCCTTTTTCTCCTTTGAACGCAGCGCCTCCCTCTTCGTCGGTGAGTTTTTTTTCCCAGTTAATTTAGTTTTAAATATATTTTTTTTTCATTGTTTTAAAATCAGTTTTTATTTTCTAAATTCTGTTTTTATATATAATACAAATAAAAGTTTATATCTTTATAGAAAGAAACGATTTTTATAATGAAGTTAGAAAAGTAAAGTTTGAATTTTTATAGAAGTTAAAGATTTGATTTTTTTTTTATAAAAATGCGAAGTTATTGAAAATATAATTTTTATGTAGTAAAATGGTTTGATTTTTATAAGTGAAAAGCGATGGATTTTTACATGATAAAGATTGAATTTTTGCATGAGGAAAGGTAGAATTTTTAGATGTTGAAAGTAGATTGTTATAAATAAGAAGACTATATTTTTATGATAGCAAAGGTTTGATTTTTAATTTACAAAAGATATGAATTTTTATCAAGTAAAGATTATATTTATGGTCGAGTAAAGATTTTATTTTTGGTGAAGTAAAAATAAATTTTCTAGCGAAGTAAAGATTATATTTATAGCGAAGTTAAAATGTGATTTTTATATATTGAATAGCGAAGTAAAAATGTGATTTTTATATATTGAATAGCGAAGTAAAAATGTGATTTTTATATATTGAATAGCGAAGTAAAAATGTGATTTTTATATATTGAATAGCGAAGTAAAAATGTGATTTTTATATATTGAATAGCATAGTAAAAATGTGATTTTTATATATTGAATAGCATAGTAAAAATTCGATTTTTATATATTGAATAGCGAAGTAAAAATTCGATTTTTATATATGTAGTGGCTACGGGCGACGAAGCTGACGAAGATGCGAAAATGATGAAGATTTCTATCAAAGAAGAGTCAAGATGATTGGATAGCTATCTATGAGAATTTCTCACCTTTCAATTTCTTTTCTAATTATATATATACTAGGATGCAGACGGTGCTTAGTAGCACCCGACACAATCGTCCACAGACCATGGACTTGTTTGTTTGGTTGCATAGATTAGTTGTATGATGTGATTTGAATTTGGTTGTTTGGTGATTTTGATTGATGTGTGAATGGCGTGGGCCTTCACTAGACCGTGGATAAGGCTAGGCCTTGTCCCGTTTCTAGTATCGTGCCGTTATGCCGCCGAAATTTTCTAAAATATGTTAGAAAAATAAAAATAACATTTTATTGAATAAATGAACCAAATAGAATATTCATAGGTTGAATAAAATGTTTTATCGTTAAAAATATAATTTTTAACGTGAATGTGAATAAATAAATATTCATTTACAAACCGGACGGTTTGTTTATGTACACCTATTTGAAGGACATTGATTGGGACGATAAATTTTACACATCGCCCAACTGCACAAATAAAATATGTATTTGATTGTTTGAAACCCCACACGGGTGTTAGGATGAAATTTGAAGTTCACTCATCCTGATTGATTAAATATGTCGATCGATTGATTGACAGGCTGTTATAAGCGTTAGATATCTATATTTGATGCTTATACAGTGTAGTGCACTTTGGTTGATGGTTGATTAATTTTCAATGCTATTATATACATGTGTTGTATGGAATCCATATAATTAACTTTATATGGTAATTGATTGGGCCTCATTCCAATTTGAAAAATAAAGAATATTATAAAATAAAGGTTCATGTGTTGACAGTACTCATCCATTGAGATTGGTCATGTGTTGAACGAAATATTTTAGTAATAAAATTTACATCTTTATCAATATAAAATAAAGGTTCATGTGTTGACAGTACTCATCCATTGAGATTGGTCATGTGTTGAACGAAATATTTTAGTAATAAAATTTACATCTTTATCAATATAAAATAAAGGTTCATGTGTTGACAGTACTCATCCATTGAGATTGGTCATGTGTTGAACGAAATATTTTAGTAATAAAATTTACATCTTTATCAATATAAAATAAAGGTTCATGTGTTGACAGTACTCATCCATTGAGATTGGTCATGTGTTGAACGAAATATTTTGATAATAACAACTATTTTGAAAAAGAAATATTTGAAATAGAATATTTGAAAATAGAAATTTATGAAGCCGTGTTGATTTGATTAACGCCATTTTGACGTAAACGATATTTATATCGATTTTATTCATTTCGAAATGAATTAAATTGAAAACGATTTCGAAATGAATTAAATTGAAAACGATTTCGAAATGAATTAAATTGAAAACGATTTCGAAATGAATTAAATTGAAAACGATTTCGAAATGAATTAAATTGAAAACGATTTCGAAATGAATTAAATTGAAAACGATTTCGAAATGAATTAAATTGAAAACGATTTCGAAATGAATTAAATTGAAAACGATTTCGAAATGAATTAAATTGAAAACGATTTCGAATTGAATTAAATTGAAAACGATTTCGAAATGAATTAAATTGAAAACGATTTCGAAATGAATTAAATTGAAAACGATTTCGAAATGAATTAAATTGAAAACGATTTCGAAATGAATTAAATTGAAAACGATTTCGAAATGAATTAAATTGAAAACGATTTCGAAATGAATTGAATTGAAAACGATTTCGAAATGAATTAAATTGAAAATGATTTCGAAATGAATTGAATTGAAAGTGAATTGAAATGAATTCAAATTGAATTGAAATTTGAATTGAATAGAAATGAATTTTAAAACGAATTTATAAAGAAGAATTCAATTTTGATTTGAATTGAAAAGGAAGTTGTAATTGCTTTTGAAAAAAATTTAAAACTATTTATATAATTCGTTTTAAATAGTAATTGACGATATATTTATTATATATTATATATATAATATAATGGCCTGAATAGAACGCGCCGCGTCGCGGCAGTTCGTGAATTTCGACCATTTATTTCAAACGGACATTACGGGAGATCCGACTGTCGGATTCTCCTAAAACCGGAACCGTTGGGTTCGTATCGAAAAGAGCTTTCTAACGAATATTAGAAATTAGAAATCTAACGGTTGGATTTGGAGGTACGTCCAAATCAAATTCGGAAAAGGTCGCTGTAAGTGCAGTTCGATGGCCGTTGATGGAAATCGACTGTACGGGCCTTGATAAAATTATTAAAAATAGTAATAATTTGTGTGAAATCATAAGAAATGATTTGAGAAGAATTGGGATGAAAAACTCCATATTTGAAAAGATAAAAATAGATTTTTATCGAAGTAAACTAGTTTTGAACTAGAATTATAATTCTATTTATTTTTAAATAAATAAATTGAATTCGAAAGGGTTTTAAAAATGACCAGAATTTCCAATGATTGCATTGGAGTGGATTTGAATCGAAATTGTCTTCGGAATATTTCGATGTTGGAATTCGTGATTATGCAGATGTTGTTATGGAAATTTGAAAGATATATATCTATATCGTTATTTCCAGTACGACATTTGTTAATCGTAGAATTTGATATTGAATATAAGCCGATATATTTTCTATTCAGAGCCTTGTATTGAATATCAAATGTGATTTGGGTTTGTCGTGAATGGTGTCTTCATTAACACTGTTCTTGAACCCAGTTGAGAAAAGATTAAATCTTTTTATTTAGATTTAATGAAGTGTACCAATTAAATAATATTTAATTGGAATTGAATTGATATTGATTTTTGGGTTTATCGTGAACAGTGTTTTAAATAACACTCGTTCTTTAACCCGATAATTAATGAATGTGATTTTGGGTTTATCGTGAACTGTGTTTTTAAATGACATGGATTCTTTAACCCAGTTAACGATTAAAACTAAGTGGAGTTTTAATGAATCTTTAATTAGATTGAAATGATCGAGAATGGAGTATCACCAGTTTTGCTCCAGGCGATAGTTAAATCTTTAATTAGATTTGAACGTGAAATGGTAATTGAATTTACCGATAACACCGTGGTGTTAGATATGAAGTACTACCAGTTTTACTTCATGGGATGAATAGGTTGGGATTGGGAAATAAAATAAATGATTACTTCGGTAAGGTTCGCTAATCCCAACTAGTTTGAATTGATATTCGAAAGAAGATTAAAGAATAAATTCAAGGAGTTTATCTTTGATAAAATTAATGGGAACCTTTCCCTATGAATGTGAAATTTAGAAACTAACTGTCGGTTAGCCAAGAAGAATGGCTTTCTGGATATTGATCTGATGTTGGTTCCGGCCTTCGGGATTAATATTTGGGAAATTATTCTCTTGATTAATTTACGGTTAGTGACTGATGAATTGGAATGAGGCGTATGTTGTATTTGTGTAACACTTATTTAAAATATACGCGAGTTATTCGGAAAGACCAGGTTTATCCCATTCTGAATAACTGATACGACGAAAAGCCGAAGATGAAGACGATGGTCGAAGACCGGAGGTCTTCACGTCGTTTGGGTGATTACTGATGATCTTGATTGGGCTGTACACCCAAGAAGATGGAAACAGTTGGTGATCGTCCAGACGTACTTGGAGATCGATGGATGTGCGGGGTACTAGGTGCCTCCGGTTTCGTTCAGACCCAGAACGGACTTGTAAATGGACTGTGTGTCTGACATTGGATTTTAGTCCGTGTGATTGATCTCTATTAAATATATATCTGTTTGGCGGCGGAGAATTTATTCTCTTGCTTAACGCCCTTCTCTGAGACGTACGAGCTCAGGGGTTATATATTGATGGATATCAAACGCATGGAGTGAATTGCCTGTGTGGCATGCCTAAGTGGCAATTGATCGAGGCTTCTGTTGAAAAGCAAAGTCTTGTGGTGATGATCAAAGCACGGCCTTTGTGGCGTAGCTTTGTGTAACGTTTACTTCGCGAGTTTCACACCCGGTATGAACCAAAAACGGGAGACGGACCTCAGGGAGGGCATGCGTTTCTTTCTAGTTAGAAGTGGCGTCAGTGGTTTTACACGCCCTGACGAGTTTGACTTATGTGGTTGTTGCTGTTGCGAGGCGCCTCGGTTTGATCGGACGATCCGGGTCCGATGGAGTCATTCGTTGGCTCATTTACGCCCCATAAGGCGGGGGAACGCATGTTCAGGGTTTAAGTTTAATCCACATCGGTGGACCGGCCCTGTCGCTCCAAGGTCACTCGAGCTTTGACCTGTGGCTCGGGCTAGAGATCACGAATCGGTTGAGGACTATCTTTTGCCTCGGTTCATAGATGGAAACCCAATTTCCAAATACGTGACATTTGCGGTTTTAATTGTAGAACTAGTACGGCGACATGATATATGGTACACATGCCGCCTATGATTGATACTTATGATTTGAAGTTGTTTTATACACTATGCACTTATAATAGTATCAAATGATTTGCTTTAAACGTATCAAGCATTCTTTGGCTGTTATAAGGGAAAACCCTATCCTCGGCTGCGTTGCATTGTGTGATGGGACCTGGGTCTTATAACAGCTTCATTTTTCTTTATTTAGCATTGCGCTGTTTGTTTTATGCACTGGTACTCTTGGGAGGAAACCCGTTCCGTGTTATGCGGCGTGGTCCCTTGATTTACCTAACTCTAAAATAAAGATTAATAACTGTTTTAGTTCTCACACCAGTCACATGACTGACCTGGAGTTTATTGTTTTAACCTAAACTCTGGGTGCCCCTATTTTCGACACGGGCAGCTAGTAGTTTTGGTTTTGCAGATTTATATTCACAGGATCCTGGTTTACAACTGGAACGATATCCGGAAAGCTTTGTATCCGTATATCTCTTCTAGTTGTGTATTGTATTATTTTCCGCTGCTATGTAATTTATTGTAATCTCTGATATTTCTGTGTAATATTTATTCATTTATACTCTGTATATTCTTGTAATCTGATGCATTGTTGTAATACACAATGAAACGTTCTTTTGTATGTATTCTGTTGTGGCTTGTTCTCGAACTATCTGCCGCTTTCCTTTACGGGGAAGTTACGGGTTTTCACAGTTGGTATCAGAGCTTTGGTTGACAAAGCTCAGAGAACAAGACACATTAGAACCATACGAAAGAATTCATCAGATCTTGGATTAGTAATATCCAATGAGAATGACTCGTTAGAGATGGGATCAGTAGTATCCTAGAACGAGAGTGGAGAGTATATTTTTCAAATGAAAACAATTCTGTTTTGAAATTTAGATCATTTTACACGTAATTGATTATTTATTTTATATTGATTTTAGACAGTCCAGTATATAAAGAATTTGCATATTCGCCTTGCAAACGTATATTCAAAGTTTTAATATATTGGATAGATATAGCATCACACTCTAGTCGCCCGAAGATGATATTGATGATAGCGATCGCATCATCAACATTTATGTTCGAGTTTCGAAGGTGTGATTTTCTATATATTTCCATTAGACTGGTGTGAGAACCAAAACTAATATAGCTAGAATACATTGTTGTGATTTGGCATCAAAACATGATTTTCTTTATATATATCAAAATTATCAATTTGTAACGTTAAAGTCACTAATTGATTGATGATTGTGTTGTTTGTTTATTTGTTTGATAATTTTGAACCATTTAGCCTAAATGAACCAAACATTGAATTGTATTGAAAATTGGTCGCATTTGCTTGCATATACTTGTACTTACATTGAACAGGTCATAGCAAGGAGGCTAGAGCAGAGAATAAAATTTGTTTGCCCGACAAATAGGTACATGTTTACTACATAATTTACTGTTTTGTTTGGGTGATGATGATTTTATGAGCCTATTGGCTAGCCGCTTGGCTTTTTCTTTTTCTTTTTGAGATCTGAAGGACCGGGGAAGCTATTTGAAATTCCCCAATGCTCCCGGTGCAGGGGAGGTTATGGCGAAATTTTTCGAAAATTTAGGGTGTTAGCCAAATTTTTGAAAATTTGAAAATTCTCAGAAACTGAAAAGTTGGAGAATGGAAGCCAGATCGAGCGTAGAGTTAATTAATCAAACCACTTTCGACTTTGTTCCTTTTCGGGGACGAAAAGTTTTAAGTGGGGGAGATTGTAATAACCGGGAAAATTTGGGCCAGTTTAAAATTTTTATTTTGGCAATTATAGCGAATTTTGAATATTTAAAATGAATTATTTTAAATAATATCGACGAAAATTTATTTTGAAATATTTAGAATGTATATATTTATACGCGTCGTCGTTAGAATATAAATATTTATATATAATTATAAATAGAATTGAAATATTTATATATAATTATTTCAAACTTCAATTGAACATACCGGGTGCAAAACAATCCAGATTTTAGTGAAACCAAAAACATTAGGATCTAATTGATAATATCTTTCCAACGAATCCGAAAAATCAAGATTTCACAGCGGGAATCAAAAGATAAGTCCAGTTGAAAATTCTGAATAGTCGCTATGGAATTCAGGCCCTTAAAAATGGACATTTTGCAAACGACCTCGGATTTCGACGAAACCAGTTTTGTTGGGTCCGTGATGTTAAATAATTGCTAGGTTTCAAATTTCATAATTTTTCGAATCAATATGTGAGCGTGGCAAAGGAAAACACGTTTGACCGGTTTCAGTTGATTTTAATCGACTGGAAATTGGCCATTTTTCAAACGGTCTCAGAATTCGACAAAACTAGTTTTGTTAGGACCGTATCGTCAATACGAAGCTAGAAAATATTTTTATGGAATTTTTCGAGTTAGTATGTGACCCCGATAAATTGAAATGTGCGTTCAAATTCAATATATAGAGTTATATGTTGATTTTAACGGAAACTGATCGTAATAGTCGAATCGTCTTGTAGTACATATCCCATTGTGTTCGGAATGGGGGTGAAACGCTATGGACGACAGGCGGTGGGCTTCGTTTCGAGGTCATATGAAAAAGTCAACTTTAGGTTGAATTAAATAATTAAATAAAATAAAATAAAATAAAAAACCCTCTCCTCCCCTATACGTTCTGGCCCCCCCGTTCAAAAGGAAATTCAGAAAAAAAAAAAAAAGGGGTAATCGAGCGATCGACGGAAAGGGGGAAACCCTTGCCGCCCACCGCCGCCGCCGCCAGAGGTGGCGCAGCCCCCCTTTCGCCGTCCTCCCTTCTTCTTCCTCCTCCCCTTCTCTTCCTCGACCGCGTCGCAGACCCCCCCCCCCCAATCAGAAATCGAAGCCGAGCTCGCCTCCAACAGCCTCCACCGCCACCCCATCTCCTCCTTCTTGGTTCGAGAACCACAAACGCTCCAGCGCCCGCCCCCTGTTGCTGATCGACGCCGCACACCCCCCCTAAGCCTGCTGCCGACAGGGAAAACCCCCCCTTTTTCTCCTTTGAACGCAGCGCCTCCCTCTTCGTCGGTGAGTTTTTTTCCCAGTTAATTTAGTTTTAAATATATATTTTTTTCATTGTTTTAAAATCAGTTTTTATTTTCTAAATTCTGTTTTTATATATAATACAAATAAAAGTTTATATCTTTATAGAAAGAAACGATTTTTATAATGAAGTTAGAAAAGTAAAGTTTGATTTTTTATAGAAGTTAAAAATTTGATTTTTTTTTTATAAAAATGCGAAGTTATTGAAAATATAATTTTTATGTAGTAAAATGGTTTGATTTTTATAAGTGAAAAGCGATGGATTTTTACATGATAAAGATTGAATTTTTGCATGAGGAAAGGTAGAATTTTTAGATGTTGAAAGTAGATTGTTATAAATAAGAAGACTATATTTTTATGATAGCAAAGGTTTGATTTTTAATTTACAAAAGATATGAATTTTTATCAAGTAAAGATTATATTTATGGTCGAGTAAAGATTTTATTTTTGGTGAAGTAAAAATAAATTTTCTAGCGAAGTAAAGATTATATTTATAGCGAAGTTAAAATGTGATTTTTATATATTGAATAGCGAAGTAAAAATGTGATTTTTATATATTGAATAGCGAAGTAAAAATGTGATTTTTATATATTGAATAGCGAAGTAAAAATGTGATTTTTATATATTGAATAGCATAGTAAAAATGTGATTTTTATATATTGAATAGCATAGTAAAAATTCGATTTTTATATATTGAATAGCGAAGTAAAAATTCGATTTTTATATATGTAGTGGCTACGGGCGACGAAGCTGACGAAGATGCGAAAACGATGATGATTTCTATCAAAGAAGAGTCAAGATGATTGGATAGCTATCTATGAGAATTTCTCACCTTTCAATTTCTTTTCTAATTATATATATACTAGGATGCAGACGGTGCTTAGTAGCACCCGACACAATCGTCCACAGACCATGGACTTGTTTGTTTGGTTGCATAGATTAGTTGTATGATGTGATTTGAATTTGGTTGTTTGGTGATTTTGATTGATGTGTGAATGGCGTGGGCCTTCACTAGACCGGGGATAAGGCTAGGCCTTGTCCCGTTTCTAGTATCGTGCCGTTATGCCGTCGAAATTTTCTAAAATATGTTAGAAAAATAAAAATAACATTTTATTGAATAAATGAACCAAATAGAATATTCATAGGTTGAATAAAATGTTTTATCGTTAAAAATATAATTTTTAACGTGAATGTGAATAAATAAATATTCATTTACAAACCGGACGGTTTGTTTATGTACACCTATTTGAAGGACATTGATTGGGACGATAAATTTTACACATCGCCCAACTGCACAAATAAAATATGTATTTGATTGTTTGAAACCCCACACGGGTGTTAGGATGAAATTTGAAGTTCACTCATCCTGATTGATTAAATATGTCGATTGATCGATTGACAGGCTGTTATAAGCGTTAGATATCTATATTTGATGCTTATACAGTGTAGTGCACTTGGGTTGATGGTTGATTAATTTTCAATGCTATTATATACATGTGTTGTATGGAATCCATATAATTAACTTTATATGGTAATTGATTGGGCCTCATTCCAATTTGAAAAATAAAGAATATTATAAAATAAAGGTTTATGTGTTGACAATACTCATCCATTGAGATTGGTCATGTGTTGAACGAAATATTTTAGTAATAAAATTTACATCTTTATCAATATAAAATAAAGGTTCATGTGTTGACAGTACTCATCCATTTAGATTGGTCATGTGTTGAACGAAATATTTTAGTAATAAAATTTACATCTTTATCAATATAAAATAAAGGTTCATGTGTTGACAGTACTCATCCATTGAGATTGGTCATGTGTTGAACGAAATATTTTAGTAATAAAATTTACATTTTTATCAATATAAAATAAAGGTTCGTGTGTTGACAGTACTCATCCATTGAGATTGGTCATGTGTTGAACGAAATATTTTGATAATAACAACTATTTTGAAAAAGAAATATTTGAAATAGAATATTTGAAAATAGAAATTTATGAAGCCGTGTTGATTTGATTGACGCCATTTTGACGTAAACGATATTTATATCGATTTTATTCATTTCGAAATGAATTAAATTGAAAACGATTTCGAAATGAATTAAATTGAAAACGATTTCGAAATGAATTAAATTGAAAACGATTTCGAAATGAATTAAATTGAAAACGATTTCGAAATGAATTAAATTGAAAACGATTTCGAAATGAATTAAATTTAAAACGATTTCGAAATGAATTAAATTGAAAACGATTTCGAAATGAATTAAATTGAAAACGATTTCGAAATGAATTAAATTGAAAACGATTTCGAAATGAATTGAAAACGATTTCGAAATGAATTGAATTGAAAACGATTTCGAAATGAATTGAATTGAAAACGATTTCGAAATGAATTGAATTGAAAACGATTTCGAAATGAATTGAATTGAAAGTGAATTGAAATGAATTCAAATTGAATTGAAATTTGAATTGAATAGAAATGAATTTTAAAACGAATTTATAAAGAAGAATTCAATTTTGATTTGAATTGAAAAGGAAGTTGAAATTGCTTTTGAAACAAATTTAAAACTATTTATATAATTCGTTTTAAATAGTAATCGACGATATATATATTATATATATTATATATATAGTATAATGGCCTGAATAGAACGCGCCGCGTCGCGGCAGTTCGTGAATTTCGACCATTTATTTCAAACGGACATTACGGGAGATCCGACCGTCGGATTCTCCTAAAACCGGAACCGTTGGGTTCGTATCGAAAAGAGCTTTCTAACGAATATTAGAAATTAGAAATCTAACGGTTGGATTTGGAGGTACGTCCAAATCAAATTCGAAAAAGGTCGCTGTAAGTGCAGTTCGATGGCCGTTGATGGAAATCGACTGTACGGGCCTTGATCAAATTAATAAAAATAGTAATAATTTGTGTAAAATCATAAGAAATGATTTGAGAAGAATTGGGATGAAAAACTCCATATTTGAAAAGATAAAAATAGATTTTTATCGAAGTAAACTAGTTATGAACTAGAATTATAATTCTATTTATTTTTAAATAAATAAATTGAATTCGAAAGGGTTTTAAAAACGACCAGAATTTCCAATGATTGCATTGGAGTGGATTTGAATCGAAATTGTCTTCGGAATATTTCGATGTTGGAATTCGTGATTATGCAGATGTTGTTATGGAAATTTGAAAGATATATATCTATATCGTTATTTCCAGCACGACATTCGTTAATCGTAGAATTTGATATTGAATATAAGCCGATATATTTTCTATTCAGAGCCTTGTATTTAATATTAAATGTGATTTGGGTTTGTCGTGAATGGTGTCTTCATTAGCACTGTTCTTGAACCCAGTTGAGAAAAGATTAAATCTTTTTATTTAGATTTAATGAAGTGTACCAATTAAATAATATTTAATTGGAATTGAATTGATATTGATTTTTGGGTTTATCGTGAACAATGTTTTAAATAACACTCGTTCTTTAACCCGATAATTAATGAATGTGATTTTGGGTTTATCGTGAACTGTGTTTTTAAATGACACGGATTCTTTAACCCAGTTAACGATTAAAACTAAGTGGAGTTTTAATGAATCTTTAATTTGATTGAAATGATCGAGAATGGAGTATCACCAGTTTTGCTCCAGGCGATAGTTAAATCTTTAATTAGATTTGAACGTGAAATGGTAATTGAATTTACCGATAACACCGTGGTGTTAGATATGAAGTACTACCAGTTTTACTTCATGGGATGAATAGGTTGGGATTGGGAAATAAAATAAATGATTACTTCGGTAAGGTTCGCTAATCCCGACTAGTTTGAATTGATATTCGAAAGAAGATTAAAGAATAAATTCAAGGAGTTTATCTTTGATAAAATTAATGGGAACCTTTCCCTATGAATGTGAAATTTAGAAACTAACTGTCGGTTAGCCAAGAAGAATGGTTTTCTGGATATTGATCTGATGTTGGTTCCGGCCTTCGAGATTAATATTTGGGAAATTATTCTCTTGATTAATTTACGGTTAGTGACTGATGAATTGGAATGAGGCGTATGTTGTATTTGTGTAACACTTATTTAAAATATACATGAGTTATTCGGAAAGACCGGGTTTATCCCATTCTGAATAACTGATACGACGAAAAGTCGAAGATGAAGACGATGGTCGAAGACCAGAGGTCTTCACGTCGTTTGGGTGATTACTGATGATCTTGATTGGGCTGTACACCCAAGAAGATGGAAACAGTTGGTGATCGTCCAGACGTACTTGGAGATCGATGGATGTGCGGGGTACTAGGTGCCTCCGGTTTCGTTCAGACCCAGAACGGACTTGTAAATGGACTGTGTGTCTGACATTGGATTTTAGTTCGTGTGATTGATCTCTATTAAATATATATCTGTTTGGCGGCGGAGAATTTATTCTCTTGCTTAACGCCCTTCTCTGAGACGTACGAGCTCAGGGGTTATATATTGATGGATATCAAACGCATGGAGTGAATTGCCTGTGTGGCATGCCTAAGTGGCAATTGATCGAGGCTTCTGTTGAAAAGCAAAGTCTTGTGGTGATGATCAAAGCACGGCCTTTGTGGCGTAGCTTTGTGTAACGTTTACTTCGCGAGTTTCACACCCGGTATGAACCAAAAACGGGAGACGGACCTCAGGGAGGGCATGCGTTTCTTTCTAGTTAGAAGTGGCGTCAGTGGTTTTACACGCCCTGACGAGTTTGACTTATGTGGTTGTTGCTGTTGCGAGGCGCCTCGGTTTGATCGGACGATCCGGGTCCGATGGAGTCATTCGTTGGCTCATTTACGCCCCATAGGGCGGGGGAACGCATGTTCAGGGTTTAAGTTTAATCCACATTGGTGGACCGGCCCTGTCGCTCCAAGGTCACTCAAGCTCTGACCTGTGGCTCGGGCTAGAGAGTCACGAATCGGTTGAGGACTATCTTTTGCCTCGGTTCATAGATGGAAACCCAATTTCCAAATACGTGACATTTGCGGTTTTAATTGTAGAACTAGTACGGCGACATGATATATGGTACCCATGCCGCCTAGGATTGATACTTATGATTTGAAGTTGTTTTATACACTATGCACTTATAATAGTATCAAATGATTTGTTTTAAACGTATCAAGCATTCTTTGGCTGTTATAAGGGAAAACCCTATCCTCGGCTGCGTTGCATTGTGTGATGGGACCTGGGTCTTATAAAAGCTTCATTTTTCTTTATTTAGCATTGCGCTGTTTGTTTTATGCACTGGTACTCTTGGGAGGAAACCCGTTCCGTGTTATGCGGCGTGGTCCCTTGATTTACCTAACTCTAAAATAAAGATTAATAACTGTTTTAGTTCTCACACCAGTCACATGACTGACCTGGAGTTTATTGTTTTAACCTAAACTCTGGGTGCCCCTATTTTCGACACGGGCAGCTAGTAGTTTTGGTTTTGCAGATTTATATTCACAGGATCCTGGTTTACAGCGGAACGATATCCGGAAAGCTTTGTATCCGTATATCTCTTCTAGTTGTGTATTGTATTATTTTCCGCTGCTATGTAATTTATTGTAATCTCTGATATTTCTGTGTAATATTTATTCATTTATACTCTGTATATTCTTGTAATCTGATGCATTGTTGTAATACACATTGAAACGTTCTTTTGTATGTATTCTGTTGTGGCTTGTTCTCGAACTATCCGCCGCTTTCCTTTACGGGGAAGTTACGGGTTTTCACAGATGGTCCGGCCATCAGGATGAGGCGTAGAAAGCATTTGCTTTGGGTCGAAGTCGTTCGTGTGTACCTCTTGGAGATCTTAATTTATTCGTGAGTTAGAACACTAATTTAGTTAATTAATTGAGGATTAAGGTAAATTAATGATTTTTGTTAGCTTATATATTTATTTTAATTCAACTTTAAACTTGTAATGTGCGTATCTTTTTCATACGAGGTCGGATTCACGCAAAACAAATTGTGTTAGGTTCGTATTCACGAACACTATCCGTATGAGTTTGTTTAGAGAGATTTGGAGCTATTAGGATTTTATATAATTTCATGCGCCTGTTTGGAATCATATAAATCGATGTGAAATCGACGAATTAGATCAGATGGTGAGTTAACTCTCACACTTTCTGAAGTACTATATTTTCATATCGTATAATATAAACATCTTTTGTTGAATCGATATTTATTTGTATGATATGTTTGCTTATTCGTTTGTTTGATTGGTTGATTTATTGCTTTGTTGGTGGATGTTGAGGTATATTCCCATCTACGAATGGATGACATTTTACCTTACCTGCTTTTAAGCGGAAAATTCATCTTAAATGGATTATATTATATTATCCATTCTATATGCACATAAATAACCATTTTGTTGTAGGGGACTATAAAAGTGAAAGCGAAGTGTACGTAACGAATAAGTTTGCGATGGAACACTTCGAAAATCTTCACGTCTATGTGTGGTTATTATGGGGTTAATAAATTCCTTTAATTATTCATAATTATTCCCATTCATCCATTCGTCTATATTTACATTTTCTTGCATTTGTTTGTTATGTTCGTTTATCGCCCAAAAATTTACTTATGCATACTACCATATTGATTGTATCGTGGATGATAAAAGTAAATTAAACAATTCATGTAATATAAGCTTGTGTTTTCACAGAATCGATGTTTGAATAAAATTATCATTTTAACTAATGATATTTATAAATTTATTTATTATTTTAGTTAATAATAATGTGATTCGATTATCTATTTTAACAAATGATAATTGTGGCTGATTTTACATAAGTAACAAACTGAGAATTGATTTTTCATTCTAATAACTGAAAATTAGAATTGAATTAATTATTATAGTTATTGAAACTTTATTTTAATTAATTACTTTAATTAATGATAATTGAAACTAAATAATTGTTGAAATAAATGATGCTTTAGTTCTAATAACTTATTTTTAACTAATGAGATTTGAACCGATTGGTCAGTTTTTATTTGCTTTTTAAAGGAAATTGAATTGTTTAATAAAATGAATAAAACCACTTTAATTGATAGAATATAAATGGTTTAAGAATAATTAACAGATTTATTATAAGGTTTTGAACTTAATTCATAAAATGTTTGCAAACATTCAATTTATTGATTATGAAAGACCATAAATGTGATTGATTACTTTATGGGATAATTAATGTTGGCTTGAAAGTTATAAACAAATTTAATACTTCGTTTATTTTCCTTCGAGAGTATTAAAGATAGTTTTTAAGTTATAAAAGGATAGTTATCTATTGTCTTTCTTGATGTTTAATATTTACTTTAAATTGGTTAAAGTAATTAAATTTAATAAAATATCTTTTGGATAAATAATATCGTTTAGTTCTTATAAACGATAGTTTTACAAAAATTAATGTCTATTTAATATATATATATATATATATATATTTGAAATTTAATCTAAGTGTAAGATGAGTTTGGATTTATCTAAATCGTTGTTTTCAAACTAACATTGATTTTGAATTTTCTTTGAATACGCTTAGAATTATAATTACCCATTTAAAACTAATATTTTAAAGAATAATGTTAAAAGTGTTTTCTTTCAAATATCTAAAATGTGAAAACCAAGCATAAGTTCAAATTTTGAAGTTTAAGGGTTTTCGATACGAATATGGAAAAAAAATTCCATAAACGATACCGCTTATATGGAAATTATCTAGTTATACTCTAGATATCAAAGTATAAAAACTTTCATCTATCTCAAAGTTTGAAAACATTTTTCAGACGATGCCAAGGGGTAACACTACCTCAACTTGTCCGACTTTACTTTTAACTAAGAGACGGTATAAGTTCAGGATTGATAAACAGTGATAAGGAAATTGTGATTTAGTTTCCATATACGATCATTTTTGAATATTCTTGATAGTTGATTTAACAACTATTGGTTCAACTTTCTTGTCTTGTATCGTTAAATCAAAACGATTAGTTGCTCTTTGTGCACTGTTATCCTTTATTGAAATGGCTGAACCAAAAGAGCGAGTGGAAGTCAAGCTACATGGGGTTGCTCCCATTACGGTATCATCATATCTACTCTATATTGGATTCGATTATGTTCGTGTGTAGATGTGAAATACTCAGATTCTAGGATTTTGTACGGGTTCGACTTGAACGTTTCCGAGAGCCATCAAAGTTCTCAGTATATTCTAGAGGTATACTTTCGGTCAAGGGAGCGCACTCTCCTAGTCATTATTTGCTGGGAAAAATTATCATTTGATTCGATTGATTATATAATTAATATTTTTCCTATTTTAAATTTTCGTTGTGAAGATATAAACCCTTCGCGATGTTTATATAACATTAAATCCACGATGTGACTGGAAGATGTCGAGATTTACCTAGTCCATGGTTAATGGTACACTCCCGTTTTCTTTGGTAAAATTACTTTACCATGTTGGATCAAGATTCTTGGATCAGTATCTGGCTTTCCATCGACAAGTGTTTTACGCTCTTCTCCATGGATTGTTTGGGTATTTCCCATTAGTTGATATTCATGTAGTTTAATATATGGCAATTGTACCCTAGTTTATTCCAGCATTTGTATATTGGGTCGTTGCTGATTTATGTTATAATTGTGAGGTAAAAACCCATTCCGCAATCAACGACGTTGTCTTATAGAATTATTATATTATTTATTATACTTGAGTTTTCTCAAGTTGTATTCTAGACTGATTTGTGTATTATTTTATTATAATGCTCGGGTCAGACCGAGCATGTTTCCAGGTTGTCTTCTGCTGTATGTGGAGCTCATGAAGTAGAGTTGGAAGTTTGCTTCTCGCAATATTTTATTTCTGTTGTATTTAAAATTTACCCATCAGTATTGTAAGGTCAGAATTGTATAACTGCCCAGTTGATAGGATTTTTATTTAACCCTGATATACATTATGCCTTGCAGGGATAGTCCATCTGTTATTATCATTTTATGTTGTTGTTTCCACTATGAGATTATGTATTAATTCTGTTCTTTTCTTTTTCTTTTTACCCTAACAATCTTCATTTTCGATGATTGGATGTTACGCATCAAAGTAGAATGGTTGTATTTAGTGTTGACTTCCATTGTTCGAAAAAGTGGGTCGTTACATTTCATATCATAGTAGAAGGTTTTGCGAGAACCTTAGCTCTAGTGACGTAATTCATAAAGATTGGGTAATCGAAATCTTAAGATGAGTTTGAGAGTGTTTATTCAAATAAGAGAGCGTATTTGTTAGTGTAATTAAAACGTGTTGTATTGATTAGTCTGTTGAGTTGTTTATGAATTCTGGTTGAGACGTGGGACGCCATGGCGTCGACATGAATTTCTTAACACTTGAACAAGAAAAGTAGACACAATATTGATTTTTGAAAATTTGGTAAATGAAATATTTTACCTAGGATATATTTTAGAGAAAGATTTTTTTTTAATTATATAGTTTTATATATAGAGAGAGTTGTTTTTAATGACAATATTAAATTATCTTCATTATTGTTCGATTGGTCATGCTCATGTATTTTAGAGCGTTGACTATTGTTGTTGTTTGTTAATTTATGTTGTATTAATATATGGACATTTATTAACAATTGAAGTTTATGGAAATCGAATACCTTGTGAATTAAGTTTAACAGTTTACTTTTCAGCTGTAATGGCCGCAAATCCATACTATCTGGGTTGATTAATAACACCACACGTCCAACCCAAATTGCACAGAAATACGAATCATTATTAGAAAGAAGTTAGAGGATGAGAAATAGAAAGAAAGAAAAGTTAGAATAGAAGAAAAACGAAGAACACAAATCTCACAGCGGAACGAATAAAATATATTAAACAACATAACTTTTGAAATACAAATCAGTAACTGTATATACATACCATTATCAGAACACAACAGTTATTCCTGGAACAGTTATAAACACATGTTTCCAGATACAACATAGTACACAGCAGAATAGATGATAGTCTATAGCTAACTGGTGAAGGCTCCTGCTTCCAACTCCTCCAAGTGAATCTGTAAAATCCCGACTACTTGACTGCCCATACAAATTTAGGCACCCAAGAGTTTAGGGAAAACAAACAAAATAAACTCTGGGTCAGTCATGGGACTGGTGTGAGTAAACTCCAACCATTTGTTTAACTTTCAAAATCCTTTCGAAAGAAAGTGTAATAGTAAGACCAGCCCACACATAAACATGGACGGTTTTTACCTTACTATAACCCAAAACACTTTGATACAAAAATCTAGTGATATTATAATAGTGTCTAAATCAAATAAATAACAATCTAGTGGAACGCTTGCATCTCACGCTCCATATATAATATAAAATCAAAAACTGCAGGGCGCTTATTGGAGATTGGATTCCGACTATGACAAGGTATGGAACCACCTTCCGATAGTGTATCTCTAGAGAGGAATACACTGGGTTCAACAAGAACATCTTGCAACTCGGCCCACACATGACCGACCACTCATTTCGCTTGAGTGTATCGAATGTATATCACCAACGGTTGGGATCAGCAATCGTTTCCCGAATGGGACAGCATCGAATAGAATAAGGAATTAAATGAATTTCTCTAGATAGGTGATTATACACCCTAATGGGAGCGACCCACATAGCCATGCTACCTGCCTGATTTTTGTCATTTCCCGGTTGTTGAGGCCTGAGGCTACGATTACTTTCCATTCATTGGTAGCACAATCACTTTGAATGCCACATTGTTAGATCCGTTAATCACTAATTGATCTGCACAAATATATTCTGGATATTATGCTAAGAGAATAAATTCCCCGCCACCATATATATTTATACAGACCAACATATTCGATCATTGGAAATACTTTGTCAGACATTCGTCCATATACGTTCGTTCTGGGACTGAATGAAACCGAAGACACCATTTCTATTAATAGAAAAAGTCCTTGCGCTTTACTCCATCTTCGATCATCTTCACAGAATCTGATTCGCAACGTTACTTCCAATACGGAGTGGTTCTCGGATGATAATCCAACCGGTCTCTCCATATAGACAATGATATTGGCAAACACTTCGATAGTCAGTTATTTAACTATCGAAGAAAACAAACATCCATTCACAGCATCAAACAAATCACTGGGCATTTTAATTAATATTTCATTAATTAAAACACTTCTCTATTTCCTTATCAATATTTGTTAGCCAAAGATTTTCAACAATCATCTTGGCCCTTTTCGCTGTTTGGAAAACATTTCCATATCTCACCTTCTTTTATTTTCTATACTTTAGAAAATATTTTCTATTTAATTGGAGGAAATTCCAATTACTTATCTCTTTCACAACCATTCACTTTTAGACTTAGGAAATATTTAAAATTTTATTTCCAAAATTCCACTTATTGGGTTAAAACGACTGTTGTGTAAAACATCGTTACAGCAACGCAAAACACTGCATTCAACTAATTCTTATTCAAACATTTCTGTTCGAGCCTGGATCTTGCTATTTATCGGTTAAAAATGAAACCAATCAAGTTGGAGTATAACTACCTCTCAGCCCTTGACTAAAAACATCCTTAACTTCAAAACAAGGAAGACAACTTACCTCGAATAATCAACATCATAAAATCAATTATTCATTTTTAAACCCGTATACGTTTCGCTTTCTAATTTATCAGATTTAATTATAGATTTCCTTTTTGTTTATAACATTCTATTTTTGAGTTCGGTTCCTTATCGAATTATATATATATCGATATATTGATTTCTAACTATCAAAATTTCTTAAAAATATTCTAACTCTTTAAATTTCCGGAAAATTTCGCCATAACCTCCTTTGTATCGGGAGCATCGGGAAAATTCCCAAACCGCCACACAGGCCTCTCCAATCAAAAAGAAAAAGAAAAAGCCAAGCGGCTAGCTGATACGGCGCATAAAATCTCATATGGAATTTAAACGTGTACCTTTTTGTCGAGAACATAAATTAAAATCTTCATTCTCTTCATTCCATGCCTTCTTAACACATGTTCACCTGTTTTCAATTCAACTCAATCCAATCGTTTGAATTCGGTTTCGCCCATTTATTCTTTAATTAGCTTCTTAGCCTATTTCACTTGTTATTTGAACATATCATGTTCGTATATATTTTAGTTTGCTTATAAATAATAATCAACCCTAAATAACTAATATATATAAATCAACTAGAAAGCATTCAAACAAGCAACATCAATTATTTTTACCGAATAAAAATAATTCTAAATAAGAGGTGAGTGAGATTTACTCACCGTGATTGCAGTTTGTCGAATATCCTGTTTAATTCCATAAATCGACTCGAACAATTTATTAGTACCTACAATTATTTTATTTAATGATTAAACAAATATTTATTTAATTATTAACATAAATAAATATTTCAAAGTATTTTAAATTTAATAAGACGAATACCTTATTTCTTGAACAACTACGAAGCTGACTCAATCACTTACTGGTCCTCTTTCCCCTCACTCCGGCTTCCTATCGGACCAGTTTTTTATATGAAACCTACTGATGTTCCTTAACCTTCAACGCTTCGTAAAATCCAATCCCGAAGACACCATCTTCTTCAGGTATTCGAAGTCTAGCCCATTGCACTAACACCAGCTCCGATATTCCTGGTCTTTCCAACTCCACCACTCGGTAACCCTAGAATTTGCGTTACCGAGCCTTTCTTTTTCCAGCTACAGGAACTCACAGTTGTTCCCCCTTCATCTCGCTACCACGAACTCCCACTTCGTTCGATCGTCGAAGACAAGAACCACCAAATCGAAGTTCACTTCCACCCTAATCGACCCCTTCAATGTACGACAGTTGCTCGAACCCGAGCCTAGAAATCCACATCGTAACCTAAATCGCGACACCTACCACTTCGACATCCCCAAATCATGCATCGCTCTCTGAAATCCTGCGAGCTCGTAACCTAGGTCGACATCGCTTAAATCGAACATCGAACATCATGATCGAACTAGGAAATGATACGGAGGAGCGACCCTTTTTTATATACGGAAATCGATTTTGATTGAAGCCGAAAAATTGAAAAGGAGCATAAAGGGGTAGTCGCGTTTATATAATGGTGGATACTTTAGGAGGAAGGAATAGTAGGGTAAGATACAATGTAAATAAAACCCTGAAATTTGAATTCTGAAATTAAAATTTACTTAAGCAAGTTAAATGGATTGAAGTGAATTAATTGATCAAAATCAATTTTAAAGGAATATGAATTGGGTGTGAACATATTGAATGTAAATCATTCGAATTAAATGAATGTGAGTATATATGATGTGTAATAGGAGTGAAAAACAAAAGTTTTGTGGGAATTAAACTTTGTTGAAATAAAGAGTTGGTTTCAACATAAATGAATTTTGAAAAGTTAATGGGTTTCCAGCATTTTTCCTACCTTAGTAATTTCGGGACGAAATTCTTTTAAGGAGGGAAGAATGTAACGACCCATATTTTTATCGATTTATTTTTAAATATTTAATATTTATTTTATATATTTAGTTGTTAATATAAATCAATTTTTATATTGAGTTATCGATTTGATAATCAAAATACGATTTATTTCGAATATATATAATCACGGTAACACGAAAATGAATTTAATTGAATTCAAGATTTAAAACTGATCTGAAAACAGTTCAGATAATCAATACAAACTTTTGTTCAAATTTGAATAATAATATTTATTTATTATCGAAGAATTAATTGTTTTAAATTTAATCTATATCGATTTAAATTTTATCTTCTCCTTATGATCGAATTGGATTTCGAAACATGTTCCAGTGTGTTCAAAATAGTGGTTTAACCCTAGGAAGGCCTGCTGTTGGGTTCGGATAGGAGTTCGAAATCAACGGGATAATTTAATTGATTAAAACCGTATTGGTTAATTCAAAATTAAAATAAAACCTGTACCAGTTGAAACCTTCCAATAAATCCCTACCTTTATTTCCTTAACCAGGAAGTATTCTTCATCTATAAAACTACGTCCATACCCCTCTGTTCCCTTCTCTATTTCTTCACTCTTTTATTTCCCCTGAACACTTAAAATGACGCTCAAAGAAATCTACAGATACGAATCAAAATGGCCGATGTTCCTCATCTAAATAAACCCTTCTCCATTCGAACAAAAACTTGATAGCTTCAGGAATAAAAGGGGAACGAAAATCAAAATTAAAGGCCATGGAGATCACGAGTTAAAACCGCGGCCCCCCTCGAATCTCGTCAACGTCTGGAGAATTTCAAAGAGATGCGATCCGAATTGAAACGATGAGGAACCCTGGAGTTCGAAAATCGATAGTACAGGAGTTGCGATTGGGGATTTTTAGGGTTCAACATTTCTATTTTCTGAACGTGCGATGATTGGAGCATCGCGATGGTAACCGCCGGCTACCCTGGACTCGACGATGAACATGGAGCATTCACTTTATGCGGTTGCGGAAATGGAGTACGATGACTTGAATGATGAGCAAGGGGAGGATGAGGTTATTGCGATTCGAAGGGGGCCCATCCATTTGCAGATAATAGTGAATGTTTTCATGAGGGAAGGAGAGAAGTATTGCAATGAGGTGGCTTACCTGGAGTGTGGAGAAACATGACGGAGTGGTACTGTAGTGGTGATTGCAGTGGGAATAGATGCTTGTGATGATCAATGGGGAGTCTATTGAGTGGTACAGTGTTTTGGACAGTGGGGATAATGATAGAGAATGAGTTGTTGTGAAGCTAAGTTGTTTGGAATAAAGAAGGATTCTAAAATGTGAACTAAGGTAATTTCATAGTTAATTTACTATTTGTATATATATATATATATAATGATTAAGTGATTAAATTTGTTAATTATTTATTTAAGCAAGCATTAAAAATATATATATATATATGGTTTAATGGTTAAAAATACATAGTTAGCTTAATTTTATTCGTTAAGTTAAATTTAACTTAGTGTCCATTAAAAGAAGGAAAAATATAGGAGAGATGTATTTGTTTAAATAGTTGATTTAAATAAATGTTAAATCAGTAAATTTAAATAAAATTTCGTAGGTGTGAATTCATTCGAGAAGATTCGTAGCCGATGATCTGGAAATAAACAGATATTCGACAACTGCAATTTCGGTGAGTAAATCTCACTCACCTTTTATTTAAAATTATTTTTATTAGTTAAAAATAATTGTTTGTTGCTTGTTTGGTTGCATTCAATATTTTTATGCATCTTAAATATATTAGTTATTTAGGCTTGGTGGTTGCTATTATATATATATTGGTGGTTGGATTTCCCGCAGTATCATTAGCGGATGCCCGTGGTACCATTAGCGGATGATTACCCTATACGCCCCACGCTATGATAGTGGATGACCTTCTATACCGCGATATCCTGCCTCGAAGCAGGATGGGTATTATTTATGTTGACTAATATCTGTGGATGCAGGAAAAACAGGTTGGCGGAATCAAACTGGGTTCCTCAAAAATATATTATCTGTTTGTTTGTTTGTTTGCACATATACTGTCATATATGATGTGTTAGAAAACCTGTCAATTATAATTGGTTGTTTTGATTGTTTAAATATCACTGGGCCAAACTGTTAATATATAAAAATATCGTGAAAGGGATATTTGTTGTTTAAAAGGGGAAATCTATTTTTTTTAAATAGAATTTGGATTTTTAATAAGCTATAGGAATATTAACTTGTTTTGAACAAGTATTGGATTTATAAACGATGTTTATAAATTGGAAAATGCAAGAAATTGAAGTGAATTTATAAACGGTGTTATAAATAAAATAGAATGATTTTCATTAGATAATCAGGAAATTGAATTGAATTTATAAAACAGTGTTTATAAATAAAGTGGAAAATTATCATTGGATAATTCGAATATTTAAATTCAAATGTGAATTTAAATATAAAAATGGGGAAATCGTTTTAAAGAAATAAACGATAGAATTTATTCTGATGTTCAGAATATAAACTAAAATAAATCTATAAGGATTTATGATTTGAATTCGATCAATTCGAATTTATTTAAATAGAAGTTAAATTGAATATGAAAATAAATTGGGTGTTATATATATAAGTTATTATAAATAGAAATTTCCAAAATAAGATTTTTGTTTAAAATAGATTTCGAAATGGAACTTGTTTTAAATATATAAAACAAGAAATCTATAAACAGTGTTTATAAATAGAATTAATTAATTATCAAGAGATAATTTAAAATATTAAATTCAGGTGTGAATTTGAAAATAGAATTTGAAATCATTTCAAAAAGGAGAACGATTGGTTTTATTTCAGAATTCGAAATATAAAAGAAATTGGATTTTGAAATAGATAATTGAAAGAGAAGCTTGTTCTATTTTGTGAAACGAGAAAATTTATTTATAAACAATGTTTATAAATATAGTGAAATAAATTATCATTTGATAATGTAGCAGTTTAAATTCAAATATGAATTTAAAAATGAATGGGAAAGTGTTTTAAAATAGAACGATTGATTTTATTTTGAAATATAAGTTGAATTTGCATTAGAAAAATCCAACGAGTTTATAATTGGAATTCGATTATATCGAATTTCATAAAATAATTTATTTCTAAATAAATCAGAATTAGATATAGAAATTTAAGTCATAAATAAATTTATAAGTGAGTTATGAAGTAATCGACGGATAGGGATAATCAAGAATATTAAGTTGGGTTTGGTAAATAGACTGAATATATATTAAAATATATTAGAATGGAGTTGGAATTTATATATAAACGAAGTTCAAAACGTTTATATATTAAATATAATTAAAACGAACTCGCCGCAACGCGGTAGTTCGTAAATTAGCGATTCGAACTTCAATTGGGTATATAGAACTCAATTGAAGTCGGAATTCTTTGAAACAAGAATCGTCAGGACCGACTGAATAATAGTTTTCTAATGAAAGAGAAAAATCTGTATTTCGTCCGATAGATTTTGAGTTATGTCAAAATCAAAATTTCAGAAAAAGCAGCGCCAAAATCGTTTAAAAACCATAATGGTTTATATAAATAAATATAAGAATTTTTAAGCAAATAAAATCCAAATTTCCATTTTGAAAAAAATCTGGACTTGAGTTATAAAATAAATATGAACTCGAGTGGGGTAAATGGATTTATTTTTGAAACATAACAGTTATTTATTTTTGAATAGAATTAACTAAGTGGAAGAATAATTTGTTAATCGAATTTTAGATCGAGATATTTCTTTTGATTAGTAAATGAGATTTGTGAATTTCATATTCGAAATCGAATATGAAACCTGAAAGGAAATTGGGATTCAATTGATTTATAAGCAAACTAAAATACATACGAACATGATATGTTCAAATAACAAATGAAATAGGTTAAGAAGCTAATTAAAGAATAAATGGGCGAAACTGAATTCAAACAATTGGATTGAGTTGAATTGAATTGAAAATAGGTGAACATGTGTTAAGCAGGTATGGAATGAAGAGAATGAAGATTTTAATTTATGTGCCCGACAAAAAGGTACACGTTTAAATTCCATATGAGATTTTATGCGCCGTATCGGCTAGCTGCTTGGCTTTTTCTTTTTGATTGGAGAGGCCTGTGTGGCCGATTGGGGATTTTCCCGATGCTCCCGGTACAAAGGAGGTTATGGCGAAATTTTACGGAAATTTAAAGAGTTAGAATATTTTTAAGAAATTTTGATAGTTAGAAATCAATACATTGATATATATATATGTTTTTATAAGGAACCGAACTCAAAAATAGAATATTATAAACAAAAAGGAAATCTATAATTAAATCTGATAAAATTAGAAAGCGAAACGTATACGGGTTTAAAAATGAATCATTGGTTTTATGACGTTGATTATTCGAGGTAAGTGGTCATGCAGGTTTTGAAGTTAAGGATGTTTTCAGTCAAGGTCTGAGAGGTAGTTATACTCCAACTTGATTGGTTTCATTTTTAACCGATAAATAGCAAGATCCAGGCTCGAAGAGAAATGTTTGAATAAGAGTTAGTTGAATGCAGTGTTTTGGGTTACTGTAACGATGTTTTACACAACAGTCGTTTTAACCCAATAAGTGGAATTTTGGAAATAAAATTTTAAATATTTCCTAAGTCTAAAAGTGAATGGTCGTGAAAGAGATAAGTAATTGGAATTTCCTCCAATTAAATAGAAAATATTTTCTAAAGTATAGAAAATAAAAGAAGGTGAGATATGGAAATGTTTTCCAAACAGCGAAAAGGGCCAAGATGATTGTTGAAAATATTTGGCTAACAAATATTGATAAGGAAATGGAGAAGTGTTTTAATTAATGAAATATTAATTAAAAGGCCCAGTGATTTGTTTGATCCTATGAATGGATGTTTGTTTTCTTCAATAGTTAAATAACCGACTATCGAAGTGTTTGCCAATATCGTTGTCAATATGGAGAGACCGGTTGGATTATTATCCGAGAACCACTCCGTATTGGCAGTAACGTTGCGAATCAGATTCTATGAAGATGATCGAAGACGGGGTAAAGTGCAAGGACTTTTTCCATTAATAGAAATGGTGTCTTCGGTTTTATTCAGTCCCAGAACGAACATATATGGACGAATGTCTGACAAAGTATTTCCAATGATCGAATATGTTGGTCTGTATAAATATATATGGTGGCGGGGAATTTATTCTCTTAGCATAATATCCAGAATATATTTGTGCAAATCAATTAGTGATTAACGGATCTGACAATGTGGCATTGAAAGTGATTGTTCTACCAATGAATGGAAAGTAATCGTAGCCTCAGGCCTCAACAACCGGGAAATGACAAAAATCGGGCAGGCAGCATGGCTATGTGGGTCGCTCCCATTAGGGTGTATAATCACCTATCTAGAGAAATTCATTTAATTTCTTATTCTATTCGATGCTGTCCCATTCGGGAAATGGTTGCTGATCCCAACCTTTGGTGATATACATTCGATACACTCAAGCGAAATGAGTTGTGACACCCCATGTCCATTAATATCACTCACAAAGGGAATGCATTAACTTCTATGGAGCGTTTTAAGTGTGTATAGAACATAAACTTGACAACAAGACAGATATAAAACAGTACTTAAAAATTTAAAACTTCGTTCATTGCAGCGGTAAACAAATAAGTTTGATTACATCATCAAAAACTAAAGACTAGAGTCAAGTACATAATATCCATCTTGACTAAATCAGAGTACATAAAATGAAAGACATAACCCCAACATAAAATAGGCATAAGTAAGATAGGCTGAACTTTTACTTCAGCGATCCAAGCAAACTTCCAGAGAAAGAGATAAAGCTGTCCAAATCAAGCTCCACTAGTACTAGTCCCACCCTAAGCACCTTGGGGGGGGGGGGGAGGACGAAAAGAGGTGGAAACAAAGTGGGTCAGACATAAAGTCTGGCAAGTGAAATAACTTTAACAATATAATCATTAATTAACTAGGATAAGGCATAAGCTGGAAAATAAGGAAATGACTGTGATCAAATGGGTATGACGAAGCAAAGAAAGGAAATCAGATGAACAAAGATAACGTTAAAGGCATACCTAATCACTATAGGATAATTACTACACTGCACCACACCAAACACCCTAAAAGTTGATCCTGCCTACAAAACTCAATAATGATAATGGTAGTTTCGTGTAACCCTAGCTGCCTTCATAGGTGTCGTCTGCCCCTATCTCCACTAGGTGTACCCACTACCCCCATTCGATCGGCTCCCTAACTCGTAGATACCCGTGCTGGCCCCACAGTGGGGTGTATCACTCCCCAAAGTGGAAACCCGATACCACCAAGATGCACGGCTTATATCTACACGATGCAACAACGTCTTACCTACCAGCCCGGGCCCACACACGCATATGACCCCGTTGGACTTGCGTTGCCACCGCTAACCCGTTTTGACCTCTTACAATCAAACCCAGTATGCGTGTCCCGTCCTCGACTTGGGTCGAGCCCACAAAGATACTTAATGGGTTACCGGTTTGAAAAGGGCCCCCATGCATGACACAAGCTTTCCACCTATGCTTGGTCCCCTCTAAGGTTTTTCCCCACTTAACCCCATTCTTATCCATGTCTTCTTACATGTTTCAATCTTCGTTAAGTGCATATAATCGTATTTCACATGCCACCCAAGGCACCACTTGATTTCACATGCCACCCAAGGCACCCACTTAACCCCCTCATGCCCCACCACATGTTTATCTGGTTAAGTGTTTCTTAATTCATTAACACCGTAACCTTGTAAAGACCTCCCACATTAGATTGGCATTTGTGGCAGCTGGATTTGCCGGGCGGGTCCGGGTAGTCTTACACCACAAACGAGCCTTACCTTGTGTCTTTACAACTGTTACGCATTTAATTCATGCCTTTGACCTCTCACATTAGACTGACATTTGTGGCTGCTGGATTTGCCGGGCGGGTCCGGACAGTCTTACACCACAAACGAGTCTAACCTCGTGTCTTAGGCGGTTGATTATTACACATCTTTATTTAACCCCAAAGTGGATTAATGTCCCTATTCAAAATTTGTAAATAAATTCCAAATATACTTATGTCCATAATTGTCTCAATTATGTCCATAAATGCCAATTTTTCCAATTAATGTCTTAATTTAATTATATGCCTTTTTCAAGGCCATTATGCCAATTCTCAATATGTGTATATTCAATATTACCCCCATCGTCCCCATGTTGTTCGTTCGTTTATCATGACATATATGTATATTAGACTAGCAATTAGTCTAACACATAAAAGGGAAGAAACATCGCAAATTTGCATAACACAAAATGGATCTAATCTTACAAATAAGGATTACAACACAACTTGCACAAACTTGTTATTGTCATGAATCTAAACATAGGCCTAAAGGTGTGAACTTGCATATATATAATATAGTTTTCATCCAAAACTTGCATAGGCCATAGTCACAAACTTGCACAAAACTATGTACATCATATATCTAAATCCAAAGGTGTAAACTTGCATATATATAATATAGTTTTAGGCCATAGTCATAAACTTGCATAAAACTATGTACATCATAGATCTAAATCTAAAGGTGTAAACTTGCATATATGTGAATCCAATTTCTACCTAAACTTGCATATAGTCACTTTATTTGATTCACATGTAAACTTGTGTAAAATTCATATAGAAACAAGCATATAATCTACACCCAAACTTGCATATAAAATGATATCAAACGTGAATCAAGTTGAACATGGGCGATTTGGCATATGAAAAGGGATCCACAACAAAACTATCATTATGAACAACTAGCATACATTCACAAAATATCACATTTTTCCAATGTCTCACAAACATAGCCATATAACCCAATTTATAACTCAACCCAATTAACTTATTAATTATCTTATTAAATATATTGAACTCACAACTCAAAGAAGGTCTTGAGTTATAGAATCTGAGTTCTGAAATTGATTTAGCTCGCCTTTGAAGTAGACAAATTCGTTGTTGTTGTTATAAATTTGAATTGATTAGCTTCACTTTCCCTCTAGTTGGTGGCGGCTACTCTAGGTTGCAAGGTGATAGCATGACGGCCATGGTTCTAATTTTTATTTGGTTTTAGGGTTTGAGTCTACATGTGTTTATATAGAATTTAGGATTAATTTAAGCCATTCGATCAACCTAGAATCAAATCAAGACCATCCAGCCAAGATAGGGTGACACCTCATCCCTAATGACTCAGCACTGAGTCACAAAATCGTCATCTTTCAAATCTTCTCGGGGGGAGGAGGGGTCGACCTGTATAGGGGGAGGTCGACACTAAGGTTGACCTGGCCTTGGGCGGGAAATTTCCTGCCCTGCCCAGTTCTGAGTCTGAATTCGTTTTTTTATTTAAATTTGAATTTCTGGAAACTTCCGACAGTCATAACTTCTTCATCGAAGTCCAATTTATGCAAACTCGGACTCTATCTCAACTAGAATTCCGAGACGAACACAATGACGTAACCTATTTCCCTTGATTCTCACATTTAAAATTAAGTATTCTTTAATTTGTTAACTTTGATATTTAAAATCACGGGGTGTTACATGAGTGGTCGGTCATATGTGGGCCGGATTGTAAGATGTTCTTGTTGAACCCAATGTATTCCTCTCTAGAGATACACTATCGAAAGGTGGTTCCATACCTCGTCATAGTCGGAATCCAATCTCCAATAAGCGCCCTGCGGTTTTTGATTTTATATTATATATGGAGCGTGAGATGCAAGCGTTCCACTAGATTGTTATTTATTTGATTTAGACACTATTATAATATCACTGGATTTTTGTATCAAAGTGTTTTGGGTTATAATAAGGTAAAAACCGTCTATGTTTATGTGCGGGCTGGTCTTACTATTACCCTTTCTTTCGAAAGGATTTTGAAAGTTAAACAAATGGTTGGAGTTTACTCACACCAATCCCATGACTGACCCAGAGTTTATTTTGTTTGTTTTCCCTAAACTCTTGGGTGCCCAAATTCGTATGGGCAGTAAAGTAGTCGGGATTTTACAGATTCACTTGGAGGAGTTGGAAGCAGGAGGCTTCACCGGTTAGCTATAGACTATCATATATTCCGCTGTGTACTATGTTGTATATAGAAACGGGTGTTTATAACTGTTCCAGGAATAACTGTTGTGTTCTGATAATGATATGTATATACAGTTACTGATTTGTATTTCAAAAGTTATGTTATTTAATATATTTTATTCGTTCCGCTGTCAGATTTGTGTTCTTCGTTTTTCTTCTGTTCTAACTTTTCTTTCTTTCTATTTCTCATCCTCTAACTTCTTTCTAATAATGATTCGTATTTCTGTGCAATTTGGGTTGGACGTGTGGTGTTATTAGTCAACCCATATAGTACGGATTTGCGGCCATTACATGAGCTGTTCGATATAAATATTAAGTTGAGATCAACAATTAATAGAAAATTGGTTAATATAATATAAATGACTAACCGATCATTTAGAAGAAAAAAATTTGAAAATTTTTAGTATAATATAAGTTGATTATATGTATATGGGGCAATTAAGTAAGTTGGATAGTGAAATATATTTTGTAAATGGTTTTAATTAAAATAGTCCCAAGATTTTTTAAGATGGTTTCAAAAGGATTTATTAGAATTGAAGTAGTAGTTTTAGGTAAAAATATTTCGTAATTTAGATATTCCAAAATTTTAAGTTTCGTTATAAGAAATTATTTTGAATTAAAAATCCTTTTTGAGTAATAAGTTCATAATTAGAAAATTTTAAATTCCTAATAGGTGAAGAAAGCATTATTAACTTAGGTTCAACTGAGTTAAGTTGGTAGGTAGGTTTTTGTGAGGACCCCAAACCCCGTGTCATGGAAGCAGGGATAATCATTGGAATATAACACATAAACAATAACATCAGAATAGAAATACAGAATTACAACAGATAATGTACATCAAATTACACTGGAAAAAATATATCATCAGAGTTAAACAGCATAATAGGATCATACTTAGTACATAATACAGTTTCAGCTTAATATAAAATGTCTGCAGTGGAATCAAATATAATATACTAAATGAAGTCTGAACAGCATAATAGATATGATAGGATCCATCTTCAGCTCCATAGCTATCCAGAATGAGTCTGCTAAAACCTGAATACAAGGCTGTCTATGTGGAAAAGAGGGCACCCGAGTTTGCAAAGTGAAACAAACTACGAGTCAGTCATGGGACTAGTATGAGAAATCTACTTAACCTATTTAATAATAAGGCTAATCACAGGACCACGCCACTAATGCGGAACGAGTTTACTCCATTGTATTGCCAGTGCGTAAATAAAGTAAATTGTTAAACAACGCAATGCTTTTTTTAGAAAAATGAATTCATTATAAGAATCAAGTCCCATCACACAATGCAATGCAAACCGGAGGATAGAATTTTACCTTATAATGGTCAAAAATGCTTGATACGATAAAATGGATTTGATATTATTATTAGTGTATATATGTTTCAAAAACATTTCAATCATAATGTATCAATCATAAACGGCATAACTACCATATACTATGTCGCCGTACTAGTTTTACAATCAAAACAGCACAGTGTCATATTGGAAGTTGGATTTCCATCATGGACCAAGGCAAGGGATCGTCCTTACTGAATTCGAGACAATCTAGCCCATGTCTCAGGACAAGTACTCAGTCAAGCCCTTAGGAGCGCATGGCCGGTCCACACATATGTTAGTGGATTAGTAATTCCTGAACAATACATTTCCTCGCCCTATGGGGCGTACATCAAGAGGCACTAGGGACTCAAATCCGAGGTACCTCGCTTTCCATCATCCACATAAGTAAAAATGTCTGGACTCCATACCATAACACCACTTCTAGTTAGAAAGAAATACATGTTCTCCCTGGGGTCCTTCTCCCGTTTCTGGTTCATACCGGTGTGTGAGGCTCGCGAAGTAACGCTATACACAAAGCTATGCTAAATAAAGCTGTGCTTTGATCATCAACCACAAGGCTCTGCTTTTCAACAATAAGCCTTGATCATTTGCATCTTGGCATGCCACACTGACAATTCACGTCATGCGACTGATGTCTACCAATATATAACCTCTGAGCTCGTACGTCTCAGAGAAGGGTGTTAAGCAAGAGAATAAATTCTCTGCCACCAAACCAATCTATATTTAATAGAAATCAATCAACACAGAATAAAATCCAATGTTAGACACACATCCATTTACAAGTCCATTCTGGATCTGAACGAAACCGTAGACACCTTATTCCTTGTTCCATATGTCCAATACAGAAGAGAGGCTCTCGCATATCCGGACAATCAACAAGTACGTCCGGACAACTACCACTGTGTAACCCTTTCAAGGCAGCAACTCCAACCAAAGGCATTAGTAGTCATCCATTCGATGTGAAGATCGCCGGTCTTCAACCACCGTCTTCAATCCTTCAACTTCTAATCGTCGATCAATTATTTGGGATAAGAGTTAACTCGGCCTTTTCAAATAATTCGTGAATATATATAATTCAAATCATTTCTTTTAATTCCATATCGTTTATAATATTTCATAACGATTTATCGCTATTTTTATTTATATAAAAATAGTCTCTTTTAATTAAATGACGCTTCGGGTCATTACGCGGCCCTGGCGCTTTTTTCATCAAAATTTGATTTACACATTTCTCAAAATCTAACCATTGGATCTTAGCAAACTTTTTATCATTGGAAAGATCTTTCCAAAGCGAACCCAACGGTTCTAGTTTTGGGAAAATCCGACGGTCGGATCTCTTAGTGTAATTGTTTGAAGTCACAATTCCAAATTGCGAACTACAGCAGTGCGATTCGTTTTATTTTAATATATATATATATATATATATATATATATATATATATTAATTCGTTCGCGATTTCAACACCATTTATTCCCTAACATATAGTTAACATTATTTTAATGAATCATACTGACATTAGAAATGTAATTTTTTAATGTTAAATTATTTTTACCAATCTTGAATCTCTTTATATGAAATCATACATTACATAAAAAATGTAATTTTTAATGTTAAAAACATTTTCATTTCAATATTGAATCTTTTATATGAAATCATACATTACATTAAAAAAGTATTTTTTAATGTCATACCTTTTTATCACATCATAGTCCTTTTATATGAATCCTTTTTACATTAAAAATGTAAATTTTTAATGTTTAACTCTTTTATCAAACTATGAATTTTTTTATGAATCCTTTCTATAGTAAAAATGTAAATTTGTAATGTTTAACTCTTTCATCAAACTATGAATATTTTTATGAATTCTTTTTACATTAAAAATGTAAATTTTTAATGTTAACCTTTCTTTTTTAAAAATGAATATTGCTAATGATTCATACTTTACATTAAAAATTGAATCTTGTTAATGATTCATACATTACATTAAAAATGTGATATATAATGTAAAAAACATTTTTATCAAAATGAATATTGTAAATGAATTATTATTTACATTAAAATGTAATTTTTAATGATACAGTTAATTCCAAACAATAAATCTTGAATCTTTTTGTATGATTCATCTATACGTTAAAAATGAAATCTTTTAAATGTATACACAATTTTATGCAACTTGAATCTTTATAATCATTCTATCTTACATAAAAAATGTAATCTTTCTAATTATTCATTTACAATAAAATGTAAATTTCAATGTTAACCCAATTCATTAAACAATGAGTACTTTTCCTAATGATTTATTTACATAATAAAAAATTGTAAATTTCAATGTAATAACATGTTTATTAAACAATGAATCTTTTCTAAGAATTAATTTACACTAAAAATGTCAATTTCAATGTAAAAACATTTTTATTTAACAATGATCATTTTTAATGGTTCATTTACATTAAAAATGTAAATTTCAGTGTAAAAACATTTTTACTTAACAATGATCATTTTCTAAGAACTCATTTACATTAAAAATGTCAATTTCAATGTAAAAACATTTTTATTTAACAATGATAATTTTTAGTGGTTCATTTACATCAAAAATGTAAGTTTCAATGTATAAACATTTTTATTTAACAATGATCATTTTTAATGGTTCATTTACATTAGAAATGTAAATTTCAATGTAAAAACATTTTTATTTAACAATGATCATTTTTAATGGTTCATTTACATTAAAAATGTAAATTTCAAAGTAAAAACATTTTTAATTAACAATGATCATTTTTAACTTACAATAAAAATGTGAATTTTTATGTTAACATATAATGATCATTTTATATATATAAAATAAAAAATGTTTTTTTATTATTAAACAATTTTTCTACTCATACTATGATCATTTTCTCTTTTATATATACAATAAAGATCTAATTTTTATTGTTCAAACAATTTTATATCATAACATGAATATTTTACAACACATGAATATTTCAGAAAATTTCGGCAGTATAACGGCAGGGTAATTAAAACCGGCACCGTCCCTAGTACGGCTCCTCTGCTAACCTAGGCCTCGCGGCGTTTACAAGGGTTTAATTTTCCTATTACAATTTCTTTTCAATATATAATGAATTTGCCACAACCACAATCGATTTTGTTTCAACCACAATCAATCAACCACAATCACAATCAATTTCACACCACAATATAATCAATTCGTCCATGGTCTATGGACGACGGGTATCAGGAGTTTCTAAACTCCGTCTGCAACCTAATATATTTTATTTATTTATTTTGAATTCAGAAATCTTAATTTTCTTTTTATTTCTTCTAAAATTGTAGAAGGCTCCAAAAATTCTCTGGTCAGTTCTGAAATGTCGTGTACGATGCCACGGTCCTGATGTCTCATGTTTCATCGAATTTCGTTATCGTATGAAAAAGATATGATTTTTATAATTAAATTAAAATTTGTAATGCTTTATAGTGTTGTAATTAATTAATATATACCTTCTGTTTATCGACTGTTAGTTTTCAGAATTCTTCAAAAATAGGTTTCATGATTGCTTCCAGTCTGTGAAGAGTGAGGTTGATCGGGTTTGACCACGTCAAAGGGGCCTGAGACGCGCACCAGCGCCAGAGGTGAGGCCTAGTGCGGTGGCGGAGGGAATGGGGTCGACGCGGGTCAGCTTCGAGGGCACGGTTATCGATGGATACTCTACGATGGGGGCAAATCGGGAATGGACGTGGGGAGGAGGGAGAGTACTACAAAAATCTCCAAAGGACCTATGGATTTTGTTGATTAGTTTGAGAGAAATCGGGAGAGGAAGGTTTAAGGTTTTCTGGCCACTAAACGTAAGGATGGCGGCGGCTTAGAAATTGGATTAGGGTTCAAGTGAATATTTTAATATATATATATATATATATTATTTAATATAATTTTAAATTTACAAATCATTTGTTTATCGGTCCGGAATCCAAACGAGGCCTAACGACTGTCACCCCTAGCTAATTACCCATATTCCGGACACCGTGGACTAGATCTCATCAGCCTATTTGATCGTTTCAGCCCATTTTTATTTAAATTAAAATATAAAACATTTAATTATTAAATTTGATCATACATTTTAATTTATCGGGACCACATACTGACTCCAAATATTCCTGAAAAATAAAACTAGCTATGTATTGTTGATACGGTCCTAAGAAAATTAATTTCGTCGAATTTGGAGACCGTTTGAAAAATGGCCATTTTTTGGTCGATCAAATTTGATTGAAATTGACAAAAAAACGTTTTCTTTTGCCACACTCACATATTAATTCCAAAAATTATGAAAATTGGAATCTTGCAATAGTTTGACATTCCGGATCTAACCAAAGTGGTTTCGTCAAAAACGGAGGTCATTTGCAAAATGGCTATTTATAAGGCCTTTATATTATATTAATAGCGACTATTCTGAATATTTAACTGGCCATAACTTTTTATTCCTGTTATGAAATTTCAATTTTTCAGATTCGTTGGAAAGATATTTTTAAATAGATTTAGATATTTTTGGTTTTACTGAAATCCTATTTATTTTGAATCCTGTAATTCTATCAAAGTTCAAATTCAAATTTTCAAACTACTGTGCTATTTCTAATTCCTTTTATAATTAAAATAAATATATCCGTTCTAACTTCGATTTAAACAAATTTTAAATCGTTATTATTTAAAATAAATCGTTTTAACTATTCAAAATTCAACAAAACAGCCAAAATAAAAATTTTAAAATGGTTTTGATTTTCCGGGTTGTTACAATCTCCCCCACTTAAAAACTTTTCGTTCCCAAAAAGGAAATAAAAGTTAAGTAGGAAACAAAATGGAAAATGTAAAATATTTTAAATGTACCTTGCACCAGAGCTAATCAGAGATATCCACTCTGCATTGGGGATAAGCCTGTTTGATGTTATCCTCGGTCTCCCATGTACAGTCTCTAGGATCTCTGCTCCAGTGCACTTTGACTAAATGAATTCTTTTGTTCCTCAGTACCTGGGTTTCTTTGCCAATGATCTTTACCCGCTCCCTTCTTACTGCTAAGCTCGGGGTAATCTCCAAATCTTGCTGTGCAGCTTCCTCCACAATCAAGTTTGGATCATGTACATGCTTTCGAAGTTGAGACACATGGAATACATCATGTACCCCTGGAAACTAGTCAGGTAACTGAACCCTGTAAGCGAGAGTTCCAATTCTTTCTAGAATAGGAAATGGACCAATGAACCTCAGCGCCAACTTCCTAGTCTTCCCGAAACGAACTACTCCTCTCAATGGGGAAACTCTCAAGTATACATAATCACCGACATCAAATTCTAAATCCCTTCTTCTTGAATCTGTATAGTTGTTCTGTCGACTCTGAGCAGTTTGAGGTCGCTTCTTAATAAAATCAACTTTGTCTGAAGCTTCTCGAATCATGTCGGTACCCAATAGAAGTCTATTGCCTGGTTCTATCTAACACACGGGAGATCTACATGGCCTGCCATACAATTGTTCGAATGGCGACATTTGCAAGCTTGTTTTGTAACTGTTATTATAAGAAAAATCAAACAAATGCAATTGGTCTTCCATGATCTGCCAAAATCAAGAATAGATGCTCGTAACAAGTCTTCTAGTATACGGTTCACCCTCTCAGTCTGGCCATCTGTTTGAGGATGATAAGCGGTGCTCAGATTCAACTTTGTCCCCAGGTCCTCTTGGAATGCTTCCCAGAATTTACTAGCGAATATCGGATCACAGTCACTAACAATGATAATGGGAACTCCATGTAGTCTAACGATTTCTCTGAAATAAACTTTCGCCAGACTTTGAGCTATTCTATTAGATCTGACAGGAATAAAATGGGCAGTCTTCGTGAAATGATCTACGATCACCCATATACTGTCATTACCTTTCCTGCTTCGGGGCAAACCATCAATGAAATCCATGGAGATTTGATCTTACTTCCAATTTGGAACCTCTAGTGGTTGTAACAATTTGGCAGGTTTTTGCTGATCACTCTTGACTCGTTGGCAAGTGGAACACCAACTAACATATATGGAAATGTCCCTTTTCATATATTTCTACCAGAATGTGCGCTTGAGATCATGATACATTTTACTCACCCCTGGATGAATACTAAGCATGGATTTGTGACATTCATCCATTACTTCTCTTTTGAGCTTAGGAATATTCCGAACACAAATTCGGCCTAATAACCTCAGAAATCCTTTGTTATCAATCTGGAAACTCCAGGGTTCGCCTTCCCGAACTCTTTTACTAATTCTCTAAATAAATTCATCATCCTTCTGAAGAGCAGAGATTTTGTCAATCAATGAAGGCATAACAATAAGACTGGCGATGATCGCATTCTTTCTACTAAGAGCATCAGCTACAACATTGGCTTTCCCTGGAGTATACAAAATATCAAGATCGTATGCCGCAAGAAATTCTAACCAACGCTGGTGCCTCAAATTCAAGACCTTCTGGGCGAACAGATACTACAATGATTTATGATCTGTATATAATTCGAACTTCTCACCCAAAAGATAGTGCCTCCATATTTTCAAAGCAAACACGATGGCTAACAACTCAAGATCATGAGTAGGATATATTTTCTCATGCGGCTTCAACTGACGGCTAGCATAAGCAACGACTTTACCTCTTTGCATTAATACCGCACTGATACCTTCAATAGAATAACTTGTATAGATGGCCAAATCTTGATTGACATCAATAATAGTCAACACTGGAGCAGTAGTCAACCTTAATTTCAGCTCTTGGAAAGCTTCCTCACATTCAGGTGTCCAATTAAACCTTGCATGCTTCTTGGTAAGTTTCATTAATGGACATGATAGCTTCGAAAAATCCTTAACGAATTTCTGATAATATCCAACCAATCCTAGAAAACTTCTGACTTCTGTATGAGTGCTAGGCTGTTTCTAATCTTGAATGGTTGTGATCTTGCTTGGATCCACTGTAATTCCTTCCTTCGATACTACATGACCGAGGAACTTTACTTCTTCTTGCCAGAATATGCATTTAGAAAATTTGGCTTTTAAAACATTCTTTCTCAGAATTTCCAAAACTTCTTCCAAATGCTTCTCATGCTCGGTAGTTGACTTAGAGAAGATTAAGATGTCGTCAATGAAAACCAGCACATATTTATTTAAGACATCACGAAATACTTTGTTCATCAGATCAACAAAATAAGTAGGAGCATTACATAAGCAGAACGACATTACTAACCACTCATAAAATATGTCTGGACCTATGAAAGCTGTCAAAGGAACACACTCTTCAGCAATACGTATTTGATGGAAAACTGTAGCTAGGTTCATTCTAGAAAACACTTTCGCTACATTCAAATGATCCAATAGATCATCTATACGGGGCAGTGGATATTTATTCTTGAGCGTCTGCTTGTTGAGGTCTCGGTAATCAACACATAATCTGAGAGTACCGTCTGACTTTGGAACAAACACTACTGCTGCACCCCAATTCGAAACGCTAGGCCTGATCAAACCTTTCCACAAAAGTTGTTTAGTTTGATTACCCAATTCTTGTTTCTCTTTCCATGTCATTCTTCAAAAGGATGCACCACTGGCCTTGCATTTGGAACTAAATCAATCCTGAAGTAAATTTCTCTCCATGGAGGTAAGCTATCAACTTCTTCAAACACGTCCACATAATTCTTGGCGACAGGAATATTTTCAATAGCAGTATGAGAAACCTCAAGAGCAGCCCAAAATTCTTTTCTGTCTGAATCTAAGCCTATGCAGAGTATAACAATATTGGCAAGCTTCGTTTTAATTCTAACAACTCTTTCTGCATATTTAACTTCAGCCTCGTATTTAGTTAACCAATATATCCCAAGAATGATGTCAAATTCAGAAAAATCCATAACAATCAAATTAAAAGAAAACCGGTAACAGGAAAACGAGATAGGCACTCTACAATACAAACAGAGAGTAAGAGAACCTCCTATCGGATTATGAACTCTAATTGATTCCTTAAGGTTCCTTAGTTTTAACTTCAACTTCTTAACCAAATTGCTTGAAATAAAGCTTTGTGATGCGCCGTATCAAACAATCCTTTAACTGAATATTGTTGACCATAAGGGTCCCTTCCAAAACATCTGGCCTTTGGTGACAAGCTGAGGGTGTTGGAGTTTCTGCTACTTCATATACATGAGCTACTTCAAACTTCTTTAATAGCAGGCAATCCCTCGCAACTTGACCTTCCTGGTGGCATTTATGGCATTTCCTTTAACTATGAGATCTCTTTTGCTTCTTAATGGATTTAGATCCATCCTTTCCTTGTTTCTCCGAAGATTTGCAATTCCTTATCAAATGCCCTTTCTTATTACAGTTATTGCATATGACAGTCGTTAACGGTTTTTCCCTACTGGTTTCAGGTTCCTGACTTTCCTCAGGCCTTATGCTTGCCTCAGGGCTATCAGTTTCAAACTTCCTTTTGTTGCTAGAACTGCTTTCCTCTTCATCTTCCAAACCATGTTGCTTATCAATATACTCATAACGATTAGCCATTTGTATCATCTCAGAAAAAGGAAGGTTCACATGAGCAATTACTCTGCTTTCGTACCTTCTTTGAAGTCCGTTGATAAATCTCAGATTCTTCCTTATAGGACCTCGAATTAGTTCTGGGGCAAAGTGGGAAAGTTCATTGAATATACTCTGATACACCTGGATGGTCATATCTCCTTGTTTCAAATTTTAAAACTCATCATATAGCCGCTCAGTTGCTTCTGGAGGAATAAACATTTCTTTGAAAATTTCTTTAAATCCATCCCAGGTAATATATTACCTTCTGGATTTTCCTCAGTAACAGTTTCCCACCAGATTAAAGCTTCGTCTTTGAGTGCCCAAGATGCTATTAATCTCTTCTGATCATCTATCAGCTTTAAGCCTTCAAAAATTCTCTTAGAAGAACGCATCCATGCTTGTGTTTCAATAATGGATTCTTTGCCCGATAATGGTGCGCCACCCAGATTTCAATACTTCATTACTAGAGCTACTAGATCTAGTTCTGGCTATGGGAGAACGATTGGATCATTAGATTGTCGAACCATAGAACTACTTCTTCTGCCTCTGCCACTCATTTTCTACTATGTCTGCAAATAGCAGACAAAGAGTCAGGCCAACAGAAAAGATATTGTAAAGCATAGAGACATATATTTAAATGTAAATGAATCCATGGGGGTGTATTTTATTCTGGTATACTCATTCTAGGACATTACTGATCCTATCTATAATGAGTTATCCACCTTAGAATACTACTGATTCTATTTCTGATGAGTTTGTTCATATGTTATATCCTGGAGCTAAGATTAACCAAGGCTCTGGTACCGACCGTGAGGACCCCAAATCCCGTGTCACGGAAGCAGGGATAATCATTGGAATAAAACACATAAACAATAACAACAGAACATGAATATAGAATTACAGCAGATAATGTGCATCAAATTACACTGGAAATAATATATCATCAGAGTTACACAGCATAATAGGATCATACATAGTAGATAATACAGTTTCAGCTAAATATAAAATGTCTACAGCGGAATCAAATGTAATATACTAAATGAAGTCTGAACAGCATAATAGAAATGATAGGATCCATCTTCAGCTCCATAGCTATCTAGAATGAGTCCGCTAAAACTTGAATACAAGGCTGCCCGTGTGGAAAAGAGGGCACCCGAGTTTGCAAAGTGAAAAAAACTATGAGTTAATCATGGGACTGGTATGAGAAATTTACTTAACCTATTTAATAATAAGGCTAATCATAGGACCATGCCGCTAACGCGGAACGGGTTTACTCCATTGGATTGCCAGTGCATAAATAAAGTAAATCGTTAAACAACGCAATGCTTTTTTTTAGAAAAATGAAGCCATTATAAGACTCAAGTCCCATCACACATTGCAACGCAAACCGGAGGATAGAGTTTTACCTTATAATGGTCAAAAATGCTTGATACAATAAAACGGATTTGATATTATTATTAGTGTATATATGTTTCAAAAACATTTCAATCATAATGTATCAATCATAGACGATATAGCTACCATATACTATGTCGCCGTACTAGTTTTACAATCAAAACCGCACGGTGTCATACTGGAAGTTGGATTTCCATCATGAACCAGGGCGAGGGATCATCCTTACCGAGTTCGAGACAATCTAGCCCATGTCTCAGGACAAGTACTCAGTCAAGCCCTTAGGAGCGCCAGGGTCGGTCCATACATATGTTAGTGGATTAGTAATTCCTGAACAATACATTTCCCCGCCCTATGGGGTGTAAATTAAGAGCCACTAGGGACTCAAATCCGAGGTACCTCGCTTTCCATCATCCACATAAGTAAAAATGTCTGGGCTCCGTACCTTGACACCACTTCTAGCTAGAAAGAAACGCATGTTCTCCTTGGGGTCCTTCTCCCATTTCTGGTTCATTCCGCGGCGTGAGGCTCGCGAAGTAACGTTATACACAAAGCTATGTTAAATAAAGCTGTGCTTTGATCATCAACCACAAGGCTCTGCTTTTCAACAATAAGCCTTGGTCATCTGTATCTTGGCATGCCACACTGAAAATTCACGCCATGCGACTGATGTCTACCAATATATAACCTCTGAGCTCGTACGTCTCAGAGAAGAGTGTTAAGCAAGAGAATAAATTCTCCGCCACCAAACCGATCTATATTTAATAGAAATCAATCAACACAGAATAAAATCCAATGTCAGACACACATTCATTTACAAGTCCGTTCTGGTTCTGAACGAAACCGGAGACACCTTATTCCTCGTTCCGTATGTCCAATACGGAAGAGAGGCTCTCACATGTCCGGACAATCAACAAGTACTTCCAGACAACTACCACTGTAACCCTTTCAAGGTAGAAACTCCAATCAAAGGCATCAGTAGTCATCCATTCGATGTGTAGATCGCCGGTCTTCAACCACTGTCTTTAATCCTTCAACTTCTAATCGTCGATCAATTATTTAAAATGATAGTTAACTCGGCCTTTTCAAATAACTCGCGAATATATATAGTTCAAATCATTTCTTTTCATTCCATATCGTTTATAATATTTTATAATGATTTATCGCTATTTTTATTTATATAAAAATAGCCTCTTTAAATTAAACGACGCTTCGGGTCATTATGCGGCCTAGGTGCTGTTTTCATCAAAATTTGATTTACACATTTCTCAAAACCTAACCATTGGATCTTAGCAAATTTTATATCGTTGGAAAGATCTTTCCAAAGCGAACCCAATGGTTCTAGTTTTGGAAAAATCCGACGGTCAGATCTCTCGGTATAATCGTTTGAAGTTACGATTCCAAATCGTGAACTACAGCAGCGTGATTCGTTTTATTTTAATTTATATTTATATATATCTATATGTGTGTGTGTATATATATATATATATCAATTTGTTCGACGATTTCAACACCATTTATTCCCTAACATATAATTAACATTATTTTAATGAATCATACTGACATTAGAAATGTAATTTTTTAATGTTAAATTATTTTCACCAATCTTGAATCTCTTTCATATGAAATCATACATTACGTTGAAAATGTAATTTTTAATGTTAAAAACATTTTCATTTCAACATTGAATATTTTATATGAAATCATACGTTACATTAAAAATGTAATTTTTAATGTCATACCTTTTTATCACATCATAGTCTTTTTATATGAATCCTTTTTACATTAAAAATGTAAATTTTTAATGTTTAACTCTTTCATCAAACTATGAATATTTTTATGAATCCTTTTTACATTAAAAATGTAAATTTTTAATGTTAACCTTTCTTTTTCAAAAATGAATATTGCTAATGATTCATACTTTACATTAAAAATTGAATCTTGTTAACGATTCATACTTTACATTAAAAATGTGATTTTTGATTTATTTTTTTTATCAAAATGATATTGTAAATGAATCATTATTTACATTTAAAATGTAATTTTTAATGTTATAATATAATTCCAAACAATTAGTCATGAATCTTTTTGTATGATTCATCTATACATTAAAAACGAAATCTTTTTAATGTATACACAATTTTATGCAACTTGAATCTTTTTAATCATTCTATCCTACATAAAAAATGTAATCTTTCTAATCATTCATTTACAATAAAATGTAAATTTCAATGTTAACCTAATTCATTAAACAATGAGTCCTTTTTCTAATGATTTATTTACATTAAAAAAATGTAAATTTCAATGTAACAACATATTTATTAAACAATGAATCTTTTTCTGAGAATTCATTTACATTAAAAATGTCAATTTCAATGTAAAAACATTTTTATTTAACTATGATCATTTTTAAGGGTTCATTTACATTTAAAATGTAAATTTCAATGTAAAAACATTTTTATTTAACAATGATCATTTTCTAAGAATTCATTTACATTAAAAATGCCAATTTCAATGTAAAATCATTTTTATTTGACAATGATCATTTTGAATGGTTCATTTACATTAAAAATGTAAATTTCAATGTAAAAACTTTTTTATTTAACAATGAACATTTTTACTGGTTCATTTACATTAAAAATGTAAATTTCAATGTAAAAACATTTTTATTTAACAATGATCATTTTTAATGGTTCGTTTATATTAAAAATGTAAATTTCAGTGTAAAACCATTTTTATTTAACAATGATCATTTTTAACTTACAATAAAAATGTGAATTTTTATGTTAACATATAATGATCATTTTATATATATAAAATAAAAAATGTATTTTTATTATTAAACAAATTTTATATTCGTACTATGATCATTTTCTATTTTATATATACAATAAAGATCTAATTTTTATTGTTCAAACAATTTTATATCATAACATGAATATTTTACAACACATGAATATTTAAGAAAATTTCGACAGTATAACAGCATGGTAATTAAAACCGGCACTGTCCCTAGTACAGCTCCTCTGCTAACCTAGGCCTCGCGGCGTTTACAAGAGTTTAATTTTCCTATTACAATTTGTTTTCACTATACAATGAATTTTCCACAACCACAATCGATTTCGTTTCAACCACAATCAATCAACCACAATCACAATCAATTTCACACCACAATACAAACAAGTCGTCCATGGTCTGTGGACGATGGGTGTCGAGAGTTTCTAAACCCCGTCTGCAACCTAATATAATTTTATTTATTTATTTTGGATTCAGAAATCACACTTTTCTTTTTATTTCTTCTAAAATTGTAGAAGGCTCCAAAAATCCTCCGATCAGTTCTGAAATGTCGTGTACGATGCCACGGTCCTGATGTCTCCTGTTTCATCGAATTTCGTTATCGTATGAAAAAGATACGATTTTTATAATTAAATTAAAATTTGTAACGCTTTATAGTGTTGTAATTAATTAATATATACCTTCTTTTTATCGACCTTAGTTTTTAGAATTCTTCAAAACTAGGTTTCACGATTGCTTCCAATCCGTGAAGAGTGAGGTTTATCGGGTTTGACCATGTTGAAGGTGGCTGAGACACGCGCCAGCGTCGGAGGTGGGGCCCAGTACGGTGGCGAATCGGTGGTGGGAATGGGGTCGATGCGGGTCAGCTTCGGGGGAGCGGTTCTCGATGGATACTCCACGATAGGGGGTAAATCGGGTATGGACGTGGAGATGGGGGAGAGTACTACAAAAAATCTCCTAAGGACTTATGGGTTTTGTTGATTAGTTTGAGAGAAATCGGGAGAGGAAGGTTTGAGGTTTTCTGGCCATTAAACGTAAGGATGGCGGCGGCTTAGAAATTGGATCAGGGTTCTAGCGAATATTTTAATATATATATTATTTAATATAATTTTAAATATACAAATCATTTGTTTATCGGTCCGAAATCCAAACGAGGCCCAACGACCGTCGCCCCTAGCTAACTACCCCTATTCCGGACACCATGGACTAGGTCTCATCAGCCCATTTGATCGTTTTAGCCCATTTTTCTTTAAATTAAATATAAAACATTTAATTATTAAATTTGATCGTATATTTTAATTTACCAGGGCCATACACTGACTCCAAAAATTCCCGAAAAATAAATCTAGCTATGTTTTGACGATACGGTCCTAACGAAATTAATTTCGTCGAATTTGGAGACCATTTGAAAATGGCCATTTTCTGGTCGATCAAATTTGACTGAAATTGACAAAACATGTTTTCTTTGCCACGCTCACATATTAATTCCAAAAATTATGAAAATTGGAATCTTGCAATAATTTGACATTCCGGATTCAACCAATGTGGTTTCGTCGAAAACGAAGGTCGTTTGCAAAATGGCTATTTTTAAGGGCTATATATTATATTAAATTCTATAGTGACTATTTTGAATATTTAACTGGCCATAGCTTTTTATTCCCACTATGAAATTTCATTTTTTCAGATTCTTAGAAAGATATTTTTAAACAGATTTAAATATATTTGGTTTTACTAAAATCCAATTTATTTTGAATCCCGTACATTCAGTCAAAGTTCAAATTCAAATTTTCAAACTACCTTGTTATTTCTAACTCCTTTTATAATTAAAATAAATATATTCGTTCTAACTTCGATTTATTTATTTTTTTAAATCGTAATTATTTAAAATAAATCATTTTGACTATTCAAAATTCAATAAAATAGCCAAAATAAAAAATTTAAATTGGTTCTGATTTTCCGGGTTGTTACAGATTTAATAATCTCTGTTTATTTAAAATCATAACTTGGTGTAAACATATAAGTTTTATAAATCAACTTATGTTGTCTATGCTAATCCATTAGGCATCTTTTATTTAGATACCCTAAGGAAAATGTGTCGAAGGGTTGACTCGGTTGGAAAATTCTTGTTTGGTTTAGTATCTATTTGAATTTTGGATTGAATAAATGAATTGATAAGTAAGTTGAATTTGAATTGTTTGATTTTGTTCTTCACTGGATATGATATTTCATATGATAATTGTAAATAAAATGGAAAATTTGACGATTTTGGATAGTCGAGATTTTCAAGTTGAATATGGAAACATAGCTCGGTTTGTAAGAAAACTAAAAAGAAAATGGTTATAATTTATTAATTTAACAAAGTATGAAGATATAAATTAAATTAGAATAAAACATGCTCACCGTGTAGTCGTAGTTCATAAATTTACGAGTTGAAGTTCAAATTGATGTGTAGGATCCAATGTAAGTCGTAATTCTTTGGAACAAGAATCTTTCGAATCTATTGGATTATAGTTTCCTAATGAAAGAGAAAGATCAAGATCCATGTTGTAGATTTTGAGTTATGCCAAAATCCATTTTCCAAAAAATTCGCGGTTTCTTAGTTCGTAAATTAAAATTAATAAATTGAATTAAATAGTGAAAGTGGGGTAGTACTGATTGGTATAATTAATAAACTAGACAATAATGAGTTAGTAAGATATACATCGATTGTTTGTTGTGCAAGGTGTAAGATTTAGAGTTTGGATACTTAACTTCGTGGTAATATACACCAATTAGAAAAGGGATTTCTCACTTGCTTCTGATAGTGAAAACTTGATTTGAATTCTTGAGATGATACAGAAGTTTATCATCATAGTTAAAGGCTAAGTAAGGAAGACAAATGTTCTAATCAAGAAACCCAATCAGTGTCCACACTAGGAAGGTCGAGTAAGTGGTACTGGTTCGGAAGTAAAGTCTATGTGTACAAGCAAGTGATTAGATCAAATTTAGTATACAAAAGATTTCTGCGTATGATATGGACTTGAATATAATCGTATTATTAGTTGTGACTCATCAAAAAAAATTGGGTGATGTTTATCTGATTCCCTCAGTGTTGGGACCAGTTGGGATTATAGTCCCTTCTCGATTCAAGCAGCATGGAGTTCGGCGAGGACCCCGACTCCATATCTTCATATTTTTTATTTGGGATATTCGGTTACCTCCGAAAGTGTCTCTATTTATACGGAAAACCCTGCATGAGGGGTTACCATTATACGCGAACCTCCAGAGAATTGGCATCCCAATCGCTTCTCATTGCTGATGATGTGGTTCTGGAGATTTGGATCCATTGCCCATCTGTTTTTCCGTGGCTCCTGTGCTAGAGCTATTTGGAATTATTTCGGGAATCTAGTCAGTTGCCGAGGTCTTGTGGATTTACTGAGATACTAGTTGTCCGACATCTCAGGAAAATATATTCGTTCAATTCTTTTTCTTCTGATACCTTGTCTTATCTGTTGGCACATCTGGTGCTCACGGAATAAGGCAATACTTGACAAAGTGCCTATGGATCCCCCTTCCATCATCCGGAAGGTAAGGAACAATGTTTTCCTTGTGTTTTGTGGCAGGCCGTTCAAGGGGTCAATTAGCTCCCGCTCAAGGACGTCGGCTGGTGCCTTTAGTGTTACATCAGTACAACCTACCCTCAGGGAGGGGATTTGTTGAACCCTTTGTTCTTTTGGTCGTGGACTCCTTCTCGGTGTCTTCTCCACCCCTACCTTCCCACCCCTTTTTCTAATCTTATGTCGTTTTCTAGTACTACAGTCCCTGGATTTTGCAAGTTTTTATAAGATCGACTCTCCTTGGGATTATCCATTATTGGGAGCATTGGTATAGAGATGGAGCTTTCAGCTGGATTTTTAGTGCTAATTGGGAGTTGGAGATTATAGCTGAATCAAACTAGATTCACATTTTGGCTTCCTCGAGTGGTGAGTCCTGGATTTCATTCTTTGTTCATTGGATCTATGGAGGCTATGGCGTTTTCCTCGTGTTTGGCGAGTGACTACAAAGGGTCCGCTTGGATTAGACTCTCCTATCTCATTTGTTCTTTGGATGTATTTGGCTGTATTTGTGAGTTGTTATTCATGTTTGCATGTGTGCACATATTATGTAGCCATTTCTACATAATCTCTTGTTCGACGCTTTCTAAGGAATAGAAAAGCGCGAATTATGTAATAATAATGCAAGCGCATATATCGTGTAATATGCAGGTCGAACATAGGGAGGATTTTAAATTTTATTATTTATATATTTCTTGGGCGAGTTAGAAAAATCTTGGAGGTTGATTTTAGAAACAGACAAAATAGAAACTACAATAAGACTATTATTGAATTGAAGCAGATCAGATCTGAATCAAATCAAATCTATATTCAATCCAATATGACCTAGGAAAGCAATAACAAAACAGAGATTAAAACTGCAGAAATTAACAAACACAAAATAGAATTAGGATTACCGCTGAATCTAATTAGACGGTCAACCACTAATGAAAATAAGTGAAAAATACAAATAGTGCTATACCGAATCTAATTGTGTTGACAACACTAACTGCTAAGAAAATAATAAAATTGCATAAAAGAGAAAACTCTCAATTCATGGATGATTTTTATTACGAGATTACAAGGGTATTTATAGGATATATAGCCTACCTAAACCCTAATACAATCACAAATGGGCCTTAGTTAATTCTGTAAAAATTGGGCCTTTCTTCTTTTCCTCTTGCTTTCTTGATAATTCTTCATTGATTTGTGATATACATAGCCTTTCTACCAGTTATTTTCTTGTCCAAAATGCAATTGGATGTGAGATCTTCGTCGAAAAGTCTTCATATGTAAATATACAGCAATTTGATCTCTATTTTATATTTTCTAACTGCATGTGGCTAAGTCGACATATCTGTAAAAGTGACAAAATAATACCCAAGTAATATTTATTTATATACAAAAAATAAGATATAAGAGCATAAAATAAACACATTTCTATGTTAATCAAATACCCCCACACTTATCTTTTACTCGTCCTCGAGTAAAACAAAAATTAAAAGCTAACTAGATAGGTCACACTTTCTTAGGAAACACGACTGCATTGAGCATATGCAATAAACCGTTAAACCTCTAGGTGTCCCTAGCAGGAGGAGTGATGTCTCGTGAGGGTTTTCAGCGGATACTACCCACAAAATCCAAATGCAGTATGTTATGGCTCTAATGTAACTACATGAGTGTAGAGGACTTATGCAATTGAAAACACAAATGAAAACACGACTTATTTTAGGAAAGTGATACAAAAAATTAAGTTAACAATTTCTAATCAGTTAATTTTATTTTAGATACCTCAATTTATCACAAACTTTCAATATAATTCAAGTTTTCAATGTTAAACTCTAATTTGGCCAGTTGGTTCGGTCAATAACATAGTGCAACCATGAAATAAATTCTTAGTTTGCTTGTCACAGTTTGTAAAATGATATTATTATTTCCTCGTGCATGGGATATTATTATTTCCTCATGCATGGCTAGTCAATCAATAAGGTCAAGAAGTGTTTAGACATCATCGCTTATTCTCTTTCTCTATAAAAATTGAAATTTGCGATTAATTACATACACCTAACTTAAAGACCAAGGTATACCACCCATGTACTGCCTTGCGGACCGACGAAGAGATGGGACAGAGCTTGGCGGATTATGCAGACCGACACTGACTTTGTCAACAACATGTCGGTAATCCTTAGGTGTCCAATCTCATAAAATGAGACCAAGATATACCAATGCTGACTTTGTCAACAACATGTTAGATAGAGCTTGGCAGGTATGCACATCAACGCTAGATTTACAAGCAATGTTGGATACCCTTAGATTACTATTATTATTATTGAAAATATAAGAACAAGAGAGAGTTTCAGCTTAACACAACTTAGTTTTAAAGATTCGAAAAGCTAATATAAGTATTTTTAAGTCCTCCACTCATTAAATAAAGACTACAATTTAGAATAGAATTCATGGCCATCACCTAAGAATCTCTCTATGTACCGGTTACACTAATATCCCTCAAAATTCAACTTTTCATTATATTTCTTATTTCATCTTAATTGAGAGAAAAAAATACTATCAACTAACTAACAATTGTTAATTTATTTTACTGTATCAATCTAAAATAAGTCATGTTTCAAAAAAAATGGCATGTTACTACGATCTAAAATGAATGATGGTCCTATATGAAAAGAAAGAAAAAAAATTAAAGAAAAATAAAATAATGTAATGCAGACTCCCCCCATACTAGAACTAAACAGTGTCCACACTGTAAACACGTTTTCTAAATGTGAAAGATAGGATCCAAAGGTGAATGAGTTGCAAAATTATTTGTAAAATGAAATGAAGTTTAGCCATTATATTCGTGTGCCAATTATACGAAAAATGAAATCTATGATGATGGTGAATGTTTTGTGAAAAGTGACGTTTCCTATTCTCCCCACACTTGCCTCTACCGAAAACGAAGCATGATGATTTCCTATTTGACTTATGAGGTGAAACATGCATATTAATGAATTCTGAAATGAAAATCTTTCTAATGAAAATTGTGTCGTGCCAATGATTTATACAATTCATATGCAGATTATCCGATAAAATTTTCAAAGGTTTTTCATCTTGGTCCTCAGTAATATCAGAGGCCAAGATTACGGGAAATTTTTCTGTTGAGTCTAAGTAAGCATACTCAAGGTTTTGTGGCAGGGGTTTGAGGTCCAACTTAGGATGTTCTTATATGCTAATATTTGTCAACATTCCAAGGTTAGATTCAAATAACGATGGTTTTGAGTCAAGTAGTTCATTCAGTTCAGAAATGTATTCAAGCTCATCAAAATCGGAGTTGAAATGTTCACGACACATTTCAAGGTTTCAGAAGTGTCAATAAACGTTTCAATCTCAGAATCCCTTGGAGAATTATGGTGGCTAAAACTCTTTTCATTCATTGTTCTTGAATATATAAAATCCAAGAGTTAAGGTGGTTGACACAAGTAGCTTTTATTACAAAATTGATAACGTACTTAAGTATATCTTATTAGTTGATAATCTAGATTTGAAGGGGGAAGAGGGTCTAATGGTCGTTCACCTATAGTATAAATACTAAGGGATACGATCAATGTTTTACGGGTAGTATGCAACCTCTTTTACTAGAAGTTCAATAAATTGAACTAATATATATCCACAGTCAAACCTTTGAGAGAATCAATTTCATAAAATACACTTTTGTAGTCAAATATATTGCAACAACTAATTACGTTTTATAATTGAACACGATGAGAGTGATGATTCTAATTAAGGAATTTGTTCCACAATTTGATTCAGAAAATTTCAGTTACACAACAATCAGACAAGAATAATTGCAGGAATTAAAAATTGTACAAGTAAGCCGCTGCACTTGTAGAATTTTTTTGCAAACAATTTCTATTTATTTTTCTTTGCAGCAAAGCACCTGTAGAGTTCATAAAGTTTTACAGTGGAGTATAGTAGTCCATCCAGAAAAATTTGAGTAGTGTTAACAATTCAAACTTCACTGCTTGCAAATCCATTGACCTCTGAATCTTTGTTTTACTTGAATTTTCTTCATTCACTTGGGCCTTTGGTTCCCCCCTCTCTCTCTCTTTTTCTTTTCTTTTTGGATTTCTTTTTTTATTGAAGAAAAGAAAAATGGAACCGACTAAGACAAATAAAAAAACAAAAACTAAAGGAACCGACTAAGACTACCAAACTAGTTCGACTAAAATAACAAATAAAAAAAACTTAGACATAAAAAACAGAAATAAAAACAAGAAAACTAAGCACAGAAGCAATGAAACCAAATGCTTGCACTCAAAATGTTAAACCACGCCCCTTGCTAACTCATAGCGCTACAAAGGACCAAGCCATCGTTCAATTCAAAGCCACATTTTTTTTGGGCAAAGCTGACTAAGGAAAAAAAAAAGAAAAAAACTAAACTGCTCAAAAGAAAAGAAAATTGAAAACAAGGGGGTCGATGTTCGGAACAAGCTAAGTTAACCTATTGGCCACGCCAATAAATAACCAAGAAAACCCTCTCCACCCTAAGAACTCAGATACTCCCCCCTCTTCTAAAAAAAGCGCAGTCACTCAAAATTACTTTTCTCAAATTGATCGAACAGAAGAGTAGAAAAAAAAAGACGAAGGTGATCTACTGATGAGGGTTGCGATTGTTATTTTGAGGTGAACTCAAAAATTGGGGTTGGGGTTCTTTACGTAGTGATCTGTGATTTGGAAGGTTCAATTATGGGTGGTGATTAATCAAAGCGAATTATGGCTTGCGATGGTATGAGATTGTGGCGATGGGTTTGTCTGTGTTGTGTGAACAGGTTTTTGTTGTGCTTTATTGATGGAAGCGATGGCCGATGTTGGTGATGAATCGCTTGAAGCGATGCGTTTTGATGGCTGAGCTGATGGAGTTAGGGAGATCGTGATATAAGTGTGTTGTAGCAGGCGCGTGATGGGGTGGTAGGATGGTAGCGATGCTGTGTATGAAGGATATTGTGGATTGAGGGATAGTGAAAGTTTGTTGAGGCAGAACTAGGAAGTGGGGAATGGTTGTTGTGAAGTCAGGGTTTGGTTAGGGATTGAGATGTAAACGGAGAAAAAGGTGCTGCTGATATGGTCTGACTGGAAAGTTAGTATTGACGTGAACGGGTTGAATTGGTGAATTTTGATTTCGAGAAAGTTTGTATGAAGGATCAATGGTATGTGTTGATGGTGGAAGCAGGGATGATCAGGGAAGTTTGCATGAGTTTCTGGTTGTCGATGATGCATTATTGTGGATGTGAGGATGTTTGCGGATTTGGGCAGAAGTGTGATAGAGTTGGAATTGTAGGAGGTTGTTGCTGGGTTCACATGGTATTGCAAATTCAAAATTACTGCAGGGGGTTGGTGAATTGATGAAGGGGAAGATGCTTGCGCAAGGAAATAAAGGCAGAGAGAAAAAAAAATCAAGGAAGTTTTCTTTTTTTTTTGTTAAAAAAAGAAAAAGGAAAAGAAGGAAAGAAATGTAAAGGTTGGGAAGAAAATTGCAAAAGTGGGAAGAGATCCAATTAATCAGAGAGAATTAATTACAAGGCAGAAGAGGAAAGATTGCAAAAGAGAATATATTTTTGTGTAAATATGTGGAAAAGAAGGAAGCATTTGTAAAAGAAAAGAACGAGATTGAGAAATAAAAAGGAAAGAAATTAGATAAAATTGGCAACTAACTAAAAGAAAAAAATGGCAATTTTTTTTGTTTAGAAGATTACAGTATGATTTAGTAATACCAAATCTAACCAATCATGATTTTTTTTATATTTATACAAGAAAACAAAAGGAGTAAATAAAAACTAACACGAATCAGAAATTAAATAAATAATAAAATTTAAATGTTACCACCCGGCAACGATGCGAAAAACTTGATCGACGCTTTCTAAGGAATAGAAAAGCGTGAATTATGTGATAATACTGCAAGCGCACAGATCGTGTAATATGCAGGTCAAACACAGGGAGGATTTTAAATTTTATTATTTATAAATTTCTTGGGCGAGTTAGACAAATCTTGGAGGTTGATTTTAAAAACAAACAAAACTGAAACTGCAATAAGACTATTATTGAATTGAATCAGATCTGAATCTAATCAAATATATATTCAATCCAATATGATCTAGGAAAGCAATAACAAAACAGAGATTAAAATTGCAGAAATTAAAAAATAGAAAATAGAATTAGGGTTACCGCTGAATCTAATCAGATGGTCAATCATTAATGAAAATAAGTAAAAAAATACAAATAGTTCTCTACTAAATCTAATTATGTAGACAACCCTAATTGCTAAGAAAAAAATTGCATAAAAGAGAAAAAGTAAGAGAAAACTCCCAATTCATGGATGATCTTTATTATGATATTACAAGTGTAATGACCCGCATTGGCAGAGGTATTATGATTAGTTTATTTGATTATATCAATGGTGGTTTAGAGGATTTAATGGTCATGGAATAAAATAATGATGAATATTTAATTTAAAATAATAAATTAAATAATATATTTAATTCTGAAATAATCAGAATTGGTTGAAATGACGATATGGTGTGAACCGGATCATCTGTGATGTTTAAATTCAGCTTGGAATTTAATTTGAATAACGAATATATTCAAATCGTCGACAGTTGAACATATAGTTTATAATATAATTATAAACGAGCTCGAAATGGCGCTGCAGTTCGTAAATTGGCGATTCGAACTTCAACTGAAGGTACAGGATTCGTTTTAAATCGGATTTCTGTGAAACAAGTAATGTACGGAGCTGGTGGAGTATATCTTTCTAGTGGAAGAGAAAAATTGGGATTTCGTCGTGTAGATTTTGAGATATGTCCAAATCAAATGTTAAAATAGTCGCTATAGAATCGTTTATCGCCGTAACAGTTTATTCGATATAACAAGAGATCGGCTTTGAATTTAGACAAGGTTCTTTTGGGAAATAGTGATACTTTAATTTTTAGAATTTTAGTGTAATTTTTAATTAATTAAATAAGCGACTTTTTATTTGGAGTATTTTGCACCCTGTAATCAACATTTTGGGGTTTCATAGAACAAGCTAACCTACCGATATTTTTATATTTTCGGGATCGCGGCACCTCACTGAACACGACTGTATTTTTATCTTAGTCTGCAACGCTCATACATGAATATAATTTGTATGGAATGGGGTGTGTAGCTTTTTAAAAACTTTAAAACAAACAGAGAAATCCTTTGTATTCATTCACTCACTGATATATTTACCTTTGTTAAAACATTTCCGTCGGTTCAAAGTCAAAGTCGTGGCTCCCCATTTAACAATCGAAACAATGTTAAATCCTTTATCAATCTCCACACATTCGAATGACCAGAAAGAAAACAGCAATGCTCCCAAAAGAATTCCAACCCCTATATATAAACACCCCTTAAAACCTAATCTCGTTCGCTTCCTTAAGTTAAAAATCTGTAGCCGCCACTCTTCTTCAGTTCTTTTTCTTCAAACGCAAGAAAGAAAATCAAAACAAACGAGATAAATCCCCATAAACCATATAACATATATATATATGGATTCAGTGCGAGGAGGTCTTCAAGCCAATATGTATTGTTCTGAGTTCGACTTCAATTTTTTTCGCTCGAGTGAAAGACGCAAGCTGCTGCGAAGTACTAGGGCTTGGGTTTTCAGCGAATGAAGATGGTTTGGGTCGAAATAAGGTATGTACTTGGATGGGTGTGGTTGTCTTCAGCGTGGAGTAGTAGGGAACTCAAATGATGGGTATACGGGTATGGATGAAGCAGGTATACGGTGACTGAGCGAAAGTGTGTAGGCAATGGCATTCGAAGGGTTACTGTGGGCGTGAAGCTGGGTTGTCCAGGTTGGGGCCGAGCTAAGGGAGACAGTGATGGGCAGTTTTCTCTCATGGAGGGGAGTGAAGCGGTGAGTTCTGGTGTGGAGTTGCTTGGACCATTGTGGTATGAATGAGGACGGAAGAGCATGAAACGGCAGAGGAGGGTGCAGTTTGTTTGAAGACAACAGTATGTGCGTGAGTTGGCCCCAACAGGATGAACGTATTTTCAATGAACACTGAAGAAAGGATCCAGATGTTCCTATTTCAGGAAGTAATTAACTCTTCTATAATTAAATTTTATATGATTAGTTCTATAATTGTATATCATACAAAATGGAAAACGTGGTGCAGTATGTGGGACAAAAAGGGAACATCATTTCTAGAAATAAAGTCAGTATGTGTTGAAGTGAATAAAGGAATAGTCGGCCTAAATTTTTTGAACTAAGCAAAGTAATTTAATTAATGTTTAATTAAAATATAGTTAATTATAAAATAATTTGTTAGAGGTTAACCAGGAAGTTTAAATTAAAATGACTAGGGTAGTTAATTAAAAAAAAAACTAGCGATTGCTTAAATTATTAATAGCGGAATCATATGTTTGCAGAATCATGTACACAAGGCGTCGTTGGAATCATAGTGATAAACACTACGTCATGGAAATTCTGGATACAATCAACTGATATTTTTAGTTAACTGAAAACGAACCGTTCAACGGAGCAGAACAATGTGAGTAAATCTCACTAACTCTGAACAGTTTATAATTTCATGTTGTATTTTTAGAACTGTTAGATATTGGCTGATTTACTGTATGTTGACTGTTTGATTGAACTGCTAGTCAGTTGATTTAATTTCTATATTGATTCTGTTTAACAGAATATATCATATGGAACTGAAAGTGATGTTATCTATATTGTTTAACATCTGTGATGCAGGGAAACAGGTTGGAGGAATCCAACTGGATTCCTCAACATTTATTTTACTGTTTTGCATATGTTGTGATATATGGTGGGTTATATAATCTGTTATGGATTATGGGTGTTGGAATGATATTGATCATTGTTATTCGATATTGTAAATATCATAAAAGACCCTGGGATGTAAAAAGAAGTATTTCAATGTATATTGAAATAAAGGAATTTTATAAAATCACATGATTTTATAAAAGGAATTATTTATAAAACGAACACGGTTTTATAAAAGGGATATTTATTTAGAAAATAAATAGAAGTTATAAATGGGAAATATTTGTAACGGTAAATAGAAGTTATAAATAGGAAATATTTGTAACGGTAAATAGAAGTTATAAAAAGGAAATATTTGTAACGGTAAATAGAAGTTATAAATGGGAAATATTTGTAACGGTAAATAGAAGTTATAGATAGGAATTATTTGTAATGGTAAGTAAACGTTATAAAAAGGAAATAGTTGTAACGGAAAACGTAGTTTATCAAAATGAGCTAATCGATGTTAGTTAATCGATTAGTGTTAAAGTAAAAAGGAGCTAATCGATGTTAGTTAATCGATTAGTGTTAAAGTAAAAGGAGCTAATCGATGTTAGTTAATCGATTAGTGTTAAAGTAAAAGGAGCTAATCGATGTTAGTTAATCGATTAGAGATAAAGTAAAAAGGAGCTAATCGATGTTAGTTAATCGATTAGTGTTAAAGTAAAAGGAGCTAATCGATGTTAGTTAATTGATTAGTGTTAAAGTAAAAAGGAATTAATCGATGTTAGTTTAATCGATTAGAGTAGAAGCAAATGAGTTAATCGAATATAGTTTATTCGAAGAAAGAAAAGGAGTTATCGAATATAGTTTATTCGAAAGAAGTTAAGTCAAATAGAGTTAATCCAATAGTGGTAGTCGAATAGAGTTAATTGATAAGGGTTAATCGAATAGAGTTAAGTGAAAAGAGTAAATCAAATAGAATAAATCGAATAGAGATTTATTCGAAGGAGGGTTAAGTAAGGAAGTTAGTAAAGGGATATAAAGTGAACTTTGTCTATTTCAAAGTTAGAAATGTTGTTCAGTTACGGTCTGAGAGGTAGTTCTACCCCAACTTGATTGGCTTCGTTTTTAACTAAGGAATAGTTAAGGTTCGGCAGTAAAGGAAATGGTTTGAGTTGGCATCGAGATGGTTCGTTTAAACATCTGTCTAAATCCAATGAAGAAGCTTTGGAAATGTTTTCCAAATAAGAAACCAGAAATGTTTTCTAATAAAGAAAACAAGAAATGGAAATGTTTTCCCTTGTTAATAACGTATATTTTCCAAATTTAGAAAATAAGAAATAAGGAATATAGGGAAACAGGAGATAAGTAGATTAATGAAATAAAGAGATCAAAGTTGAATGATGTTTGATCGATATAAATTTCCATTTGGAAATAATATCGTTGTTTGCACACCTGTTTTTATTCGATAGTTAAATCACAGACTATCGAAGTTTTGACCATTTTAACGTTGTTAATATGGAGAGACCGGTTGGATTATTATCCAAAGAACCACTCTATATTGGCATAAGCGTTGCGAATCATATATGCCAAAGGAAATTGAAGACGGAGTTATGCAAGGGCTATCCTGTTTACAGAATAGTGCCTTCGGTTCATCCTGTTCCTGGATGACTTGTATGGACGGATGTCTGACAGAGTATGTCCAGACGATCACGTATATTGATTTCTCCAACTGTACCAAGAGTGGAAGCGGAGAAGGAAACTTCTTTTAGCTAACGCATAATGTATGGTTGAGGACGTCAATCGGTGATTTGATGGATTTGACGATGTGGCATTCAAAGTGAATCTAGTGTGATGGAAAAGCGTAGCTTCTAGCCTCATCATCCGGTAAATGACAGAAATCGGGCAGGCAGCATGGCTAAGTCGGTCGCACCGAAGTAGGGTGTATAATCACCTGATCTAGAGTTTCATTTACTTCTAAAAATCTATTGTTGATGCTGTCCCATTCGGGAAACGGTTGCTGATCCCAACTGTTGGTGATATACATTCGATACACTCAAGCGAAATGAGTGGTCAGTCATGTGTGGCCGGGTTGCAAGATGTTCTTGTTGAACCCAGTGTATTCCTCTCTAGAGGTATACGAGCGAAATGTGATTCCATACCTTGTCATAGTTGGAAACCCATTACCCAATACGTGCTTGCGGTTTTGATTGTATACTATATATGTAGAACGTGAGATGAAAGCGTTTCTGCTAGATGATTATATATATACTGTGGTTGATAGACATTATTATAATATCAAGTTTTGATATAAAGATATTTTGGATTCTCATATGGGAAAAACCCGTTCCGTTATGCGGCGTGGTCCTATGAGATATCATTTACTTGTTCAACTGTTTCTAAACTGTTTTACTCATACCAGTCCCATGACTGACCCGGAGTTTACTTTGTTGTTTTCCCTAAACTCTTGGGTGCCTAAATTTGTACGGGCAGTCAAGTAGTCGGGATTTTACAGATATAGTTGAAGAGCTGGAGCAGGAGGCTTCAGGATCATATAGCTATAGTTATTTCCGCTGTGTTGTAAGTGTTGTACTTTGATAATGATATGTATATGCAAGTACAGATTTGTATTTCAAAGTTATGTTATGAAATATATTTATTCGTTCCGCTGTGAGATTCGTGTTACTCTGATATGGTGTTCTTCTTCTTCTTCTATTCTAAGTTTCTATCTTATCTTTCCTCACCCTCTAATTTCTTTCACTAATTACCAGGATTTTTCGATGTTTTGGTTATCGACATCGTGCTTATGTCGATAACCAAAGTCGCTCAAAATCCGGGTCGTTACAGTTGGTATCAGAGCTTAAGTTTAGAATTACTTGGCTCTGTGGCGTGACTCGGTAGAAATGGGGTTAGTAATACCCTAGACTGAGATTGAGTGTATATATACGAGTGAACGTACTTGCTATTTGATATAAAAATTTGTTTTATATTGTGGAGATTCATTGATTGAGTCGTTTATGAGTTCTGGTCGATCAGTTTGATCCACTGTATCGGTAGGAGTTACTAAACACTTGAATACGATGAACCATCATGGTATGTTTTGAAAGAGGGTAAATGAAAATAAGTTTACCCAACGTATATTTTGATATATATTGGATATATTGGTTGTTATTATAATCGAGTAAGATTATAAATTTTATGGTAATGTGAATAACCAATCAGAATTCATATAAGTGAAATACGTGAAATCAGATGAGTTAAATCTGAAATTTAAACCAGAATTGAAGTTAAGACTCTGGAGAATTGGATAAGTGTTTGTAAATGGATTTGGATTAAAAATAAGAAAAATTTAAGATCCTAGGAGATTTTAAATTGTTTTACAAACAGTGTGAATTATATTTTGAAATGAATTTCAAAGTGCAAATGTTTAGAAATGGTTTTATAGTATTGAACTCACTTCGATCGCTGGAAAATAGATTCTGATGATGACAGTTGCATCATCAGTATTCATTTTCGAGTTGTAAGTGACGAATTACTACCAAAGATACATGTTTTGAAATTGTTTTGGGAAAGACAAGTTGTGTAAAATTTCAAAATGGGATTTAAATATAGAAATTGGAATTTTTAAATAGATTTGAAATATTAACTTATTTTAAAAGAAATAAAACGAGAAGTTCTTTTATAAACGTAGTTTATAAATAGTTCTTTTATAAACGAAGTTTATAAAATGAAGTGAAAAGAATTATCATTGGATAATTCAGAAAAAAAATATACAAGTATGAAATTGAAAGGGGAACCTATTTTCCAAAGGTAGTAATATCGATTTCAAAAAGGAATTGAAATCGAGACTTATGTGAAGAATGAATAAAGAAAGTTTGAAAAGGAATTTGAAGAAAGGAAGTTCAAACATAGGATTTGAATATAAAAAATTCAAAGGGGGTTTGAATAAAGAGAATTCAAATAGAAATTGAATATAGAAATTCAAAGGGAGTTTGAATATGTGAAATTAAATGGAAGTGATATAGAATTTGAATATAGAAATTCAAATGGCGTTTGGATATAGAAAATATAAGAGATTTCAAATATAGGATTTGAATATCGAAAGTGAAAATGAAATTTGAATATAGAAGATTCAAATAGAATTGAAAGGGAATTCAATTAGTTGATAAACAAGTTAAACATATATTTGAACATGTTATACTCAAATATGAAGGTGAAATGGGCAAACCAGTAATTTGAAAATCACTTAACGGAATAAGTTAAAACGATTGGATTAAGTTGGAATGAATTAGAAATGAATGGATATACATGAGATAGGTATGGATAAGGTACGAAGGTATATAAATAGAATGCTCGACGAAAAGGTATGTATTTAATTCCATATGAGATTTTATGCGCCGTATCGGCTAGTCGCTTGGCTTTTCTTTTTCTGTTTGATTGGAGAAGGCCTGTGTGGCAGTTTGGGGATTTTCCAGATGCTCCTGGTACAAAGGAGGTTATGGCGAATTTTTCCGGGAATTTAAGGAGTTAGAATATTTTTTGGATAATTTGATAGATAGAAATCAACGTATCGATTTATAGAGAAGTCGATAAGGAAACGAACTTAGAAACAGAATAGTATAATCAAAAAGGAAGACTAGGGATAAAATCTAGTAAGAATAGAAAGAGAAAGTGTGTATGTATTTAAAGGTGAAGAATTAGTTGTATGTTATTGATTATTCGAGTAAGTAGTCATATCTGTTTTGACGTTATAAATGTTATTCAGTCAAGGTCTGAGAGGTAGTTATACCCCAACTTGATTGATTTCATTATTAACCAATAAATAGTAAGATTTCAGGCTCGAAGATCAATGTTGAATAAGAGTTAGTTGAATAGAGTATTTGGGTTGTCGTAACGATGTTTTACACAACATCTGTTTTAACCCAAATAAGTGTAAGCTGGGAAATAGAATAATAGATATTTCCTAAGTATAGAAATAAACGAGATTGAAAGAGAGATAAGTAATTGGAATATTTTCCAATTATAAATAGCATATATTTTCTAAAGTTTAGAAAATAAAGGAAGGCGATATTCGGAAATGTTTTCCAAATAACATAAAAGGCCAATATGGTTATTGAAAATATTTGGTTAACAAATATTGATGAAGAAATAGAGAAGGGATTTAACTAATGGAATATTAATTAAGGGCTCAGTGACATGTTCAAAAAGGAAAATTTGATTTTTGAAAAGAGTAAACTGTTTGAAAACTCCCTGGGAAAGACTGTTTGAATTAAGAACAAGTTTAACAGAAATTTGTGAAAGCAAAATTTGAATTAAAGTAAAGCCAGTAAAGTGGTAACTGAGATTGAATTAGAATGATATCAAGACAAATTGGATTGTGAGATTCAAATTTGAAGTAAATGTGATAATCAAGTTAAGAGCTGGGAATCGAGAAGAAACTCGAGTTGAAATGATATTTAGCGTGGTAAAAAGGCGAATGGTTGTGTTGGGGATAAAAGCAATTTGGAATTTGATCGGGATGACCCTTGTATCTGCTGAATTGATAGTAGATGTGAAGGATATAATGATATGCCGACAAAAGGTACAAGTTTATATTTCTATTAGATATAAGATTTATGAGCCGAATTGGCAAGCCGCTTGGCTGTTTGGTTTTCTTTTGGGTTGGAGATGGCCCAGAGAGGCGAGTTGGAGTTTGACCTATTGACTAGTACAAAGGAGGTACTGGCGAAAATTTTTCGAAGAGTTAAGGTGTTAGAAAATTTTCAGGATCTTTGGAAATTTTCGTTGATAAGAATTAATTAATAATTTTAATTGAAATTAAATTGGTTCAGTTGAAACTGAAGTTAAGAAGTGAACAAATACGTTCTAACCAGTCGATAGGGTCGTCCTCTGCCTTTTAGCAATTTCGAGGACGAAATTATTTTAAGTGGGGAAGATTGTAATGACCCGCATTGGCAGAGGTATTATGATTAGTTTATTTGATTATATCAATGGTGGTTTAGAGGATTTAATGGTCATGGAATAAAATAATGATGAATATTTAATTTAAAATAATAAATTAAATAATATATTTAATTCTGAAATAATCAGAATTGGTTGAAATGACGATATGGTGTGAACCGGATCATCTGTGATGTTTAAATTCAGCTTGGAATTGAATTTGAATAACGAATATATTCAAATCGTCGACAGTTGAACATATAGTTTATAATATAATTATAAACGAGCTCGAAATGGCGCTGCAGTTCGTAAATTGGCGATTCGAACTTCAACTTAAGGTACATGATTCGTTTTAAATCGGATTTCTATGAAACAAGAAATGTACGGAGCTGGTGGAGTATATCTTTCTAGTGGAAGAGAAAAATTGGGATTTCGTCGTGTAGATTTTGAGATATGTCCAAATCAAATGTTAAAATAGTCGCTATAGAATCGTTTATCGACCGTAACAGTTTATTCGATATAACAAGAGATCGGCTTTGAATTTAGACAAGGTTCTTTTGGGAAATAGTGATAATTTAATTTTTAGAATTTTAGTGTAATTTTTAATTAATTAAATAAGCGACTTTTTATTTGGAGTATTTTGCACCCTGTAATCAACATTTTGGGGTTTCATAGAACAAGCTAACCTACCGATATTTTTATATTTTCGGGATCGCGACACCTCACTGAACATGACTGTATTTTTATCTTAGTCTGCAACGCTCATACATGAATATAATTTGTATGGAATGGGGTGTGTAGCTTTTTAAAAACTTTAAAACGAATAGAGAAATCCTTTGTATTCATTCACTCACTGATATATTTACCTTTGTTAAAACATTTCCGTCGGTTCAAAGTCAAAGTCGTGGCTCCCCATTTAACAATCGAAACGGTGTTAAATCCTTTATCAATCTCCACACATTCGAATGACTAGAAAGAAAACAGCAATGCTTCCAAAAGAATTCCAACCCTTATATATAAACACCCCTTAAAACCTAATCTCGTTCGCTTCCTTAAGTTAAAAATCTGTAGCCGCCACTCTTCTTCAGTTCTTTTTCTTTAAATGCAAGAAAGAAAATCAAAACAAACGAGATAAATCCCCATAAACCATATAACATATATATATGGATTCAGTACGAGGAGGTCTTCAAGCCGATATGTATTGTTCTGAGTTCGACTTCAATTTTTTTCGCTTGAGTGAAAGACGCAAGCTGCTGCGAAGTACTAGGGCTTGGGTTTTCAGCGAATGAAGATAGTTTGGGTCGAAATAAGGTATGTACTTGGATGGGTGTGTTTGTCTTCAGCGTGGAGTAGTAGGGAACTCAAATGATGGGTATACGGGTATGGATGGAGCAGGTATACGGTGACTGAGCGAAAGTGTGTAGGCAATGGCATTCGAAGGGTTACTGTGGGCGTGAAGCTGGGTTGTCCAGGTTGGTGCCGAGCTAAGGGAGACAGTGATGGGCAGTTTTCTCTCATGGAGGGGAATGAAGCGGTGAGTTCTGGTGTGGAGTTGCCTGGACCATTGTGGTATGAATGAGGACGGAAGAGCATGAAACGGCAGAGGAGGGTGCAGTTTGTTTGAAGACAACAGTATGTGCGTGAGTTGGCCCCAACAGGATGAACGTATTTTCAATGAACACTGAAGAAAGGATCCAGATGTTCCTATTTCAGGAAGTAATTAACTCTTCTATAATTAAATTTTATATGATGAGATCTATAATTGTATATCATACAAAATGGAAAACGTGGTGCAGTATGTGGGACAAAAAGGGAACATCATTTCTAGAAATAAAGTTAGTATGTGTTGAAGTGAATAAAGGAATAGTCGGCCTAAATTTTTTGAACTAAGCAAAGTAATTTAATTAATGTTTAATTAAAATATAGTTAATTATAAAATAATTTGTTAGAGGTTAACAAGGAAGTTTAAATTAAAATGACTAGGGTAGTTAATTAAAAAAAACTAGCGATTGCTTAAATTATTAATAGCGGAATCATATGTTTGCAGAATCATGTACACAAGGCGTCGATGGAATCATAGTGATAAACGCTACGTCATGGAAATTCTGGATACAATCAACTGATATTTTTAGTTAACTGAAAACGAACCGTTCAACGGAGCAGAACAATGTGAGTAAATCTCACTAACTCTGAACAGTTTATAATTTCATGTTGTATTTTTAGAACTGTTAGATATTGGCTGATTTACTGTATGTTGACTGTTTGATTGAACTACCAGTCAGTTGATTTAATTTCTATATTGATTCTGTTTAACAGAATATATCATATGGAACTGAAAGTGATGTTATCTATATTGTTTAACATCTGTGATGCAGGGAAACAGGTTGGAGGAATCCAACTGGATTCCTCAACATTTATTTTACTGTTTTGCATATGTTGTGATATATGGTGGGTTATATAATCTGTTATGGATTATGGGTGTTGGAATGATATTGATCATTGTTATTCGATATTGTAAATATCATAAAAGACCCTGGGATGTAAAAAGAAGTATTTCAATGTATATTGAAATAAAGGAATTTTATAAAATCATATGATTTTATAAAAGGAATTATTTATAAAACGAACACGGTTTTACAAAAGGGATATTTATTTAGAAAATAAATAGAAGTTATAAATGGGAAATATTTGTAACGGTAAATAGAAGTTATAAATAGGAAATATTTGTAACGGTAAATAGAAGTTATAAAAAGGAAATATTTGTAACGGTAAATAGAAGTTATAAATGGGAAATATTTGTAACGGTAAATAGAAGTTATAGATAGGAATTATTTGTAACGGTAAGTAAACGTTATAAAAAGGAAATAGTTGTAACGGAAAACGTAGTTTATCAAAATGAGCTAATCGATGTTAGTTAATCGATTAGTGTTAAAGTAAAAAGGAGCTAATCGATGTTAGTTAATCGATTAGTGTTAAAGTAAAAGGAGCTAATCGATGTTAGTTAATCGATTAGTGTTAAAGTAAAAGGAGCTAATCGATGTTAGTTAATCGATTAGAGATAAAGTAAAAAGGAGCTAATCGATGTTAGTTAATCGATTAGTGTTAAAGTAAAAGGAGCTAATCGATGTTAGTTAATCGATTAGTGTTAAAGTAAAAAGGAATTAATCGATGTTAGTTTAATCGATTAGAGTAGAAGCAAATGAGTTAATCGAATATAGTTTATTCGAAGAAAGAAAAGGAGTTATCGAATATAGTTTATTCGAAAGAAGTTAAGTCAAATAGAGTTAATCCAATAGTGGTAGTCGAATAGAGTTAATTGATAAGGGTTAATCGAATAGAGTTAAGTGAAAAGAGTAAATCAAATAGAATAAATCGAATAGAGATTTATTCGAAGCAGGGTTAAGTAAGGAAGTTAGTAAAGGGATATAAAGTGAACTTTGTCTATTTCAAAGTTAGAAATGTTGTTCAGTTAAGGTCTGAGAGGTAGTTCTACCCCAACTTGATTGGCTTCGTTTTTAACTAAGGAATAGTTAAGGTTCGGCAGTAAAGGAAATGGTTTGAGTTGGCATCGAGATGGTTCGTTTAAACATCTGTCTAAATCCAATGAAGAAGCTTTGGAAATGTTTTCCAAATAAGAAACCAGAAATGTTTTCTAATAAAGAAAACAAAAAATGGAAATGTTTTCCCTTGTTAATAACGTATATTTTCCAAATTTAGAAAATAAGAAATAAGGAATATAGGGAAACAGGAGATAAGTAGATTAATGAAATAAAGAGATCAAAGTTGAATGATGTTTGATCGATATAAATTTCCATTTGGAAATAATATCGTTGTTTCCACACCTGTTTTTATTCGATAGTTAAATCACAGACTATCGAAGTTTTGACCATTTTAACGTTGTTAATATGGAGAGACCGGTTGGATTATTATCCAAAGAACCACTCTATATTGGCATAAGCGTTGCGAATCATATATGCCAAAGGAAATTGAAGACGGAGTTATGCAAGGGCTATCCTGTTTACAGAATAGTGCCTTCGGATCATCCTGTTCCTGGATGACTTGTATGGACGGATGTCTGACAGAGTATGTCCAGACGATCACGTATATTGATTTCTCCAACTGTACCAAGAGTGGAAGCGGAGAAGGAAACTTCTTTTAGCTAACGCATAATGTATGGTTGAGGACGTCAATCGGTGATTTGATGGATTTGACGATGTGGCATTCAAAGTGAATCTAGTGTGATGGAAAAGCGTAGCTTCTAGCCTCATCATCCGGTAAATGACAGAAATCGGGCAGGCAGCATGGCTAAGTCGATCGCACCGAAGTAGGGTGTATAATCACCTGATCTAGAGTTTCATTTACTTCTAAAAATCTATTGTTGATGCTGTCCCATTCGGGAAACGGTTGCTGATCCCAACTGTTGGTGATATACATTCGATACACTCAAGCGAAATGAGTGGTCGGTCATGTGTGGCCGGGTTGCAAGATGTTCTTGTTGAACCCAGTGTATTCCTCTCTAGAGGTATACGAGCGAAAGGTGATTCCATACCTTGTCATAGTTGGAAACCCATTACCCAATACGTGCTTGCGGTTTTGATTGTATACTATATATGTAGAACGTGAGATGAAAGCGTTTCTGCTAGATGATTATATATATACTGTGGTTGATAGACATTATTATAATATCAAGTTTTGATATAAAGATATTTTGGATTCTCATAAGGGAAAAACCCGTTCCGTTATGCGGCGTGGTCTTATGAGATATCATTTACTTGTTCAACTGTTTCTAAACTGTTTTACTCATACCAGTCCCATGACTGACCCGGAGTTTACTTTGTTGTTTTCCCTAAACTCTTGGGTGCCTAAATTTGTACGGGCAGTCAAGTAGTCGGGATTTTACAGATATAGTTGAAGAGCTGGAGCAGGAGGCTTCAGGATCATATAGCTATAGTTATTTCCGCTGTGTTGTAAGTGCTGTACTTTGATAATGATATGTATATGCAAGTACAGATTTGTATTTCAAAGTTATGTTATGAAATATATTTATTCGTTCCGTTGTGAGATTCGTGTTACTTTGATATGGTGTTCTTCTTCTTCTTCTATTCTAAGTTTCTATCTTATCTTTCCTCACCCTCTAATTTCTTTCACTAATTACCAGGATTTTTCGATGTTTTGGTTATCGACATCGTGCTTATGTCGATAACCAAAGTCGCTCAAAATCCGGGTCGTTACAACAAGGGTATTTATAGGATAGATAGCCAACCTAAACCATAATACAATCACAAATGGGCATTAGTTAATTCTATTGAAATTGGGCCTTTCTTCTTTTCCTCTTGCTTTCTTGATATTCATTGATTTATGATATACGTAGCCTTTCTACCAGTTATTTTTTTGTCCAAAAAGCAATTGGATGTGAGATCTTCGTCAGCAAGTCTTCATATGTAAATATACAGCAATTTGATCTCTATTTTTACATTTTCTGACTGCATGTGGCTAAGTCGGTATATCTGTAAAAGTGACAAAATAAAACCCAAGTAATATTTATTTATGTATAAAAGATAAGATATTAGAGAATAAAATAAACACATTTCTATGTTAATCATCTCTTTTTGTGAGCCGTTGGAGAATGGCAAGATTCTCCCTTTTGTTATATTTATATATGTTTTCCAAAAAACAAGTGTTAAATATTCCTTTATGGAATATATTTGATTGTTGTGTCGGTTTATTCCATTTTTGGAATTTGAATGTATTTAGTTGGTTGATAGTATGGTTTTATAGACTACAGTTTATAAAATTATTATGGCTTGATTAGAACTTAAATTACGGTATATTTGAAAAGGTAATTTCAAAAGAATTTGTAAAAAAATGTTTGAAGTAGATTTTAAAATATTTGGTTATGACTAAATTGGGCTTTTGGAAGTTTTTCTAATCAAAAGACTTGCCAGGTAGATTCAATTACTCTAGTAGTTGTTTTTGGAGGAACCAGAATACCATTGAACGGTCCATGTTGTTTGTTTTAGAGTTATACCGTGCTTCGATGGAAGGAACCATCTCTTGTCATAATTGATTTTGATTTGGTTTTGGTTTGTATTCAAAGAGATGTGAATATATAAATTTGGATATAAAAACCAGGGAAGGTAGTCTACCATTTTCTCTTAGAAATTTGGATTCATATTAGTTTGTTATAGGATAACCCTATGTATTATGGTTGCATATGTTGTTTGTTATTTATATTACCATTATTACCAGTTGCATCATGTTTGTTTGTAGCTATGATTGTTGCATTGTTTATGGATATGTTAGTTGTTGCTTTATTACTTGTATTTTTTCTTAACACTTTTTAGGGTTATGTAAGTATATATAGGTTTGGAAGCAAAAGTTTGCATGCTAGCTTATAACTTTTGGTTTCATGGTAAAGATATGTTTTGCCCGACAAAATGGTACGTATTTTGGGTTACATGCTGTACTTGGATCTTATATATTGTTTCACTACGTTTTGAGATGCCTCATCACTGAGATGAGATGTATAGTGTCGTATTTTGTTTTGTGAAATTTTTCGAATTGAGCCGTACAAATGAGATGCTGTCAAAATTTTCCAAAAATTTCTTGTGTTAGGAAAATTTAATGATTTTTGTAACAAATGTTTATGACAGTTTAAACTTGGGGTTTTTTGTCATTCCTTTCCTTTAGGAATTTCGGGGATGAAATTATTTTAAGGGGAGTGAATGTAACAACCTGGTTTTTTATAATGGGAATATTTAATTATTTAAATATTCAAAATAATTAATTTTAAGATTTACTGATTTTGATTATATTTATTTGCGATTTGGAATCTTGATTCAACTTAAATTTGAACTTTTGAGTTTAAAAATCAATTCAAGATATTTTAAAGACATAGATAATCCTATTTGAATATGAACGATAATAAGAACTTGTTATCAAAAAATTTGAATGTTAGAAATTCTAAATTTTGAAATTCATGATTTGAGTATTAATTAATATGAATTCAACAATTTCATGTATGATCATTTAGTTGATCAATATTGATTTTAAATCCATTTTGTAAATCAATGGCTAATAATATAGAGTTTGGATTTGAATTGATATTCAGATCGTATCTTCAAATAATATTTTAATATAGAAAGTAGCTAATTTTCAAACGTTTTCGGAATTCGACGAAACTAGTTTTATCGGATCTAGTGTAATAAATTAAATGAAAATTAGGTACAAATCCCTAAAACCAAACTTAATTAGGCTTATATCCCTCCCTAAGTTTTCATTCAAACCCTCCCCCATATTTGAATTTCTGCCTTTTTCGTTTTTTGCCAAAAAAAGGCGCTGACATATATATATATATATATATATATATATATATATATATATATATCTAAATTCTAGAAATATTCTTGGAAGTCCACATAATTTAAAAAAAAAGTTGCATACATGTATGCAACTATTACCAGTAGTTGCATACATGTGTGCAACTGTTGCAAAAGATGTTTTGGCTTGAAAATCTGGACCGAAACTTGCATACATGTGTGCAACTATTTGAAATACTTGCACACATGTATGCATGTATTACACGAAGAACACTCAAGTGAAATATAGCCTACGGATTTATTGCACACTTTTATGTAAGAATTATGCAAAACTTGCACATATGTATGCAACAAAAACAAATGGAATACTTGCACATATGTATGAAGGAAAACTCAAATATATGCATACTGTTATGCATTTAACTGCTGTTTCGCTGTTTTTTTTTGTTTTTAATGCCACGTTTGATAGTTTTTTGATATGAATTTTTTGTCGAGTGCATGTTTAATTTAAATATGAATTTACGTGTGTTTTTAAATTATTATTTTAGTGAATTTTCGAAAAATAGGAACTAAATTTACAATAAGTTTATGACCGGACCTGAGCCTAATTTAAAACCTTAACAGGGACCTGTAAAAAACGCACCCATAAATTAATGTAAGATTTCAATTTTCGTATCCAGTAGAGTTGATATGTGGTCTTGCGCGATATAAACGCATATTGATAATCGATTAGAAATTATAATTTAATTTTATTAATAACCGTTAAATATGTTTGAATTAGCTTTTGAAACTTATTCCATTGTTTCCAAAATATGGGTTATTAGCTACGTTTGATAGTTAGAAAGTCTCATTTCCAGTTCGGAAATTTTTAACCTAGATGAATAGTGTTTTTTGGAGGGTATAAACACATTAACTTCTTCCATTTTGTTAAAACCCTAGACTCCACTTACATTTCTTACAAATTAATGGTTACAATTTAATCTTCCAATCCATCCACTTTTAGCCAAAACTGCCAATTAGAAAGTTGTTCCTATCGACGTTTAGAGTCGATCCATGCCAGATCTTGACGATCGGAGGTTGTTAGTGGCCAGAAATCCACTAGAACCAAGACTCCTCATTTTCGAATTTTCTAGATTTGTGTGCGCCTCGATGACTTTTAGACGCGGGTCCCTTAAGTGAAGTGTTGCACAAGGGGAATGGCTTTCGGTCCCCGGTGGTGCAGTCCGCAATGGTAGCCGCTGGTCGGAGTTCTTTATGTATTTGTGTTTTCCATTATCATGGGGTTTCATGATGAATGGCGGCGAGGTGGGGCCCAGGATTTCTGGTGGAGGGTCGCCTTGGATAGGTGATGGCAATGGTAGGGAGGTGCAACGGTCCGGTCATCGGGAGGAGGAACGACATGCATTCGCTTTGGGTCGAGGTCGTTCGTGTGTACCTGGGGGATATCACGATTTATTCATAAGTTAGGCCACTAATTTAGTTAATTAGTCTATGGTTAAGGTAAGTTAATGATTTTTGTTAACTATTATACTTATTTCAATCCAACTATAAACATGTAACATGCGTATCTTTTTCACACGAGGTTGGATTCGCACGAAACACATTGCGTTGGGTTCCTATTCATGAATGCTACGAGTACGAGTTGGTTTGGAGTGATTTGGAGCTATTGGGATTTTTATGTAATTTCAAATAGTAGTTTGGAATTATATAAATTGACATGAAATCGACGAATTATATTAGATGGTGAGTTAACTCTCACACTTTCTGTAGTACTATATTTTCATATTGTATAATATAAATAATATTAATTGGATCGATATTTATTTGTATGATATGTTTGCTTGTTCGTTAGGTTGATTGGTTTATTTACTGCTTTGTTGGTGGATGTTAATATATATTCTCGTCTATGAACAAATGACCTTTGACATTACCTGCTTTTAAGCGGATAATCATCTTAAACGAATTACATTATATTATCCCTTCTATATGCACATAAATAACCATTTTGTTGCAGGGGACTGTAAAAATGAAAGCGAAGTGTACGTAGCGAATTATTTGGCAATGGAACACTTCGAAAATCTTCACGTCTATGTGTGATTATTATGGGATCAATAAATTCCTTTAATTATTCATAATTATTCCCATTCATCCATTCGTCTATATTTATATTTTCTTGCATTTGTTTGTTATGTTCGTTTATCACCCAAAATTTGACTTATGCAAATTACCATATTGATTATATTGTCGATGATAAAAGTAAATTAAACAATTCGTTTAGTATAAGCTTGTGTTTTCACAGAGTCAATGTTTGAATAAATTATCATTTTAACTAATGATATTTATAAATTTATTTATTATTTCAGTTAATAATATGATTTAATTATATATTTTAACAAATGATAATTGAGACTTATTTTGCATAAGTAACAAGCTGAGAATTTATTTTTCATTCTAATAAAAGAAAATTAGAATTGAATTAATTATTATTGTTATTGAAACTTTATTTTAATTAATTACATTAATTAACGATTAATTGGAACTTAAAAATCATTGAAATAAATGATGCTTTAGTTCTAATAACTTATTTTTAACTAATGGGATTTGAACTGATTGGTCAGTTTTTATTTACTTTTAAAAGGAAATTGAATTGTTTTGATAAAATGAATAAAGCCACTTTAATTGATCGAATATAAATGGTTTAAGAATAATTAACAGATTTATTATAAGGTTTAGAACTTAATTCATAGAATGTTTGCAAAAAAATGAATTTATTGATTATGGAAGACCACAAATGTGATTTATAACTTTATGGGATAATTAATGTTGGTTTAAAAATTATAAACAAAATTAATATTTGGTTTATTTTCCTTTGAGAGTATTAAAGATAGATTTTAAGTTATAAAAGGAAAGTTATAAATTGTCTTTATTGATCTTTAATATTTACTTTAAGTTGGTTAAAGTAATTAAACTTAATAAAATACCTTTTGGATAAATAATTTCATTTAGTTCGTATAAATGATAGTTTTACAAAAATGAATGTCTGTCTGAAATAGATATAGTTGAAATTTAATATAAGTGTAAGATGAGTTGGGATTTATCGAAATCGATGTTTTCAAATTAACATTGGTTTCGAATTTTCTTTAAATGCGCTTGGAAATATAATTACCTCTTTAAAACTAATACTTAAAATAATATTGTTAAAAGTGTTTTCTTTCAAATATCTAAAATGTGAAAACCAAGCATCAATTCGAGTTTTGAAGTATAATGGTTTCCGACACGAATATGGAAAGAAATTTCCATAAATGATATCGCTTATATGGAAATTATTTAGTTATACTCTTATCACTAGAAGATGAAGTATAAAAACTTTCCTCTATCTCAAAGTTTGAAAACATTGTTCGGACGATGCCTAGGGGTTACACTACCTCAACTTATCCGAATTTATTTTTAACTAAGAGATAGTATAAGTTCTGGACTGATAAACAGTGATAAGGGAATCGTGATTTAGTTTCCATATACGATCATTTTTGAATATTCCTGATAGTTGATTTAACAACTATTGGTTTAGCTTTCTTGAGTTGTATCGTCAAATCAAAACGATTTGTTGCTATTTGAGCACTGTTATCCTTTATTGAAATAGATGAACCAAAAGTTAGAGTGGAAGTCAAGCTATGTAGGGTTGCTGCCATAAGGGTATCATCACATTTATTCTAGACTTGATTCGGTTATGTTCGCGCGTAGATGTGAAGTACTTGGATTCTCGAATTTTGTACGGAGTCCAGTATGAACGTTTCCGAGAGCCATCAGAGTTCTCAGTATAATCTAGAGGTATACTTTCGGTTAGGGTAGCACACTCTCCTATTCATTATTTGTTTGGAAAACTTATCATTTTTTTCGCTTGACTAGATAATTAAAAGTATTCCTATTTTAAATTTTCCTCGTGAAGATATAAACCCTTCGCGATATTTATTTAGTTTTAAATCTATGATGAGATTGGATGATATTGAGATTGACCTAGTCCATGGTTAATGGTGCGATCACATTTTCTTTAGTAAAATTACTTTAATTTGTTGGATCCAAATACTTGGATTTGTATTTGTTTCCATCAAGAAGTGTTGTATGCACTTCTCTATGGATTGTTTGGGTATTTCCCTTTAGTTGATATTCATATAGTTGGTATATGGCAATTGTTTCCTAGTTTATTCCAACATTTGTATATTGGGTCGTTGCTAATTTATGTTATTATTGTGAGGTAAAAAACCACTCTACAATCAGTGGTGTGGTCTCATAGAATTATTATATAATTTATTTTACTTGAGTTTTCTCAAGTTGTATTCCAGGATGATCCGTGTATTATTTAATTGTAATATTCAAGTCAGACCGAGCTTGTCTTCAGGTTGTCTTCTATTGGATGTGGAGCTCATGGAGTAGATTTGGAAGTTTGCTTATCAAAATATTTTATTTCCATTGTATTTTAATTTTACCTATCAATATTGTAAGGTCTGAATTGTATCACTTCCTACCTGATAGGATTAACTCTGATATACATTGTATCTTAGAGTGACAGTCCGTTTGTCGTTATTATTATTTTATTTTGTTGTTTCTGGTATGAGATTCTGTGTTTCTTCTGTTCTTTTCTTTTTCTTTTTACCCTAACAATCTACGTTTTCGATGATTTGATGTTCGACATCAAAGTACATTGGTCGTATTCAGTGTTGACTTCCGATGGTCGGAAAAGTGGGTTGTTACATTAACCCATTCTAGTTTATTTAATTTAATATAACAATGAATTCAAACACAAAAAAGGGGTTTAAATTTTTCGCAAAATTTCAAACTCAAGATTAGAGCATCGAAAAGGATAAAGGATGGAAATTTCTATCAAGACAGATTACAAATGATTGAATACCACACATGGAATACTACAGAATGAAATACACTCCTAGACATATTCCGTAAGCTCGAAACTACCCATAGCTCGAATAAAATGAGTCACGAGAAAAAATAACATGAAACTGAATAAGTGATGCACGTGTTATCCTTCCACGTTGTAACAGATGTACTATTTCGCTTTTGTGCTGTGTTTATTGTATTTTTTTTATGAACCTCTGCTCAAATACCAAATGTGACACCCCACCCCAAGACCAACTCTAATAAGGAGCAATAACAAGTAATATCTTCTATTAGAGAAGACAATAGGGCTGGTTTGGGGTGACCATCCATAGTTCTACATTAGATGTGTGTCGAATACGTCGAATTGTTGTATAAATTTTTCTTTCCTACCTTAAGTGTATTGACGTACTTGATTCATCTAATATAGAGTTGCGATGGCTAAGGATCGTATTCAAAATAATTTACAATACTTTACATATAACAGATCACATAACAGATGCAATCATAGAATACAACATATACATATGCTATAAATTCAAATAGTTATTTATAAAACATAGATAAATACAACATTTCCAAATGAATGATTGTATAGCGACTCAAATAATCGAATACAACAAGGAAATGGCTCCAATGATAAAGTCCAAGCGGAATTAGCTAACCTCGTATCAACAGCAAGCTATTATCTGAAACAACTCGGTATTACCCAACGTTACATACATGGATTAGTCTAGATTACGTATCACCTTGCCACTGCTGCTTCACGAAACCAAGACACTCCCACATGTTCAAAAAAAAAAAAAAAACTACCCAACATTTGCTCATCTCCTCATTCACAAAGTAAAGCCTCATTATAATTCCTTTCCCTCCTCCTGTTCAAATACATTGCACTTCATGCACTTATACCCCACTTCTGCTCCAGAACCACTCAACTAATCTGCTTTTTCCTCTACCGACCCACCCACTCGCCAATATTTACTGTCCGGCTGTCTCCATCTCCGTCTTCTCGCCAACATCACGCATCTGTGCTTCATCCCTGCTCCCACCGTGCTTCTGACAGTGATTCACCATGTCCCCGCGAGTCACGTCATCTGAGACCGCCACCACCGCACATCGCTATGAATCCGCCTCTCTCCGTCCTGACCTCGGCTTGGCAGACCCGCAACCGTCCCAGTTGTCTTCATTCTTCACACATGTGATATCACTATTCTCCCTTTTCATTCCCAACACATTACCTGACCTCCCCAACCCACACATGTCTGCTGTTTATTCAATTTCCATACTCAAACTACCGACATATACATGTATATAATTAAAACTGCTACTTTGTTTAATATATTTTATTCTATTTGAGGCTTGCGGTTTCTCTTAACAAAAAAGAAAGTGGGGAAATAAATGAGGTTGGACAAGCTTTTTATAGAAAAGGACGAGAGGATAAGTATAATGTCTTTCATGGAGCTAACGGCGTAGGTTAGGTAGCATGCAGAACTCATTTCATTTGTCCTTTTTGAATTTATGTTGATGGATGGCGAAGAGACAGGCTTAGGATAGGAGAAGAAGCATATACACTGTACAGTTTTAAATAGGGTAGCTAGCCCTGTTAATTCTTGCGTTGAAATGATAAGATAAGGTGGCAGTTGTAATGGCAAGAACTGGTGGTTGTAGTGATAATTCAAGGAGGTCGGTAGCTCTGTTTTGGTGATGAAGTGTAGGCACGTTCAAGAAGGCAGGGTAGCTGAAAACTTAAGCATGAAGTTGTATCTGTGATTTCACTTGGATTTGAAAATACTTGAAGCTGCGTGTAAATTCCTTTTCATACATAGGTATCTTGTACTGATTTTAGTATAGAGCAGCTGTGTTGAAAATACATGTCATACAGCTGGTGTACTTAAAATGATATATTCTAGCATTATTGCATTTCAGAAAAAGTATGAAGATTTATTGACCATACTGCGTGTTTATGGACTTATTTCACTGCTACTACAAATTATCAAGCTAAATATTAGTTAAAATAACTACTTCAGCATATGCCTTGCTGGAAGAAGATAGTGGGAGTAGGTGTGCATGCTTACTGTAAAAGATAGGTAGCTGGGTGTATGGTGTCATGTTGTCGTTTGAAAGGTTACATATTATAGAAGTAAAAATTGCAAGATGTTTCATTTTTATCTTATTTTAATTAAGCTCTTTATTTTATTTTTTATACGCAACGATTTCAGTATTTGAAGTTATCTCCATGGCACTAGTGTTTAATACCAACGCCAATTTAATTAAATCGAAGAATGACGTAGTCTTTGAACCCAAGTTTTATTTTCTTTTTCTTAGTGACTGTTTGTAATAACCCGAAAAATCCGAGCCAATTTAAAAATTTTATTTTGGCAATTTTGATGAATTTTGAATATTTAAAATGATTTATTTTAAATAATAACGACGAGAAATTTATTTTTAACAGAATTAGAACGTATATATTTATTTGAATTGGCGTTAGAATGTAAATATTTATTTTAATTATAAAAGGAATTGAAAATGGCGTGGTAGTTTGAAAATTCGATTTCAAATTTCAAATGAATGTACAGGATTCAAAATAAACCGGATTTTAGTGAAACCAAAAATATTAGAATCTATTTGAGAATATCTTTCCAACGAATCCGAAAAATTGAAATTTCATAGCGGGAATAAAAAGTTATGCCCAGTTGAAAATTCAGAATAGTCGTTATGGAATTTTAGCCCTTAAAAATGGAAATTTTGCAAACGACCACCGTTTTCAACGTAACCACTTTTGTTGGATCCGTGATGTCAAGTTATTGCTAGATTCCAAAATTCGTAATTTTCTGAATCAATATGTGAGCGTGGCAAAAGAAAACATATTTTAACAGTTTTAGTCAATTTCGATCGACCAGAAAATGGCCATTTTTCAAACAGTCTCAGAATTTGACGAAATTAGTTTTGATAGGATCGTATCATCAATACGAAGCTAGAAAATATTTTTTGGGAATTTTTAGAGTCCGTATGTGGCCCCGGTAAATTGAAATGTGCGTTCAAATTCAATATATAGATTTATATTTTGATTTTGATGGAAACCGATCGAAACAACCAAACTGGTTTACGATACATATCCCATTATGTTCGGAATGGGGGTAATTAGTTACAGATGACAGGCGGTGAGCCTCGTTTGGTGATCGAAATTTAAAGTTACTTTTTGGGGATTTAAAATAATATAAAAATATATTAATAAATATGGTCAACTCTTCACTCTCTCTCTCTTCCCTTTACCTTCCTCCCTCTCGTTCCTCTTCTGAACAAAACGAAAAAAAGAAAAAAAAGAGAAGACCCGTCGTCGCCCAGACCCCTCCCTCCCCCGTCGATTCAGCGCCGTCGCCGCCTAGGGGGCCACCGCACCCCCTCCCTCTAACTCCTCCTCGCGTTTCGCCCTCCTCCCTCCCTTTCCTCTTGGAACCGACGAGCCCCCAAACCCTTCCCCTCCACCACTGACGCGCCGCCATGCTCCCTCTCCGCCTCCACCTCCCATTGACCTGCGTCGCCTTGAGCCATCCCCCACTTTTCCATTTTGAAGGTAAATCTTTACTTATTTTAGTTTATTTATTTTTGTTTTGTTTATTTAATTTTCTTTTCTATTTTTATATGTAAAATAAATAAATGTTTTGATTTTTATGTAAATGGAAAAAAATTAGATTTTTGAAATGATTTTAGAATTAAAAATACGATTTTTATTGTATGTAAGGATCGGATTTTTATTGTAGATGAAGAAGTGATTTTTAAATAAAAAGAATGGATTTTTATTAACATAAAGATGAGATCTTTATGTATGTAAAGTTACGATTTTTAACAATATAAAGTGATGATCTTTGTTTGTTTAAAAATGCGATCTTTGTTTGTTTAAAAATATAATCTTTGCTTGTATAAGAAGATGATTTTTATATTATGTAGATAATAAAAATATGATTTTTATATTGTATAGATAGTAAAAATTTGATCTTTATATATGTAGCAAAGTAAAAATATGATTTTCATATATGTAAAGGCATTGTAAAAATGTGATTTTTATAATATCACAGCGAAGTAAAAATGTAATTTTTAGCTATGTAAAAATTCGATTTTTATTATATATGAAGCGAAATAAAAATTCGATCTTTATATAAGAAGTGGAAATATAAAAATATAATTTTTATATAGAAAGAAGCGATAAAAATATATGATTTATATATATATAGGAAATGCCATTGTAAAAGTGTGATTTTTAATGTGAACAGCGGGAAAAGGTCGCATTGGAATTTTGGACATATCCGAACCGTTCAGAAATAGATAATGGCGGAGTGGATCCCAAAGTTGAGAACTCCTCACTTTTAATTTTATTTTCTAGTTTGAAATATATACTAGGATGCAGACGGTGCTTAGCAGCACCCGACACCCGTCGTCCACAGACCATGGATGACTTGTATGTTTGATTGATCTGTTGTGAAAGTTGATTGTGAGATGTGGAATGAAAATAAGTATTTTATAGTTAAAAATAAAAAAATTTAACGTGTATATAAAATGAAATAAATATTTATAAACAAATCAGACGATTTGTTTGTGTACACACATTTGACTGATATTGATTGGGACGATAAATTTTACACATCGCCCAACTGCACAAATAAAATTCATTATTTGTTGATTGAAACCCCACACGGGTATTCGGGTGATATATGACATACATTAATCCCAATAATTAGCTATATGTCAATCGATTGGTTGACAGACTGTTATAAACGTTGAATATTTATATTTGATGCTTATGCAGTGTAGAATGCACTTTGGATGATGGTTGACTGTGTGTGATTGTTGTTGTGTACGTGTGCTGCATGAAATCAATATAAATCAAATTATATGGTGATTGACTGTGTCTGATTCCAGTTCAGAAAAGAATAAATATTTTAAAATAACGAATATTTTAAAATACCGAATATTTTCAAATAATATTCAGTAAAAGTTCAAAATATGATTTTGATGTCCGATTTGGGATGGACACGAATATATTTAAATATATAAAGCCGTGTTGATTAGATTGACGCCATTTTGACGTGAACGATATTTATATTGATTTTATCCATTTTTATAATGAATATCGAAAAGGATTTGATTTCAAAATATGATGTTTTGAAAATATTATCATTTATATATCGATGATATGGAATATTCAATTTTGATTTGAAATTGAATATGAAGTTGAAATCGTTTTGAAAACAAATTTAAAACGATTTATAAAATACGATTTAAAAGGAAATCGATGAAATATATATAATATATATATTATATATATAATGGCCTGAATAGAACGCGCCGCGCCGCGGCAGTTCGTGAATTTCGACCATTGACTTCGAACGGACATTACGGGAGATCCGACCGTCGGATTCTCCTAAAACCGGAACTGTTGGGTTCGTATCGAAAAGAGCTTTCTAACGAATATGAGAAATTAGAAATCTAACGAATGGATTTGGAATTACGTCCAAATCAAATTTGGAAAAGGTCAGTGTTCGATGGTCGTTTATGGAAATTGACTCTACGGGCCTTGATAAAATTATTAAAAATAGCAATAATTTGTGTAAAATCATAATAAATGATTTAGAAAGAATTGGGATCAAAAATTCCATATTTTAAAGGATAAAAATATATTTTTATCGAAATGAACTAGTTATTAACTAGAAAAATAATATTTTTATTTTTAGAAATAAATAAATTGGATTTAAATGGTTTTAAAAATACCAGAATTTCTAATATATGAATTTGAATGGATTTGAATCGAAATTATCATCGGAATATTTCGATGTTGGATTCGGAATTATACGGATATTGTTATGGAAATTTGAAAGATATATTTTATATCATTATTTCCAAAGCGATATTTTTTGGTTTTATAATTTGATATTGAATATAAGCCGATATAGTTTCTATTCAGAGCCTTGTGTTTAATATCAAAAGGGATTTGGGTTTTCGTGAATGGTGTCTTCATCAACACCGTTCTTAAACCCAGTTGAGAAAAGATTAAATCTTTTTATTTAGATTTAATAAAGTATACCAATTAATTAATATATTTAACTGGAATTGAATTAGAATTGATTTTTGGGTTTATCGTGAATGGTGTTTTAAATAACACTTGTTCTTTAACCCGATAATAAATGGAATGTGAATTGGGTTTATCGTGAACTATGTTTTTATTGACATTCATTCTTTAACCCGATTTATAGTGAAATATGATTTGGAATTTATAGACCTTTTTATAAAGATTTAATGGGATTTTCCAAAGTAACATTTTCCAGTTTAATATATTAAATTGGAATTAAATGGAATTCGATTTAATAATAATCGAAATGAACTTCTGTAGAGGAAGACTGTTAATACATATGGAATTTAAAAGGCTTTGCCGTTATTCCATTTATATTATTGTCGGATACGGAAATTGATATCGATTATATATATTGATTTGTTTTCCGTGAAGATTCCATAAATAATGGAATGTGATTTAGGTTTATCGTGAACTGTGTTTTAAATGACATTAGTTCTTTAACCCAGTAAAAGACAGGATTACATGTCTGTCGTTGTATTTCGAACTGTATGGTTGACCTCTTCTTAATATATATCTGTTTGGCAGTGGAGAATTTATTCTCTTGCTTAACGCCCTTCTCCGAGACGTATGAGCTCAGAGGTTATATATCGGCAGAAATCAATAGTGCGGTGTAGATTGTCGATGCGACATGTTTGGGTTTCCAAAGTTAAATAATCATTAATATTGATTTTTGGGAAGATTAAAACTAAGTGGAGTTTTAATGAATCTTTAATCAGATTAAAATGGGAATTGATAATTTAAATTATAAAATATAGGAAAGGATCGAGAACGGAGTATTACCAGTTTTGCTCCGAGCGATAGTTAAATCTTTAATTAGATTTGAACGGGAAATGGTAATTAAATCTACCGATAAAACCGTGATGTTAGTTATGGGGTAATAACAGTTTTGCTCCATGGGATGAATAGGTTGGGATTTGGAAATTAAATAAATAATTACTTCGGTGTGGTTCGCTAATCCCGACTAGTTTGGAAAACCATAATTTGGTTTGAAATGATATCTAAAGGAAGATTAAGGAATAAATTTTAAATAATTTATCTTTGATAAAATTAATGGGAACCTTTCCCTAAGAATGTGAATATTTGAAGAAAAAAATATTCTAAATTGGAATGAGGGGTATGTTGTGTTTTATAGCACTTGTTTATTATATACGTGAGTTATTCGGAAAGGCCGGGTTTATACCCATTCTGAATAACTGATTCGATGATAAGTCGAAGATGAAGATGGTGGTCGAAGACCGGAGGTCTTCACATCGTTTGGACGATTACTGGTGATCTTTATTGGGCTGTACACCCAAGAGGAGGGAAATAGTTGGTGATCGTCTAGACGTATTTGGAGATCAATGGATATGCGAGGTATAAGGTGCCTCCGGTTTCGTTCAGACCCAGAATGGACTTGTAAATGGATTGTGTGTCTGACATTGGATTTTATTCTGTGTTGATTGATTTCTATTAAATATATATCTGTTTGGCAGCAGAGAAATTATTCTCTTGCTTAACGCCCTTCTCTAAGACGTACGAGCTTAGAGGTTATATATCGATAGATATCAGTCGCATGGCATGAATTTCTTGTGTGGCATGCTGAGATGCAGTGATCAAAGCTTTTGTTGGAAAGCAGAGTATAACACCCCACCTCCGCCAGGGTGACTCTTGCAAGCACTCTGACTTTGGAGGGGCGTTTGAATCAGGTAAACATGCATAATGATATATCAAGGTAGAACAAGAACATATGTATATGCGTAAACAGAGTAAATAACATAAATAAAACAGCGGAAGATTTTAAACCATTTCAAAACAAGTCTGTTACATCATAATGTCAACTTTCCAAACAAACAAGTCTAGATAAAACAACATCAACTGAAAAAAACTGAAATACATAAATACTAATCCCCAAAAGAAGTGATAGCCATAGCTAGCTTCATGTCAAACCGTACATGAGCTAAATCCCACAAGCAAGCGGTCAGAAATCCTGCTAAGCTCCAATATTCCCTCCCTGAGAACCTGAGGGGGGGGGGGGGGGAACGGAAGAAAAGAGGCGAAAGAAAACAGGTCAGTCAAAAAGACTGAGTAAGCCCTACTACAATCAATGTAAACTGATAAAGTTAACTGGCATGAGCAGCAGGGATGAACATAAGGATAACAACAATACTAGCATGATGATGAACTAACAAAGTAGATAAAGGTGTCATCGCATAATCAGGATTAAGGTTTTGCACCACAGGTGTACTAGCAAACTAACATGACTTGAATGAACAAGTATTGATCCCTTGGCCCAAGCTTTGGCCCAACAACATGGAATGACCCTAATACAAGGTCCAACCAAACGGTCTAGTCGATCGGCTCCCTAAGCCTAACTCGTCACGTGTTGGTGTCAATACGGCCCAACAACATAATTGTAGTCAGACGGTGCAGGGTCTCCCGTCGGGTGTATCAAGCCCTAGGGTGGCAACCCCTGGACACCATAAACATGAGTGCATAGTCTCGATCTACTGGTACCCGTGCATGATTTCCCCGGCTTCGGACTATGTGCACGACCATGGTCCGCCCGGAACTACACCGGCGTACCCTCTGCCGTCGCTTTTGGTCACTTACCTCCAGTCCAGTAATTGTGCCCCCTCCCTAGCCTAGTCCCTAGGGTCATGATGATACTAACTTGGGATTACTGCTGGAGTGGGCCCCCATTGCTAGGATTTTTCTAGCGGGTTAGGTACGGTTTAACCCTCTTGCTAATCATGGATTAACTTGGTTAAGTGTAACGATGAGTTCACGGCTTAACCCCGATTAATCTACCGAGCCCAAATTGGTTAAGTACTAAGTGGACCATGAATTAACCCTAATCACGAGGCATTAATTAATTTAATGCGCCTTAACCTCTCACATTAGACCTTGTTATGGTTACTAGTTAAGCCGGGCGGGTCCGGGTAGCTTTACACCACAACTTGGTCTAACCTCGGGTCCAAGGTACAACATGACCAACTTCTCACATTGGGTCCTATTGTTTGTAGCAACTAGTTAAGCCGGTCGGTTCCAGGTAGGTTTACGCTACAAACTCAACCCAACCTCGAGTTGGCCACACTTATCTTTTCTAAGTGTCATGTCCATCATGTTTCCAAAACATGTTACAAATTTTCAAGCAATTGGGTAGACCTAACTTAATAGGTAAATTCCCAAGCTTACGTTTTTATGTCTTTTAAGTTTACCCAAACCCAAACGCAATCCCCTAGCTTACATATCGCAATAGCGCATAAAGGATAGAAAGAGGGAACTTGGCATAATCGTGACATAAAGGTGTTGAAGCCACAAGTTCAACATGGTGGCATAAGAAATGTACATATGTTCATATACTTGCATATTACATTTTTAGGCCCCAAAAGCATGCATAAAATCAAACTTGGCATATTGATGATACATGGTGCTAAATGACATGTAGACATGGCCATAAGTTCGCATTTAGCCTCACATGCAAGTTATCATAAGAAATATGATAACTTACATGTTGTCAAAATGCCACCTTTGGCATAAAGCTTGAAGCTTTATGTTCATAAACCCAAGATAAGCTTGCATAACATGATAGCATGAACAAAATGTTCAACCCAAACTTGCATAACACAACTTGCATATCATATGACAACTTGCATATCAAACTTGCATAACATAACATGATGAACTTGCATATCATATCATAGCATACTTGCATAACATGATAAACTTGCATATTACATCATAGAAAACTTGCATAACATGATAAACTTGCATATTACATCATAGAAAACTTGCATAACATGATAAACTTGCATATTACATCATAGAAAACTTGCATATCATACATTTAACTTTAGAGTTTAAGTATGAAAGTAGAATAGGGCTTACAATGCTTAGGAAATATGACAAAGCCCTTATGCAACCAAATTAAACCCAAAATGCAAGCTAAAATGATCAAAACCCTTCCTTTATGATGCAAATATAGAAACTTGACTTGAATGCAAGCTAATGATGCTCATACAAGTCTAAAAACACTTGTATGCATGGTAAATCACTTAGAAATTGATTTAGGAATTTTATGAAGAGAGTGGAGGCCATGAGAGGATTGATTTTGCCATAGTTTAGTTGTAGGATAGATTAATGATGATTTAGGGCTAGGTTAGGGTCTTATTTATAGATTAGGCAAGTGTTTTGGGCCATAGGATTAAACCCTAGTTGCAATCTCAGCCCTTAAAACCGAATCTGGCCCCCAAGCTCAACACAATCTCAAAATGGTGCACTAGGCTAAACAGCCCGGCTGGACCAAGTCGACAGCCAAGTCGACAGGGCTGTCGACTTGGATCCAACCAAGTCGACTCCCAAGTCGACAGGGCTGTCGACTTGGGTACTCTGGCGGGAATTTTCCCGCCTGGCCCAAACTGGCCCAATTTTCCAAATTCAAGTTTGAATTTGAAATCTGTTTTTACTTAGAAATTTTCTGAAAACTTCGTTGGGCCTTAATCGGGTCATACGGACTCCGATTTTCGAAAACTCGGACTCTATTTCGCGTATTTTTCCGAGACGAACGTAATGGCATAGCCCGTTTCCCTTGATTCAGATTTTTGAATTAAATTCTGCCTCGATTTACGTTATAACAGGTTATTGAAAATACGGGTTGTTACATTCTCCCCTCCTTAAAGGATTTCGCCCCCGAAATCTTCAAGTTAGGAAGAACGTATCCTACCATCCAACATCCATCTACTCAAAACATCATCCACGAGCAATCATTGTCCTTACAAGATTCTAAATGTTGTATGAGCATATGCAAAGGTGTGTGTATATGTCCTTATCTAATGCAAATATCATAAATGCAAATTATGTTAGTGAAATGAATCCATATGTATGCAATTCCTAACATAATGTATAACATCTATATGTGTGCACATAACATACACCCATATGCAACATCCATGTGATAACACAAAAATTTTCATCCATGAATAAGCATAAACACTCATGCATATGCAATATGAGGAGTGTGTGAGCCGATCTAGTGCCTAACGTGTATAATGCATCCACGAGTAACCACTTGCAAACACTTGCAACCACTTGCAACCATCAAGCATAACATGTTTCAAACACATGTTTCATCCAAAGGGTTTCTACCTAAGGTTCTCATGACAAGATTAACACGATAAACTAGATAAACATGGATAGCAAAGAGAAAGATATGCTAACAAAGAAAAGAGATTGAGAGTGTACCCTCAAAAAGGAATGGATAAAGCCCACGCATCTTCTCCTCGGTTTCCCAAGTTGCGTCTTCTTCGGCTTCACCCCATTGAACCTTCACCAACTTGACCTCTCGATTCCTTAGCTTCTTGGTCTCCGTCCCCAAGATACGAATCAGAGCTCTCCTTAAGGTAGCCTCTCTCTCCACTTCCACATCTTTCAGAACACTCGGCTCAACAACCTCTGCTGATTCATGTAAACACTTCCGGAGATGCGAGACATGAAAAACATCGTGTACTCCGGCAAGCTTCTCGGGCAACTTCACTCTATAAGCCATCTGCCTGATCCTCTCTATAATAGGGAATGGTCCAACAAACCTCGGTGCCAACTTCCCAACGGCTCCAAATCGGACCACATTCCGCAAAGGAGAAGCCTTCACGAAAATCATATCCCCAACATCAAACTCCAAATCAGTTCTTCGCTTATCAGCACAGGATTTCTGTCGGTCCTGGGCCGCTTTCATCCGTCTCCGAATCAACTCGACCTTCTCGGATGTATCTCTGATCATATCAGGCCCAAGTATAAGCTTATCTGTAGTCTCCCACCAACATGTAGGTGACTTGCACGGCCTTCCATATAAAGCTTCAAATGGTGCCATCCCTATGCTTGCCTGATAACTGTTATTATATGCAAACTCAACAAGAGGAAGATGGTCTTCCCAAGTACCACCAAAATCCAGAATACAAAGCCTCAACAGATCCTCGAGTACCCTATTCACCCTTTCGGTTTGACCGTCCGTCTGTGGGTGATAAGCCGTACTTAGATTCAACCTTGTGCCCATAGCTTCTTGCAAGCTATTCCAGAACTGACTTGTAAAAATTGGGTCACTGTAACACCCCGCCTCCGCTAGGGTCACTCGCAAAGGAATGCACTAGCTTTAGAGGGGCATTATTGGTAAACATGCACAGAAATATCACAAGACAGAACATATATAAATAGCGGAAGTAAAATCAAACTTTCATAACATGAATAAATAAGGTCTAAAGCCTTTTACACCAGAGTACATCAAAACCTGTCTTGCAATAGTAAAGAAGCATAAAGACTTTTTAATAAATTATTCCCCAAGTAAAACCGTAAAGTAGCCATAGCCGAGAGAAGTCCAAGCCATCCATGATGACCTTCAAGCAGAGGAAGTCCGAACTAAACAGCATTGTTTCCTCCCTGAAACCTGGGGGTGGGGGGGGGGGGAAACGGAAGAAAAGAGGCGAAACAAAACGGGTCAGTCAAAAAGACTGAGTAAGTCCTATCTACTTCCAGTATAAAAACAGGTAAAGGTAACATGACATGCATAAACTGAAAGTAAACATAAGGATAACTACAAGATAGATAAACCAGGGTAGCCGGTTGAACTACTGCGGCAAGGTAAACTAAGGTATCATGATAACTACGGTGTTATGATAAGTCAAGGTATCACATCGTAAGATTTCTATCGAGTACATTATCCCAAGGTATATACCCCGTCTAACATCCCACGGTATCTATTATGTATATTCTTCCTAGTTCTAACATGTATATTTGCTCTGCACCTCTCGTACTAGTATCCCTACCCGCGTCATGTGTTAACCATGAATGTCCCTTGCTCAAAGTCGTGTAATGGTCCATGTCAACCTAATATATCGCATATATAGGTTACTCAATCATATGTTTCTTTCCATGTATATACGTTCAGTCCTTTGCCGTACCTCGTACGGGCTTCCTCATGTCGTATTATCCTTGAAATCGTTTGGACTGTCACCCTTGTTCTAGCTAGGCTCTTCCATATGAATCATCGTTTGAACTACTAGGACTTACGCCACCTAGCACCACTAGGGATTACGCTTACCTATTGCACGTTTTCGTATTTCGGTTTGGATTAAACCACCTAGGCCACTAGGGATTACGCTAACCCTCAACCGCGCCCTTTTTCCCACGCATTCATCGTGAATCGTTTTTCTATAACTGTATGCACATGTATCACATCGTGCCATCCGAGTCCTGTCCCAGGGCAAAACAAGAAATACAGGACTCGGTCGGGAGCTTTAGATTTATCTGCCGATGCAGATGCTAAGGTCTGCTTTTCTACACGTGGCTATGGTCCCACGAGACCCCTCCCTCAACTAGTGAAAGGCAACACAAGAGAAAATCTTGCATGAGAACTACACTCCGGCCAGCCCACATCCTACGGCCTACCTCACCCATAATTAGATAGCAAATTATGGTCTGTTGGGTGTTCCCTGCCTTTCCGTACGTACACGCTTGACTCAAGATGGTAGATGATCGGCGAACTTGCTATCTCGGGCACCTTATGTATCCGTCGACTCACTGCTATCCACCCCAGTCTTTAGGTCGCTCGCATAGCAACCAAGGCATATTCTTGGTTCTTCTACCGCAGACCTCAACCTCTTGTGAGCCCAGGATGATCATCTGCGACCTCACAGAGGGATACCAAGAATATCCTCACGTTCCCCGAAGCCGCTGCTTCGTTACCCAGTTCGCTGGAGCCTTTATCTAAATCAGATAGCCTGCTCCTACGCGTATACTTAAACGATGACCTACCGTATCGGGTTACTCATCTATCTAAGAAGTGGCCCAGATTTCCTTGACTAAGAATTATTACTTAGTTTCCCTTAACTAAGGTTTACCACTTAGCCTTATTTCCATTACCCTTGTTAACTATGGTTATTTACCTAATCCTCCGAATTAGGGTTTATCTAATGGGTTAAGTGTCACTTAAGTTCATAACTTAGCCCGTCTACAAACCATGTCAAAATTGGCTAAGTATCCAAGTCCAAGACTTAACCCTACAAACCATGTGTCAAGTTGGCTAAGTATATTAAGCAATCCATAACTTAACCTCGTCTAATTATCATTTTAGATTGGTTAATTATATAAATTAACTTGACCTTGTCAAATTACCGAGTCAAATCGGTCAAGCGTATTCAAGTGATTCGTGACTTAGCCTTATCATGTTTTCACGTTAGATTGGTTAAGTATAGATTAACTTAACCTCATCAAATTAACGAGTTAGATTGGTTAAGTATAGGTCACTTAACCTCATCAAATCATCGTGTTAAATTAGTTAAGTGTTTAACTTAACCCCATTAAATTACCAAGTGGGATTAATTAAGTCTAGGCTAACTTAACCCCATCCGATTACCATGTTTAGATTAGTTAAGCCTAATCTTAACCCCATCCATTAACTGTATTATACGGTTAAGTGTCATTAAGAAAATTTACTTAACCTTATCACGTTATCGTGTTGGATTGATTAAGTGTTGGTTAACTTAATCCCGTCCACTAGTCGTATAAAAATGGTCAAGTGTCATTAGGCAAATCAAGTTACTTAACCTACCCAAGCTTATCATGTTTTGTTAAGTATCATTAGCCTAATCAAATTACTTAACCCATTTGTCCATATCATATTTGGTTAAGCCTCATTAATCAAATTAACTTAACCCTATTATGTGGCATTAATTTAATTAATGCACCCTCAACCTCTCACATTAGACCTTGTTGTGGTTACTAGTTAAGCCGGGCGGGTCCGGGTAGATTTACACCACAACCTAGTCTAACCTCGAGTCTTAAGCGCGACATGACCAACTTCTCACATTGGGTCCTATTGTTTGCAACTACTAGTTAGGCCGGTCGGTTCCGGGTAGTTTTACGTTGCAAACTCAACCCAACCTCGAGTTGGCCATACTTATATTATCTAAGTTCATCATGTTTCCAAAACATGTTACAAGTTTTTCAAGCATTTGGGTAGACCTAACTTAATAGGTAAATTCCTAAAGGGTAGACCTAACTTAATAGGTAAATTCCCAAGCTCATGTTTTTATGCATACTTACATGTCATCTTCCATGTTATCTTTCAAGTCATATTTTCAAGTATAAACACATGTCATATTCAGGTTAAGATATTGCGACATGTTCATGTTTATCTAACTACCCAAAATCGTGTTTTCCCAACGCAAGCAAAGCGAGTCAACATAGTAAGGATACTATGTCACATATTGGTCTCAAAACATGCATGATGCCAAAAAGGGCTTGGCTTCCACATGCATAACATCATAAAGGGATTGGCCATAAACATGCATAGTGTCATAAGGTAATTTGGCCACAAACATGCATATTATCAAAAGGGATTTGGCCATAAACATGCACAACTTAAAAGAGGGGATTGGCCACGAGCATGCATAATCTCATAAAGGATTTGGCCACAAACTTGCATGTTAGCATAAGGGGTTTGGGTTCATAAACATGCATAAGCCCCAAAATCTTGCCTTAGCCAATGTTTCACAAGTAAAGTGGTTCCTAAAGGTTCATGCTAGCATTTCATGCATAAAGATCCAAACTTGCAAGTTAAACTAGGTTATGCATAGCATGAGAGGCATGATTAAGTCACTCACATGGCCTAAGATCATAAATATGAACACAAGAGGCATGGTAAGGTTCATATAGATTCGCATAATCATGTTTAGCCTCATTTTATCCCATGTCAACATTAAAAATACCGTTTTGGTCCAAAAGTAGCTAGAACTTACATAGCATGGCAAGGGGACTAGGAGCATGAATCGTTTTGGCGAAGAAAGGTGGCTCCTTTGATGAAGATCCGCCATGAAATTCGCATAGCAACGTCGATTTGGCCCCTATTTGGTGTAGCAAGCTTGCATCTTTTGATTTGAACCCGATTTGAATGCATAAGCTCTAGGGATTGGAGATGGAGGCCATGATCAAGATTGATTTTGGCAGCACTTAGTTGCTAGGTTTGATTTTTAGGGATTGAGGTTAGGTTTAGGGTCTTTTTATAGAGATTAGGATAGTTTTAGGCCCTAGGATTAATCTAGGCCACAGAAATCGTCACAGGCCCATCAGACCAGACCAAGACTGCATCCAGGTGCACCAGGCCACAAAACACGGAGTTGTGTTTTTGGACCCAGTCGACAGCCCTGTCGACTTGGGGTCCAGGGGTGTCGACAGCCCTGTCGACTCCCCTGTCGACATGGGCTCTGGCGGGAAAATTCCCGCCTGCCCCAAAACTTGAACTTCCTAGGTGATTTTCAAACTTGAAAACCCTGAAAACTTCGACGGATCATAACTTGGTCATACGGACTCCGATTCTCGAAAACTCGGACTCTATTTCGCGTATTTTTCCGAGACGAACGCAATGGCATAGCCTGTTTCACTTGATTCAGAATATAAAATTAAATTCTGCCTTGATTCTCGTTTTAACATGTTATCGAAAATTACGGGTTGTTACATTCTCCCCACCTTTTAGGATTTCGTCCCCGAAATCTCAAAGTTAGGAAGAACATATCCTACCATTCATCATCCATCTACTCAAACCATCATCCACAAGCAACCATTGTCCTTAGACGACTTCTAATGCTTTATGAATGTATGCAAAACGTGTGTGTACATGTTCCTTAGCCACTGCTAATGATCAGGCCTGAAAAATCTTTCTAATGCAAAGTATGTTTAGTGCCATGAATCCAACATGTATGCAAATAGCCCTAGTCATGTAAATACTATATGCGTGCACAAACATTCATTCATATGCAACATCCGCATGATAACACATTCAATTTCATCCATAAGCAAGTATAAATACTCGTGCATATGCAATATGAAATGTGACCGAGTCGAGCTAATATCTAATGTAAATTCGCGCATCCACGAGCAACCACTTGCAACCATTTGCAACCATATCAACCATAACATGTTTCAAATACATGTTTACATCCATAGGGTTCTACCTAAGATTCCCTGAAACAGGGTCGAGAAGATAACCAAAACAAACTCCGTACGGGGTTTGTAACAGGACCGAGAGGATATCCATAAAAGATAGCCTACAAGCAAGCTCAACAGAAAAACAGGGATCGAGGATATATCCCCAAAAGAGATATCATGCACGCATTTAGTCTTCAGTCTCCTGAGTCGCATTACCTTGAGCTTAGTTCCATCGTGCCTTGACCGCCTCTTTTACTTCACGATCTCGCAGCTTCTTATTTCCTGTTTCCATAACATGAGTTGGAACTCATTTCCTCGTCGCCTCTCGTTCCACTTGCACTTATTCTTTCCCTAGTATACTTGGCTCAACCATATCTACGTACTCAAGCCAGCTCTCCAAAAATTCACTAGTGAATTCTGGATCTCGTTTTCCGACGCCAATCCAAATTGCCAAGAGTCCTTACTAGGGTGATTCCCATAACTCATACATAATCGAAACGAACCATCCGCCTTAGCGGCGAATTCTATTCAAACGGATTACCAACAACTGCATCCTGGGATTCTAGGTAACTAGCCATGACGGAACCCAAAAGGTTACACGAGACTTCGAGGGTATTACCAAAGCAAGCCAAGAGTCTAACTACCCTCCTTCTAAAACCGAGAGTGGCACCCCTTACTGGATAACCACTTCATCCCTAGAATCCATCCACAACTTATAAACATAAGCATTATTTCCAAGCTCAACACTTGATATAGACATTCTTAAATCCAAACAAGTCATGAATAAATGGACCGATCTTCCAATAGGACTTGAGACAAAAATGGGATCCTCTACTACGCTAGTACTAAGGTGCAGAGACTCAACTATCGAAGCGGACTTAAAAAGATGCGGTGATCAAAACAAAGTCCCAACGGGATGATAGAGAAGAAAAGCTAAACCTTTAACAAGATCGTTACCCTCCTTCTGAGGTACCCTAGAAATGAGAGCATACTATTGCCCTCCCGATGATCTTGTCCTTGTCCCATGATACTTAACTATCCGTCCCGTTTCACCATGCCAAAGGTACCCTCTCGTCATGGGTTTCATTGTTCATCTTTCTCTCTCATTCTGGGTTGAGCCATACCAACAAGTTGTTCATCCTTAAACTCGCATCCTTAATCCTCTTTCTCACTATCCTTTCTTATAACGCGGCCACTGGTCTCTCGAGAACCACCTCCATCGCATGGAAAGCACTTCCGTAGATAGAAAAGACTAGTCGCAGTTAAAACCACTGTGACTACAGATGGAGGAAAGAAAGGAAAAGAGATTCAATCAAGGAAACAAGGATAATGCTAATAGCCTTTGGGGAATAGCCTTTTTCTTTTTAAAAGAAAATTTTCTTGAAAAATGCTTCTTTGTAAACGGTTTTTTTTTTCAAATAGTTTTCAGAAGGTCTTTAAAAACTTTTGCCCAGTCTGGTAACCTTCTGCTCTGATACCAAATGTAACACCCCGCCTCCGCTAGGGTCACTCACAAAGGAATGCACTAGCTTTAGAGGGGCATTATTGGTAAACATGCACAGAAATATCACAAGACAGAACATATATAAATAGCGGAAGTAAAATCAAACTTTCATAACATGAATAAATAAGGTCTAAAGCCTTTTACATCAGAGTACATCAAAACCTGTCTTGCAATAGTAAAGAAGCATAAAGACTTTTTAATAAATTATTCCCCAAGTAAAACCGTAAAGTAGCCATAGCCAAGAGAAGTCCAAGCCATCCATGATGACCTTCAAGCAGAGGAAGTCCGAACTAAACAGCATTGTTTCCTCCCTGAAACCTGGGGGGGGGGGGGGAAACGGAAGAAAAGAGGCGAAACAAAACGGGTCAGTCAAAAAGACTGAGTAAGTCCTATCTACTTCCAGTATAAAAACAGGTAAAGGTAACATGACATGCATAAACTGAAAGTAAACATAAGGATAGCTACAAGATAGATAAACGAGGGTAGCCGGTTGAACTACTGCGGCAAGGTAAACTAAGGTATCATGATAACTACGGTGTTATGATAAGTCAAGGTATCACATCGTAAGATTTCTATCGAGTACATTATCCCAAGGTATCTACCCCGTCTAACATCCCACGGTATCTATTATGTATATTCTTCCTAGTTCTAACATGTATATTTGCTCTGCACCTCTCGTACTAGTATCCCTACCCGCGTCATGTGTTAACCATGAATGTCCCTTGCTCAAAGTCGTGTAATGGTCCATGTCAACCTAATATATCGCATATATAGGTTACTCAATCATATGTTTCTTTCCATGTATATACGTTCAGTCCTTTGCCGTACCTCGTACGGGCTTCCTCATGTCGTATTATCCTTGAAATCGTTTGGACTGTCACCCTTGTTCTAGCTGGGCTCTTCCATATGAATCATCGTTTGAACTACTAGGACTTACGCCACCTAGCACCACTAGGGATTACGCTTACATATTGCACGTTTTCGTATTTTGGTTTGGGTTAAACCACCTAGGCCACTAGGGATTACGCTAACCCTCAACCACGCCCTTTTTCCCACGCATTCATCGTGAATCGTTTTTCTATAACTGTATGCACATGTATCACATCGTGCCATCCGAGTCCTGTCCCAGGGCAAAACAAGAAATACAGGACTCGGTCGGGAGCTTTAGATTTATCTGCCGATGCAGATGCTAAGGTCTGCTTTTCTACACGTGGCTATGGTCCCACGAGACCCCTCCCTCAACTAGTGAAAGGCAATACAAGAGAAAATCTTGCATGAGAACTACACTCCGGCCAGCCCACATCCTACGGCCTACCTCACCCATAATTAGATAGCAAATTATGGTCTGTTGGGTGTTCCCTGCCTTTCCGTACGTACACGCTTGACTCAAGATGGTAGATGATCGGCGAACTTGCTATCTCGGGCACCTTATGTATCCGTCGACTCACTGCTATCCACCCCAGTCTTTAGGTCGCTCGCATAGCAACCAAGGCATATTCTTGGTTCTTCTACCGCAGACCTCAACCTCTTGTGAGCCCAGGATGATCATCTGCGACCTCACAGAGGGATACCAAGAATATCCTCACGTTCCCCGAAGCCGCTGCTTCGTTACCCAGTTCGCTGGAGCCTTTATCTAAATCAGATAGCCTGCTCCTACGCGTATACTTAAACGATGACCTATCGTATCGGGTTACTCATCTATCTAAGAAGTGGCCCAGATTTCCTTGACTAAGAATTATTACTTAGTTTCCCTTAACTAAGGTTTACCACTTAGCCTTATTTCCATTACCCTTGTTAACTATGGTTATTTACCTAATCCTCCGAATTAGGGTTTATCTAATGGGTTAAGTGTCACTTAAGTTCATAACTTAGCCCGTCTACAAACCATGTCAAAATTGGCTAAGTATCCAAGTCCAAGACTTAACCCTACAAACCATGTGTCAAGTTGGCTAAGTATATTAAGCAATCCATAACTTAACCTCGTCTAATTATCATTTTAGATTGGTTAATTATATAAATTAACTTGACCTTGTCAAATTACCGAGTCAAATCGGTCAAGCGTATTCAAGTGATTCGTGACTTAGCCTTATCATGTTTTCACGTTAGATTGGTTAAGTATAGATTAACTTAACCTCATCAAATTAACGAGTTAGATTGGTTAAGTATAGGTCACTTAACCTCATCAAATCATCGTGTTAAATTAGTTAAGTGTTTAACTTAACCCCATTAAATTACCAAGTGGGATTAATTAAGTCTAGGCTAACTTAACCCCATCCGATTACCATGTTTAGATTAGTTAAGCCTAATCTTAACCCCATCCATTAACTGTATTATACGGTTAAGTGTCATTAAGAAAATTTACTTAACCTTATCACGTTATCGTGTTGGATTGATTAAGTGTTGGTTAACTTAATCCCGTCCACTAGTCGTATAAAAATGGTCAAGTGTCATTAGGCAAATCAAGTTACTTAACCTACCCAAGCTTATCATGTTTTGTTAAGTATCATTAGCCTAATCAAATTACTTAACCCATTTGTCCATATCATATTTGGTTAAGCCTCATTAATCAAATTAACTTAACCCTATTATGTGGCATTAATTTAATTAATGCACCCTCAACCTCTCACATTAGACCTTGTTGTGGTTACTAGTTAAGCCGGGCGGGTCCGGGTAGATTTACACCACAACCTAGTCTAACCTCGGGTCTTAAGCGCGACATGACCAACTTCTCACATTGGGTCCTATTGTTTGCAACTACTAGTTAGGCCGGTCGGTTCCGGGTAGTTTTACGTTGCAAACTCAACCCAACCTCGAGTTGGCCATACTTATATTATCTAAGTTCATCATGTTTCCAAAACATGTTACAAGTTTTTCAAGCATTTGGGTAGACCTAACTTAATAGGTAAATTCCCAAAGGGTAGACCTAACTTAATAGGTAAATTCCCAAGCTCATGTTTTTATGCATACTTACATGTCATCTTCCATGTTATCTTTCAAGTCATATTTTCAAGTATAAACACATGTCATATTCAGGTTAAGATATTGCGACATGTTCATGTTTATCTAACTACCCAAAATCGTGTTTTCCCAACGCAAGCAAAGCGAGTCAACATAGTAAGGATACTATGTCACATATTGGTCTCAAAACATGCATGATGCCAAAAAGGGCTTGGCTTCCACATGCATAACATCATAAAGGGATTGGCCATAAACATGCATAGTGTCATAAGGTAATTTGGCCACAAACATGCATATTATCAAAAGGGATTTGGCCATAAACATGCACAACTTAAAAGAGGGGATTGGCCACGAGCATGCATAATCTCATAAAGGATTTGGCCACAAACTTGCATGTTAGCATAAGGGGTTTGGGTTCATAAACATGCATAAGCCCCAAAATCTTGCCTTAGCCAATGTTTCACAAGTAAAGTGGTTCCTAAAGGTTCATGCTAGCATTTCATGCATAAAGATCCAAACTTGCAAGTTAAACTAGGTTATGCATAGCATGAGAGGCATGATTAAGTCACTCACATGGCCTAAGATCATAAATATGAACACAAGAGGCATGGTAAGGTTCATATAGATTCGCATAATCATGTTTAGCCTCATTTTATCCCATGTCAACATTAAAAATACCGTTTTGGTCCAAAAGTAGCTAGAACTTACATAGCATGGCAAGGGGACTAGGAGCATGAATCGTTTTGGCGAAGAAAGGTGGCTCCTTTGATGAAGATCCGCCATGAAATTCGCATAGCAACGTCGATTTGGCCCCTATTTGGTGTAGCAAGCTTGCATCTTTTGATTTGAACCCGATTTGAATGCATAGGCTCTAGGGATTGGAGATGGAGGCCATGATCAAGATTGATTTTGGCAGCACTTAGTTGCTAGGTTTGATTTTTAGGGATTGAGGTTAGGTTTTGGGTCTTTTTATAGAGATTAGGATAGTTTTAGGCCCTAGGATTAGATCTAGGATTAATCTAGGCCACAGAAATCGTCATAGGCCCATCAGACCAGACCAAGACTGCATCCAGGTGCACCAGGCCACAAAACACGGAGTTGTGTTTTTGGACCCAGTCGACACCCAAGTCGACAGCCCTGTCGACTTGGGGTCCAGGGGTGTCGACAGCCCTGTCGACTCCCCTGTCGACATGGGCTCTGGTGGGAAAATTCCCGTCTGCCCCAAAACTTGAACTTCCTAGGTGATTTTCAAACTTGAAAACCCTAAAAACTTCGACGGATCATAACTTGGTCATACGGACTCCGATTCTCGAAAACTCGGACTCTATTTCGCGTATTTTTCCGAGACGAACACAATGGCATAGCCTGTTTCACTTGATTCAGAATTTAAAATTAAATTCTGCCTTGATTCTCGTTTTAAAATGTTATCGAAAATTATGGGTTGTTACAGTCACGGTCACTGACAATACTAGAAGGGACTCCATGAAGTCTCACAATCTCACGAAGATATACAGACGCTAGCCAAGATGCGGTCCTCTTGCTCTTCACCGGAATGAAATGAGCACTCTTCGTAAGTCTATCCACAATAACCCAAATGCTCGTATTCCCTCTACTTGACCTTGGTAGCCCATCGATAAAATCCATAGAAATACTCTCCCACTTCCAAAGTGGAACGTCTAGAGGATGCAATAGCCCATCGGGCTTCTTCGACTCGGCCTTAACTTGCTGGCAAATGATACATCTAGAGACAAACTCTGTCGTGTCCTTCTTCATCCCAGGCCAAAAGAAAATGCGCTTCATATCTTTATACATCTTATCTCCGCCTGGATGTATAGTCAACTTAGAGCGATGCGCTTCCTCAAGAACTCTTCTTAATAGATCTTCTACCATAGGAACACATAACCTTCCGTCTCTCCTCATCCAACCCTTGTCATCAATAGAATATCGAGCGAGATGACTAGACGTCTCTCCTCGAATCAGCTTATCCATAATCTCAACTATCTGAGGGTCTTCTCTCTGCGAAGCCCCAACTTGATCAAGAAGGGTAGGTCTGAGTTCCAGAGATGCTAAATAACCGGTCATCGACTCAATCACCAAAGAGAAATCAAAGGTCGCCACATACTCTAAATTCTTCATCTCAACGAATAGAGGACTTAGGGTCAACCTTCTTCTACTCAATGCATCTGCTACCACATTCCCCTTGCCAGGGGTATAAGCTATCTCAAAATCATAGGACGCCAAGAATTCCATCCATCTTTGTTGCCTCAGATTCAGATCCTTCTGAGAGAAGAGATACTTCAATGACTTGTGATCGGTATAAAGCTCAAATCTTTCTCCCAAAAGATAAAGGCGCCAAGCCTTGAGTGCATATACTATTGCTGCCTACTCTAAGTCATGAGTGGGATAATTCTTCTCATGTACTTTGAGTTGTCTACCGCCAAAGCATATCACCCTTCCTTCTTGCATAAGAACAGCTCCTAACCCCGTGCCACATGCATCGGTGTATACTGTAAATAACTTCCCTCCATCGGGCAAAGCTAGAACGGGTGCTGATGTGAGGGCTCTCTTGAGCTTCTGAAAAGCAAGCTCGCATTCTATGCTCCAAGCAAAAACTAAATTCTTCTTCGTCAATTTAGTGAGAGGAGCAGAAATCTTCGCGAAGTCCTTGATGAACTTCCGGTAAAAACCCGCAAGACCTAGAAAACTTCTCACTTCGGTTGCATTCCTTGGAGTCTTCCAATCCTGAACTGCAACTACCTTAGCGGGATCCACCGCTAAGCCCTGCTTAGATACTATATGCCCAAGGAATCTAACTTCCCTTCTCCAAAAGTGACACTTGGAGAACTTGGCCTTCAACTGATGCGCTCTAAGCGTATCCATCACCTCCATGAGATGCCTTGCGTGCTCTTCCTCATCCTTAGAGAAGATCAGAATATCATCTACGAAGACCACGACAAACTTGTTCAAGAACTCCCTGAACACCCTACTCATCAAGTCCACGAAATATGCGGGTGCATTAGTCAAGCCGAATGGCATGACAAGCCATTCGAAGAATCCATCTGGAGTTCTGAACGCAGTCTTGTCTATACTATCTTCAGCTACCCTGAGCTGATGAAATCCAGTAGCAAGATCAAGCTGAGAGAAAACAGAAGCACCGACAAGCTGGTCAAAGAGATCATCAATCCTCGGTAACGGGTGTCTGTTCTTCTTAGTCAGCTTATTCAACTCTCGATAGTCAACACAGAGTCGGAGAGGACCATCTGCCTTGGTAGCAAATACCACAGGCGCTCCCCATTCAGATATACTTCGTCTAATGAAGTTCTTCTCAAGCAACTCTTTCACTTGCTTACTTAGCTCCCGCCTTTCACGCGGAGCCATGTGCCGAACGGGCAAAGAAACCGGCTTTGCATTATCCACTAGATAAATGCGGAAATCAATCTCTCGCTTAGGGGGAAACCCCCTAACTTCATCAAAAACATCCGGATACTCTCGAAGCACTCTCACAGACTGAAGAGTTTCCATGGACGAGTCGAGTGATTCCAGATAGCACAACATGACGGGACCTCTTGGATCACAAGAAATCTCTAGGGTGTTTCCGAGGCGAGTCACGAGCCTCACAACCCTATGCTCACAATCAAGGATGGCTCCATATCTGGACAACCAATCCATGCCCAATATCAATCCGTATCCCCTGAAACCAAGAACATAAGCACTGCACAAGAACTCTACACTCAGTATAGGGATCCTCAAATCCCCACATATCATAGACAAATGGGCGGAACCCCCAATAGGATTTGAGACACAGACGGGATCATCTACCAAGCTAGTACTAAGGTGCAAACTATCAACAAGATCAGATGAGATAAAGCTATGCGATGCACCAGAATCAAACAAGGTACGAACTGGAAAATCAGAAATATATACAAGGCTCTCAACAGAAATACTACCTCGATCGGGAACTGGAGCGACATTGAGAGCATGAACTTGCCCTCCTGAAGGTCCAGCACGCTGAGTCTGACCCTGGCCTTGCCCTTGCTTCCTCGGGCAATCCTTACTGAAATGTCCAGTCTCACCGCAGAAAAAGCATTCACCATTCTTCCTTTTCCTCTTCTTACAATCCTTAATAAGATGCCCAACTGAACCGCAGTAATGGCACTTCCCCTTGTTGTTCTTGCCCTTGTTGTTATTGCCCTTGTTGTTGTTCCCCTTGTTGCCTTGACTCTTGTTCTTGTTCTGATTGCCTTGACTGCTTTGACCACTTGGATTACCCTGATTTCCTTTTCCCTGGGAATCAGTCTTCTTGGCTTGAGTATCATTCATCTTGGTCTCTTTCTTGACATCTCCCTGAAGTAACGCCATATCAACCAAACTCTCAAACGTGGCCCCATGGGGAATATGTGACATAGCCAATCCCTGCAATGGCTCATTCAATCCTCTAGCAAAACGAAGAGCCTTCTTCTGAGGAGTATTCACCATATCCAAGCCAAAACGAGCTAACTGATTGAACTTGTTCACATATTCTTTGACAGACATATCTCCTTGCTTCAAAGTTATGAACCTCTCCATTTGCAGATTCTCCTCAGCAGAAGATAGAAACTTAAGCACGAATCTTGCCCTGAGATCGGCCCAAGTCTCAACAGGCCTAGTACCATTGGTGACTTCCCACCAATAAGCGGCTTCATCCTTCATAAGCCAAACCGCCAACAAGGTCTTCCTCTGATCGTCTAACCCAAAGATAGCAAATAAATCCTCGGTCTCTTTCAACCAATTTCTGGCCTCTACAAAAGTCTCAGTGCCTTGAAAATTCTTGCCACCCATTGCTTTGAAATCTTTGCAAGTCTTTGCGAAGTCAGGTTGAGGATGCTGAGGGGGAGGAGGAAGAGGAACCTCAGCGACAGGAGGAGGAGGAACATTAGCGACAGGAGGAGGAATATTAACTACTGGAGGAGGAGGAGGAGGAACATCGGCGGGGCCGGCTTCGGTCGCCCTAGCCTCCAAAAGTCTCCTGTACCAAACAGGTACGTGTACTCCCTCTGGAATAGCAAAGTTATCGGCCATGCTGAAAAGAAAAAGACAGATTCAGAATGGCGGAAAAACGAAGGAATTTTGCTAATGGCTTTTTGGGGAATAGCCTTTAAAATAAACTAGACTTTTCTTTGGAAAATACTTTATACTTAGTTTTGAAAATAGTTTTCCAAAAGTTTTCTAAAAACCTTTTTGTTCCTTCTCGTAAACCATATGCTCTGATACCAAATATAACACCCCACCTCCGCCAGGGTGACTCTTGCAAGCACTCTGACTTTGGAGGGGCGTTTGAATCAGGTAAACATGCATAATGATATATCAAGGCAGAACAAGAACATATGTATATGCGTAAACAGAGTAAATAACATAAATAAAACAGCGGAAGATTTTAAACCATTTCAAAACAAGTCTGTTACATCATAATGTCAACTTTCCAAACAAACAAGTCTAGATAAAACAACATCAACTGAAAAAAAACTGAAATACATAAATACTAATCCCCAAAAGAAGTGATAGCCATAGCTAGCTTCATGTCAAACCGTACATGAGCTAAATCCCACAAGCAAGCGGTCAGAAATCCTGCTAAGCTCCAATATTCCCTCCCTGAGAACCTGGGGGGGGGGGAACGGAAGAAAAGAGGCAAAAGAAAACAGGTCAGTCAAAAAGACTGAGTAAGCCCTACTACAATCAATGTAAACTGATAAAGTTAACTGGCATGAGCAGCAGGGATGAACATATGGATAACAACAATACTAGCATGATGATGAACTAACAAAGTAGATAAAGGTGTCATCGCATAATCAGGATTAAGGTTTTGCACCAAAGGTGTACTAGCAAACTAACATGACTTGAATGAACAAGTATTGATCCCTTGGCCCAAGCTTTGGCCCAACAACATGGAATGACCCTAATACAAGGTCCAACCAAATGGTCTAGTCGATCGGCTCCCTAAGCCTAACTCGTCACGTGTTGGTGTCAATACGGCCCAACAACATAATTGTAGTCAGACTGTGCAGGGTCTCCCGTCGGGTGTATCAAGCCCTAGGGTGGCAACCCCTGGACACCATAAACATGAGTGCACAGTCTCGATCTACTGGTACCCGTGCATGATTTCCCCGGCTTCGGACTATGTGCACGACCATGGTCCGCCCGGAACTACACCGGCGTACCCTCTGCCGTCGCTTTTGGTCACTTACCTCCAGTCCAGTAATCGTGCCCCCTCCCTAGCCTAGTCCCTAGGGTCATGATGATACTAACTTGGGATTACTGCTGGAGTGGGCCCCCATTGCTAGGATTTTTCTAGCGGGTTAGGTACGGTTTAACCCTCTTGCTAATCATGGATTAACTTGGTTAAGTGTAACGATGAGTTCACGGCTTAACCCCGATTAATCTACCGAGCCCAAATTGGTTAAGTACTAAGTGGAACATGACTTAACCCTAATCACGAGGCATTAATTAATTTAATGCGCCTTAACCTCTCACATTAGACCTTGTTGTGGTTACTAGTTAAGCCTGGCGGGTCCGGGTAGCTTTACACCACAACTTGGTCTAACCTCGGGTCCAAGGTACAACATGACCAACTTCTCACATTGGGTCCTATTGTTTGTAGCAACTAGTTAAGCCGGTCGGTTCTGGGTAGGTTTACGCTACAAACTCAACCCAACCTCGAGTTGGCCACACTTATCTTTTCTAAGTGTCATGTCCATCATGTTTCCAAAACATGTTACAAATTTTCAAGCAATTGGGTAGACCTAACATAATAGGTAAATTCCCAAGCTTATGTTTTTATGTCTTTTAAGTTTACCCAAACCCAAACGCAATCCCCTCGCTTACATATCGCAATAGCGCATAACGGATAGAAAGAGGGAACTTGGCATAATCATGACATAAAGGTGTTGAAGCCACAAGTTCAACAGGGTGGCATAAGAAATGTACATATGTTCATATACTTGCATATTACATTTTTAGGCCCCAAAAGCATGCATAAAATCAAACTTGGCATATTGATGATACATGGTGCTAAATGACATGTAGACATGGCCATAAGTTCGCATTTAGCCTCACATGCAAGTTATCATAAGAAATATGATAACTTACATGTTGTCAAAATGCCACCTTTGGCATAAAGCTTGAAGCTTTATGTTCATAAACCCAAGATAAGCTTGCATAACATGATAGCATGAACAAAATGTTCAACCCAAACTTGCATAACACAACTTGCATATCATATGACAACTTGCATATCAAACTTGCATAACATAACATGATAAACTTGCATATCACATCATAGCATACTTGCATAACATGATAAACTTTCATATTACAACATAGAAAACTTGCATAACATGATAAACTTGCATATTACATCATAGAAAACTTGCATAACATGATAAACTTGCATATTACATCATAGAAAACTTGCATATCATACATTTAACTTTAGAGTTTAAGTATGAAAGTAGAATAGGGCTTACAATGCTTAGGAAATATGACAAAGCCCTTATGCAACCAAATTAAACCCAAAATGCAAGCTAAAATGATCAAAACCCTTCCTTTATGATGCAAATATAGAAACTTGACTTGAATGCAAGCTAATGATGCTCATACAAGTCTAAAAATACTTGTATGCATGGAAAATCACTTAGAAATTGATTTAGGAATTTTATGAAGAGAGTGGAGGCCATGAGAGGATTTATTTTGCCATAGTTTAGTTGTAGGATAGATTAATGATGATTTAGGGCTAGGTTAGGGTCTTGTTTATAGATTAGGCAAGTGTTTTGGGCCATAGGATTAAACCCTAGTTGCAACCACAGCCCTTAAAACCGAATCTGGCCCCCAAGCTCAACACAATCTCAAAATGGTGCACCAGGCTAAACAGCCCGGCTGGACCAAGTCGACAGCCAAGTCGACAGGGCTGTCGACTTGGGTCCAACCAAGTCGACTCCCAAGTCGACAGGGCTGTCGACTTGGGTACTCTGGCGGGAATTTTCCCGCTTGGCCCAAACTGGCCCAGTTTTCCAAATTCAAGTTTGAATTTGAAATCTGTTTTTACTTAGAAATTTTCAGAAAACTTCGTTGGGCCTTAATCGGGTCATACGGACTCCGATTTTCGAAAACTCGGACTCTATTTCGCGTATTTTTCCAAGACGAACGTAATGGCATAGCCCGTTTCCCTTTATTCAGATTTTTGAATTAAATTCTTCCTCGATTTACGTTATAACAGGTTATTGAAAATACGGGTTGTTACACAGAGTCTTGTGGTTGATGATCAAAGCACGTCTTTAATATAGCATAGCTTTGTGTATTGCGTTAATTCGCGAGCCTCACACCTCGGTATGAGTTAAAAACGAGATAAGGACTACAGGGAGTGCACGATGTTTCTTTCTAGCTGGGTGGTGTCAGTGTTTTACTAGCCCTGACATTGTTGATTATTATACCTTTGTGGATGTTGGAATGCGAGGCACCTCGATTATATCGGTCTCTTCGGAGCCAATAGATAGGTCCGACAGGACCGGGAAACGTGTGTTCAGGAATAACTAATCCTCAAACGTAAGAGAGGACCGGCCCTGAAGATCCATGGGCTACCCAGAGTGTGTAGTCCTGGGGCATTTTCTAGAGTGTCCCGAAGCGGTGAGGAGCTTGCCCCTTGCCTCGACTCATGACGAAAATCCAATTTCCAATACGTGACATTTCGGTTTTGATTGTAGAGCCTGGTATTGGCGACATGATAGATGGTACCCATGTCGCCTATGATTGATATATTTATATTTGAAGTTTTTTTCATACACTTTACACTATAATAGTATCAAAATGATTTGTTTTAAAGGTATCAAGCATTATTTGGCTATTATAAGGGAAAACCCTATCCTCCGCTTGCGTTGCATTGTGTGATGGGACCTGGGTCTTATAATAGCTTCATTTTTCCAAAAAGCATTGCGCTGTTTATTTATATGCACTGGTATTCTTGGGAGGAATCTCGTTCTGTGTTATATGGCGTGGTCCCTTGAATTACTCACTTTTAAAGTAAAGTTTTAAACAACTGTTTTAGTTCTCACACTAGTCACATGACTGACCTGGAGTTTATTGTTTTAACCTAAACTGTGGGTGCGCCTATTTTCCACACGGGCAGATAGTAGTTTTGGTTTTGCAGATTTATATTCGCAGGATCCTGGTTTACAGCTGGAATGATATTCAGAAAGCTGTAACCGTATATCTCCTTCAGTTGTGTTTTGTATTATTTTTCCGCTGTAGTATTGTAATTTAAAATCTCTGATATTTCTCTGATGTGTAATATTAATTCATACTCTGTATATTCTTGTATTATGATGGAATTGTTGTAATAAACAATGAAATGTTCTTCTGTTTGTGTTCTGATTTGTTGTGTTCTCAACTCAATCCGTGCTTTCCTTCATGGGGAAGTTCGGGTCGTTTCACTGTTACATGGTTTATTTTCAAATTCAATATTATACAGCTTCCACATAAACCATTATTGATTTTAAACTCAACATTTTAAACTCAGTATACTACGATATTCAAATATATATAAAATCCCTTAATATTTTATTTAATAAACGTTATAGTTTATTAACGAATTCCATAGCGATTATTCGAGAATTTGAATTGGACATAACTCACAAACTATAATATGAAATCTTCATTTTTCTCTTCCATTTGAAAAATATAATAAAATCGATCCAAACAATTTTTGTTTTATAGAATTCCGATTTGTACCAGATCTATAAAATTCAACTGAAGTTCAAATCATAAATTTCGAACTACCGCGACGTTTCTAGTTCGTTTTATAATTATATATAAATTATACGTTCAGACATTGTTTAATAAACGAATTATATATATATATTATATATCTATTTAAAATTCCAATTCAGCAATTAATATAATAAATATATTAAATACTTGATTATCAAAAATACGGGACGTTACATTCTTTCGTCTTAAAAGAATTTCGTCCCCGAAATTACTAAGGTAGAAGAAATGCTACAAGCCCCATTAAATTTCAAAAATCAAATTCATTTTCAATACAGAGTTATATTATTAATTTCACTTTATAAGTGATTCCATCCCATTTTATAAGATTGAAGTTCATTTTTCAATTCATTGAACTTTTCCTTAAACCAATGATGGATTTAATTCAACTAATCTAACAACCAAACAATCAAGCTAGCATCCAATCAATCAACCATGCATAGCTACCTTAATCAAACCATTCAATTGAATTTATGTTCAACATCAATATTTACTTTGGTTAACATGCTTTAATCATCACTTGATTAATATCTGATCGATTTCCATTCAATTACTTTTAATTCGACTTCCATATTCCAAATCGATTTAATTTTAATATCAGTTTTCAATTCCACTTAACCAAGTTAAGTTTCAACTCCATATTCAATTTAATTTCCGTTTTGATCAATCAAACACATCAAGATCTCAATAATTTAAGAAAATTATCGCTTTTCTATTAAAAAAAATATAATTTAGGCAAAAATATTTCATTTACCCACTTTTTTACAAACTAATATCATGTCGGCTGCTAGTTCAAAATTGACTCAATCAAATAACACAATGTAAAACATTTTTATAAAATCTACAAATATGCGCTCTCATATATATACAGTCAAACTCAATCTAGGGTATTACTAACCCCATCTCTATCGAGTTACGCCACAGAGCTAATGTTTTTACTAAACCATTGCTCTGATACCAAGTGTGACGACCCAAATTTCCGGTAACATTTGAGCTGACAAAACAACACAAGACCAACCCAAATTGTACTGGAAACCTAGATGTCAATATGAAGAATTTAGAGAATGAGATAAGAAAGAAATACTAGAATAGAAGGAATAAGAAGAAGAAAACACAACAGAATCAAAGTCTCACATCGCAACGGAACAAAATATAATATAAAAATAATCTTTATTGATAGCTTGAAATAAATACTTACAATCACCAGAGTACATTAATACATCTGGACAATTATAAATATATGTCCTCATATACAACACACAGCGAAATAAATACTAGCACTTATGAAGTCCTCCAACGCGTCTTCTGAACTTCGAAGTATCCAATAACCTGAACACCCGGGCTAACACGAGCATTACAAACGTTGGATCAGTCTGGTGAACCAAAGTGAGAAAAACTTGCAAAGTTTAAGGTGAATAATCTAACTTGATATTAAAGTTCAAAAATCTTTTTGAAAGAAAAGGATAATCGTAAGACCAAATCCACACATAAATACGGACTGTTTTTACCTTACGATAACCCAAAACAATTTGAAATCATATGTATCTTCTGATATTATAATAGTGTCTAAATACAAATAAATAGCGATCTAGCGGAACACTTGAATCTCACGCTCCACATATATAGTATACAGTCAAAACTGCGGGCGCTTATTGGAGATTTGATTTCGACTATGACAAGGTATGGAACCACCTACCGATAGTGTATCTCTAAAGGCGAATACACTGGGTTAAACAAGAACATTTTGCAACCCGGCCCACACATGAACGACCACTCATTTCGCTTGAGTGTATCGAATGTATATCACCAACGGTTGGGATCTGCAATCGTTTCCCAAAAGGGACAGCATCGATATAGATTAAAGAAGCAAAAGGAATTTCACTAGATAGTTGATTATACACCCTAATGGGAATGACCCACGTAGCCATGTTGCCTGCCGGATTTTTGACATTTCCCGATTGTGAGGCTCGAGGTTTGAATTCACCTTTAGAACATTTGGTCATCATTTACTTTGAATGCCACATTGTCAGATCCGTCAAATCACTAATTGACGTCCACAAAAATATTCTGGGTGTAAGCGCCACCAACAGAAATACGTTTGTAAAAATCAATGTACGTGAATCTAAAGAAAAACTCTGTCAACATTCGTCCATACAAGTCATCCAGGAACAGGATGAACCGAACGCACCCTTCAACCACATCCTAGGTATCACCCTATAGATCAGTAGTGATTAGTCCTTACAATTCGTAGATTTCAACCACGACAGAATCACAGTATATCTCCAGGTGCAAATCCAGATATTTTAAGTGATTCTTCGTTTTATGAAGATCCGCGGTCTTTACTTGCTCAGTCTTGATCAACATCTGATATCTTCTGCATTTCGTATTTTGTTGGTTGGAATGGTTTTCGAATATAAATTTGATATCGGTCTTTCCATTCCAACAATCGTATAGCCTAGATTTGATAGTCGGTTGTTCAACTATTAAATAAACAACCATAAAAAATAAAACGAACTCATTAGTTCAATACTCAGCATCACTTGGCCCGTTTTTAAAATATTTACCCAATGGTTAACTTAACTCTTAAATCTTCTAATAGTTTCAAACACGATATTTACTTCTTATTTTGAGTCATATTAAAACAATTTTAATACTTAAAACATATATTATAGCCAAACCTTATTTTCTAATTAACAACCGTTTCAAAATATTTATTATAATATTTTTCACGCCTTATTATACTTCAACATTCATCAGTCCCTGACTGTAAATTGGTAAGCGAATAGTTTTCTAATATCAACTCCGAAGATTGAAATCAACATTAGATTAATATTCAGAAAATCACTCGACTCAACAAATTTCTAGTTAGGTTCCAATCCTGATCTCAACTCATTATCAACCCGCATTATTTCACTTTAAAACCATTCAACCATTTCTACTTGGAAAATCTCATTTCCATCCCATTATTAAGTAACGTTAAATTAAACTTAACGTTTAACCTCATACCCCTTTTATAAATCTTGAGTATAAAATTCAAGTTTATCACATTGGCTTAAAAATCTCTTTTTAAACTTTGTTTAAAAGTCTCGGTTAAAACTCGTCCACAAATCCTCTCAATTAAATCCAACTAAACTCTATTCCAAACTTGATTACTCGTATAATGGTTTCATCAATTAAATAGTAAATCCCCAAATTATTAAAAAAATAATTTGCCTCCTTGCTAACTACTATAGAAGTAGTTAAGTTTGTTATTAACTAAAATAAATAGTAAATTCTTTAAATATTAAACAAATATTCATCAATCTATTTCATTAATTCAAAACAATTTAACCAACTAGTTAAGTTCATTAGAAATCTAAGGCCATGGTTATCTCTTTAATCAATCCAATTAGTCTTTCCTTTAAATTTAATTAATAATATAATTAATTTAAATAATCCATTTAATTGTCCTTGATAAACAATTTAACCAACTCTTTAACCATTACATTAATTTCTGATTATCTGCTTATAAGTCTTATCAATATAAGAAATTTGATTTTATAAAACCATTTAATAATATTTTTTTAAAACTCAAATGATAAATAATAAATATTTATTTTCCTTTTAAATAAACTTTTATTCAAAGTAATAGATTACAAACTTTTATTCAAGTAAATAGATCTAAAAATCTATCTTCAGTTTTAAAATAAATTTTATAACTTCATTACTGTCGATCCACTTGACGGTAAATCAATATTTACAAAACGATTTATTTTCAGGCCAACTGTTGTCGATTACTCAACCAATACTACACATCGGTTAGAATAAAACAAATGTTGAATTTCAAATCAACGATCAATAACTAAGTCCATCATCCAATCATAACAGTTCATATACTAATAATATAAAAATAAATAACATTAATATAATTGAGGAATCCAGTTGGATCTCTCCAACCTGTTTTCCCTGCATCTAAATACGCTAATTCAAATAATATCATATGATGTAATAACTAGATATAACATTCAAGTATTAAAAAATATCAGCAATCCAAACATCCATATTCAATTTAATACGTTAATATTATTATTATAAACGTAACCAATGGGGTAAGTTACCTCATTTGGAAATAATCGTTAAAATAACGATTGGTGTTAAATTAAATCAAATGATCGTTTAATTTAATCAGTTCAATTCGTATAAAATAATATATTCAGTAAACAACCAATAAAAACAACCATAGCACACAGACATTGAACCCGCCTTATATAAAATATAAGTGGGATAAAAATACTGAGTGAGTTGAACTCACCTTGATTTCATCTGTCGCTGAAATAGTTCGTTTTAATTAAATTAAACGATTGTTTAATTTTGTAACGACCCGCAAATCCGAGCTATCTGAGTTGATTAAATACAACACACGTCCAACCCAAATAACACAGAAATACGACTCATTATTAGAAAGAAGTTAGAGGATGAGAATAGATAAGATAGAAAACTTAGAATAGAAGAAAAAACGAAGATCACAACTCACAGCGGAACGAACAAAATATATAATATAACATAAGCTTTGAAATACAATCTGTTTTGTACATATATACATACCATCATCAGAGTACACATAACATTTGATTTAGCGGAAGTAACTCTAAATAACTAACGTTGAAGCCTCCAGCTTCAAGCTCCTCCAAGTATATCTGTAAAAGCCTGAAACACTTGACTGCCCGTACAAATTTGGGCACCCAAGAGTTTAGGAAAACAAAACAAAATAAACTCTGGGTCAGTCATGGGACTGGTGTGAGTAAACTCCAACCACTTGTTTAACTTTAAAAACTCTTTTCGAAAGAAAAGATAATAGTAAGACCAACCCACACATAAACACGGACGGTTTTTACCTTACTATAACCCAAACACTTTGATATCAAATCCAGTGATATTATAGTAATGTCTACATCAAGTAAATAACCAAATAGCAGAACGCTTGCATCTCACGCTCCACATATATATTATAAACTCAAAAACCGCATGGCGCTTATTGGAGATTGGATTTCCAACATGACAAGGTATGGGACCACCTTCCGATGATGTATCTCTAGAGGCGAATACACCTGGGTTCAACAAGAACGTCTTGCAACCCGGCCCACACATGACCGACCACTCATTTCGCTTGAGTGTATCGAATGTATATCACCAACGGTTGGACTCAAACCACCGTTTCCCGAATGGGCGGAATCGATAGATTTAGAAACAAAAGGAATTTCTCTAGATAGGTGATTATACACCCTAATGGGTGCGACCCACATAGCCATGCTGCCTGCCCGATTTTTGTCCTTTCCCGGTTGTTGAGGCCTGAGGCTACGCATACTTACCATTCATCGATAACACAATCACTTTGAATGCCACATCGTCAGATCCGTTAATCACTAGTTGAGTTTGCACAAATATTCTGGTTATTATGCTAAGGGATAAATCCGTTGCAACCATATATATTCATACAGACCAACCCATTTGATCATTGGAAATACTCTGTCAGACATTCGTCCATATACGTTCGTCCTGGGACTGAACGAAACCGAAGGCACTATTTCTATAAATAGAAAAGCCCTTGCACTTTACTCCGTCTTCAATATATTCAGCATACTTGGTTCGCAACGCTTATGCCGATACGGAGTGGTTCTTCGGATAATAATCCGACCGGTCTCTCCATATTGACAACGATGGTCAAAACTTCGATAGTCTGTGATTTAACTATCGAATAAAAACAAGTGTTCAATCAACATATCAAACAAATCACTGGGCTCTTTAATTAATATTCATTAATTAAATCACTTTTCCATTTCCTTATCAATATTTGCTATCCAAATATTTTCAATAATCATCTTGCCTCTTATGCCATTTGGAAAACGTTTCCCAAAATATTAACTTCTTTTATTTTCTATATATTAGAAAATCTCTATTTGCAATTGGAACAATTCCAATCACTTATCTCTATCCCTTTTTGTTTACAACATTCGATTTTTTTATATTCACTTTACTATCGAATTCAATACGTCGATACAATGATTTCAGATTATCAAAATCTCTTAAAAATATTCTAACTCCTCAAATTTCCGGAAAATTTCGCCATAACCTCCCCTGTATCGGGAGCATCGGGAAATTTCAAATAGCTTCCCGGTATCTTCTAATCTCAAAAAGAAAAAGAAAAAGCCAAGCGGCTTGCCGATACGGCGCATAAAACTCATATATGAATTTAACATGTACCTTTTTGTCGGGCACATAAATAAAAATCTTCATATACTCCATCCCATATCTGTTTAACACCTGTTCACCTGTTTCCAATTCAATTCAACTCAATCCATTCGTTTGAATTCAATTTTTGAATTCAGTTTCGCTCAATTATTCTTTAATTAGCCTTTTTGCCTATTTCACTTCTTTGTTTGAACATAACACGTTCAGATAAAATGTTTAACTTGCTCACAACCAAATTGAATTTCAATTTCAATTCTAGTTTTCCCTTTTTTATTTCGAATATAAATTTTCAAATCGAATTTACTTATTCAAAGCCCAATATTAATACGAAATCTCATTAACTAATTCCCGTTCAAATTAGTTAATTCTATTCAATAAATCAAAATCTGGTTTCTGTTTCAAAAATCATATTCATTTACACACTTGAATTCGCATATATTTTACAACTCAACTCGGAGATTTTCTAAATAGAAACTTCGGATTTTCTTGCTTAAAATCCTTTTATATTATTAAATAAACCATTATGGTTTTAAAACTATTCTGGCGCTGCTTTTTCAGAAATTTTGATTTTGACATAACTCAAAATCTATACGACGAAATCCAGATTTTTCTCCTTCATTAGAAAACTATTATCAAATCGGTCCTGACGTTTCTTGTTTCAAAGGATTCCGACTTCAATTGAGTTCTGTATGCTCGATTGAAGTTCGAGTCGCTATTTTACGAACTGCAGCGCTGCGGCGAGTTCGTTTTAATTATATATATATATAAAAACTTTTTAAAACTTCTAAAAATGAATTCGACTTTATTTAACTCTATTTGAATTCCTTGATTCAAATTCCAATCTCACTTTGAATTCCATATTCAAATTTCAGTCCCTTTTCTATTTGATATTCAAATTCAATACTTAAATTTCTATTTGAATTCCCTATATTCAAATTCAATACTTGAATTCATTTGAATTCTTTTATTCAAACTTTATACTTAAATTCCATTTGAACTTCTATATTTCCATTTCTATATTTGAATTCTATTGAAGTTCAAAGATTTAAACTCCTTTTTAAATTCTATATTCAAAATTCCATAGTTTTAAACCCATTTGAATTTCATGTTCAAATTCCATAGATCAAATCCGATTTGAATTCAATTTGAATCTCTTATATTCAAATTCCATTTTCCTTTTCCATTTGAATTCTAATATTCAAATTCATCTCCAATCCCATTTGAATTCTAATGTTCAAACTCATTATTAACGCCATTTGAATTTCTTCATTCAAATCCATTTGAATTCCCTTGAATTCAAATTCCATTTCAAAACCATTTGGATTTCCTATTTTGAAATCCTATTTGAAATTCTATTTCCGATTCTACTTTGAAATCCTATTTTCAAAGTTTATTTCAAATTTTATTTTGAAATCTCATATTCAAATTTCTACTTGAATTTCTATATTCAATTCCATGTTCAAATTCAACACTTGAATTTCTATTTCAAATCTCAATTCAAATTTCATATTTAAATTCCATTCAAATCTCTATTCAAATTTCACATTTGAATTCTTCTTTGAAATACTATATTTCAAATGCTATTCAATTCTTCTTTGAAATTCTATATTTCAAATTCTATTTTGAAATTCTACATTCAAATCTCTATTTGAATTTCTTTATTTGAATTCCTTTGAATTCAAATTTTACTTTAATTCCTTGAATTCAAATTCTATTTTTCATTCTCATTTCATCTATTCAAATTCTATTTGAACTTCTTATTTGAATTTCTAATATTCAATCCCCTTTTAAAATTCAAATATTAAACTCCCTTTTTAAAATTCAAATGTTACACTCAAATTTCATTTGAGATATATATTTAAAAATTCCTTTTCACATCCTATTTTGAAATTTCATTTCAAAATTCCAATTTCGCACTTGTATTTCTATTTCTGAATTATCAAATGATAATTCTTTTCACTTCATTTATAACTTCGTTATAAAAGAACTATTTATAACTTCGTTTATAAAGGAACTACTTGTTTTATTTTCCAAAAACAAGTTTTATCTTATTCTATTTAAAATAGAATTTCCTTTTTAAATCTCCAATATCCTTTCACGATATTTTTAAATATCATTGCTTAAGCCCAGTGATAAAACACACAAAGCAACCAATTATTTATTTTTCTAACACATCATATATAACAATATATATGCAAACAAATAAACAAACAGATAATATATTTTTGAGGAATCCAGTTGGATTCCTCCAACCTGTTTTCCTGCATCCACAGATGTTAGCACATAAATAATACCCATTCTGCTTCGTGGCAGAATATCGCGGTATAGAAGGTCATCCACTAATCATAGCGTGGGCGTATAGGGTAATCATCCGCTATGAAACTGCGGGCATCCGCTAATGAGACTGCGGGAATCCAACCAATCCATCAACCCAATATATATATAATAGCCTAAATAACTAATATATATAAAACAACAAGAAAACATTCACACAAGCAACAACAATTATTTTTAATGAAATAAAAATAATTAGAAATAAAAGGTGAGTGAGATTTACTCACCAGGGTTTTTATTTGCCGGAATGAATCGAAGACGTATGATTTAAATTCCATCTGACTCTGGGAAAATCCAAACCCATTTTCCTGCTATGATTCCAACCCGACTTGCATTCACATTTTACACCTAAATTCCAAACTCTTTCTTCCTTAATCTACAAATCATCTTTGATATGCATTGCCTTGAATAAATTAGCTTTGTACCTACCATTATTTATTTTAATTTACCGATTAACATTTATTTATTTAAATTAACTTAGCCTACTAAAATAAACAAATTATTCTAAAAAATTTATTAAATAATTACCTTGTTGCTATTTCATTTTCAAGGACAAAGAATGAACGTTCTCTCCGTTGTACAAAACCGTCTTTAGCTCCACCGAAGCTTTTCCTTATGATTTCCAGAGCCGAACCCTTCCTGTTTCTTTCACACAATTCACTGAACACTTTATAGACAGTGCTCTTAATACCCTCATCTTCTTCTCTCCCTTACCGTTAACATACTGTCGCATCCCACATTTCAATCCCTCCTTCCATCGCAACTCCAATACCAGAACCTATCGCGGTCGCTTCCAGGTCGAGCTCGACCTCGAGATGCCCTAACCCACTGTCGAGCTTGCGGTCTTCTGATGATCGCGACCCCCCAAATCACCTCGTTCATCGCACCTTCACAATCCCACCTCACACCATGGATCCAAGCTCGATGCCCTTCCACTACTTCACGTACTTCGAGTCACAGTCTGACATCCCACATCGGCTCAGCGGCTACCCCCGTTACCCCCAACGACAACTCCACAATATCCACGCTGGAGCATAGTCGAGCAATAGGAACTCCATCGCGCCTTAGCTTGAAAGCTTCACGATTTCGGTTTTTGATTTAATTTCGACTGAGGATGGTGAAAGGTAATTGGATGGCACGGCTTCAAGATTTAGGAACAGACAGGAGTTTTAATTGATTTTCTGGTTAGAGGAATAAGGAAAACGAAGGCTATCGACTGTTTATATAGTGGTGCGAAGGGAGACATCAAGTACATCACCATTAAATTGTTGTTTTGCTGATACTGGAAATGGGAAACAAATATTTTGGCTCGAGAAGAAGTAGGCTGCGTGATTTTCAGTTTTTTAGGTCGGCTGATTTGATTTTGTCTGATTTTATTATATAAAATATTTCGAAATATCTCGTGGTTCCTACATAGCAAATCCCGAACCGCTATCCAACAGTAAGGACCAATGTATGCCAGTTATATCATCATTCTGAACTTAATGAATCTGGTTCTGAGATTTTAATTTGAACGTATATTTAAAATAGCCATATTAATTCATTTTAAATTCAAAGCAAATAATTTTTTTCCAATGAATTCCTATTATCATCGTTCAGTTTTATCTTCGAATTGAATTATTTCAAACTCCTCGTATTTCGATGAAATAAATCGTATTTCGATTATTTAATCGATAACCCAATAAAATACCATTTATATTTTAAATTCAATATTTAAAAACCATACTAAATATTTAAAATAAACTGTTCAAAAATCTGGGTCGTTGCATTCTTCCCCCCTTAAAATAATTTCGTCCTCGAAATTGCTAAGGTAGGAAAATGGTACAAACTCATTACTTTTCAAAATCTCACTTATGTTGAAACTCAACTCCTCATATTTCAACAATTTTAGTCCTACCAAAACATTTGGTTTCTCATTCACATGCATTCAAATTGATTCTAAGTCAATTCATTCACTTTGACCCATTTAACTTGTTTAAGTTAAATTTAAATTCCAGAATTCAAATCCCTGGGTTTTTCTTTCAAATTCTTTTGAAATCACTTAAATATATACATGTATATTTATTTCCATTTTAAATTCAAAACATTTGAATATTCAAACCAATTTGTTTTCTTTCAAACAATTTTCCATCAAAACTTTTCCTAAGGTAGCAATTCATCACTTAGAAACTCGGAAATGAACACTGATGATGTTGCAATCATCATCAGAATTATTTCCCAGCCACTGAAGTGAGTTCAGTGCTTTATTATTTCAAAATCCATGATTTTCTTTCGAATCCTTTAAAACAAATCTATATTATTTTAATATACTTTGAAAAATATTTTTCAACTTCCCAGGATTTTGAATTCTCAATTCTGGTTTAAATTTAATTCTAATTCATCTCATTTGTATATTTAATTTCTATACAAATTCTATTTGGTTATAAATAACCATTTCAATTTTTATAATCTTATCTGATTATAATGATATCAATCAACACATCCATATAATATAATAATTTCAAAAAATTATTCTTTCTATATCAAAATATAATTTTGGGTAAAATTATTTCATTTATCCTCTTTAAAACAATACTGTGTTCAATCTTCTGTTCAAGTGTTTAGAAATTCCTATCGACTTCGTGGCGTCCCACGATTCGACCAGAATTCATAAACCACTCACAGACTAGCCAACACAATATAAAACAACTTTTATATCAATTTACAAATACGCTCTCTCGTATATACACTCAACTCATTCTAGGGCACTACTGACCCTATCTCTAATGAGCACATGCCACACAAGCCTAGGTATTCGCTCAACCTAAGCTCTGATACCAACTGTAACGACCCGGGATTCGAGTAGGCTTTTCAACCATCCTCTCCTCCCTCGGCACTGGGCTAACCTCCCAGCGTGGCTTACAGAGATACCTCAGAACTGCTTTTACGGCCAGCCTCTCGACTCAACCAACCCACATTGTCGGGAGATGTAGGGGTAAGAGTCTCCCGTTCGCCACCAAACGCGAAGCGAGAACCCCCCATCATCCGTACCAATTAAGCAACCAGCTCTGATACCAACTGTAACGACCCGCAAATCCGAGCTATTTGAGTTGATTAAATACAACACACGTCCAACCCAAATAACACAGAAATACGACTCATTATTAGAAAGAAGTTAGAGGATGAGAATAGATAAGATAGAAAACTTAGAATAGAAGAAAAAACGAAGATCACAACTCACAGCGGAACGAACAAAATATATAATATAACATAAGCTTTGAAATACAATCTGTTTTGTACATATATACATACCATCATCAGAGTACACATAACATTTGATTTAGCGGAAGTAACTCTAAATAACTAACGTTGAAGCCTCCAGCTTCAAGCTCCTCCAAGTATATCTGTAAAAGCCTGAAACACTTGACTGCCCGTACAAATTTGGGCACCCAAGAGTTTAGGAAAACAAAACAAAATAAACTCTGGGTCAGTCATGGGACTGGTGTGAGTAAACTCCAACCACTTGTTTAACTTTAAAAACTCTTTTCGAAAGAAAAGATAATAGTAAGACCAACCCACACATAAACACGGACGGTTTTTACCTTACTATAACCCAAACACTTTGATATCAAATCCAGTGATATTATAGTAATGTCTACATCAAGTAAATAACCAAATAGCAGAACGCTTGCATCTCACGCTCCACATATATATTATAAACTCAAAAACCGCATGGCGCTTATTGGAGATTGGATTTCCAACATGACAAGGTATGGGACCACCTTCCGATGATGTATCTCTAGAGGCGAATACACCTGGGTTCAACAAGAACGTCTTGCAACCCGGCCCACACATGACCGACCACTCATTTCGCTTGAGTGTATCGAATGTATATCACCAACGGTTGGACTCAAACCACCGTTTCCCGAATGGGCGGAATCGATAGATTTAGAAACAAAAGGAATTTCTCTAGATAGGTGATTATACACCCTAATGGGTGCGACCCACATAGCCATGCTGCCTGCCCGATTTTTGTCCTTTCTCGGTTGTTGAGGCCTGAGGCTACGCATACTTACCATTCATCGATAACACAATCACTTTGAATGCCACATCGTCAGATCCGTTAATCACTAGTTGAGTTTGCACAAATATTCTGGATATTATGCTAAGGGATAAATCCGTTGCAACCATATATATTCATACAGACCAACCCATTTGATCATTGGAAATACTCTGTCAGACATTCGTCCATATACGTTCGTCCTGGGACTGAACGAAACCGAAGGCACTATTTCTATAAATAGAAAAGCCCTTGCACTTTACTCCGTCTTCAATATATTCAGCATACTTGGTTCGCAATGCTTATGCCGATACGGAGTGGTTCTTCGGATAATAATCCGACCGGTCTCTCCATATTGACAACGATGGTCAAAACTTCGATAGTCTGTGATTTAACTATCGAATAAAAACAAGTGTTCAATCAACATATCAAACAAATCACTGGGCTCTTTAATTAATATTCATTAATTAAATCACTTTTCCATTTCCTTATCAATATTTGCTATCCAAATATTTTCAATAATCATCTTGCCTCTTATGCCATTTGGAAAACGTTTCCCAAAATATTAACTTCTTTTATTTTCTATATATTAGAAAATCTCTATTTGCAATTGGAACAATTCCAATCACTTATCTCTATCCCTTTTTGTTTACAACATTCGATTTTTTTATATTCACTTTACTATCGAATTCAATACGTCGATACAATGATTTCAGATTATCAAAATCTCTTAAAAATATTCTAACTCCTCAAATTTCCGGAAAATTTCGCCATAACCTCCCCTGTATCGGGAGCATCGGGAAATTTCAAATAGCTTCCCGGTATCTTCTAATCTCAAAAAGAAAAAGAAAAAGCCAAGCGGCTTGCCGATACGGCGCATAAAACTCATATATGAATTTAACATGTACCTTTTTGTCGGGCACATAAATAAAAATCTTCATATACTCCATCCCATATCTGTTTAACACCTGTTCACCTGTTTCCAATTCAATTCAACTCAATCCATTCGTTTGAATTCAATTTTTGAATTCAGTTTCGCTCAATTATTCTTTAATTAGCCTTTTTGCCTATTTCACTTCTTTGTTTGAACATAACACGTTCAGATAAAATGTTTAACTTGCTCACAACCAAATTGAATTTCAATTTCAATTCTAGTTTTCCCTTTTTTATTTCGAATATAAATTTTCAAATCGAATTTACTTATTCAAAGCCCAATATTAATTCGAAATCTCATTAACTAATTCCCGTTCAAATTAGTTAATTCTATTCAATAAATCAAAATCTGGTTTCTGTTTCAAAAATCATATTCATTTACACACTTGAATTCGCATATATTTTACAACTCAACTCGGAGATTTTCTAAATAGAAACTTCGGATTTTCTTGCTTAAAATCCTTTTATATTATTAAATAAACCATTATGGTTTTAAAACTATTCTGGCGCTGCTTTTTCTGAAATTTTGATTTTGACATAACTCAAAATCTATACGACGAAATCCAGATTTTTCTCCTTCATTAGAAAACTATTATCAAATCGGTCCTGACGTTTCTTGTTTCAAAGGATTCCGACTTCAATTGAGTTCTGTATGCTCGATTGAAGTTCGAGTCGCTATTTTACGAACTGCAGCGCTGCGGCGAGTTCGTTTTAATTATATATATATATAAAAACTTTTTAAAACTTCTAAAAATGAATTCGACTTTATTTAATTCTATTTGAATTCCTTGATTCAAATTCCAATCTCACTTTGAATTCCATATTCAAATTTCAGTCCCTTTTCTATTTGATATTCAAATTCAATACTTAAATTTCTATTTGAATTCCCTATATTCAAATTCAATACTTGAATTCATTTGAATTCTTTTATTCAAACTTTATACTTAAATTCCATTTGAACTTCTATATTTCCATTTCTATATTTGAATTCTATTGAAGTTCAAAGATTTAAACTCCTTTTTAAATTCTATATTCAAAATTCCATAGTTTTAAACCCATTTGAATTTCATGTTCAAATTCCATAGATCAAATCCGATTTGAATTCAATTTGAATCTCTTATATTCAAATTCCATTTTCCTTTTCCATTTGAATTCTAATATTCAAATTCATCTCCAATCCCATTTGAATTCTAATGTTCAAACTCATTATTAACGCCATTTGAATTTCTTCATTCAAATCCATTTGAATTCCCTTGAATTCAAATTCCATTTCAAAACCATTTGGATTTCCTATTTTGAAATCCTATTTGAAATTCTATTTCCGATTCTACTTTGAAATCCTATTTTCAAAGTTTATTTCAAATTTTATTTTGAAATCTCATATTCAAATTTCTACTTGAATTTCTATATTCAATTCCATGTTCAAATTCAACACTTGAATTTCTATTTCAAATCTCAATTCAAATTTCATATTTAAATTCCATTCAAATCTCTATTCAAATTTCACATTTGAATTCTTCTTTGAAATACTATATTTCAAATGCTATTCAATTCTTCTTTGAAATTCTATATTTCAAATTCTATTTTGAAATTCTACATTCAAATCTCTATTTGAATTTCTTTATTTGAATTCCTTTGAATTCAAATTTTACTTTAATTCCTTGAATTCAAATTCTATTTTTCATTCTCATTTCATCTATTCAAATTCTATTTGAACTTCTTATTTGAATTTCTAATATTCAATCCCCTTTTAAAATTCAAATATTAAACTCCCTTTTTAAAATTCAAATGTTACACTCAAATTTCATTTGAGATATATATTTAAAAATTCCTTTTCACATCCTATTTTGAAATTTCATTTCAAAATTCCAATTTCGCACTTGTATTTCTATTTCTGAATTATCAAATGATAATTCTTTTCACTTCATTTATAACTTCGTTATAAAAGAACTATTTATAACTTCGTTTATAAAGGAACTACTTGTTTTATTTTCCAAAAACAAGTTTTATCTTATTCTATTTAAAATAGAATTTCCTTTTTAAATCTCCAATATCCTTTCACGATATTTTTAAATATCATTGCTTAAGCCCAGTGATAAAACACACAAAGCAACCAATTATTTATTTTTCTAACACATCATATATAACAATATATATGCAAACAAATAAACAAACAGATAATATATTTTTGAGGAATCCAGTTGGATTCCTCCAACCTGTTTTCCTGCATCCACAGATGTTAGCACATAAATAATACCCATTCTGCTTCGTGGCAGAATATCGCGGTATAGAAGGTCATCCACTAATCATAGCGTGGGCGTATAGGGTAATCATCCGCTATGAAACTGCGGGCATCCGCTAATGAGACTGCGGGAATCCAACCAATCCATCAACCCAATATATATATAATAGCCTAAATAACTAATATATATAAAACAACAAGAAAACATTCACACAAGCAACAACAATTATTTTTAATGAAATAAAAATAATTAGAAATAAAAGGTGAGTGAGATTTACTCACCAGGGTTTTTATTTGCCGGAATGAATCGAAGACGTATGATTTAAATTCCATCTGACTCTGGGAAAATCCAAACCCATTTTCCTGCTATGATTCCAACCCGACTTGCATTCACATTTTACACCTAAATTCCAAACTCTTTCTTCCTTAATCTACAAATCATCTTTGATATGCATTGCCTTGAATAAATTAGCTTTGTACCTACCATTATTTATTTTAATTTACCGATTAACATTTATTTATTTAAATTAACTTAGCATACTAAAATAAACAAATTATTCTAAAAAATTTATTAAATAATTACCTTGTTGCTATTTCATTTTCAAGGACAAAGAATGAACGTTCTCTCCGTTGTACAAAACCGTCTTTAGCTCCACCGAAGCTTTTCCTTATGATTTCCAGAGCCGAACCCTTCCTGTTTCTTTCACACAATTCACTGAACACTTTATAGACAGTGCTCTTAATACCCTCATCTTCTTCTCTCCCTTACCGTTAACATACTGTCGCATCCCACATTTCAATCCCTCCTTCCATCGCAACTCCAATACCAGAACCTATCGCGGTCGCTTCCAGGTCGAGCTCGACCTCGAGATGCCCTAACCCACTGTCGAGCTTGCGGTCTTCTGATGATCGCGACCCCCCAAATCACCTCGTTCATCGCACCTTCACAATCCCACCTCACACCATGGATCCAAGCTCGATGCCCTTCCACTACTTCACGTACTTCGATTCACAGTCTGACATCCCACATCGGCTCAGCGGCTACCCCCGTTACCCCCAACGACAACTCCACAATATCCACGCTGGAGCATAGTCGAGCAATAGGAACTCCATCGCGCCTTAGCTTGAAAGCTTCACGATTTCGGTTTTTGATTTAATTTCGACTGAGGATGGTGAAAGGTAATTGGATGGCACGGCTTCAAGATTTAGGAACAGACAGGAGTTTTAATTGATTTTCTGGTTAGAGGAATAAGGAAAACGAAGGCTATCGACTGTTTATATAGTGGTGCGAAGGGAGACATCAAGTACATCACCATTAAATTGTTGTTTTGCTGATACTGGAAATGGGAAACAAATATTTTGGCTCGAGAAGAAGTAGGCTGCGTGATTTTCAGTTTTTTAGGTCGGCTGATTTGATTTTGTCTGATTTTATTATATAAAATATTTCGAAATATCTCGTGGTTCCTAAATAGCAAATCCCGAACCGCTATCCAACAGTAAGGACCAATGTATGCCAGTTATATCATCATTCTGAACTTAATGAATCTGGTTCTGAGATTTTAATTTGAACGTATATTTAAAATAGCCATATTAATTCATTTTAAATTCAAAGCAAATAATTTTTTTCCAATGAATTCCTATTATCATCGTTCAGTTTTATCTTCGAATTGAATTATTTCAAACTCCTCGTATTTCGATGAAATAAATCGTATTTCGATTATTTAATCGATAACCCAATAAAATACCATTTATATTTTAAATTCAATATTTAAAAACCATACTAAATATTTAAAATAAACTGTTCAAAAATCTGGGTCGTTACATTCTTCCCCCCTTAAAATAATTTCGTCCTCGAAATTGCTAAGGTAGGAAAATGGTACAAACTCATTACTTTTCAAAATCTCACTTATGTTGAAACTCAACTCCTCATATTTCAACAATTTTAGTCCTACCAAAACATTTGGTTTCTCATTCACATGCATTCAAATTGATTCTAAGTCAATTCATTCACTTTGACCCATTTAACTTGTTTAAGTTAAATTTAAATTCCAGAATTCAAATCCCTGGGTTTTTCTTTCAAATTCTTTTGAAATCACTTAAATATATACATGTATATTTATTTCCATTTTAAATTCAAAACATTTGAATATTCAAACCAATTTGTTTTCTTTCAGAAAAGAAAGTGGGAACGAAATGAGGTTGTACAAGCTGTTTATAGAAATGGACGAGAGGATAAGTTTAATGTCTTTCATGCAGCTAACGGCGTAGGTTAGGTAGCATGCAAAATTCATTTCGTTTGTCCTGTTTGAATTTATGTTGATGGATGGTGAAGACAAAGGCTATAGGATAGGAGAAGAAGCATATACACTGCACAGTTTTAAATAGGGTAGCTGGTCCTGTTAACTCTTGCGTTGAAATGAAAAGATAGGGTGGCAGCTGTGATGGCAAGAACTGGTGGTTGAAGTGATAATTCAAGGAGGTAGGTAGCTCTATTTTGGTGATGCAGTGTAGGCACGTTCAGGAAGGTAGGGTAGCTGAAAACATAAGCATGAAGTTATAGTTATGATTTCGCTTGGATTTGAAAATACTTGAAGCTGTGTGTAAATTCTTTTTCAAACATAGGTATCTTGTACTGATTTAGTGAAGTGCAGCTGTGTTGAAAATACATGTCATACAGCTGGTGTACTTAAAATGATATATTCTAGCATTATTGCATTTTAGAAAAAGTATGAAGATATGTTGACCATACTACGTGTTTATGGACTTATTTCATTGCTACTACAAATTATCAAGCTAAATATTAGTTAAAATAACTACTTCAGCATATGCCTTGCTGGAAGAAGATAGTGGGAGTAGGTGTGTGTGCTTACTGTAAAAGATAGAGTAACTGGGTATGTTGTCGTTTGAAAGGTTACATATTTTAGAAGTAAAAATCACGAGTTGTTTCATTTTTATCTTATTTTATTTAAGCTCTTTAATTTTTTTGTTCATACGTAATGATTTCAGTATTTGAAGTTATCTCCATGGCACTAGCATTTAATATCAATGCCAATTTAATTAAATCGAAGAATGACGTAGTCTTTGAACCTAAGTTTTATTTCCTTTTTCTTAGTGACTGTTACATGGTTTATTTTCAAATTTAATATTATACAGCTTCCACATAAACCATTATTGATTTTAAACTCAACATTTTAAACTCATTATACTACGATATTCAAATGTATATAAAATCCCTTAATATTTTATTTAATAAATGTTATCGTTTATTAACGACTTCCATAGCAATTATTCGAGAATTTGAATTGGACATAACTCACAAACTGTAATGTGAAATCTTCATTTTTCTCTTCCATTAGAAAAATATAATCAAATCGATCCAAACAATTCTTGTTTTATAGAATTCCGATTTGTATTGGATCTTTAATATTCAACTGAAGTTCAAATCATAAATTTCGAACTACCTCGATTTAACACCCCGTAATTTTAAAATAGGACATAAGAGATAATTAAAGAATAACTAATTATTAAAAGAATAATTAAATGAAATGGGTTACGCCATTGCGTTCGTCTCAGAATACTGCTTGAGATAGAGTCCGAGTTTGCGTAAAACAGATACTGTATGAAGAAGATATGGATGAACGAAGTTAGGCAGAAAAACCGGAAGTCGACCAGAATGCACTGGAGCACTTCACAAGTGCGCCAATACAAAAATGCACTGGCGCACCTGCCAAGTGCGCCCATACTGATCCAGCACAGAATTCTGGAGTGTTTTGTAATGTGTTGTCTTCTTCTGAGTGGCCGGATGATGTGTATTTGAGCTGGGTGGTTCTGATGGACTCCTAGTTCATCTAAGGGCTCTAAATATACCTAGACATCTATATATACGTAGCTAAACCTAAACCCTAACATCATAACCCTAAAACTATGGTGCCTTCATGATGTTCGTCTACAAGCTAGCCTAACCCTCCATTCATTCTCTCCAAACTAGAAAATCAAATCCAAACTAGTAATCGATTAAGAAGAACATCAAATCAAATGTAAATTAGAAGAACAAATAGTCTACTTCAAGGGAGAGCTATTCAGTTTTAGAATATAGATCCCAGAATTCAAGACCGTCTTATAATTTGTAAGTTCACGTTACATTCAGAAATAAAAGTTAATTGTGATTCTGACATTGTAATAAATCTGGATCTAAGATTATGCCTATTTCTAAATCCATTGGATCTATCTCGTTGACAATATTATGTCCATTCTTTGTCTCTTCTTTCCTTCTTTTTTTTTATTTTATAGCCAGGCTACTGCGAGCCTGAGCCAGATCTCATAAGAGATGAACGTACATTAGAAATAAAATTGGGCATAAAATATGATTTGGGAACAACACTAAAAATTTGGGGAAAAAGAATTAAATTGTGTATAATTGGGCATAATTGAGTTGTAACTGATTTGAGGACATAACACATGTTGTATTCTAAACATAAAGCGTATCGAACATATGACTTGAGATTTGAGGCATAAAGTATTGGACATATGACTTGGGATTTGAGGCATAAAGTATTGGACATATGACTTGAGATTTGAGGCATAAAGTATTGGACATATGTATTGAGATTTGAGACATAAAGTATTAGACATATGACTTGGGATTTGGGGCGTAAATTGAACTGTAAATATAAGGCATAGTACATGCTGTGGTTTAAGATCTAAAATTGGGGGCATATATATATATACATATATATATATATATATGTATGTATATATATATATGTATGATAGTTTATGATTTGGAAAAAAAGATTAGTGTGTATAGTGATGTATGGCTTAGGCATGAAAACAAGATTTTCCTTTGTTTTGTAAGCCAGTAACATTTTAGATTTGAACAACAAAATCTAATTGTGACATGTAATAAAATGGATATGAGAATATGTCTAATGAAAGTTATTCTTTCATTGAATCTGTGCTTGAGTATATATACATCTTTGGGAATCATTTTTGACTATGAAATTGGTCCAATCATATTTACCCTTGTTGTATATCGGAATTGTAATCCTTTTTAAAATTCATGATGATATTCATATCATATCTATATGCCTGCGATGTATTCTATGCAAAACTTGTCTTTTTTAGTACATCAAATTTATTGGACCAATAGTTCTTATCATCATATGACTATGCCTATCCTTACGATGTTCCATCTTGCTTCTCCCCTTATTTTATGAATCTTGGGTGGAATCTCGAAATACGTACCATATGAATGTGGGGTAATTGGGTATAACATGAAATTGACATTATTTGGCTTAATTTGGAACATGTAGTATGGCATGACTATTAAGATGCAATTTGGGGTAATTTGACATGAATTATGGAATATGTAATTTGACATATTGAACCTAGAATTGGCATGAACGACAAAGTATGAAATTGGCATATAAATCAAGTTTTGGGCAAAAAAAAATATTGTTGAGAATTTGGGGTAACTCGAGCATTAAATCTAGATTGGGCATAAAATGTAACATGACTAGTTTTAGTGAATTTGGTAATTAGCATGTAAAATCTAGATTTGGGTATATAGGGTAACTATGTAGATTAAAGACGAATGTGCCTAACCCGAGGTTAGATTGAGTTGTGGTGTAAAACTGCCCGGAACCGCCCTGCACATCCAATAACCACAGCAACACCTATCTAATGTGAGAGGTTAGTGCATCATGCCCAAGAAAACCCGAGGTTAGATTGAGTTGTGGTGTAAAACTACCCGGAACCGCCTGGCACATCCAACAACCGCAACAAATATCTAATGTGAGAGGTAGGTGCATTAATAAATCAATTAATGCTAATGAACAAGAAGAATGACTATTAAGTTAATAGGAAACAGTTAACCAATATAACATGATGAATGACTAGGGTTAAGTTAATAGGAAATGTTTAACCGGTATAGCATGATAAATGGAAAGGGTTAAGTTAAACACTTAACCAATATAACTTGATTTGTGGAAGGGTTAAGTTGACACAAGAAGGCAACACTTAACCAAAGTAATGTGACAAGTAGGTGGGTTAAGTTAACTTGAATTGATTGAAGATACTTAACCAATACAACATGATGAACACATGTGGTTAAGTTAACAAGAAAACACTTAACTTGATGAACGAACGGGGTTAAGTTAATAAGAAAACACTTAACCAACATGACACGATGAATGGGTAGGTTAAGTTAACATGAATGGACAACACTTAACCAATATGATATAATGTGCGGGAGGGTTAAGTACATATCGGGTTGGTGGGTAATATTAGTAAATATAGGCCTACAAACTTAACCTTTAAATAAACATTCTTGAATCGATGGGAGGGTTAAGTACATCTCGTGTAGGTGAGTAATATTAGTACATATAGGCCCACAAACTTAACCGTTAAGAAAACATGCTAGAATCGGTGGGAGGGTTAAGTACATCTCGTGTAGGTGGGTAATATTTGTATATATAGGCCCACAAACTTAACCAGTAGGAAACCCTAGTAACGGGGACCCATTTCAGCATTAACCCACATAGAAGTATCATGGTACCCTGAAACTAGGCTGGGTGGGGCACGATTACTAGGCTGATTATAAGCGGTCAAAACAGTGACAGAGGGTACGTCAGTGTAGGTTCCGACGGTTTACGGGCGTGCACGTACTTTCGGAGTGGGAAAAAGCAGGCACTGGGTACCAGTATTTATACACTTTGCATCTTTAATCATGTCGGGTCACTATCATAAGGATTGATACATCTTATGGTGGGACCAGCATAGGGTATCTACACGCAAGAGAGGATTGGTTACTATATCTTGTCTTGCATTTTTAAAAATAGATAAAATGGGATATTATGTTATGTGATTTCTTGGTATTTTAAATATATGATTAATGATGAAAGTAGATAAGTTGAAAAAGAGATGGTTGAATCAAAATAATTTTTTTCTTTAAGTTTTATTTCTGTCAGAGGGCAATATGAATGTTATACCATGTTCCATTAAAACACTCAAAGGATTCTACGATATATCAGGTGTAGAAGTAGGCCAACATTTATATTGGCAAATAGGAGGTTTACAAATTCATGCTCAAGTACTTATCACTTCTTGGGTAGTACCGATTTACGCAGACACATGGAACATTTATGCAAGTAAGGAGCCGATCGATAGGGTAGTAAGGGTACATCTAGCATGTTCATGACAATTAGGCTGATTGAGGTGGAATCCTCATGATAGATGTACACCTGAAGGCTACCACAATTACGGGGATTGGGATCACGTTATCATTTATACAGATTACTAGTTGGGACTCTAGTTAGGTGGTGCATAGATAGATATAAAAATCAGAACAACAAAGTAGTAGTGAAGCAGAGAAAGAGTAGAAGCGCATCCAGTTTATCTTGCCTTATCATACCTTATGCTTATCCTATGTTATCTTGTTATCCCTATTATCAAGGTATTGTCTTATATTCAGTTTATTCATGTCATGATGCTTTTGTCTGTTTATATGCTGAAAGTCACTGGACTTACCAGATTTATGTCTGACCTAGTTTTGTTTCGGCTCTTTTCTTCCGCTTCCCCCCCCCCCCCCAGATTCACAAGGAGGAAATGTTGCAACTTAGCTCAGTTTTCTTTCCAAGCTCGAAGATAGCCGATGTATTGCTTTGGACTCTCTTTTCCACTACTATGGCTGGTTCACGGTTTATTGGGGAATATCATTGTTATTTTTATGCTTCTTTTATTCTTGGAAGTTTTTAAATCAAGACAGAAGTTCTATGTATTGCATTTAAGTACGATTGAGAAAATTGTTGTAAAAGCTTGACTGAATTAAGTTGTTTATAAAATGACTTTATTTTCAGCTGTTTTATTTGTCTGTCTTGTAATTTATCTGCATCTTTTACCTATAATGCTCCACCGAAGTTAAGGCATTCCCTTTGTGAGTGACCTTAACGGAGGTGGGGTGTCACATTGGTATCAGAGCTGAAGGTTACCAGATCGGATAAAAGATTTGAAAAATTATTTTCAAAACGGTTTTAAAAGAAGCATTTTCAAAAGAAAAGTTTTGTTTTAAAGGCATATTCCCCAAAGCCATATACATTATCTTTTGATCCTCTGTTTGAATCCTTGTTTCCTTCTTTCCTGAGTCTCCGGGGCTCCTAGTTTTCTGGGAGGTAACCTCATCGCGGCATGGTTCCGTAGGCTCGACGAGACTACGACACTTGTCAAAGGGCAAATAAGTGCCCAACTTCCATCTATAGCCGCTGTAGTTTCCCCTACGGCTAATTTTCTTTCGAGCTTTGTATGATTTTCCATGCGATGGAGGAAGCTTTCGAGAGACTTGTCAACGTGTTACACAAGGATAGCAAAGATGAGAATGAGGGATTTCGGCTAAGGAGCACAACCCTAGGATGAGGAACTCATGGATATGGACTTGGTCCACAAAAGAGGTAAAAAGAGAGAGGTGTAAGAGGAAAGAATAGTAAAACCTAAAACAAAAGGAAGTATCTTTTATGTGGTATAGCGGGTCATTTAATTGAAGGAAGTAAAAGACAAGTGGTTGTTTTCAGCATGGTGAGGCACGACATCTTATCAAGGATTGCTCGGAGGACAAGGACAAGGACAAAGGACAGGATTTTCAGAAAGGCAAGTGCATGCTTTCACCGCCAGCGTACCTGAGAGAAAGATAGTAAAGTTTAGTTTTCTTTTGATCATTCTGTTAGTACCCTTTTGATTTGAGCACTTCACAATCGTTTATATCTGCTTCCATAGTTGAGTCTCTGCACCCTAGAGCTTGTATAGTAGAGGATCCCATTATTGTCTCAAATCCAATTGTTGGTTCGGCTCATCTATCTTTGGTTTGTAAGGATTTGAGATACTTATGTTTTTGGGTTTCATGGGCTATGGGTTGATTCTAGGCATGGATTGATTAGCTAGTAATTGTGAAAGGAGAGTAGTTAGACTTTCGACTTGCCTCGGGAATACCCTCGAAATTTCGTGCGATCCTAAGGGATCAGTTTGTCTTAGCTACCTAGAATCACTTTATGTATTTATCGACGATTTTCGATCCGTTGGAGTAGTCCATGAGTACACAGATGTTTTTGATTAAGGTTAGGGTTTGTCCCCTAAAACGTGAGGTAGACTCCCACATATATCTAGATGACAATGCAAAACCAGTTATGCGGTCAACGATAGTTTTGGAGCAAGATTGGAGAGGATAGCTAGAGTCGGTTAAGTTCTCAATTGTTTGGTTGTTTTGCTAGTACCATCTCACATAAATCGTCCAAATTCGGAGGAGGTATTCCTTGGGTGCTTGTCTGATATTGGTTTAGGCCTTTGGGGATTGTACTTGAGGGATGTCAAGTTCGACTAGGATGGTTTGCGTGAGAGATATCGACCCTCAGATTTGTGACATGATGGATAAGCTAAGTAGAAGAGAGACCTCTAATCGTCTTAGTATATACACTTGGTATCATGGTTAACATCTGTTTATCTTGGGAAGATATTTCGACTACATTGGATACCCTCTAGCATAGTAAGTGATCGAGGTCCTGTCTTTACTAGTGAGTTTTGGAAATGGAGGTCAAGAAGCTTCGCAATCGTGAAGTTAAATTAGTTAAGGTACGGTGGAGTGAAGCTTAAAAAGATGCAACTTAGAAGACTGAAGACTAGATACACGCATCATACCCTTTTTGAGGGTATATACTTGATTCCTCTTTTTCTGTAAAGTTTATTTGCATTCTAGTCTTTATCTTTTAAGTATATCCTCTCGGTCCTATCCTCGATCCTTAGGTAGAAGCCAATGGATGTAAACATGTGTTTGAGACATGTTATGTTTGGTGGATGCAAGTGGTTGCAAGTGTTTGCTAGTGGTTTCTCGTGGATGCATATACACACATTAGGCACTAGATCGGCTCAGTCACTTTCATATTGCATATACATGAGTGAATTTTTATACATATGAATTGAAACTTGATGTGTTATCATATGGATGTTGCATTTGTATGAATGATTGTGCACTCATGTAGAAGTTATAAAATATGATTAGGAATAATTGCATACATGATGGACTCATGACACTGACATGATTCGCATTAAGGAGGTCAACTGAATCAGTAGACAGACTGATTTTGCATTTGGGTAAGGACATATACACACTATCCATATGTTCATGAAAAACATTGGAAACCTTTTTAAGGACAATGGATGCCTGTGATTGAATGGTTAAGTAGAAGGATGTTGGATGGTAGGATATACATTCTTCTTAACTTGAAGATTTCGGGGACGAAATCCTTTAAGTAGGGGGGAATGTAACACCCCATAATTTTAAAACAGGACATAAGAGATAATTAAAGAATAACTAATTATTAAAACAAGAATTAAATGAAATGGGTTATGCCATTGCGTTCTTCTTGGAATTCTACTTGAGATAGAGTCCGAGTTTGCATAAAACGGATACCGTAAGAAGAAGATATGGACGAACGAAGTTAGGCGGAAAAACCGGAAGTCGACCAGAATGCACTGGCGCACTTCACAAGTGCACCAGTACAAAAATGCACTGGCGCACCTGCCAAGTGCGCCCATACTGATCCAGCACAGAATTCTGGAGTGTTCTGTGATGATGAGTCTTCTTCTGAGTGGCCGGATGATGTGTATTTGAGCTGAGTGGTTCTGATGGACTCCTAGTTCATCTAAGTGCTCTAAATAATCCTAGACATCTATATATACATAGCTAAACCTAAACCCTAACATCATAACCCTAAAACTATGGTGCCGTCATGATGTTCGTCTACAAGCTAGCCTAAGCCTTCATTCATTCTCTCCAAACTAGAAAATCAAATCCAAACTAGTAATCGATTAAGAAGAACATCAAATCAAATCTAAATTAGAAGAACAAATAATCTACTTCAAGGGAGAGCTATTCAGTTTTAGAATACAGATCCCAGAATTCAAGACCGTTCTATAATTTGTAAGTTCACATTACTTTCAGAAATAAAATTTAATTGTGATTCTGACAATGTAATAAATCTGGATCTGAGATTATGCCTATTTCTATATCCATTGGATCTATCTTTTTGACAATATTATGTCCATTCTTTGTCTCTTCTTTCTTTCTTCCTTTTTTGTTTTATAGCCAGGCTACTGCGAGCCTGAGCCAGATCTCATAAGAGATGAACGTACATTGGAAATAAAATTGGGCATAAAATATGATTTGGGACCAGCGCTAAAAATTTGGGGAAAAAGAATTAAATTGTGTATAATTAGGCATAATTGAGTTGTAACTGATTTGAGGACATAACACATGTTGTATTCAAATCATAAAGTGTATCGAACATATGACTTGAGATTTGTGGCACAAAGTATTGGACATATGACTTGGGATTTGAGGCATAAAGTATTGGACATATGACTTGAGATTTGAGGCATAAAGTATTGGACATATGACTTGAGATTTGAGACATAAAGTATTGGACATATGACTTGGGATTTGGGGCGTAAATTGAACTATAAATATAAGGCATAGTACATGTTGTGGTTTAAGATCTAAAATTGGGGGTATATATATATATATATATATATATGATAGTTTATGATTTGAAAAAAAAGATTAGTGTGTATAGTGATGTATGGCTTAGGCATGAAAACAAGATTTGCCTTTGTTTTGTAAGTCGGTTACTTTTTAGATTTGAACACCAAAATCTAATTGTGACATGTAATAAAATGGATATGAGAATATGCCTGATGAAAGCTATCCTTTCATTGAATCGGTGCTTGAGTATATATACATCTTTGGGAATCATTTTTGACTATGAAATTGGTCCAATCATATCTATCCTTGTTGTATATCGGAATTGTAATCCTTTTTAAAATTCATTATGATATTCATATCATATCTATATGCCTGCGATGTATTCTATGCAAAACTTGTCTTTTTTAGTACATCAAGTTTATTGGACCAATAGTTCTTATCATCATATAACTATGCCTATCCTTACGATGTTCCATCTTGCTTCTCCCCTTATTTTATGAATCTTGGGTGGAATCTCGAAATACGTACTTTATGAATGTGGGGGTAATTGGGTATAACATGAAATTGACATTATTTGGTATAATTTGGAACATGTAGTATGGCATGACTATTAAGATGCAATTTGGGGTGATTTGACATGAATTATGGAATATGTAATTTGACATATTGAACCTAGAATTGGCATGAACGACAAAGTATGAAATTGGCATATAAATCAAGTTTTGGGCAAAAAAAATTATTGTCGAGAATTTAGGGTAACTTGAGCATTAAATCTAGATTGGGCATAAAATGTAACATGACTAGTTTTGGTGAATTTGGTAATTAGCATGTAAAATCTAGATTTGGGTATATAAGGTAACTGTGTAGATTAAAGACGAATGTGCCTAACCCGAGGTTAGATTGAGTTGTGGGGTAAAAATGCCCGGAACCGCCCGACACATCCAGTAACCACAACAACACCTATCTAATGTGAGAGGTTAGTGCATCATGCCCAAGAAAACCCGAGGTTAGATTTAGTTGTGGTGTAAAACTGTTCGGAACCGCCCAGCACATCCAGTAACCGCAACAAATATCTAATGTGAGAGGTTGGTGCATTAATAAATCAATTCATGCTAATGAACAAGAAGAATGACTAGGGTTAAGTTAATAGGAAACACTTAACCAGTATAGCATGATGAATGACTAGGGTTAAGTTAATAGGAAACATTTAACCGGTATAGCATGATAAATGGAAAAGGTTAAGTTAAACACTTAACCAATATAACTTGATTTGTGGAAGGGTTAAGTTGACACAAGAATGCAACACTTTACCAAAGTAATATGACAAGTAGGTGGGTTAAGTTAACTTGAATTGACTGAAGATACTTAACCAATACAACATGATGAACACGTGGGGTTTAGTTAACAAGAAAACACTTAACTTGATGAATGAACTGGGTTAAGTTAATAAGAAAACACTTAAACAACATGACACGATGAATAGGTGTGTTAAGTTAACATGAATGGACAACACACAACCAATATGACATAATGTGCGGGAGGGTTAAGTACATATCGGGTTGGTGGGTAATATTAGTAAATATAGGCCCACAAACTTAATCGTTAAGTAAACATGCTTGAATCGATGGGAGGGTTAAGTACATCTCGTGTAGGTGGGTAATATTAGTACATATAGGCCCACAAACTTAACCGTTAAGAATACATGCTAGAATCAGTGGGAGGGTTAAGTACATCTCGTGTAGGTGGGTAATATTTGTATATATAGGCCCATAAACTTAACCAGCAGGAAACCCAAGTAACGGGGAACTATTTCAGCAGTAACCCACATAGAAGTATCATGGTACCCTGAAACTAGGCAGGGTGGGGCACGATTACTGGGCTGATTTTAAGCGGTCAAAACAGCGGCATGGGGTACGTCAGTGTAGGTTCCGACAGTTTACGGGCGTGCATGTACTTTCGGAGTGGGAAAAAGCAGGCAGTGGGTACCAGTAGTTATACACTGTGCATATTAAATCGTGTCAGGTCGCTATCATAAGGATTGATACACCTTATGGTGGGACCAGCATAGGGTATCTACACGCAAGAGAAGGCTGATTGACACAGACACATGGAACATTTATGCAAGTAAGGAGCCGATCGATAGGGTAGTAAGGGTACATCTAGCATGTTCATGGCAATTAGGCTGATTGAGGTGGAATCCTCATGATAGATGTACACCTGAAGGCTACCACAGTTACGGGGATTGAGATCACGTTATCATTTATACAGATTACTTGTTGGGATGCTAGTTAGGTGGTGCAGAGATAGATATAGAAATCAGAACAACAAAGTAGTAGCGAAGCAGAGAAAGAGTAGAAGTGCATCCAGTTTATCTTGCCTTATCATACCTTATGCTTATCCTATGTTATATTGTTATCCCTGTTATCACGGTATTGTCTTATATTCGGTTTATTCATGTCATGATGCTTTTGCTTGTTTATATGCTGAAAGTCACTGGACTTACCAGACTTATGTCTGACCTAGTTTTGTTTCTCCTCTTTTCTTTCGTTTCCCCCCAGGTTCACAGGGAGGAAATGTTACCACTTAGCTCAGTTTTCATTCCAAGCTCGACGATAGCCGATGTATTGCTTTGGACTCTCTCTTCCACTGCTATGGCTGGTTCACGCTTTATTAGGGAATATCATTGTTATTTTTATGCTTCTTTTATTCTTGGAAGTTTTTAAATCAAGACAGAAGTTCTATGTATTACATTTAAGTATGATTGAGAAAATTGTTGTAAAAGCTTGACTGAATTAAGTTGTTTATAAAATGACTTTATTTTCCGCTGCTTTATTTGTCTGTCTTGTAATATATCTGCATCTTTTACCTATAATGCTCCACCGAAGTTAAGGCATTCCCTTGGTGAGTGACCTTAACGGAGGTGGGGTGTCACACTCAACGTTTCTATTTCGTTTTTTAATTATATATAAATTATACATTCAGACGTTGTTTAATAAATGGATTATATATATTATATATCTATTTAAAATTCCAATTCAGCAATTAATGTAATAAATATATTAAATACTTGATTATCAAAAATACGGGAAGTTACATTCTTTCCCCTTTAAAAGAATTTCATCTCCGAAATTACTAAGGTAGAAGAAATGCTACAAACCCCATTAAATTTCAAAAATCAAATTCATTCCATGTAACAACCCGTAAAATGCGAGCCAGTTTGAAATTTTTATTTTGACAATTTTAGCGAATTTTGAATATTTAAAATAGATTATTTTAAATAATATCGACGAGAAATTTATTTTGAATGGAATTAGAACGTATATATTATATACGTCGTCGTTAGAATATAAATAATTATTTATAATTATAAAAGGAATGGAAAATGGCGCGGTAGTTCGATAATTAGATTTCAAACTTCAACTGAACATACCGGGTGCAAAACAATCCGGATTTTAGCGAAACCAAAAACATTAGGATCTATTTGTGGATATCTTTCCAACGAATCCGACCAATCGAAATTTCATAGCGGGAATCAAAAGATATGTCCAGTTGAAAATTCTGAATAGTCGCTATGGAATTTCGGCCCTTAAAAATAGCCATTTTGCAAACGACCTCGGATTTCGACGAAACCACTTTTGTTGGGTCCGTGATATCAAGTTATTGCTAGGTTTCAAATTTCATAATTTTTCGAACCAATATGTGAGCGTGGCAAAGGAAAACGCGTTTGACCAGTTTCAGTTGATTTTAATCGACTGGAAATTGGTCATTTTTCAAACGGTCTCAGAATTCGACAAAATTAGTTTTGTTAGGACCGTATCGTCAATACGAAGCTAGAAAATATTATTCTGGAATTTATAGGGTTCGTATGTGGCCCCGGTAAATTGAAATGTACGTTTAAAATTCAATATAATGATTTAAATGTTAATTTAAACGAAAACTGATCGTAACAGCCGAGTTGGGTTACGAAACATATCCCATTGTGTTCGAAATGGGGGTAATTAGCTATGGGCGACAGTCGTTGGGCTCAGATTGGAGTTCGAAATAAAATTTTACTTTTTAAAATCAATAGAAGAAAAATAATATAAAAAAAAAATATAAAAATCTACAAAAAGCCCTAACCCTAGTTCATTTAACCAGCCGCCTCTCTTTAAAGAAACCAACGCTCCATAATGCTCGAAAATTTATTCCGTTCTTTCTTCCAATCCAAACAACAATTCATGGAATCGATAGGAGGAAAACTGAAGAGCTTTACTTGCTCTTTAAATCCGTGGTAGTGTGGCCGTTTCTAGTTGGGGATATCGTCCGATCTGGGCACGGGAAGGACTGCCGTTCGAGGGTAATTGCAGAGAGCAGGGGGGTGCGAGATGGTCGGGTCTCTGGCCAGAGGGGCGTCGCGCCTAGGCGCGTCAGGTGGCAGGGTCGGATCCACCTCCGGTGGCTTCCCTGGGCGGTGCGACGGTGCCCTAGAGGCACGGGTATGGGTTCGAACTCCAGAAAGAGAACACTGTGAGTTTTTTTTCTTTTATGCAATTAATGTTTTTTTCCCCTTCTTTCTTTAAGCAGTAACTAATTTTTAAAATATAAACAGTGAAAAAAAAAGAAATGACATTATATAAAAAAAATGTTTTTTTATATAATTAGCAAATGTTTTAAATAAATAAGCAGCATGGTTTTAAAAATATATACCTTCATTGTTTTAAAAATCTGAAAATGAAGTATACACTATAGTTTTAAAATATGAAACCCATACATTGTCTTTAGAAAAATATATGCATTGTTTTGGAAAAAAATGACATGTGTTTTCAAATATAAAAGAGCGATGTTAGTAAACGTGTTTTTAAAAATAAAATAGCGATGTTTATACATTGGTTTTAGAATAGAAAATTTATATAATTTTTAAATAGAAGAAGTAATATAAAAATATAATTTTTAGTTGGAGTAAAAATACGATTTTTGTCCTATATATAGCGATGTAAAATTTTAGGTTTTTTTATTTTATATATGAAATAGAAAAGGCAATATAATCTTTATTTACTTGGCGAAATAAAATTTTATATAGCGATATTAAAAATATGATTTTTAATATAAATTTCGTGAAAACAGATCGCATTGACATTAAGGGAAAATCCAAACTGTTCAGAAATTCAGAAATAGATAATGGAGGAGTGGATCTCCAAGGTGAGAATTTCTCACTCTTCAATTTCTTTTTCTAGTTATATATATACTAGGATGCAGACGGTGCTTAGTAGCACCCGACACCCGTCATCCACAGACCATGGATGGCTTGTTTGTTAAATTGTTTGGTTGTGTAGTTGGTTAGTTTATTTAGTTCGAATTGAATTGTTTGGTGAAATAAAATTGATTTGATTAATGTGTGAATGGCATGGGCCTTCACTAGACCGGGGATAAGGCTAGGCCTTGTCCTGTTTCTAGTATCGTGCCGTTATACCGCCGAAATTTTCTAAAAATGAGTTAGAAAAATAAAAATATCATTTCTATTTTGTAAATGAACTGAATAAAAATCCATGTGTTAAAATAAAATATTTTATCGTTAAAAATATAATTTTTAACGTGAAAGTGAATAAATAAATTTTTATAAACAAATCGGCCGATTTGTTTATATACACTGATTTGACTGATATTGAATGGGCCGATAAATTTTACACATCGCCCAACTGCACAAATAAAATATGTGTTTGATTGTTTGAAACCCCACACGGGTGTTGGGATGAAATTTGAAGTTCACTCATCCTGATTGATTAAATATGTCGATCGATTGATTGACAGGCTGTTATAAGCGTTAGATATCTATATTTGATGCCTATACAGTGTAGTGCACTTTGGTTGATGGTTGATTATTTTTCAATGCTATTATATACGTGTGATGTATGAAAATCCATATAATTAACAATATATGGTGATTGATTGGGCCTCATTTCAATTTAGAAAATAAAGAATAATATAAAACAAAGGTTCATGTGTTGACTGTACTCATCCGTTGAGATTAGTCATGTTGTGACGGCCGGGAATTTCGCTCGATCCGAATCAGTCGTTAAACCGATCTAGACCGTTCGAAACCCCTGATCGTTTGAGAACAGGACAAATCAGAACACAAACAGAAGAACATTTCATTGCTATTACAACAATTCCATCAGATACAAGAATATACAGAGTATAATTGAATAAATTACATTCGATAAATATCAGAGATTACAGTAAATTACATAGCAGCGGAAAATAATACAAAGAAAAACTGAAGGTGATATACGGATACAGAGCTTTCCGGATATCATTCCAGCTGTAAACCAGGATCCTGTGAATATAAATCTGCAAAACCAAAACTACTAGCTGCCCGTGCGGAAAATAAGGGCACCCAGAGTTTAGGTTAAAACAATAAACTCCAGGTCAGTCATGTGACTGGTGTGAGAACTAAAACAGTTATTAATATTGGTTTTAAAGTTAGGTAAAGCAAGGGACCACGCCGTATAACACGGAACGGGTTTCCTCCCAAGAGTACCAGTGCATAAAACAACAGCGCAATGCTAAAATAAAGAAAAATGAAGCTGTTATAAGACCCAGGTCCTATCACACAATGCAACGCAAGCCGGGGGATAGGGTTTTCCCTTATAACAGCCAAAGCATGCTTGATACGTTTAAAACAAATCATTTGATACTATAATAAGTGTATAGTGTTAAAACATTTCAATCATAAATATCAATCATAGGCGGCATAGCTACCATCTACTATGTCGCCATACTAGTTCTACAATTGAAACCGCAATACACGTATTGGAAATTGGATTTCCGTCATGAGTCGAGGCAAGGGGCAAGATCCTCTCCGCGTTCGAGACACTCTAGCAAATGTCTCAGGGTTACGCACTCTGGGCAACCCCGGATGCGGCTGGGCCGGTCCTCACTTACGTTAGAGGATTGGTTATTCCTGAACACACGTTTCCCGGTCCTTACAGACCTATAATCGAGGCGCCTCATTCCAACAACCACAAAGGTGAAAAGTATATAAATGTCAGGGCTGGTAAGTCACTGACACCACCATAGCTAGAAAGAAACGTCGTGCTCTCCCAGCGGTCCGTATCCCGTTTTTAACTCATACCGAGGTGTGAGGCTCGCGAATTCACGTTATACACAAAGCTGCCACGTAGGCATGCTTTGATCATCAACCACAAGACTTTGCTTTTCAACAGAAGCCTTGATCATTGCATCTTAGCGTGCCACACAGGCAATTCATGCCATGCGACTGATGTCCATCGATATACAACCTCTGAGCTCGTACGTCTCAGAGAAGGGCGTTAAGCAAAAGAATAAATTCTCCGCCGCCAAACAGATGTATATTTAATAGAAATCAATCAGCACAGAATAAAATCCAGTGTCAGACACACAATCCATTTACAAGTCCATTCGGGGTCTGAACGAAACCGGTGGCACTTTCCTCGCATATCCATCGATCTCCAAGTACGTCTGGACGACCACTAACTATTTCCATCCTCTTGGGTGTACTGCCCAATCAGGATCGTCAGTAATTATCCAAACGATGTGAAGACCTCCGGTCTTCGACCATCGTCTTCATCTTCGACTCATCGTCGAATCGGTTATTCAGAATGTGTATAAACCCGGCCTTTCAGAACAACCCGCGTATATTAAAAACAAATGTTACACAAACACAACATACGCCTCATTCCAATTCATTAGTCACTAACCGCAAATCAGCAAGAGAACAATTTCCCAAACATTATGTAACACCCCACCTCCGCCAGGGTGGCTCTTGCAAGCAACTCTGACTTTGGGGGGGCGTTTTAAAACAAGGTAAACATGCATAATGATATAACAAGGCAGGACATGACATATATATATATATGTAAATAAACAGAGTAAGTAGATAAAACAGCGGAAGATTTTTAAACCATTTCAAAACACAAGTCTGGTACATCAAAATGTCAATTTCCCAAAATTACAAGTCTAGATAAAAACATCATCTGATAAACTGAAATACATAAGTACTATCCCCAAATAAGAGTGATAAACCATAGCGGGCTCAATATCCAAACGTACATGAGCTAATCCAGCAAGCAAGCTAAGCGATCCAAGCTAAGCACCAATGTTCCCACCCTGAGAACCTGGGGGGGGAACGGAAGAAAAGAAGCGAAAAGAAAACGGGTCAGTCATAAAGACTGGTAAGCCCTGCTACGATCAGTCTATAAACTAATAAAGTTAACAGCATGATGGAAACTGAGATGATCATAGATAACAACATACTGGCATGATAAATTAACTACAAGATAGATAGAGGTGTCATCGCATAAACAAGGTTAAGTTTTGCACCACGGTGTACTAGCAAACCAACATAACAGGTATTGATCCCTTGGTCCAAGCTTTGACCCAATAACATGAAGTGACCTTAATATAAGGTCCAACCAAACGGTCTAGTCGATCGGCTCCCTATAAGCCTAACACGTCAAGTGTTGGTGTCCATACGACCCACATATGGATGTAGTCAGACTGTGCTGGGTCCACCTTCGGGTGTATCAAGCCCTCGGGTGTCAACCCCAGACACTGAAGCAATAATGCACAGTCTAAACCTACTGGTACCCGTGCCTCGAGTTTGTCCAATACCGGACTACGTGCACGTCCGTAGCCCGCCTGGACCCGCACCGCTGTACCACTCAGTCATCGCTTTGGTCGCTTACATCAGTCCAGTAATCGTGCCCCGCCCTAGCCTAGCCTCTAGGGTTGTGATGATACCAAACTGGGATTACTGCTGGAACAGACCACGTTGCTAGGGTTTCCTAAGAGGGTTAAGTGCGATTTAACCCTTCACTAATCATGGATTAAATTGGTTAAGTGTAACCGACAGTTCACAACTTAACCCCATTTCAATCCCTCGAACCCCCAAATGGATTAAATTGGTTAAGTGTAACCGACAGTTCACAACTTAACCCCATTTCAATCCCTCGAATCCCCAAATTGGTTAAGTATTAGTGGACCCTGACTTAACCCTAATCATGAGGCATTAATTAATTTAATGCACCTTAACCTCTCACATTAGACTTTGTTGTGGTTACCTAGTTAAGCCGGTGGGTTCCGGGTAGATTTACACCACAACTTGGTCTAACCTCGGGTCTTGGCACCACATGACCAACTTCTCACATTGGGTCCTATTGTTTGTAGCCACTAGTTAAGCCGGTAGGTTCCGGGTAGAATTACGCTACAAACTCAACCAAACCTCGAGTTGGCCACACTTATGTTTTCTAAGTGTCATGTCCACTTTATTTCAAAACATAATTACAAGTCAACAAATACTTGGGTAGACCTTACTTAATAGGTAAATTCCCAAGGGGTAGACCTAACTTAATAGGTAAATTCCCAATCTTATATTTTCATGTATTTTAAGTTTACCCAAACCCCCCAACGTCATTCTATCGCTTACATATTCGTAATAACGCATAAAGGATAGGAAGAGGGAACTTGGCATAACATACATGATGAACTTGCATATCACAACAAACATGAATAACATGTTAGACTTGCATAACTTAGCATAGTGAACTTGTATATTACCATAAACATGCATAACATGTTAAACTTGCCTAACATGGCATAGGGAACTTGCATAAACATGCATAACTTGTCAAACATGCATAACATGTCATTGTGAACTTGCATAAGCATGCATAACTTATTAAACATGCATAACATGGCATAGTGAACTTGCATAAGCATGCATAACTTATTAAACATGCATAACATGGCATAGTGAACTTGCATAAGCATGCATAACTTATTAAACATGCGTAACATGGCATAGTGAACTTGCATAAACATGCATAACTCAATAAACTTGCAAATCATGGCATAGTGAACTTGCATAAACATGCATAACTCAATAAACTTGCAAATCATGGCATAGTGAACTTGCATAAACATGCATAACTCAATAAACTTGCAAATCATGGCATAGTGAACTTGCATAAACATGCATAACTCAATAAACTTGCAAATCATGGCATAGTGAACTTGCATAAACATGCATAACTCAATAAACTTGCAAATCATGGCTTAGTGAACTTGCATAAACATGCATAACTCAATAAACTTGCAAATCATGGCTTAGTGAACTTGCATAAACATGCATAACATGGCATAGCCCGTTTCCCTTGATTCACATTTTATAATTAAATTCTTCCTCGATTTATATTATAACAGGTTATTAAAAAAAATACAGGTTGTTACATTCTCCCCTCCTTAAAGGATTTCGTCCCCGAAATCTTCAAGTCAGGAAGAACATATCCTACCATCCAACATCCATCTACTCAAAACATCATCCACGAGCAATCATTGTCCTTAAAGGATTCTAAATGTGGTATGAACATATGCAAAAGTGTGTGTATATGTACTTACCTAATGCAAAAATCAGGCGGTTACTGATACAGTAAACCTCCTTAATGCATATGTATGTCAGTGAAATGAATCCATATGTATGCAAATTCCTAACATAATTCATAGTATCTATATGAGTGCACATAACATTCATCCATATGCAACATCCATGTGGTGGCACAACAAGTTCCAATCATGAATAAGTATAAACACTCATGCATATGCAACATGAAGAGTGTGTGAGCAGATCTAGTGCCTAATGTGTATAATGCATCCATGAGTAACCACTTGCAAACACTTGCAACCACTTGCAAACATCAAGCATAACATGTTTCAAATACATGTTTCATCCAAAGGGTTTCTACCTAAGGTTCTCATGACAAGATAAACACGATAAACTAGATAAACTAGATAAACATGGACAGAGAGATATGCTAAAAAGAGATCTTAGAAGATAAGCAAGATAAACTCCTTTTTGGATTACAAGAAATCCATTCAAACTCTGACATATAGTACTAACCGATGAGTCATAACCCCCTTATGGACTTTACAACAGAAATAAGATCGAGAATGGGACCGAGAGGATATATACAAAAGATAACTTGCAAGCAAGCTCCACAGGAAAACAAGGATCAAGGATGCACTCTTAAAAAGAGATATGATGCGCGTATCTAGTCTTCACTCTTCTTAGTCACGTTTCCTTGAGCTTAACTCCACTGTGCTTTGACCGTCTTTTACTTCATGATTTCTTGGCTTCCTAACTCCTATTTCTCAAATTCGAGTTGGAACTCATTTCATTATCGCCTCTCGTCTTCCTTTTCCACTTATTCTTCTTTCTGTATACTTGGCTTAAACATAACTGTAACCTCATGATTTCATGCAAGCTCTCCAAAATTCACTAGTGAATCTTGGATCTCGTCTACTTACTATAAAGTATTCCACGCAGCAGAACTTTTCTTGAAAATACCAATCCACGTTGCCAATTGCCCTTATAAACGTGATTTTCTATAACTCATGCTTAATCGAAATGAACCATCCGCCTATGAGTGATAGGCCATACCTAGATTCAGTTGCCTACCCATGGCTTCCTGTAGGCTATTTCAAAACTGGCCAACTTCTTGAGGGTAAACCGTTGCTAACCATGATGCAGTCCTCTCGCTCTTCACCGGACTGAAATGAGCACTCTTCGTGAGTCTACCTATTATGACCCACATACCCGTATTCCCTTTCTTTGATCTAGGTAGTCCATCCACATAATCTATCGAGATGTTTTCGCACTTCCCTTGCGGAACCTCCAATGGAGGTAATGGCCCGTCGGGCTTCTATGACTTGGCCTTAACCTGGTGGCACAACATGCATCCTGAGACCAACTCGGCCACCTCCTCGAGTGATGCGCATCTTCAAGAACCTTCTTTACCAAGTCTTCCACTCGAGGAACACATAATCTCTCATCGCGCCTTAGTCATCCCTTGTCATCTATAATATATCTAGCGAGGTGACTTAACATCTCGCCTCGAATCAACTGGTCCATGTTCTTGACTAACTGCGGGTCTTCTTCCTGTGAAACCCCCTTCTTGATCCAGAAGAGTAAGTCTAAGCTCAGGGAATGCTAACAAACTAGCCAAACGGAGAAAGCTTCTTACTTCAATTGCCCTCCTCAGAGTTTTCCGGTCTTAAACCGCAACCACTTTAGCGGAATCCACCGCTAAGCCTTACTTAGGAACTATGTGCCCAAGAAATCCAACTTCTTTCCTCCAAAGTGACATTTGGAGAACTTGACCTTCAACTGGTGGCTCTAAGCGTATCCATCACCTCCTTGAGATGTCTAGCATGCTCTTCCTCGTTCTTTTAAGGAGATCAAAATATCGTCTACGACGACCACGACAAACTTGTTCAAGGACTCCCTAAACACCCTACCCATCAAGTTCACGTAATATGCGGGTGCATTAGTCAAACCAAATAGCATGACTAGCCATTCTAAAAATCCATCTAGAGTCCTAAACGCAGTCTTGTCAATTCCATCCTCAGCCATCCTAAGCTGATGGAATCCGGTAGCTAGATCAAAAGAAAACAGATGCTCCTACAAGCTGATCAAACAAATCATCGATCCTTGGTAACGGTTGTCTATTCTTCTCACGATAATCAACACATAAGCGAAGCAAACTGTCCACATTAGTAACGAATACTACTGGAGCACCCTACTCGAAAATGCTTCGTCTCAGGAAGTTCTTCTCAAGCAACTCCTTGACTTGCTTTCTTAACTCTCATCTCGTGTGGTCATGTGCCTAATCGGCCACGAAACTGGCTTGGTATTACCAACCAGATAATGCGGAAATCTATCCCACGTCTAGGGGTAACCCCTTTACTTCCCCCAAGATATCAGGATATTCTCGGACCACCCTCACAGATTGCAAACTATCGATAGACGAGTTGAGGGATTCAAGATAACATAACATGACGGGACCCATAGGGTTGCTAGAAATTTCTAGGGTATTACCGAGGCGAGTCATGAGCCTCACAACCCTATATACAAAAACCAAGAATGGCCCCAAAACAGGACAACCATTCCATGCCCAAAACCAACCCATATCCCCTGAAACCGAGAATATAAACATCCCCCGAGAATTATATACTCAAGATAGAAATTTTCAAATCCACTCAGACCACAGACAAACGGGCAGAACCCCCAATTGGATTTGAAACACATACGGGATCATCAACTAGACTAGTACTTAGGTGCAAACTTTCAACTAGATCAGATGAAATAAAACTATGCGATGTGCCAGAATCAAACAAAGTACGAACAGGGAAAATCAGAAAATGTAAACAAGACTTTCAACAGAAACACTACCTCTATCATGAGCTGGAAGAACGGTGTTGAGGGGATGAACTCGCCCTCCAGATAGTCCTGCACACTGAGTCTGACCTTGCCCTTGTTTCCTCGGGCAATCCTTGCTGAGATGTCCAAACTCACCACAATGAAAGCATTCGCCCCGCTTTCTCTTCTTCTTCCTACATTCCCTGGATATATGTCCAACTTTACCACAGAAGTTGCATTTCCTATTCTCTCTTGGCTTGTCCTTGCGGTTGTTGTTATTCTTGCCTCGTTTCCCGAAATTTACCCTCTTGCCTTGAGACTCATTCGCCTTGACCTCTTTCTTGTCATTGTTATCTTCTTCTTGAAGTAGGGCCATATTCACCAAATTCTCGAAAGTCGCCCCCAAGGGTATATGAGACATGGCCAAACCATGTAATGGCTCGTTTAATCCTAGAGCAAAGTGTAGGGCCTTCTTCTGAGCTGTATTAACCAAGTCTAAATCGACCCGAGCCAGTTGATTAAACTTATCTATGTATTCCCTAATAGTCATGTCCCCTTGCTTCAGTGATAAGAACCTCAGTCCAAACCTTCCTCTAAAGTCATCCCAAGTCTCAATTGGCCTAGTAGCGGTGGTGACTACCCACCAACATGCAGCTTCTTCCTTTAGCAACCATACTGCTAATAAAACCTTCCTGCGGTCACCTATATCAAAGGTGGCTAAAAGATCTTCGGTCTCTTTCAACCAATTCCTTGCCTCTACAAAAGTCTCTGTTCCACTAAAATTCTTGCCACCCATCATCTTAAAGTTCTTACAAGTTTCCGCAAAATCCGCTTGTGGAGGCTGAGGGAGAAGAGGAACATCAGCTACGGAAGGAGGAGGAGGAACAGCGGCCTTGACTGGAAAGACAACATTAGAGACACCCGGGACCGGTGCCGTGACTTCCAAGTACCGACGAAACCAATCGGGTATTGTTACTCCTTCGGGCAAGATGAGATTATCAGACATGCTGGAAACGAAAAGAAAAGAGTTCAAACGAGGGGTCAAAGGATAGTGCTAATGGCTTTTGGGGAATAGCCTTTAAAAATAACTAGACTTTTCTTTGGAAAATACTTTATACTTGGTTTTGAAAATAGTTTTTCAAAAGTTTTAAAAACCTTTTTATCCCTTCTCGTAAACCATATGCTCTGATACCAAATGTAACACCCTACCTCCGCCAGGGTGGCTCTTGCAAGCAACTCTGACTTTGGTGGGGCGTTTTAAAACAAGGTAAACATGCATAATGATATAACAAGGCAGGACATGACATATATATATGTAAATAAACAGAGTAAGTAGATAAAACAGCGGAAGATTTTTAAACCATTTCAAAACACAAGTCTGGTACATCAAAATGTCAATTTCCCAAAATTACAAGTCTAGATAAAAACATCATCTGATAAACTGAAATACATAAGTACTATCCCCAAATAAGAGTGATAAACCATAGCGGGCTCAATATCCAAACGTACATGAGCTAATCCAGCAAGCAAGCTAAGCGATCCAAGCTAAGCACCAATGTTCCCACCCTGAGAACCTGGGGGGGGGGAACGGAAGAAAAGAAGCGAAAAGAAAACGGGTCAGTCATAAAGACTGGTAAGCCCTGCTACGATCAGTCTATAAACTAATAAAGTTAACAGCATGATGGAAACTGAGATGATCATAGATAACAACATACTAGCATGATAAATTAACTACAAGATAGATAGAGGTGTCATCGCATAAACAAGGTTAAGTTTTGCACCACGGTGTACTAGCAAACCAACATAACAGGTATTGATCCCTTGGCCCAAGCTTTGACCCAATAACATGAAGTGACCTTAATATAAGGTCCAACCAAACGGTCTAGTCGATCGGCTCCCTATAAGCCTAACACGTCAAGTGTTGGTGTCCATACAACCCACATATGGATGTAGTCAGACTGTGCTGGGTGCACCTTCGGGTGTATCAAGCCCTCGGGTGTCAACCCCAGACACTGAAGCAATAATGCACAGTCTAAACCTACTGGTACCCGTGCCTCGAGTTTGTCCAATACCGGACTACGTGCACGTCCGTAGCCCGCCTGGACCCGCACCGCTGTACCACTCAGCCATCGCTTTGGTCGCTTACATCAGTCCAGTAATCGTGCCCCGCCCTAGCCTAGCCTCTAGGGTTGTGATGATACCAAACTGGGATTACTGCTGGAACAGACCACGTTGCTAGGGTTTCCTAAGAGGGTTAAGTGCGATTTAACCCTTCACTAATCATGGATTAAATTGGTTAAGTGTAACCGACAGTTCACAACTTAACCCCATTTCAATCCCTCGAACCCCCAAATGGATTAAATTGGTTAAGTGTAACCGACAGTTCACAACTTAACCCCATTTCAATCCCTCGAATCCCCAAATTGGTTAAGTATTAGTGGACCCTGACTTAACCCTAATCATGAGGCATTAATTAATTTAATGCACCTTAACCTCTCACATTAGACTTTGTTGTGGTTACCTAGTTAAGCCGGTGGGTTCCGGGTAGATTTACACCACAACTTAGTCTAACCTCGGGTCTTGGCACCACATGACCAACTTCTCACATTGGGTCCTATTGTTTGTAGCCACTAGTTAAGCCGGTAGGTTCCGGGTAGAATTACGCTACAAACTCAACCCAACCTCGAGTTGGCCACACTTATGTTTTCTAAGTGTCATGTCCACTTTATTTCAAAACATAATTACAAGTCAACAAATACTTGGGTAGACCTAACTTAATAGGTAAATTCCCAAGGGGTAGATCTAACTTAATAGGTAAATTCCCAATCTTATATTTTCATGTATTTTAAGTTTACCCAAACCCACCCAACGTCATTCTATCGCTTACATATTCGTAATAACGCATAAAGGATAGGAAGAGGGAACTTGGCATAACATACATGATGAACTTGCATATCACAACAAACATGCATAACATGTTAGACTTGCATAACTTAGCATAGTGAACTTGCATAACTTTTAAACTTGCCTAACATGGCATAGGGAACTTGCATAAACATGCATAACTTTTCAAACATGCATAACATGTCATTGTGAACTTGCATAAGCATGCATAACTTATTAAACATGCATAACATGGCATAGTGAACTTGCATAAGCATGCATAACTTATTAAACATGCGTAACATGGCATAGTGAACTTGCATAAACATGCATAACTCAATAAACATGCAAATCATGGCATATTGAACTTGCATAAACATGCATAACTCAATAAACTTGCAAATCATGGCATAGTGAACTTGCATAAACATGCATAACTCAATAAACTTGCAAATCATGGCATAGTGAACTTGCATAAACATGCATAACTCAATAAACTTGCAAATCATGGCTTAGTGAACTTGCATAAACATGCATAACTCAATAAACTTGCAAATCATGGCTTAGTGAACTTGCATAAACATGCATAACATGGCATAGCCCGTTTCCCTTGATTCACATTTTATAATTAAATTCTGCCTCGATTTATATTATAACAGGTTATTAAAAAAAAATACAGGTTGTTACACATTAACCCCGATGGCCGAAACCAACATCAGATCAATACCCAAGAAACCATTCTTCTTAGCCAACCAACAGCTAGTTTCTAAATTCCACATTCTTAGGGAAAGTTTCCCATTAATTTTATCCAAGATAAATTCTTTAAAATTTATCCTGTAATCTTCCTTTGGATGTCATTTAAATCCAAATTATGGTTTTTCCAACTAGTCGAGATTAGCGAACCGTAACGAAGTAATTATTTATTTTATTTCCCAATCCCAACCTATTCATCCCATGAACCAAAACTGGTAATACTCCATATCTAATACTATGGTGTTATCGGTAAGATTAATTACCATTTCACGTTCAAATCTAATTAAAGATTTAACTATCGCTTTGGAGCAAAACTGGCGATACTCCATTCTCGCTCATTTCTAAATTTGATAATTTAGATTATAGATTTACATTTCAATCTAATTGCGGATTCGTTAAAACTCCTTTTATTGGGTTAAAGAACTAGGTGTTATTTTAAACACAGTTCACGACAAACCCAAATCACATTCTATTTATTATCGGGTTAAAGAACTAGTGTTGTTTAAAACACAGTTCACGATAAACCCAAGTCACATTCTGTTTAATTCAAATCAAATATATTAGGAATTCCGATTATTTAAAACCCCTTTTTAAATCTAATTTATTTATTTAAAAATAATTGGGTTTTAAATTTAGTTCAAAACTAGTTAATTTCGATAAAAATCTATTTTTATCTTTTCAACTATGGAGTTTTTCATCCCAAATTTTCCCAAATCATTTCTTATGATTTTACACAAATTATTGATATTTTTAATAATTTTATCAAGGCCCGTACAGTCGATTTCCAACAATGGCCATCGAACTGCACTTACAGCGACCTTTTTAGAATTTGATTTTGACGTATCTCCAAATCCAACCGTTAGATTTTGAATTTCAAATATTCGTTAGAAAGCTCTTTTCGATGCGAACCCAACGGTTCCGGTTTTAGGAGAATCCGACGGTCGGATCTCCCGTAATGTCCATTTGAAATAAATGGTCGAAATTTACGAACTGCCGCGGCGCGGCGCGTTCTATTCAGGCCATTATATTATATATATAATATATATAATATATATTTCGTCGATTTCTATTTAAAACGAATTATATGAATAGTTTTAAAATCGTTTCAAAAACAATTTCAACTTCCATTTCATTTCAAATCAAAATTGAATTCTTCCTTATAAATTCGTTTTAAAATTCATTTCTATTCAATTCAAATTTCAATTCAATTTGAATTCATTTCAATTCGCTTTTAATTCAATTTGAGTTCGTTTTCAATTCAATTCAATTTCAAAGTCGTTTTCAATTCGATTCAATTCAAATTGGTTTTCTATTCAATTCGATTCAAATTGATTTTCTATTCAATTCAAATTGGTTTTCTATTCAATTCAAATTGGTTTTCTATCCAATCAAATTCGTTATATATTCAATTCATTTCGAAATCGTTTTCAATTCAATTCATTTCGAAATCATTTTCAATTCAATTCATTTCGAAATCGTTTTAAATTCAATTCATTTCGAAATCGTTTTAAATTCAATTCATTTCGAAATCGTTTTCAATTCAATCTATTTCGAAATCGTTTTCAATTCAATTCATTTCGAAATCGTTTTCAATTCGATTCAATTCAAATTGGTTTTCTATTCAATTCGATTCAAATTGGTTTTCTATTCAATTCAAATTGGTTTTCTATTCAATTCAAATTGGTTTTCTATCCAATCAAATTCGTTATATATTCAATTCATTTCGAAAACGTTTTCAGTTCAATTCATTTCGAAATCGTTTTCAATTCAATTCATTTCGAAATCGTTTTAAATTCAATTCATTTCGAAATCGTTTTAAATTCAATTCATTTCGAAATCGTTTTCAATTCAATCTATTTCGAAATCGTTTTCAATTCAATTCATTTCGAAATCGTTTTCAATTCAATTCATTTCGAAATCTTTTTCAATTCAATTCATTTCGAAATCGTTTTCAATTCAATTCATTTCGAAATCGTTTTAAATTCAATTCATTTCGAAATCGTTTTAAATTCAATTCATTTCGAAATCGTTTTCAATTCATTTCAAAATCGTTTTCAATTCAATTCATTTCGAAATCGTTTTAAATTCAATTCATTTCGAAATCGTTTTAAATTCAATTCATTTCGAAATCGTTTTCAATTCAATTCATTTCGAAATCGTTTTCAATTCAATCTATTTCGAAATCGTTTTCAATTCAATCTATTTCGAAATCGTTTTCAATTCAATCTATTTCGAAATCGTTTTAAAATCGATATAAATATCGTTCACGTCAAAATGGCGTCAATCTAATCAACACGGCTTCATAAATTTCTATTTTCAAATATTCTATTTCAAATATTTCTTTTTCAAAATAGTTGTTATTATCAAAATATTTCGTTCAACACATGACCAATCTCAATGGATGAGTACTGTCAACACATGAACCTTTATTTTATATTATAAAGAAGTAAATTTTATTATAAAAATATTTCGTTCAACACATGACCAATCTCAATGGATGAGTACTGTCAACACATGAACCTTTATTTTATATTATAAAGATGTAAATTTTATTAAAAAAATATTTCGTTCAACACATGACTAATCTCACGAATGAGTACAGTCAACACATGAACCTTTATTTTATATTATAAAGATGTAATTTTTATTATAAAAATATTTTGTTCAACACATGACCAATCTCAATGGATGAGTACTGTCAACACATGAACCTTTATTTTATATTATAAAGATGTAAATTTTATTAAAAAAATATTTCGTTCAACACATGACTAATCTCACGAATGAGTACAGTCAACACATGAACCTTTATTTTATATTATAAAGATGTAATTTTTATTATAAAAATATTTCGTTCAACACATGATCAATCTCAATGGATGAGTACAGTCAACACATGAACCTTTATTATAATATTCTTTATTTTTCAAATTGGAATGAGGCCCAATCAATTACCATATAAAGTTAATTATATGGATTTTCATACATCACATGTATATAATAGCATTGAAAAATAATCAACCATCAACCAAAGTGCACTACACTGTATAAGCATCAAATATAGATATCTAACGCTTATAACAGCCTGTCAATCAATCGATCGACATATTTAATCAATCAGGATGAGTGAACTTCAAATTTCATCCCAACACCCGTGTAGGGTTTCAAACAATCAAACATAGATTTTATTCGTGCAGTTGGGCGATGTGTGAAATTTATCGACCCAATCAATGTCCTTCAAATAGGTGTACATAAACAAACCGTCCGGTTTGTAAATGAATATTTATTTTATTCACTTTCACTATATTCATATTCACGTTAAAAATTATATTTTTAACGATAAAATATTTTATTTCGACATATGAATATCTATTCAGTTCATTCTTTTTATAAAATGATATTTTTATTTTTCTAACTTATTTTAGGAAATTTCGGCGGCATAACGACACGATACTAGAAACGGGACGAGGCCTAGCCTTATCCCCGGTCTAGTGAAGGCCCACGCCATTCACACATCAATCAAATCCATTCATTCTCACCAAACAATTCAATTTCAATCAAATAATCTAATTAATTTTTGCAATCAAACAATTTAACAAACAAGTCATCCATGGTCTGTGGATGACGGGTGTCGGGTGCTACTAAACACCGTCTGCATCCTAGTATATATATAACTAGAAAAAGAAATTGAAAGGTGAGAAATTCTCACCTATAGCTATCCAATCATCTTGACTCTTCATTGATAGAAAACTTCATTGCTATCGCATCTTTTGTTACTTTCGTCGCCCTTATATACTGTATAAAAAAAATTACATTTTTATATTTCCTATTATATAAAGATCATATTTTTATCGCTAACTTCATATTGTGAAAATAGAATTTTCATCGCTATTTCTATAATGTAAAAATAGAAATTTCCTCGCTATTTCATATTTGTAAAGATAGAATTTTCATCGCTATTTCTATAATGTAAAAATAGAAATTTCCTCGCTATTTCATATTTGTAAAGATAGAATTTTCATCGCTATTTCTATAATGTAAAAATAGAAATTTCCTCGCTATTTCATATTTGTAAAGATAGAATTTTCATCGCTATTTCTATAGAGAAAATTTCTATTTTTATACCGTTACTATCTATATAAAGATTATACCTTTTTAATTATAGAAATCATATTTTCCTATTCAACTTCATATAAGGAAAAATCATATTTTTACTATTCAAATTCTTATAAGGAAAATCATCTTTTTACTTCACCTTTCAATATAGAAAAATCGAATTTTTACTTCGCTATTTTCCATATAAAGATTTCGCCTTTATAAAAACATAGACTTCGCCTTTTTAAATTTAAAGATTTCATCTTTATAAAAATCTCATTTTTATTTTTCTACACATATAAAGATGATATTTTTATTATTCCTATCATGTAAAAATTATATTTTTAACTCTCTACCTAACCAAAAATCATATTTTAACATCTTCTATATAGTAAAGATTATATTTTTAATACTTTAAAAATATAAAAATCATATTTTTATTACTTTAAAAATATAAAAATCATATTTTTATTTCTTCTATACAGTAAAGACTATATTTTTAATACTTTAAAAATATAAAAATCATATTTTTATTACTTTAAAAATCATTCCATATCTTTACAATTCTAAAAATCGTATCTTCTATTTTAAAAACATCTCCTTTCTATTTTTATCTTTTCTTCTTCATGCTTTTCTTACTAGAACATATACGAATAAAGAGGAAAAGAGTAAAAATAAATTAAAATAAAACTTACATTTTAATTGGATTTCCAGAGGGGAGGGGGGTCTGCGTCAAATCGAAGGGGAGGAGGTGCAGGAGGCGGCGACATTGTTCGTCGGAGGGGGCTAGTGGTGGGCGGATGAAGGTCGGCGTTGGTGGCTAGGGTTGGGTGCGGCTTCGGGTTTTGGGCTGCGTTGAAGGGGGCTACGGGTTTTAGTTGAAGAGGGGGAGAGAGAGGCGGAGTAAGGAGATGGAGGAGCGGAGGTGGAGGCGCAGGCACTAGGGAGGCCGACGGTGGGAAGGGGCTAGGGTTGGGGCGGTTCTGACCTTCGAGCATCGCGTCTTGGGGAGGAGAGGGAGTTCGAACGGAGGGGGAGGCTGCGATAGGAGGCGGGTGGCGTGAGGAGGCGGAGGGACCCACGACGGCGGGTGGTGGCGGCTGCTCCGTCTTCTTTCCTTTTTTTTTTGAAATCGATTTCAAAAGTAAACGGGGGGGGGGGGGGGTCTGATGATATAAGGAGAATATTATTTTTATTTAATTATTTTAATTCTAAAAAAGCAACTTTTATTTTCGACCTCGAAACGAGACCCACCGCCTGTCGTCCCTAGCTTTTCACCCCCATTCTGAACACAATGGGATATGTATCGTAGGTTGATTCGGACGTCTCGATCAGTTTCCGTTTGATTTACATTTAAATCTTTATATTGAATTTTAAACGTACATTTCGAATTACTGGGGTCACATACTAACTAGAAAAATTCTAGAAAAATATTTTCTAGCTTCGTATTGACGATACGGTCCTAACAAAACTAGTTTCGTCGAATTCTGAGACCGTTTGAAAAATGGCCAATTTCCAGTCGATTAAAATCAACTAAAACTGGTCAAACGCGTTTTCCTTTGCCACGCTCACATATTGATTCGAAAAATTATGAAATTTGAAACCTAGCAATAATTTTACATTGCGGATCCAACAAAAGTGGTTTCGTCGAAATCCGAGGTCATTTGCAAAATTCCCATTTTTAAGGGCCTGAATTCCATAGCGACTATTCAGAATTTTCAACTGGACATATCTTTTGATTCCCGTTATGAAATTTTGATTTGTTGGATTCGTTGGAAAGATATTATAAAATTGATCCTAATGTTTTTGGTTTCACTAAAATCCGGATTGTTTTGCACCCGGTATGTTCAATTGAAGTTTGAAATCGAATTATCGAACTACCGCGCCATTTTCAATTCTATTTATAATGATATATATAATTATTTATATTTTAACGACGACGTGTATAATATATACGTTCGAATTATATTCAAAATAAATTTTCTCGTCGATATTATTTAAAATAATCTATTTTAAATGTGCAAAATTCGCCAAAATTGCCAAAATAAAAATTTTAAACTGGCCCAGAATTTCCGGGTTATTACAATCTCCCCCACTTAAAACTTTTCGTCCCCGAAAAGGAACAAAGTCGAAAGTGGTTTGATTAATCAACTCTACGTTCGATCTGGCTTTCATTTTCCAACTTTTCAGTTTCTGAGAATTTTCAAATTTTCAAAAATTTGGCTAACACCCTAAATTTTCGAAAAATTTCGCCATAACCTCCCCTGCACCGGGAGCATCGAGGAATTTCAAATAGCTTCCCCAGTCCTTCTAATCTCAAAAAGAAAAAGAAAAAGCCAAGCGGCTAGCCAATAGGCTCATAAAATCATCATCACCCAAACAAAACAGTAAATTATGTAAACATGTACCTATTTGTCGGGCAAACAAATTTTACTCTCTGGCTCAAGCCTCCTTGCTATGACCTGTTCAATGATATACATGTATATGCATGCAAATGCGACCAATTTTCAATACAGTTCAATGTTTGATTCAATTAGGCATAAATGGTTCAAAATTATCAAACAAATAAACAAACAACACAAACATCAATCATATTAGTGGATTAACGTTTCAAATTGATAATTTGATATATATACAGAAAATCATGTTTTTGATGCCAATTCACAACAATGTGTTCTAACTATATAAGTTTTGGTTCTCACACCAGACTAAATGGAAATATATAAATACCACACCTTCGTCACTCGAACATGAATACTAATGACGACTAGTCAATCATCAGAATCATCTCCGGACGACTAGAGCGTGATTCTATATCTATCCAGTATATTAAAACTTCGAATATACGTTCATGACGCGTGTATGCAAAATCTTTATATAGTGGATTGTCCAAATTCAAAATAAATAAATATTCAAATACGTATAAAACGATTTAAATTTTCAAAACAAAATTGTTTTCATTTGAAAAATATACTCTTCACACTCGTTCTAGGATACTACTGATCCTATCTCTAACGAGTCTTTCTAATTGGATATTACTAATCCAATATCTGATGAATTCTTTCGTATGGTTCTAATGTGTCTTGTTCTCGAGCTCTGTAAACCAAAGCTCTGATACCAAATGTGACGGCCGGGAATTTCGCTCGATCTGAATCAGTCGTTAAACCGATCTAGACCGTTCGAAACCCCTGATCGTTTGAGAACAGGACAAATCAGAACACAAACAGAAGAACATTTCATTGCTATTACAACAATTTCATCAGATACAAGAATATACAGAGTATAATTGAATAAATTACATTCGATAAATATCAGAGATTACAGTAAATTACATAGCAGCGGAAAATAATACAAAGCACAACTGAAGGTGATATACGGATACAGAGCTTTCCGGATATCATTCCAGCTGTAAACCAGGATCCTGTGAATATAAATCTGCAAAACCAAAACTACTAGCTGCCCGTGCGGAAAATAAGGGCACCCAGAGTTTAGGTTAAAACAATAAACTCCAGGTCAGTCATGTGACTGGTGTGAGAACTAAAACAGTTATTAATATTGGTTTTAAAGTTAGGTAAAGCAAGGGACCACGCCGTATAACACGGAACGGGTTTCCTCCCAAGAGTACCAGTGCATAAAACAACAGCGCAATGCTAAAATAAAGAAAAATGAAGCTGTTATAAGACCCAGGTCCTATCACACAATGCAACGCAAGCCGGGGGATAGGGTTTTCCCTTATAACAGCCAAAGCATGCTTGATACGTTTAAAACAAATCATTTGATACTATAATAAGTGTATAGTGTTAAAACATTTCAATCATAAATATCAATCATAGGCGGCATAGCTACCATCTACTATGTCGCAATACTAGTTCTACAATTGAAACCGCAATACACGTATTGGAAATTGGATTTCCGTCATGAGTCGAGGCAAGGGGCAAGATCCTCTCCGCGTTCGAGACACTCTAGCAAATGTCTCAGGGTTACACATTCTGGGCAACCCCGGATGCGGCTGGGCCGGTCCTCACTTACGTTAGAGGATTGGTTATTCCTGAACACACGTTTCCCGGTCCTTACAGACCTATAATCGAGGCGCCTCATTCCAACAACCACAAAGGTGAAAAGTATATAAATGTCAGGGCTGGTAAGTCACTGACACCACCATAGCTAGAAAGAAACGTCGTGCTCTCCCAGCGGTCCGTATCCCGTTTTTAACTCATACCGAGGTGTGAGGCTCGCGAATTCACGTTATACACAAAGCTGCCACGTAGGCGTGCTTTGATCATCAACCACAAGACTTTGCTTTTCAACAGAAGCCTTGATCATTGCATCTTAGCGTGCCACACAGGCAATTCATGCCATGCGACTGATGTCCATCGATATACAACCTCTGAGCTCGTACGTCTCAGAGAAGGGCGTTAAGCAAAAGAATAAATTCTCCGCCGCCAAACAGATGTATATTTAATAGAAATCAATCAGCACAGAACAAAATCCAGTGTCAGACACACAATCCATTTACAAGTCCGTTCTGGGTCTGAACGAAACCGGAGGCACTTTCCTCGCATATCCATCGATCTCCAAGTACGTCTGGACGACCACTAACTATTTCCATCCTCTTAGGTGTATTGCCCAATCAGGATCGTCAGTAATTATCCAAACGATGTGAAGACCTCCGGTCTTCGACCATCGTCTTCATCTTCGACTCATCGTCGAATCGGTTATTCAGAATGGGTATAAACCCGGCCTTTCAGAACAACCCGCGTATATTAAAAACAAATGTTACACAAACACAACATACGCCTCATTCCAATTCATTAGTCACTAACCGCAAATCAGCAAGAGAACAATTTCCCAAACATTAACCCCGAAGGTCGAAACCAACATCAGATCAATACCCAAGAAACCATTCTTCTTAGCCAACCTACAGCTAGTTTCTAAATTCCACATTCTTAGGGAAAGGTTCCCATTAATTTTATCCAAGATAAATTCTTTAAAATTTATCCTGTAATCTTCCTTTGGATGTCATTTAAAACCAAATTATGGTTTTTCCAACTAGTCGAGATTAGCGAACCGTAACGAAGTAATTATTTATTTTATTTCCCAATCCCAACCTATTCATCCCATGAAGCAAAACTGGTAATACTCCATATCTAATACTATGGTGTTATCGGTAAGATTAATTACCATTTCACGTTCAAATCTAATTAAAGATTTAACTATCGCTTTGGAGCAAAACTGGCGATACTCCATTCTCGCTCATTTCTAAATTTGATAATTTAGATTATAGATTTACATTTCAATCTAATTGCGGATTCGTTAAAACTCCTTTTATTGGGTTAAAGAACTAGGTGTTATTTAAAACACAGTTCACGACAAACCCAAATCTCATTCTATTTATTATCGGGTTAAAGAACTAGTGTTATTTAAAACACAGTTCACGATAAACCCAAGTCACATTCTATTTAATTCAAATCAAATATATTAGGAATTCCGATTATTTAAAACCCCTTTTTAAATCTAATTTATTTATTTAAAAATAATTGGGTTTTAAATTTAGTTCAAAACTAGTTAATTTCGATAAAAATCTATTTTTATCTTTTCAAATATGGAGTTTTTCATCCTAAATTTTCCCAAATCATTTCTTATGATTTTACACAAATTATTGATATTTTTAATAATTTTATCAAGGCCCGTACAGTCGATTTCCAACATTGGCCATCGAACTGCACTTACAGCGACCTTTTTCGAATTTGATTTGTAAGTATCTCCAAATCCAACCGTTAGATTTTGAATTTCAAATATTCGTTAGAAAACTCTTTTCGATGTGAACCCAACGGGTCCGGTTTTAGGAGAATCCGACGGTCGGATCTCCCGTAATGTCCGTTTGAAATAAATGGTCGAAATTTACGAACTGCCGCGGCGCGGCGCGTTCTATTCAGGCCATTATATTATATATATAATATATATAATATATATTTCGTCGATTTCTATTTAAAACGAATTATATGAATAGTTTTAAAATCGTTTCAAAAACAATTTCAACTTCCATTTCATTTCAAATCAAAATTGAATTCTTCCTTATAAATTCGTTTTAAAATTCATTTCTATTCAATTCAAATTTCAATTCAATTTGAATTCATTTCAATTCGCTTTTAATTCAATTTGAGTTCGTTTTCAATTCAATTCAATTTCAAAGTCGATTTCAATTCGATTCAATTCAAATTGGTTTTCTATTCAATTCGATTCAAATTGGTTTTCTATTCAATTCAAATTGGTTTTCTATCCAATCAAATTCATTATATATTCAATTCATTTCGAAATCGTTTTCAATTCAATTCATTTCGAAATCGTTTTCAATTCAATTCATTTCGAAATCGTTTTAAATTCAATTCATTTCGAAATCGTTTTAAATTCAATTCATTTCGAAATCGTTTTCAATTCAATCTATTTCGAAATCGTTTTCAATTCAATTTATTTCGAAATCGTTTTCAATTCAATTCATTTCGAAATCTTTTTCAATTCAATTCATTTCGAAATCATTTTCAATTCGATTCAATTCAAATTGGTTTTCTATTCAATTCGATTCAAATTGGTTTTCTATTCAATTCAAATTGGTTTTCTATTCAATTCAAATTGGTTTTCTATCCAATCAAATTCGTTATATATTCAATTCATTTTGAAATCGTTTTCAATTCAATTCATTTCGAAATCGTTTTTAATTCAATTCATTTCGAAATCGTTTTAAATTCAATTCATTTCGAAATCGTTTTAAATTCAATTCATTTCGAAATCGTTTTCAAATCAATCTATTTCGAAATCGTTGTCAATTCAATTCATTTCGAAATCGTTTTCAATTCAATTCATTTCGAAATCTTTTTCAATTCAATTCATTTCGAAATCGTTTTCAATTCAATTCATTTCGAAATCGTTTTAAATTCAATTCATTTCGAAATCGTTTTAAATTCAATTCATTTCGAAATCGTTTTCAATTCAATTCATTTCGAAATCGTTTTCAATTCAATTCATTTCGAAATCGTTTTAAATTCAATTCATTTCGAAATCGTTTTAAATTCAATTCATTTCGAAATCGTTTTCAATTCAATTCATTTCGAAATCATTTTCAATTCAATCTATTTCGAAATCGTTTTCAATTCAATCTATTTCGAAATCGTTTTCAATTCAATCTATTTCGAAATCGTTTTAAAATCGATATAAATATCGTTCACGTCAAAATGGCGTCAATCTAATCAACACGGCTTCATAAATTTCTATTTTCAAATATTCTATTTCAAATATTTCTTTTTCAAAATAGTTGTTATTATCAAAATATTTCGTTCAACACATGACCAATCTCAATGGATGAGTACTGTCAACACATGAACCTTTATTTTATATTATAAAGATGTAAATTTTATTATAAAAATATTTCGTTCAACACATGACCAATCTCAATGGATGAGTACTGTCAACACATGAACCTTTATTTTATATTATAAAGATGTAAATTTTATTAAAAAAATATTTCGTTCAACACATGACTAATCTCACGAATGAGTACAGTCAACACATGAACCTTTATTTTATATTATAAAGATGTAATTTTTATTATAAAAATATTTTGTTCAACACATGACCAATCTCAATGGATGAGTACTGTCAACACATGAACCTTTATTTTATATTATAAAGATGTAAATTTTATTAAAAAAATATTTCGTTCAACACATGACTAATCTCACGAATGAGTACAGTCAACACATGAACCTTTATTTTATATTATAAAGATGTAATTTTTATTATAAAAATATTTCGTTCAACACATGACCAATCTCAATGGATGAGTACAGTCAACACATGAACCTTTATTATAATATTCTTTATTTTTCAAATTGGAATGAGGCCCAATCAATTACCATATAAAGTTAATTATATGGATTTTCATACATCACATGTATATAATAGCATTGAAAAATAATCAACCATCAACCAAAGTGCACTACACTGTATAAGCATCAAATATAGATATCTAACGCTTATAACAGCATGTCAATCAATCGATCGACATATTTAATCAATCAGGATGAGTGAACTTCAAATTTCATCCCAACACCCGTGTAGGGTTTCAAACAATCAAACACAGATTTTATTCGTGCAGTTGGGCGATGTGTGAAATTTATCGACCCAATCAATGTCCTTCAAATAGGTGTACATAAACAAACCGTCCGGTTTGTAAATGAATATTTATTTTATTCACTTTCACTATATTCATATTCACGTTAAAAATTATATTTTTAACGATAAAATATTTTATTTCGACATATGAATATCTATTCAGTTCATTCTTTTTATAAAATGATATTTTTATTTTTCTAACTAATTTTAGGAAATTTCGGCGGCATAACGGCACGATACTAGAAACGGGACGAGGCCTAGCCTTATCCCCGGTCTAGTGAAGGCCCACGCCATTCACACATCAATCAAATCCATTCATTCTCACCAAACAATTCAATTTCAATCAAATAATCTAATTAATTTTTGCAATCAAACAATTTAACAAACAAGTCATCCATGGTCTGTGGATGACGGGTGTCGGGTGCTACTAAACACCGTCTGCATCCTATTATATATATAACTAGAAAAAGAAATTGAAACGTGAGAAATTATCACCTATAGCTATCCAATCATCTTGACTCTTCATTGATAGAAAACTTCATTGCTATCGCATCTTTTGTTACTTTCGTCGCCCTTATAAACTGTATAAAAAAAATTACATTTTTATATTTCCTATTATATAAAGATCATATTTTTATCGCTAACTTCATATTGTGAAAATAGAATTTTCATCGCTATTTCTATAATGTAAAAATAGAAATTTCCTCGCTATTTCATATTTGTAAAGATAGAATTTTCATCGCTATTTCTATAATGTAAAAATAGAAATTTCCTCGCTATTTCATATTTGTAAAGATAGAATTTTCATCGCTATTTCTATAATGTAAAAATAGAAATTTCCTCGCTATTTCATATTTGTAAAGATAGAATTTTCATCGCTATTTCTGTAGAGAAAAATTCTATTTTTATACCGTTACTATCTATATAAAGATTATACCTTTTTAATTATAGAAATCATATTTTCCTATTCAACTTCATATAAGGAAAAATCATATTTTTACTATTCAACTTCTTATAAGGAAAATCATCTTTTTACTTCACCTTTCAATATAGAAAAATCGAATTTTTACTTCGCTATTTTCCATATAAAGATTTCGCCTTTATAAAAACATAGACTTCGCCTTTTTAAATTTAAAGATTTCATCTTTATAAAAATCTCATTTTTATTTTTCTACACATATAAAGATGATATTTTTAATATTCCTATCATGTAAAAATTATATTTTTAACTCTCTACCTAACCAAAAATCATATTTTTACATCTTCTATATAGTAAAGATTATATTTTTAATACTTTAAAAATATAAAAATCATATTTTTATTACTTTAAAAATATAAAAATCATATTTTTATTTCTTCTATATAGTGAAGACTATATTTTTAATACTTTAAAAATATAAAAATCATATTTTTATTACTTTAAAAATCATTCCATATCTTTACAATTCTAAAAATCGTATCTTCTATTTTAAAAACATCTCCTTTCTATTTTTATCTTTTCTTCTTCATGCTTTTCTTACTAGAACATATACGAATAAAGAGGAAAAGAGTAATAATAAATTAAAATAAAACTTACATTTTAATTGGATTTCCAGAGGGGAGGGGGGTCTGCGTCAAATCGAAGGGGAGGAGGTGCAGGAGGCGGCGACATTGTTCGTCGGAGGGGGCTAGTGGTGGGCGGATGAAGGTCGGTGTTGGTGGCTAGGGTTGGGTGCGGCTTCGGGTTTTGGGCTGCGTTGAAGGGGGCTACGGGTTTTAGCTGAAGAGGGGGAGAGAGAGGCGGAGTAAGGAGATTGAGGAGCGGAGGTGGAGGCGCAGGCACTGGGGAGGCCGACGGTGGGAAGGGGCTAGGGTTGGGGCGGTTCTGACCTTCGAGCGCCGCGTCTTGGGGAGGAGAGGGAGTTCGAACGGTGGGGGAGGCTGCGATAGGAGGCGGGTGGCGTGAGGAGGCGGAGGGACCCACGACGGCGGGTGGTGGCGGCTGCTCCGTCTTCTTTCCTTCTTTTTTTCTTTTTAAAATCGATTTCAAAAGTAAACGGGGGGGGGGGGGGGGGGGGTGTCTGATGATATAAGGAGAATATTATTTTTATTTAATTATTTAATTATTTTAATTCTAAAAAAACAACTTTTATTTTCGACCTCGAAACGAGACCCACCGCCTGTCGTCCCTAGCGTTTCACCCCCATTCTGAACACAATGGGATATGTATCGTAGGTTGATTCGGACGTCTCGATCAGTTTCCGTTTGATTTACATTTAAATCTTTATATTGAATTTTAAACGTACATTTCGAATTACTGGGGTCACATACTAACTAGAAAAATTCTAGAAAAATATTTTCTAGCTTCGTATTGACGATACAGTCCTAACAAAACTAGTTTCGTCGAATTCTGAGAATGTTTGAAAAATGGCCAATTTCCAGTCGATTAAAATCAACTAAAACTGGTCAAACGCGTTTTCCTTTGCCACGCTCACATATTGATTCGAAAAATTATGAAATTTGAAAACTAGCAATAATTTTACATTGCGGATCCAACAAAAGTGGTTTCGTCGAAATCCGAGGTCATTTGCAAAATTCCCATTTTTAAGGGCCTGAATTCCATAGCGACTATTCAGAATTTTCAACTGGACATATCTTTTGATTCCCGTTATGAAATTTTGATTTGTTGGATCCGTTGGAAAGATATTATCAAATTGATCCTAATGTTTTTGGTTTCACTAAAATCCGGATTGTTTTGCACCCGGTATGTTCAATTGAAGTTTGAAATCGAATTATCGAACTACCGCGCCATTTTCAATTCTATTTATAATTATATATATAATTATTTATATTTTAACGACGACGTGTATAATATATACGTTCGAATTATATTCAAAATAAATTTTCTCGTCGATATTATTTAAAATAATCTATTTTAAATGTGCAAAATTCGCCAAAATTTCCAAAATAAAAATTTTAAACTGGCCCAGAATTTCCGGGTTATTACACATGTGTTGAACGAAATATTTTGATAATAACAAATATTTTGATAATAGGAAATATTTGAAATAGAATATTTGAAAATAGAAATATATGATGCCGTGTTGATTAGAGATGCGCTATTTTGACGCGAACGATATTGATATCGATTATATTCGAATTTGAATTGAATTCGAATAGAATTGAATAGAATTTGAATTGAATAGAAATTGAATTCGAATAGAATTGAATAGAAATTGAATTCGAATAGAATTGAATAGAAATTGAATTCGATTAGAATTGAATAGAAATTGAATTGAATAGAAATTTAATTCGAATAGAATTGAATAGAAATTGAATTCGAATAGAACTGAATAGAAATTGAATTCGAATAGAATTGAATAGAAATTGAATTCGAATAGAATTGAATAGAAATTGAATTCGAATAGAATTGAATAGAAATTGAATTCGAATAGAAATTGAATTCGAATAGAATTGAATCGAATAGAAGACCAATTTGAATTGAATCGAATATAAAACCAATTGAATTGAATCGAATAGAAAACCAATTTGAATTGAATCGAGTAGAAAACCAATTTGAATTGAATCAAATTGAAAACGAATTCGAATTGAATTGAAAACGAATTCGAATTGAATGGAAAAGAAAATGAATTCGGATCGAATTAAAATCGATTTGAATTGAAATCAAATAGAAAGGAAAGTAAAAATGATTTATAACAGAAAATTCAATTTTGATTTGAATTTGAAATATAGGTTGAAATTGTTTTTGAAACGAATTCAAAACTATTTATATAATTCGTTTTAAATAGAAATCGACGAAGTATATATTATATATATTATATATATAATATAATGGCTTGAATAGAACGCGCCGCGCCGCGGCAGTTCGTGAATTTCGACCATTTATTTCAAACGGACATTACGGGAGATCCGACCGTCGGATTCTCCTAAAACCGGAACCGTTGGGTTCGTATCGAAAAGAGATTTCTAGCGAATATTAGAAATTTGAAATCTAACGGTTGGATTTGGAGTTACGTCCAAATCAAATTTGAAAAAGGTCGTTGTAAGTGCAGTTCGATGGCCATTGTTGGAAATCGATTGTACGGGCCTTAATAAAATTATTAAAAATAGTAATAATTTGTGTAAAATCATAAGAAATGATTTGGGAAAAATTGGGATGAAAAACTCCATATTTGAAAAGATAAAAATAGATTTTTATCGAAATGAACTAGTTTTGAACTAAATTTAAAACCCAATTATTTTTAAATAAAGAAATTAGATTTAAAAGGGGGTTTTAAATAATCGGAATTTCTAATATATTTGATTGGATTTGAAATGGGTTTATCGTGAACGGTGTTTTAAATAACACTAGTTCTTTAACCCGATAATAAATAGAATGTGATTTGGGTTTGTCGTGAACTGTGTTTTAAATAACACCTAGTTCTTTAACCCAGTAAAAGGAGTTTTAATGAATCTACAATTAAATTGAAATGTGAATTGATAATCTGAATTATCAAATATAGAAATTGAGCGAGAATGGGGTATTACCAGTTTTGCTCCAAAGCGATAGTTAAATCTTTAATTAGATTTGAACGTGAAATGGTAATTAAATTTACCGATAACACCGTGGTGTTAATTATGGGGTAATAACAGTTTTGCTCCATGGGATAAATAGGTTGGGATTGGGAAATAAAATAAATAATTACTTCGGTGTGGTTCGCTAATCCCGACTAGTTTGGAAAACCATAATATGGTTTGAAATGATATCCAAAGGAAGGTTAAAGAATAAATTTAAAAGAATTTATCTTTGATAAAATTAATGGGAACCTTTCCCTAGGAGTGTGAATATCTAAATTGGAATGAGGCGTATGTGGTGTTTGTATAACAATTGTTTATTATATACGTGGGTTATTCAGAAAGGCCGGGTCTATACCCATTCTGAATAACCGATTCGACGATAAGTCGAAGAGATTGAAGACGGTGCAAGACCGATGATCTTCACATCGAATGGATGGGTGCTACTGACGCTCACGATGGGAGTAGCTACCTTGAAGGGGGCTGAAGTGGTATTCGTTCGGACGTGCTTGGAGGTCGACGGATATGCGAGGAAAGTGCCTCCAGTTTCGTTCAGACCCAGAACGGACTTGTAAATGGATGGTGTGTCTGACATTGTATTCCTTTATATTGTATTCGTTGATCTCTGCTAAATATATATCTGTTTGGAGGCGGAGAATTTATTCTCTTGCTTAACGGCCTTCTCTGAGACATACGAGCTTAGTTTTTATATATTGGCAGAAATCAGTGATACGATATGGATTGATAGTGTGGCATGCTGAGATGCAGTGATCCAGACTTTTGTTGAAAAGCAAAGTTTGGTGGATGATGATCAAAGCGCAGCTTTAATATAGCACGGCTTTGTGTATAGCGTGGATTCGCGAGCCTCACACCCCGGTATGGTGGTAAACTGATGGTTTGATCAGTATGCTTTTTTGTGGATGGGCACCTTCATGGTGTCGTGGATTCGGTCGACCGAGATTGAGCTTAGTGCTCAGAGGGATAGGGTAAGCGGTGTTTTCTCTTGCCGGGACGTAAGCCGCTGTGATACTCGATTTCCCAAAAGTGCGGATGTGCATTACGGTGTTTTCTCTAGCCGAGACGTAAGCCGTTGAGATGGCACTACGCGATCGATCTTTCGAATCAGGAGCCACCATGATGGAAATCCAATTTCCAAATATGACATTTTGCGGTTTTGATTGTAGAGCCTAGTATTGGCGACATGATATATGGTACCCATGCCGTCTATGATTGATACATTTATATTTGAAGTTGTTTTCTTCACTTATAGTGATAATATAAGATGAAATTTCGCGTATCAAGCATATTTGGCTATTATAAGGGAAAACCCTATCCTCCGGCTTGCGTTGCATTGTGTGATGGGACCTGGGTCTTATAATAGCTTCATTGTTCTTTATTTAGCATTGTGCTGTTTGTTTTCTGCACTGGTATTCTTGGGAGGAAACCCGTTCCGTGTTATACGGCGTGGTCCCTTGATTTACCTAACTTTAAAAACAAAGATTAATAACTGTTTTAGTTCTCACACCAGTCACATGACTGACCTGGAGTTTATTGTTTTAACCTAAACTCTGGGTGCCCCTATTTTCCACACGGGAAGCTAGTAGTTTTGGTTTTGCAGATTTATATTCACAGGATCCTGATTTACAGCTGGAACGATGCTCGGAAAGCTCTGTATCCGTGTATTACTTTCAGTTGTGCTTTGTACTGTTTTTCCGCTGCGATGTATTTAAATGTAATTTAAATCTCTGGTATTTTCTGTGTAATATTAATTCATACTCTGTATATTCTTGTATTCTGATGGAATTGTTGTAATATACAATGAAATGTTCTTCTGTCTGCGTTCATTTGTGTGTTGTTCTCAAAGTATCCGCTCTTTCCTTAACGGGGAAGTTACGGGTTCTTACAGTGGTATCAAAGCTCTGGTTTACAGAGCTAGAGAACAAGACACATTAGAACCATACGAAAGAATTCATCAGATATTGGATTAGTAATATCCAATTGGAATGACTCGTTAGAGATAGGATCAGTAGTATCCTAGAACGAGTGTGAAGAGTATATTTTTCAAATGAAAACAATTTTGTTTTGAAATTTAAATTGTTTTATTCGTATTTGAATATTTATTTATTTTGAATTTGGACAATTCAGTATATAAAGATTTTGCATATACGCGTCATGAACGTATATTCGAAGTTTTAATATATTGGATAGATATAGAATCACGTTCTAGTCGCCCGGAGATGGTACTGATAATTGTCATGACATCATCAGAATTTATATTCGAGTTTCGAAAGTGTGATATCTATATATTTCCATTAGGCTGGTGTGAGAACCAAAACTAGATAGATTTATTGTTGTAAATTGGCATCAAAAACATGATTTTCTGTATATGTAGTAAAATTATGAATTTGAAACGTTAATCCACTAATTGATTGATGTTTGTGTTGTTTGTTAATTTGTTTGATAAATTTTGAACCATTTATGCCTAATTGAAATCACATATTGAACTATATTGAAAATTGGTCGCATATGCTTGCATATATATGTACTTACCTTGAACAGGTCATAGCAAGGAGGCTAGAGCAGAGAATAAAATTTGTTTGCCCGACAAATAGGTACATGTTTACTACATAATTTACTGTTTTGTTTGGGTGATGATGATTTTATGAGCCTATTGGCTAGCCGCTTGGCTTTTTCTTTTTCTTTTTGAGATCTGAAGGACCGGGGAAGCTATTTGAAATTCCCCGATGCTCCCGGTGCAGGGGAGGTTATGGCGAAATTTTTCGAAAATTTAGGGTGCTAGCCAAATTTTTGAAGAATTTGAAAATTCTCAGAAACTGAAAAGTTAGAGAATGGAAGCCAAATCGAACGTAGAGTTGATTAATCAAACCACTTTCGACTGTGTTCCTTTTCGGGGACGAAAAGTTTTAAGTGGGGGAGATTGTAACAACCCGTAAAATGCGAGCCAGTTTGAAATTTTTATTTTGACAATTTTAGCGAATTTTGAATATTTAAAATAGATTATTTTAAATAATATCGACGAGAAATTTATTTTGAATGGAATTAGAACGTATATATTATATACGTCGTCGTTAGAATATAAATAATTATTTATAATTATAAAAGGAATGGAAAATGGCGTGGTAGTTCGATAATTAGATTTCAAACTTCAATTGAACATACCGGGTGCAAAACAATCCGGATTTTAGCGAAACCAAAAACATTAGGATCTATTTGTAGATATCTTTCCAACGAATCCGACCAATCGAAATTTCATAGCGGGAATCAAAAGATATGTCCAGTTGAAAATTCTGAATAGTCGCTATGGAATTTCGGCCCTTAAAAATAGCCATTTTGCAAACGACCTCGGATTTCGACGAAACCACTTTTGTTGGGTCCATGATGTCAAGTTATTGCTAGGTTTCAAATTTCATAATTTTTCGAATCAATATGTGAGCGTGGCAAAGGAAAACGTGTTTGACCAGTTTCAGTTGATTTTAATCGACTGGAAATTGGCCATTTTTCAAACGGTCTCAGAATTCGATGAAATTAGTTTTGTTAGGACCGTATCGTCAATACGAAGCTAGAAAATATTATTCTGGAATTTATAAGGTTCGTATGTGGCCCCGGTAAATTGAAATGTACGTTTAAAATTCAATATAATGATTTAAATGTTAATTTAAACGAAAACTGATCGTAACAGCCGAGTTGGGTTACGAAACATATCCCATTGTGTTCGAAATGGGGGTAATTAGCTATGGGCGACAGTCGTTGGGCTCAGATTGGAGTTCGAAATAAAATTTTACTTTTTAAAATCAATAGAAGAAAAATAATACAAAAAAAAATATAAAAATCTACAAAAAGCCCTAACCCTAGTTTATTTAATCAGCCGCCTCTCTTTAAAGAAACCAACGCTCCATAATGCTCGAAAATTTAATCCGTTCTTTCTTCCAATCCAAACAACAATTCATGGAATCGATAGGAGGAAAAGTGAAGAGCTTTACTTGCTCTTTAAATCCGTGGTAGTGTGGCCGTTTCTAGTTGGGGATATCGTCCGATCTAGGCACGGGAAGGACTGCCGTTCGAGGGCAATTGCAGAGAGCAGGGGGGTGCGAGATGGTCGGGTCTCTGGCCAGAGGGGCGTCGCGCCTGGGCGCGTCAGGTGGCAGGGTCGGATCCACCTCCGGTGGCTTCTCTGGGCAGTGCGACGGTGCCCTAGAGGCACGGGTATGGGTTCGAACACCAGAAAGAGAACACTGTGAGTTTTTTTTCTTTTATGCAATTAATGTTTTTTTCCCCTTCTTTCTTTAAGCAGTAACTAATTTTTAAAATATAAACAGTGAAAAAAAAAAGAAATGACATTATATAAAAAAAAATGTTTTTTTTACATAATTAGCAAATGTATTAAATAAATAAGCAGCATGGTTTTAAAAATATATACCTTCATTGTTTTAAAAATCTGAAAATGAAGTATACACTATAGTTTTAAAATATGAAACCCATACATTGTCTTTAGAAAAATATATGCCTTGTTTTGGAAAAAAATGACATGTGTTTTCAAATATAAAAGAGCGATGTTAGTAAACGTGTTTTTAAAAATAAAATAGCGATGTTTATATATTGGTTTTAGAATAGAAAATTTAAATAATTTTTAAATAGAAGAAGTAATATAAAAATACAATTTTTAGTTGGAGTAAAAATACGATTTTTGTCCTATATATAGCGATGTAAAATTTTAGGTTTTTTTATTTTATATATGAAATAGAAAAGGCAATATAATCTTTATTTACTTGGCGAAATAAAATTTTATATAGCGATATTAAAAATATGATTTTTAATATAAATTTCGTGAAAACAGATCGCATTGACATTAAGGGAAAATCCAAACTGTTCAGAAATTCATAAATAGATAATGGAGGAGTGGATCTCCAAGGTGAAAATTTCTCACTCTTCAATTTCTTTTTCTAGTTATATATATATACTAGGATGCAGACGGTGCTTAGTAGCACCCGACACCCGTCATCCACAGACCATGGATGGCTTGTTTGTTAAATTGTTTGGTTGTGTAGTTGATTAGTTTATTTAGTTCGAATTGAATTGTTTGGTGAAATAAAATTGATTTGATTGATGTGTGAATGGCGTGGGCCTTTAGTAGACCGGGGATAAGGCTAGGCCTTGTCCTGTTTCTAGTATCGTGCCGTTATGCCGCCGAAATTTTCTAAAAATGAGTTAGAAATATAAAAATATCATTTCTATTTTGTAAATGAACTGAATAAAAATCCATGTGTTAAAATAAAATATTTTATCGTTAAAAATATAATTTTTAACGTGAAAGTGAATAAATAAATTTTTATAAACAAATCGGCCGATTTGTTTATATACACTGATTTGACTGATATTGATTGGGCCGATAAATTTTACACATCGCCCAACTGCACAAATAAAATATGTGTTTGATTGTTTGAAACCCCACACGGGTGTTGGGATGAAATTTGAAGTTCACTCATCCTGATTGATTAAATATGTCGATCGATTGATTGACAGGCTGTTATAAGCGTTAGATATCTATATTTGATGCTTATACAGTGTAGTGCACTTTGGTTGATGGTTGATTATTTTTCAATGCTATTATATACGTGTGATGTATGAAAATCCATATAATTAACATTATATGGTGATTGATTGGGCCTCATTTCAATTTAGAAAATAAAGAATAATATAAAACAAAGGTTCATGTGTTGACTGTACTCATCCGTTGAGATTAGTCATGTGTTGAACGAAATATTTTGATAATAACAAATATTTTGATAATAGGAAATATTTGAAATAGAATATTTGAAAATAGAAATATATGATGCCGTGTTGATTAGAGATGCGCTATTTTGACGCGAACGATATTGATATCGATTATATTCGAATTTGAATTGAATTCGAATAGAATTGAATAGAATTTGAATTGAATAGAAATTGAATTCGAATAGAATTGAATAGAAATTGAATTCGAATAGAATTGAATAGAAATTGAATTCGATTAGAATTGAATAGAAATTGAATTGAATAGAAATTTAATTCGAATATAATTGAATAGAAATTGAATTCGAATAGAACTGAATAGAAATTGAATTCGAATAGAATTGAATAGAAATTGAATTCGAATAGAATTGAATAGAAATTGAATTCGAATAGAATTGAATAGAAATTGAATTCGAATAGAAATTGAATTCGAATAGAATTGAATCGAATAGAAGACCAATTTGAATTGAATCGAATATAAAACCAATTGAATTGAATCGAATAGAAAACCAATTTGAATTGAATCGAGTAGAAAACCAATTTGAATTGAATCAAATTGAAAACGAATTCGAATTGAATGGAAAAGAAAATGAATTCGGATCGAATTAAAATCGATTTGAATTGAAATCAAATAGAAAGGAAAGTAAAAATGATTTATAACAGAAAATTCAATTTTGATTTGAATTTGAAATATAGGTTGAAATTGTTTTTGAAACGAATTCAAAACTATTTATATAATTCGTTTTAAATATAAATCGACGAAGTATATATTATATATATTATATATATAATATAATGGCCTGAGTAGAACGCGCCGCGCCGCGGCAGTTCGTGAATTTCGACCATTTATTTCAAACGGACATTACGGGAGATCCGACCGTCGGATTCTCCTAAAACCGGAACCGTTGGGTTTGTATCGAAAAGAGCTTTCTAGCGAATATTAGAAATTTGAAATCTAACGGTTGGATTTGGAGTTACGTCCAAATCAAATTTGAAAAAGGTCGCTGTAAGTGCAGTTCGTTGGCCATTGTTGGAAATCGATTGTACGGGCCTTAATAAAATTATTAAAAATAGTAATAATTTGTGTAAAATCATAAGAAATGATTTGGGAAAAATTGGGATGAAAAACTCCATATTTGAAAAGATAAAAATAGATTTTTATCGAAATGAACTAGTTTTGAACTAAATTTCAAACCCAATTATTTTTAAATAAAGAAATTAGATTTAAAAGGGGGTTTTAAATAATCGGAATTTCTAATATATTTGATTGGATTTGAAATGGGTTTATCGTGAACGGTGTTTTAAATAACACTAGTTCTTTAACCCGATAATAAATAGAATGTAATTTGGGTTTGTCGTGAACTGTGTTTTAAATAACACCTAGTTCTTTAACCCAGTAAAAGGAGTTTTAATGAATCTACAATTAAATTGAAATGTGAATTGATAATCTGAATTATCAAATATAGAAATTGAGCGAGAATGGGGTATTACCAGTTTTGCTCCAAAGCGATAGTTAAATCTTTAATTAGATTTGAACGTGAAATGGTAATTAAATTTACCGATAACACCGTGGTGTTAATTATGGGGTAATAACAGTTTTGCTCCATGGGATAAATAGGTTGGGATTGGGAAATAAAATAAATAATTACTTCGGTGTGGTTCGCTAATCCCGACTAGTTTGGAAAACCATAATATGGTTTGAAATGATATCCAAAGGAAGGTTAAAGAATAAATTTAAAAGAATTTATCTTTGATAAAATTAATGGGAACCTTTCCATAGGAGTGTGAATATCTGAACTGGAATGAGGCGTATGTGGTGTTTGTATAACAATTGTTTATTATATACGTGGGTTATTCAGAAAGGCCGGGTCTATACCCATTCTGAATAACCGATTCGACGATAAGTCGAAGAGATTGAAGACGGTGCAAGACCGACGATCTTCACATCGAATGGATGGGTGCTACTGGCGCTCACGATGGGAGTAGCTACCTTGAAGGGGGCTGAAGTGGTAGCCGTCCGGACGTGCTTGGAGGTCGACGGATATGCGAGGAAAGTGCCTCCGGTTTCGTTCAGACCCAGAACGGACTTGTAAATGGATGGTGTGTCTGACATTGTATTCCTTTATATTGTATTCGTTGATCTCTGCTAAATATATATCTGTTTGGCGGCGGAGAATTTATTCTCTTGCTTAACGCCCTTCTCTGAGACATACGAGCTTAGAGGTTATATATTGGCAGAAATCAGTGGTACGATATGGATTGATAGTGTGGCATGCTGAGATGCAGTGATCCAGACTTTTGTTGAAAAGCAAAGTTTGGTGGATGATGATCAAAGCGCATCTTTAATATAGCACGGCTTTGTGTATAGCGTGGATTCGCGAGCCTCACACCCCGGTATGGTGGTAAACTGATGGTTTGATCAGTATGCTTTTTTGTGGATGGGCACCTTCATGGTGTCGTGGATTCGGTCGACCGAGATTGAGCTTAGTGCTCAGAGGGATAGGGTAAGCGGTGTTTTCTCTCGCCGGGACGTAAGCCGTAGTGATACTCGATTTCCCAAAAGTGCGAATGTGCATTACGGTGTTTTCTCTAGCCGAGACGTAAGCCGTTGAGATGGCACTACGCGATCGATCTTTCGAATCAGGAGCCACCATAATGGAAATCCAATTTCCAAATATGACATTTTGCGGTTTTGATTGTAGAGCCTAGTATTGGCGACATGATATATGGTACCCATGCCGTCTATGATTGATACATTTATATTTGAAGTTGTTTTCTTCACTTATAGTGATAATATAAGATGAAATTTCGCGTATCAAGCATATTTGGCTATTATAAGGGAAAACCCTATCCTCCGGCTTGCGTTGCATTGTGTGATGGGACCTGGGTCTTATAATAGCTTCATTGTTCTTTATTTAGCATTGCGCTGTTTGTTTTCTGCACTGGTATTCTTGGGAGGAAACTCGTTCCGTGTTATACGACGTGGTCCCTTGATTTACCTAACTTTAAAAACAAAGATTAATAACTGTTTTAGTTCTCACACCAGTCACATGACTGACCTGGAGTTTATTGTTTTAACCTAAACTCTGGGTGCCCCTATTTTCCACACGGGCAGCTAGTAGTTTTGGTTTTGCAGATTTATATTCACAGGATTCTGATTTGCAGCTGGAACGATGCTCGGAAAGCTCTGTATCCGTGTATTACTTTCAGTTGTGCTTTGTACTGTTTTTCCGCTGCGATGTATTTAAATGTAATTTAAATCTCTGGTATTTTCTGTGTAATATTAATTCATACTCTGTATATTCTTGTATTCTGATGGAATTGTTGTAATATACAATGAAATGTTCTTCTGTCTGCGTTCATTTGTGTGTTGTTCTCAAAGTATCCGCTCTTTCCTTAACGGGGAAGTTACGGGTTCTTACATTCCAATACAGAGTTATATTATTAATTTCAATTCATAAGTGATTCTATCACATTTTATAAGACTGAAGTTCGTTTTTCAATTCATTGAACTTTTCCTTAAACTATTGATGGTTTTAATTCAACTAATCTGCCAACCAAACAATCAAGCTAGCATCCAATCAATCAACCATGCATAGCTACCTCAATCAAACCATTCAATTGAATTTATGTTCAACATCAATATTTACTTGGGTTGACATGCTTTAATCATCACTTGATTAATATCTGATCGATTTCTATTCAATTATTATTAATTTGACTTCTATATTCCAAATCGATTTAATTTTAATATCAATTTTCAATTCCACTTAACCAAGTTAGGTTTCAACTCCATATTCAATTTAATTTCCATTTGGATCAATCAAACACATTAACATCTCAATAATTTAAGAAAATTATCGCTTTTCTATACAAAAATATTTCATTTACCCAGTTTTTTATAAACTAATATAATGTCAGCTGCTAGTTCAAAATTGAACCAATCAAATAACACAATGTAAAACATTCTTATAAAATCTATAAATACGCGCTCTCATATATATACACTCAAACTCAATCTAGGGTATTAAGTTACGCCACAGAGCCAAGGTTTTTACTAAACCGTTGCTTTGATACCAAGTGTGACGACCCAAATTTCTGTAGGATCTAAATTAACTCTAGAGGGGGTGAATAGGGTTTATTGCAGATTTTACAAGAATAATTAAATAATCATAGCAAAGATTAAAATCAGAGTAAATGCGGAAAATAAATAACACACAGATTTACCCAGCTTCGGCAAAACCCTGCCTACTGTTGCATTCCCCAAGGTTTCTACTAGGAGTTAAAACAATCTCTATGCTTACAATCCCCTGTAAACTCACGACACTCGCTCCCAACTGTTCTTAACCCTACGCTCAAAACCCTGCACTGGTTTTTATCCCCAAAACCAGATTTCCCCGAATTACAAACCCTGTAATTCGTCTCCCTAGTTTTGAAGACAAACTAGTAAACTCTGATTTGATTACAACTTGAATCTAAAGATTTAAAAAAAAACAAATTAAAAACCCTTAGGAGTTAAAATAAATGGGTCATCCTCCTTTTAAAAGACTTGGCCAGCCTCTTTTATTTTGCCTAGCCCCTTGTTTTCTTTGACCCGATCTCCTTTGCTTTAGAAAAAAATGGCGGCGGTGGGTTTGCTCCTTGGGTTTCTTCAAATCCTAAAATCGTGATGGTTTTCTGATGCTTGTAATCTTGTTGATGTTCTTGATCGATCTCAGGCGCTTCTCTCTTCACGATTTGGATATTGGATTTTGATCCAAGCTTGCTTCTTTACTGGTATGATTTTTGATTTTGATTTTCGGTTTTTAATCAGTGCTAGAACTTGGATGCCTTGCCTGTGATGAATTGGTGGTTATTTATAGGATTAAAATCCTAAATATATGCTCTGATTTCGTGTTAGACTAGGTTTGATCTTTGAGTAATTTTTGGGCTTTTGAGATACACGGCTTTGAATTGTTCTTGCTGTTGCGTGAATTTTGAAATTTGAGTTGGTCCAAACTTGCGGTATATATATGTATTTTTATTTCTGGAAATCGGTACTTGAGCAGTATTTCTGTAACATCAAATTTTCTTAGACCACTTCAACAAAGATCTCGTATGTGATTATTTCTGAAAACTTGAAATGATTATTTGGTGAATCCTGGAATTCTTGCGTGTGTGATCTGGAATTATTTTTGACTTGACTTTTTCAATACTTCTCCTTAACCTTTGCCATTTGCATCACATATGATGTTGTACAGATGTTTTTCCTTATCATTTCTGAACATTTAATATTGCTTTTGATAGAGATAACACTTGATCTTGCCAAACTTAAGTCATTGATTGTATCTCTGATTGCATATGTGAGCATACCATTAGAAATCATGCCAAATATTCACTGTCCCAATTATGTGAATGCTCCATGATTACTTTATACTTTATTTTGTTGTGTCCATTCCTCCAGTGTAACTTGATCATCATGCACCATGAATGTATGCTTTTCCACTCAGATTTAAATCTTTGAATGTGCTAAATTTGTAAGATGATTTCTGGAGAATTTCCTGTTTGTGCTCCATGCTTGAGCTGCTGTCATGAACTCCACTATCTTCAACACTTTGTAGTTTACTACTGCATTATATTATGCACACACACACACCCCATGTCCATACACACTCGAAACTGTTTTGACATTGCTTTTAGCTTGTGTATGTGAGCTGCTGCTTTGACTTGTTGTTCCACCACACTACTAGTACTGCTGAATGTTTCCATCTATTTCTGAGTGCATGTTCACCCTTGTTTCATCATTCTTGTGTACTATATTCATGTATATAAATTGTGTTGCATCGATCTTGGCTTGATATGAATAATTGCACACACTTGACTTCTGGTTTGAACATTGATATTACTTGTGCTTGAATCATGAACTTGAAACAAAACCATTTGCATTTGTTATGTTCTTGGCCTTGCACTTTTGCACTTGACCAGGAAATCATGTATAAATGATTTTGAACATATTGCTTAAAAAAAAGTTATTCATTGCAACTGAAATGCACACTGTTTTTGGCACCAGATCCATACTGACTTGCTTCATGCACTTGTTACACTGCACTCATGAATTTTCCCATGCTCACTTGGCCATTCTTGCCACTTGAACTTGATTGTCTGGCACTTTAAATAAATTCCTATGTTGACCTCATTGAGTTCATGTGATCTGACCATTTAGCTGTAGCTTTTGCACCATATTTTCTTGTCAGTTTGTATATGTCATTAAAAAAAATCTGTAGTGTATGATGACATTGTTACTTTCATTTACACTAGTGCTTGCCCATGTAATCTGGCATTTGCACTTTCCTGCACCTTGACATTACTGTGCAATTGTAGTTAAATTTGTAATCTTGCTACTTGTGTATGAATGAAATACTTGGCTCGTCACTTTGTTATATCATCACTGTTTTGCTGAGTTGAATCATGTTGCACACAACTGATTTGGCTCCATTTATTTGCTTTCCTTCATCACCATACTATGTTATTTTGTCCCTGTACTTGTCTTTTCACACATGCCTTGAGTTTGATCTGGACTGTGTTGTTGCATGCTTCCTGAAACTTTGCATTTTTGTCACTTTGATATTGTTGCTAGCCTTGCGTTCGACCACTCCATGTATGTATGTATATATATATATATATATATAAATATGTTTATGTGGCTCGGGTCATTTTTGCTGATTTATTTGTGTTTGCCATGCGCTGAGTCGAGTTGGTCCACGTGGCTGCTCCTCAGTTGCTCGCTGATTGGCGAGGCAGTGCACACGTGTATATTTATACACGTGTGTACATGCAGCCATCAGACGAGTTTTTCTGTCCCTGCATATCAGACCAAGTCTAGAAAAATGATGAGAAACACACCGTAATTCTTAGGCAAATAAATTTTTGTTTGTTTGTATTGAATTTTATTTTTGTTGCAGTCTACTGTGTGTGTTCTTCTGTATTGACAGGTATGAAGATGGACTGACTAAAAGCTGTGAAGACTGAAGATAAAGACAAGAACAGCGTTAGTGTATGTATATATGTAAGAAACAGTGTTTGTACAACTGAAAGAATATGTAATGAGGAATTTCTGAAAATTGTACAGTTATTTGTAATAAAATGTTATTTTATCGTGTTCAATTTAATCTGTCTATTTTTATTTGAATTCCTTCAGTATTACAGTTTCATGTGTGATGTGTCATGTCAGAAATATTCAAGATGATTTGTAAATAGTGGAGTTATAAATATTTGTACTGTTTGAATGTTTGAAATATAATATTAAATTTAAATAAAATACTGTATGAATATATGAATGAGTGTACAGTCGTATTCTATTTAAATATAAATATTATATTCCTGTCTGTGATGTATATATATAACAGTACGTTAACAAACACATTTAAAATAATATTTTGGTTGTTATCATCAAACAAAAATCATATAATTGTGTATACAACACTGTTATATACAACAATCTCCCCCTTTTGATGATGACAAACAAATAAAATGATTTTGAATGTGTTTGAACGTGAAATATATTACTCCCCCTATTTGTTTGCTCCCCCTACAACTGAACTCCCCCTAGATATGTGGAAAATATGAATGATGAAATCCAATTGACCATTCTCCCTTTAGATATTTAACTTCAAATCTTAAAATATTTTTGAATTAAATACTCATCAATCAAAATCTTGACCATTCTCTCCCTTTTGTTATCATCAAAAGGATAATAGAAATTGAAACAGTGATGAATATAGACTAAATATATATTCAGATTAAGAGAGAGAATATATATCGCAAATTCCATTTAATCAAACAAAAATCACAATAATCTTTAAATCAGAAGCAAATTTCACTTTCAGAATGAATGGATTTACGATGGATTTTATAGAATGAGGAGAGTTCAATAAAAATTGAATATTTGAATACGAATTTTAAATATTTTAAATATGCTCAAAAAAATGTGTTAAGCACTTTCTAACCACGCATAGCCCAAAGGTCTTTTAAATGGGGTTAGTAGTAACTTAACTTTATCCTCTCTAATGAGTTCCATCCATGCACAGCCCAAAGGTCTTTTAAGTGAGAATGGAAGTACATAGAGATTAAGGTAATTCACTCACGCATAACCGTGAGGATTTTTAAATGGGAGTGAATACCAAGGATAAATTATTTATTTATTTTTTTATTTATTTTTTTATTTTCAAGAATAATTAGAACTCCCCAAATTAAATAAAACCATGATGAATGACAAAAATATGGTAGACATAGAAGATGGTCGTGAAATAAGCTCTAATTTAAAGATATTATAAAATCTGTCTAATCGTCATGAGATTTAAAATAATATCTCCTCTAGTTATGAATTATACCATAATCACAACTCATCACAGTTTCATAAATCTATCAATAATTTTGATGAGTCTCAAAACGGTTCAAATTAATTAATAATTTCAATTTCTGAATAAATAATAAAAAAATTGAAAATAACAATTTCAAGAGGAGTTTTTGAAAATATCAATGCAAGTTGAAAATCAGTTTCAAAAATCAATTAGTAGAAAATGGAATTTTCTAATATTTCTAACACTGATTTCTCCTAGACATTTTTTTTTCAAAAAAAACTATTTATATTTAATTCAAATTGCCTATGAATTTTAACTAAATCCAGTCACTGATTTTCTAACTTATCATTTAATCACCAACACACTTAAAATGGATCAAATCAATTTTCTTATCGGAGCATCTCAAGATCATTTTCAAAGCAAGAATCATGAGTGAAATTTTCAGAGAATTTTTATACAAACACAAGAAACATTCAGCGATCAAATCTAAGATAATTATTTGGGATCATAAAAAAAAATCAATTTTTTCATAATCTAGGAAATTCAATAATCTACAATCAATGATTTCAAAATCATCCAAGTAAAAATAAACTAAAAGGAAAATAAATTATGGCTAAGGAAAATAAAAGAAATAAAAACTAAAAAGGAAAATAAACTAAAAGGAATTAAAATAAAAGTACGAGTTTAGAGATCATACCTGACTTACCATAATCAACGTGATCCAATGAATCTCCAACTCTGAATCTATGACTAAGGAACTCCAAATAATTCGATAATATGAATCAATTTGAATTCTATCTATCTTAAGCACAGTTGTTCCTTAGCCTATCCTCGATACCTAAATGTTTAAGGGATCGAGTGGTTTAACAAAAACTGTTTTCCCACTCTTATCTTCGTTTACATGTTTTGGTACCCAAACCCGTTTATATAACAATCCATTACTATTCACTAGCGTACCCTTTGGAACCCAAATTCGTTTAGATTTATTTAAATTCATTTTATTATTTTTTGGAATCCAAACAGATTTAAATGAATTGTTTTTAAACGAGTTATCAATTTGTTTATGATTTAAAAACCCTTTGAAATTATTAAATTTCAAAAATTCAATTTGATTGTTTTCAAAGCCAATTAAAGGATTTTTAAAATCATTAAAATTTTGTTTTTCAACTTGATCAGATTCAAATCCAAGTCCCTTTTTATTCTGAACAAAAAATTGATTTTTTAACAACTTATTCAACGATTTCTCTCCTTTAGAAAATTTAATCAAAGCTGACTCAAGTCGTTGAATTTTAAATTTAAGATCGCTATTTTCTTTCATTAAATTTAAACAATGATTAATAGCGATTTTCCTCTTTTCAGCATCAGTTTGATTTAAAATCAAATTTTCGTTTTCAAGTGCTTTGATTTTAGCATTGGACTTAGAAATTTCAATTTCAAATTGTTTTCGCTTTTCAAAATCAAGTTTTTCAGATTCTTTAAACTTTTCAATCACCTTTTCAAAATCATGATTTTCATTTTTCAAATTCATGTTTTCACTTTTAAGTAACTCAAGATCAGTTTTTAATTTCAAAAAATCATTACCCAAAAATTGACATTTTTCACATTCTATAAACGGTGAATTCTTACCCTTTTCAAGTTTTCTTTCTAAACTGTTATTTTCTTGAACTAGTTTTGACCTATCAGATTTCAATTTCTTAACTTTTAGTTCAAGAGAATCAACAGTTTTCGTGAGATCGTGACACATTAAAATTAAATCTTTATAAGTAAAATTCGATACCTCACTAGAATCCTCTTCACTACCTTCTGAATCAGATTGAGCCATAAGACACAAATTAGCTTCTTCTTCATCACTTTCAGAAACTTCTTCTCCTTCCTCGTCATCCCATGTAGCAGCAAAAGCCTTCTTCTTCCTTCTGAACTTCTTCCTCTTTTCATTTTTAAGCTGTGGGCAATTTGGTTTGATATGACCGGGTTTCTTGCAATTGTAGCAAAACACTTCATCGTCTGTACTATCTAACTTTCGGACTTGTCGGTTTTTGAATTCTTCTTTCGTGGTTTGTATTTTCCTTTGGCCCACCTTTTTAAAACCATGGCTAGCTCTTCAGCGGGATCATCATCATTACTTTCAACAGAATTATTTAGATCGATCGTATTTTTCTTTGATTCAGAATCCTTTCGTTCTTCTCTTGCTTTTAACTCCATCTCGTAAGTGATGAGATTTCCGATCAACTCTTCCATGCTTACTTTGTTCAGATCTTTTGATTCTTGTATCGTCGTCACCTTAGCTTCAAAATTCATTGGTAGCACTCTCAATATTTTTCTGATCAATTCAATTTCATTATAGGTTTTGCCAAGAGCTTTTGCATTGTAGACTAGTGACGGGAAGCGTCCATACATCTCTTATAATTCTTCGTCTCTTTGCATAGAGAAATTTTCATATTCGTTGCTGAGTAGAGCGAGATGAGATTCTTTCACTTGAAATGTACCTTCGTGTGTAACCTCCAACGTATGCCATATTTCCTGTGCAGTCTCACAATGAGAAATTCGATTAAATTCAGTTTTATCAAGAGCACAGATTAAAGCATTCATCGCTTTGGCATTAGTTGAAAATAATTTTTTATCATTAGCATCCCATATGTCTTTTGATTTAGGAATTTCAACACCACTAACTATAACAGTGGGAGATCTATAACTCGTTTCAATAATATCCCACACATCATAGTCGAATGAACTCAAATAAATTTTCATCCTAGCTTTCCAATATGCATAATCAGTTCCATTAAACATTGGTGGCCTAGCTATGGACTGACCCTCAGAAAACGCGTTATTGGACAGATTCATGACTCTAGAGTTAAAATAAAATAAAAAATACCTGCTCTGATACCACTTGTAGGATCTAAATTAACCCTAGAGAGGGGGGTCAATAGGGTTTATTGCAGATTTTACAAGAATAATTAAATAATCACAGCAAAGATTAAAATCAGAGTAAATGCGGAAAATAAATAACACACAGATTTACCCAGCTTCGGCAAAACCCTGCCTACTGTTGCATTCCCCAAGGTTTCTACTAGGAGTTAAAACAATCTCTACGCTTACAATCCCCTGTAAACTCGCGACACTCGCTCCTACCTGTTCTTAACCCTATGCTCAAAACCGTGCACTAGTTTTTATCCCCAAAACCAGATTTCCCCGAATTACAAACCCTGTAATTCGTATCCCTAGTTTTGAAGACAAACTAGTAAACTCTGATTTGATTACAACTTGATTCTAAAGATTAAAAAAATTAAAAACAAATTTAAAACCCTTAGGAGTTAAAATAAATGGGCCATCCTCCTTTTAAAAGACTTGGCCGGCCTCTTTTATTTTGCCTAGCCCCTTGTTTTCTTTGACCCGATCTCCTTTGCTTTAGAAAAAAAATGGCGGCGGTGGCTTTGCTCCTAGGGTTTCTTAAAATCCTAAAATCGCGATGGTTTTCTGATACTTGTAATCTTGTTGATGTTCCTGATCGATCTTAGGCGCTTCTCTCTTCACGATTTGAATATTGGATTTTGATCCGAGCTTGCTTCTTTACTGGTATGATTTTTGATTTTGATTTTCAGTTTTTAATCAGTGCTAGAACTTGGATGCCTTGCCTGTGATGAATCAGTGGTTATTTATAGGATTAAAATCCTAAATATATGCTCTGATTTCGTGTTAGACTAGGTTTGATCTTTGAGTAATTTTTGGGCTTTTGAGATACATGGCTTTGAATTGTTCTTGCTGTTGCGTGAATTTTGAAATTTGAGTTGGTCCAAACTTGCGGTATATATATATGTATTTTTATTTCTGGAAATCAGTACTTGAGCAATATTTCTGGAACATCAAATTTTCTTAGACCACTTCAACAAAGATCTCGTATGTGATTATTTCTGAAAACTTGAAATGATTATTTGGTGAATCCTGGAATTCTTGCGTGTGTGGTCTGGAATTATTTTTGACTTGACTTTTTCAATACGGCTCCTTAACCTTTGCCGTGTGCATCACATATGATGTTGTACAGATGTTTTTCTTGATCATTTCTGAACATTTAATATTGCTTTTGATAGAGATAACACTTGATCTTGCCAAACTTAAGTCATTGATTGTATCTCTGATTGCATATGTGAGCATACCTTTGGAAATCATGCCAATTATTCACTGTCCCATTTATGTGAATGCTCCATGATTACTTTACACTTTATTTTGTTGTGTCCATTCCTCCAGTGTAACTTGATCATCATGCACCATGAGTGTATGCTTTTCCACTCAGATTTAAATCTTTGAATGTGCTAAATTTGTAAGATGATTTCTGGAGAATTTCCTATTTGTGCTCCATGCTTGAGCTGCTGTCATGAACTCCACTGTCTTCAACACTTTGTAGTTTACTACTACATTATATTATGCATACACACACACCCCATGTCCATGCACACTTGAAACTTTTTTGACATTGCTTTTAGCTTGTGTATGTGAACTTCTGCTTTGACTTGTTGCTTCACCACACCACTAGTACTGCTGAATGTTTCCATCTATTTCTGAGTGCATGTTCACCCTTGTTTCATCATTCCTGTGTACTATATTCATGTATATAAATTGTGTTGCATCGATCTTGGCTTGACATGAATAATTGCACACACTTGACTTTTGGTTTGAACATTGATATTACTTGTGCTTGAATCATGAACTTGAAACAAAACCATTTGCATTTGCTATGTTCTTGGCCTTGCACTTTTGCACTTGACCAGGAAATCATGTATAAATGATTTTGAACATATTGCTTAAAAAAAGTTATTCATTGCAACTGAAATGCACACTGTTTTTGGCACCAGATCCATACTGACTTGCTTCATGCACTTGTTACACTGCACTCATGAATTTTCCCATGCTTACTTGGCCATGCTTGCCACTTGAACTTGATTGTCTGACACTTTAAATAAACTCCTATGTTGACCTCATTGAGTTCATGTGATCTGACCATTTGGCTGTAGCTTTTGCACCATGTTTTCTTGTCAGTTTGTTATGTCATTAAAAAAAATCTGTAGTGTATGTTGACATTGTTACTTTCATTTACACTAGTGCTTGCCCATGTAATCTGGCATTTGCACTTTCCTGCACCTTGACATTACTGTGCAATTGTAGTTAAATTTGTAGTCTTGCTACTTGTGTATGAATGAAATACTTGGCTCGTCACTTTGTTATATCATCACTGTTTTGCTGAGTTGAATCATGTTGCACACAACTGATTTGGCTCCATTTATTTGCTTTCCTTCATCACCATACTATGTTATTTTATCCCTGTACTTGTCTTTTCACCCATGCCTTGAGTTTGATCTGGACTGTGTTGTTGCATGCTTCCTGAAACTTTGCATTTTTGTCACTTTGATATTGTTGCTAGCCTTGCGTTCGACCACTCCATGTATATATATATATATATATATATATATATATATATATATATGTTTATGTGGCTCGGGTCATTTTTGCTGATTCATTTGTGTTTGCCATGCGCTGAGTCGAGTTAGTCCACGTGGTTGCTCCTTAGTTGCTCGCTAATTGGTGAGGCAGTGCACACGTGTATATTTATACACGTGTGTACATGCAGCAATCAGACGAGTTTTTCTGTCCCTGCATATCAGACCAAGTCTAGAAAAATGATGAGAAACACACCGTAATTCTGAGGCAAATAAAATTTAAAAAATAATTTTTTATTTGTTTGTATTGAATTTTATTTTTGTTGCAGTCTACTGTGTGTGTTCTTCTGTATTGACAGGTATGAAGATGGACTGACTAAAAGCTGTGAAGACAGAAGAGAAGACAAGAACATCGTTAGTGTGTGTATATATGTAAGAAACAGTGTTTGTACAACTGAAAGAATATGTAATGAGAAATTTCTGAAAATTGTACAGTTATTTGTAATAAAATGTTATTTTATTGTGTTTAATTTAATTTGTCTATTTTTATTTGAATTCCTTCAGTATTACAGTTTCATGTGTGATGTGTCATGTCAGAAATATTCAAGATGATTTGTAAATAGTGGAGTTATAAATAGTTGTACTGTTTGAATGTTTGAAATATAATATTTAATTTAAATAAAATACTGTATGAATATACGAATGAGTGTACAGTCGTATTCTATTTAAATATAAATATTATATTCCTGTCTGTGATGTATATATATAACAGTACGATAACAAACACATTTAAAATAATATTCTGGTTGTTATCATCAAACAAAAATCATATAATTGTGTATACAACACTGTTATATACAACAATTTCCGGTAACATTTGAGCTGACCAAAAAACACCAGACCAACCCAAATTGTACTAGAAACCCATATGCCAATAGGAAGAATTTAGAGGATGTGATAAGAAAGAAATACTAGAATAGAAGGAATATAAAAAAGAAAACACAACAGAATTAGAGTCTCACATCGCAACGGAACAAAATATAGTATAAAAATAATCTTTATTGCGAGCTTGAAATAAATACTTACAATCATCAGAGTACATCAATACATCTGGACAATTATAAATATATGTCCTCATATACAACACACAGCGAAATAAATACTAGTACGTCTGAACTCCTCCAGCACGTCTTCTGAACTTAGAAGTATCCAATAACCAGAACCTGAAAACCCGGGCTAACCCGAGCGTTACAACCTGCCGATATTGTATCTCTAGAGGCGAATGCATGGGTTAAACAAGAACGTTTTGCAACCCGGCCTACACATGACCGACCACTCATTTCGCTTGAGTGTATCGAATGTATATCATCAACAGTTGGGATCTATAACCGTTTCCCAAAAGGGACAACATCGAAATAGATTAAAGAAGCAAAAGGAATTTCACTAGATAGGTGATTATACACCCTAATGGGAGTGACCCACAAAGCCATGTTGCCTGCCCGATTTTTGTCATTTCCCGGTTGTGAGGCTTGAGGATTGAATTCACCTTTAGAACATCTAGTCATCATTTACTTTGAATGCCACATTGTCAGATCCCTCAAATCACTAATTGACGTCCACAAAAATATTCTGGGTGTAAGCGCCACCAACATAAATACGTTTGTAAAAATCAATGTACGTGAATCTAAAGAAATACCCTGTCAAACATTCGTCCATACAAGTCATCCAGGAACAGGATGAACCGAAGGCGCCCTTCTACCACATCCTAGGTATCACCCTATAGATCAATAGCGAGTATGTAATGACCTGCATTTTTCAGCGATATAATAATTAATTTATTTAATTATTTAAAGGGTGATTAAAAGGATTTAATGATCGTGGAATTAAATAATGGTGAATATTTAATTAAAATAATAAATTAAATAATATATTTAATTCTGAAATAATCAGAATTGGCTGAAATGACCATATGGTGTGAACTGGATCATCTATGATATTTAATTCAGTTTAGAATTTAAGTAGAATAACGAATATATTATTTGAACGACATTTTGAACGTATAATTATATTATAATTAAAATCGAGCTCGAAATGGCGCTGTAGTTCGTAAATTGGCGATTCGAACTTCAACTGAATGTACAGGGCTCGTTTTAAATCGGATTTCTATGAAACAAGAAACGTACGGAGCTGGTAGAGTATATCTTTCTAGCGGAAGAGAAAAATCTGGATTTCGTCGTGTAGATTTTGATTTATGTCCAAATAAAATTTTAGAAAAGTCGCTGTGGAATTCCTTTATAATTTATAAAGGAATTATTTATATTTTAAAAAGGAATTTCAATATAAATCGAATATCGGGTTGACCCAGATTGAAATATCAAATTAGAAACCCATATAGGATTTATTCTGAGCTGTATGGTATTCCTCTATGAATATAGACGGGAATATTTATTTTTAATTATTTAATTTAATTGTGTTTAAATATATTTATATATTTAAATAGGCTATTTAGAGCGTTAAAAATAGCCACTTTTGCAAATGAAGTCGGAATTCGACGAAACTAATTTTGTTGGATCCGCAATGTCAAATAGTTGTTAGATTTCCAGTTTCTTGATTTTTAGAGTCACTGTGTGATCGTACGGATTTTTAGAGTGAGAAACAGTTAGTATTTTGATGGTTAAAAATACGTTGTGTGAGCATACGAAGTCGGAATTCGACGAAACCGGTTTCGTTGGGACCATAATGTCGAACTGTAGCTGCATTTCCAATTTGGTGATTTTTGGGTATCGTATGTAGTCGCAGGGATTTTTAAGGACTCAGGACGAGTATAAAATCATGAAAATAAAATATAAAAATCAAATTCAAAATATCCCCTCCATTTTTCTGTGATCCAGCATAGGCCACGCAGCCTTCTTTCTCAGCCACAAATAGCACCTACCACAAATGCAACTATATAAGACCGGAAATGGTCTTTACAGTGAAAATTTCCCAAAGGAAAAATTATAACAAGCAAAACAAAAATCCATAAATCCAAATACAAACATGAATGGATTCAACAAAGCAGCGGCTTCAATCTTATCCCATTTCTGAGTGGTGCGATGCTGGTTCTACGGCTCGAGTTTTCCACCGTGAGGATTAGGGTTCAGCATCTTGTCAAATTCAAGCACCGATGGATAAAATTGAGTTCGGATTCGGTTTCAGGAGATAAAACCGCACCTACCTTCAATATTTGGGCGGATTCGGTGAACAATTGTGTCGATGTCGATACAGTGGATTTCCGTGCGTCGCGGAGCACTGGAGGACATCGAGCCTTCTTGGGTGGTGATGGGTATGTTGAGGCTTCGAAGGGAAGGAGCAGAGCATTTGTGGTTTGTTGAATGGTGAAGACATGGAGGAAGAAATGGCCATTGGAGTCTTGTGGTGAGCGGGTTTTGAAAACGAGTGGAGGAAGAAGCTTTTAGTGCGGGCCGTGGTTTATTAAAGAGGGTTTGGGCTTTAAAGAGAATGGGCCGGAGAGGTAATAAAGGGTGAAGGCCCAATTAAAAGTTATTTAAGTTTTATTTAAGTTAAAAGAGTGTACTAATTTGTAAATGGTATAACTTGATCATACGGTATTGGAATTGGACAAAACTGGATATGTTATGACCATATGGACGGACACTGCCTAATGGAACTGACGGGGAGTGGATTGGAGATCGTATGAATTTATGGCGAAATAAACTGTTTGATTCAAATCAAACAACGGTTTATCGTTCTTTAACGATGAACTGCCAAAGTGAGTAAATCTCACTAACTCTGAACAGTTTATAATTTCATGTTGTATTTTTAGAACTATTAAATATTGGCTGATTGACTGTGTGTTGACTGTTTGATTGAATTGCTAGTCAGTTAGTTGAATTTCTATATTGATTCTGTTTAACAGAATATATCATATAGTGATGTTGATTTTATTGTGTAACATCTGTGGATGCAGGGAAATAGGTTGGAGGAATCCGACTGGATTCCTCAACAGCTATTTTATTATTTTCATATATTGTGATATATGACGTGGTTTATAATCTGTTGTTGATTATATGTGTATGGACGATATTGGACATCCTAATTTAATATGTTAAACACCATAACACACCGGAATTTGGAGAAAAAGGGGATTTTCAAAAATGAATATTGAAATTAGATTATTTATGAAATCAAAAGGGGTTTTATAAAAGAGATAATATTTATAAAATCAAAGAAGATTTTATAAAGGAAATTATTTATAAATGGAATACTTATAAATAGAAATTTATTTATAAAAGGAATATTTATAAATAGGAAATATGTTTAAGTGGAATTTTATATGAAGGGAAATCTTTATAAATGGAATATTTATAAAGTGAATTATTTGTTTAGAATAAATAAATTAGATATTTAAATGGATTATTTATTTGTTAAATAAATAGGATAAGATAAAGAGATATTGACTTAGAAAATAAATAAGTTATGAAAAGGACATTCAGTAGGAAATAAGTTATAAAAAGGGATTATTTATTTAGAGCATGAATAAAGAAATATTTGTAACCCATTTACAAACAAAATAGAAAGAGAAATATGTGTAAAACATGTACAAATAGATTATAAAGGAATATTTATCTTTGGATAAATATATATATATATATAAGTCTGAACTTATATATGAAGAAGTAAACAGATAAAAGGAGCAGATTGATTTATAAATGATATTTACAAATTAAGTTAAATATTTATCATTTGGATAAATAGAATATATAAGTTAGGACTTATATAAAGAAGTAAGAGTCGATTTCAACATCGATGTTTGAAACTGAATAAGGACAAAAAAGTTAATCAGTTAGGATTTACCAGTTAGAGTTAAACCAGTTAGAGTTAAACCAGTTAGGGTTAACCAGTTAGGTTAAACCGTAGAGTTAAACCAGTTAGGTTAAACCGTAGAGTTAACCAGTTAGAGTAAAACCATTAGGGTTAAATCAGTTAGAGTTAGAGTTAACCAGTTAGAGTTAATAGGATCTAGTTATTCGACAGGAGTTAAATCAAATATAGTTTATTCGAAGAAGAGAGATTATCAAATATAAGTTATTCGGATGTAAGTTATTTGAATAAGAGTTAATCCACTAAGAGTTAAATAGAGTTAGAGTTAATCGAATAAGAGTTATTAGATTGGAGTTACTCGAATAAGAGTTATAGAATAAGAGTTAACCAAATAGGAGTTGATAAATTAGTTGTTCGTTATTTATTCGAGTTAGGAAATAAGAGTTAGATTAAAGTTATTATATTTCAGAAGCAGGAAATTATAACACCACTGTTATAATCAAATGATTTTGTAAAGGAGTTGGACTCATAAATTATATTCGGAAGTTACGTAAGGAAGTGTTAAAGGGTTAAAAGATGAACTTACCTTATTTCGAGACTTGAAATGTTGTTCAGTTAAGGTCTGAGAGGTAGTTTTACCCCCAACTTAATTGACTTCGTTTTTAATTTAGAAATGGTTAAGGTTCGAGAGTGAAAGTGGTTAAGTGAATTTAGTAAATAAGTATAATGGTTTGAGTTGTCGTCGCGATGTTGATTTAAACATCTGTTTAAATCCAAGTAAAGAAGATTTGGAAATGTTTTCCAAATAGAATCAGAAACGTAATCAAATATTGAAATTGGAAATATGAATTAGAAAAGGAAGTGTTCATGTATAAGGAGTTAAGAAATGGAGTTAAGCTAAATCAGAATTTGACTGGAGACTCGTTAAGTTGAATGATTTCCTAAGTGTCTATCTGATGTTGGTTTCGACCTTCGGGATTGGTACTTAGGGAATTGTTCTTATACTAGTTTACAATCAGAGATTAATAGTTGTAAAAGAATAGTGATACGTAAACAAGTTATGGAAATGTTTTCCAGCGTTAACGTATATTTTCTAAAAATAGAAAATAAGGAACATATGAATATATATATATATAGATATATATATGGTTGATGATTGATTTGATAGAATTTCCATCTGGAAATAATATCGTTGTTTGCACATGTATTTTTCTTTGATAGTTAACTCACCGGCTATCGAAGTTTTTGACCATTTTAACGTTGTTTATATGGGGAGACCGGTTGGATTATTATCCAAAGAACCACTCTATATTGGCATAAGCGTTGTGAATCATATATGTCAAAGATAGTTGAAGACGGAGTAAAGTGTAAGGGCTATTGTATAAGTCTTAGATAACAGTGCCTAAGATGGATGTACTGAATAGTGCCTTCGGTTCATCCTATTCTTGGATGACTTGTATGGATGAATGTCTGACAGAGTATTTCCAGAAAGGTCACGTACATTGATTTCTTCAACCGTACCAAGAGTGGAAGCGGAGAAGGAAACTTCTTTAGCTAACACGTAATGTACTGTTGTAGACGTCAATTAGTGATTTTTGATGGATCTGACAATGTGGCATTCGAAGAGAATCTGATGTGATGATAAAGCGTAACCTCAAGCCTCATCAACCAGGAAATGACAAAAATCGGGCAGGCAGCATGGCTATGTAGGTCGCACCTATTAGGGTGTATAATCACCTGATCTAGGGTTTCATTTACATCTAAAAATCTATTGTTGATGTTGTCCCATTCGGGAAACGGTTGCTGATCCCAACCGTTGGTGATATACATTCGATACACTCAAGCGAAATGAGTTGTCAGTCATGTGTGGCCGGGTTGCAAGATGTTCTTGTTAAACCCAGTGTATTCCTCTCTAGAGGTACACTAGCGAAAGGTGGTTCCATACCTTGTCATAGTTGGAAATCCATTACCCAAAACGTGCTTGCGGTTTTGATTGTATACTATATATGTACAACGTGAGATGGAAGCGTTTCTGCTAGATGATTATTATATTGTGGTTGATAGACATTATTATAATATCAAAAGGTTTTTGATATAAAGATATTTTGGATTCTCATAAGGGAAAAACCCGTTCCGTTATACAGCGTAGTCTTATGAGATATCGTTTACTTGTTCGAACTGTTTTAAACTGTTTTACTCATACTAGTCCCATGACTGACCCGGAGTTTAGTTTGTTTTGTTTTCCCTAAACTCTTGGGTGCCCAATTTTGTACGGGCAGTCAAGTAGTCGGGATTTACAGATACTTGAAGAGTTGGAGCAGGAGGCTTCAGGATCATATAGCTATAGTTTATTTCCGCTGTGTTGTAAGTGTTGTACTCTGATAATGTTATTGTATACATATACTGATTTTATTTCAAGGATATGTTATCTATTATATGTTATTCGTTCCGCTGTGAGATTCGTGTTACTCTGATGTTGTTCTGCTTCTTCTTCTATTATAAATTTCTATCTTATCTATCCTCACCCTCTAATTTCTTTCATTAACCATCCAGTATTTATGACTCTTGATAATCGATATGTGTTGTATATCGGATAACCAAGATCGCAAAATTCTGGGTCGTTACAGAGTAGTCCTTGCAATTCGTAGATTTCAACCATGACAGAATCACAGTATATCTCCAGGTGCGAATCCAGAGATTTTAAGTAATTCTTCGTTTTATGAAGATGCACGGTCTTCACTTGCCCCATCTTGATCGGCATTCGGTATCTTCTACATTTCGTATTTTACTGGTTGGAAAGGTTTTCGAATATAAATTCGATCTCGGTCTTTCCGTACCAACAATCATATAGGCTAGATTTGATAGTCAGTTATTTAACTATCAAATAAACAACCATAAAAATAAAACGAACTCATTAGTTGAATACTTAACATCACTTAACCCGTTTTTAAAATATTTACCGAATGGCTAACTTAACTCTTAAATCTTCTAATAGTTTCAAACACGATATTTACTTCTTATTTTGAGTCTTATTAAAACAATTTTAAGACTTAAAACATATATTGTAGCCAAACCTTATTTTCTAATTAATTAACGTTTAAGAATATTTATTATAATATTTTTCATGCCTTATTATAATTCAACATTCATCAGTCCTTGACTGTAAATTGGTAAGCGAATATTTTTCTAAGTATCAACCCCAAAGACCGAAATCAACATTAGATTAATACTAAGAAAATCACTCGACAATCCCATTATTAAGTAACTGTAACAACCCATATTTTTAATAACATGTTATAATGTAAATCAAGGCAGAATTAAATTCTAAAATCTGAATCAAGGGAAATGGGATGTGCCATTGCGTTCGTCTCGGAAAAATACGCGAAATAGAGTCCGAGTTTTCGAAAAACGGAGTCCGTATGACCAAGTTATGGCCCAATGAAGTTTTCAGAAAATTCTAAGCCCGAAAACAGTTCAAATTCGAATTCAGATTCGAATTACAACCAAGGCAGAATGGGCGGGAATTTTCCCGCCCCAGGCAGGGTCGACACCAGTGTCGACCCCCCCAATGGGTCGACACCCCTGTCGACCCAGGGGTCGACCCCACCGGTCGAATCAGTTTTTCTAGTGCACCATTTGTGACAGGTTGAGTCTTGTTCTAGAAGTTTCTGACGGGATTTGACGGACCTGATGTGTTTTAGGGTTAATCCTATAGTCTAAACTAACCTAATCACCTATAAAAAGACCCCTAGACCTAGCCTAAACCTTCATTAATCATTCCTACAACTAAATGCTGCCCAAATGTTCACTAATCATGGCCTCCACCTTCTTCATGAGAGCATGAGTGTCTCAAATCAATCTATGTCATAAAGGAGCCATCTTTCTTAAGTAAAAGAGCCATCTTTCTTTGTCTTTGGGGTTATTCCTTCTTGTTCTCAAGTCTTGAAGTGGAGTTTATCGTCTTTGGTTGCGGATTTGCTAGTGTGACTTTGTCTCAATCTTATTTTATATTAATTCTAGTCTTCATAGCATCGTAAGCCCTATACTACTCTTAGATTCTAACTATGAAGTTAATTATGACATGCTGCAAGTTTGAGTTTGGGCCTAAGTATGATATGTTCTTTGATCCTATCATGTTATGCATAAATTTATTCTATGCATGCTTGTAAAGCTCTCACCTTGACTTTGTGCATAGAAAGCTATGACCTTTGATTTGAAATGTTGCATTATGCAACATGAGCACTCTCATAACCTATATGAAAACTTGCATATAATGTTGTATGCGAACTTCTAGTCATCATCCTATGTCATCTAGGACCATGTATCACCTATTCGCTAAGTTTGAATGTTGTGCATGTAACATGCAAGTTTAAATGAACATATTTATGCCTCATATGCCACCATGTTTAACTTGTGGCCAACCTTATTACCTTATGCCCTTTTGTCATGCTTTTGCCAAGTGCCCTCTTTTGATCTATGTTATGTTATGCAAAACGTACATGCGATGGGAATGCGTTGGGTTTGGGTAATATTAATGACATGAAAACATGGTTTTAAAATATGACATGAACATTGACTTGTGATTATGGTTGTAAACATAATGATGGACATGACACTTAGAAAATATGAGTATGGCCAACTCGAGGTTGGGTTGAGTTTGTAGCATAAATCTACCCGGAACCGACCGGCTTAACTAGTGGCTACAAGCAAAAGGACCCAATGTGAGTAGTTGGTCATGTCGCACTTGAAACCCGAGGTTAGACTAAGTTGTGGTGTAAAGCTACCCGGACCCGCCCGGCTTAACTAGTAACCACAACAAGGTCTAATGTGAGAGGTTGGGTGCATTAAATTAATTAATGCCACATGGTAGGGTTAAGTCATGGACCACTTGAATACTTAACCAATTAAACATGATGGGTTGACGCGGTTAAGTCATGAACCTTGGGTACACTTAACCAACTTGATACTTGATGGGATGGGGTTAACCACACTTAACCCACTAGAAAACCCTAGTTACGCGGTCCTTCTCAGCAGTAACCCACTAGGGAGTATCGGATACCCTAGGGACTAGGCTAGGGTGGGGCACGATTACTGGGCTGGAGTGTAAGCGACCAAAAAGACGGCAAAAGTAGGTGCGCCATAGTAGATTCCGACGGACCATGGTCATGCACATTGTCCGGGGATGAAAGACAGACTTGGACACCAGTAGGTTTTGACTGTGCGTGCTTGTTTCGTGTCAGTGGTTGACACCCTAGGGCCGGATACACCCTAGGGTGGACCTAGCACAGTCGACTACATTTCATGTTTGGACCGTATGACACCGATACACGACGAGTTAGGCTTATAGGGAGCCGATCGACTAGACCGAGTAGTTGGACCTCGATTTAGGTCATCTCATGATGTGGGCCAGCTTTGGGCCAAGGGATCATTTCTTGTTTATACCTGACATGGATTGAAATACTAGTACACACCTGGTGCAACTTAACCTTGTATATGCGATGCCACACTTGATCTATCTTGTTAACTTTTCAGCATGCCAGCTATCACCCTACATCTCATCTCTGTTTTACATGTTCAGTTAACTTTATGAGTTTTTATACTAATAGTAGATAGGACTTACCAATCTTTTTGACTGACCCGTTTTCTTTCGCCTCTTTTCTTCCGTTTCCCCCCTCAGGTTTACAGGGTGGGAACACTGGTACCTAGCTTGGATCTTTAGCTGCTTTTCTGGATAGCTCACGTATGGTTTGAGCATGCTATGGCCTTATGCTACTTTGGGGTTAGTTACTTTATGTTTCTTTTTCAGTTTTCAGTTTATGTTCTAGACTTTGTTTTATGGGAAAATAATGACCAAGTACTTTGATGTAACTTGACTATGGTTTTGAAATGCTAGTTTTATCCGCTGCTTTACTACTCTGTTTTACTTATACGTTCTGTCTTGTGATATCTGCAAGCATGTTTACTTTGTTTAACGCCCCTCCAAAGCTAGTGTGCTTGCAAGAGTGGCACTGGCGGAGGTGGGGTGTTACATTTGGTATCAGAGCATAAGGTTTACAAGATTTGAGCAAAAGTGTTTTTAAAATTTACCTTTTTGGAAAACTATTTTCAAAACCAATTAAGTATTTTCCAAAGAAAAGTCTAGTTATTTTAAAAGGCTATTCCCCAAAAGCCATTAGCACTATCCTTCGTTTCCTCGTTCTAAATCTATCTTTTCCTTTTTCAGCATGGCCGATCTTAACCTTCCCGAGGGAGTAACCATTCCCGGATGGTTCCGGACGTACTTGGAAGCTAGGGCCAACGATGCGGGCCCAGCAAATACCCCCACCGTAACTGAGGTTCCTCCTCCTCCTCCCCCTCCTCAGCATCCACAAGCAGATTTCGCAAAGGTTTGCAAGGACTTTAAGGTGATGGGTGGCAAGAATTTTATTGGGACGGAGACTTTTGTGGAGGCGAGAAATTGGTTGAAAGAAACTGAAGATCTTTTCGCTATCTTTGATGTGGAAGACCATAGAAAGGTTTTATTGGCAGCATGGCTATTAAAAGAAGAAGCTGCTTATTGGTGGGAGGTCACCAATGCTACTAGACCTATAGAGACTTGGGCCGACTTTAGGACGAGGTTTGGGCTTAAGTTTCTATCATCAGCTGAGGCGAATCTGCAATTGGAGAAGTTTATATCTTTGAAGCAAGGGGACATGACAGTGAGGGAGTATGTGAATAAGTTTAACCAGCTCGCTCGATTCGGTTTGGACATGGTTAATACTCCCCAGAAGAAGGCTTTACGCTTTGCACGAGGGTTGAATGAGCCATTACAAGGTTTAGCCCCATCTCATATACCATGGGGGCCACTTTCGAAGGCCTAGTAGACATGGCATTGCTTCAAGGAGACGATAAGAATGGCAAGAAGGAAGTCAAGACTAATGAGACTCAAACCAAGAAGACGGACTCCAAGTGGGGAGGAAATCAGAGCAATCAGAACAACAAGAACAATAAGGGCAACAAGGCCAAGGCAAAGGACCCAAGAAAATGCAACTTCTATGGGATTGTTGGGCACATAGCCAAGGATTGCAGAAAGAAGAAGAGGAAGCGGGGCGAATGCTTTCATTGTGGAGAGACTGAACTTTAGCAAGGATTGCCCCAAGAAGCAAGGACAAGGGCAAGGGCAGAATCAGTGTGCAGGACCTTCTGGAGGGCAAGTGCATGCTCTCAACACTGCTCCAGTTCAGGACCGAGGTAGTATTTCTGTAGAAAGCCTTGTTTATATTTCTGATTATCCTGTTCGCACCTTATTTGATTCTGGCGCATCGCATAGTTTTATTTCTTCTGACATTGTTGAAAGTTTGCACCTAAGTACTAGTCTAGTTGAGGATCCCGTTAGTGTTTCAAATCCAATTGGGGGTTCCGCCCATCTATCTATGATTTGTCTGGATTTGAAGATTTCTATCTTGACCGTGGAATTCACGTGTAATGCTTATGTTCTTGGGTTCACGGGATACGGGTTGATTTTGGGCATGGAATGGTTGTCCAGTTATGGAGCCATCCTCGATTTTGAGCATAGGGTAGTGAGGCTCATGACTCGCCTCGGTAATACCTTAGAAATTTCTTGTAACCCTAGAGGTCCCGTCATGTTATGTTATCTTGAATCTCTTGACTCGTCCATCGACGATCTGCAATCTGTAAGGGTGGTCCGAGAATATCCTGATGTCTTTGAAGAGGTTAAGGGGTTACCCCCTAAACGAGAGATAGATTTCCGCATTTATCTAGTTGATAATGCCAAGCCAGTATCATTGCCCGTTAGGCACATGGCCCCACGAGAAAGAAGAAATCTCAGTAAGCAAATCAAGGAGCTGCTTGAGAAAAAATTTATTAGGCGAAGCATTTCTGAATGGGGTGCTCCGGTGGTATTCGCTACTAAGGTGGATGGTTCGCTTCGTCTATGTGTTGATTATCGAGAGTTGAACAAGCTGACAAAGAAGAATAGGCACTCGTTACCAAGGATTGATGACCTCTTTGACCAGCTTGTTGGTGCTTCTGTTTTCTCTCAGCTCGATCTAGCCACCGGATTCCATCAGCTTAGAGTGGCTGAGGATAGTATTGATAAAACTGCGTTTAGGACTCCAGATGGATTCTTTGAATGGCTTGTCATGCCATTCGGTTTGACTAATGCACCCGCCTAATTCGTAGATTTGATAAGTAGGGTGTTCAGGGAGTTCCTTAACAAGTTTGTTGTTGTCTTCATGGATGATATTCTGATCTTCTCAAAGGATGAGGAAGAGCATGCTAGGCATCTCAAGGAAGTGATGGATACGCTTAGAGCGCATTAGTTGAAAGCCAAGTTCTCCAAATGTCATTTTTGGAGAAGGGAAGTTCGGTTTCTTGGACATATAGTTTCTAAGAAAGGCAAAGCGGTGGATCCCGCGAAAGTGGTTGTGGTTCAAGACTGGAAGACTCCTAGGAATGCAACCGAAGTAAGAAGCTTTCTCGGTCTGGCGGGCTACTATAGGAAGTTCATCAGGGACTTCGCTAAGATTTCAGCCCCTCTTACTAAGTTGACGAAGAAGAACTTAGTGTTTGCATGGGACTTAGAGTGTGAGCTTGCTTTTCAAAGGCTCAAGGGGGCTCTTACCACAGCTCCAGTTTTGGCATTACCCGATGGCGGTAATGTAACAACCTGTATTTCAATAACATGTTAAAACGAGAATCAAGGCAGAATTTAATTTTAAATTCTGAATCAAGTGAAACGGGCTATGCCATTGCGTTCGTCTCGGAAAAATACGCGAAATAAAGTCCGAGTTTTCGAGAATCGGAGTCTGTATGACCCGTTAAAGGCCCAAAGAAGATTTCTGGAAGTTTGAATTTCGGAAACAGTTTTGGAAATCAGATCTGGGGCTAGGCGGGGAGTTTCCCGCCTAGGCCATGTCGACAGGGCTGTCGACAGGCCTGTCGACTTGGGCCCAGACCAAGTCGACAGCCCTGTCGACTTGCCTGTCGACAGGGGGTGGCCGGGGCAAATAGCCTGGCGCACCTGTTTGTCTCACCTGGTCTTGTTCTTGGGCTGGGTCTGGAAGCTTCCGAGATCTGATGGTCCTAATCTATCCTAGGGTTAATCTAAGGGCCTAAAACTATCCTAATCTCTATAAAAAGACCCTAAACCTAACCTAAATCCCTAAAAACCAAACCTAGCAATTAAGTACTGCCAAAATTAATTTTGATCATGGCCTCCATCTCCAATCCCTAGAGCCTATGCACTCAAATCAAGTTCAAATCAAAAGGGTGCAAGCTTGCTACACCAAATCAAGGCCAAATCAACATTGCTATGCGAGTTCCATGACGATTCTTCTACAAAGGAGGCACCTTTCTTAGCCAAGATGATTCATGCTCCTTTCCCTAGGCCTAACTATGTAAGTTCTAGCTACTTTTAGATGGAAACGGTAGTTTTGATAATGACATGGGATAAAATGAGGCTAAACATGATTATGCGAACCCATATGAACCTTACCTTGCCTCTTGTGTTCATGTTTATGATTTTAGGCCATGTGAGGTACTTAATCATGCCTCTCATGCTATGCATAACCTAGTTTAACTTGCAAGTTTGGATCTTTATGCATGAAATGCTAGCATGAACCTTTAGGAACCACTTTACTTGTGAAACATTGGCTAAGACAAGATTTTGGGGCTTATGCATGTTTATGAACCCAAACCCCTTATGCTAACATGCAAGTTTGTGGTCAAATCCTTTATGAGATTATGCATGCTCGTGGCCAATCCCCTCTTTTAAGTCGTGCATGTTTATGGCCAAACCCTTTTTGGTAATATGCATGTTTGTGGCCAAATTGCCTTATGACACAATGCATGTTTATGGCTAATCCCTTTATGATGTTATGCATGTGGAAGCCAATCCCTTTTTGGCATCATGCATGTTTTGAGACCAATATGTGAAATAGTATCCTTACTATGTTGACTCGCTTTGCTTGCGTTGGGAAAACACGATTTTGGGAAGTTAGATAAACGTGAACATGTCGCAAAATCTTAACTTGAATATGGCATGTGTTTATACTTGAAAATATGACTTGAAAGATAACATGGAAGTTGGCATGTAAGCATGCATAAAACATGAGCTTGGGAATTTGCCTATTAAGTTAGGTCTACCCTTTGGGAATTTACCTATTAAGTTAGGTCTACCCAAATGCTTGAAAACTTGTAACATGTTTTGGAAACATGATGAACTTAGATAATATGAGTGTGGCCATCTCGAGGTTGGGTTGAGTTTGCAACGTAAAACTACCCGGAACCGACCGGCCTAACCAGTAGTTGCAAACAATAGGACCCAATGTGAGAAGTTGGTCATGTCGCGCTTAAGACCCGAGGTTAGACTAGGTTGTGGTGTAAATCTACCCGGACCCGCCCGGCTTAACTAGTAACCACAACCAGGTCTAATGTGAGAGGTTGAGGGTGCATTAATTAAATTAATGCCACATAATAGGGTTAAGTTAATTTGATTAATGAGGCTTAACCAAATATGATATGGACAAATGGGTTAAGTAATTTGATTAGGCTAATGATACTTAACAAAACATGATAAGCTTGGGTAAGTTAAGTAACTTGATTTGCCTAATGACACTTGACCATTTTTATACGACTAGTGGACGGGATTAAGTTAACCAACACTTAATCAATCCAACATGATAACGTGATAAGGTTAAGTAATTAAGACTTAACTAACCTAACCACGGTAATTAGATGGGGTTAAGTAATCCACACTTAACTAATCTAAACACGGTAATTCGATGGGGTTAAGTTAAACACTTAACCAATTCAAACTTGGTAATTCAATGAGGTTAAGTAACCCATACTTAACCAACTTAACGTGATAATTTAATGGGGTTAAGTAACTTATACTTAACCAATTATACATGAAGATTTGATGTGGTTAAGTGACCTAAACTTAACCAATCTAACTCGTTAATTTGATGTGGTTAAGTGAACTAAACTTAACCAATCTAACTCGTTAATTGGATGTGGTTAAGTGACCTATACTTAACCAATCTAACGTGAAAACATGATAAGGCTAAGTCACGAATCACTGGAATACGCTTGACCGATTGGATGACAAGGTCAAGTTAACTTACATAATTAACCAATCTAAAATGATAATTAGACGAGGTTAAGTTATGGATTGCTTAATATACTTAGCCAACTTGACACATGGTTTGTAGGGTTAAGTCTTGGACTTGGATACTTAGCCAATTTTGACATGGTTCGTAGACGGGCTAAGTTATGGACTTAAGTGACACTTAACCCATTAGATAAACCCTAATTCGGAGGATTGGGTAAATAACCATAGTTAACAAGGATTATGGAAATAAGGCTATGTGGTAAACCTTAGTTAAGGGAAACTAAGTAATAATTCTTAGTCAAGGAAATTTGGACCATTTCTTAGATAGATCAGTAACCCGATACGTTAGGTCAACGTTTAAGTATGCGTGTAGGAGCAGGCTATCTGGTTTAGATAAAGGCTCCAACGAACGGGGTAACGAAGCAGCGGCTTCGGGGAACGTGAGGATATTCTTGGGATCCCTCTGTGAGCTGCCAGGTCATTATACTATGTTCACGAGAGGTTGAGGTCTGCGGTAGAAGAACCAAGAATATGCCTTGGTTGCTATGCGAGCGACCTAAAGACAGGGGTGGATAGCAGTGAGTCGGCGAATACATAAGGTGCCCGAGATAGCAAGTTCGTCGATCATCTACCATCTTGAGTCAAGCGTGTACGTACGGAAAGGCAGGGAACACCCAACAGACCATAATTGCTATCTAATTATGGGTGAGGTAGGCCGTAGGATGTGGGCTGGCCGGAGTGTAGTTCTCATGCAAGATTTTCTCTTGTGTTGCCTTTCACTAGTTGAGGGAGGGGTCTCGTGGGACCATAGCCACGTGTAGAAAAGCAGACCTTAGCATCTGCATCGGCAGATAAATCTAAAGCTCCCGACCGAGTCCTGTATTTCTTGGTTTGCCCTGTGACAGGACTCGGATGGCACGATGTGATACATGTGCATACAGTTATAGAAAAACGATTCACGATGAATGCGTGGGAAAAAGGGCGCGGTTGAGGGTTAGCGTAATCCCTAGTGGCCTAGGTGGTTTAACCCAAACCGAAATACGGAAGCGTGCAATAGGTAAGCGTAATCCCTAGTGGTGCTAGGTGGCGTAAGTCTTAGTAGTTCAAACGATGATTCATATGGAAGAGCCTAGCTAGAACAAGGGTGACAGTCCAAACGATTTCAAGGATAATACGACATGAGGAAGCCCGTACGAGGTACGGCAAAGGACTGAACTTATATACATGGAAAGAAACATATGATTTGAGTAACCTATATATGCGGTATATTAGGTTGACATGGACCATTACACGACTTTGGGCAAGGGACATTCATGGTTAACACATGACGCGGGTAGGGATACTAGTAAGAGAGGTGCAGAGCAAATATACATGTTAGAACTAGGAAGAATATACATAATAGATACCGTGGGATGTTACACGGGGTAGATACCTTGGGATAATGTACTCGATAGAAATCTGACGATGTGATACCTTGACTTATCATAACACCGTAGTTTTCATGATACCTTAGTTTACCTTGCCGCGGTAGTTTAACCGGCTACTCTGGTTTATCTATCTTGTAGTTATCCTTATGTCTACTTTCAGTTTATGCATGTCATGTTACCTTTACCTGTTTTTATACTGGAAGTAGATAGGACTTGCTCAGTCTTTTTGACTGACCCGTTTTGTTTCGCCTCTTTTCTTCCGTTTCCCCCCCCCCCAGGTTTCAGGGAGGAAACACTGCTGTTTAGTTCGGACTTCTTCTGCTTGAAGGTCATCATGGATGGCTCGGACTTCTCTTGGCTATGGCTACTTTACTGTTTTACTTGGGGAATAATTTATTAAAAAGTCTTTATGCTTCTTTACTATTGCAAGACAGGTTTTGATGTACTCTGATGTAAAAGGCTTTAGACCTTATTTATTCATGTTATGAAAGTTTGATTTTACTTCCGCTATTTATATATGTTCTGTCTTGTGATATTTCTGTGCATGTTTACCAATAATGCCCCTCTAAAGCTAGTGCATTCCTTTGCGAGTGACCCTAGCGGAGGCGGGGTGTTACATTTGGTATCAGGGCAGAAGGTTACCAGACTGGGCAAAAGTTTTTAAAGACCTTCTGAATATTATTTGAAAAACCGTTTACAAAGAAGCATTTTTCAAGAAAATTTCCTTTTAAAAAAGAAAAAGGCTATTCCCCAAAGGCCATTAGCATCATCCTTGTTTCCTTGATTTAATCTCTTTTCCTTTCTTTCCTCCATCTGTAGTCACAGTGGTTTTGACTGCGACTAGCCTTTCTAGCTGCGTAAGTGTTTCCCGTACGATGGAGGTGGTTCTCGAGAGACCGTTGCAGAGTTATGCATGAAAGGATAGTAAGAACAAGGATAAAGGATACGAGCTCAGGGATAAGCAACATGTTGGTATGGGTGAGTCCTAAAAGGAGGGAGAAAGATGAACAATGAAACCCATGACGAGAGGGTACCTTTGGCATAGTGAAACGGGATAGATAGTTAAGTATCATGGGACAAGGACAAGATCATTGGGAGGGCAATAGTATGCTCTCATTTCTAGGGTACCTCAGAAGGAGGGTAACGATCTTGTTAAAGGTTTAGCCTTTCTTCTCTATCATCCTGTCAGGACTTTGCTTTGATCACCGCATCTTTTAAGTCCGCTTCGATAAGTTGAGTCTCTGCACCTTAGTACTAGCGTAGTAGAGAATCCCGCTTTTATCTCAAGTCCTATTGGAAGATCGGTCCATTTATTCATAGCTTTTTTGGATTTGAGAATGTCTATATCAAGTGTTGAGCTTGGAAATAATGCTTATGTTTATAAGTTGTGGATGGATTCTAGGGATGAAGTGGTTATCCAGTAAGGGGTGCCACTCTCGGTTTTAGAAGGAGGGTAGTTAGACTCTTGGCTTGCTTTGGTAATACCCTCAAAGTCTCGTGTAACCTTTTGGGTTCTGTCATGGCTAGTTACCTAGAATCCCAGGATGCAGTTGTTGGTAATCCGTTTGAATAGAACTCGCCGCTAAGGCGGATGGTTCGTTTCGATTATGTATGAGTTATGGGAATCACCCTAGTAAGGACTCTTGGTAATTTGGATTGGCATCGGAAAACGAGATCCAGAATTCACTAGTGAATTTTGGAGAGCTGGCTTGAGTACGTAGATATGGTTGAGCCAAGTATACTAGGGAAAGAATAAGTGCAAGTGGAACGAGAGGCGACGAGGAAATGAGTTCCAACTCATGTTATGGAAACAGGAAGTAAGAAGCTGCGAAATCGTGAAGTAAAAGGGGCGGTCAAGGCACGATGGAACTAAGCTCAAGGTAATGCGACGCAGGAGACTGAAGACTAAATACGTGCATGATATCTCTTTTGGGAATATATCCTCGACCCCTTTTTTCTGTTGAGCTTGCTTGTAGGCTATCTTTTATGGATATCCTCTCGGTCATGTTTCTGTTACAAACCCCGTAAGGAGTTTGTTTTGTTTATCTTCTCGATCTTATTTTAGGGAATCTTAGGTAGAACCCTATGGATGTAAACATGTATTTGAAACATGTTATGGTTGATATGGTTGCAAGTGATTGCAAGTGGTTGCTCGTGGATGCGCGAATACACGTTAGATACTAGATTGACGCGATCACATTTCATGTTGCATATACACGAGTATTTATACTTGTTTATGGATGAAATTGAATGTGTTACCATGTGGACGTTGCATATGGATGAATGTTTGTGCACGCATATAGTGTATATATATGACTAGGACTATTTGCATACATGTTGGATTCATGGCACTATACATACTTTTGCATTAGGAAGATTATCCAGGCCTGATCATTAGCATTAGCTAAGGAACATGTACACACACGTTTTGCATATATTCTACAGCATTAGAAATCATCTAAGGACAATGGTTGCTTGTGGATGATGTTTTGAGTAGATGGATGATGGATGGTAGGATATGTAACAACCTGTATTTCAATAACATGTTAAAACGAGAATCAAGGCAGAATTTAATTTTAAATTCTGAATCAAGTGAAACGGGCTATTCCATTGCGTTCGTCTCGGAAAAATACGCGAAATAGAGTCCGAGTTTTCGAGAATCGGAGTCCGTATGACCCGTTAAAGGCCCAAAGAAGATTTCTGGAAGTTTGAATTTCGGAAACAGTTTTGGAAATCAGATCTGGGGCTAGGCGGGGAGTTTCCCGCCTAGGCCATGTCGACAGGGCTGTCGACAGGCCTGTCGACTTGGGCCCAGACCAAGTCGACAGCCCTGTCGACTTGCCTGTCGACAGGGGGTGGCCGGGGCAAATAGCCTGGCGCACCTGTTTGTCTCACCTGGTCTTGTTCTTGGGCTGGGTCTGGAAGCTTCCGAGATCTGATGGTCCTAATCTATCCTAGGGTTAATCTAAGGGCCTAAAACTATCCTAATCTCTATAAAAAGACCCTAAACCTAACCTAAATCCCTAAAAATCAAACCTAGCAACTAAGTGCTGCCAAAATTAATTTTGATCATGGCCTCCATCTCCAATCCCTAGAGCCTATGCACTCAAATCAAGTTCAAATCAAAAGGGTGCAAGCTTGCTACACCAAATCAAGGCCAAATCAACATTGCTATGTGAGTTCCATGACGATTCTTCTACAAAGGAGGCACCTTTCTTAGCCAAGATGATTCATGCTCCTTTCCCTAGGCCTAACTATGTAAGTTCTAGCTACTTTTAGATGGAAACGGTAGTTTTGATAATGACATGGGATAAAATGAGGCTAAACATGATTATGCGAACCCATATGAACCTTACCTTGCCTCTTGTGTTCATGTTTATGATTTTAGGCCATGTGAGTAACTTAATCATGCCTCTCATGCTATGCATAACCTAGTTTAACTTGCAAGTTTGGATCTTTATGCATGAAATGCTAGCATGAACCTTTAGGAACCACTTTACTTGTGAAACATTGGCTAAGACAAGATTTTGGGGCTTATGCATGTTTATGAACCCAAACCCCTTATGCTAATATGCAAGTTTGTGGCCAAATCCTTTATGAGATTATGCATGCTCGTGGCCAATCCCCTCTTTTAAGTCGTGCATGTTTATGGCCAAACCCTTTTTGGTAATATGCATGTTTGTGGCCAAATTGCCTTATGACACAATGCATGTTTATGGCTAATCCCTTTATGATGTTATGCATGTGGAAGCCAATCCCTTTTTGGCATCATGCATGTTTTGAGACCAATATGTGACATAGTATCCTTACTATGTTGACTCGCTTTGCTTGCGTTGGGAAAACACGATTTTGGGAAGTTAGATAAACGTGAACATGTCGCAAAATCTTAACTTGAATATGGCATGTGTTTATATTTGAAAATATGACTTGAAAGATAACATGGAAGTTGGCATGTAAGCATGCATAAAACATGAGCTTGGGAATTTACCTATTAAGTTAGGTCTACCCTTTGGGAATTTACCTATTAAGTTAGGTCTACCCAAATGCTTGAAAACTTGTAACATGTTTTGGAAACATGATGAACTTAGATAATATGAGTGTGGCCAACTCGAGGTTGGGTTGAGATTGCAACGTAAAACTACCCGGAACCGACCGGCCTAACCAGTAGTTGCAAACAATAGGACCCAATGTGAGAAGTTGGTCATGTCGCGCTTAAGGCCCGAGGTTAGACTAGGTTGTGGTGTAAATCTACCCGGACCCGCCCGGCTTAACTAGTAACCACAACCAGGTCTAATGTGAGAGGTTGAGGGTGCATTAATTAAATTAATGCCACATAATAGGGTTAAGTTAATTTGATTAATGAGGCTTAACCAAATATTATATGGACAAATGGGTTAAGTAATTTGATTAGGCTAATGATACTTAACAAAACATGATAAGCTTGGGTAAGTTAAGTAACTTGATTTGCCTAATGACACTTGACCATTTTTATACGACTAGTGGACGGGATTAAGTTAACCAACACTTAATCAATCCAACACGATAACGTGATAAGGTTAAGTAATTAAGACTTAACTAACCTAACCACGGTAATTAGATGGGGTTAAGTAATCCACACTTAACTAATCTAAACACGGTAATTCGATGGGGTTAAGTTAAACACTTAACCAATTCAAACTTGGTAATTCAATGAGGTTAAGTAACCCATACTTAACCAACTTAACGTGATAATTTAATGGGGTTAAGCAACTTATACTTAACCAATTATACATGAAGATTTGATGTGGTTAAGTGACCTAAACTTAACCAATCTAACTCGTTAATTTGATGTGGTTAAGTGAACTAAACTTAACCAATCTAACTCGTTAATTGGATGTGGTTAAGTGACCTATACTTGCTATCTAATTCTGGGGTTAAGCAACTTATACTTAACCAATTATACATGAAGATTTGATGTGGTTAAGTGACCTAAACTTAACCAATCTAACTCGTTAATTTGATGTGGTTAAGTGAACTAAACTTAACCAATCTACCATCTTGAGTCAAGCGTGTACGTACGGAAAGGCAGGGAACACCCAACAGACCATAATTGCTATCTAATTATGGGTGAGGTAGACCGTAGGATGTGGGCTGGCCGGAGTGTAGTTCTCATGCAAGATTTTCTCTTGTGTTGCCTTTCACTAGTTGAGGGAGGGGTCTCGTGGGACCATAGCCACGTGTAGAAAAGCAGACCTTAGCATCTGCATCGGCAGATAAATCTAAAGCTCCCGACCGAGTCCTGTATTTCTTGGTTTGCCCTGTGACAGGACTCGGATGGCACGATGTGATACATGTGCATACAGTTATAGAAAAACGATTCACGATGAATGCGTGGGAAAAAGGGCGCGGTTGAGGGTTAGCGTAATCCCTAGTGGCCTAGGTGGTTTAACCCAAACCGAAATACGGAAGCGTGCAATAGGTAAGCGTAATCCCTAGTGGTGCTAGGTGGCGTAAGTCTTAGTAGTTCAAACGATGATTCATATGGAAGAGCCTAGCTAGAACAAGGGTGACAGTCCAAACGATTTCGAGGATAATACGACATGAGGAAGCCCGTACGAGGTACGGCAAAGGACTGAACTTATATACATGGAAAGAAACATATGATTTGAGTAACCTATATATGCGGTATATTAGGTTGACATGGACCATTACACGACTTTGGGCAAGGGACATTCATGGTTAACACATGACGCGGGTAGGGATACTAGTAAGAGAGGTGCAGAGCAAATATACATGTTAGAACTAGGAAGAATATACATAATAGATACCGTGGGATGTTAGACGGGGTAGATACCTTGGGATAATGTACTCGATAGAAATCTGACGATGTGATACCTTGACTTATCATAACACCGTAGTTTTCATGATACCTTAGTTTACCTTGCCGCGGTAGTTTAACCGGCTACTCTGGTTTATCTATCTTGTAGTTATCCTTATGTCTACTTTCAGTTTATGCATGTCATGTTACCTTTACCTGTTTTTATACTGGAAGTAGATAGGACTTGCTCAGTCTTTTTGACTGACCCGTTTTGTTTCGCCTCTTTTCTTCCGTTCCCCCCCCAGGTTTCAGGGAGGAAACACTACTGTTTAGTTCGGACTTCTTCTGCTTGAAGGTCATCATGGATGGCTCGGACTTCTCTTGGCTATGGCTACTTTACTGTTTTACTTGGGGAATAATTTATTAAAAAGTCTTTATGCTTCTTTACTATTGCAAGACAGGTTTTGATGTACTCTGATGTAAAAGGCTTTAGACCTTATTTATTCATGTTATGAAAGTTTGATTTTACTTCCGCTATTTATATATGTTCTGTCTTGTGATATTTCTGTGCATGTTTACCAATAATGCCCCTCTAAAGCTAGTGCATTCCTTTGCGAGTGACCCTAGCGGAGGCGGGGTGTTACAGGTAAGATGTTTACCGTGTACACTGATGCATATGGCACGAGGTTAGGTGTTGTTCTGATGCAAGAGGGAAGAGTGATATGTTATGGGGGTAGGCAACTAAAAGTTCATGAGAAGATCTATCCCACTCATGATTTGGAGTTGGCGGCGATCGTCTTTGCACTCAAATCCTGGCGCCACTATCTTCTAGGCAAAAGGTTTGAGTTGTATACTGATCACAAGTCACTCAAGTACCTCTTCTCACAGAAAGATCTGAATCTAAGGCAGCAAAGGTGGATGGAATTCTTGGCATCATATGACTTCGAGATAGCTTACACCCCTGGCAAGGGTAATGTTGTGGCAGATGCACTAAGCAGAAGGAGGTTGACTTTGAGCCCCTTGTTTATTGAGATGAAGAACTTAGAGTTCTTGGCAACCTTTGATTTCACGACGGCTGTTGAGTCGATGACGGGTTCATTAGCATCCCTTGAGCTTAGACCCACACTTCTTGATCAAGTTGGGGATTCCCAGAAGGAAGACCCGCGGATAGTGGAGATCATGGGCAAATTGATCCGTAGTGATACGTCTAGTCACCTTGCTAGATATACTATTGATGACAAGGGTTGGCTAAGGCGTGATTGAAGGCTATGCGTTCCACAAGTAGGAGACTTGGTGCATAAAGTTCTCGAAGAAGCACATCACTCGAAGATGACTATACATCCTGGAGGAGATAAGATGTATAGAGATATGAAGCGCATTTTCTTTTGGGCTGGAATGAAGAAAGATGTGGCAGAGTATGTTTCAAAGTGCATGGTGTGCCAACAAGTGAAAGCCGAGTCGAAGAAACCTGGTGGGCTATTACATCCATTGGAGGTCCCGCAATGGAAGTGGGAGAGTATTTCTATGGATTTTGTGGATGGATTGCCTAAGTCAAGGAAAGGAAATACGAGCATATGGGTCATAGTTGATAGACTTACGAAGAGTGCTCATTTCATCCCAGTGAAGAGCAAGAGGACCGCATCATGGCTAGCATCTATTTATCTTCGGGAGATAGTGCGGTTGCATGGAGTTCCTTCTAGCATAGTTAGCGATCGTGACCCAATTTTCACTAGCCAGTTCTGGAATAGTTTGCAAGAAGCGATGGGTACGCGATTGAATCTGAGTACAGCCTATCACCCCCAGACGGATGGCCAAACCGAAAGGGTGAATAGAGTGCTAGAAGATCTTTTGAGGCTTTGTGTTCTTGATTTTGGTGGTACTTGGGAAGACCACCTTCCTCTGGTAGAGTTTGCTTATAATAATAGCTATCAAGCCAGCATAGGGATGGCACCATTTGAAGCTCTGTATGGGAGGCCGTGTAGGTCACCATCTTGTTGGTGGGAGACAACAGATAGGCTTATACTTGGGCCCGATATGATACGGGACACATCCGAGAAAGTTGAATTGGTGAGAAGACGGATGAAAGCGGCCCAAGACAGACAGAAATCCTATGCTGACGAGCGAAGGGCAGATTTGGAATTCGAAGTGGGAGACATGGTTTCCGTGAAGGTTTCTCCTTTGCGTAATGTGGTACGTTTTGGAGCAGTTGGGAAACTGGCACCAAGGTTTGTAGGACCCTTCCCTATCATAGAGAGAATTGGAAAGATGGCCTATAAGGTGGGATTGCCCGAGAAGCTAGCCGGAGTACATAATGTCTTTCATGTCTCGCATCTCCGAAAGTGCCTACATGAGTCCGCTGAGGTGGTTGAACCAAGCATTCTTGAAGACGTGGAGGTAGAGAAAGAGGCAACCTTGAGGAGAGCTCTGATTCGTATCTTGGGAACAGAGATCAAGAAGTTAAGGAATCGGGAAGTCAAATTGGTGAAAGTTCAGTGGAGTGAAGCCGATGAAGATGCAACTTGGGAAACCGAGGAGAAGATGCGTGGGCTTTATCCATTCCTTTTTGAGGGTACATTCTCAATCTCCTTTCCTAATCAACATATCTTTCTTTTTGCTATCCATGTTTATCCTGTTTATCTTGTTAACCTTGTCATGAGAACCTTAAGTAGAAACCCTTTGGATGAAACATGTATTTGAAACATGTTATGCTTGATGTTTGCAAGTGGCTGCAAGTGTTTGCAAGTGGATACTCGTGGATGCATGACACACATTAGGCACTAAGATCGGCTCACACACTTTCATATTGCATATGCATGAGTGCTGATACTTATTCATGGATGAAACTTGTTGTGCTATCACGTGGATGTTGCATATGAATGAATGTTATGTGCACTCATGTAGAGGTTATTAATTATGTTAGGAATTTGCATACATATGGACTCATTTCACTAACATACTTTGCATTAAGGAGGTTTACTGAATCAGTAACCGCCTGATTTTTGCATTAGACAAGTACATATACACACACCTTTTGCATATGTTCATACAGCATTTAGAATCTTTTTAAGGACAATGGTTACTTGTGGATGATGTTTTGAGTAGATGGATGATGAATGGTAGGATACGTTCTTCCTAACTTGGAGATTTCGGGGACGAAATCCTTTAAGGAGGGGAGAATGTAACAACCCGTATTTTTAATAACATGTTATAATGTAAATCAAGGCAGAATTAAATTCTAAAATCTGAATCAAGGGAAACGGGCTGTGCCATTGCGTTCATCTCGGAAAAATACGCAAAATAGAGTCCGAGTTTTCGAAAAACGGAGTCCGTATGACCAAGTTATGGCCCAATGAAGTTTTCAGAAAATTCTAAGCCCGATAACAGTTCAAATTCGAATTCAGATTCGAATTACAACCAAGGCAGAATGGGCGGGAATTTTCACGCCCCAGGCAGGGTCGACACAGGGGTCGACACCAGTGTCGACCCCCCCAATGGGTCGACACCCCTGTCGACCCAGGGGTCGACAGCCCCGGTCGAACCAGTTTTTCCGGTGCACCATTTGTGACAGGTTGAGTCTTGTTCTAGAAGTTTCCGACGGGATTTGATGGACCTGATGTGTTTTAGGGTTAATCCTATGGTCTAAACTAACCTAATCACCTATAAAAAGACCCCTAGACCTAGCCTAAACCTTCATTAATCATTCCTACAACTAAATGCTGCCCAAATGTTCACTAATCATGGCCTCCACCTTCTTCATGAGAGCATGAGTGTCTCAAATCAATCTATGTCATAAAGGAGCCATCTTTCTTAAGTAAAAGAGCCATCTTTCTTTGTCTTTGGGGTTATTCCTTCTTGTTCTCAAGTCTTGAAGTGGAGTTTATCGTCTTTGGTTGCGGATTTGCTAGCGTGGCTTCGTCTCAATCTTATTTTATATTAATTCTAGTCTTCATAGCATCGTAAGCCCTATACTACTCTTAGATTCTAACTATGAAGTTAATTATGACATGCTGCAAGTTTGAGTTTGGGCCTAAGTATGATATGTGCTTTGATCCTATCATGTTATGCATAAATTTATTCTATGCATGCTTGTAAAACTCTCACCTTGACTTTGTGCATAGAAAGCTATGACCTTTGATTTGAAATGTTGCATTATGCAACATGAGCACTCTCATAACCTATATGAAAACTTGCATATAATGTTGTATGCGAACTTCTAGTCATCATCCTATGTCATCTAGGACCATGTATCACCTATTCGCTAAGTTTGAATGTTGTGCATGTAACATGCAAGTTTAAATGAACATATTTATGCCTCATATGCCACCATGTTTAACTTGTGGCCAACCTTATTACCTTATGCCCTTTTGTCATGCTTTTGCCAAGTTCCCTCTTTTGATCTATGTTATGTTATGCGAAACGTACATGCGATGGGAATGTGTTGGGTTTGGGTAATATTAATGACATGAAAACATGGTTTTAAAATATGACATGAACATTGACTTGTGATTATGGTTGTAAACATAATGATGGACATGACACTTAGAAAATATGAGTATGGCCAACTCGAGGTTGGGTTGAGTTTGTAGCATAAATCTACCCGGAACCGACCGGCTTAACTAGTGGCTACAAGCAAAAGGACCCAATGTGAGTAGTTGGTCATGTCGCACTTGAAACCCGAGGTTAGACTAAGTTGTGGTGTAAAGCTACCCGGACCCGCCCGGCTTAACTAGTAACCACAACAAGGTCTAATGTGAGAGATTGGGTGGATTAAATTAATTAATGCCACATGGTAGGGTTAAGTCATGGACCACTTGAATACTTAACCAATTAAACATGATGGGTTGACGCGGTTAAGTCATGAACCTTGGGTACACTTAACCAACTTGATACTTGATGGGATGGGGTTAACCACACTTAACCCACTAGAAAACCCTAGTTACGCGGTCCTTCTCAGCAGTAACCCACTAGGGAGTATCGGATACCCTAGGGACTAGGCTACGGTGGGGCACGATTACTGGGCTGGAGTGTAAGCGACCAAAAAGACGGAAAAAGTAGGTGCGCCATAGTAGATTCCGACGGACCATGGTCGTGCACATTGTCCGGGGATGAAAGACAGACTTGGGCACCAGTAGGTTTTGACTGTGCGTGCTTGTTTCGTGTCAGTGGTTGACACCCTAGGGCCGGATACACCCTAGGGTGGACCTAGCACAGTCGACTACATTTCATGTTTGGACCGTATGACACCGATACACGACGAGTTAGGCTTATAGGGAGCCGATCGACTAGACCGAGTAGTTGGACCTCGATTTAGGTCATCTCATGATGTGGGCCAGCTTTGGGCCAAGGGATCATTTCTTGTTTATACTTGACATGGATAGGAATACTAGTACACACCTGGTGAACTTAACCTTGTATATGCGATGCCACACTTGATCTATCTTGTTAACTTTTCACCATGCCATCTATCACCCTACATCTCATCTCTGTTTTACATGTTCAGTTAACTTTATGAGTTTTTATACTAATAGTAGATAGGACTTACCAGTCTTTTTGACTGACCCGTTTTCTTTCGCCTCTTTTCTTCCGTTTCCCCCCTCAGGTTTACAGGGTTTGAACACTGGTACCTAGCTTGGATCTTTAGCCGCTTTTCTGGATAGCTCACGTATGGTTTGAGCATGCTATGGCCTTATGCTACTTTGGGGTTAGTTACTTTATGTTTCTTTTTCAGTTTTCAGTTTATGTTCTAGACTTTGTTTTATGGGAAAATAATGACCAAGTACTTTGATGTAACTTGACTATGGTTTTGAAATGCTAGTTTTATCCGCTGCTTTACTACTCTGTTTTACTTATACGTTCTGTCTTGTGATATCTGCATGCATGTTTACCTTGTTTATTGCCCCTCCAAAGCTAGTGTGCTTGCAAGAGTGGCACTGGCGGAGGTGGGGTGTTACAGTAACGTTAAATTAAACTTAACATTTAGCATTATACCCCTTTTATAAACCTTGAGTATAAATTTCAAGTTTATCGCATTGGCTTAAAAATCTCTTTTTAAACTCTATTTAAAAATCTCGGTTAAAACCCGTCCACAACTCCTCTCAATTAAATCTAACTAAACTCTATTCCAAACTTGATTACTCGTATAATGGTTTCATCAATTAAAAAGTAAATCCTCAAATTATTAAAAAAAAAATTGCCTCCTTGCTAACTACTATAGAAGTAGTTAAGTTCGTTATTAACTAAAATAAATAGTAAAATTTTTAATTATTAAACAAATATTCATCAATCTATTTCATTAATTCAAAACAATTTAACCAACTAGTTAAGTTCATTTGACTTCTTAGACCATGGTTATCTCTTTAATCAATCTAATTAGTCTTTCCTTTAAATTTAATTAATAATATGATTAATTTAAACAATCCATTTAATTGTCTTTGATAAACAATTTATCCAACTCTTTAATCGTTACATTAATTTCTGATCATCTGCTTATAAATCTTATCAACATTAGAAATTTGATTTTATAAAACCATTTAATAATTTTTTTAAAACTCAAATGATAAATAATAAATATATATTTTCCTTCCAAATAAACTTTTATTCAAAGTAATAGATTACAAACATTTATTCAAGTATATAGATCTAAAAATCTATCTTCAGTTATAAAATAAATTTTATAACTTCATTACCGTCGATCCACTTGACGGTAAATCAATATTTACAAAACGATTTGTTTTCAGGCCAACTGTTGTCGATTACTCAACCATACTACACATCGGTTAAAACAAAACAAATGTTGAATTTCAAATCAACGATCAATAACTAAGTCCATCATCCAATCATAACAGTTCATATACTGATAATATAAAAATAAATAACATTAATATAATTGAGGAATCCAGTAGGATCCCTCCAACCTGTTTTCCCTGCATCCAAATACGTTAATTCAAATAATATCATATATTGTAATAACCAGATATAACGTTCAAATATCAAACAATATCAGCAATCCAATCATCCATATTCAATTTAATACGTTAATATTATTATTATAAACGTAACAATGAGGTAAGTTACCTCATTTGGAAATAATCGGTTAAATAACGATTGTTGTTAAATTAAATTAAACGACCGTTTAATTTAATCAGTATAAAATAATATATTCAGTACACAACCAATAACAACAACCATAGCACATAAACATTAAACCTGCCTTATATAAAATATAAGTAGGATAAAAAAAAAACTAAGTGAGTTGAACTCACCTTGGTTTCATCTGTCGTTGAAACAGTTCATTTTAATTAAATTAAACGATTGTTTAATTTAATTGGAAATCCGGTTGCTACTAACATTGACCAAGCCAACTCTATAAATGTTGCACTCGCCGATATGCTTCCAACGCTCTTGGTTTTGTTCAGTTTCGTTACCGTCACTGTATGATAGAGTTTTAGAGATTTTAAACCTTATTCACTAATTAAATAAATATTATAAATAACTTAAAATCATTTGTTAACTAAAATTTAATTATGTTAATTAAAACTGGATATGGCAAACATAAGCATGATTAAGCAAGACCAAACGGTTTAGGCATATATTGATTAAAAAATGATCTTTAATATAATTATTTGGACCATACCTAATTTCTTGCGGCCCAACAAGTTACCCATCCGCCTTCGGCCTATAATTCATCTTCTTCTCTACTGAATTAAAAACACGCCCCAGTTCTCTGCTGGACTTTTATATTATATATCATTTTTTACCGCTCAAAATATATTCACAATATTTGTTTTTCTACTATTCATTTCAAGCTTTCCTTGCTTTCATATCATGTACGATAGCACCCAGCGTGCTTAAATCTCCTACTACACATGTTCGCCCATTGTTCCCTACTGCATTTCTTCACGGCATGCCCTAAACTCCAGTCCTCGCACAGGCCATCCATCACTAATCTTTTTTACTTTCAAAACTTGCCTTGCTTGTGCAGACTCCCCACCTCACAATCATTTTCTTCACCATGCAAATAAATTACCACCTGCTCACCGTGTAACTGCCCTACCCTCTCTCTCAACTATTTCTTCTTTCCACCGCCATGTTGTCTATTCTAATTCATTTCCCAGTTCTACCCTTTGAACATCATGATGCCAACCATATTATATTTTTTTTTTCTTCCTTCTCTCGTTATGTTTTTTCACGTTAAAACAAATGCATGCTTCACCTCTCCACTGCTGCTTCACGAAACCAAGACACTCCCACACGTTCAAAAAAAAAACTACCCAACATTTGCTCATTTCCTCATTCACAAAGTAACAACCTCACTATAATTCCTTTTCCTCCTCCTATTCAAATATATGGCACTTCATGCACTTATACCCCACGTCTGCTCCAGAACCATTCAAATACTCTGCTTTTTCCTCTGCCGACCCACCCATTCGCCAACGTTTACTGTCTGACTGTCTCCACCTCCGTCTTCTCGCCAAAATCACGCATCTGTGCTTTGTCCCTGCTCCCTCCGTGCTTCTAACTGAACTTCACCATGTCCCCGCGAGTCACGTCGTCTGAGACTGCCACCATCGCGCGTCGCTCCGAATCCGCCTCTCTCCGTCCTGACCTCGGCTTTCCAGACCCGCAACCGTCCCACTTGTCTTCATTCTTCACGCATGTGATATTAATATTCTCCCTTTTCATTCCCAACATGATACCCTGACCTCCCCAACCCACGCATGTCTGTCGTTTGTTCAATTGCCATGCTCAAACTACCGACATATACTTGTATATTATTAAAATTGCTACATTGTTTTATATATTTTATTCTATTTGAGGCTTGCAGTTTCTCTTTACAGAAAAGAAAGTGGGAATGAAATGAGGTTGGACAAGCTATTTATGGAAAAGGACGAGAGGATAAGTATAATGTCTTTCATGCAGCTAACAGCGTAGGTTAGGTGGCATGCAGAATTCATTTCGTTTGTCCTATTTGAATTTATGTTGATGGATGGCGAAGACACATGCTATAGGATAGGAGAAGAAGCATATATACAGTACAGTTTTAAATAGGGTAGATGGTCCTGTTAACTCTTGCGTTGAAATGAAAAGATAGGGTGGCAGCTGTGATGGCAAGAACTGGCGGTTGAAGTGGTAATTCAAGGTGGTAGGTAGCACTATTTTGGTGATGCAGTGTAGTCACGTTCAAGAAGGTAGGGTAGCTGAAAACTTAAGCATGAAGTTATAGCTGTGATTTCGCCTGGATTTGAAAATACATGAAGCTATGTGTAAATTCCTTTTCATACATAGGTATCTTGTACTGATTTTAGTATAGAGAAGCTGTGTTGAAAATAATTGTCATACAGCAGGTGTACTTATAATGATATATTCTAGCATTATTTAATTTCGGAAAAAGTATGAAGATATGTTGACCTTATTGCGTGTTTATAGACTTATTTCATTGCTACTACAAATTATCAAGCTAAATATTAGTTAAAATAGCTACTTCAGCATATGCCTAGCTAGAAGAAGATTGTGGGAGTAGGTGTGCATGCTTACTATAAAAGTAGGGTAGCTACGTGTATGGTGTCATGTTGTCATTTGAAAGGTTACATATTTTAGAAGTAAAAATTGAGAGTTGTTTCATTTTTATCTTATTTTATTTAAGCTCTTTATTTTTGTTGTTTATACCCAACGATTTCAGTATTTGAAGTTATCTCCATGGCACTAGTGTTTAATATCAACGCTAATTTAATTAAATCGTAGAATAACGTAGACTTTGAACCTAAGTTTTATTTCCTTTTTCTTAGTGACTGTTACATGTTTTTTTTTTCAAATTCAATATTATAAAGCTTCCACATTAACCATTATTGATTTTAAACTCAACATTTTAAACTCAGTATACTACGATATTCAAATATATATAAAATCCCTTAATATTTTATTTAATAAATGTTATTGTTTATTAACGAATTCCATAGCAATTATTCGAGAATTTGAATTGGACATAACTCACAAACTATAATATGAAATCTTCATTTTTCTCTTCCATTAGAAAAATATAATCAAATCGATCCAAACAATTCTTGTTTTACAGAATTCCGACTTATATCGGATCTTTAATATTCAACTGAAGTTCAAATCATAAATTTCGAACTACCGACGAATTATATATATTATAAATCTATTTAAGATTCCAATTCAGCAATTAATATAACAAATATATTAAATACTTGACTATCAAAAATATGGGACAATACATTTTCTTTCTTTCTTTTTTCTTTTTTTGGTTAAATGGGCTAACCATTTAAAAACAACGGCCTACAACAATAATCAAACCGCATTCATTAAAACCCGGATCGCATCCTTTCTTCCCCGAATCAAACGTCCCGCTACTTCATACTGTGTAATATCCACCATTGCTCCTCCTGTGAAACACCCCACTTCAAAACTTCATGCTCTTTCATTCTTCCAAAATACAAACTTTCGCTCCTCCAATATTGCACCTGCGTCGCAATTTTTGTGCTCCAGTAACCGTCCGTATAGCAGCAGATAGCTACCCCCTTTTTTGCATGCATTACCCCCAAACAAGTCAAGCATATAGCCATCTCTTCTCATGTACGTATGATTTTTCCGAGACCCTCACCAGCGGACTACATAACTTCTTTTGTGGGATAAAGAGTTTGATTTGAATTTAAGAAGTCATGGTAGATTTGGGATTTCAGAAGAAAACAAAGAAGCAAAGGCATCGTGAGGTGTGTGTGTATATATATATATATAAATATATACACACATATATACGAATCCTTGTGTACTTGTTTTGGATTTTTATTTTAATACTTTCCTTTTGATTGCCATTAAAGGTTTTCCAAGAACTGAACCCGTGGAAAAATGTCTGCATGACGTTTTTACAGGAGGTAGAAGCTTAACGTTGAAGTAACTAACATACACTATAGCGTAGGTCTTATTACTTTTCCATGAATTATTTGAGGCGGAATAAGTCTGCAGTTCGATTTTCAGTTTGATTTGCTTTGACGTAGAAGACATGGTACACTGTTGTTTTCATGGGGTATACAGTAGCTTAGCTAGATATGTGCCTTGGTATTGTATAGAATAGTTTTTCTTAACCATGAAGTATTAGGTTGGCTTCACGTACAGACTAAACATATTTTATATATTCCTTTCCATTCGAATGGCAGACATTCTTCGTTTTGAGGAACAAGAGGGCGTACCTTCTCGGCAATCAAGACAAAGTGACAGCCTTGATATAGTTAGGATATTCAACAACATAAAAATGATGTAATTGGGCTGAGTTGTGTGTGCATGTGAGGTGAGTGGTTATAAACATGTGTCTGGTTTGAGCTTCTGAGCTGAGGTTAGGCCAGCTGCTTGCCATTTGTTAGTAAATTTTACTATAGTTTAGTCTGCTGTTTTAAATTTTAGAGTTTTGGTTTTACACACACGAGCCATAATAGACAAAAATAAAATTTATCATCATGTCCAGCGATGTGCCATGATTAGAAAAATAAAATAGACAAGACAACTTATTCTGTGAAGTCTCAAAATACCGATATAGGGTGCCAATCACGTTAAACAAAATGTTGCATATTTTCCAAATTAAAAATTATAGAAAAATCCTATAAACTAAATTATCCATACATCTCAAAAATCTTTGTCCAAATTCGAAACCAATATTTAATTATATAAAATAAATCGTTATGGCTTATAAACGATTTTATAGCGACTATTTGAAAATTTGATTTGGACATCACTTACAATCTGTAATACGAAATCTCGATTTTTCACTTCCATTAGAAAAATACAGCTTAACAGATTTCAATGTTTCTTGTTTCGAAGAAATCCGACTTATAATGAATCATGTATAGTCGTTTAAAGTTCAAAACAAAATATTATGAACTACCGCGACGTTACGAACTCGATTATAATTATATTAAAATTAATACGTTCAATTGTCGTTTATATAAATTTATTAGTTATAGTAATTAAATCCAAGACTGAATTAAATCTATTAAATTGCCCAGTTCTCGCAATATTGCCAATTCAGCTAATTCCGAATATTTCGTAATCAAATTTATTAATCCATTTTTAATATTAATTAAAGAAATCAACCTTATTTAAATTCAAACTATTTAAATTATCAAACCACTATATTAAAATAATTAAATTAATTAATTATTATATCGTTGAAAATACAGGACGTTGCATTCTTTCCCTCTTAAAAGAATTTCGTCCCTGAAATTACTAAGGTGAGAAAAATGCAATCAACCCTATTAATTTGATTAAAAATCCTTTGTCTTACTTCTCAAGTTCAGTTTCAACTGAACAAATTAATTTCAGTTAAAATATTATTTTATTCCTCACAACGAAAATTTTCAAAAATTTTGAAAATTATCTAACACTCTAAATTTTTGCCAGCGTCTCCTTTGCACGGCTCAATCGGTACAACTACAACACGCCTCTCTAGGCCCTCTCCAACCTAAAAGAAAATCGAACGGCCAAGTGGCTCACCAAACTAGCTCATAAAAATCTCATACCTAATTAAAATATAAACTTGTACCTTTTGTCGGGCATTCAACTCTATTTCTTCTATCTACTATCATCTCAGCATATACAAACGTATCCCCAATTGATCTCCACTCAATTTATTCTTGAACTAAACCATTTTCTTATAACTAAGCCAAATACCGTCGCAACTCAAGTTCCATTCTCGGTTCCAAATTCTTACTCAACAACACTCCAATCCCATTCCAGATTATCTCTAATCCAATCCGATTTTATTTAACTTAGTTTAAGTTAAATTTCAGTTTATTTATTCACTCTTACTGTTTCAACTATTTAAATTCGTAAGTTAAAATTTAATTCCAGAATTCAATTTCCTGCGTTTTATTTCAAATCATTTTGAACTCATATAATATTTACATTTGATAATAGTATCTCAAAACATTTGAATTTTTAAACAACTTATTTCCTCAAAAAAATCAAAAACAAAATCTTTGGTAGTAATTCAACACTTATAAACTCGAAAATGAATACTGATCTTGTGGCCTATTAGAAGTAGAAGGCGCTCTGGCGGGATCCTCACGGACAGAAAAGGATTGTAGTCAGTTTGATAATAATCGAGTGACATTACTTCTTCGGTCCGAACCAAGGAATCCGTTAGATATGATGCAAAATGGTTCTTTTTCTATCGTTGATCAGAGATTTTTCTATGAAAAATACGAATCGTAGTTTGAAGATGGGGAAGGAGCCCTCGACCTGCAACAGATAGAGGAGGATTTATTCAATCACATAGTTTGGGCGGTCATCATCAGAATTATTTCCCAGTGACCGAAGTGAGTTCAGTACTATATCATTTTCAAAACCATTTTTAAACACTTCTTTTTTAAATTACTTCAAAAATATATTTTCAACACTTGGAAAATATTTCAAATTTTCCAACGATCTTAAAATATACATATTTTAAATCCAAAATCCATTTGCAAACACTCTTCCAAATTCCAGAATTATAATTCCAATTTTGTTTAACTCTAGATTTATTCTATTTGATTATATATATCACACACATATGAATTCCTATGGGTTATATATATATATAACCATCTCAATTATAATCTTATTCGATGATAATAACAACCAACACATTCAATATACTATAATAATTCCAATATCAATTATTATTTCATGTCAAAATAATTTTGGGTAAAATTATTTACCCATGTTTCAAAACATATTGTATCAGTTCATTGTATATAAGTGCTTAGAAATCTTATCGACATTGTGGTGCCTCACCATCGACCAGAATTCATAAGCCACTTAATCAATAAATTTCCACAATATAAAACCCATTTTATATAAATCTACAAATACGTTCACTCGTATATATACACTCAACTCAATCTAGGGTATTACTAACCCATCTCTATTGAGTTACGCCACAGAGCCATGGTAATCTCTTAACCTTCAGCTCTAATACCACTGTAAAAAACAAGGGATTTTCGACCCCGAAAATAGACACAAACACGATATCGACTATCCAAGCATCGGAAATACCAGATCATTAATAGAAAGAATTAGAGGATGAGAAATAGAAAGAAAGAAAGTTAGAATAGAAAAAGAAGATCGTAACACAACAGAATCGGAGTAAACTCGAATCTCACAATGGAATGAATAAAATATATTTTTGTAACAACTTTTGAAATACAAAAGTATAACTATCTATACATACCATTATTACATAACATCATAGAGGAAATAAACTCTATATGTAACTAATGTCGAAGCCTCCTGCTCCAAGCTCTTCCAAGAATTTGTAAAATCCTGACTACTTGACTGCCCGTACAAATTTGGGCACCTAAGAGTTTAGGGTACAACAAAACAAAATAAACTCTGGGTCAGTCATGAGACTGGTGTGAGTAAACTCCAAACATTTGATTTAACTTTTAAAATACTTTTAAAAGAAATGATAACCATAAGACCGATCCATACATAAACACGGACGGGTTTTACCTTACGATATCCCAAAATATTTCTTAAGATCAATATTTATGATATTATAATAATGTTTAAATCAAGTAAATAGAAATCTACGAGAACCCTTTCATGTCACACTCCACATATATATAATATACAATCAAAAACCGCGAGCTCTTGTTGGGTAATGGATTTCCAACTATGACAAGGTATGGAGCCACCTTCTGATCAGTGTACTCTAGAAGCGATACACTGGAGTTCAACAAGAACATCTTATAACTCGGCCACACATGACCGACCATTCATTTCGCTTGAATGTTCCAAATATATTGTCACCTTACGGTTGGTATACCAACATAGTCGTTCCCGGGAGATACAGAAATAAAAAGAAGTAACAAGTATGAGTATTCTCTAGATGGTGATAGTATACCCTAATTGGGTGCGACCCACTTAGCCATGCTGCTTGCCCAATTTTTGTCATTTTCTGGTTGATGAGGCTTGAGGTCATAATGTTTCTTTGACAAATCACATTTTCATTTACTTTGAATGCCACATTGTCATACCCGCCAAATCACAAATTGATTTCCCTAAAAATACCATGGGTATACAGCTAAGAGAAACGAATTCCTCCACCACCAAACATAAATGTGTTTGAAGAGATCAACTAACGCGACCTATTAGATATACTCTGTCAGCCACTTGTCCATATACGTTGTCCTGGGACTGGACGAACCGAAGGCACTATTCTGTAAATCCATCTTAGGCAATTTGTACCTAGGATCGTCACAATAGCCCATGCATAACTCCGTCTTCAATTACCTTCATCATATTTGATTCGCAACGCAAATGCCCATACGTAGTGGTTTTCAGATAATAAATATGATTCTAGTCTCTCTTTATTGACAATGGAAAAATGGTCAAAATCATTGATAGTCGGTTATTTAACTATCAAAGGAAAACAACCATACACACAATGATCTTATTTCCAAATGGAAATTATATCAATCAACCATCAATCAACATTTAGCCCATTTAAAGTAATTTAATCATAATTTATTCGTTTCCCAATTTCTCGTTTCCCAATATTCTTAAAACCGTTTAGCTTTTCATAATTCTCGGAAAAACATTTCCATATTTCTACGACTTCTTCTTTTATATATTTAGAAAATATACTCTATTAGTATTGGAAAACAGTTCCATTTTCCATTTTCCATTTACGCATTACTATTCTTCCACCTCCTTTAAACTAGTAAGAGAACAGTCCTCTAAGTATCAACCCCGAAGGCCGGAACCAACATCGGATCAATACTCAGAAAGCCATTCAACTTAATCAGTTTGTAATTTTCTTAACTCCATTTTTAACTTCTTGTTTACACAAATCATTTCCTTTTATAACCATTTTAATCTTGCAAATCTTTTGATCAAAAATCAATATTCACTTTATAATGTGAATATTATTCTTCTACATAAATCTGGACTCAGTTTATTAAATCAGATCTTGATTTAAATATGTAATGACCCGCATTGGCAGAGGTATTATAATTAATTTATTTAATTATATAAATAGTGATATAGTGAATTTAATGGTGGTTTAATTAAATAATAGTGAATATTTAATTAAAATAATAAATTAAATAATATATTTAATTCTGAAATAATCAGAATTGGCTGAAATGACGATATGGTGTGAACCGGATCATCTGTGATATTTAATTCAGCTTAGAATTGAATTAGATTAACGAATATATTTTATAAACGACAGTTTGAACGTAGAGTTATAATATAATTAAAATCGAGCTTGAAATGGCGCTGCAGTTCGTTAATTGGCGATTTGAACTTCAACTGAATGTACAGGATTCGTTTTAAGCCGGATTTCTGTGAAACAAGAAACGTGTGGAGCTGGTGGAGTATATCTTTCTAGTGGAAGAGAAAAATCGGGATTTCGTCGTGTAGATTTTGATTCACGTCCAAATCAAATTTTAGAAAAGTCGCTGTGGAATTCCTTTATAATTTATAAAGGAATTATTTATATTTTAAAAAGGAATTTCAATATAAATCGAATATCAGGTTGACCCAGATTTGAAATATCAAGTTAGAAATTCATATAGGAATATTCTAGAGCTGTATGGTATTCCACTGTGAATATAGACGTTAATATTTATTTATAAATATTTAATGTAATTATATTTAAATATAATTATATATTTAAGTGGGTCATTCAGAGCTTTAAAAATAGCCAGTTTTGCAAACGAAGTCAGAATTCGAGGAAACTAATTTTGTTGGATCCGCAATGTCAAATAGTTGTTAGATTTCCAGTTTCGTGATTTTTAAAGTCACTGTGTGGTCGTACGTATTTTTAGAGTGAGGAACAGTCAGTATTTCGACAGTTAAAAATACGTTGTGTGAGCATACGGAGTCGGAATTCGACGAAACCAGTTTCGTTGGGACCGTGATGTCAAACTCTAGTGGCATCTCTGTTTTCGTGATTTTAGGAGATCGTATGTGGTCGTAGGAATTTTTAGAAGGAAAGAACGAATATAAAATGAATATAAAACTAAAAATATCTCAATACAAAAATATCTAGATATTTTGAAAACACTATAAATACCCCCCTTAAAATCCTAAAACCTAATTCACTTTCATTTCAACTTGGTCAACGCAGCAAAAATGGTAGCCGCCGTTCCTTTCATTCATCCTCAACCAAAACAAGAGCAAAACAAATCAAATATAAATCTATAAATTCCGATGTTCATAGATATGTGTTGCTGAAACTATTTTCTTCAATATGGTATCACTTAAGTTGGGTTTCGAGAGATTTGTTGTCGCTGTAATTTCGAACAGCGTATGTAAATCATCCTAGGGTTCATCGATTCAGAAATTATAAGCATTCTTAGGTGAATCCGATCTTGTCATGGGGTTTGCGGTAGGATTTGGTGTGGTTTATGAGAATTTGGGTGGATTTGGTCACAAAAGATGTCGTGGGTTTCACTGGAACCGAGCGGCTGAGCTCGACGTCGCATCTCGTTGGGTTGATCGAGTGAATTCTTTGGCGAGGAGATGATGAAGACTGAAACGAGGAGTTCAACGGTGAGGAGTTTGGAAGTTGCCATGGAGTAGGGAAGGAGAATTTGGGGGGAGAAAGAAATCGACGATGGTTGGAAACGGATGGAGAAGGCGTCGGTTTTGTCTGAGTGAAAGAAAGGGCAAACACGGGTATGGGTTTTAACAAAAGGAAGATGGGCCAAGGGTGTTTGAAAAGGGTAAAGGCCCATATAATATTTATAATTTAATGTTTAAATAAATTCAAACTTGTAACCTTTATATCTCGGTCATACGATATCAGATTAACGAACCGTAAGTTGCGTTGGGATCGTATGGACGAGAGCTTCACAATGAAGCTGACTGGAAGTGGATTCGAGCTCGTTTGAATTTATGGCGAAATAAATTGTTTTGATTCAAATCAAACAAACAGTTTATCATTCTTTAACGATGAACTGCAAATGTGAGTAAATCTCACTAACTCTGAACAGTTTATAATTTCATGTTGTATTTTTAAAACTGTTAAATATTGGCTGATTGACTTTGTGTTGACTGTTTGATTGAACTTCTAGTCAGTTAGTTGAATTTCTATATTGATTCTGTTTAACAGAATATATCGTATGGAACTGAAAGTGATGTTGATTATGTTGTGTAACATCTGTGATGCAAGGAAACAGGTTGGAGGGATCCAACTGGGTTCCTCAACAGTTATTTTATTGTTTTTCATATATTGTGACATATGATGTGATATATATATGTGTTTGAACGATACTGATCATCGTGATTTGATATGTTGAATACCATAACATACCGAAATGTTGATAAGGGAATATTTTCAAAGTGATATTTGAAAACAAAATATTTATAAATGGAATATTTATAAATTGGAATATTTATAAATAGGAGATATTTAGAAAAGGGGAATTATAAAATCAAAGAATAGATTTGAAAAGGAAATTTTTTTATAACCGAATAGGATGTTATAAGAAGGAAATCATTTATAAAGTGAAGAACCGTTACTAAAAGTAAATCTTTATAAATGAATAGTTTATTCGAAAAGGAGTTAATCGAATTTAGTTATTCGAATAGAGTTAAATCGAATATGGTATTTGAAGGGATTCAATCGAATAAGGTATTGAAAGTTAGTAAATCGAATATGTTATTCGAAAAGGGGTTAGTCGAGTCGAGTTAGCTGAATAGAGTTAATCGAATATTTGTTATTCGAATAAGAGTTAACCAGTTAGAGTAAATCAATTAGAGTTAACCAGTTAGAGTTAAACCAGTTAGAGTTAGTCAGTTAGAGTAAATCGAACTAGAGTTATTCAAATGGAGTTTATCGAATATTAGTTATTCGAATAGAGTTAAAGGAAAGGAATTATCGATTATTAGTTAATCGAAGGAGTTATCGAATTTAGTTATTCGATGGAGTAAATCGATTTGAGTTAAATCAAATGAGTTAATCGAATATAATTTATTCGAATAAAGTAAAAGGAGTTAATCGAATATAGTTTATTCGAATAGAGTTAAAGGAGTTATCGAATATAGTTTATTTGAAAGAAGTTAAGTGATAGAGTTAATCCAATAGCGTTAGTCCAACAGAGTTAATCCAATAGCGTTAGTCCAATAGAGTTAATTGATAAGGGTTAATCGAATAAAGTAAATTGAATAGAGTTATCGAATATATCTTATTCGAAGGAAAGAATTATCGAATAGAGATGATTCGAAGGAGAGTTACATAAGGAAGTTGTTAAAGAATTAAAAGGGTGAACTTTTTCTATTTCAAGGTTAGAAACGTTGTTCAGTTAAGGTCTGAGAGGTAGTATTACCCGAACTTGATTGACTCCATTTTTAACTAAGGAATGGTTAAGGTTCGAGAGTGAAAGTGGTTAAGTGAATTTAGTAAATAAGCGTAATGGTTTGAGTTGGCATCGCGATGGTTTGTTAAACATCTGTCTAAGTCCAATGAAGGAGTTTTGGAAATGTTTTCCAAATAAGAACCAGAAATGTTTTCTGATATAGAAAACAAGAAATGGAAATGTTTTCCAATGGTAATAACATATATTTTCTAAATTTAGAAAATAAGAAATGTTGAATATAGGGAAACATGAGATGAAAAATGAACTAAGGATAGAAATGTTAAATGATGTTTGATCGATATAATTTCCATTTGGAAATAATAACGTTGTTTGCACACTTGTTTTTCTTTGATAGTTAAATCACAGACTATCGAAGTTTTGACCATTTTAACATTGTTAATATGGAGAGACCGGTTGGATTATTATCCAAAGAACCACTCTGTATTGACATAAGCGTTGCAAATTATATATGCCGAAGATAATTGAAGATGGAGTAAAGTGCAAGGGCTATTGTATAAGTCTTAGATAACAGTGCCTAAGATGGATGTACTGAATAGTGCCTTCGGTTCATCCTGTTCCTGGATGACTTATATGGATGAATGTTAGACAGAGTATTTCCAGAAAGGTCACGTACATTGATTTCTTCAACCGTACCAAGAGTGGAAGCGGAGAAGGAAACTTCTTTTAGCTGACACGTAATGTATGGTTGTAGACGTCAATCGGTGATTTGATGGATTTGACGATGTGACATTCGAAGTGAATCTGGTGTGATGATAAAGCGTGGCTTCTAGCCTCACATCCGGTAAATGACCGAAATCGGGCAGGCAGCATGGCTAAGTCGGTCGCACTGAAGTAGGGTGTATAATCACCTGATCTAGAGTTTCATTTATTTCTAAAATCTATTGTTGATGCTGTCCCATTCGGGAAACGGTTGTTGATCCCAACCGTTGGTGATATACATTCGATACACTCAAGCAAAATGAGTGGTCGGTCATGTGTGGCCGGGTTGCAAGATGTTCTTGTTGAACCCAGTGTATTCCTTTCTAGAGGTACACTAGCGAAAGGTGGTTCCATACCTTGTCATAGTTGGAAACCCATTACCCAATACGTGCTTGCGGTTTTGATTGTATACTATATATGTAGAACGTGAGATGAAAGCGTTTCTGCTAGATGATTATTATAGTTGTGGTTGATAGACATTGTTATAATATCAAAAGGTTTTTGATATAAAGATATTTTGGATTCTCATAAGGGAAAAACCCGTTCCGTTATACGGCGTGGTCTTATGAGATATCATTTACCTGCTTAAACTATTTTAAACTGTTTTACTCATACCAGTCCCATGACTGACCCGGAGTTTATTTTGTTTTCTTTTCCCTAAACTCTTGGGTGTCCAATTTTGTACGGGCAGTCAAGTAGTCAGGATTTACAGATATACTTGAAGAGCTGGAGCAGGAGGCTTCAGGATCATATAGCTATAGTTATTTCCGCTGTGTTGTAAGTATTGTACTTTGATAATGATGTATATTCAAGTACAGATGTATATTTCAAGTTATGTTATATATATTATATGTTATTCGTTTCGCTGTGAGGTTCGTGTTACTCTGATGTTGTGTTCTTCTTCTTCTTCTTCTATTCGAAGTTTCTATCTTATCTATTCTTACCCTCTAATTTCTTCTATTAATGACCGGTATTTTCGATCCTTGGATTTTCGATAGGTGTTGTATATCGGATAACGAAGACCGCTAAAAACCCGGGTCATTACAAAATAAATATTATCATTACATTTTAAAATCTCCTCTATCTAGTTCTTTTGTAAATTCATATTCGTATTCCACTCTATAAACTGCATTCTCAGGTCAACACTTCGTTAATTATATGCTAGGTTTATAACTAAATCTCGATTTCGTTTTTGGTTATAAATTATTGGTTCTAAAACCAATTATTGTTCCTCTTATCAAATTCTGAATTTATATAATATTTAATTTCTATAAATAAATTATTTTAATAACATTCGAAAAAGTCGAATTATAATTACGAAGTCCACATTTCGAACATCAAAATATATTTCATCGTTTTCTTTTGAAAAATGATTTCCCATTTCCTTTTCTAATATTCCTTCTTGAATTTACATTTCCAAATTTATTTTATAATAAATATATCATCTCATTTCTAAATATCATTTATAATCCAAACTTCTTGTTTTTATATAATTAAAACAAGTAATTATATCCTAGTCCATTCAAAATTCAATTTCTATTAAAAAATAGATTATTCTTTTTTTAAAACCCCAATTTATATTCCAATATATTTGAATATATTTTACGGTATTTATATACCAATTATTTCAAGTCAATGTTGTTCAAACATCCCAAAACACACAATAATCAACACCAGATTATTTGCCACATAGTTTAAAGCAATATACGAAAATCAACAATAAAATTGTAGAGGAATCCAGTTGGATCCCTCCAACTTGTTTCCTTGCATCCATAGATGTTAATCAATAGAAATAACATTTATTTCATATCAATATGAAAATTTTTAATAAACGGAATCAGTGTTCAATTAACAATTTATATATATAACTATATATATTATCTCAACCAATTAATTAGCAAATCTTCCAAACAACCATCACCCACAACATTAAATCATTTTTATCAGTATTAAGTAACTTTTATAAAATTATAGAACTGGACAGAGTTTGTGAGTTTACTCACCTTGGTCGTTAATCGTTAAATAACGACTAACGGTCTATTGATTGAATTAGGCGTTAAATTTCACCATAAATTGCAATGAGTACCAAATCGCTCCAAACTGTTCATATACATAGCCCTGCAAACATGGTTTAAATGAAGCTCATTTCGTTTTGTTTGGACCTCGTATCACGAATTCATACAATTTTAAACATTGTATATAGTTTATAAAATTTATTTAACCAATTTCCTTTATTTTCAATCTACTTTATATAATTACCTTGGAATCGGTAGTCATTCTCCTTTGGTCAAACCTGATATTCACTCTTCCCACACCAACCGATCCATTTATCAACATAATACCCCCAACGTATTTAAACAGCAGCACAACTCACGTGACAACGTCCTCCTTCGCTTTTCATTCTGAGCTCCAATTTCATGAACACTAAATGTTGCATTCTTATCACTTTTTTTTTAAATGGGCTAACCATTTAAAAACAATGGCCCACAAAAATAATCAAACCGCATTCATTAAAACTTAGATCGCATCCTTTCTTCCCCGAACCAAACATCCTGTTGCTTCATACTGTGTAGTATCCACCATTAATGCAACTACTCCTTTTGTGAAACACCCCACTTCAAAACTTCGTGCTCTTTCATTCTTCCAAAATACAAACATGCGCTCCTCCCATATTGCATCTGCATCGCAATTTCCGTGCTCCAATAACCGTCTGTATAACAGTAGGTAGCTACCCCCCCTTTTTGCATGCATTACCCCCAAACAAGTCAAGCGTATAGCCATCTCTTCTCATGTACATATGATTTTTCCGAGACCCTCACCAACAGACTACATAACTTCTTTTATGGGATAAGGAGTTTGATTTGAATTTAAGAAGTCATGGCAGATTTGGGATTTCAGAAGGAAACAAAGGCAGTGTGAGGTGTATATATATATATATATATATATATATATATATATATATATATATATATATATATATGAATCCTTGTATACTTGTTTTGGATTTTTATTTTAATACTTTCCTTTTGATCGCCATGAAAGATTTTCCAAGAACTGAACCCATGGAAAAATTTAAGCATTATGTTTTTATAGGAGGCAGAAGCTTAACGCTGAAGTAACTAACATACACTATAGTGTAGGTCTGATTACTTTACCATGAAGTATTTGAGGCGGAATAGGTCTGTATTTCGATTTTCGGTTTGATTTGCTTTGATGTAGTAGACAGGTTACACTATTTTTTTTGGCAAAGCCAACAGGGTTGGATGGGCCCCTACCATTTTTATTAATATACCAAAAGACGATTACATAGAAACAAAGCAAGACAAACAACAAAAAGAAAACAGGGGTAACACAGTATATCAATGCTAACAGAACCTAAACAAAACACATAAATACAAAAACTGCAAGAAGCAGTAGCTATATGTTTCTAAAAATGTCGGGATCAAACTTCAGGAATTTCAGTCCGGCCCTCATCTCATGCCATATCAGGTGTTTGAGCCGAGCTGTAGTCATCGAACGATCTGGGTCAAACACTCTTATGTTCCTCTCAGTCCATATGCATTGGACATATCTCTTTAATACATAAGTAAACAACCTAGATTTTTTAGTTTTTCCTTTGACCTTAGATTTAATATCTTCCCATTCATGTATGCTTGCAAGCTGAACGTTGGAAATGCCAGTCTGCAAAAGAACTTCAGTCCATATAAGTTTGAGAATAGCATAGTTGAAGACAATATGTTTGACAGTTTCAGGTTGCGTGTTGCATAAAGTGCACTCCTCCTCGACAACCATGTTGCGACTTCGAAGTTTATCTCTATTAAGAATAGCATTATTCACGAATTTCGAGAGATACAGATTGTCTTTAGCAGCATTATCCCTTCGCCAGATCGACTTGTGCCATCTGCAAATAGGAAGATCAGGAGTACCTTGTATTTTATGATATAAGTTTTTAGTAGTGAACATATCACCTTTCCAATTCCATATCGTGATGGCCGTAGAGATGGATCTCACCCGTTTGGTTCCATATATCCATAACATGCTGATTCATAGAGATAGGAAGGCAAAGCTAATCATCATGCAGGTAGTTCTGCGGCTTGCTGTTTAGGCTTATACCTGTTTGCATTTTCTCCATATATGGCAATAAGTTGCCAATGATGACTCCATAGTCACACCACGAATCAGTCCAAAAATTTATGTTATTAAAAGCATGTGAACCATATTTGAAGCGAGGCAAAAATACTGTTTTAAGTTTAATTAAGCACTTCCAAGCCTAACTCATGTCATTTCTTATTTCCAGAGACCAAAAAGAAGAATCTTTGATAACATGTTTGTAAGACCATTCAACCAAAATACTATTTTTCTGATAAGTATATCATTCATGTGTCTACCGTAAGCTGCTTTATTCCAAGTACACATATTTATGATACCAAGTCCACCTCTGTCTATAGGGGACTCAATCAATGTAAAGGAAGTCAGAGCAAGAAATCTAGTATGTATATTTCCCTTCCATAGGTACCTCATAAATGTTGTTCTAAGAATTTTGAGCAGCTTTTGCGGAAGAAGAAAAGCACAAGCCCAATAGATATACATTGAAATTACAACGGACTTGATGAGCGTCACTCTCCCAGCTTGACTAAGCATGTTGGAAGACCAACAATCAAGTATGTTCGTACTTTTATCATAAAGCGGGATGCATTGTCTAGTTGTGATTCTAGATGTTGCAACGGGTAAACCAAGGTAAGAGATAGTGGCATTATTGTTTTGAAGACCACTAAGAGTATGAATTTGAGCTATATGTTCATTACTAATCCCACCGGCCAGAAATTCTGATTTTTCATAATTTATGCACAGACCAGTCATACGATAAAACATGTCAAGAGTTTGCATAATACTGGTAAGAGTATTTCTATTAGGTTTACAGAAGATAATAAGATCATCCGCAAACATAAGTGCTGTGATGATCGGATCTTTGCATTTCGAATGCAATTTGAATTGCCTTGAATCAACAAGACAATTTAACATTATCGTAAGTAATTCCATAACTATTAAGAAAAGATAGGCAGAGATTGGATCTCCTTGCTAAATCACTTGTTTACTCACGAAAAGCCAATATTTGAGCCATTCACATTTACGGAGAAATTAGGAGTGCTAATGCAAGAGTACACCCAAGCATTAAAGCAAGCCGGGAATTTCATAAAACTCATTATTCTAATAACAGATTTCCATTGAAGCGTATCAAAATCTTTCCTGATATCAAGCTTAAGCATAATACGTGGCGAAGTATACTTCGAGTTATATCCTTTTAGTAGCTCATGTGCCTAAAGGACATTGTTCGATCGAGTAGAAATGCACCTTGATTCCTGGAAATCAATGACGGTAAAACTTGTTTCATTTTAGTTGTTAACACTTTAGTAATGCATTTGTGAATCGCGTTACAACAAGAAATCGGCCTAAAGGAACTCACACAGCAAGCATTTGGAATTTTAGGGATGAGCGCTAAAGTGGTGTTATTGAAAGAGCCTAGCATTTGACCTTTAAAAAAAATTGCTGAATAGCTTTGAATACCTGAGGGCTGATATGATTCCAGCATTTCTGGTAAAAAAAGGTGTTGAATCCATTAGGCCTGCCAGCTGAGTTGGAGTTGATCGAAAACATTGCAATTCTTATTTCTTCATTTGTGATAGGCATGCTTAGAAAGTCTCTTTAGTCAGAGGTAAGTTTAGGAAGGATCGTCGGATTTATCGCATCAATGTCAGGCTGATAATTATCTAAGTTGCCAAATAAACTTGCAAAGTATTTTATAAGAGCGTTCTCTATGTCTTTTTAAGTTTTATTCTCCTTTATGTCAAGGTCGGTGATGGAATGGATACTTTCCCTGTTATGCTTCTATTTAAGCACAGCGTGGAAGTAAGAAGTGTTTCCATCACCATCCTCGATCCATCTAACTCTTCTCTTCTGCTTACTCATTAAGGATTCAAATTGAAGGGCTTCTCTAAGATTTATAGAGTATTGAGTCTCAATAGCAGCAAGGCTTGGGTTAGATGGATCGTTATTCATCTGTATTTGAATTTTCTCTAGCTTATGAAGACAATGATTCGATTGACTATTACCGCTACCAAACTTGGCACTCGCCCAAACTTTCAGCTCATTTTTAGCATTTTTCAATTTCTTATATAGAACATACATTGGGATACCAAAGGTCGGTAATCTACAAGCTTTTAAGAAGATGTCATAAAATTGCGGATCTTTAACCCAGGTATTAAAAAACTTGAAATTGGGTCTCCTCTGCATCTCATCCTCTCCCAAATGGATGATTTGAGGAGAGTGGTCAGATAATAAAGGTGGAGGCAACTCATTACCCAAAGAAGGCCAGACAATGAGTGAAATGACGTTACAAAAAGTATTTTGCGAAAGTCCGCACACCATCCCTTTTGCAATTGTTCCAGGTGTATTGAACTCCAAAGGTGTTAAGCTCAATGAGATCAGAGTTCAAAATAGCAACATTTAAAAAGCTAATTTCATAAGGGGTCATCAGAGAGCCACCAATCCTATCATTAAGCTTGAGTGGTGAATTAAAATCACCACAAATAAGCCAAGGGTGCGTGTGTTGCCTAAAAGCTGGGAGTCTATTGAAAAGATTGCTTCTAGCATTAGCATAGTTGTGGGCATAAATAAAGGTTATATAGTAGGATGTGGCTGATGGTGTAACACCCCGAATTTCAGTTAATGCTAAAATTCACTAATTACAGAATATATAATCTCAGATGTGAGAATTGGGGGAAACGGGCTGCGTCATTGCGTTCGTCTCGGAAAAATACGCGAAATAGAGTCCGAGTTTTCGAAAATCGGAGTCCGTATGGCCCAGTTATGGCCCGATGAAGTTTGCAGAAAATTTGAAACTAAAAACAGAATTAAGAATTTAAAATTCAGATTTTAAATTGGACAGGCGGGGCCAGGCGGGAAGATTCCCGCCCTACCCATGTCGACAGGCCTGTCGACAGGGGTGTCGACTTGCCTGTCGACTTGCCTGTCGACAGGGGCCTGGCGTCCAGTGAACCTGGGTGCACCAGGTTGCACCAGGTTGGGTCTTAGGCTGGCTTAGAGAGCTGGTTCTGGAAGCTTCTTGGATCTGATGGTCCTAATCCTATCTAGGGTTAATCTAAGGGTCTAAAATGCAACCTAATCCTATAAATAACACCCTAACCCTACCCTAATTCATTCATAATTAAATCTTGTAACTAAACTATGGCAAAATGAAACTTGATCATGGCCTCCACAAATCAATGAAGAGGAAAGCAAGCTAATCAACCTCTCTAATCAACTTCTAATCCATTCTAAGCATCTTAATCTTCTTCATTTGGAGTGCAAATTGCTAGTGTGAGTTTCTATCACTTTGATGATCAATTGTTAAGATAAGTAGATTAGGTGTAATGAGACTTATGGTCTTGAATGCGGATTTGTGAGTTTGAATCATTTGTAATGATATGCTAATCTATGTATAATATTAATCCTAGGTTGAATATGTGAGTTTATGCATGTTGAATATGTAAGTTTATGCAAGTTGAATATGAGAGTTTATGCAAGTTGGATATGTGGGTTTATGTATAATAAGTAATTGATTTTATGCAAGTTAAGTATGTGGTTTTATGCATGATGAGTATGTGATTCTATGCATGCTAAGTAGGTGATATTATGTATGATGAGTATGTGATTCTATGCATGCTAAGTATATGATATTATGCAAGTTTAGTATGTGATTCTATGCATGCTAAGTATGTGATAATATGCATGATTAATAAGTTGTTTTATGCATATTTAACAAGTGGGTTTATGCATGTTAAACATGTCCATATGCAAGTTACATGTATGTTAATATGCAAGATATGCTATGCAAGTTACATGTTTGTTAATATGCAAGTTACATGTATGTTAATATGCAAGATATGCTATGCAAGTTACATGTATGTTAATATGCAAGATATGCTATGCAAGTTACATGTTTGTTAATATGCAAGTTACATGTATGTTAATATGCAAGATATGCTATGCAAGTTACATGTTTGTTAATATGCAAGTATGTGAATGCTTATGCAAGAATGCGAATGCTAATGCAAGTTATGTGTATGCTTAAATGCATGTTTAACATGTTATGCAAGTTGTGAGAATGCGTATATGCAAGTTCAACATGTTATGCAAGTTATGTGTGCTTATGCAAGTTCATATGCAATAGGTTGTGCAAGTCATGGGTGATAATATGCAAGTTTGGGTTAAATGTAGTTGGGTTAATATATGCTCATATATGCAAGTTGACATCCTCTTAACCCATGACAAAGTTATATGCTAAGATTTGGTTAAAACCCATGATATTTGTGATGGATCTTCCCTTTTTATTTTGTCGTGAAATGAGAACGATTTGCGTGGGGAACGATGGGGTTAATAAATAGGTTAATTAAAGTATGGTTGGGTATGATTAAGCATACCATAAAAAATAAATTAACATAAGTGGGAATTTACCTATTGAGTTAGGTCTACCCCATGGGAATTTACCTATTGAGTTAGGTCTACCCATGTTATGAGAAACTTGATATTAATTAGGGATAATTAATATAAATTATGAGGGTGATTAATTAGGTGTAATTAATCGACTAAGACACGAGGTTGGACTCAGTTGTAGCGTAAAACTGCCCGGAACCAACCGGCTTAACCAGTTGCTACAAATGTTAGCCCAATGTGAGAGGTCTTAGGCACAAACTAAATACGTGATTAATGTAAAGACACGAGGTTAGACTCGGTTATGACATAAGGCTGCCCGGACCCAACCGGCTTAACCAGCGGTCATAAAAGATAGTCTAATGTGAGAGGTCTTTATGAGGATCACGGTCTTAATTAATTAAGAAACACTTAACCGTATAAGCATGTAGTGGGGCATGAGGGTTAAGTGGGTGCCTGGGGTGGCATGTAGAAATTTGGTGGTTGCCTTGGGTGGCAATAGAAAATACGATTAGAATACTTAACCAAAGTGGGACATGTAATTAAACATGGGTAAAGGGTTAAGTAAGTGCTTTGGGCGGCATGTGGAAATCTAGTGGGTGCCTTAAGGGGCAATTGAAATATAATTAAATGACTTAACCAGGATTTATAACATGAAGGTAGACATGATTATTAAAAAGGGTTAAGTGGGATACACTAGATAAGGTTACAAGCTTAGGTGGTAGCTTGTGGGGGCCCATTTCAACCAATATCCCAAACGTATCTTTGTGGGCTCGACCCAAGTCGAGTGACGGGACACGCATATTGGGCTTGACTATAAGAGGCCAAAACGGGTTAGCGGTGGCAACGTAGGACCAACGGGTTTCATATGCGTGTGTGGACCCGGGCTGGTTAGTAAATCGTTGTTGCATCGTGTAGGTATAAAGCCGTGCACCGTTGATATTATCAGGTTGCCACTTTGGGGAAATGATACATCCCATTGTGGGACCAGCACGGATATCTACGTTAGGGAGCCGATCGCTTGGGGGTAGTGGGTACACCTAGTAAAGATAGGGGCAGACGGCACCTATGTAGGGGTAAAAGAAACTACTGGCTAAAAATTACTAAGTACATTTAGTGGGATCAACCTTTAAGTAGGAACTAATCTTGGGTAGGTAGAACTGGTGTGGTGCAGTGTAGGAATTACTCTTGGGTGGATAAGTCTGGGGCGGTGTAATCTAGTAATTATCCTTGGGTGGATAAATGCGTCTTTACGGTGATCTTAGTTTATCCTAAGTTTACCAAGCTGCTTAGTGTAGCCATTCATCCCCAGTCGTTACCGTATATCAACTTATGTCTTCTCTGGTTATTTTAATGATTGTATTGTTAGGGTTATAGGACTCACTCAGACTTATGTCTGACCCCGTTGTTTTTATCTTTTTCCCCCAACCCCAGGTTATTAGAGTGGGCCTGGTGCTAGTGGGCTTTGATCTGATTGCTGTATCTATCCTATGGAGCTTGGACCTCTGAAGTGAAGCCGAGCTTATCTTTCCTTTTATGGCTATTAGTTATGTAGTGGGATTATGTACTTCTATTTTATCAAGATGGATATTATGTACTTGACTCTGGTTTATGGTTTTGTGATGTAACCAAACATGTATTACTTTCCGTTGCAATGAAATGATGATTTAAATTTTCAAGTATTACTTATATCTGTCTTGCTGTAATTTTACTGTTCTATATTCACTTAAAATACTTCACCGAAACTAAGGCATTCCCCTGGTATGAGTGACCTTAGCGGACGTGGGGTGTTACACGTGGTATCAGAGCTTAAGGTTACCAGAACAGATAAAAATTTTAGAAAAACTATTTTTCTAAGAAAATTTTTGAAGGAGTATTTTCAAAAACATGTCTTTTAAGAGAAAAGTTTTTGAGAGAAAAGCATAATCCCCGATAGCCATATCTTTATCTTTCGAATTCTCCGTTTAAATCTCTTTCTCTCTCGGTTTGAGTTTCCCCTCCGTGTGTAGATGATCTTTCTAAGATAGATAAGAATGGGAGACCACTTCAAGGGACTCAGACGTTAGTTGGATTAGAAGTAGGCTCAAGAAGGAGGAGGACTTGTAGTTACCTATTGGATGGACAATGGGAGGAAGGCTTAAATAGTTGTTTGGTTAATGAAGGAAGAAACCTCATTGGTGGGAGGTTGCGAGTGGAGAATGGGAAAACGAAGGCGAGTAGTTATCCTTTAGGAGGAATTGGACATTTTATTAGGATTATCCAAAGAGGCAGGGGCAAGGTACGGAATCTTCTGGAGAATAGTTATATTTCCTCACGGCTAGGATGTCGGATGGGGATAGGACCGTCTAGGTTGGAATTTGGGATTTCTATATTATCTGATTCAAACTTTGTTTGATTCTGACGCATCGAGTTCGTTTATCTCATCATTGTTAGTTGAGTCACTGCACTTAGACACCAGTTTGGTAGATGATCCCTTAGTTGTTTCAAACCCAATTGGGGCTCCATGATGTGTTTGGGTTTGAAAGTTGCAATACTTAGCGTTGAGTTTAGATGTGATGCTTGTTGGGCTTCACGGGCTATGGGTTAGTTTTGGGGGCATGGACTGGTTATCCAGTAGGGGTGCCGTTCTTGATTTTGATGGGAGAGTTGTTAGGCTTATGACCCGCTTGGGTAACACTCTCGAGATCTCTTGTAATCCCATAGAATCTGTTATGCTAAGATATCTAGAATCGCTTGACACGTCGGTCGAGAGTTTGCGATCTGTTAGAAGTGGTCCGGGAAAACTCGGAGGTGTTTGAGAAGGTGAAGGGCTTACCTCCGGAGCGGGAGATTGACTTCCGAATATATCTGGTAAACAATGCCAAACCAGTGACTTGGCCAGTGTGCCACAAGGCTCCTCGTGAGAGGAGGGAACTCATAAGTAAGTAGGCGATTGCTTGAGAAGGGGCTCATAAGAAGAAGTATATCGGAATGGGGTGCTCCAGTAGTTTTGCCACGAAGGCGGATGGGTCCCTCAGACTTTGTGTAGGCTAAAGAGAACTAAATAAACTCACAAAGAAGAATAGACACCCATTACCGAAGATTGATGATCTCTTTGATCAGTTAGTTGGCGCCTCAGTATTTTCGCAGTTGGACTAAGCCACATGGTTTCGTCAGTTGGGAGTGGCTGACGATAGTATAGAGAAGGTTGCCTTTAGGACTCCGGATGGTTTTATGAGTGGCTGGTGATGCTATTTGGTTTGACGAACGCCCCCGCATACTTTGTTGATTTGATGAGAAAGGTGTTTAGAGGGTACCTAAATAAGTTTGTGATGGTCTTTGTGGATGACATCTTGGTCTTTTCTAGGAGCGAAATAAGTTTTCATATGTGCTCAATAGGTTGAGCAAAGCCAGTTATGGGATAAAACGGTGGTTTTGGAGTGAGACTGGCAAGGACATCCAAAGTTGGTCAAAGGCTTAATTGTTTAGCCATTATTATTAATTTTTTTAGTATCATCTCACGTAGGTTGCCTGAACTCGAAGGAGATATCCCTTGGGTGTTTGTCTGATATTGGTTTTGGCCTTTGGGGCTTGCATTTGGGGGATGTCGAATTCGACTAGGGTGGTCTGCGTGAGAGATGGACAGTTGTGTCGATTTTGGATAGGATTCTTAGCATCTTATGAGTTGAGATAGCGTATACCCCTAACAAGGGAAGCATGGTAGCAGACGCCTTAAGAAGAAAAAGGTTGTCCTTGAGTTCATTGATCGATTAAACGACGGAGCTTAGGGTTTATTTCTATGTTTGACTTTAGACCTTCCGTTGACTTTGTACCCGGTTTGCTAGCCTCCTTGGAGGTTAGGCCTACTCTTTTGGAACGGGGTGGCGAGGCACAGCAAGACGACCCACAGTTGGTTGAGCTATGAGAGAAGCTCATAAGGGGGAGGAGTCGTCCAGCCATTTGAGTAGGTACACCCTAGATAGTAAGGGGTGGTTGTGTAGAGACGGTAGACTTTGTGTACCGCAAGATGAGAGTTTGAGGAAGGCTATACTTGATGATACACATCGGTCGAAGATAACCATTCATTCCGGTAGGGACAAGATGTACCAAGACATAAAGCGAGTTTTCTTTTTGGCCAATCTGAAGAAAAATGCGGCCAAGTATGTCGCTAGATGCTTGGTGCGCTAACAAGTGGAAGCGGAGCAGAAGAAACCCGGAGGGTTGCTTCACCCGTTAGAAGTTTCGTAATAGGAAGTGGGATAGTGTCTCATTGGATTACCGAAATCAAGGAAGGGTAATACGGGGATTGGGCTTATGGTAGATAGACTTACTAAGTGTGCCCATTTCATACCCGTGAAGAGCAAGAGGACTGTTACATGTCTAGCTTCAGTTTACCTTCGAAAGATTATTAGATTGCATGGTGTACCTTCCAGCATTGTGAGTGATCAAGATCCTATCTTCACTAGTGAGTTTTGGAAGATTTTGCAAGAGGCGGTAGGGACTCAGTTGTGTTTGAGCACCGCATATCATCCTCAGATGGACGGTTAGACCGAGAGGGTGAACCGTATCTTAGAATATCTTTTGAGGTTATGTATTTTGGATTTTGGAGGTACATGGGAAGAGCATCTTCCATTGGTGGAGTTCGCATATAATAGCAGCTTTCAGTCCAGGAGTGGTATGGCTCCTTTTGAAGCTCTTTATGGAAGGCCTTGTTGATCACCTACATGTTAGTGGGAATCTACGGATAAGATCTTCGTTGGGCCGATGTGATTAAAGAGTCCTCAGAGAAGATTGACTTGATTCAAAGAAGGATGAAAGCAGCACAGGATAGGCAAAAATGTTATGCGGACAAGAGAAGGACGGATCTTGAGTTTGAAGTTGGGGACATGGTTTTATCAAGGTATCTCCGTTGCGGAATGTGGTTCACTTTGGATCTGTTAGGAAGTGAGTACCAAGGTTTGTAGGGCCATTTCCCATTAAGGAAAGAATTGGACAGATGGCATATAAAGTGGAGTTGCCTGACAAACTTAGTGGTGTACCGGGTGTATTTCATGTGTCCCATTTGAGGAAGTACTTACATGAGACCGCTGAGGTGGTAGAGCCGAGTTTGTTTAAAGAAGCAGAGTTAGAGCGCGATGAGACGATTCGACGAGCTCCTACTCGCATCATTGGGTCAGAGACTAGGAAGTTGAGGAACAGAGAAGTTCTGCCAGCTAGAGTGCAATGGAGAGATGACGAAAGAAATGCTACTTGGGAGACGGAAGCGAAGATGCGTTCTTTGTATCCATTTCTTTTTGGAGAGTATGTCTTTTAACTTCTCCTTTATCGCTTGCCTAGTACTTACCTTATCTTTAGTATGTCCTCTCGATTAGTGCTGTTTGACCTTTAGATAGGGAAAACCTATGGTTGAAACATGTGTTTGAGACATGTTATGGTTGATGGATGCAAGTGGATGCAAGTGTTTGCTAGTGGTTGCTCGTGGATGCATATATACACACTCTAGGCACTAGATCGGCTCAATCACTTCATATTGCATATTGCATAAAATTGTGTGTAGTTAGCTATATTTATGGATGTATAATGATTGTGTTGTCATATGGATGATGCATTTTGGTGAATGATTGTGCACTCATATAGATACTGTATGTGTCGATAGGGTTATCTCGCATACATATTGGATACATGGCACTATCATGGTTTGCATATGTTCGTACATTAGATAGGGAACATATACACACACTTTTCGCATATGCTCATACATCATTAGAAATTGTTTAAGGACAATGGATGCTCGTGTTTGATGGGTTGAGTAGATGGTTGTTTGGATGGTAGGATATGCATTCTCCTTAGCTTAGAGATTTCGGGGACGAAATCCTTTAAGGGGGGGAGAATGTAACACCCCGAATTTCAGTTAATGCTAAAATTCACTAATTACAGAATATATAATCTCAGATGTGAGAATTGGGGGAAACAGGCTGCGTCATTGCGTTCGTCTCGGAAAAATACGCGAAATAGAGTCCGAGTTTTCGAAAATCGGAGTCCGTATGGCCCAGTTATGGCCCGATGAAGTTTGCAGAAAATTTGAAACTAAAAACAGAATTAAGAATTTAAAATTCAGATTTTAAATTGGACAGGCGGGGCCAGGCGGGAAGATTCCCGCCCTACCCATGTCGACAGGGCTGTCGACAGGCCTGTCGACAGGGGTGTCGACTTGCCTGTCGACAGGGGCCTGGCGTCCAGTGAACCTGGGTGCACCAGGTTGCACCAGGTTGGGTCTTAGGCTGGCTTAGAGGGCTGGTTCTGGAAGCTTCTTGGATCTGATGGTCCTAATCCTATCTAGGGTTAATCTAAGGGTCTAAAATGCAACCTAATCCTATAAATAACACCCTAACCCTACCCTAATTCATTCATAATTAAATCTTGTAACTAAACTATGGCAAAATGAAACTTGATCATGGCCTCCACAAATCAATGAAGAGGAAAGCAAGCTAATCAACCTCTCTAATCAACTTCTAATCCATTCTAAGCATCTTAATCTTCTTCATTTGGAGTGCAAATTGCTAGTGTGAGTTTCTATCACTTTGATGATCAATTGTTAAGATAAGTAGATTAGGTGTAATGAGACTTATGGTCTTGAATGCGGATTTGTGAGTTTGAATCATTTGTAATGATATGCTAATCTATGTATAATATTAATCCTAGGTTGAATATGTGAGTTTATGCATGTTGAATATGTAAGTTTATGCAAGTTGAATATGAGAGTTTATGCAAGTTGGATATGTGGGTTTATGTATAATAAGTAATTGATTTTATGCAAGTTAAGTATGTGGTTTTATGCATGATGAGTATGTGATTCTATGCATGCTAAGTAGGTGATATTATGTATGATGAGTATGTGATTCTATGCATGCTAAGTATATGATATTATGCAAGTTTAGTATGTGATTCTATGCATGCTAAGTATGTGATAATATGCATGATTAATAAGTTGTTTTATGCATATTTAACAAGTGGGTTTATGCATGTTAAACATGTCCATATGCAAGTTACATGTATGTTAATATGCAAGATATGCTATGCAAGTTACATGTTTGTTAATATGCAAGTTACATGTATGTTAATATGCAAGATATGCTATGCAAGTTACATGTATGTTAATATGCAAGATATGCTATGCAAGTTACATGTTTGTTAATATGCAAGTTACATGTATGTTAATATGCAAGATATGCTATGCAAGTTACATGTTTGTTAATATGCAAGTATGTGAATGCTTATGCAAGAATGCGAATGCTAATGCAAGTTATGTGTATGCTTAAATGCATGTTTAACATGTTATGCAAGTTGTGAGAATGCATATATGCAAGTTCAACATGTTATGCAAGTTATGTGTGCTTATGCAAGTTCATATGCAATAGGTTGTGCAAGTCATGGGTGATAATATGCAAGTTTGGGTTAAATGTAGTTGGGTTAATATATGCTCATATATGCAAGTTGACATCCTCTTAACCCATGACAAAGTTATATGCTAAGATTTGGTTAAAACCCATGATATTTGTGATGGATCTTCCCTTTTTATTTTGTCGTGAAATGAGAACGATTTGCGTGGGGAACGATGGGGTTAATAAATAGGTTAATTAAAGTATGGTTGGGTATGATTAAGCATACCATAAAAAATAAATTAACATAAGTGGGAATTTACCTATTGAGTTAGGTCTACCCCATGGGAATTTACCTATTGAGTTAGGTCTACCCATGTTATGAGAAACTTGATATTAATTAGGGATAATTAATATAAATTATGAGGGTGATTAATTAGGTGTAATTAATCGACTAAGACACGAGGTTGGACTCAGTTGTAGCGTAAAACTGCCCGGAACCAACCGGCTTAACCAGTTGCTACAAATGTTAGCCCAATGTGAGAGGTCTTAGGCACAAACTAAATACGTGATTAATGTAAAGACACGAGGTTAGACTCGGTTATGACATAAGGCTGCCCGGACCCAACCGGCTTAACCAGCGGTCATAAAAGATAGTCTAATGTGAGAGGTCTTTATGAGGATCACGGTCTTAATTAATTAAGAAACACTTAACCGTATAAGCATGTAGTGGGGCATGAGGGTTAAGTGGGTGCCTGGGGTGGCATGTAGAAATTTGGTGGTTGCCTTGGGTGGCAATAGAAAATACGATTAGAATACTTAACCAAAGTGGGACATGTAATTAAACATGGGTAAAGGATTAAGTAAGTGCTTTGGGCGGCATGTGGAAATCTAGTGGGTGCCTTAAGGGGCAATAAATATAATTAAATGACTTAACCAGGATTTATAACATGAAGGTAGACATGATTATTAAAAAGGGTTAAGTGGGATACACTAGATAAGGTTACAAGCTTAGGTGGTAGCTTGTGGGGGCCCATTTCAACCAATATCCCAAACGTATCTTTGTGGGCTCGACCCAAGTCGAGTGACGGGACACGCATATTGGGCTTGACTATAAGAGGCCAAAACGGGTTAGCGGTGGAAACGTAGGACCAACGGGTTTCATATGCGTGTGTGGACCCGGGCTGGTTAGTAAATCGTTGTTGCATCGTTTAGGTATAAAGCCGTGCACCGTTGATATTATCAGGTTGCCACTTTGGGGAAATGATACATCCCATTGTGGGACCAGCACGGATATCTACGTTAGGGAGCCGATCGCTTGGGGGTAGTGGGTACACCTAGTAAAGATAGGGGCAGACGGCACCTATGTAGGGGTAAAAGAAACTACTGGCTAAAAATTACTAAGTACATTTAGTGGGATCAACCTTTAAGTAGGAACTAATCTTGGGTAGGTAGAACTGGTGTGGTGCAGTGTAGGAATTACTCTTGGGTGGATAAGTCTGGGGCGGTGTAATCTAGTAATTATCCTTGGGTGGATAAATGCGTCTTTACGGTGATCTTAGTTTATCCTAAGTTTACCAAGCTGCTTAGTGTAGCCATTCATCCCCAGTCGTTACCGTATATCAACTTATGTCTTCTCTGGTTATTTTAATGATTGTATTGTTAGGGTTATAGGACTCACTCAGACTTATGTCTGACCCCGTTGTTTTTATCTTTTTCCCCCAACCCCAGGTTATTAGAGTGGGCCTGGTGCTAGTGGGCTTTGATCTGATTGCTGTATCTATCCTATGGAGCTTGGACCTCTGAAGTGAAGCCGAGCTTATCTTTCCTTTTATGGCTATTAGTTATGTAGTGGGATTATGTACTTCTATTTTATCAAGATGGATATTATGTACTTGACTCTGGTTTATGGTTTTGTGATGTAACCAAACATGTATTACTTTCCGTTGCAATGAAATGATGATTTAAATTTTCAAGTATTACTTATATCTGTCTTGCTGTAATTTTACTGTTCTATATTCACTTAAAATACTTCACCGAAACTAAGGCATTCCCCTGGTATGAGTGACCTTAGCGGACGTGGGGTGTTACAGATGGTTTATGCAGATTGTGACAATGAACATGCTGGCTAAAAGAGGTAATTGTAGACAGGTTATGAATAATTGGATCAAGAAGAATTAAAATACGCCCGTACCCAGCATCACGGAGATTGTGAATATATTTCCAGTTGGAGTTAATATACCTTGCAGCACGTAAAGTGAGAACCTCATTCAGTTTGGTTTCAAAAATAGTGAGGATACTGAGGTTATATTTCCTAATAAGTAATTTGCATTGGTCAAGTTTCATTTCTTTATGAGCTCCCCTGATGTTCCAGACACAAAGGTTTTGCTGCATTGGGAGACTCAGGAAGTTTGTTGCTGACATTTGCCATCGTCTAGTAGTGACCTTAGGGGTTTCAGCAGCCACAGACTTATTTCTCGAGCTGCTATGAAGGGTCCTTTTTTCTTTACTTGGTTCATAGTGTAGAGAATCTTCTGGCTCTTTATGTCCAAGCAGTGGAGTAATGCTATTATATGGGTGTTCTTTGTTTTTGATGTCCATTATTCCTTTTGCTTTATCTTTCCCAACTTCTTTGTTAACAGGTTGTTTGTCAGGGTCATCATTTAACACAGATACAAGTTTCTCTATTGCTGCAGTCCCATTAGAGCACATTCCTCCAATAGATGGTAAAACTTCCAGCAATAGAGGGTGAAAATCCTGTTGACAATTGCCTTCTGACTCGATGTCTATTATCGTACAATTTGCAATGCTTTCAGTAGCGGCCGGATTAAATTTATTCAACTCTTGTGCCTCTACATTTTTTCTTCTACTATGTTTTCCGAAGCTGCTTCAATTTCTTCAATGACTTTATAGCAGCTTTATTAACCTGACATTAGCCTCATTTTCATTCTTATTTTCATTTCCTTCAATATTAGTTTGCTTCACGCCATCTTGTTCACGAAGGCTGGCAAAACTGTTGTGTGTTGGCAAACCACTTACATTTGGTCCGAGAATTTCCTTCTGCATATTGCTATTCATTTCCATAATGTTGTTCCATTTTGCTTCATTTTCTTTTCATTTTGTATCTCCCCTTCTTCTAACCTCTCATCCACTTAATTTAAAGCCACTTCCCTTCTTCTTTGCCATTGAGTTTTCTTACTTGTATTCCAGAAATCACCAAAGGTGGGTATGTTTTTATATTGTTTGAAGTTGATATTTCTCTTATTCCTTTCAACTCTCTACCAAGGATGAGGCTTGGGGGTCGCTACCTGCTTCTGTCTAGGTGGGTCACTTCTAATTTCTTGCCTTGGTGGAGCAACACTGCTGGATGGTTTGTTTGTTGCGGCTTGATGAACAACATAACTGGTAGCTTTGGAAGTAGTTGCTTGACAATTTGCTCTGGTTTCACCTTGGTTATATGTTTTCGCTTTTCCCGCAGCATCTTGTTTAGCCTTTCTAACTTCACCTCCTTCACAGTTGTCATTATCATGACCAAACACTTCACAACTTGTGCAAACCAAAGGCTTCCAGAGATAGTTTATATATATTCGTTGTGTTCCTTTATCTGGAGTCTTAACAAGGAATTTTTAAACAAGTCCTTTGTTTGGTTTCACTTCAATCAAACACTTGGCGTAAGACAATCGCTCAAGCTTCTCTATCATCTCATCGAGGCATATTAGCCTACCAATTCTACTCGCCAACCAATTGATTCCTGGTAGCACAGGAGAACAATGGTATATTAGTGATTTGTACCCACACTGGCACCGCTTTTGTAGATCCGCAAGCATTACTAACTTGAGCATCGTATGGCTTTATAAAAAATAGCTTGTTTCTAATTATGATGGGATCACCCATTAGATCGTTTTGTCTATCCTCATCATTCGAAAATTGAAAGAGGAAGAGAGTACCATCATATTTCACGCTCATTAATCCCTTTAGGCTCCAGACCGAGTTGAATTTTTGATAAACAACCGTATAAGATAATGTTTCATCAAGGAAGAAGCCAACCAATGATTTACTCCATACTTTAGATCCTGCCTATATAATATCATCAGTGTATTCCATGGCTCCATCAGAAAAGGTGGGAATTATGTCGACTGGTTCAAATTTCCTAGTGTTCCTTGGTAAACGTTGAAGCATTGAAGACTAACGCTTTTGATTCGTTTGAACAAAAGTTGCTTGTGAAATTTTCTCATTGTGAATCGTTGATGTTGATGCTTGAGGAAGAATCGGAAAGGAAAAAAGGTCAGGTGGCACACGAGGTGGAGGAGGAGGAGGTGTTGAGGTTGGTATCTGGTCAAGAGGAGAAGTTTGAGCGGAGGGAGGGAGATAACCATTGAAGAGGAGGCCATTATTTGACCGTTGAAGAGAAATATTGTTAACGAAATATTAAATATATTCTAAGTGAGGGTACACTATTGTTTTCATGGGGTATGCAGTAGCTTAGCTAGACATGTGCCCTGATATTGTATAGGATAGGTTTTCTTAACCATGAAGTATTAGGTTGGCTTAACGTACAGATTAAACATATTTTATATATTCCTTTCCATTTGAATGGTAGACATTCTGTGTTTTGAGTAAAAAGAGGGCATAACTTCTTGACAATCAAGGCAAAGTGACGGCCTTGATATAGTGAGGATACTCAACATCATACAAATGATGTATTTGGGCTGAGTTGTATGTGCATGTAAGCTGAGTGGTTATAAACATGTGTCTGGTTTGAGGTTCTAAGCTAAGGTTAGGCGTTTGTTAGTAAATTTTACTATAGTTTAGTCTGCTGTTTTAAAATTTTAGAGTTATGGTTTTACACACACGAGCCGTAACAGACAAAAATAAAATTTATCATCATGTCCAGCGATGTACCACGATTAGAAAAATAAAATAAAATAGACAAGATAACTTATTTTGTGAAGTCGATATAGGGTGCCACTTACATTATACAAACAGTTGCATATTTTACAAATTAAAAATTAAAGAAAATTCTATAAATTAAATTATCCATACGTCTCAAAAATCTTGTCCAAATTCGAAACCAATATTTAATTATATTAAATAAATCGTTATGGCTTATAAACGATTCTATCACGACTATTTGAAAATTTGAATGGACAAAAATTACAATCTGAATATGAAATATCAAATTTTCACTTCCATTAGAATAATACAGCTTAATAGATTCCAACGTTTCTTGTTTCGAAGAAATCCGACTTATAACGAATCTTGTATAGTTGTTTAAAGTTCAAAACTCAATATTATGAACTACCGCGATGTTACGGACTCGATTATAATTATATTAAAATTAATACATTCAATTGTAGTTTATATAAATTTATTCGTTATAATAATTCAATTCAAGACTGAATTAAATCTATTAAATTGCCCAATTCTCACAATATTGCCAATTCAGCTAATTCCGAATATTTCGGAGTCAAATTTATTAATCCATTATTTATATTAATTAAACAAATCAACATTATTTAAATTCAGACTATTTAAATTATCAAACCACTATATTAAAATAATTAAATTAATTAATTATTATACCGTTTACGGGACGTTACAGGCCCACTATCTTATATAAGTGTATTTGGGACCTTATAGTCCAAGTACCGGCAACAACAACACCAATAGAGCGTGTCAAAGACTTCCAACAGTAACCCAAAAAGAAAAAATAGTACGTTCTACATCGTACGTTTTTCCCAATCGATTCACCCTAAGACAACCCATTCCACGTTAATATAACCTCATGAAAATAGGCTGTAGTTAACTTGATGTAATAAAGCTACGTGTCCCATAACTCGCCTTTTTATACCATTTAAATCTATTTCCAATCCTCAGAAGTGTGAAAATACGTATGTTTTTATATTGAAAATAAGTTCAGAGAAAACATGTTTTAAATCAGTTTTTCGAAAAATATTCAAAATCATTTCCTTTAAAATCTTCCCTCTATAGCAGGGATAATATAGATTTATATTCGTAGAATATTTTAAAACGTACATAGTAATACGTATTGTTTTTGGAAAACACTTGAAAACAACTTTAAAAATGTGCAGGGAAACAACATAAAACTTTGAAATCATACAACAAAAGTTCACCCAAAATAATATCGATTCAATGCTCGAATCATAGATAATGTCCGCACCCTGCAATGGAGTAAATTTCTATTTTCAAACCATTGATCATTACTAAAAAAATAGGCCAAATCTAATCAATAAACCTCAGAAATAAAAGTGCAGGAGATAATGCAAACAGGCCCAGAAAAAAATATCCACTAGAATTCACACTCCATAATCCATACATGAGTACTCTTAGGTGAGAGGTCGACTTCTGGGTCGATCTCTCCACCTCAAAGGTCGACACCTAGGTCGACCTTACTTGGGGAAAACACATGGAGTTCGAGAATGTAAAATTTTAAGCTACAGGTGCTAAAAAGAGTCTCATATCCTGCACTCTAATTCAAGGTGCAAACAACAATAAAATGGAATAAAACTTTGCACGCGCAAAACAAGTTTCCGAACAATGATCGGAACAAGTTTAATAGCATTTCACTGTAAATTTAGGAAGTTATACTTTTTCAAAGTAGGGACTGAACAAAAATGACAAATATATAAAAAAAAAGAACATACAGAGAATAAGATCGGTAAGATAACCCAGATATCCAGATTTCTATCACATGCAACAAGAGTAAACTAGATTGTGTGTGTCGGACAACTCATCTTGACTGGTTTATTAAAGATTTTCTTTATAACAGCTACAAAATGAAAGTTTGCACCATTAACAACTTGTAGGAGGAAGAAATGCTACTATGCAAAGCAAACTTTTTTACTATAAAATTATTTTTTGAATTCCATAAACAAGTTGTTTGATTATTTGATTGGGATTATTTCTTAGCTAGAAAAGAATAAGTTTTCCTATCTTTTGATTTAATATAGGTATGGAGATTAAATTTGGAGCAAGAGGGAAGGGAGGCCATTATTTCCTTCTTCAAGAAATTTGTAAGGAGGAGGAAAGTACCAAGAAGAAGAAAGGTATGTAGTTTTTATTTTCTTTCATTTTATAGGGTGTTCATTTGATTAGCAAATGGGTTTATCCTCTTTACTAAGCCCAAACAACTTAGTTATGCTAATTAATCCCCAATGCACAATGTTAAGTTATTAAAACACATATTAACAACTTAATGCTAGGCTAAGCTCCATTTTTAAATACAACACACATACTCACATCTATGTTTTAAAAACATAGTAGGCCTAATTTATGTCACATTTACACAAAACACAAAAAAATTATTCTTAAATTAAATTTATAAGGATCTCACTTTTTTTTGACAAAACACCCTTAACAAAATATTCTAATATATGTAAATTGTAACAACCTAGAAATTCTGAGCCAATTTGAAATTTTTATTTTGGCGATTTTGATGAATTTTGAATATTTAAAATGATTTATTTTAAATAATAATGAAAAGAAATTTATTTTGAATAGAATTCGAACGTATATATTTATATAGATCGACGTTAGAATATAAATATTTATTTTAAATTATAAAAGGAATTGAAAATGGCGCGGTAGTTCGATAATTCGATTTCTAAGTTCAAATGAATCTACAGGATTCAAAATAAACCGGATTGTAGCGAAACCAAAAATATTAGAATCTAATTGAGAATATATTTCTAACGAATCCGAAAAATCAAAATTTCATAGCGGGGATCAACAGATATGCCCAATTGAAAATTCAGAATAGTCGCTATGGAATTCTGGCCCTTAAAATGGAAATTTTGCAAATGACCTCGGTTTTCGACGAAACCACTTTTGTTGGATCCGGGATGTCAAGTTATTGCTAGATTCCAGTTTTCATAATTTTTGAATTCAATATGTGAGCGTGGTGAAGGAAAACGCGTTTGACCAGTTTTACTTGATTTTAATCGAATGGAAAATGGCCATTTTTCAACCGGTCTCAAAATTCGACGAAATTGGTTTTCTTAGGACCGTATCGTCAATACGAAGCTAGAAAATATTTTTCGGGAATTTTTAGAGTCCGTATGTGGCCCCGGTAAATTGAAATGCACGTTCAAATTCAATATATAGATTTATATTTTAATTTTGATGGAAACTGATCGAAACGATCGAATCAGCTTACGATACATATCCCATTGTGTTCGGAATGGGGGTAATTAGCTATGGACGACAATCGGTGGGTTCGATTTCGAGTTCGAAATAAAAAGTTGCTTTTTGAAATTATAAAATAATTAATTATATATATTTATAAAGCATGGTCAACTCTCTCTCTCTCTCTCTCTCCCTCACTTCGCTCTCCCGTCGTTATCTTTCAGAAAGAAGAAAAAAATGCGCTCCTTCTCCTGCCCGCCACCAGAAGCCACTGCACTCCTCCTCCTTCTCCTCCCCCTCCTCTCCTCCTCCTCTTCTTCTTCCTCCTCTTCTTCCTCCTTCTCTCTCTCTCCAATTTCTGAAACCCTAACCCCCTAAATCAACCCTAGCCGCCAATGCAGTGCACCACCGCGAGCTCGAGCCACCCCCTCTCAGCACCCCTCCACCTCCAGCGCAGCAGCCTCCCTGACCTCTCCTCCAACAACCACAGTAAGTTTTTTTAATATTGAATTAAAAAATCAGTTTTTTTTTATGAAAGCATGATAAAAAAAATCAGATTTTTTATGAAAGCATGATAAAAAAAAATCATTTTTTTATATGAAAGCATGATTAAAAAAAATTAGTTTTTTTATATGAAAGCAAGATAAAAATTAGATCTTTAAAGGATAAAAAGATTAGAATTTTCACTATGAAGATTCGATTTTTAACATAGAAAAGATATGATTTTTATTTATAGAAAGGTAAGATTTTTATTTATAGAAAGGTGAGATTTTTATTTATAGAAAGACGATATTTTTAAACAAGGAAAGATTATATTTTTAACGGTGTAAAGATTAGATTTTTATCGATATAAGAATAGATTTTCATTCGTATGAAGTATAGATTTTCATTTGTATGAAGTATAGATTTTTAATTACATAAAGGTATGATTTCTAATCATAAAAAGATTTGATTTTTGATCATAAAAAGAAGTGATTTTTACGTAGACAATAGCAAATAAAAATGAGATTTTTATATATGAAGTAGCGAAAATAAAAGTACGATTTTTATATATGAAGAGAAAATAAAAATTCGATCTTTATATAAGAAATAGAGATATAAAAATATAATTTTTATATAGAAAGAAGCATTGTAAAAATATATGATTTTTATATATATGAAGTGCCATTATAAAAATGTGATTTTTAAAATATACATCATATTAAAAATGCGATTTTTACTATGAATAACGGGAAAATATCACATTGGAATTTTGTGCAAATCCAAGTCATTCAGAAATGAAACGGCGGAGTAGATCCCAAAGGTGAGAACTCCTCACCATATTTTCTTATACAGTTATTTATTTCATAACTGCATATATGAATTGTTCCCCGTCGTCCACATACCATGGACGACTTGTTTGTTTGATTGTGTTGTGCAAATTGATTGTGATAGTGTATATGAATTGAATAAAACATTCATATGTTGAATAAATTGTTTGAACGATAAAATTCACATTTTTATCGTATATATGAAGTAAATAAAATATTCATATGTTGAATAAATTGTTTGAACGATAAAATTCACATTTTATCGTATATATGAAGTAAATGAAACATTTATATGTTGAATAAATTGTTTGAACAATATAAGTAACATTTTTATTGTACGTATGAAGTATATGAAATATTCATGTTTGAAATAAATTCTGTAAATGATAAAAATAACATTTTTATCATGTATATGAAATAATAAAAATAGTCATATATTGAAATGGAGTCTAGTTTGTTAAAAATAACATTTTTAACACATATATGAGTATATAAAATAGTCATACCTTGAAATAAATACTAGTTCGCTAAAATTATCATTTTTAGCGTATATATGGAATATATAAAATTGTCATGCGATGGAAATATTATTAGTTCGCTAATAATATTATTTTTGGCTTATATATGCGTTGTTTGAAATTATATATGTGTTGAATGAATATATATATAAAAGCGTCGTATGAAAATATATATATGGGTGTTGTATGAAAATATACATATACGATATATTGAACAGGTCATAGCAAGGAGGCTAGAGAAGAGGAATAAAATTGTATGCCCGACAAATAGGTACATATTTACTGTTTTGTTTGGGTATGATGATTTTATGAGCCGATTGGCTAGCCGCTTGGCTTTTTCTTTTTCTTTTGGATTGAAGAAGGCCACGGGAGGCTATATGAAATATCCCGAAGTCCCCTGTGCAGGGGAGGTTATGGCGAAATTTTTCGAAAATTTAGGGTGTTAGCCAAATTTTTTGAAAAAATTAGAAAGTTCTTAGAAACTGAAAAGTTGAAGAACTTGAGCCAGAATAGAAATTGAAATCGTTTTCAAACGATTTATAAAATATGTTTTAAAATGGAAATCGACGAAATATAATATATATATATATTATATGGCCTGAATAGAACACACTGCGCAGCGACCGTTCGCGAATTTCGACCATAGACTTCGAATGGATGTTACGGGAGATTCGACCGTCGGATTCTCCTAAATTCGGAACCGTACGGTTCGTATCGAAAAGAGCTTTCTAACGATTGTCAGAAATTAGAAATCTAACGGTTGGATTTGGAACTATGTCCAAATCAAATTTGGAAAAGGTCGTTGTAAGTGCAGTTCGATGGTCGTTTATGGAAATCGACTGTACGGGCCTTGATAAAATTATTAAAAATATCAATAATTTGTGTAAAATCAAAAGAAATGATTTGAAAAGAATTAAGATGAAAAATTCCATATTTGAAAAGATAAAAATATATTTTTATCGAAATGAACTAGTTATTAACTAGAATTATAATCCGATTATTTTTAAATAAATAATTTGGATTGAGAAATGGTTTTAATTTAACCAGAATTTCCAATATATGAATTGGAATGGATTTGAATGGAAATTATCTTCGGATAATTCTACATTGGGCTCCGTGATTATACGGATATTGTGATGGGAATTTGAAAGATATCGACATCGTTATTCCCGATATGATATCTGTTAGTTTCAGGATTTGATGTTGAATATAAGTCGATACTATCTCTATTAAAAACCTTATATTTAATGTCATATTGGACTAATTGATTGTTTGGATTGTGCTCGACCAGTTTATGAGCAAAATATGCTTTTACAGTTAGCATTGGGTTGGGTAAGAATATCTGTGTGCTAACACCTTGTGAAACACTTCATGATTTGACGATAAGGTGTTTAGCGAGTTGTGTTCATTTCAAATTTAATGAATGATTTTGAAATGATGTTTTTCTTGAGTGAAAAGAAATATATTCCCGATTTTGGATAGGTAATGTTTTATAAAAATGTTTTATAAAACAGAAAGGATTTCGAGGCCTAAACCCGATGATTTCTAAAAGGATTTATAAACGTGTTATGTGTTACATTGTGGTTCATCGCGTATTGATTAGTTGCTAGTGATAACATATCTGTTTAGTGGCGGAGAATTTATTCTCTTGCTTAACACCCTTCTTTGAGATGTACGAGCTCAAAGGTTATGTGATTAATAGTGACTGGTCATATGTGTGAATTACTGATGTGAAGTACTATATTTTGAAAGTACTTGTGATTATTATGTTGTGAAATGATTTTCCCTACTTCGGGATATGAAATGATTTAGTATGTGGTTAAAGATTCGGGTAACCCTGAGACTAAAAGTATGGGTGAGAGGGCGGTGTATGCTCTCCATGTGTGGGAGGTACATCGTCGGTGTAGCACATTTATATATCGAGTTGTTAGGTGCGTACCCTTTTCCTTGTCGATGGGGAGCACGATATTTGGTTGCATACTTGTTTGTATGCATTGTTATGATTTGGAATTCATATTTCCGAACGATTTGATTTGTGATCCCGAAGTGAAATCTACTTTGATATAGAAAGTTAGATATGTATTTCAAATGATTTGAAATAGAAATCGGGAAATAACTCCAAAGGAATAATTTCTGTAAATTGAATTGGATTTAGAAAATCTAAGTGTGGTGATTAATCTAAATGGGTAGATTGGGATATTGCATGTTGATTGATGCATAGTAGATCCATATCTATATTTCTGATTGTTGTTTATATGTTGGTATTCATGGAGGTAAACCCGTTCCGCGTTAGCGGCGTGGTCCTGTGATTTGCCTTATCATTTTATATAAGTTTATAACTGTTTTTGAGTTCTCATACCAGTCCCATGACTGACCTGTAGTTTGCTTTTCCCTTGCAAACTCGGGTGCCCTTATCTTCCACATAGGCAGTCGAGTAGTTTTATTTTGCAGATATATTGAGCAGGATTCTGGATTGAAGCTTTAAGCCGTGTCCAGGCATTTACAGTATTTCGTTGTGTAGTTTATATTTCCGTTGTGCATTTTATTACATTTATGTAAATTTATCTTCCGCTGTGTATTATTTTCGATATACTCTGATATTCTGTACTCTGATGTAACATTATTATGATGTTTATAAAAGTCTTCTGTTATTTGTTCTGATGTGTTGTATACCCAGAGTTAGCATATGCGGGATTCGAACGGTCTTGGTCGATATAGCGATCGATTAGGTCCGAGTGAAATCCGTATCGTTACAGCTGGTATCAGAGCTTTGGTTAACTCAAATCTTTGTGGTACAACTCGTTAGAACAGAATAAAAGACTCATCAAAGGTAGGATTAGTAATATCCTATAGAAGAATCCTCATTAGAGATAGGACCAGTAGTATCCTTGAATGAGAAACTCGTTAGAGATGGGGTTAGAAATGCCCAAGAACTTAAGCCGTAAAGAAAATATTGGAAGTTGAGTTGATTAGTTAAACAATTTTCGGCTTCGTTCCTTTTTGGGGACGAAAAGTTTTAAGTGGGGGAGATTGTAACAACCCGGAAATTCTGAGCCAATTTGAAATTTTTATTTTGGCGATTTTGATGAATTTTGAATATTTAAAATGATTTATTTTAAATAATAATGACAAGAAATTTATTTTGAATAGAATTCGAACGTATATATTTATATAGATCGTCGTTAGAATATAAATATTTATTTTAAATTATAAAAGGAATTGAAAATGGCGCGGTAGTTCGATAATTTGATTTCTAAGTTCAAATGAATGTATAGGATTCAAAATAAACCGGATTTTAGCAAAACCAAAAATATTAGAATCTAATTGAGAATATCTTTCTAACGAATCTGAAAAATCAAAATTTCATAGCGGAGATCAAAAGATATGCCCAGTTGAAAATTCAGAATAGTCGCTATGGAATTCTGGCCCTTAAGAATGAAAATTTTGCAAATGACCTCGGTTTTCGACGAAACCACTTTTGTTGGATCCGGGATGTCAAGTTATTGCTAGATTCCAGTTTTCATAATTTTTGAATTCAATATGTGAGCGTGGCGAAGGAAAACGTGGTTGACCAGTTTCAGTTGATTTTAATCGACTGGAAAATGGCCATTTTTCAACTGGTCTCAGAATTCGACGAAATTAGTTTTCTTAGGACCGTATCGTCAATACGAAGCTAGAAAATATTTTTCAGGAATTTTTAGGTCCGTATGTGGCCCCGGTAAATTGAAATGCGTGTTCAAATTCAATATATAGATTTATATTTTGATTTTGACAGAAACTGATCGAAACGATCGAATTAGCTTATGATACATATCCCATTGTGTTCGGAATGGGGGTAATTAGCTATGGACGACAGTCGGTGGGTTCGATTTCGAGTTCGAAATAAAAAGTTGCTTTTTGAAATTATAAAATAATTAATTATATATATTTATAAAGCATGGTCAACTCTCTCTCTCCCCCTCACTTCTCTCTCCCGTCGTTATCTTTCAAAAAGAAGAAAAAAATGCGCTCCTTCTCCTGCCCGCCACCAGAAGCCGCCGCACTCCTCCTCCCCCTCCTCTCCTCCTCCTCTTCTTCTTCCTCCTCTTCCTCCCCCTTCTCTCTCTCTCCAATTTCTGAAAACCTAACCCCCTAAATCAACCCTGCCTGCCAATGCAGTTCACCACCGCGAGCTCGAGCCACCCCCTCTCAGCACCCCTCCACCTCCAACGCAGTAGCCTCCCTGACCTCTCCTCCAACAACCACAGTAAGTTTTTTTAATATTGAATCAAAAAATCAGTTTTTTTTATGAAAGCATGGTAAAAAAATCAGTTTTTTTTAATGAAAGCATGATAAAAAAAATCAATTTTTTTAATGAAAGCATGATTAAAAAAAATCAGTTTTCTAATGAAAGCATGATAAAAAAAATCATTTTTTTATATGAAAGCATGATAAAAAAAATTAGTTTTTTTATATGAAAGCAAGATAAAAATTAGATCTTTAAAGGATAAAAAGATTAGAATTTTCACTATAAAGATTCGATTTTTAATATAGAAAAGATATGATTTTTATTTATAGAAAGGTAAGATTTTTATTTATAGAAAGGTGAGATTTTTATTTATAGAAAGGCGAGAATTTTAATCAAGGAAATATTATATTTTTAACGGTGTAAAGATTAGATTTTTATCGATATAAGAATAGATTTTCATTCGTATGAAGTATAGATTTTCATTCGTATGAAGTATAGATTTTTAATTACATAAAGGTATGATTTCTAATCATAAAAATATTTGATTTTTGATCATAAAAAGATGTGATTTTTAAGTAGACAACAGCAAATAAAAATGAGATTTTTATATGTGAAGTAGCGGAAATAAAAGTACGATTTTTATATATGAAGCGAAATAAAAATTCGATCTTTATATAAGAAGTAGAGATATAAAAGTATAATTTTTATATAGAAAGAAGCATTGTAAAAATATATGATTTTTATATATGAAGTGCCATTATAAAAATGTGATTTTTAAAATAAACATCATATTAAAAATGTGATTTTTACTATGAATAACGGGAACATATCACATTGGAATTTTGTGCTAATACAAGTCATTTAGAAATGAAACGGCGGAGTGGATCCCAAAGATGAGAACTCCTCACCATATTTTCTTATACAGTTATTTATTTCATAACTGCATATATAAACTGTTCCCCGTCGTCCACAGACCATGGACGACTTGTTTGTTTGATTGTGTTGTGCAAATTGATTGTGATAGTGTATATGAATTGAATAAAACATTCATATGTTGAATAAATTGTTTGAACGATAAAATTCACATTTTTATCGTATATATGAAGTAAATAAAATATTCGTATGTTGAATAAATTGTTTGAACGATAAAATTTACATTTTATCGTATATATGAAGTAAATGAAACATTCATATGTTGAATAAATTGTTTGAACAATAAAAGTAACATTTTTATTGTACGTATGAAGTATGTGAAATATTCATGTTTGAAATAAATTCTGTGAACGATAAAAATAACATTTTTTCATGTATATGAAATAATAAAAATAGTCATATATTGAAATGGAGTCTAGTTTGTTAAAAATAACATTTTTAACACATATATGAGTATATAAAATAGTCATACCTTGAAATAGATACTAGTTCGCTAAAATTATCATTTTTAGCGTATATATGGAATATATAAAATTGTCATGCGATGGAAATATTATTAGTTTGCTAATAATATTATTTTTGGCTTATATATGCGTTGTGTGAAATTATATATGCGTTGAATGAATATATATAAAAGCGTCGTATGAAAATATATATATATGGGTGTTGTATGAAAATATACGTATACGATATATTGAACAGGTCATAGCAAGGAGGCTAGAGAAGAGGAATAAAATTGTATGCCCGACAAATAGGTACATATTTACTGTTTTGTTTGGGTATAATGATTTTATGAGCCGATTGGCTAGACGCTTGGCTTTTTCTTTTTCTTTTGGATTGAAGAAGGCCATGGGAGGCTATACGAAATATCCCGAAGTCCCCGATGTAGGGGAGGTTATGGCGAAATATTTCGAAAATTTAGGGTGTTAGCCAAATTTTTTGAAAAAATTTGAAAGTTCTTAGAAACTGAAAAGTTGAAGAACTTGAGCCAGAATAGAAATTGAAATCGTTTTCAAACGATTTATAAAATACGTTTTAAAATGGAAATCGACGAAATATATAATATATATATATATTATATGGCCTGAATAGAACGCGCTGCGCAGCGACCATTCGCGAATTTCGACCATAGACTTCGAATGGACGTTACGGGAGATCTGACTGTCGGATTCTCCTAAATTCGGAACCGTTGGGTTCGTATCGAAAAGAGCTTTCTAACGAATGTCAGAAATTAGAAATCTAACGGTTGGATTTGGAACTATGTCCAAATCAAATTTGGAAAAGGTCGTTGTAAGTGCAGTTCGATGGCCATTTATGGAAATCGACTGTACGGGCCTTGATAAAATTATTAAAAATATCAATAATTTGTGTAAAATCAAAAGTAATGATTTGAAAAGAATTAAGATGAAAAATTCCATATTTGAAAAGATAAAAATATATTTTTATCGAAATGAACTAGTTATTAACTAGAATTATAATCCGATTATTTTTAAATAAATAATTCGGATTGAGAAATGGTTTTAATTTAACCGGAATTTCCAATATATGAATTGGAATGGATTTGAATGAAAATTATCTTCGGATATTTCTACATTGGGCTCCGTGATTATAAGGATATTGTAATGGGAATTTGGAAGATATCGACATCGTTATTCCCGATATGATATCTGTTAGTTTCAGGATTTGATGTTGAATATAAGTCGATACTATCTCTATTAAAAACCTTATATTTAATGTCAAATTGGACTGATTGATTGTTTGGATTGTGCTCGACCAGTTTATGAGCAAAATATGCTTTTACAGTTAGCATTGGGTTGGGTAAGAATATCTGTGTGCTAACACCTTGTGAAACACTTCATGATTTGACGATAAGGTGTTTAGCGAGTTGTGTTCATTTCAAATTTAATGAATGATTTTGAAATGATGTTTTTCTTGAGTGAAAAGAAATATATTCCCAATTTTGGATAGGGAATGTTTTATAAAAATGTTTTATAAAACAGAAAGGAATTCGAGGCCTAAACCCGATGATTTCTAAAAGGATTTATAAACGTATTATGTGTTACATTGTGGTTCATCGCGTATTGATTAGTTGCTAGTGATAACATATCTGTTTGGTGGCGGAGAATTTATTCTCTTGCTTAACACTCTTCTTTGAGACGTACGAGCTCAAAGGTTATGTGATTAATAGTGACTGATCATATGTGTGAATTACTGATGTGAAGTACTATATTTTGAAAGTACTTGTGATTATTATGTTGTGAAATAATTTTCCCTACTGCGGGATATGAAATGATTTAGTATGTGGTTAAAGATTCGGGTAAACCTGAGACTAAAAGTATGGGTGAGACAGCGATGTATGCTCTCCATGTGTGGGAGGTGCATCGTCGGTGTAGCCTGCTCCTATGTGGGGTAGGTGCACATTTATATATCGAGTTGTTAGGTGCGTACCCTTTGCCTTGTCGATGGGGAGCACGATATTTGGTTGCATACTTGTTTGTATGCATTGTTATGATTTGGAATTCATATTTCCGAACGATTTGATTTGAGATCCCGAAGGAAATCTACTTTGATATAGAAAGTTAGATATGTATTTCAAATGATTTGAAATAGAAATCGGGAAATAACTCCAAAGGAATAATTTCTGTAAATTGAATTGGATTTAGAAAATCTAAGTATGGTGATTAATCTAAATGGATAGATTGGGATATTGCATGTTGATTGATGCATAGTAGATCCATATCTATATTTCTGATTGTTGTTTATATGTTGGCATTCATGGAGGTAAACCCGTTCCGCGTTAGCGGCGTGGTCCTGTGATTTGCCTTATCATTTTATATAAGTTTATAACTGTTTTTGAGTTCTCATACCAGTCCCATGACTGGCCTGTAGTTTGCTTTTCCCTTGCAAACTCGGGTGCCCTTATTTTCCACACGGGCAGTCGAGTAGTTTTATTTTGCAGATGTATTGAGCAGGATTCTGGATTGAAGCTTTAAGCCGTGTCCAGGCATTTACAGTCTTTCGTTGTGTAGTTTATATTTTCGTTGTGCATTTTATTGCATTTATGTAAATTTACCTTCCGCTGTGTATTATTTTCGATATACTCTGATATTCTGTACTCTGATGTAACATTATTATGATGTTTATAAAAGTCTTCTGTTATTTGTTCTGATGTGTTGTATACCTAGAGTTAGCATATGCGGGATTCGAACGGTCTTGGTCGATTTAGCGATCAATTAGGTCCGAGCGAAATCCGTATCGTTACAGCTGGTATCAGAGCTTTGGTTAACTCAAATCTTTGGGGTACAACTCGTTAGAACAGAATGAAAGACTCATCAGAGGTAGGATTAGTAATATCCTGTAGAAGAATCCTCATTAGGGATAGGATCAGTAGTATCCTAGAATGAGAAACTCGTTAGAGATGGGGTTAGAAATGCCCAAGAACTTAAGCCGTAAAGAAAATATTGGAAGTTGAGTTGATTAGTTAAACAACTTTCGACTTCGTTCCTTTTCGGGGACGAAAAGTTTTAAGTGGGGGAGATTGTAACAACCCGGAAATTCTGAGCCAATTTGAAATTTTTATTTTGGCGATTTTGATGAATTTTGAATATTTAAAATGATTTATTTTAAATAATAATGACAAGAAATTTATTTTGAATAGAATTCAAACGTATATATTTATATAGATCGTCGTTAGAATATAAATATTTATTTTAAATTATAAAAGGAATTGAAAATGGCGCGGTAGTTCGATAATTCGATTTCTATGTTCAAATGAATGTGCAGGATTCCAAATAAACCGGATTTTAGCGAAACCAAAAATATTAGAATCTAATTGAGAATATCTTTCTAACGAATCCGAAAAATCAAAATTTCATAGCGGGGATCAAAAGATATGCCCAGTTGAAAATTCAGAATAGTCGCTATGGAATTTTGGCCCTTAAAAATGAAAATTTTGCAAATGACCTCGGTTTTCCACGAAACCACATTTGTTGGATCCGGGATGTCAAGTTATTGCTAGATTCCAGTTTTCATAATTTTTGAATTCAATATGTGAGCGTGGCGAAGGAAAACGCGTTTGACCAGTTTTAGTTGATTTTAATCGACTGGAAAATGGTCATTTTTCAAACGGTCTCAAAATTCGTCGAAATTAGTTTTGTTAGGATCGTATCGTCAATACGAAGCTAGAAAATATTTTTCGGGAATTTTTAGAGTCCGTATGTGGCCCCGGTAAATTAAAATGCGCGTTCAAATTCAATATATAGATTTATATTTTGATTTTGACGAAAACTGATCGAATCAGCTTACGATACATATCCCATTGTGTTCGGAATGGGGGTAATTAGCTATGAACGACAGTCGATGGGTTCGATTTCGAGTTCGAAATAAAAAGTTGCTTTTTGAAATTATAAAATAATTAATTATATATATTTATAAAGCATGGTCAACTCTCTCTCTCCCTCACTTCTCTCTCCCGTCGTTATCTTTCAGAAAGAAGAAAAAAATGCGCTCCTTCTCCTGCCCGACACCAGAAGCCGCCGCACTCCTCCTCCTTCTCCTCCCCCTCCTCTCATCCTCCTCTTCTTCTTCCTCCTCTTCCTCCTCCTTCTCTCTCTCTCCAATTTCTGAAACCCTAACCCCCTAAATCAACCCTAGCCGCCAATGCAGTGCACCACCGCGAGCTCGAGCCACCCCCTCTCAGCACCCCTCCACCTCCAGCGTTGCAGCCTCCCTGACCTCTCCTCCAACAACCACAGTAAGTTTTTTTAATATTGAATTAAAAAATCAGTTTTTATTTATGAAAGCATGATAAAAAAATCAGTTTTTTTTATGAAAGCATGATAAAAAAAATCAATTTTTTTTATGAAAGCATGATAAAAAAAATCAGTTTTTTTTATGAAAGCATGATAAAAAAAATCATTTTTTTATATGAAAGCATGATAAAAAAAATTAGTTTTTTTATATGAAAGCAAGATAAAAATTAGATCTTTAAAGGATAAAAAGATTAGAATTTTCACTATAAACATTCGATTTTTAACATATAAAAGATATGATTTTTATTTATAGAAAGGTAAGATTTTTATTTATAGAAAGGTGAGATTTTAATTTATAGAAAGGCAAGATTTTTAATCAAGGAAAGATTATATTTTTAACGATGTAAAGATTAGATTTTTATCGATATAAGAATAGATTTTCATTCGTATGAAGTATAGATTTTCATTTGCATGAAGTATAGATTTTTAATTACATAAAGGTATGATTTCTAATCATAAAAAGATTTGATTTTTGATCATAAAAAGAAGTGATTTTTATGCAGACAATAGCAAATAAAAATGAGATTTTTATATATGAAGTAGCGGAAATAAAAGTACGATTTTTATATATGAAGCGAAATAAAAATTCGATCTTTATATAAGAAGTAGAGATATAAAAATATAATTTTTATATAGAAAGAAGCATTGTAAAAATATATGATTTTTATATATGAAGTGCCATTATAAAAATGTGATTTTTAAAATAAACATCATATTAAAAATGTGATTTTTACTATGAATAACGGGAAAATATCACACTGGAATTTTGTGCAAATCCAAGTCATTCAGAAATGAAATGGCGGAGTAGATCCCAAAGGTGAGAACTCCTCACCATATTTTCTTGTACAGTTATTTATTTTATAACTGCTTATATGAACTGTTCCCCGTCATCCACAGACCATGGACGACTTGTTTGTTTGATTGTGTTGTGCAAATTGATTGTGATAGTGTATATGAATTGAATAAAACATTCATTTGTTGAATAAATTGTTTGAATGATAAAATTCACATTTTTATCGTATAAATGAAGTAAATAAAATATTCATATATTGAATAAATTGTTTGAACGATAAAATTCACATTTTATCGTATATATGAAGTAAATGAAACATTCATATGTTGAATAAATTGTTTGAACAATAAAAGTAACATTTTTATTGTACGTATGAAGTATATGAAATATTCATGTTTGAAATAAATTCTATGAACGATAAAAATAACATTTTTATCATGTATATGAAATAATAAAAATAGTCATATATTGAAATGGAGTCTAGTTTGTTAAAAATAACATTTTTAACACATATATGAGTATATAAAATAGTCATACCTTGAAATAAATACTAGTTCGCTAAAATTATCATTTTTAGCGTATATATGGAATATATAAAATTGTCATGCGATGGAAATATTATTAGTTCGCTAATAATATTATTTTTGGCTTATATATGCATTGTATAAAATTATATATGCGTTGAATGAATATATATAAAAGCGTCGTATGAAAATATATATATGGGTGTTGTATGAAAATATACATATACGATATATTGAGCAAGTCATAGCAAGGAGGTTAGAGAAGAGGAATAAAATTGTATGCCCGACAAATAGGTACATATTTACTGTTTTGTTTGGGTATGATGATTTTATGAGCCGATTGGCTAGCCGCTTGGCTTTTTCTTTTTCTTTTGGATTGAAGAAGGCCATGGGAGGCTATATGAAATATCCCGAAGTCCCCGGTGCAGGGGAGGTTATGGCGAAATTTTTCGAAAATTTAGGGTGTTAGCCAAATTATTTGAAAAAATTAGAAAGTTCTTAGAAACTGAAAAGTTGAAGAACTTGAGCTAGAATAGAAATTGAAATCGTTTTCAAATGATTTATAAAATACATTTTAAAATGGAAATCGACGAAATATATAATATATATATATATATATATATATATATATATATTACATGGCCTGAATAAAACGTGTTGCGCAGCGACCGTTCGCGAATTTCGACCATAGACTTCGAATGGATGTTATGGGAGATTCGACCGTCGGATTCTCCTAAATCTGGAATCGTTGGGTTCGTATCGAAAGGAGATTTCTAACGAATGTCAGAAATTAGAAGTCTGACGGTTGGATTTGGAATTATGTCCAAATCAAATTTGGAAAAGGTCGCTTTAAGTGCAGTTCGATGGCCGTTTATGGAAATCGACTGTACGGGCCTTGATAAAATTATTAAAAATATCAATAATTTGTGTAAAATCAAAAGAAATGATTTGAAAAGAATTAAGATGAAAAATTCCATATTTGAAAAGATAAAAATATTTTTTTATCGAAATGAACTAGTTATTAACTAGAATTATAATCCGATTATTTTTAAATAAATAATTTGGATTGAGAAATGGTTTTAATTTAACCAGAATTTCCAATATATGAATTGGAATGGATTTGAATGTAAATTATCTTCAGATATTTCTACATTGGGCTCCGTGATTATACGGATATTGTGATGGGAATTTGGAAGATATCGACATCGTTATTCTCGATATGATATCTGTTAGTTTCAGGATTTGATGTTGAATATAAGTCGATACTATCTCTATTGAAAACCTTATATTTAATGTCAAATTGGACTGATTGATTGTTTGGATTGTGCTCGACCAGTTTATGAGCAAAATATGCTTTTATAGTTAGCATTGGGTTGGGTAAGAATATCTGTGTGCTAACACCTTGTGAAACACTTCATGATTTGACGATAAGGTGTTTAGCGAGTTGTGTTCATTTCAAATTTAATGAATGATTTTGAAATGATGTTTTTCTTGAGTGAAAAGAAATATATTCCCGATTTTGGATAGGGAATGTTTTATAAAAATGTTTTATAAAACAGAAAGGATTTCGAGGCCTAAACCCGATGATTTCTAAAAGGATTTATAAACGTATTATGTGTTACATTGTGGTTCATCGTGTATTGATTAGTTGCTAGTGGTAACATAGCTGTTTGGTGGCGGAGAATTTATTCTCTTGCTTAACACCCTTCTTTGAGACGTACGAGCTCAAAGATTATGTGATTAATAGTGACTGATCATATGTGTGAATTACTGATGTGAAGTACTATATTTTGAAAGTACTTGTGATTATTATGTTGTGAAATGATTTTCCCTACTTCGGGATATGAAATGATTTAGTATGTGGTTAAAGATTCGGGTAACCCTGAAACTAAAAGTATGGGTGAGAGGGCGGTGTATGCTCTCCATGTGTGGGAGGTGCATCGTCGGTGTAGCCTGCTCCTATGTGGGGGTAGGTGCACATTTATATATCGAGTTGCTAGGTGCGTACCCTTTGCCTTGTCGATGGGGAGCACGATATTTGGTTGCATACTTGTTTGTATGCATTGTTATGATTTGGAATTCATATTTCCAAACGATTTGATTTGAGATCCCGAAGTGAAATCTACTTTGATATAGAAAGTTAGATATGTATTTCAAATGATTTGAAATAGAAATCGGTAAATAACTCCAAAGGAAGTAAATTGAATTGGATTTAGAAAATCTAAGTGTGGTGATTAATTTAAATGGGTAGATTGGGATATTGCATGTTGATTATTGCATAGCAGATCCATATCTATATTTCTGATTGTTGTTTATATGTTGGCATTCATGGGGGTATACCCGTTTCGCGTTAGCGGCATGGTCCTGTGATTTTTTATCATTTTATATAAGTTTATAACTGTTTTTGTGTTCTCATACCAGTCCCATGACTGACCTGTAGTTTGTTTTTCCCTTGCAAACTCGGGTGCCCTTATTTTCCACACGGGCAGTCGAGTAGTTTTATTTTGCAGATATATTGAGCAGGATTCTGGATTGAAGCTTTAAGCCGTGTCCAGGCATTTACAGTCTTCCGTTATGTAGTTTATATTTCCGCTGTGCATTGTATTACATTTATGTAAATTTATCTTCCGCTGTGTATTATTTTCGATATACTCTGATGTTCTGTACTCTGATGTAACATTATTATGATGTTTATAAAAGTCTTCTGTTATTTGTTTTGATGTGTTGTATACCCAGAGTTAGCGTATGTGGGATTCGAACGGTCTTGGTCGATTTAGCGATCGATTAGGTCCAAGCGAAACCCGTATCGTTACATAAATATTGATTAGAAATCAATATTTACCTTTTATATTTTATTTACACCATACTTAAATTTTAAGACACATTTTTCAATAAAATCCACTGTTCATAATAATTCACCAATTTATTACACTTACATATTTAATTATTTTAACACACAAAATTTACATATAATAGAATATCCAAATATGATTTTAAGCACACTTCGTATTTTACTTTGTTGTTTCAACAACTTATTTTTCATTACACAATTTACAAGTCATCGATTGACGTGTTAAAACAACCTAACACTAAATATTGAAAATATATTTTCAGTTAAATATTGATTGCAAATCAATATTTTGTATTTTCAATATTCATTGGAATTATCTAAATAAAATTTACAAACACATATTAGAATAAATATCCTGTTATATAAAAAATACTTAGTATGTACCAAAACACATAATTCTGAAGATCACAAATTCTTTACTTGCACATTTCAAAATATTATACATGCTAGGCTCATTACCCGTATTTTATTTCTTCTAAGCTTTGAAATATAGAAAACACACCATTAATAACCCGTTGTTTTGATACTTTGGAACAATTTAATGAATTTAGCATCCTTTTAGGAGTTAGGAGGTCACCAATGACCATAAATCAAACCTATCCAATTTTTATAGTGAAATTGTAAGCTATTCAAGGAGTACCTACCAATTCATTTCTTGAACCAATATGTAACGACTCGAAAAGTTAAGATCTTGATTATCGATACTAATACATATTCTGTATCACATATCGACTAATCAAACATCGGAAATTAACAGATCGTTAATAGAAAGAACTTAGAGGATGAGAAATAGAAAGAAAGAAAGTTAGAGTAGAAGAAAAAGAAGAACTGAATACAACAGAATCAGAGTATAACGAATCTCACTGTGGAACTGAATAAAATATATTATATAACATCTTGAAATACAAAACTGTATTTACTTACATACATCATCAGAGTACAACTCATACACAACACAGCGAAAATAAACTCAATATATCTAATGTTGAAGCTTCCTGCTCCGAGCTCCTTCAAGTAAATCTGTAAAATTCTGAAACCACTTGACAGCCCATACAAATTTAGGCACCCAAGAGTTTAGGGAAAACACAGTAAAAATAAACTCTAGGTCAGTCATGGGACTGGTGTGAGTAAATGATTTTAAAACAGCTTGATTTAACGTTCAAAAATCCTTTTGAAAGAAAAGAAAATTGTAAGACCGATCCACACATAAATACGGATGGTTTTTACCTTACGATAACCCAAAAACATTTTTGAAATCATACATATCATCTGATAATATAATAGTGTCTAAATACAAATAAATAGCAATCTAGCGGAACGCTTGCATCTTACGCTCCATGTATATAGTATACAATCAAAACCGCGGGCGCTTATTGGAGATTGGATTCCGACTACGACAGGGTATGGAACCACCTGCCGATAGTGTATCTTTAGAGGGGAATACACTGGGTTCAACAAGAACGTCTTGCAGCCCAGCCCTCACATGACTGACCACTCATTTCGCTTGAGTATATCGAATGAATATCACCAACGGTTGGGATCAGCAACCATTTCTGGAAAAGGGACAGCATCGAATAGATTAAAGAAGGAAATGGAATTTCTCTGGATACGTGATTATACACCCTAATGGGAGCGACCCACATCGTCATGTTGCCTACCCGATTTTGTTCATTTCCTGGTTGATGAGGCTTGAGGTTTGAATTTACCTTTACAACATGTGGTCACCAGTTACTTTGAATGCCACATTGTCAGATCCGTCAAATCACTAATTGACGTCCACAAATATACTCTGGATGTAAAAGAAGTGCCCTTCTTTGCCATCAACTCGGTATATTTGTAAAAATCAACGTACATGGTTTTTAGGAAATACTCTGTCAGACATTCGTCCATACAATTCATCTAGGATCAGGATGAACTGAAGGTACTCTCCTACTGCATCCAACATAGGAATCACCCCATGGATCAATAGCGAATAGTCTTTGCAAATCCGAAGATTTCAATTACGAAAGAATCACAAGTTAGAATAACTCAGGTGGCCACCAGAGTTTTTAACAAGTAGTTATTCCGATCATGAAGATCTACGGTCTTCAATTTCGCCATTGGTATAAGTAACCTGCAATTTAGTTTACGAAAAGCCAGTTCGAAGTGGTTTTGGGTCTAGCTCCCATCCCGGTCTCTTTGAACTAACACGTAGGGAATATTTCTTTGATAGTCGGTGTTTTAACTATCAAATTTAAGTGGTGCAGATAAATAAACAATTTATACAAATTATTTTATAATCAATATAATTTCCATGGCAGGTTTATTCACATTAATTAACTCGTACAGGTTTCAATTCTAATTTCAGAACAATAATTAACGTCAGACAATTAAATAAAATAAACATGTCACCCTTTTATTTTAATAATCTAGATTTGATTGATCACTTCACATAATTCACAACATTCATTTATTACAATAATAACATTCAAAGATGATTCAACATTTAGATTCCCAACTAATAACAGTTCGGAATGTGGGATCCTGATTACAACTAATTTTCCTCATATTTATTCCAAACTCATTGGATATAAATATGCTAATTTTATATAAACCTCCCCTCTATTTCCGACAAATCCAAATATCAAATATTTGGGCTTTAAACTTCAGTTCACACGACGACGTCTATTTTCGTAACTACAAAAGAGCTCCACGATCCTTTGTTTTATTTCCTTTTATTAAAACAATCTAATTTAAACTTGATTAGTTTATATAAATCAAACTTCAGATTTTAGAACAGTAATCAGCACATGATTAAAGTCCAATAAAATATGTCAACGTTTTGTTTTACTAATTTAGATTCAAATTATACAATGGCATAACAGATAATTAACAAAAATTAATGATCACAACATATACAATAAAAAAATGATTTAACGTTTATTTTCAAACTTAATAATAGTTTGAAATATACGATCTCGGGTGACAATTTATTTCACATTACATTTATTCCCATTAATTTCTTTTTATTACTCTTTTATTCTGATTTCTTTAGAATATAAGTGAATACATAAATATAGAAGACTCAAACTAAATCTAAGATGATGACATGTAATTCTGTAATTATGATAATTTGACGGCTTCTCGATCCTTTCTCCTTGTTTTATCTCTTATTTACTTCCATTAAAACAACCTTTTACTAATATATGTATTTCTTTTTGGGCCAAAGCCCAATGCCCACCGTCCTGCACATACCAAACGTTTGCACGCTTCCCCCTTCAAACCTTCTACTGCCTATCCTTACGTCCTATATATATTTTGTACTGGACGTAACCCAGTTTAACGAAGACAGTCCCAAAGCCAAACATTTTGCATTGGCTACAGCAACACAACAGCTTCCCATCCAAATTCTTTTCTCACTTTTTGTTCCTGTTACCTCATCCTCTTCCAAACGACTCCTCCTTTTTAGTAGTAGATTTAATTTCAAAGGGTTAAACTCCTAAGTCAATAGCTGCCAGCCTAAAACTCATATGTAATTTACCAACCATTACTCTTCGTGTCCCACTCTCATTTTTAAACAATAATACACACCTAAATCTAAACCTTATTTTCTCGGCCATTACTTTACTGCATATATAGCAGTCGAGATATGGTTTATAAAGAAGAAGCAGAACCACACCAAACAAGTAAAACGAAATCACTTCAATCATCCACTACCTTACTACCTCTTCATAGTGCCACTCATTTCCCTTCATACTCACATCTGTTCTCATGCCATAACCATGAATCCAAGCCCAGCTCCTTCCATCAAATTTCCGCATTGCAACAGCACCTCCAAGTCACAAAATCATCAAAACTCCTTCCACAAAAACCACCTGCTGCGCCACCAAAGTTTACCGGACGTCACCATACCCCGATCAGAGATCGGCGACATCCTCTCCCACCCAAACCCACCTGGTGCGTACGCCTGAACCCACTCCACGGCTGCGTAGTTCGTCAATAAACCCATACTCCTCAAATTAGCAGCAAGAACCCATTTCGATCTCAAACACACAACTTACTCATTAAAAAATTATTGTTGTATTTTTCTATACTCTACGATCTCCCAGGCTCCTCCGACTCTGGCGCTTTAACCCACGACTGTCACCATCGTCGGAATTTGCTCGAAATCCAATTATTGGCCAACTCATAAATTCTCATAGCCTAAGTTACTCAAAGTCATAATACGGCCATTAAAATTCATGGTTTCCCATGAAAATCACCATCGTGTAATCAAATCCTAAAATAGCGATATTCGGAAATTCCAGATTTTAAACCTCTTTGCTGTTAACCAGGTATTTCCAGAGATATAAGTTTATTCCATCATATATTTAATCCAAAAGTGATATATATATATATATAAGTTTTGAATCATAGAATATAATCAATCACGGAATAGATTTGTAAAGAAAAAGAATGGTGTTTACTCACCAAAATAATGCCTACTATCATTTGCATTTGTGTTCACTGCCAATGCCCTGTTCTTCTTCCCACTCCTCTGTTTTACTCTACCATACACGCTTCCTTTGCCTCACAATTCCAGTGAACTAGTGAGTGTACTTGTGGGTGTTGTATATGACGTAGTTGAATGCACAATTATATGATTTTTGTTTATGATAACAATCAAATAAATATTATTTTAAAATGTGTTTGTTACTGTACTGTTCTATATATACATCACAGACAGGAATATAATATTTATATTTAAATAGAATACGACTGTACAGACATTCATATATTCATATAGTATTTTATTTAAATTAAATATTATATTTCAAACATTCAAAGAGTACAACTATTTGTAACTCCACTATTTATTCAACTCATAGGAATTTGTATTTGTATATAAACTGAATACAATAGACAAATTTGTTTAAACACAATAAAATATTATTTCAACCAAATTTGTTTATTACATATAATCAGTACAATTCTCTCACAGCTCCTCACTGCATTTCATCATATAATCAGTACAATTCTCTCATAGCTCCTCACTACAGTTCATTCATCACTTATACAATCACTTTTATACACTGACACTATCACTCAGTCGACATTTCAAATATAGACACACAATAACATTGTTCTTGTCTTCATCTTCAATCTTCTATCTTCACAGCTTTCAGTCAGTCATGTCTTCATACCTGTGACAAATAGAAAAACACACACAGTAGACTGCAACAAAAATAAAATTCAATACAACAAATAAAAAATTATTTTTAAATTTTATTTACCTCAGAATTACGGTGTGTTTCTTATTAGTTTTCTAGACTTGGTCTGATATGCAGGGACAGAAAAAATTATCTGATGGCTGCATGTACACATGTGTATAAATATACACGTGTACACTGCCTCGCCAATCAAAAATTAGCGAGCAACTAAGGAGTAGCCACAAAGACCATCTCAACTCAGTGCATATGAATAGGGTCGAGAGCGTGAACAACTCAATCCAACATGAAATCAAAGCAGCTAAATGGTCGAGCAAACATGAGTGATCAAAACAGTGTGGAACAAAAACAATTTCAGGTCCAAGAAGCGAAATGTGACAACATTCAAGAACATAATCAGTTTTTACACATACTTATGATCAGAATGGGCAATACGCTAATCTGGAGCATATGGAAGCATACTCAAGTGACAAAATTAAATGGTTCAGCACATAGTTATGTATGCTAGCATGAAGCAAAGAAAACCAGTGTCATTTACAAAAATAGTTCAAACAAATCAGGTATCATCAAAGTTAGTGTGTACCCAACCAAAAAGGCATGTCAAGACAAGGGTGCAGCCAAAACATGGTCGAGAAAGCATATAATCAAATATATAATAGCAGCTAAAAGCATAGTTCAGCAATACAGGCAAAAGAACATAGACTAGGTCAGGGCAAACATTTCAAGTGAACAAGTGTGCTACACCAATATCAGTTCCAGGTCAGCAAGTCACAGGTCAAAGAAAGGTGAAACAAGGTCATGGTGCACCATACATTGAAGCAGACACAACAAACATGGCAAGTTCAAGAACCACATAGCAGTGAACAAGTGAAAGCGTATACTAGAAATGGTTCAGCATAAGTGAGGTACAAGGTGGCGCAACAGTTCAAGCTCAAGACAAGCTTTTACAGTGCACAAATTCATCTTAGCATGGTGTATGAGAAAACATGACAACATCAATTAAACAATGGGCAGTATACAACTTCAAAACCAATCATAGGAGTTAGGAGAAAAGCTTATGTGAACAACATTTTCAAATAAGCACTGTGAATAAAATTACAAGCATAAATGGAAGTTTACTCAAGGCATACATATATGGACAAGTTCAAAGTGGTGCTATAACACAGTTCAAACAGTGGCAAGGTTCTACATCAATGAAGAAAATGCACAAAGGAGGACAATAGGTGCACGACTAAAATAAGATATAACAGAGCATGGAATTCAAGTGCAAAAACAATAAGGCAAATCAAGTGAAGGATCTGTTCTTTTTCATGAAATAAAAGGTAGCTGTTCGTCGCTTTCCTATGGATCAGAAAAGCGCGAATTTTAACTTAAATACTGCAAGCGTACAGGTGTGTAGCATACAGGTGGAACACAGGGAGGTGTAATTAAAATCAAATTATTTATCTGATCTCTTGGGCTAGTTAGATGAAGCCTGGAGATTTTGTTGAAATAAAAACAAGTTGAAATTGTGAACACAGGATTATCGTTGAATCTAATCAACGATTAATCACTAAAGAAAGTAAATTGCAAAACAAGAATAACAATGCAGAAAATAAAAGTGCAGAAAAAGAAGAACAACAAAAAGTAAATTAGGATTGTTGTTGAAACTAATCAAACGACTAATCACTAACAAAAAAAATGTAAAATACAATTGGTGCTCTTCCAAACTAATTGTGAAGACAACACCGATTGCTAAGAAAGAAAAATGCAAAAATAGTAAAAAAGAAGAACTTTTATTAATGGAGAAGAGAATACAGACAAATGGAGATGGTGGCTACAATGACATTACAAGGGTATTTATAGGATAGATAGCCAAACCCTAACCCTAATTACAAATGATAGATGGGCCTTAGGGAATTCACCAAAAGAGTTTACAATGAGAATCTCAAATGGGTCTTAGTTAAATCTATTAAATCTTTGGCCTTTCTTCTTTTCCTCTTAGTTTTTTTTTGACAAGCTTCCCTTGATTTGAGAAATTCTTGGTCTTTATACCAATCATTTTCTTGTCCAACAGCAACTAGATGTGGCATCTTCATATGCAAATCTTCAAAATGTAAATAGATAGCAATTTGATCTCCAATTCTCTACTTTTCTGATTGCATGCGGGCTAGGTTGGAATATCTGTAAAAGTAACAAAACAATACCCAAGTAATATTTATTTATTTACAAAAGATAAGATATAAGAGCATAAAATAAACACATTTCTATGTTAATCAAATACCCCCACACTTATCTTTTACTCGTCCTCGAGTAAAACAAAAATTAAAAACTAACTAGATAAGTCACACTTTCATAGGAAACACGATTGCATTGAGCGTATGCAACAAGCCGTTAAACCTCTAGGTGCCCTAGTAGGAAGAGTGGTGTCTCGTGAGGGTTTTCAGCGGATACTACCCACAAAATCCAAATGCAGTATGATATGGTTCTAATGTAACTACATGAATGCAATGGACATATGCAAAATAAAAACAAACATGAAAACAAGACTTGTTTCTGAAGTGGTACAACAAATTAAGTTAACAGTTTCTAATCAGTTGATTGTACGTTAAATACCTCAACTTGTCACAAAATTTCAATATAAATCAAGTTTTCAAATGTTAAACTCCAGTTTGGCCAGTTAGTTCGGTCGATAACATATTACAGCCATGAAATAGATTCTTAGTTTGCTTGGCACAGTTTGCAAAGTGGTATTATTATTTTCTCATGTATGGCTAGTCAAATCAATAAGGTCAAGAAGTGTTTGGGCATCATCGCTTATTCTCTATTCCTTTAAAAATTGAAATTTATGATTAAGTACATACACCTAACTTAGAAGACCAAGGTTTACCACTCATGCACTGCCTCGCGGACTAACGGAGAGTGGGTAAAGAGCTTAGCGGATTGTGCAGGCCGACTTTGACTTTGTCAACAACGTGTCGGTAATCCTTAGGTGTCCAATCTCATAAAATGAGACCAAGATATTCCAATGCTGACTTTGTCAACAACATGTCGGATAGAGCTTGGCGGGTTTGCACACCAACGCTTGATATACAAGCAATGTTGGATACGCTTGGATTACTATTATTATTGAATGTATAAGCACAAAAGAGAGTTACGCGAATTCAACTTAACACAACTTAGTTTTAAAGATTCGAAAGCCAATATAAGTATTTTAAGTCCTCCACTTATTTAAACAAAGTCTACAATATAGAATAGATTTCATGGCCATCACCTAAGAATCTCCCAATGTACCGGTTACACTATTATCCCTCAAAATTAAACTTTTCATTATATTTCTTATTTGATCTAAGTTGAGAGAAAAAAATACTATCAACTGACTAAAAATCCTTAACTTATTTTGTTGTATCAATCTAAAATTAGTCATGTTTGGAAAAAAAATGGCATGTTACTACAGTCTAAAATGCATGATGGTCCTATTTACATGGCTGAAAATGAAAAGAAAGAAAAATAAAGAAAAAACGAAAATGAGTGAAATGCAGACTCCTCCCCCCCCCCCCCCCCACACTAGAACTAAACAGTGTCCACACTGTAAACGTTTCCTAAATTTGAAAGATCGTACCCAAAGGTGAATGAGATGCAAAATTATTTGAAGAATGAAATGCAGTCCAGCTATGTGTAAGAATGGATCATATGTACAATGATATATGTGTTTGCGGTGCACGCGATGCAAAGAATTCCACCAACTTTTTCCCCTACACTTGGTTCTAGCCCGATGAGTCCCATTCCCACTGTGTCTAGACATGTTTTCTAACAAGCAAGAGTTTTTGAAAACCATCTCATCTTTATACCTAGATTTATAGTCCAGGAGATAAATATCCAGGGTCGTCCTAACATGAAGTTTTTCAACAAAGCTAACATTCCAAAAATAGTTCATGTGTTCAACAAATTTGTCAGTGTAATTTTACAAAAATTTGTGATCGTATATAAATTCAGTGAAATTTAAAATCCGAGTGTTGTTCAAGACTATGTGATCACATTTATCAAAGTTGTTCAAGACACTGATAATTTCAAGCTCGTTTGAAATTTTCTCAAAGTTAAAATTTTCGAATTTGTGACGTGAATCCACTTCTTCCTCGTTTGGCAATTCATCCTCGTACAATCCAAAAAATTCCTTCTCATTAAAATCCATTTCCATATTTGAATTGAAAAATTCAACATTTTTATTCTATTCAATTTCTAGAATTTCAAGTTCTCTGTAGCCTGAAAGAGAAAGATCAAAATCTGAGCTTAAATCTTTTTCCTGAAAAGAGTTGAGGTCCAAATCATTTACTGAATTGTGAACAACTTCATTTAGATGGTTATTCTCAATTTTGAAAGTTGTTATCTGAAAATTCTCACTATCAGTAAAGAATGGATTATCTTCTGATTCATCGCTTTTTTGAATTTGATTTTGTTGCTCTTGTTGTTCTTTAAAAGATTTCATTAAGCGAAGAAGTTCATCAAACTTTTTATTTAGCCTTTCCGCCCTCTCATCAAAATGACATTCTTCAAAGTCGTTGATTTGAGAGCTCTCGTTTTGGATTTCTAGATTCTCAAAATTATTTGAATTTTCAGAAAATTAAAATTGATATTGGAAATCATTTTGATTAGGTTTGTAACCAAAACTGTTGAAATTCGAGGGACAATTGTAATTTTGGTTAATCTCAAGATGTGCATATGGGTTGTAATTTTCAAAATTTTGGTTTAGAACCCCGTATTGATGTGGATCAAAGCCATATTGGAATTCAAAGCTATTTTGATGTGGATCTGGCCCATAATCGGAATTATTGAAATTTGAACTGAAATCGCAATTTCGATCATATCCATGGTTTTGAAAATGTTGGTCAATTGAAAATTTTTGAAAATTTGTATTGGGCTCACGAAATTTTGGAAAATCTTGCTTCATGAGTTGTATTTCATACTCATACTCTTCAAGAGGACGTCTACTCCGATTATTATCCCACAATTCTCTCAAAGATTTTCTTGAATCGGACATTTGAATGAAATCAAGAAAAAATAGAATTTATTCTCATTTCAAAATAATATAAAATGTCGAGTTGTGCTCTATTAATTAACTGGCTCAATTAGAAGGGGGAAGAGGGTATTATGGCCGTTCACGTATAGTATAAAACTAAGGGATTCAGCCAATGTTTTACGGGTAGTATGCAACCTCTTTTGCTAATAGTTCAATAAATTGAACTACTATATATCCGCGATCCAATTATACGAGACAGTCAACTTCACAAAACACCACTTTTCAATTATATTATTTTGCAGCGTCTATTTTTATTGTTGAAAACAATGAGAGTGATGACAGTAATTATGGAAATTCGTTTCTCACACACAGATTCAATAATATCAGCCACAGAACAGAACAGTCAAACAATAGTAAGTGCAGAAAATTAAAACATTGTACAAGCAAGCCGCTGTCCCTGCAGAAGATTTTTACAAGCAATTTATATATTTTTCAAAACAGCAGAGCACCTGTAGAGTTCAGAAATTTTACACTGGTGGACGGCTGTCCGTCCAGAAAATTGAGTAGCTTGTATGATTAAAATCTCACTGTCTGTAATTTGCTTGACTTCTAAATTCTTGATTTGTTGCTTGACTTCTTTCTCGCTTGGTCTTTTTTTTTTCTTTTTTGGAATGGCTTGCTTCTTCCTTTTATTTAAAAAAAACAAATTGGAAATATAAGAGGATGGAGCCAAATTAAATTAGCGAAATCAATATATGTCGCAACGGCGAACCAAGTGAAAACCAACCCAACAAATCAGCGAACTCAACAAATATATAACCCTAAAACTCAGAGCCACCACAATCGCGAGAATATCTTAGAACACAAAAATAAGCTCAAACGAGAAACAAATAAAATAAAAGTAAAAACAAACTGAAATCCCTCTCTTTTGTTCTCAGTAAACAATGTCAATCTCCACGTCTCTCTCCCCTTAACAAATCTTACTTGCTTCTCAAAAGGGGCCACCGATCAAAATCAGAATAACTTGCCATAAAAAAAATCGAACATACCAAATAAAATTGCACAAAACCATACACCCACACTCGAACAAAACCAGGAAAGAAATCACGTCCCCAAAAAGAATCAGCACGCCCCCTCCATAATTCCGGAAACAAACGAACCCCCGAAAACAAAACAAATCACACTTCCCTTCTTTCTTTTTCTTGAATTCAGGTTCGGATCTATGTCTGGAGTGTGATTTCGGAACTGGGGAAGCCGATCTAGGTTCGGTTTGAACCGACTTACGGGATAAATCTATTTTTTGGAATTTCAATTTGGATGTTGAGGATTTCTCTCGAAGTGGTGTTTGAGAGGGTGGATCTGAACGTTCAGGGGTGGAGATGATCATAGAGGAAGTGGGGCTGGTTATTGTTTTATGAACTTCAACTGGGTTTTCGGGTTTCAGATTTTTCTGTTCGGAGGGTTTCTGATGTGGATTTTGTAATTCGAACAGGCTATGAAAATACAGAATCACGGTATGAGGTGGTTTGAATTGGCTGTTTGGGTATGGTGCGTTGATGATTATGTAACACCCCGCGAATTCTATAACTGTGAAATTCACAAATTAAAGTATAATTAATTTCAAATCAAAGAACTAAGGGAAACGGGATACGCCATTGCGTTCGTCTCGGAAAAATACGCGAAATAGAGTCCGAGTTTTCGAAAAACGGAGTCCGTATGAAGAAGATATGGCCTTCGGAAGTTTCTGAATTAAGTTTAAAATTCGAACAGAATAAAACAGCTCAGAAAAATAAGTTTTAATTCCAAAATCGGGCCCAATTGGCCAGGGCGGGAAAACTCCCGCCTAATGCACCCAGGTCGACTGGGCTGTCGACCTGGTCTAGCCAGGTCGACAGGGCTGTCGACAGGGCTGTCGACAGGCATGTCGACCTGGTCCAGAGCCATGTCGAACCCAGCCCAACCTGGCTGGCCTATTCTATGTTGGTCGATTTTCTGTAGTCTGCTTTGTCATTAGGGCTAGGTGGCAGGCTCTAATTGGTCTCTCTTTCGAATGAATGGCTATGATCAATCCAAGCAACATCAATGGTCCTAATCAGTTCATAACCCCTATAAAAATGACCCTAGACTCAACCCTAATCTATTCATTCAAAAATAAGAACAAGGCCATCATGTTGCTGAGAAATGACTAAGAGTAGCCACCAATTGGAGAGAGGATTAGGAGGCAAATTCTAAAGCATAAAGCAACTTAATCAAATCAATTCAACAAGGAATCGCATCTCCAAATCCCTAAATTGGAGAATTCGCCACACCATTGTAAGTAGAGTATTATTTTGGTATGAACAAATAATTGTGTTGGTTTGTATACTTGATTTGTGGCGATAAAGTAATCCATATTTGTGCGTTACTATGATTCTTATCGATTTGGAATATTGTATACGTTTGGATATTCGCAAAGCATGTTATTCATTATAAAAACTACATGTTTGCGGTAGTTTTATGCAAGTATACGTTTGGAATATTCGCAAATTATGTAATCCATGTTGAAGCTACATGTATGTAGTTGATTAATTGAAATTCATGCAAGTTGGGGTTTTGCTACTATGCCATCATATTGTATATTTTCGTACAAAAATCATTTTGTACATAATTGGAACAGATTTGGGTTATTATAGTTCATATGAAACTATGTTGAAATTTTGGCACCATGATCTATGTATTAAGCCATGCTTTTGTACTAGAAAACCTATTTGCAAACTCATGAATATGACTAGGCTATGATTGATAATTGGCATAATTGAAATCCATATTGTTAACAAGAATTATATGATGACATATATGGTACATAGCTAGGTTAGATTCAAAAATCCCTTTTGCAAGTTTGCATGACTAAAGTAAAAATCATGATTTCATGTTAGAAATATTTATGCCATGGTTATGTGCATAGATTTAAAAATCATGATTAAGTTGAACTATACTTTTGTGTTAATAACAAAAATAAGCACCTTTGTAAACATGTAGTAATCTTATGAACATGATTTGCTTATGTTTGACATTATGCCTAAATAAAAATATAGGTTTATGTTGTAGTTAAGACTAGGTGTCAATAATGATATCCAATTTAGATTCTTAGCTTAACTACAAGTTTACATGCTTTGATTCATGTCACTTATGCTACTATGCAAGTACACCAGTTTCTGTTTTGTAGTTCCAACGTTATGTTGCAAGTTCATGCGTTCACATTCCCCTTTTTTGTATGTAATCGTGCTTTAAGCCTCCCCTTTTCTTATGGCTAAGTTGGGCTTAAAAAGGCTAAGCCCAACATATATATAATAAACAGACGTGTTAAACGGGGGAAAATAACGTTGGGTTAAATTTATTAATAAATGAAAATATAAAGTAGAAGGGCCCAAATTCAAGTATGGGTTGGGCCCATGATTGGTGTAACCTTTACACCATTAACTTAATAATGGGCCGCAAATATTTACATATAAGAAAATAAAGAAGAAAGACAAAATATGTAAATGTAGAACATACGATGTGTTTAACCCGAGGTTGGATTGAGTTGTGATGTAAACCTGCCTGGAACCGCCCGGCTGTCCAGTAGTCACAACAATACCTATCCAATGTGGGAGGTTAAACATGGAGCCCAATAAGGACCCGATGTTAGACTGAGTTGTGGCGTAAGACTGCCCGGAACCAACCGGCAACAGGCAGCCACAACAATACCTGTCTAATGTGAGAGGTCAAGGCTTTAATAAGACAATTAGGGTTGAGTCAGGATTGTTAGGATTAAGTGAACTAAAGACTTAATCAAAATGGAACATGCTAACTAAACGGACTGGTGGGGGTTAGGTTAGAAAACACTTAACCAACTTAGCATGTTGGCTAGAGATAGAAAACCTAGTAACGGGGGACCCTTTTCAGCAGTAACCCTAGAAGGTGTATCAGGATACCCTGAAACTAGGCAGGGTGGGGCACGATTACTGGGCTGATTGTAAGAGGTCAAATCGACGGCGGTGGTGTAGCAGTGTAGGTTCTAACGGGGTGCGGGCGTGCACACACTCCGGCACAGAAAAATAAGGCACTGGACACCAGTAGCATACCTGTGCATTCTAGGATTGTGTCGGGCCGCCACCATGGGACTTGATACACCCCATGGTGGGACCAGCATAGGTAACTACAACATCGGGGGCCGTAAGACACATGTAACTATGCGAGTAGGAGCCGGTCATCATAGAATGGATCCCTTCACCCTGATTATGGGGTGCCAGTTGGAAACTAGTTTATATGGGTTCAGAGATTAACATGGGGTACGATAGTATATTCGACCCTAGACAACTTAACCAAGTTATAGTGCTTTCCCACTTCTTGCTTATACTTATCATACCCAGTTCTTTATTCATAGACAGAATAGTACTAGACTTACTCAGGCTTTATGTCTGACTCTACTTTTCTTTCGTCTTCTTTTCTTCCGTTTCCCCCCCCCCCCCGGTCCACAGGGAGGGGACACTGCAGCTTGACCAGCCTTAACATCCAGCTTGAAGAAGAGAAATGTATTGCTTGGACCTTTTCGTTTTGAACTATGGCTTTGGACAACCACTATGGGGCTTTTGCAGTTTATCTATGTTTTATTTATGCTTCTTTAAATAATGTAATCAAGACAGATTATGAAAGTGTTATGTTATGTTTTGGAAAAGATGTAAGACAATTATGGTGATGTTGTTGTAGCACGTATTTTCTTTTATGAAATAAAAGTTGTTGATTTTCCGCTGTTTACAAATATGTGTTCTTTTATCTGTCTTGTATATCTGTGACTTATACTTATAAACCTCCACCAAAATTAGGGCATTCCCTTTGAGAGTGACCCTAACGGAGGTGGGGTGTTTCACTTGGTATCAGAGCATAGGTTTACCAGATAAGATAAAAAGTTTTGAAAAATTATTTTCAAAAAGGAAATTTAAAGAAGCATTTTTAAAAGAAAAATATTATTTTATTTTAAGAGGCAAAGTCCACTCCCCAAAGCCATAGGTACTATCTCTTATCCTTCGTTTTGAATCTATCCTTTTTGTTTCAGCATGTCCGAAGATCTTAACTTGCCAGAAGGGGTGCCAATACCTGGTTGGTTTAGACGGTTCTTAGAAGCAAGGGCCACTCAGCCAGGTCCTACCATTCCTCCTCCCCCAACTGCCGGAAATCATCCAGCTGCAGCGGCACCTTTTCCTCCACCTCCTCCACGGGGAAACACGTTTGCTAAGATATATAAAGATTTTAAAGCTATGGGAGGAAAGGATTTCCATGGAACTGAGTCCTTCGTGGAAGCTAGAAATTGGCTGAAAGAAACTGAGGACCTATTCATCATCTTTGAGGTAGAGGATAGACAAAAAGTACAATTGGCAGTGTGGCTATTGAAGGGCGAGGCTTCCTACTGGTGGGAAGTCACTAATGCAGAAAGACCAGTGGAGACTTGGGAGGACTTTAGGGCAAGGTTTGAGACTAAATTTCTCTCAGATGCGGAAAGAAGTTTGCAGTTGGAAAAATTCTTATTTCTTAAGCAAGGGGACAAGACAGTCAGAGAGTATGTGAATCAGTTCGATGAGCTGGCTAGGTTTGGGCTTGACCTAGTCAACACCCCGCACAAGAAGGCTCTCCGTTTCGTCAAAGGGTTGAATGAGCCATTACACAGTTTGGCCATGACCCATATACCCATGGGAGCCACGTATGAAAGATTGGTGCAAATGGCATTGCTGAATGAAGAGGATAAGGGCAAGAAGGAGACAAAGGCAGAAAGCTCTCAAGGGAAGAAAGAGGGTTTGCAGCCTAAGAAGACAGACTTTAAGAAGGGCGGGAAAGGCAACAAAGAGAAGAGGAAGTGTAATTTCTGTGGCAAAGTGGGGCACTTAGTAAAGGACTGCCGGAAAAAGAAGGCCAAGGAGAATGGTGGGTGCTTTTCTTGCGGTGAGACGGGCCACAGGGCTAAGGACTGCCCAAAGAAACGAGGACAGGGGCAGAGGGCTGGATCCACCCCAGGGGCACAGGTTCATGTGCTGGAAGCGCCACCTCTGCAACAGCGAGGTATAAATACTTCTGTAGAAAGTGTAGTTTATCTTTATGATCACCCCGTTCGCACTTTATTTGATTCTGGCGCATCACACTCCTTTATCTCGTCTGCTTTAGTAGAATCTCTGCACCTAAAAACTAGTATGGTAGAGGACCCCTTAATTGTTTCAAACCCAATTGGGGGCCCAGCTCATTTGTCTATGATCTGTTTGGGATTGAAAATTTCTATTCTAAGTGTAGAATTTCAATGTAGTGCCTTTGTTTTGGGCTTTTCGGGTTATGGTTTGATTTTGGGTATGGATTGGCTATCCAGTAATGGGGCCATCCTTGATTGTGAGAAAAGGGTTGTTAGGCTCCTAACCCATCTCGGTAATACTTTGGAAATTTCTTGTAATCCCTCGTATGCGGTTATGCTTAGTTATCTTGAATCGCTTGATGCCTCTGTTGAAAATTTGCAATCAGTTAAAGTGGTCCGGGAATATCCGGATGTCTTCGAAGAGGTGAAGGGCTTGCCTCCGAAGCGGGAAATAGACTTCCGCATATATCTTGTAGATAATGCAAAGCCCGTTGCGTTACCCGTTAGACACATGGCTCCACGGGAAAGGAAAGAGCTCAGTAAACAGATTAAAGAGCTTCTAGAAAAGGGGTTCATTAGGAGGAGCATTTCAGAATGGGGCGCTCCAGTGGTGTTCGCTACAAAGGCGGATGGTTCACTCCGTCTATGTGTTGACTATAGGGAGCTCAACAAGCTAACGAAAAAGAATAGGCACCCTCTCCCTAGAATTGACGATTTAGTTGACCAGCTTGTAGGAGCGTCTGTTTTCTCCCAGCTCGATTTAGCAACCGGTTTTCATCAGCTAAGGGTGGCTGAAGATAGCATCGATAAAACGGCGTTCAGAACCCCAGACGGCTTCTTTGAATGGCTTGTCATGCCTTTCGGCTTGACAAATGCACCTGCTTACTTCGTGGACCTGATGAGTAGGGTATTTAGAGATTTCCTCAACAAATTCGTAGTGGTCTTCGTAGATGATATCCTTATCTTCTCAAAGAGTGAAGAGGAACATGCTCAGCACTTAAGGGCAATCATGGAAACTTTGCGAGTCCATCAACTAAAAGCCAAATTCTCCAAATGCCACTTTTGGAGAGAAGAGGTGAGATTCCTTGGGCACATAGTATCCAAACAAGGGTTAGCAGTGGACCCTGCTAAGGTAGTGGCGGTACAGGATTGGAAGACACCAAGGAATGCAACTGAGGTCCGAAGCTTTCTAGGACTAGCAGGTTTCTATCGAAAATTCATAAGGGATTTTGCGAAAATCTCAGCTCCGCTCACGAAATTGACCAAGAAGAATCTAGTGTTCAATTGGGACTTGGATTGCGAGTTTGCTTTCCAACGACTGAAAAGGGCTCTCACAACAGCCCCAGTTTTGACGCTGCCAGATGGGAGCAAGATGTTCACTGTTTATACGGATGCATGTGGGACAGGGCTAGGCGCCGTCTTAATGCAAGAAGGAAGGGTAGTAGCTTATGGCGGGAGGCAGTTGAAAGTGCACGAAAAGAACTACCCAACCCACGATCTTGAGTTAGCCGCCATCGTCTTTGCACTCAAGTCTTGGCGACACTATCTCCTAGGTGAGAAGTTCGAACTTTACACTGACCATAAATCGTTGAAATATCTTTTCTCGCAGAAGGATCTTAACTTGAGGCAACAAAGATGGATGGAGTTTCTTGCCTCGTACGATTTCGAAATCTCCTACACTCCGGGCAAAGGCAACGTAGTGGCAGACGCGTTGAGCCGAAAGAAATTGACCCTAAGCCCGTTGTTTGTTGAAAGACAAAGCCTAGAGTTTATAGCCAGCTTCAACTTTAGGCCTTCCTCCGATTTCGTACCAGGCTTGCTAGCATCTCTCGAAGTGCGCCCAGCTTTAGTGGATTCAGTAGGGACAGCACAACGCGAAGACCCTCAGCTTGTGGAAACAATTGATAGGCTAATTAGGGGTGAGACTTCAAGTCACCTCAACAGATACTCCATCGACGATAAGGGTTTGCTAAGGCGAGACGGAAGACTATGCGTCCCACAGACAAAAGATTTAGTAAAGAAGGTTCTCGAGGAAGCACATCACTCCAAGATGACGATACACCCAGGCGGAGATAAAATGTACAAAGACATAAAAAGGACTTTCTTCTGGAACGGCATGAAAAAGGACGTGGCAGAGTTCGTTTCTAAGTGTATGGTGTGCCAACAGGTTAAGGCGGAACAGAAAAAGCCTGGCGGACTGCTACATCCTCTGGAGGTCCCGCAGTGGAAGTGGGATAGCATCTCAATGGACTTCATCGATGGGCTGCCTAGGTCTAGGAGAGGCAACACTAGCATTTGGGTAATAGTGGATAGGCTTACTAAAAGCGCCCACTTTTTACCTGTCAAAAGTAAAAGAACTGCCTCATCCCTAGCATCACTTTACCTCAAGGAAATCGTTCGACTCCATGGAATACCATCTAGCATTGTTAGTGACCGAGACCCCATCTTCACCAGTGAGTTTTGGCGGAGTCTGCAAGAAGCAGTAGGAACGCAGTTATGCTTCAGCACAGCCTATCATCCCCAAACCGACGGCCAAACAGAGAGAGTGAACAGAGTTTTGGAAGACCTTTTAAGACTATGCGTCCTCGACTTCGGAGGGACATGGGAAGACCACCTTCCTTTGGTGGAATTTGCCTACAACAACAGCTATCAAGCAACCATCGGAATGGCGCCCTTCGAAGCTTTATATAGAAGACCGTGCCGATCGCCCACTTGTTGGTGGGAGTCTACTGATAAGCTCATACTTGGACCAGATATGATCCGAGAGACTTCAGAGAAAGTAGACTTAATACGAAGAAGGATGAAGACGGCCCAAGACAGACAAAAGTCCTATGCCGACAAGAGAAGGACCGACCTTGAATTTGAGGTTGGAGACAGAGTTTTTCTCAAGGTATCACCGCTAAGAAACGTTGTTCGTTTTGGAACCACAGGAAAACTGGCACCGAGGTTCGTAGGGCCATTCCCTATCATCGAGAAAATTGGGAAAATGGCCTATAGATTAGAGCTACCCGAGAAGTTGGCTGGAGTCCACAACGTTTTTCACGTTTCACATCTCCGAAAATGTCTACATGAGTCTGCTGAAGTGGTAGAGCCAAATATCCTCGAAGAGGCCGAAGTGGAGCGCGAAGCAACCATAAGAAAAGTTCCAACCCGCATATTAGGAACGGAAGTGAAGAAGCTACGCAACCGCGAAGTCAGGCTCGTCAAAGTCCAGTGGAGCGACGCCGAGGGAGACGCGACTTGGGAAACTGAAGCTAGAATACGCACTGCCTACCCTTTTCTGTTCGAGGGTACATCCTTGATCTTTCCTTTTCCTTAAGTTGCGCTTTTATCTATCTTTTTAGGTATATTTCCTCGACCTTATCTTTTAGGTAGAAACCCTTTGGATGGAAACATGTAATTGAAACATGTTATGGATGATGGTTGCAAGTGGTTGCAAGTGATTGCTAGTGGTTGCTCGTGGTTGCATATACACACACAATCTAGGTTTTAGATCGGCTCAGACACTTCATATTGCATATGCATATATGTTTACATTCGTATATGGTTGAACTTTAATGTGTTGTCATATGGATGTTGCATTTGTATGAATGATTGTGCACTCATGTAGAATCATGAATAGGAAAATTTGCATACATAATGGATTCATGGCACTTACATAATTCGCATTAAGGAGGTCAACTGAATCAGTAGACCGCCTGATTTTGCATTTGATAAGTACATGGACACACACACTTCGCATATGATCATGAAGCATTAGAAGTCTTTTAAGGACATGGATGCTCGTGTTTGATGGATGAGTAGATGGATGATTGGATGTTAGGATATACATTCCTCCTAACTTGAAGATTTCGGGGACGAAATCCTTTTAAGTGGGGGAGAATGTAACACCCCGCGAATTCTATAACTGTGAAATTCATAAATTAAAGTATAATTAATTTCAAATCAAAGAACTAAGGGAAACGGGATACGCCATTGCGTTCGTCTCGGAAAAATACGCGAAATAGAGTCCGAGTTTTCGAAAAACGGAGTCCGTATGAAGAAGATATGGCCTTCGGAAGATTCTGAATTAAGTTTAAAATTCGAACAGAATAAAACAGCTCAGAAAAATAAGTTTTAATTCCAAAATCGGGCCCAATTGGCCAGGGCGGGAAAACTCCCGCCTAATGCACCCAGGTCGACTGGGCTGTCGACCTGGTCTAGCCAGGTCGACAGGGCTGTCGACAGGGCTGTCGACAGGCATGTCGACCTGGTCCAGAGCCAGGTCGAACCCAGCCCAACCTGGCTGGCCTATTCTATGTTGGTCGATTTTCTGTAGTCTGCTTTGTCATTAGGGCTAGGTGGCAGGCTCTAATTGGTCTCTCTTTCGAATGAATGGCTATGATCAATCCAAGCAACATCAATGGTCCTAATCAGTTCATAACCCCTATAAAAATGACCCTAGACTCAACCCTAATCTATTCATTCAAAAATAAGAACAAGGCCATCATGTTGCTGAGAAACGACTAAGAGTAGCCACCAATTGGAGAGAGGATTAGGAGGCAAATTCTAAAGCATAAAGCAACTTAATCAAATCAATTCAACAAGGAATCGCATCTCCAAATCCCTAAATTGGAGAATTCGCCACACCATTGTAAGTAGAGTATTATTTTGGTATGAACAAATAATTGTGTTGGTTTGTATACTTGATTTGTGGCGATAAAGTAATCCATATTTGTGCGTTACTATGATTCTTATCGATTTGGAATATTGTATACGTTTGGATATTCGCAAAGCATGTTATTCATTATAAAAACTACATGTTTGCGGTAGTTTTATGCAAGTATACGTTTGGAATATTCGCAAATTATGTAATCCATGTTGAAGCTACATGTATGTAGTTGATTAATTGAAATTCATGCAAGTTTGGGGTTTTGCTACTATGCCATCATATTGTATATTTTCGTACAAAAATCATTTTGTACATAATTGGAACAGATTTGGGTTATTATAGTTCATATGAAACTATGTTGAAATTTTGGCACCATGATCTATGTATTAAGCCATGCTTTTGTACTAGAAAACCTATTTGCAAACTCATGAATATGACTAGGCTATGATTGATAATTTGCATAATTGAAATCCATATTGTTAACAAGAATTATATGATGACATATGTGGTACATAGCTAGGTTAGATTCAAAAATCCCTTTTGCAAGTTTGCATGACTAAAGTAAAAATCATGATTTCATGTTAGAAATATTTATGCCATGGTTATGTGAATAGATTCAAAAATCATGATTAAGTTGAACTATACTTTTGTGTTAATAACAAAAATAAGCACCTTTGTAAACATGTAGTAATCTTATGAACATGATTTGCTTATGTTTGACATTATGCCTAAATAAAAATATAGGTTTATGTTGTAGTTAAGACTAGGTGTCAATAATGATATCCAATTTAGATTCTTAGCTTAACTACAAGTTTACATGCTTTGATTCATGTCACTTATGCTACTATGCAAGTACACCAGTTTCTGTTTTGTAGTTCCAACGTTATGTTGCAAGTTCATGCGTTCACATTCCCCTTTTTTGTATGTAATCGTGCTTTAAGCCTCCCCTTTTCTTATGGCTAAGTTGGGCTTAAAAATGCTAAGCCCAACATATATATAATAAACGGACGTGTTAAACGGGGGAAAATAACGTTGGGTTAAATTTATTAATAAATGAAAATATAAAGTAGAAGGGCCCAAATTCAAGTATAGGTTGGGCCCATGATTGGTGTAACCTTTACACCATTAACTTAATAATGGGCCGCAAATATTTACATATAAGAAAATAAAGAAGAAAGACAAAATATGTAAATGTAGAACATACGATGTGTTTAACCCGAGGTTGGATTGAGTTGTGATGTAAACCTGCCCGGAACCGCCCGGCTGTCCAGTAGTCACAACAATACCTATCCAATGTGGGAGGTTAAACATGGAGCCCAATAAGGACCCGAGGTTAGACTGAGTTGTGGCGTAAGACTGCCCGGAACCAACCGGCAACAGGCAGCCACAACAATACCTGTCTAATGTGAGAGGTCAAGGCTTTAATAAGACAATTAGGGCTGAGTCAGGATTGTTAGGATTAAGTGAACTAAAGACTTAATCAAAATGGAACATGCTAACTAAAAGGACTGGTGGGGGTTAGGTTAGAAAACACTTAACCAACTTAGCATGTTGGCTAGAGATAGAAAACCTAGTAACGGGGGACCCTTTTCAGCAGTAACCCTAGAAGGTGTATCAGGATACCCTGAAACTAGGCAGGGTGGGGCACGATTACTGGGCTGATTGTAAGAGGTCAAATCGACGGCGGTGGTGTAGCAGTGTAGGTTCTAACGGGGTGCGGGCGTGCACACACTCCGGCGCAGAAAAATAAGGCACTGGACACCAGTAGCATACCTGTGCATTCTAGGATTGTGTCGGGCCGCCACCATGGGACTTGATACACCCCATGGTGGGACCAGCATAGGTAACTACAACATCGGGGGCCGTAAGACACATGTAACTATGCGAGTAGGAGCCGGTCATCATAGAATGGATCACTTCACCCTTATTATGGGGTGCCAGTTGGAAACTAGTTTATATGGGTTCAGAGATTAACATGGGGTACGATAGTATATTCGACCCTAGACAACTTAACCAAGTTATAGTGCTTTCCCACTTCTTGCTTATACTTATCATACCCAGTTCTTTATTCATAGACAGAATAGTACTAGACTTACTCAGGCTTTATGTCTGACTCTACTTTTCTTTCGTCTTCTTTTCTTCCGTTCCCCCCCCCCCTCCCCCCCAGGTCCACAGGGAGGGGACACTGCAGCTTGACCAGCCTTAACATCCAGCTTGAAGAAGAGAAATGTATTGCTTGGACCTTTTCGTTTTGAACTATGGCTTTGGACAACCACTATGGGGCTTTTGCAGTTTATCTATGTTTTATTTATGCTTCTTTAAATAATGTAATCAAGACAGATTATGAAAGTGTTATGTTATGTTTTGGAAAAGATGTAAGACAATTATGGTGATGTTGTTGTAGCACGTATTTTCTTTTATGAAATAAAAGTTGTTGATTTTCCGCTGTTTACAAATATGTGTTCTTTTATCTGTCTTGTATATCTGTGACTTATACTTATAAACCTCCACCAAAATTAGGGCATTCCCTTTGAGAGTGACCCTAACGAAGGTGGGGTGTTTCAGATTATGTGTGGCTTGCGTTGGTAGGTGAGGAACGTGGTTTTGGCAGGTTGTGAATATATTGAACGGGCAGAAGGCTTGGCACACAGATAATGATTTTGTGGTTTTCGGTTTGACTGGTGATTTCTGGTTGTGCGTTTGTGAAGGAAGGGATGGGTGTTTGGTGTTAGTGGAGATGGGCAATGATGGCGGTCTGAGATTTTGGTGGTGATGATGAATTGATGATAGGGAAGGGGATTTGGTGTTGACTGTCGGGTGAATTGCAGAGGTGTGATGATGAACGGTTATGAAACTGCTGGTGGTAATGGTGATTGGCTAAACTGGGCATGTGAGTTGAGAGGATACAGGTGGAGTGATGATCAAAAGAGGAGAGGGAGAAAACTTGGACGGATGGCTGAAGTGTTTTTGAAATTGTGGGTAGGAGAATTAGGCTGTGGTGATGTGGTTTTTGATGGATCGGGTTTGTGAACTACGGAGTTTGCCTGATGATGCTGAGGGGTTGAACAGGTGGACGCTATTTTGCGAGGTGAATGATGGATGAAGGGTGATGAAACACAGGGTGTGGTGTTCATAAAGTGCGGAAATTTCGTTGTACGGTGGGGAGTTAGGCCTTGTGTTGATGGGGACTGATGAGGTGCACGGTAGAACTTGGTCTGTTTGGTGATGGTGCTGATATAATGGGATGGAGAGGACGGACAGGTGTAACGGTATAAAAAAATTGTTGCTGTGGTAGGGTTGACGTGTATAGAGCAGAAGGCAGTGGAGAATACAGAAGAAAGGAAACAAAACCAGAAAGGAAGAATTTTTTTTTTTTGATTATGTTGAAAAGAGGAAAGAATTTGTAGAAGAAAACGAATAGATTGAGTGGAAAAAAAGGGGAAAGAAATAAAAGAAAAACTAGAAAGATTTTTTTTTTCTCTTGTATAAAAGATTATAGTATCATTGAGAAATACCAAATCAGCCACTCAAGAATTTTTTTTCCTATATATACACGAAAACAAAAGGAAAATATAAACAAAAACTAACACGAATCGGAAATTAAATAAATAATAAAATTTAATCGTTACCTCCCCGGCAACGGCGCCAAAAACTTGTTCGTCGCTTTCCTATGGATCAGAAAAGCGCGAATTTTAAATTAAATACTGCAAGCGCACAGGTGTGTAGCATACAGGTCGAACATAGGGAGGTGTAACTAAAATCAAATTATTTATCTGATCTCTTGGGCGAGTAGACAAACCCTGGAGATTTTGTTGAAATAAAAACAAGTTGAAATTGTGAACACAGGATTATCGTTGAATCTAATCAACGATTAATCACTAAAGAAAGTAAATTGCAAAACAAGAACAACAATGCAGAAAATAAAAGTGCAGAAAAAGAAGAACAACAAAAAATAAATTAGGATTGTCGTTGAAACTAATCAAACGACTAATCACTAATAAAAAAATGTAAAATACAATTGGTGCTCTTCCAAAACTAATTGTGAAGACAACACCGATTGCTAAGAAAGAAAAATGCAGAAATAGTAAAAAAGAAGAACTTTTATTAATGGAGAAGAGAATACAGAAAAATGGAGATGGTGGCTACAATGACATTACAAGGGTATTTATAGGATAGATAGCCAAACCCTAACCCTAATTACAAATGATAGATGGGCCTTAGGGAATTCACCAAAAGAGTTTACAATGAGAATCTCAAATGGGCCTTAGTTAAATCTATTAAATCTTTGGCCTTTCTTCTTTTCCTCTTGGTTTTTTTTTTTTTTTTTTTGACAAGCTTCCCTTGATTTGAGAAATTCTTGGTCTTTCTACCAATCATTTTCTTGTCCAACAGCAACTAGATGTGGCATCTTCAAATGCAAATCTTCAAAATGTAAATAGATAGCAATTTGATCTCCAATTCTCTACTTTTCTGATTGCATGCGGGCTGGGTTGGAATATCTGTAAAAGTAACAAAACAATACCCAATTAATATTTATTTATTTACAAAAGATATGATATAAGAGCATAAAATAAACACATTTATATGTTAATCAGTAGCAAAATCAGTATAACAAAATCAGGAGAAAACAGTTTGGTCAAGGAAAATCAAGTGAAGCATCTTTTTTTTCATGAACTAAAAGGCGGCAAAAATTAATCGAAGAAATCTCCAAAGTAGAGAATCAAGTGTCAATATTATTACTTTTTGAATGAGGACCAATTCAGAAATCTCGAGATATTTTTTCAGACATATATATATATATATATATATATATACACACACACACACGGCAGTTTTAAATCGATATAAGGAAGACCAATTCAAATTCCAAAATTAATCGAAGAAATCTCCAAAGTAGTCGAAGATTTCAAGCCTAAAATATACGTAATATCAGACCAGTTCTAATACGAAATCAGATCACATATTTAAGGATTTTAATCCTATAAATACACCAATCATAATTAGCAGATAACTATCCAAGTTCAAGCAAAATTAAAGCATAAATTCAAATCTAAAATCATACCAGATATCAAAAAAGCGCTTGGTTCAAATAGAAGTGCTTCAACTTCGAGAGTATCACAGGAGAGTGTTGCGGCTTCTAATCAAAATCGAAACCCTAAACCGCAAATTTCCAAATCGTGAAGAGACGAGCACCAGAGATCGAGCAAGAACACCAACGAGATTTCAAGCATCAGAAAGCCGTCGATCGATTTGTGAAATCAGAAGAAACCCTAGAAAATTTCGGAGCCTCAATTTTTTTTAACAACGAAAAGAGATCGGGACTAAAGAGAATGGGTGCATCACTTCAAAGTGGTCGGCCAAGTTAAAAGGGACAAGGATACTTTATTTATTTATTTATTTATTTTTGTCTAGGGTTTTAAACTTTTAAGGGTTTTTATTTCTTGTTCATTTTTCAATTTTCAATTTGTAATCGAATCTATAGTTTTCTAGTTTGTCTCTAAAACTAGGGAAACGAATTACGGGATTTGTAATTCGGGGAAATCTAGTTTCAGGAATGGAAACCAGTGCAGGGTTTTAAGCGTAGGGTTAAGAAAAGTTGGGAGCGAGTGTCGCAAGTTTACAGGGGATTGTAAGCATAGAGATTGTTTTAAACTCCTAATAGAAACCTTGGGGAATGCAGCAGTTGGCAGGGTTTTGCCGAAGCTGGGTATATCTGTGTGTTATTTATTTTCCGTATTTATTTTGATTATTATTTGTGTGGTTATTGTTTAATTAGTCTGCGAAAATCTGCGATAAACCCTATTCACCCCCCCCCCCCTCTAGGGTTACTTTAGATCCTACAAGTGGCATCAGAGCATGTATTTTTTATTTTATTTTAACTCTAGAGTCATGAATCTATCTAATAACGCATTTTCTGAGGGTCAGTCCATAGCTAGGCCTCCAATGTTTAATGGAACTGATTATGCGTATTGGAAAGCTAGGATGAAAATTTATTTGAGTTCAGTCGATTATGATGTGTGGGATATTATTGAAACATAGATCTCCCACTGTTATTGTTAATGGTGTTGAAATTCCTAAATCAAAAGACAGGTTGGATGCTAATGATAAAAAATTATTTTCAACTAATGCCAAAGCGATGAATGCTTTAATCTGTACTCTTGATAAAACTGAATTTAATCTAATTTCTCATTGTGAAACTGCACAGGAAATATGGCATACGTTGGAGGTCACACACGAAGGTACATCTCAAGTGAAGGAATCTCGTCTCGCTCTAATCAGCAATGAATATGAAAATTTCTCTATGCAAAGAGATGAAGATATAAAAGAGATGTATGGACGCTTCTCATCACTAGTCTACAATGCGAAAGCTCTTGGCAAAACCTATACCGAAGTGGAATTGATAAGAAAAATATTGAGAGTGCTACTGATGAATTTTGAAGCTAAGGTGAAGACAATTCAAGAATCAAAAGATCTGAATAAAATAATCATGGAGGAGTTGATAGGAAATCTCATCACTTACGAGATGGAGTTAAAAGCAAGAGAAGAACGAAAGAACTCTGAACCAAAGAAAAAGACGATCGCTCTAAATAATACTGTTGAAAGTGATGATGAAGATTCCATTGAAGAGCTAGCCATGGTTTTGAGAAAGCGGGCCAAAGGAAATTACAAGCCACGAAAGAAGAATTCAAAAACCGACAAGTCTGAAAGTTCAGATAGTTCAGACGATGAAGTGCTTTGCTACAATTCCAAGAAACCCGGACATATCAAACCGAATTGCCCACAACTCAAAAATGAAAAGAAGAAGAAGTTCAGAAGAAAGAAGAAGGATTTTTCTACTACATGGGATGACGAGGAAGGAGAAGAAGTTTCTGAAACTGATGAACAGGAAGATAATTTGTGTCTTATGGCTCAATCTGATTCGGAAGGTAGTGAAGAGGATTCTAGTAAGGAATCGAATTTTATCTATAAAGAATTAATTTTAATGTGTCATGACCTCACAAAAATCATTAATTCTCTTGAACTAAAAGTTAAGAAATTGAAATCTGATAAGTCAAAACTAGTTCAAGAAAATAACAGTTTAGAAAGAATACTTGAAAAAGTTAAGAATTCACCGTTTTCAGAATGCGAAAAATGTCAATTTTTGAGTAATGATCCTTTGAAATTCAAAATAGATTTTGAATTACTCAAAAGTGAAAATGAGAATTTGAAAAACGAAAATCGTGATTTTGAGAAGGAGATTGAAAAGTTTAGAGAATCTAAAAAACTTGATTTTGAAAAGCGAAAACAATTTGAAATTGAAATTTCTAAGTCCAATGCTAAAATCAAAGCACTTGAAAACGAAAATTTGATTTTAAAACAAACAGATGTTGAAAAGAGGAAAATCGCTATTAATCGTTGTTCAAATTTAATGAAAGAAAATAGCGATCTTAAATTTAAAATTCAACGACTTGAGTCAACTTTGACTAAATTTTCTAAAGGAGAGAAATCGTTGAATATGTTGTTAAAAAATCATTTTTTTGTTCAGAATAAAAAGGGACTTGGTTTTGGATTTGACCCAATTGAAAAACAAAATCCTAATGATTTTAAAAATCCTTTAAATGGCTTTGAAATTGATCAAATTGAAATTTTGAACTCTAATAATTTCAAAGGGTTTTTAAATCATGAACGATATGAAAACTCGTTTAGAAACAATTCAATTAAACGAATTTGGATTCCAAAAGATAATAAAATGAATTTTAATAAATCTAAACGAATTTGGGTTCCAAATGGTATGCTAGTGGATAGTAGTGGATTGTTATATAAATGGGTTTGGGTACCAAAACGTGTAAACGAAGATAAGAGTGGTAAAACATTTTTTGTTAGACCACTCGATCCTATAAACATTTAGGTACCGGGGATAGGCTAAGGAACAATTGTGTTTAAAAGATAAAAATTCAAATTGTTCCATTTTATTGAATTGTTTGAAGTTCCTTAGCCATAGATTCAGAGTTGGAGATTCATTGGATCACATCGATTATGGTAAGTCAGGTATGATCTCTAAACTCGTATTTTTATTTCAATTCCTTTTTAGTTTATTTTCCTTTTTAATTTTTATTTCTTTTATTTTCTTTATTTTTTACTTGGCTGATTTTGAAATCATTCATTACTGACTTTTGAAATTCTTGCATTGTAAAAATTTGAATTTTTTAAGTAATTTTAAATAATCATCTTCAGATTTGATCGTTGAATGTTTTTTTGCTTGTTTAAAATTCTCTGAAAAATTCACTTGTGATTCTTGCTTTGAAAATGATTTTGTGCTGCTCTGATAAGAAAAATGATTTAATTCATTTGAATATCTTGGTGATTGGACGATAAATTGAAAAATCAGTGATTAAATATCATTAAATTCCATAGACAATTTAAATTAAATATATAAGTGGTTTTAAAATTGTCTAGGAGCAATCAGCATTAGAAATATTAGATAATTTCATATTCTACTGATTGATTTTGAAACTGATTTTCAAACCTGCATTGATATTTTCAAAATCTCCTTTTGGAATTGATATTTTCAATTTTAAAATTATTTTTGTTTAGTTATTCAAAAATTGAAATTATTGATTGATTTGAACTGTTTTGTGACCCATCAAAATAATTAATAGATTTATGAATTTGTGATGGGTTGTGACTATGGTATAATTCATAACTAGAGGAGATGTTATTTTAAATCTCATGATCATTGGACAGATTTTATAATATCTTTGAATTAAAGCTTATTTCACGACCATCTTCTATATCTACCATATTTCTGTCATTCATCATGGTTTTATTTAATTTGGGGAGTTCTAATTATTTTTGGACTTAAAAATAAAATAAAAATAAATAAATAAATTGTCCTTGGTATTTACTCCCATTTAAAAGTCCTCGCGGTTATGCATGGGTGGATTATCTTAATTTCTACGTGCTTCCATTCTCACTTAAAAGACCTTTGAGCTGTGTATGAATGGAACTCATTAGCAAGGATAATGTTAAGTTACTACTAACCCCATTTAAAAGACCTTTGGGCTATGCGGGGTTAGAAAGTGCTTAATACATTTTTAAGCATATTGTAACACCCCGTGTATTCTATAACCGTGAAATTCATAAATTAAAGTATAATTAATTTCAAATCAAAGAATTAAGGGAAACGGGATACGCCATTGCGTTCGTCTCGGAAAAATACGCAAAATAGAGTCCGAGTTTTCGAAAATCGGAGTCCGTATGCCCAAGATATGGCCTCCGGAAGTTTCAGAATTAGGTTTAAAATTCGAACAGACGAAAACAGCTCAGAAAAACTAATTCAAAATTCAAAATCGGGCCCAATTGGCCAAGGCGGGAAAATTCACGCCCAAAGCACCCAGGTCGACTTGGCAGTCGACCTGGGGCTAGCCAGGTCGACTGGGCAGTCGACCTGGGTAACCCGTGTCGACTGCCAAGTCGACACGGTGTCGACTGGGCTGTCGACCTGGCCCCTGAGCCAGGTCGAACCCAGCCCACCCTGGCTGGCCAGGTCTGTGTTTGGCCGATTTTCTGAGCCTTGCCTTGTCACTAGGGCTAGGTGTCAGCTCGTGATTGGTCTCTCTTTCGAATGAATGGCTACGATTAACCCAAGCTACGTCGACGGTCCTAATCAGTTCATAAACTCTATAAAAATGACCCTAGACTCTACCTAATCTATTCATTCAAAAATAAGAATGAGGCCATCAATTTGCTGAGGAACGACTAGGAGTAGCCACCAATTTGAGAGGCAATTAGGAGACAAACTCTAAAGCATAAAGCAACTACAAGTTAAACTTAAACAAATCAAATCAACGCCTACATCAAAGGAATAGCATCTCCAAATCCAGAATTCAGATTCCTGAATTGAAGAATTCGTCACACGATTGTAAGTAGAGTACTATTCCGATATGAATTAAATAATTGTGTTGATTTGTGTAATGTAAGAAATGGAATTGTGGCGATAATAATCTATATTTGTATGTTGCTTTGATGCAAAACGATTTGGAATGTTGTGATATAACGATTGGATATTCGCAAGTATGTAATTCATGATAAAAACTACATGTTTGCGGTAGTTTATTTGAGATTCATGCAAGTATACGATTGGATATTCGCAAGTATGTAATTCATGTTGAAGCTACATGTTTGTGGTTGTTTAATTGAGATTCATGCAAGTATGTGGTTTTGCTACTATGCCAACATAATGTATATTTTTGTACAAAATCACTTTGTGTGTAATTGGATCAAATTTGGGGTATTATGATTCATATGAAATTATGTTGGAATTGGCATCATGATCTATGTATAAAACCATACTTTTGTATTAGAAACAAAAGTAAGCCTCTTTGTGAACTTATGTTGATTTTATGAATATGACTAGGCTATGTTCGGTATTATGCCTAATTGAAAAACATGTTAGGACTATATTGTTAACAAGAATTATATGATAATATATGTGACACATAGCTAAGTTAGATTTACATTCCAATTGCAAGTTTGCATGAATAAAGTAAAAACCATGATTTCATGTTTAGGAATATTTATGCCATGATTACATGAATAGATCAAAAACCATGATTTCATGTTTGGGTATATTTGTGCCATGATTATGTGAATAGATTAAAAATCATGATTAAGTTGGAATAATTCTAGTTGAACTATACTTTTGTATTAGTAACAAAAGTAAGCACCTTTGTAAACATATAGTAATTTTATAAACATGATTTGCTTATGTTTGACATTATACCTAAGTAAAAATATAGGTTTATGTTGTAGTTAAGACTATGTGTCAATAATGATATATAATTTAGTTAGATTCTTAACTTAACTACAAGTTTACATGGTTTGATTCATGTCACTTATGCTTTATGACCAAAGTATATGTTACCACAATGCAAGTACACCAGTTTCTATTTTGTAGTTCCAACGTTATGTTGCAAGTTCATGCGTTCACATTCCCCTTTTTGTGTATATAATCACGTTTTAAGCCTCCCCTTTTTTTTCACGTGGCTAAGTTGGGCTTAAAAGGCTAAGCCCAACATGTATTATAATAAACGAACGTATTAAACAGGGGAAATAGCGTTGGGCCAAATTAATTAATAAATGAAAATATAAAAGTAGATGGGCCCAAATTCAAGAATGGATGGGGCCCATGATTGGTGTAAACCTTTACACCATTAGCTTAAATTGATTTTGAATAATGGGCCGCAAATATTTACATATAAAAAGAAGAAAGACAAAATATGTAAATGTAGAAAATACGATGTGTTTAACCCGAGGTTGGATTGAGTTGTGATGTAAACCTACCCGGAACCGCCCGGCTGTCCAGTAGTCACAACAACACCTATCCAATGTGGGTGGTTAAACATGGAGCCCAATAAGGACCCGAGGTTAGACTGAGTTGTGGCGTAAGACTGCCCGGACCCAACCGGCAACAGGCAGCCACAACAATACCTGTCTAATGTGAGAGGTCAAGGCTTTAATAAGACAATTAAGGCTGAGTCAGGATTGATAGGATTAAGTAAATTATAGTAATACTTAATCAAAATGGAACATGCTAAACTAAACAGACTGATTGGGGGTTAGGTTTATAAAACACTTAACCAACTTAGCATGTTGGCTAGAAATAGAAAAACCTAGTAGCGGGGGACCCTTTTCAGCAGTAACCCTATAAGGTATCATGATACCGTGAAACTAGGCAGGGTGGGGCACGATTACTGGGCTGACTGTAAGAGGTCAAATCGACGGCGGTGGTGCAGCAGTGTAGGTTCTAACGGGGTGCGGGCGTGCACACACTCCGGCGCAGAAAAATAAGGCACTGGGCACCAGTAGCATACCTGTGCATTCTAGGGTTGTGTCGGGCCGCCACCATGGGACTTGATACACCTCATGGTGGGACCAGCATAGGTAACTACAACATCGGGGGCCGTAAGACACATGTAACTATGAGAGTAGGAGCCGATCATCATAAAATGGATCACTTCACCCTGATTATGGGGTGCCTGTTGGGAACTAGTTTATATGGGTACAGAAATTAATACGGGGTACAATAGTATATTCGACCCTAGACAACTTAACTAAGTTTATGGTGCTTTCCCATTTCTAGTTTATACTTATCATACCCAGTTCTTTATTCATAGACTGAATAGTCCTAGACTTACTCGGGCTTTATGTCTGACTCTACTTTTCTTTCGTCTTCTTTTCTTCCGTTCCCCCCCCCCCCCCAGGTCCTCAGGGAGGGAATACCGCAGCTTGACCAGCCTTCATATCCAGCTTGAAGAGAAAGAACGTATTGCTTGGATCTTTTCGTTTTGGACTATGGCTTTGGACAGCAATTATGGGACTTTTGCAGTTTATTTATGTTTTCTTTATGCTTCTTTAAATAATGTAATCAAGACAGTTATGAAGATGTTATGTTTTTGGAAGTATTGTAAGACAATTATGGTATGGTTGGTGTAACACGTATTTTAATGAAATAAAATTTGTTATTTTCCGCTGTTCAAAAATATGTGTTCTTATATCTGTCTTGTATATTACTGACTTATACTTATAAACCTCCACCAAAATTAGGGCATTCCCTTTGAGAGTGACCCTAACGGAGGTGGGGTGTTTCACATATTTAAAATGTTTAAAATTCATATTCAAATATTCAATTTTATTGAAGGGGCCGGCTATTTGGACACAAAATTAAACACAAAGAAAGAGACACAAGCCCTCCACCATTGGATTTGTTTGTCTTTATGTGGAGAGTGGAATTCATGGGAGGATCCAATGGTTAAGATTCATTGTGTGGAATTTTGTGTCACTATTTTGTGTCTAAATAAAGTTTCCCGTTATTGAACTCTCCTCATTCTATAAAATCCATTATAAATCCATTCATTCTGAAAGTGAAATTTGCTTCTGATTTAAAGATTATTCTGATTTTTGTTTGATTAAGTGGGATTTGCGATATATATTCTCTCTCTGAATTTGGATTTATATATATGATCTAAATTTGTCACTATTTCGATCTCTATTATACTTTTGATGATAACAATAAGGGGAGAATGGTCAAGATTTGGATTAATGAGTATTTAATTCAAAATCATTTTAAGATTGGAAATTAAATATATGGAGGGAGAATGGTCAATTGGATTTCATCATTCATATTATCCACATATATAGGGGGAGTTCAGTTGTAGGGGGAGCATACAAAAAAGGAGTAATATATTTCACGTTTAAACACATTCAAAATCTTTTATTTGTTTGTCATCATCAAAAGGGGAGATTGTTGTATATGATGTAGTCGAATACGCAATTATATGATTTTTGTTTGATGATAAGAATCAAATAAATATTATTTGAAAATGTGTTTGTTATTGTACTATTCTATGTATACATCACAGACAGGAATATAATATTTATATTTAAATAGAATACGATTGTACAGACATTCATATATTCATGCAGTATTTTATTTAAATTAAATATTATATTTCAAGCATTCAAACAGTACAACTATTTGTAACTCCACTATTTATTCAATTCACAGGAATTTTTACTTGTATATAAACTGAATACGATAGACAAATTTGTTTAAACACAATAAAATATTATTTCAACCAAATCCGTTTATTACATATAATCAGTACAATTCTCCCACAGCTACTTGCTACAGTTCATCGTATAATCAGTACAATTCTCTCACAGCTCCTCACTACAGTTCATTTATCACTTATACAATCACTTTTATACACTGACACTATCACTCAGTTGACATTTCAAATACAGACACACACTAACATTGTTCTTGTCTTCATCTTCAATCTTCTGTCTTCATAGCTTTCAGTCAGTCCTGTCTTCATACCTGTCACAAATAGAAAAACACACACAGTAGACTGCAACAAAAATAAAATTCAATACAAACAAATAAAAATTTATTTTTAAATTTTATTTGCCTCAGAATTACAGTGTGTTTCTCATCAGTTTTCTAAACTTGGTCTGATATGTAGGGATAGGAAAAATTATCTGATAACTGCATGTACACATGTACGTATGCACTGCCTCGCCAATCAAAAATTAGCAAGCAACTAAGGAGTAGCCATAAGGACCATCTCAACTCAGTGCATATGGATATGGTCGAGAGTGTGAACACTCAATGCAACATGAAATCAAAGCAGCTAAATGGTCGAGCAAACATGAATGATCAAAACAGTGTGGAACAAAATTAATTTCAGGTCCAAGAAGCCAAATGTGACAACATTCAAGAACATAATCAGTTTTTACACATACTTATGGTCAGAATGGGCAATACACTAAAATGGAGCATATGGAAGCATACTCAAGTGACAAAATTAAATGGTTCAGCACATAGTTATGTATGTTAGCATGAAGCAAAGAAAACCAGTGGCATTTACAAGAATAGTTCAAACAACTCAGGTATCATCAAAGTCAGTGTGTACATAACCAAGAAGGAACGTCAAGACAAAGGTGCAGCCAAAACATGGTCGAGATAGCATATAGTCAAATATATAACAGCAGCTAAAAGCATATTTCAGCAATACAGGCAAAAGAACATAGACTAGGTCAGGGCAAACATTTCAAGTGAATAAGTGTACTACACCAATATCAGTTCCAGGTCAGCAAGTCACATGTCAAAGAAAGGTGAAACAAGGTCATGGTGCACCATACATTGAAGCAGACACAACAAACATGGCAAGTTCAAGAACCACATAGCAGTGAACAAGTGAAAGCATATACTGGAAATGGTTCAGCATAAGTGAGGTACAAGGTGGCGCGACAGCTCAAGCTCAAGAAAAGCTTTTACAGTGCACAAATTCATCTTAGCATGGTGTATGAGAAAACATGACAACATCAATTAAACAATGGGCAGTATACAACTTCAAAACCAATCATAGAAGTTCAGGAGAAAAGCTTATGTGAACAACATTTTCAAATAAGCACTGTGAATAAAATTACAAGCACAAATGGAAGTTTACTTAAGGCATACATATATAGACAAGTTCAAAGTGGTGCTATAACACAGTTCAAACAGTGGCAAGGTTCTACATCAATGAAGAAAATGCACAAAAGAGGACAACAGGTGCACGACTAAAACAAGATATAACAAAGCATGGAATTCAAGTGCAAAAACAATAAGGCAAATCAAGTGAAGGATCTATTCTTTTTCATGAAATAAAAGTTAGAAAAATCAATGTAACAAAATCAAGAGAAAACAGTTTGTTCAAGGCAAATCAAGTGAAGCATCTTCTTTTTCCATGAACTAAAATGCAGCAAAACAAAAAACAGTATGGAGAAATCAAGTGTCAATATTATTACTTTTTGAATTAGGACCAATTCAGAAATCTCGAGATATTTTTTTAGAAATATATATATATACATATATATATATATACATATATATATATACACGGTAGATTTAAATCGATATAAGGAAGACCAATTCAAATTCCAAAATTAATTGAAGAAATCTCCAAAGTAGTCGAAGATTTCAAGCCCAAAATATATGAAATATCAGACCAGTTCTAATACAAAATCAGAGCACATATTTAAGGATGTTAATCCTATAAATACACCAATCATAATTGGCATATAATTATCCAAGTTCAAGCAAAATTAAAGCATAAATTCAAATCTAAAATCATACCAGATATCAAAAAAGCGCTTGGATCAAATAGAAGTGCTTCAACTTCAAGAGTATCACAGGAGAGTGCTGCGGCTTCTAATCAGAATCGAAACCCAAAACCAACAAATTTCCAAATCATGAAGAGAGGAGCACCAGAGATCGAGCAAGAACACCAACGAGATTTCAAGCATCAGAAAGCCATCAATCGATTTGTGAAATCAAAAGAAACCCTAGAAAATTTCAGAGCCTTCATTTTTTTTAACAAAGAAAAGAGATCGGGACTAAAGAGAATGGGTACATCACTTCAAGTGGCTGGCCAAGTTAAAAGGGACAAGGATACTTTATTTATTTATTATTGTTTAGGGTTTTAAACTTTTAAGGGTTTTTATATCTTGTTCATTTTTCAATTTTCATTTTGTAATCGAATCTGTAGTTTTCTAGTTTTCTCGAAAACTAGGGAGACGAATTACGGGATTTGTAATTCGGGGAAATCTAGTTTCTGGGATAGAAACCAGTGTAGGGTTTTAAGCGTAGGGTTAAGAACAGTTGGGAGCGAGTGTCGCGAGTTTACAGGGGATTGTAAGCATAGAGATTGTTTTAAACTGCTAATAGAAACCTTGGGGAATGCAGCAGTAAGAAGGGTTTTGCCGAAGCTGGGTATATCTATGTGTTATTTTTTTTCCGTATTTATTTTGATTATTATTTGTGCTGTTATTGTTTAATTATTCTGTGAAAATCTGCGATAAACCCTATTCACCCCCCTCTAGGGTTACTTTAGATCCTACAAGTGGCATTAGAGCAGGTATTTTTTATTTTATTTTAACTCTAGAGTCATGAATCTATCTAATAACGCGTTTTCTGAGGGTTAGTCCATAGCTAGGTCTCCGATATTTAATGGAACTGATTATGCGTATTGGAAAGCTAGGATGAAAAATTATTTGAGTTCAGTCGATTATGATGTGTGGGATATTATTGAAACAGATTATAGATCTCCCACTGTTATTGTTAATGGGGTTGAAATTCATAAATCAAAAGACAGGTAGGATGCTAATGATAAAAAATTATTTTCAACTAAATCCAAAGCGATGAATGTTTTAATATGTGCTCTTGATAAAACTAAATTTAATCTAATTTCTCATTGTGAAACTGCACAGGAAATATGGCATACGTTGGAGGTCACACACAAAGGTACATCTCAAGTGAAGGAATCTCGTCTCGCTCTACTTAGTAATGAATATGAAAATTTCTCTATGCAAAGAGACGTACATATAAAAGAGATGTATGGACGCTTCTCGTCACTAGTCTACAATGCAAAAGCTCTTGGCAAAACCTATACCGAAGTGGAATTGATAAGAAAAATATTGAGAGTGCTACCGATGAATTTTGAAGCTAAGGTGACGATAATTCAAGAATCAAAAGATCTGAATAAAATAATCATGGAGGAGTTGATTGGAAATCTCATCACTTACGAGATGGAGTTAAAAGCAAGAGAAGAACGAAAGAACTCTGAATCAAAGAAAAAGGCGATCGCTCTAAATAATACTGTTGAAAGTGATGATGAAGATTCCATTAAAGAGCTGGCCATGGTTTTGAGAAAGTAGGCCAAAGGAAATTTCAACCCACGAAAGAAGAATTCAAAAACCGACAAGTCCGAAAGTTCAGATAGTTCAGATGATGAAGTGTTTTGCTACAATTGCAAGAAACCCGGACATATCAAACCGAATTTCCCACAGCTCAAAAATGAAAAGAAGAAGAAGTTCAGAAGAAGACTTTTTCTACTACATGCAATGACGAGGAAGGAGAAGAGGTTTCTGAAAGTGATGAAGAGGAATCTAATTTGTGTCTTATGGCACAATCTGATTCGGAAGGTAGTGAAGAGGATTCTAGTGAGGAATCGAATTTTATCTATAAAGAATTAATTTTAATGTGTCACGACCTCACAAAAACCATTGATTCTCTTGAACTAAAAGTTAAGAAATTGAAATCTGATAGGTCAAAACTAGTTCAAGAAAATAACAGTTTAGAAAGAAAACTTGAAAAAGTTAAGAATTCACCGTTTTCAAAATGCGAAAAATGTCAATTTTTGAGTAATGATCCTTTGAAATTCAAAACTGATTTTGTATTACTCAAAAGTGAAAATGAGAATTTGAAAAACGAAAATCGTGATTTTGAGAAGGAGATTGAAAAGTTTAGAGAATCTAAAAAACTTGATTTTGAAAAGCGAAAACAATTTGAAATTGAAATTTCTAAGTTCAATGCTAAAATCAAAGCACTTGAAAACGAAAATTTGATTTTAAAACAAACAGATGTTGAAAAGAGGAAAATCGCTATTAATCGTTGTTCAAATTTAATGAAAGAAAATAGCGATCTTAAATTTAAAATTCAACGACTTGAGTCAACTTTGACTAAATTTTATAAAGGAGAGAAATCTTTGAATATGTTGTTAAAAAATCAATTTTTTGTTCAGAATAAAAAGGGACTTGGTTTTGGATTTGACCCAATTGAAAAACAAAATCCTAATGATTTTAAAAATCCTTTAAATGGCTTTGAAATTGATCAAATTGAAATTTTGAACTCTAATAATTTCAAAGGGTTTTTAAATCATGAATGATATGAAAACTCGTTTAGAAACAATTCAATTTAACGAATTTGGATTCCAAAAAATAATAAAATGAATTTGAATAAATCTAAACGAATTTGGGTTCCAAATGGTATGCTAGTGGATAGTAGTGGATTGTTATATAAATGGGTTTGGGTACCAAAACGTGTAAACGAAGATAAGAGTGGTAAAACATTTTTTGTTAGACCACTCGATCCTATAAACATTTAGGTACCGGGGATAGGCTAAGGAACAATTGTGTTTAAAAGATAAAAATTCAAATTGTTCCATTTTATTGAATTGTTTGAAGTTCCTTAGCCATAGATTCAGAGTTGGAGATTCATTGGATCACATCGATTATGGTAAGTCAGGTATGATCTCTAAACTCGTGTTTTTATTTCAATTCCTTTTTAGTTTATTTTCCTTTTTAATTTTTATTTCTTTTATTTTCTTTATTTTTTACTTGGCTGATTTTGAAATCATTCATTACTGACTTTTGAAATTCTTGCATTGTAAAAATTTGAATTTTTTAAGTAATTTTAAATAATCATCTTCAAATTTGATCGTTGAATGTTTTTTTGCTTGTTTAAAATTCTCTGAAAAATTCACTTGTGATTCTTGCTTTGAAAATGATTTTGTGCTGCTCTGATAAGAAAAATGATTTAATTCATTTGAATATCTTGGTGATTGGACGATAAATTGAAAAATCAGTGATTAAATATCATTAAATTCCATAGACAATTTAAATTAAATATATAAGTGGTTTAAAATTGTCTAGGAGCAATCAGCATTAGAAATATTAGATAATTTCATATTCTACTGATTGATTTTGAAACTGATTTTCAAACCTGCATTGATATTTTCAAAATCTCCTTTTGGAATTGATATTTTCAATTATAAAATTATTTTTGTTTAGTTATTCAAAAATTGAAATTATTGATTGATTTGAACTGTTTTGTGACCCATCAAAATAATTAATAGATTTATGAATTTGTGATGGGTTGTGACTATGGTATAATTCATAACTAGAGGAGATGTTATTTTAAATCTCATGATGATTGGACAGATTTTATAATATTTTTTAATTAAAGCTTATTTCATGACCATCTTCTATATCTACCATATTTCTGTCATTCATCATGGTTTTATTTAATTTGGGGAGTTCTAATTATTTTTGGACTTAAAAATAAAATAAAAATAAATAAATAATTTGTCATTGGTATTTACTCCCATTTAAAAGTCCTCGCGGTTATGCATGGGTGGATTACCTTAATTTCTGCGTTCTTCCATTCTCACTTAAAAGACCTTTGAGCTGTGTATGAATGGAACTCACTAGCAAGGATAATGTTAAGTTACTACTAACCCCATTTAAAAGACCTTTGGGCTATGCGGGGTTAGAAAGTGCTTAATACATTTTTAAGCATATTTAAAATGTTTAAAATTCATATTCAAATATTCAATTTTATTGAAGGGGCCGGCTATTTGGACACAAAATTAAACACAAAGAAAGAGACACAAAGCCTCCACCATTGGATTAGTTTGTCTTTATGTGGAGAGTGGAATTCATGGGAGGATCCAATGGTTAAGATTCATTGTGTGGAATTTTGTGTCCCTATTTTGTGTCTAAATAAAGTTTCCCGTTATTGAACTCTCCTCATTCTATAAAATCCATTATAAATCCATTCATTCTGAAAGTGAAATTTGCTTCTGATTTAAAGATTATTCTGATTTTTGTTTGATTAAGTGGGATTTGCGATATATTTTCTCTCTCTGAATTTGGATTTATATATATGATCTAAATTTGTCACTATTTCGATCTCTATTATACTTTTGATGATAACAAAAAGGGGAGAATGGTCAAGATTTGGATTAATGAGTATTTAATTCAATATTATTTTAAGATTGGAAATTAAATATCTGGAGGGAGAATGGTCAATTGGATTTCATCATTCATATTATCCACATATATAGGGGGAGTTCAGTTGTAGGGGGAGCATACAAAAAAGGAGTAATATATTTCACATTCAAACACATTCAAAATCTTTTATTTGTTTGTCATCATCAAAAGGGGAGATTGTTGTATATGATGTGGTCGAATACGCAATTATATGATTTTTGTTTGATGATAAGAATCAAATAAATATTATTTGAAAATGTGTTTGTTACTGTACTATTCTATATAAACATCACAGACAGGAATATAATATTTATATTTAAATAGAATACGATTGTACAGACATTCATATATTCATGCATATTTTATTTAAATTAAATATTATATTTCAAGCATTCAAACAGTACAACTATTTGTAACTCCACTATTTATTCAATTCACAGGAATTGTACTTGTATATAAACTGAATACGATAGACAAATTTGTTTAAACACAATAAAAAATTATTTCAACCAAATCCGTTTATTACATATAATCAGTACAATTCTCCCACAGCTACTTGCTACAGTTCATCGTATAATCAGTACAATTCTCTCACAGCTCCTCACTACAGTTCATTCATCACTTATACAATCACTTTTATACACTGACACTATCACTCAGTTGACATTTCAAATACAGACACACACTAACATTGTTCTTGTCTTCATCTTCAATCTTCTGTCTTCATAGCTTTCAGTCAGTCCTGTCCTCATACCTATCACAAATAGAAAAACACACACAGTAGACTGCAACAAAAATAAAATTCAATACAAACAAATAAAAATTTATTTTTAAATTTTATTTGCCTCAGAATTACAGTGTGTTTCTCATCAGTTTTCTAAACTTGGTCTGATATGTAGGGATAGGAAAAATTATCTGATAACTGCATGTACACATGTACGTATGCACTGCCTCGCCAATCAAAAATTAGCAAGCAACTAAGGAGTAGCCACAAGGACCATCTCAACTTAGTGCATATGGATATGGTCGCGAGTGTGAACACTCAATGCAACATGAAATCAAAGCAGCTAAATGGTCGAGCAAACATGAATGATCAAAACAGTGTGGAACAAAATCAATTTCAGGTCCAAGAAGCCAAATGTGACAACATTCAAGAACATAATCAGTTTTTACACATACTTATGGTCAGAATGGGCAATACACTAATCTGGAGCATATGGAAGCATACTCAAGTGATAACATTAAATGGTTCAGCACATAGTTATGTATGTTAGCATGATGCAAAGAAAATCAGTGGCATTTACAAGAATAGTTCAAACAAATCAGGTATCATCAAAGTCAGTGTGTACATAACCAAGAAGGAACGTCAAGACAAAGGTGCAGCCAAAACATGGTCGAGATAGCATATAGTCAAATATATAACAGCAGCTAAAAGCATATTTCAGCAATACATGCAAAAGAACATAGACTAGGTCAGGGCAAACATTTCAAGTGAATAAGTGTACTACACCAATATCAGTTCTAGGTCAGCAAGTCACATGTCAAAGAAAGGTGAAACAAGGTCATGGTGCACCATACATTGAAGAAGACACAACAAACATGGCAAGTTCAAGAACCACATAGCAGTGAACAAGTGAAAGCATATACTGGAAATGGTTCAGCATAAGTGAGGTACAAGGTGGCGCGACAGCTCAAGCTCAAGACAAGCTTTTACAGTGCACAAATTCATCTTAGCATGGTGTATGAGAAAACATGACAACATCAATTAAACAATGGGCAGTATACAACTTCAAAACCAATCATAGGAGTTCAGGAGAAAAGCTTATGTGAACAACATTTTCAAATAAGCACTGTGAATAAAATTACAAGCACAAATGGAAGTTTACTTAAGGCATACATATATGGACAAGTTCAAAGTGGTGCTATAATACAGTTCAAACAGTGGCAAGGTTCTACATCAATGAAGAAAATGCACAAAAGAGGACAACAGGTGCACGACTAAAACAAGATATAACAAAGCATGGAATTCAAGTGCAAAAACAATAAGGCAAATCAAGTGAAGGATCTATTCTTTTTCATGAAATAAAAGTTAGCAAAATCAATGTAACAAAATCAAGAGAAAACAGTTTGTTCAAGGCAAATCAAGTGAAGCATCTTTTTTTTCCATGAACTAAAATGCAGCAAAACAAAAATCAGTATGGAGAAATCAAGTGTCAATATTATTACTTTTTGAATTAGGACCAATTCAGAAATCTCGAGATATTTTTTCAGAAATATATATATATATATATATATATATATATCTACACACACACGGTAGTTTTAAATCGATATAAGGAAGACCAATTCAAATTCCAAAATTAATTGAAGAAATCTCCAAAGTAGTCGAAGATTTCAAGCCCAAAATATATGAAATATCAGACCAGTTCTAATACAAAATCAGAGCAAATATTTAAGGGTGTTAATCCTATAAATACACCAATCATAATTGGTAGATAATTATCCAAGTTCAAGCAAAATTAAAGCATAAATTCAAATCTAAAATCATACCAGATATCAAAAAAGCGCTTGGATCAAATAGAAGTGCTTCAACTTCAAGAGTATCACAGGAGAGTGTTGCGGCTTCTAATCAGAATCGAAACCCAAAACCAACAAATTTCCAAATCATGAAGAGAGGAGCACCAGAGATCGAGCAAGAACACCAACGAGATTTCAAGCATCAGAAAGCCATCGATCGATTTGTGAAATCAGAAGAGACCCTAGAAATTTTCAGAGCCTCCATTTTTTTTTAACAAAGAAAAGAGATCGGGACTAAAGAGAATGGGTACATCACTTCAAGTGGCTGGCCAAGTTAAAAGGGACAAGGATACTTTTTTTATTTATTATTGTTTAGGGTTTTAAACTTCTAAGGGTTTTTATATCTTGTTCAATTTTCAATTTTCATTTTGTAATCGAATCTGTAGTTTTCTAGTTTTCTCGAAAACTAGGGAGATGAATTACGGGATTTGTAATTCGGGGAAATCTAGTTTCTGGGTTAGAAACCAGTGCAGGGTTTTAAGCGTAGGGTTAAGAACAGTTGGGAGCGAGTGTCGCGAGTTTACAGGGGATTGTAAGCATAGAGATTGTTTAAACTGCTAATAGAAACCTTGGGGAATGCAGCAGTAAGCAGGGTTTTGCCGAAGCTGGGTATATCTGTGTGTTATTTTTTTCCGTATTTATTTTGATTATTATTTGTGCTGTTATTGTTTAATTATTCTGCGAAAATATGCGATAAACCCTATTCACCCCCCTCTAGGGTTACTTTAGATCCTACAAGTGGCATTAGAGCAGGTATTTTTTATTTAATTTTAACTCTAGAGTCATGAATCTGTTTAGTAACGCGTTTTCTAAGGGTTAGTCCATAGCTAGGTCTCTGATATTTAATGGAACTGATTATGCGTATTGGAAAGCTAGGATGAAAAATTATATGAGTTCAGTCGATTATGATGTGTGGGATATTATTGAAACAGATTATAGATCTCCCACTGTTATTGTTAATGGTTTTGAAATTCATAAATCAAAAGACAGGTAGGATGCTAATGATAAAAAATTATTTTCAACTAATGCCAAAGCGATGAATGTTTTAATCTATGCTCTTGATAAAACTGAATCTAATCTAATTTCTCATTGTGAAACTGCACAGGAAATATGGCATACGTTGGAGGTCACACACAAAGGTACATCTCAAGTGAAGGAATCTCGTCTCGCTCTACTTAGTAATGAATATGAAAATTTCTCTATGCAAAGAGACGAAGATATAAAAGAGATGTATGGACGCTTCTCGTCACTAGTCTACAATGCAAAAGCTCTTGGCAAAACCTATACCGAAGTGGAATTGATAAGAAAAATATTGAGAGTGCTACCGATGAATTTTGAAGCTAAGGTGACGACAATTCAAGAATCAAAAGATCTGAATAAAATAATCATAGAGGAGTTGATTGGAAATCTCATCACTTACGAGATGGAGTTAAAAGCAAGAGAAGAACGAAAGAACTCTGAATCAAAGAAAAAGGCGATCGCTCTAAATAATACTGTTGAAAGTGATGATGAAGATTCCATTAAAGAGCTAGCCATGGTTTTGAGAAAGTAGGCCAAAGGAAATTTCAACCCACGAAAGAAGAATTCAAAAACCGACAAGTCCGAAAGTTCAGATAGTTCAGACGATGAAGTGTTTTGCTACAATTGCAAGAAACCCGGACATATCAAACCGAATTTTCCACAGCTCAAAAATGAAAAGAAGAAGAAGTTCAGAAGAAAGAAGAAGACTTTTTCTACTACATGGGATGACGAGGAAGGAGAAGAGGTTTCTGAAAGTGATGAAGAGGAATCTAATTTGTGTCTTATGGCACAATCTGATTCGGAAGGTAGTGAAGAGGATTCTAGTGAGGAATCGAATTTTATCTATAAAGAATTAATTTTAATGTGTCACGACCTCACAAAAACCATTGATTCTCTTGAACTAAAAGTTAAAAAATTGAAATCTGATAGGTCAAAACTAGTTCAAGAAAATAACAGTTTAGAAAGAAAACTTGAAAAAGTTAAGAATTCACCGTTTTCAAAATGCGAAAAATGTCAATTTTTGAGTAATGATCCTTTGAAATTCAAAACTGATTTTGAATTACTCAAAAGTGAAAATGAGAATTTGAAAAACGAAAATCGTGATTTTGAGAAGGAGATTGAAAAGTTTAGAGAATCTAAAAAACTTGATTTTGAAAAGTGAAAACAATTTGAAATTGAAATTTCTAAGTCCAATGCTAAAATCAAAGCACTTGAAAATGAAAATTTGATTTTAAAACAAACTAATGCGGAAAAGAGGAAAATCGCAAATTAATCGTTGTTCAAATTTAATGAAAGAAAATAGCGATCTTAAAATTAAAATTCAACGACTTGAGTTAACTTTGACTAAATTTTCTAAAGGAGAGAAATCGTTGAATATGTTGTTAAAAAATCAATTTTTTGTTCAGAATAAAAAGGGACTTGGTTTTGGATTTAATCCAATTGAAAAATAAAATCCTAATGATTTTAAAAATCCTTTAAATGGCTTTGAAATTGATCAAATTGAAATTTTGAACTCTAATAATTTCAAAGGGTTTTTAAATCATGAACGATATGAAAACTCGTTTAGAAACAATTCAATTAAACGAATTTGGATTCCAAAAAATAATAAAATGAATTTGAATAAATCTAAACGAATTTGGGTTCCAAATGGTATGCTAGTGGATAGTAGTGGATTGTTATATAAACGGGTTTGGGTACCAAAACGTGTAAATGAAGATAAGAGTGGTAAAACATTTTTTTTTTAGACCACTCGATCCTATAAACATTTAGGTACCGGGGATAGATTAAGGAACAATTGTGTTTAAAAGATAAAAATTCAAATTGTTCCATTTTATTGAATTGTTTGAAGTTCCTTAGCCATAGATTCAGAGTTGGAGATTCATTGGATCACATCGATTATGGTAAGTCAGGTATGATCTCTAAACTCGTATTTTTATTTCAATTCCTTTTTAATTTTTATTTCTTTTATTTTCTTTATTTTTTACTTGGCTGATTTTGAAATCATTCATTACTGACTTTTGAAATTCTTGCATTGTAAAAATTTGAATTTTGTAAGTGATTTTAAATAGTCATCTTCAGATTTGATTGTTGAATGTTTTTTGCTTGTTTAAAAATTTTCTGAAAAATTCACTTGTGATTTTTGCTTTGAAAATGATTTTGTGCTGCTCTAATAAGAAAAATGATTTAATTCGTTTGAATATCTTGGGGATTGGACGATAAACTAAAAAATCAGTGATTAAATATTGTTAAATTCCATAGACAATTTAAATTAAATATATAAGTGGTTTTAAAATTGCCTAGGAGCAATCATCATTAGAAATATTAGATATTTTCATATTCTACTGATTGATTTTGAAACTGATTTTGAAACTTGCATTGATATTTTCAAAATCTCCTCTTGAAATTGATATTTTCAATTTTAAAATTATTTTTCATTATTTATTCAAAAATTGAAATTATTGATTGATTTGAACCGTTTTGTGACCCATCAAAATAATTAATAGATTTATGAATTTGTGATGATTGTGACTACGGTATAATTCATAACTAGAGGAGATGTTATTTTAAATCTCATGACGATTGGACAGATTTTATAATATCTTTGAATTAGAGCTTATTTCACGACCATCTTCTATATCTACCATATTTCTGTCATTCATCATGGTTTTATTTAATTTGGGGAGTACTAATTATTTTTGGAGTTAAAAATAAAATAAAAATAAATAAATAAATTGTCCTTGGTATTCACTCTCATTTAAAAGTCCTCGCGATTATGCGTGGGTGGATTACCTTAATTTCTACGTGCTTCCATTCTCACTTAAAAGACCTTTGGGTTGTGCATGAATGGAACTCATTAGAAAGGATAAAGTTAAGTTACTACTAACCCCATTTAAAAGACCTTTGGGCTATGTGGGGTAAGAAATTGCTTAATACATTTTTGAGCATATTTAAAATCTTTAAAATTCATATTCAAATATTCAATTTTTATTGAACTCTCCTCATTCTATAAAATCCATTATAAATCCATTCATTCTGAAAGTGAAATTTTGATTTAAAGATTATTCTGATTTTTGTTTGATTACGTGGGATTTGCGATATATATTCTCTCTCTGAATTTGGATTTATATTTATGGTCTAAATTTGTCACTATTTCGATCTCTATTATCCTTTTGATGGTAACAAAAGGGGGAGAATGGTCAAGATTTGGATTGATGAGTATTTAATTCAAAAATATTTTAAGATTGGAAATTAAATATCTAGAGGGAGAATGGTCAATTGGATTTCATCATTCATATTATCCACGTATATAGGGGGAGTTCAGTTGTAGGGGGAGCATACAAATAGGGGGAGTAATATATTTCACGTTCAAACACATTCAAAATCTTTTATTTGTTTGTCATCATCAAAAGGAGAGATTGTTGTATATGACGTAGTTGAATACGCAATTATATGATTTCTGTTTGATTATAAGAATCAAATAAATATTATTTTAAAATGTATTTGTTACTGTACTGTTCTATATATACATCACAGACAAGAATATAATATTTATATTTAAATAGAATACGATTGTACAGACATTCGTATATTCATATAGTATTTTATTTAAATTAAATATTATATTTCAAGCATTCAAACAGTACAACTATTTGTAACTCCACTATTTATTCAATTCACAGGAATTTGTACTTGTATATAAACTGAATATGATAGACAAATTTGTTTAAACACAATAAAATATTATTTCAACCAAATCCGTTTATTACATATAATCAGTACAATTTTCTCACAGCTACTTGCTACAGTTCATCATATAATCAGTACAATTCTCTCACAGCTCCTCACTACAGTTCATTCATCACTTATACAATCACTTTTATACACTGACACTATCACTCAGTTGACATTTCAAATACAGACACACATGAACACTGTTCTTGTCTTCATCTTCAATCTTCTCTCTTCACAGCTTTCAGTCAGTCCTGACTTCATACCTATCACAAATAGAAAAACACACACAGTAGACTGCAACAAAAATAAAATTCAATACAAACAAATAAAAATTTATTTTTAAATTTTATTTGCCTCAGAATTACAGTGTGTTTCTCATCAGTTTTCTAGACTTAGCTTGGTCTGATATGCAGAGATAGGAAAAATTATCTGATGGCTGCATGTACACACGTGTATAAATATACACGTGTGCACTGCCTTGCCAATCAAAAATTAGCAAGCAACTAAGGAGTAGCCACAAGGATCATCTCAACTCAGTGCATATGAATATGGACGAGAGTGTGAACAACTCAATGCAACATGAAATCAAAGCAGCTAAATGGTCGAGCAAACATGAGTGATCAAAACAGTGTGGAACAAAATCAATTTCAGGTTCAAGAAGCCAAATGTGACAAGATTCAAGAACATAATCAGGTTTTACACATACTTATGGTCAGAATGGGCAATACACTAATCTGGAGCATATAGAAGCATACTCAAGTGACAAAATTAAATGGTTCAGCACATAGTTATGTATGCTAGAATGAAGCAAAGAAAACCAGTGGCATTTACAAGAATAGTTCAAACAAATCAGGTATCATCAAAGTCAGTGTGTACTCAACCAAGAAGGCATGTCAAGATAAAGGTGCAACCAAAACATGGTCGAGAAAGCATATATCAAATATATAACAGTAGCTAAAAGCATAGTTCAGCAATACAGGCAAAAGAACATAGACTAGGTCAGGGCAAACATTTCAAGTGAACAAGTGTGCTACACAAATATCATTTTTAGGTCGGCAAGTCACAGGTCAAAGAAAGGTGAAACAAGGTCATGGTGCACCATACATTGAAGAAAACACAACAAACATGGCAAGTTCAAGAACCACATAGCAGTGAACAAGTGGAAGCATATACTAGAAATGGTTCAACACAAGTGAGGTACAAGGTAGCGCAACAGCTCAAGCTCAAGACAAGCTTTTACAGTGCACAAATTCATCTCAGCATGGCGTATGAGAAAACATGACAACAACAATTAAACAATGGGCAGTATACAACTTCAAAACCAATCATAGGAGTTAAGGAGAAAAGCTTATGTGATTCCAAATAAGCACTGTGAATAAAATTACAAGCATAAATGGAAGTTTACTCAAGGCATACATATATGGACAAGTTCAAAGTGGTGCTATAACACAGTTCAAACAGTGGCAAGGTTCTACATCAATGAAGAAAATGCACAAAGGAGGACAACAGGTGCACGGCTAAAACAAGATATAACAAAGCATGGAATTCAAGTGCAAAAACAATAAGGAAAATCAAGTGAAGCATCTGTTCTTTTTCATGAAATAAAAGGTAGCAAAATCAGTATAACAAAATCAGGAGAAAACAGTTTGGTCAAGGCAAATCAAGTGAAGCATCTTTTTTTTCCATGAACTAAAAGGCAGCAAAAATCAGTACGGAGAAATCAAGTGTCAATATTATTACTTTTTGAAGGAGGACCAATACAGAAATCTCGAGATATTTTTTCAGAAATATATATATATATATATACACATGGCAGTTTTAAATCGATTTAAGGAAGACCAATTCAAATTCCAAAATTAATCAAAGAAATCTCCAAAGTAGTCGAAGATTTCAAGCCTAAAATATACGCAATACCAGACCAGTTCTAATAGAAATCAGAGCAGATATTTAAGGATTTTAATCCTATAAATACACCAATCATCATCGGCAGATAATTATCCAAGTTCAAGCAAAATTAAAGAATAAATTCAAATCTAAAATCATACCAGATATCAAAAAAGCACTTGGATCAAATAGAAGTGCTTCAACTTCGAGAGTATCACAGGAGAGTGATGTGGCTTCTAGTCATAACCGAAACCCTAAACCAACAAATTTCCAAATCGTGAAGAGAGGAGCACCAGAGATCGAAAAAGAACACCAACGAGATTTCAAGCTTCAGAAAGCCATCGATCGATTTGTGAAATCAGAAGAAACCCTAGAAATTTTCAGAGCCGCCATTTTTTTTAACAAAGAAAAGAGATCAGGACTAAAGAGAATGGGTGCATCACTTTAAAGTGGCCGGACAAGATAAAAGGGACAAGGATACTTTATTTATTTATTTTAGTCTAGGGTTTTTATTTCTTGTTCGTTTTTTAATTTTCAATTTGTAATCGAATATGTAGTTTTCTAGTTTGTCTCTAAAACTAGGGAGATGGATTACAGGATTTGTAATTCAGGGAAATCTGGTTTCGGGGATAGAAACCAGTGCAGGGTTTTGAGCGTAGGGTTAAGAACAGTTGGGAGCGAGTGCCGCGAGTTTACAGGGGATTGTAAGCATAGAGATTGTTTTAAACTCCTAGTAGAAACCTTTAGGAATGCAGCAATAGGCAGAGTTTTGCCAAAGCTGGGTATATCTGTGTGTTATTTATTTCTCGTATTTATTTTGATTATTATATGTGATGTTATTGTTTAATTACTTTGTGAAAATATGCGATAACCCCAATTCATCCCCCCCCCCCTCTATGGTTAATTTAGATCCTACAGTAGGGTTTTGTAGTGTATTTATATGTGGAAAAAAAATTGAACCGAGGTTGGCTAGCTGCTAAGGGTACAGGTATAGATTGGTGCAGCCTTCCTATGATTGAAGTGAAGTGTGCTTAAGGCTATTCAAAATAAATGCTTCCAGACTAGCATATGCAGTGTTGGCTATGCATTGATTTATATGATTGTACACAAACATGTGCTAATGGATTCTAGACTAGGCTTTTGCAAGGTGTTGTTAACTATGAGGTGAGGTGATGTGTTGTAGGAGCACGAAAGTGATGTTGATAATACAATGCTTACAAATCTTGGTCCTTAAGTAAAACAACTAATATCTTCTTGTACATGTACATGTACATGCGCAGGCTGATTAACCATGTGCTAGTACCTCTTTATTAATATGCTATTCAAATAGCCATGTGTTTTCAGCAAGGTACACAAGTGCCTAAATGCATTGATGTGAGGTTGAAAAATACCAAAAAGTGTTTGCAAACTTAGCTCCTAAGTGATCTTCTTGCACAAATATACGTTGATTTGAAGGTGTGTTGCTGGATGGATTTTTATGAAAAGACTATAAGTAGCTATACTTATATGTAAGGAAAAAAATGGAAATTTTACCTTATGTATGTTATATTAGTTACGTAAGGTGATATTATAGCTACAAGACCTTTACAGGCAAGTTTAAATGTAAATTAACAAGTTATAAGCATTTAACACATGTCTTTCTCTCTCTCTCTCTATATATATATATATATATACACACATATATACATATACATATATATATATCTCTCAAATTAATATACACACACATGATTCTTAGAAAAATAAATTATTCTAATTTTAATGAAATCTTAAACCATCAACAGTTTTATTTAATCGGAAATTCTCCGATATCTAGCCAATTATATAAATCTTATTTGTTTAATCGTATTCAATTATCAGTATAATCTATACATTATAGATTATAAAATTAGTCCAAAACCTGGGTCATTACATAATAGTAGTGATGTAATTTATCTAACAATAAACTAGATTCCAATTATAGATCCATGATGCATTCAAATCTAAATGAAATAAATGTTAGATTGAATCATACCAAGTTATACCAAGGTTACTACCCATTTTTTACTTGATATTTTGTTTTCCAATTATTTCTTTAATTGAGAGAATTAAGAGAGTATTAGAAATTATCTTATCCTATTTGAAAGGATATTATCTTTACATTTATCCATGATTTTTTTTTTTGTCTATATCATGATCGCTTGATGAAATGTGAAGGAAATTGGGGGAACTTCTAAGGATGTGAGGTAAAGAGAAAAGGAAGATGAGAGATAGGAAGCACAATGAATTCAGGGTTCAACATTAAAAAAATCTAGGAGGCTAAAGAAGTAGTTGTTATATTGGCTTTAGGTTTTGTACAGAAGCATAGTTGTTAATGATTTAACTCACCATGTTTGTGCAAGTTCGGCCCTTGTTTTAGCATTTTGTTCTTAGGATATAAAAATTGTATTTTTTATTTTCAAGTTTATTATGAATAAAAGCTTTCATTTTGGATTATGCTCTTATTTGAATTTATCTAAATGCTCAAGTAATTTTGTTTTCCATCTAATATACTTGCAATTCATTCATTGATATTAAAGTATAACGATGTTTGATCGCCCGAAACATCAAGCTTTGATCCGATAAGCCCATCTCAAGGCATTCTTTAAATCATAGTCCCAAGTGAAGTTGGATTTAGGCATGATACCTAGAGTTAAAGCATTGTATTTAGCTTCTTCAGTTGTCATATTTATACCCCATGTCTTCGTACGACGAAGTCAAAGTGTGATTTGTTCTTAATTAGTATTTATTTTCTGTCATTGAGCCATGGTTATAATTATAAATCAGGTGGTCAATTCACACATGTTTTGAATTAGTCCTCCTAACGAGAAAATGTAGGAGTTGAGGAATGGATAATTGAATCATACATATTGCATATTGATACCACTTGACGGATAAATGGTGGAAGTTAGGGAATAAGTGGTCATATGTAACGACCCGTATTCTACGCATCATAGGATCGTAGAATATTTATTTCTTTCGCATATGAAGTCGTATGGTCATGTAACTTTGGGAGACGACTATTGGGGTCATTTCCCATGTTCATGATTTTTCCCGATTTTTAAATAACCATTTTACCCCTAGTTGGCACTGTTTTGGCCATAACTTTTGACTAGAAAGGAATTTTGACTTGAAACCACTTCCATTGGCTCCGGATGATGGTTTACAATTCCGTAGAGTGGTCACATTAGTCAAACAGACTCACCGTTTGGGAGATATGGCTGAAACAAGTTTCAGATAGTGAAAAACAACTTAATTGGGCTTAACCGGGTGATTAGCAGCTAGGCCCAGAGGGGAATTTCGGGTTTAAAGGCATAGGAGGGCTGATTAGGGTTAGGAAATCACTTTCATTTCAGTTTTGAGCCACCACAAACCTTCTTGAGACCCTAATAATGGCTTCCATCCTCTAAAACCACTCCAAAACACATTTTTAGTGAAGATTAATCCTAAACTGCATCAAATCAGGGCCAAATAGCAACAGAGCAAGGTTGGAGCTGCTGCTATACATTAGAATTCGACCCAAACAGAGAGTATTTCTGATTTGGTGTTTTATTTTGTGGCCAAGGTGAGTGATTAGCATCGTTTTGGCACTAATTACAGTTAATTAAGGGTAATTAGTGAAGATTAGCGAATTTATACACTAATAAATTCTGGAAAAATGTTTAGAAATTCTTAAATAATATTTTATGCCTCTGTTTGAAATTTAGTTCGATTTGATTAAGTTTCGTTAACCCTATGATTAGTTTTACTTAAACATGCTTAAGGGAAAATAAGGGGTTTTTGGGTATATTTGATCCATTTTGACATGTAAATTCATTCTTTTGGTGCTTGTGGTTAGTTTGCTATGTTGATATGACTGTTTGACATGATTTGTGATTGATTAGTATAGTTAGATTTGTCGAAAACGTCGTCGAATGGCGTAAACAAGTCGCTGGAAAAAGTTGCAGAAAGTTGTGCAGGGTTCGGATCGGATCGGATATGGGCTCGGATCGGATAGGAGACCTGGGCAAGGAACCCGACCTGAACTGGAATCTGGCACAAACGAGGCTAGGCGAAAAGGAAGGCCATGTTGGTTAAGATGGGGATCGGATCGACTCAGGGACGAAGGGCTCAGATCGGAACGTAACACTTGGGAGAACTGGCAAGAGGGATGGCTACACGGATCAGATGGCGAAGGAGGGATCAGATCGGAATACGTGAAGGACGAGGGAGCGAATCGGAGCAGAAGCACGAACTGGAAGGGAGATGGCACCCGACCCGACCCGAAGTGGGATACCCGACCCGAACCGATGCGACGCTGTGGACCCGAACCGAACCGCTACAGGAGAAGACTACGAACCGACCCGAAGAAGAGGACCCGACCCGAACCGATGGCTAGAAGGAGAACCCGACCCGACCCAGTATTGACCAATAACCCGAGATGCAAAGGTAGTCCAATGTGGAAAGTTAGAGCTCAGGATCCAGTTGGGAACCGATGAGTTCACTTCATGATTGGGCTTTGCTGCGGAACGTGTGCCAAGGGGCAGTCGATGTTTATGACTTTGGATCACTATGTATGGGAAGTATGTGAACGGATTCAGGGCTGAAATGGCCTAGGTACGACTAAAGGGCTATAAACCAGTGAAGTGGGGTCATTTGTAAAGATTTGGTCATGACTCCATTTGGTAAGCTTGGTAGTAGCAGTAGTTGTACAAGTTGAACTCCGCAACTACTTCAATGGGTCTAGTGATTGACAGTGGTGGACATTGTATGCTTTACGCACTGAGTGAGAGATGTGAGGATGGTTGCTATGGTTGATTTGTTTACTATCATTATGACATGCACACCCCACCCCCGTATTCTTTACACTATTTATTATGGCACCTTAGAGTACTGTACGGTATGTGGTACTAACTCTTTGGTTGCAGGTTCAGGTATGGTTTAGTATACTTGTTATTGTTCTGTTTAGATGTTTATCACTCATACCAGGCTTTATGTCTGACCCAGAGTTTATGTCTCCTCTTATTACTCTGGGTGCTCACACGAGCAGACTAGAGACATGTTAGCTGGAGATGCACGGGTAGATGATCCGGAGACAAGCAGGAGGCTTCCACGTAATATATATAGTATTCTCCCTGTGTTGTTGAAGATCACTGCTTGGGCATTGGTGGTGCATCTTCTACTTTAGCTTTCTTTTGTTTAGAGACAGTAAATTTGAAAAGTTGTAATAAGCTGTATATGGATTTCCGCTGCTCTGATGTTGATGTTGGTTTTAGTTATCAGCTTATACACTGTCTCACCTGTTTTATGTCAAGTATTTTATTATTATATTTTACTCCATGCGCTGTGAGACATTCTACAGGTTCCTCGTTTAGTTAATTCCCTTCTTTCCTTTCTTCTGACGATCGTCCCGTGGTAGTCAGGCATGTGTACAGCGCACTTTCGGAGGAAATGCAGGCTGGTGCGGGGCGGGCCGTCACATCATATCACACTCATCCTTTGGCTTATGCTCCTACCTTAACTCTAAGGTCTTCATTGTTAGTTTGACTCTCTTTTCCCTAAGTTAAGGGAAAAGTAGTGGAACGGACGAACGAGCCACATTCACTTTTACTTTAAACTCCTCCCATCAAATCATAGGATGGAGTATTTCAATATATGGGAAAGTCAAATCTATTTTACATATTGTACTCAGCTTGTTGAAATGTACTGATGTGGAAACTATAGGGAAAGAGAACTTGACTTGCTCTAACCAACACCCCCACTTTTAACTACAGGAAATAGTTGATGAATAAATGGATGAACCATGCTCATTTCGGATAGTCCGGTCATGGACTCAGGGATTCGTTTGTTGAAGAATGGAGTTTTGATGATAACAACCTTATTTCAATATTAGTTGATTATAAAATATATACTAACATCTCTATCTAGAATATATATACACATAGATATATGCAGGATTTGTATACATGAATTAATACCGAAGACTGTACAGTTTTAAGAGCTTTTAGAAGATTCAAGAGATTCGGAATTCAGAGAAGATTCAAGACTCATGAGTAATCAATATTTCAAGAGTTCAAGATAAATATAGTAATAGAGTCTAGTTTATGTAAGACTCTGAATAGCACTCGAGGTTCAAATTCAAATTCAAATTCTATTTTTCAAATTTTATTTCAAAATTCTACTTAAGTTTTTCTATTTTACTTTTGATTTTAAACTCAAGTTTCAAAGATTATAAGTTTATATATATTTATATAGTTATATACTTTTATATCTTTATATTTATATAGTTTTAAACATTGTAATTTTATAAATATATTCATGTAGTTTATATTTATGATTTCATATGATTTTCTACTTTATAATACTTATCTATATCACTATGTTTTAATCCAAAAATTTCCAGAAATATATATATAGTAAAATACTTTAAAAATATTCAAAATTCAATTTTTAACTAACATATGTCGACATACATATGTTAATATGTCGACTATAACTGCCACATTTTTAATTTTGAAAGGAAGTGTCTTTTCATGATTTGTAACTTCCAGAAGCGTTGCAACATTTCAAATCTTATAAACAGGGGCTGATTTCGAATTTTTTCATCATTCTTCTTCTCTTTCTTCATATCCTTTCATTACACCATTATTATATTATATTTTTATGACTTCTACATTTATACTCTATCGATTTCAGGTCTAATTATATAAGTCTTCTTATTTTCTCACTCTCTACTCATTACTCTCTGAATCAAAGTGCTATTGAAGAGTTATAGGCCTGTTGTAATCATTTCTGATAGTTTTGGAAACGATATGTTCCTTGTAGCCATGAAATCAAGGAAGGAAACGGTGGTAACCTTGTAGCTAGGGAAATCAAGGGGAATATACTTGACCGAGGGTGTTTGGAAATTGTGGTAACCTTATGGCCGTGAAATCAAGGGTATTGTACTTGGATATTGATATAGTAATAAAACTCTGCACAATCCAGCATTGCGTGGGATTGGATGTAGGAGTAATCCGAACCAGTATAAAATCCGGTATGTTCTTTCCTTTTCTCCATTTTATTTTTTGTTTATTTCTGTGTTCGTATTTGAATCTGTGTCTGTGATCACCTCTCTGGTGTGTGATTCATATAGTAGACCATATTATCTTAAATTCCTTGAAAACAATATTCAACCCCCTCTAGTGTTAGTTTTGCCTTAATGATCCATTCTGCATTCCCTAACAAGTGGTATCAGAGCAAGTCTTTCAAAAAGTTCATAATCCGATTTTTGAATTTTTTTTTAGAAATGGCAACCAGTACTGGTAATAAAAATAGTTCTTTTATAGAGGGTCGGTCTACTATTGGATCACCACTGTTTAATGGTAGTAATTATTCATATTGGGCATGTAGAATGAAAATTTATTTATAATCAATAGGATTAGACACATGGAATAGCACACAGACTCAATATGTAAAACCCACGACTAATCTTGCACAATGGACTAATGAACAAAAGGATGCTGCACAAAGCAATTCGAAAGCCATGAATATGTTGTTCTGTTCATTAGATAGAAATGAATTTAATAGAGTGTCGATTTGTAAATCTGCTCATGAAATTTGGAGAACTTTACAAGTTACTCATGAAGGAACAGTAAAGTTAAACAAACAAAGATATCAATGTTAGTTAATCAGTTTGAGTTATTCAAAATGAACGAGAATGAATCTATCTCCGATATGTATTGCAGGTTTCAAAAGATAGTGCATTCATTAATAGCACTTGGAAAACTTATTCTGAAGAAGACCAAGTCAGAAAACTATTGAGTTCATTAACTTCAGAACGGGATCGGAAAACATTGGTGATTGAAGAAGTTCGTAATGTCAGTGAAATGAGGATTTAATCGGAAATCTGATGTCTTTTGAAGTCTAATTACAAAAAAGAAAGGAAAACATGCCAACTGAAAAGAAATCCATAGCATTTAAAGCAACAACAAATGATTCTGACTCGAGTAGTGAAGATGATAAAGAAATAACCTTAGTGACAAGACATTTTAGAAAATTTCTGAGATACAGAAGGAAAAATAATTTTCAAAATAATGACCAAGGAAGTTCAGGAAGAAATGATGGTCGATTTTATAACTATAATAAACCAAGTCATATGAAGAGAATGTGTTATCCAGATAAATCGATTCAACAAACAGACAATAGCAATTCATCAAAGAAAGGAAAGAGAGCATATGCAGCAACATTAGACGATTCAGACTCATCGTCAAGTGATGAAGAGCCAGAAACCAGAAACTCAAACATGTGCTTCACGACAATTCAGAATTCAGAAAATTTCGAAGAAAAGGATTAAAAAACCGGGACCTTAATAAAATTTTAAATTCTTGGTTGAATATATGTTTTGTTTACTTTGTTTTTGAAATTTAAACTTTAAAATTCAAACTTGAAATTTAAGTTTGAAATTTGAATTTTGAAATTCAAAATAATAATAATAATAACAATAATAATAATAAAATAATTAATAAAATAATAAAATAAATTTTGAATGTTTGCTAGGATTAGAATTATTTCAAGAAATAATTAAACCTGAAATATAAATCGATAATTTAAACCAAAAGTCACAAGAACCAAGTGCCCTTTGAAATTAAGCATATATGTCGACATATATATGTCTATATGTCGACGTACATATGTCTATATGTCGAAATATCAGCCTGTAATTTGAAATTCAAAATTTGAATTTCAAAGGATTAAACTTTCAAACTTCCCTCCAACTTTTTACCAACTCCCAAGGTCTGAAAAGGTGTCACTGATTTCTGAATAGTTGTGCCTATTCAATTCATATCCATTCAATTTCTGTATATACATCTATTCTCTCTACCTTTTCATTCAAAATTCAAACTATATTCATCATATCAATACTCTTTAAAACAATCACTTCGATGGCTTGCTTAAGTTCATCTCAGAAAACGAAGTTAACCAAAACTATCAAAGGTTATCTTCATAATGATAGAGAAGCTATCAAAACCTATGTTGACTATTTAGCAAATGATAAAGTCAATACGGGTGCTTTCTCCATCTTTGGAGACTTTCCATCCTATGATCTTATATCTCTTTTCAGTCACAATGAAGTCTTGAGTTTAATTGACTCTCGGGATAACGATGAAGTGTGTTACCCGAAGCTTGCCAAGATGTTCTATGTGAATCTTAATCATGGATTTTTCGAAGGCAATGAAGACCAAATATGGAGTAGCGTCAAAGGCACGCGAATTGTTTTAGATTGTGAAATCTTGGGCAATATACTAAATTGCAGAAGCACAGGCTCGGATTTTTTGAATTTCAAAATTAATGAAACCAACTTAGAGACATATCATGACATATTTGAAAGCAATGCTCAAATGGAATTCAAAAATCACTTTTCCCGTACAAAAACAAGAATCGTAAACCTTCTCCTTCAACATAACATCACTCCTCGTTGCGAAAACTTTAACAACTCAACTCTCAAGGTCCAAAAAGTGCTCTTTGGTATTATTGATGGCTATAACATCATTGGGACGACATGATCTTAAGAGAGTTCAAGCCTGCAGAAACTTCATCAAGAGAGACCACTCTTTACTATGGAGTTTATCTCGCTCGTATTTTCAAATACTTTGGCTATGATCATCACGGAGAAGAATTTGTGCCAAGAAAGGTGTTTGATTCCACAAGCATACACCTTACGCAAATTCCACTCACTTTCAAACCGTATAAGACATTCAAAGACAAACAAGCTCGAATGTAACAAGAACAAGAGCCTATGGAAATTGAAAAAGAAAAAGAAACTTCTTCAGAGAGTGTTGAGTGTCCAATCAATGCTAAAACCATTTCAAGAGAGATGATTGTTCAAAACCATGTGAAGATAGTCAACAGTCAAAAGAAGCTCAAAAAGAATTTTTCCAAAATGACTAAGTTCATGGTCAAGATAGGAAGAAAGCGTGGAATTTCATCTTTCTCCTCATGATCCACTGAAAACTAGCCTATCTATTTAATTTATCTTTAATATTGATTTGTATTTTCTTTCAAATCTCGTAATTAGTGTGTCTTAACTAGTTGGATATATTTGCTTTTTATGAAGTAATGAATGGATTTTTATTTATGTAAAATCATCTTTAAGTTCTATGAAAATTTTAGAGTTGAATATAATAAAATATAAATACAAAAGACTCAAAATTTTCAATTTTTTTAATAAGTATGTCGACATACATACTTGGCTATGCCGACATATAACTGCCAGATTTTCAAAACTTTTCAAAATTTAAATTAAATAACTAACTCATGTACATTCAAATCCAAAAAAAATCAAATACCCTATTTAAGCCTATTTCTTCCAGAAAAATTCACCATTTCATTTCGCATTCTTCTCTATTCATTTCTTATGAAAACTATGGCAAATCCAATTCATAATCTAAGTGAAAATCTTGAATAAGCATTGAATTCCTTCAAGAACATCATCTCTATAATGCTACGAAACCAGCGTCATCTTGAACTAAGCGAAATAAAGAAATTCGAATATCAAGGGAAGCATTTTTATTGTCATTCGTTGGCTAACCTATTCTCTTTTCAGGGATGAAGATAACAATCTCTCTAAGGCACCACCAACAAAAGAAGATGAAGATTGGGAAGACGGTTGGGTAGAAGTCCCAAGAAACATTTGATTGTTTAGTATGATTTGATTGGTTTGATTTGTTTGAACTTACGAATGATTTGAATTACTTGACTTAAAACATGTATATTAAAACATATGTAAATTAATACTTGGATGGTGTGCTTGGATTGATTGGTATATATGACTTAAAACATACGTAGTTATGATATTTGGATTGGTTTGTATACTTAATATTAATTATTGTATAATCATAAATATAGTGGAGTATTTTATGACTAGATAGTTATAGGATTAAGGGGGAGTATTTTACTTTAGTATAGGAGTTATAGAATTTGGGGGGAGTATATTTTAGAATTTCTTTTTGATAATGCCAAAGGGATAGAAATTATAAAATATAGACTTAGTAGTTTAAGTAGAATATATAGGATTCATATAAATAGGGGGGTGTTAGAAGGATCAACATCAACAGGTATGTATAGGTATGATATTTTATAAACAAAGGTTGTCATCATCAATAACGGGGAGATTGTTGAAGAATGGAGTTTTGGTCACAACAACCTTATTTAAATATTAATTTATTGTAAAATATATACTAACATCTCTATCTAGAATATATATACAGGTCAGTACAATTTTTGGCGAGAGATGAGTAGAGGAAAGATTTAAACAAGAGATCAAAGAAGGTAAATCTTTGATAAGATTTAAGGGAGTAATTCCCAACGTAATTAATGATTCGAGTAAATAGACATTCTGAAACGGAATGAGACTCATGATATTTTATATATCAATTATGGTTTGTAAAGATGCACTAGGTATTCGGAAAGATTTCGACCCATTCTAAATAACTATAACACAAGTATTGAAGATACTGAAGACGGTAGTTGAAGACTAGGGATTTCACATTGTTTGCATTTATTGCTGATGTCTCGATTGGGGTGTATAACCAAGACAAGGTTTTAAGTGGCAGTCGTCCAAACGTACTTGGAGATTGTCCCGATTTGCAAGGGTCTCTCTCCTGTAATGGACGAGGAATAAGGTGCCTTCGATTTCGTTCATAACCCAGAACAAACTTGTAAATGGATGTATGTCTGACATTATATTTTACGACATAACCAATTGGTTTCTACTGTTGTTATATCAGTTGGCAGCATAGGATTTATTCTTTTAGCTTAACATCCTCATATGAGTCTTATGTACTCAAAGGGTTATATATTAATAGACACAGATTATATGTTGTGAATTAACAATGTGGCATGCTAAGCGTTGATTCGATCAAAGCTTTTAGTTGGAAAGAAGAGCTTTGTAGATGATGATCAAAGCATGGATGATATAGCGTAGCTTTGTGTTAAATTGTGACTTTAGAGCCTCACAACCCATGAATGGACGAAACAGGATGATATACATTAGAGATAAGGAGATATGTTTCCTTCTAGAGTCATTTGAACTCGATTACAAAGTGTAATTCACAGGGCTGGCCTACGATGAGGGATGTTTCCTGAGGGAACCAGGCATAATCATCGTGTCTTCTACGATCTAGGGTTGATGGCGAAATATGCAGAGCTGAGAAGGATTACATGTACAAATGTTTCTTGGGGGAACTAGGCGTAATAATTGTGTATTTATGGTCCACAGAAAGAGATGTAACCATTAGAGTTACAAAAGGTAGAAGGATTGTTTGTTGAGTTGATCCTGGGACATCCTGTTAGAGTGTTCCGAATGGTTAAGGAAGATCCTTTGCTTTGGTCATTGATGGAACCCAACTTCCAATATGAACCTTTACGGTTTTAGTTATAATCTATGTATGCAGACGTAATATATGGTACCTATGTCTGCTAAGATTTAAACATTTACCTTCGAAAATGATTTTCACACTATGCACTAATAATAATAAAAGGGACTTTCATGTATCAAGCATATTTGGTTATCATAAGGCAAAACCTGCCCCTTTGGTGTACATTGCATTGTGTGATAGGCTGTGGGTCTTATGGTAGCATCATTTTCAAAAAAGCATTACGAGTAGTTATGATTTGGTATCCATGTAGATAAAACTCATTCCATGTTACATGGCATGATCCTGGGGTTTACCCAACTTTAAAATAAGTTTTAATAACTGTTTTAGTTCTCACACCAGTTCCATGACTGATCCGGAGTTTATTGTTGTTCCACCTAAACTTTGGGTTCCCATATTTTCCAAGCTTAGTAGTTTTGGTTTGCAGATATTTTATAGAGCAGGTTCTGGATTGAAGCTAAAGATGTGCCCACAGCATTTTATTTCTTCCACTGAGAGTTTATGTTTTCCGTTGTATACACTATGATATAGTTATTTTCGTTGCGCATGTTTTTATTATTGTACACTGATGTAAGTTGTACTCTGATGTAAAAGTTATTTTAATAATAATGAAAAATTATTTTGTTCAGATCTTATTAGTCGTAACCCCAAGCAATATGTCTTATTGATCGGTTTATGTCGATTTAACATCGGTTCCACCCGACCAGCAGGACGTGTCTTCACCGTTGGTATTCGAGCTTTTGTTTATACAAAGCTTTGGGGTACGACTCATTTGAACAAAAGGAAAGGATTCATCAGAGGTAGGATTAGTAATATTCTATGAGGGTGACTCATTAAAGATAGGGCTAGTAATGCCCTAGAATGAGTTTGAAGAATATTATATATAGAAGAAAACGAATTTGCATGTATATTAAAATGAATTTGGTTTTAAAATATTATATCTTTGAAAAAAAGTTTAAAAAGCATATATGGATAACCTAGCTGATTATCTTATAATAAGAGTTTGAGTATTTGATTTGATGTTGAGGTTGGAGTAACGAATATAAGAAGATTTTGAATATACGCCTGATCAACGTCTATACGAAGTCTTAGATATACTGGATAGATATAGAATCACATTCTAGTTGCTGGAGGATAATTTTGTCGATAGTTCGAACATCGTCAGTGTTTATTTTTGAGTTTCGAAAGTGGGATGACTATACAATTCCAATTGAAATGTCGAAATATGCTTAAACCCATTTAAATAAGTGTATGAAAATTATTTGAATAGACAAGATAATGAAAGACTAACATTAAGCTAGAACTTGGTTAAATTTTAATGTTTATAATATGAGAAATGATTAAGATGATTTGAGATTTAAATTTAACTAATACAAGTTAAAAAGATTGAAAAGGATAAAAGTGAATCAAATGAATTAAGATTTAACTTAAGAAAAATTAAATAAGATTGGAACGATAAACCAATATAAGAATGGAAAGTAAGTTGAGATAAGTCAAATTTAACGTTATGTTGAATTGAATCGGAAATTAGTTGGAAATTGGGCGTATATGTATTGAACATGTTATCGAATAGAAGCTAAGAAAAGGAATAAAATTGAATGCTCGACACAAAGGTACATATTTATTGTATTGATTAGGTTTAATGATTTTTATGAGCCGATTGGCAAGCCGCTTAACTTTTGGATTTTTCTTTCCATTGGTGAGGGCCTAGAAAGGCAAGTTGTAATTGTACCGATTGAGATGGACAAAGGAGGCTATGGCGAAAATTTATGGTGTTAGCCAAATTTCGAAAATTAGGAAATCTTTAAGAAACTATAAAGTTGAAGAACTTGAGTTGAATAGAACGAAGGCTGAATTGGTTAAGTAAAAGACCTTCAGTTCTGTCTTCGATTTCGAGAACGAAATCTTTTTAAGTGGGAGTGATTGTAATTACCCGGATTTTTTTAAAGAATATTTAAATTTATTTAAATATTTAAAAGGATTTATTACAAGAAATAACATATTAGAATGTTTTAATTTAAGGGTTGAACATATAATTTATAATATTATTAAAAATGAACACGGTAGTTCGTAACATTACGTTTTGGACTTTGAATGAATGCATAAGATTCGATATAAGTTAGAATTCATTGAAACAAGAAATGTTCAAATCTATTGAACTATAGTTTTCTAATGAAAGTGAAAAAACGAGTTTTCATCTAGTAAATTGTGAGTTATATCCAAATCAAATTTTCAGAAAGTCGCTATGGAATCTATTATAAACCATAACGTTTTTTTTTTGAATAAATAAAAGGATTTTGTAATAAATAGAATATCGGTTTAACTAGAAAATTGAAAAATCAAGTTTAAAATCCGAAATATTTTATTCTTGAGCTATATCAAGTTTTATTTGGATATATATGATAATTATAAAAAAAAATTCAAAGAATTTGAATATTTTGGATTTAAATTATATTTTTATCGATTTAATTGAATATGGGAAAATACCCAATTTGCAAACGATCTCGAATTTCGATGAAACAAAATTTATCGGATCCGTAATGATAAATTATTGTAAGATTTCAAATTTCGGGACAATCGAAGTTAGTGTGTGGCCGTGCGAGATATAAAAGTTCAATGTAAATACATATATCAATAATTTAAGCTCTAACTAGCGCTATTTGATTAAACGGACTCGGATTTCGATGAAACAAGTTTCATTATGACCGTAATGACAAACCATAGCTACTGTTGATGCCAAAAAGTAGTCATCAAAGGTCAAAAGTCAGATTTGAGCATGATACATGAAGAAATATCATAAAAAGCGAGAAAAAGGAAGATAACATCATTTTTATAGTGGTTCAGCGTTAATGAGCTTACATCCACTTTATAATCTAAGTCGGAGATACAATAAATGAGATCATCGGCATCTCTATTACATAATCATTTTTGAGGAATATAGCAAGTATTTCGTGATGAAAGTGGTTGGCAGCCATGATTGAGTCATGCATGGGCCAAAGAGTTAGGCGCTAATCTGAGCCGAAGAAGATCCCCTCTTTGTTGTATTGCTTGGTGTATTTATAGGTAGCAGGCTTCAATAATTGGAGTTGCCATGTGTCGTTTGATCCATGTGAATAGCAGATAATGGACCTAGGTCTTGATTACATGGAGAAGTTCCCTCTAATATGTGGCAGCATAAACGTAGCTAGATCCGAGTTTATAGGCTTTAGAATAGGTAGTTGGACAAATAAGCAGGCTATTAAATAGATCTCATGACCAAGTCATTATTTTAGTGTAAGCTGATCTCAAGACCATCTATCTAGGTATTTTGAGATGAAATATTTAGATCCAAAAGCCCTTGAGCCAAGGAGCTTCGAGCCATGAATGTCCAGGCTTGTCCAAGCCCATGCTCGGGCCCTGAGTGGTCCTATGATGGGTCCATGGGTTGACGACCTTGCTAAAAGTGGGTCAACACTTTGCCCCCCAAAGTACATCTTGTGGCAGACAGGATGTACTTTAAATAAGCCGAATTGCATCTCTTTGGAATGTCATTCATCTTCAGGAAAGCAATGTCGAATTGCCATGTCTTTGGGAGTAGTCTTGAAGCTTTATTTATTTTTTCTTTTCTCTGTGCAAATAGCATGTCATGCATCACACCGCCGTCTGTGGTACCTATCGAGCCAAATTTTTAAGCTGGAGTAATTGAGATGAACAGGTAATCACTTACGCCTCGTCGAGTCAAGAGGTTGAATGAAATCATCATAAGTCAAGCTAGGCCGCTGGCTCCTGTACGCGTTCACTCATAAATAGGTCATCATCAAATGAAGCCATCTTCTTATGCAAGTCAAGAGAATGGTCAAGCATAAGGCTAAGTCAGACCATTAGTCACACACAAGTCAGCGCGTTGTTTAGTTATCTAAGTCATGAGATAGAGTAGAAAATCAAAAATGGCATGTGAACTTGACATCGCATATGGGTTTTTACTTCCCAAGTCATTGGAATAGTAGGCTAGAAATCCACGATCGCCATATCTTCCCAATAGAAAGCCAGAAAACCATGATCACTCCGGATCGTATTAACAGAAGACCATAAATCCACGGTCGCGTCAGACCATATTTAAAGAAATCCACGATCACTTCAGGTCGTTTTTATGGTCCAACGATCACGTACGAGTCAGTACGAGATGTTGTTGAAATCATGTGAGCCGACGTCTAGTATGAGCGTCAAAATCATAAGGCATTAGAAAAGTTAGTCTCGCTCTCCATTTAACGTACTTGTGATTTGAGTCTTCCAAGTCATGTATAGCTCATAAGCTGTCCCGCTTGAATGAGTAACATAAGTCATGTCATAGTCTGAAGGTATAGTATATATCATTTGAATCACATGCCAAGTCAGGAACGTATTCAAAGTCAGTCTGTAACTTGATGCTCATGCACCTAGCATCGTTGGGAGACGATCGTGGTCAACGCTCATGCCCCCAGGGTTGGTGGGGGTTTAGTTAAGTCAATTGGACGTCCAGTCCTTAAGTCTTTATACCCTCTGTTGTTTTTTCGGGTTAGGGTTGCAGCTTTAGCGGTCTTAACCAACCCAAGTCGTTTTACTCTCTCGAGTCAGCGAGATTTAAAGTTGAAGATGCGAATAGTCGAATCTCATTTTCCTAGGCATCGTTCCTTCACTTTAGTCGGAAAGTGAGGATCGCCTCATCGAGCGCCAGTGAACTTAGTTTCTCTTATCACTCGAGCCAGTTAGGTCGAGCTCCTTTGTTCATGTTTCATCATCATACTTCAGTTGAGTCTGTTCCTTATGCTCAGTTCCATTGAGTTTGACAAATAAAATTGTAGACTTGATTACTAAAATTGGTTCTTTTTGGAACCTCATATTCCTATCATTCGAGATAGTCAATGTCCTAGTCATTCTTCTGCCCTCCTCATGGGTTGTGGAGTGTTGGGCATTTTGATTCCGCGTATGCAATAGCCACCAATAAGACCTGTCCTTTGACGCCAGATGATGATTTATTGCTCAGATGCATGCGTTTTAATCTTGAGGAGTCATCCTTTTGGCCGTAGTCTGGAATCATATGGAATTCTGAGGAGAGTAAATGTGCATAGTGTATTCCGACAGTCAAATTTCGCTTCTAGAAGCTTGGATCCCATGCCCCCAATCACTAGGGTTTGGTTGAGTAGTAAAAGTCGAATCCACGTCTTTCATGGATTTATACTCTCATCGAATTGTGAGTAGAGTGATTGCTTGGTGCCCAATCCATATGGGTTTCTGTTCTCTCATCTAAGCTCTGAGGATCGAAGCTGATGCTCCCATTCTTTCTGTGCATCATGAGGAAAAGTCAAGAACTGTAACACCCCTAAGTCCCACATCATGGAAGCCTGTGTGAAGTGGGTACTTATATAGTAGAGTCCATCTCTTACTAACGCCGAGGCCTTTTGAGGAACAAAACTCCACACCTATACGGTGGCAAAGTTGGGGACAATATCTTGCGTGAACAGAGGTGCAGGCTGTTAGTGGTATCAGAGCCAATACCCAGCCGGAATTGTGGCTCCTATGTGGACCACAACGCCTGGGTGAGGTGTTTGTGAGCTAACGGGGACGTTGGGCTCTGTAGGAGTGGAGAATGTAACACCCCTAAGTCCCACATCATGGAAGCCTATGTGAAGTGGGTACTTATATAGTAGAGTCCATCTCTTACTAACGCCGAGGCCTTTTGAGGAACAAAACTCCACACCTATACGGTGGCAAAGTTGGGGACAATATCTTGCGTGAACAGAGGTGCAGGCTGTTACAAGAACTAAGTGATCGTGTCACACCCAATTGTTGTATAGGATATGATAGTTGATTCATGCCAAGCGTTATTTGAGCCCTTGTTGTGGAGTAGGTTGGAAACAGTCAATGGATAATCACTTTGCATATGTTTCATGGTCCCCATGCGGTCTGTCAGGATCAAAGCACACGTTATGTATACGCAAATAAGTTATGCTAGTTGTAATACTTTCAATAGTTATGCCCCCCAGTACGGGGGTGGTGGCAAAAGATAGGCGGTCGCACCACATCCATTTCTAATTTAGACACGTATGCATAAAAGGCGTGGCTTTTGAAGCTTAAGTGTTTGTGTTATCCAAGTGCTCGATTCATTGCATCTTTCATGCAGTGTACTTGCAATGTGAGACTCGTCGTTGCACTTGGGCCATAGTCAGTCACATATGGATATGTGTGTCGATTTGAGATATCACTCTCAAGGTCTCTTTTCGGTCGTTGCCTTAAGTCGTGTGGTAAGTCTATCATTAGGCATTGATGTCAGCCCTTCGAACATGCCCCTTTGTTGTTGTATGCGAGTATGTCCTCGTGTCCTTGTTTTGTATCTGTACATAATCCATTTTGAATAGAACAATTTGTTTAATTTGCAAGTTACTAAGTCAACCTTTATGTCACAAGCAAGTCTATCTTGAAACGAAAATGTGTTAAGTGTTAAGCTATCTAGCATAGAATGATTAAGTGTCAAAGTACAAAGTTTCATCGTGCGGAGGTATAGTGTATATAGCCTCCATTTAACTTTGAATCAGGAGCTGCGTCCGAAACGTGTTCAAAGTCATTTCAGAAGTTTATGTCCGTATCCCCAACGTCGGTAGGAACCGGGTTAAGTCATTCGGACGTCCGATCCGTAAGTCTTTTATACTCATGTCCTTAGTTAGAGGGCAATGGAGATTATGTGGACGTCGCAGCATCGTCCTTTATACTCTCTCCCAAGTCGTGAGAGTTAAGTTATGAGTTTAGTGGTCTTAAGTCGTGGTGCACCATTCACACTAACCCAATAGGTTTATACTCTCTCTCAAGTCGTGAGAGTTAGAATTATGGACGTCGTGCCTCGTCCTTTATAATCTCCCAAAGTCAGTTTGGGTTAAAGTTGTGGACGTTGTTGTTCGTCCTTTATACTCTCCCTTCGTCAATCGGGGTTAGAGTTGTGGATCAAGTGGTCTTAAATCTTGGCGCGCCCATCACACTCGTCCCAGGTTTATACTCCTATCCAAGCTCTCAGGATTAGAGTTAGTCGGGCAAACAGTCGGGTCACATTTTCCTTGGCATCATCCCTTTGCTCCCACGTTAAGAGCAAAGGTCGCCATCACGGATGGTCGGTTCACATCCCTATTGGGTTTATACTCCTCCCATCGGAAGCATGGGAAAGAGTTAAAGACATCGTTGGAGAGCGCTCGAGTCATACTCATCCTCGTCTTAACATTTCTTTTTTTTCCCCCATGTCGAAGGAAAAAGTTATTATGTTGTTCATGGGATAATATCTTGGTCATTGTTGCACACTTCCCGTCGGATCAAGGGATGGAGTCATCGATCTGTTGGATTGTTATGTCATACCTGGATACATCTCTATGTCTTTCTTGGCGAATCAAAGGCTAGAGGATGAGGAGGCCTCATTAGTATGCGCATGTAAAAATAACACACGTCGAACTCAAGTGCGTTTATTTTCTTACCCCCTACGTCAAGGGCAAAAAGTCAATGAATGGATGATCGAACTTCATTTATGTTAGATTGTTGGCGTCGGGCCAAGAGTAAGTGGGTGAATATTTGAATCACGTTCGCCAAACTTTATGTTCCTCCGATCAAACTATGGAAGGGGTGATTTGTACCAAACCTCGGTTACCTGCATCATTCATATACGAATTTGCGTGAGCTAGTCATGTCAATAACCAGAAGCATGTAAAGAAAAAATGCATGATTGGAAAATAAGTATGTTGACCGGCGGTGATGCCTCCTCTGTTTGGATTCACGTAATCCATTGGCGTCGAGAACAAGATCTAGCCATATAGACGTCGTCTTTGAAATGCAAAAATCGATGCATAATTATCAGTCTGCCACGTATGAGTCAAGGAGTGGATAGTCACGTCAAATCCACCTTGAGCTGTATATCTTTTCCTTGACGGAGGGCATGGTTTTATAAACAAGTGGTTCGGTCGGGCTCGTTATGGCAATGCTCTGTAGTTCTGCATGCATATATTGGAAATATGATCAGAACCAGACTCTGGGTACCTATATCATTCACACATAAATTCATAACAGTTATTAGTCACATAAATAACTCATAAAGCATGTAAAGATATGGATACGAAATAATCATGTTAAGGGAATGAGTATTATTCGGAATGAAAATGGTGTCGCATATCCTTTGCCAGTCTATTCTGATTTGTCCCATCTCGGACAGGTGATGACCACTAAAGTTCTAGTTGATGAAGGAAGTCTTTCAACTCCTTGTGGAGTGGCAATGCCAAGAAGGATCAAACCTTGATCGGGGTATTGGGATAATAAAGGCAATCAAGCGGCCTTTGTGGGTGAATGATGAGGGTGTGTTTCCTTTGAATTGCGTTCTTGCCCCCACGTCAAGGGTAGGGAATAAGGGTCAGGTAGTCAGATCATAACCGCTAATGGTGGCATCTTATCTTGTCGGTGCTAAGATGGTGATCAGCATGAGATTAGTGGATCCATGCTTATAGAAGCATTGTCTTTTCCATGCAGGAAGTAGGATACGGAGGCTAGGAATGTAGACATGCCTCGTCCATCCATAGCTATGTCTTTGATCCCTTGTCGAGGAATGAGAGCCGGTGTATAGACAATCAATCAGCATCATGGTTTGAGTGTTTTAGACTTTTAACTCGTTGATCTTCGGGCAAGACCGAAAGAGTCGATCAGGATTGAATAACCTCAGTAAATATGGGTGATGGCTCTTGGAAGAATCTCAGTCGTTGCCACCTTGTTGTTGATATTCTCAAACTATCCGCTGAATCTTAGATGATAAGTATTGACTATTATTGTTGGACAAAATATATGCGGAGCCGAGTTCCGAGCCGAAGGCGAGCCGTCAACGGGTCCGGGCACAGTGCCGGTGGGGGTCTGGGGCCCCACAGTCCCAATGGCGATCGACCTAGCCAGTTTTTCGAACAATTGGGCACCGGCTGATTCTTTTGATTTCGGAAGAGCAAGCCTTCTTTGAAACGACCCAAAAAAATGCATTTTTCCAGAAATGACCCTATCTTGGTCAATGTGAAGGACTTTAGAAATGACAAGTAATCCGAGTTGGTATATCAGGAAGAGCTGATTCGGAGTTGGTCCACTTGGAGAGCTTCAGAGGAGTCGGTCAATCTGAATTTGGTCGACCTGGAGAGCTTAAACATCACTATAACGATGGTTGTTCGAACCAATCTCTCCTAGACCTAAGGTTTGCTTCGAGCCAAGCTACATACAGGGAGCTTTCCAATATGCAATTCTTACTGGCTGGTCTTCTGATTGGGTCGAGTTTGACCCGAGAAGGATCGACCCGACCGGGGTCGAACCCAGAACTGGGACAGAATTGGTGTTTGTTGGCGATGCAGATGTTGAAGCTTCTGCTTTCCAAAGCATATGCAGAAGTATTAGAAAGCAGGGCTACTGAAGATGAATAAAACTAGGATTTCGTCTTGGACTTGGTGATACAAAAGTTGAGCAAAACCCTTAAAACGTTGAGAATTCATCTCTCAATGAAGGCACCAAACTGTTGATGCCAAAAAGTGGTCATCAACGGCCAAAAGTCAGATTTGAGCATGATATATGAAGAAATATCAGAAAAAGCGAGAAAAAGCAAGACAGCAACATTTTTATAATGGTTTGGCGTTAACGAGCCTACATCCACTTTATAATCTCACAATAATATCATAAAGTCGGAGATACAATAAATGAGATCGTCGGGATCTTTATTACATAATCATTTTTGAGGAATATAGTAAGTATTTCTTGATGAAAGTGGTTGGCAGCCATGATTGAGTCATGCGTGCGCCAAAGAGTTAGGCGCTAATATGAGCCGAAGAAGATCCCCTCTTTGTTGTAATGCTTGGTGTATTTATAAGCAGTAGGCTTCAATAATTGGAGGTGCCATGTGTCGGTTTATCCATGTGAATAGCAGATAATGGAGCTGGGTCTTGATTACATGGAGAAGTTCCCTCTAATATGTGGCAGCATAAACGTAGCTAGATCCGAGTTTATAGGCTTTAGAATAGGTAGTTGGACCAAGTAAATAGGCTATTAAATATATCTCATGACCAAGTCATTGTTGTAGTGTAAGCTGATCTCAAGACCATCTAGCTAGGTATTTTGAGTTGAAATATTTCGATCCAAAAGCCCTTGAGCTAAGGAGCTTCGAGCCATGAATGTCTGGGCTTGTCCAAGCCCATGCTCGAGCCCTGAGCGGTCCTATGATGGGTCCATGGGTTGACGGCCTTGCCAAAAGGCAGGTCAACAGCTACATATCAATTTTCACCACGAACGGACTTCGTATGTTTCCATGCGAATTTATTAATGACGAATACAGGTAGCGATAACTAAAGAAATTTATAAAAATATATACGAAGCTTCACCTATAAGCTAGACCCGAGTCTATAAATACACCCCGAATTTCCCAATCCTAATCCTAAATTTTCAGCCTTCCATTTTGCAATTAATTCCTCCCTCTAGTTTTAATTTTTATCTCACCGACCGTTGAGAATTGATGGAAGTCTCCAACATGAAAGTTGGAGTACTTGGTGAGCGCTACCTACAATAAAAATTTGGTGGCGATTAGTGAATGGAGGTGGCCAAAAAATTTCCACAACTATGATGTGGTATGGTTCGGATTTTGGGGGTTTGTGTGCAAACGGTGGAGAGTTGGCCAGAGGTACCAACTAGGAAGTTGAAGAAAGGAGAGAGGGCTACAAGTTTGTAGTTGGAGGTTCAGCTTGAAATGGCCTGTGGTGGCGGCAAAGTCGACATAATCGTGGGTGAACTATTTTTGGGCGCAATTTGATGTTTTCTCGCCAAATGGGGTGTTTCCAGGCGAAAAGTCCAATTGGAAAGTTGCTCGGAATGTCCGGACCTTGCTGGTGGTGAAGTTTGGTGACCATCGGAGGTCAGAGGCGGCATGCGAAGCTAGACACATGATTTCAATATCCGATGGATTTTCAGGAAAAAGGTAGCGAAGTGGGGCCCACGGATGGAGGCGTGGGAGCTGCTCTAGTGGGCGGAGGTGTTGGTTAGGTCGGCCTAACAACCGGTGACTCCAAGCAGCAGTGATGAGCTCCGATCAATGCTGAACAATGGTGGAAGAAGATGAATAGTAAAGGTTGATTATTTAATTAATGTATTCCATGTTCATATGATTATATCTTATTCATATGAACTTAGAATTAGACAAAACTTGATCCGTTGGAATCGTGGAGTCGAGGGCTTCACAACAAAACTGACTCATATGGATTTGGAGCAATTTTGGGTTAAATTAAACTCGTGTTTAATTTAATTTGAAAAGAAATTATAAACCGATCAATATGAGAACTCCCTGAATTGATTAAAAGTTATTATGATCTTATCAGATTATATATTGATTTTTTGTGGTTACCATGTTTGCTTCTTGATTGATGGATGTTTATTTAAAGTTTATTAATGCTGTTATGTACATTTAAGCGTTGACAATTATAATGCTTATCTTATGACAGTGTTTGATGGATGATAAATTGTTGTGGTTGTTGTTATTATTGTTTATACAATTGACCCCACGAATATGAAATAATTTTGAAATTTATTGAGTCGAGTTCCAATGGAATATTAAATGAATCATATATTCATTTAAGTGAAATAAGGCGTAAAAATGAAAATTGGATTTGTATATCCAAAACGATTTGGAAATGAAATTGAAATGATTTCAAACAACTACTGAAAAGGTTGAAATGTATTTGAGAGTTTTGAATTAGAAATAGCTTGTTCTAATTTAAAATAGATTTTGAATAGTAAATTCAAAAGTGAATTCGAGTTAAGTGTATAAAAGACGTTTTTAACTCGAATGGATTATTCCGATGATCTTATTAATTTTTATAATGGATTTCAGGAAAGTTTGGATTTCAAACGATTAAATTTTGAAAACTACTATTATTTTGATATTATAATAATATAGAATATTCATTTTTGATTTAAAATCGAATTTGAGATTGGAATCATTTTTAAACGAGTTTATAAACGTTTTATAAAATAGGTTTCCATTGAACCAGACGGGTTTTATTAAAATAACAATATGGTTTGCATAGGATGTGTCGTGCAGCGACACGTCGCAAATTTCAACCAAGAACTTCAAAGAAGCATGAATAATGCAATTTAAATCGGATTTCCCTAGAACTGAAAAAATTTGTTTTCTATTGATAAAAACTTTCAAATGAAAGGAGAAATTTTGAATTTCAACTTACAGATTTCAAGTTGTGATTAAATCTATTTTTGAAAAAGTAGCTGTAAACGCAATTCATTAACCGTAATTGGAAATCGATCAAAAAGGCCATATAAAAATTATTAAAAATATGGAAAAATTATGATAAATTATGATAAGTGATTTTAAAGTGATTTGGAAAAGAAGTATGAATTTTTGAACTATATTTCGATTTTTGTGTTTTCAACCTAACTTGCTGAATACGGTAAAACGACGTTGTGTGAATTTAAGTTAAATAAACTCAAATTATTGGTTTATCAAATATAATCATGCTTTGAAAGAAATGTTTAGATAAATCTTTTAATTTGAATGATAGTTGGATTTGGATAGAAATGATCTTCGAATATTTGGTATTGATTAGTGTTATGTAGACTTTTACTATTTGAGTTTTTTGGAAGATGTTTACATCGTGATACCACTTATAGTATTCGTTGATTGCAAGAATTGGTGTTGAATATAAGTGGAAGTAAATTCTGTTTAAATCTTATATCTAATATCAATTGGTTTAGGGTTTTTCGTGGATGGTGTCTTCAATAACATCGTTCTTTAACCTAGTTAAAGATGAAGCGTATGGAATAATCTTTTATTTAAGATTTAATGGAATTTTCCAAAGTGAAGTTTTCCAATTAATAAATTAAATTGGAATTGGATGGGAATTGATTTAGTGATAATCGAGATGAATCCACATGGATGAAACCTTTACTATTTAATGAATGTAACAACCCGTAAAATGCGAGCCAGTTTGAAATTTTTATTTTGGCAATTTTAGCGAATTTTGATTATTTAAAATAGATTATTTTAAATAAAATCGACGGGAAATTTATTTTGAATATAATTCGAACGTATATATTATATACGTCGTCGTTAGAATATATAATAATTATATATAATTATAAAAGGAATTGAAAGTGGCGCGGTAGTTCGAAAATTCGATTTCTAATTTCAAATGAATATACAGAATTCAATATAAGTCAGAATTGAACGAAACAAGAAATATTTGAATCTGTATAACTATATCTTTGTAACGAAGTTAACAAACTGAGATTTCATCTTAGAAATGATAAGATATGTCCAGTTTAAAATTAGAAATAGTCGCTGTGGATTTTATATATATTTTTATATATATAAGGCCCTTAAAAATGGACTTTTTGCAAAAGACCTCGGATTTCGACGAAACAAGTTTTGTTGGGTCCGTGATGTCAAGTTATTGCTAGCTTCCAAATTTCATAATTTTTCGAATCAATATGTGAGCGTGGCAAAGGAAAACGTGTTTTGACCATTTCAGTTGATTTTAATCGACTGGAAATTGGCCATTTTTCTAACGGTCTCAGAATTCGACGAAACTAGTTTTGTTAAGACCGTATCGTCAATACGAAGCTAGAAAATATTTTTCTGGAATTTTTCGGGCTAGTATGTGACCCCGGTAATTTGAAATGTACGTTTAAAATTCAATATAGTGATTTAAATGTAAATTTAACGGAAACTGATTCAAACGATCGAATCAACATACGAAACATATCCCATTGTGTTCGGAATGGGGGTAATTAGCTAGGGGCGACAGTCGTTGGGCCCAATTTCGAGTTCGAACGAAAAGTCAACTATATGGAGAATAAACTAAATAATTAAATAAATAATATAAAACACCTTTACCCCCTCAACCCTCCTTCTCTCTCTTCTATTATCATTCAGATCAGAAACCGATCTAAAAAAAAAAAATTGGAGGAACCTTCGTCGACGCGCGCCGCTCCAGGCCGTGGCGCCACCGCCGCCGGCCAGCCCAAGTCGCCGGACCTCGCCCCCAAGCTCCTCCCTCTATCTTCTTCGATATCCTGGATCGCTCCTACCCCGCGAGCCCCCCTTCCAACCGGAGCTGACGCAACAGCACCACCGCCTCATCGGATCCCCACCACCGCGTCGAACCCCTCCTCGCAACCTCCTCCGCGCCCTCTGGCCACCCACCGACAGTCAGCCCCCCCGTAAGTTTACTGTTAAAACTGATTTTATGTTAATTTTAAAAACTGATTTCATGTTAATTTTCAAACTGATTTTAATTAAAAGGTTAAAACAGATTTTTTTTCTAAAGATTTGAATTTTAAAAAAAGGTTTTAAAAGATTTGAATTTTTAAAAAAAGGTTTTAAAAGATTTGAATTTTTAAAAAGGGTTTTAAAAGATTTGAATTTTAAAAGGGTTTTAAAAGATTTGAATTTTTAAAAGGTAAAAGATTTGAATTTTGAAAGGTAAAAGATTTAAACTTTAAAAAGTAAAAGAAAAGATTAGATCTTTGAAATGGAAAAGGCGGAATCTATATTAATAAAAATTCGATTTTTATATATTGAACTTTGAAATAAAAATTCGATTTTTATATATTGAACTTTGAAATAAAAATTCGATTTTTATATATTGAACTTTGAAATAAAAATTCGATTTTTATATATTGAACTTTGAAATAAAAATTCGATTTTTATATATTGAACTTTGAGCTAAAAATTCGATTTTTATATATTGAACTTCGAAGTAAAAATTCGATTTTTATATATTAAATAGCGAAGTAAAAATCCGATTTTTATATATTAAATAGTGAAGTAAAAATTCGATTTTTACATATGTAGTGAAAGCGGACAACGAAGGTGACAAAAAGGCGAAACGACGAGGACTTCTGCAAATGAAGTGCCGTGGAGCTAGGATAGCTATACGTGAGAATTTCTCACCTTTCAATTTCTTTTCTAGTTTTATATATATACTAGGATGCAGACGGTGCTTAGTAGCACCCGATACAATCGTCCACAGACCATGGACTTGTTTGTTTGGTTGCATAGATTAGTTGAGTTATTTGTTTGAATTGAATTGTTTGGTGAGATGAAATTGATTTGATTGATGTGTGAATGGCGTGGGCCTTCACTAGACCGGGGATAAGGCTAGGCCTCGTCCCGTTTCTAGTATCGTGCCGTTATGCCGCCGAAATTTTCTAAAATATGTTAGAAAAATAAAAATATCATTTTATTGTGTAAATGAATTGAATAGAAATTTATAGGTTGAAATAAAATGTTTTATCGTTAGAAATATAATTTTTAACGTGAATGTGAATAAATATTCATTTACAAACCGGACGGTTTGTTTATGTACACCTATTTGAATGACATTGATTGGGTCGATAAATTTTACACATCGCCCAACAGCACAAATAAAATATGTGTTTGATTTTTTGAAACCCCACACGGGTGTTGGGATGAAATTTGAAGTTCAATCATCCCGATTGATTGAATATGTCGATCGGTTGATTGACAGGCTGTTTTAAGCGTTAGATATTTATATTTGATGCTTATACAGTGTAGTGCACTTTGGTTGATGGTTGATTATTTTTCAATGCTATTATATACATGTGTTGTATGAAAATCCATATAATTAACTTTATATGGTAATTGATTGGGCCTCATTCCAATTTGAAAAATAAAGAATATTATAAAATAAAAGTTCATGTGTTGACAGTACTCATTCATTGAGATTGGTCATGTGTTGAACGAAATATTTTGATAATAACGACTATTTTGAAAAAGAAATATTTGAAATAGAATACTTGAAAATAGAAATATGTGAAGCCGTGATGATTAGATTGACGCCATTTTGACGTGAACGATATTTATATCAATTGAAAACGATTTCGAAATGAATTGAATTGAAAACGATTTCGAAATGAATTGAATTGAAAACGATTTCGAAATGAATTGAATTGAAAACGATTTCGAAATGAATTGAATTGAAAACGATTTCGAAATGAATTGAATTGAAAACGATTTCGAAATGAATTGAATTGAAAACGATTTCGAAATGAATTGAGTTGAAAACGATTTTCGAAATGAATTGAATTGAAAACGATTTCGAAATGAATTGAACTGAAAACGATTTCGAAATGAATTGAATTGAAAACGATTTTTGAAATGAATTGAATTGAAAACGATTTCGAAATGAATTGAATTGAAAACGATTTCGAAATGAATTGAATTGAAAACGAATTCAAATTGAATTGAAAGCGAATAGAAATGAATTCAAATTGAATTGAAATTTGAATTGAATGGAAATGAAATTTAAAACGAATTTATAAAGAAGAATTCAATTTTGATTTGAATTGAAAAGGAAGTTGAAATTGCTTCTGAAACGAATTTAAAACTATTTATATAATTCGTTTTAAATAGAAATCGACGAAATATATTATATATATTATATATATAATATAATGGCCTGAATAGAACGCGCCGCGCCGCGGCAGTTCGTGAATTTCGACCATTTATTTCAAACGGACATTACGGGAGATCCGACCGTCAGATTCTCCTAAAACCGGAACTGTTGGGTTCGTATCGAAAAGAGCTTTCTAACGGATATTAGAAATTAGAAATCTAACGGTTGGATTTGGAATTATGTCCAAATCAAATTTGAAAAAGGTCGCTATAAGTGCAGTTCGATGACCATTGATGGAAATCGACTGTACGGGCCTTGATAAAATTATTAAAAATAGTAATAATTTGTGTAAAATCATAAGAAATGATTTAGAAAGAATTGGGATGAAAAACTCCATATTTGAAAAGATAAAAATAGATTTTTATCGAAATGAACTAGTTTTGAACTAGAATTATAATTCTATTTATTTTTAAATAAATAAATTGAATTTGAAATGGTTTTGAAAATAACCAAAATTTCCAATGATTGCATTGGAATGGATTTGAATCGAAATTGTCTTCGGAATATTTCGATGTTGGATTTCGTGATTATACAAATGTTGTTATGGAAATTTGAAAGATATATATATATATATCGTTATTTCCAATGCGATATTTGTTAGTCGTAGAATTTGATATTGAATATAAGCCGATATATTTTCTATTCAGAGCCTTGTATTGAATATCGAATGTGATTTGGGTTTGTCGTGAATGGTGTCTTCACTAACACTGTTCTTGAACCCAGTTGAGAAAAGATTAAATCTTTTTATTTAGATTTAATGAAGTGTACCAATTAAATAATATTTAATTGGAATTGAATTGATATTGATTTTTGGGTTTATCGTGGGCAGTGTTTTAAATAACACTCGTTCTTTAACCCGATAATTAATGAAGGTGATTTTGGGTTTATTGTGAACTGTGTTTTAAAATGACATTGATTCTTTAACCCAGTTAACGATTAAAACTAAGTAGAGTTTTAATGAATCTTTAATTAGATTGAAAAGATCGAAAATGGAGTATCACCCGTTTTGCTCCAGGCGATAGTCAAATCTTTAATTAGATTTGAACGTGAAATGGTAATTGGATTTACCGATAACACCGTGGTGTTAGATATGAAGTATTACCAGTTTTACTTCATGGGATGAATAGGTTGGGATTGGGAAATTAAAACCAATGATTACTTCGGTAAGTTTCGTTAATCCCGACTAGTTGAATCGAAATTCAAAAGTAGATTAAAGAATAAATTCCAGGAATTTATCTTTGATAAAATTAATGGGAACCTTTCCCTATGAACGTGAAATTTAGAAACTAACTGTCGGTTAGCCAAGCAGAATGGTTTCTGGATATTGATCTGATGTTGGTTTCGGCCTTCGGGGTTAATATTTGGGGAATTATTCTCTTGATTAATTTACGGTTAGTGACTAATGAATTGGAATGAGGCATATGTTGTGTTTGTGTAACACTTATTTAAGATATACGCGAGTTATTCGGAAAGACCGGGTTTATCCCATTCTGAATAACTGATACGACGATAAGTCGAAGATGAAGACGATGGTCGAAGACCGGAGGTCTTCACGTCGTTTGGGTGGTTACTGATGATCTTGATTGGGCTGTACACCCAAGAAGATGGAAACAGTTAGCGATCGTCCAGACGTACTTGGAGATCGATGGATATGCGGGGTACTAGGTGCCTCCGGTTTCGTTCAGACCCAGAACGGACTTGTAAATGGACTGTGTGTCTGACATTGGATTTTAGTCCGTGTGATTGATCTCTATTAAATATATATCTGTTTGGCGGCGGAGAATTTATTCTCTTGCTTAACGCCCTTCTCTGAGACGTACGAGCTCAGGGGTTATATATTGATGGATATCAAACGCATGGAGTGAATTGCCTGTGTGGCATGCCTAAGTGGCAATTGATCGAGGCTTCTGTTGAAAAGCAAAGTCTTGTGGTGATGATCAGAGCACGGCCTTTGTGGCGTAGCTTTGTGTAACGTTTACTTCGCGAGTCTCACACCCGGTATGAACCAAAAACGGGAGACGGACCTCAGGGAGGACTTGCGTTTCTTTCTAGCTAAAAGTGGCGTCAGTGGTTTTACACGCCCTGACGAGTTTGACTTATGTGGTTGTTGCTGTTGCGAGGCGCCTCGGATTGATCGGTCGTTCTCGAACCGATGGAGTCATTCGTTGACTCGTTTGCGCCCCAAAGGGCGGGGAGACGTATTGTTCAGGCATAATAATCCACATCGGTGGACCGGCCCTGACGATCCAGGGGGCAGTTGCGGCTGTTCCTGAGACATGGTAGGCTAGATTGTCTCGAATCGGTTGAGGACTATCTTTTGCCTCGGTTCATAGATGGAAACCCAATTTCCAAATACGTGACTTTGCGGTTTTATTTGTAAACCTATATATGGCGACATGATATATGGTACCCATGCCGCCTATGATTGATACTTATGATTTGAAGTTGTTTTATACACTATGCACTTATTATAGTATCAAATGATTTGTTTTAAACGTATCAAGCATTCTTTGGCTGTTATTAGGGAAAACCCTATCCCCCGGCTTGCGTTGCATTGTGTGATAGGACCTGGGTCTTATAACAGCTTCATCTTTCTTTATTTAGCATTGCGCGGTTTGTTATGCACTGGTATTCTTGGGAGGAAACCCGTTCCGTGTTATACGGCGTGGTCCCTTGATTTACCTTTGAAAATAAAGATTAATAACTGTTTTAGTTCTCACACCAGTCACATGACTGACCTAGAGTTTATTGTTTTAACCTAAACTCTGGGTGCCCTTATTTTGACACGGGCAGCTAGTAGTTTTGGGTTTTGCAGATTTATATTCACAGGATCCTGGTTTACAGCTGGAACGATATCCGGAAAGCTTTGTATCCGTATATCTTCTTCTAGTTGTGTATTGTATTATTTTCCGCTGCAATTTATTTAAATGTAATTTAAATCTCTGATTTTTTTTTTCTGTGTAATATTTATTTGATTATACTCTGTATATTCTTGTAATCTGATGCATTGTTGTAATATACAATGAAATGTTCTTCTGTATGCGTTCTGCTGTGGTTTGTTCTCGAACTATCCGACGCTTTCCTTTACGGGGAAGTTACGGGTTTTCACAGTTGGTATCAGAGCTTTGGTTTACAAAGCTCAGAGAACGAGACACATTAGAACCATACGAAAGAATTCATCAGATATTGGATTAGTAATATCCAATTAGAATGACTCGTTAGAGATGGGATCAGTAGTATCCTAGAACGAGTGTGAAGAGTATATTTTTGAAAATGAAAACAATTTTTGTTTTGAAAATTTAAATCAACTATTCGTATTTGATTATTTGTTTATATTGATTTTGGACAATTCAGTATATAAAGAATTTGCATATACGCCTTGCAAACGTATATTCAAAGTTTTAATATATTGAATAGATATAGCATCATGCTCTAGTCGCCCGAAGATGATATTGATGATAGCGATCGCATCATCAACATTTATGTTCGAGTTTCGAAGGTGTGATTTTCTATATATTTCCATTAGACTGGTGTGAGAACCCAAAACTAATATAGCTAGAATACATTGTTGTGATTTGGCATCAAAAACATGATTTTCTTATATATATCAAAATTATGAATTTGAAACTCTAATTCACTAATTGATTGATGTTTGTGTTGTTTGTTAATTTGTTTACTAATTTAGAACCATTTAGCCTAATTGAATCAAATATTGAATTGTATTGAAAATTGGTCGCATTTGTTTGCATATACATGTATATCATTGAACAGGTCATAGCAAGGAGGCTAGAGCCGAAGAATAAAATTTGTTTGCCCGACAAATAGGTACATGTTTATTACATAATTTACTGCTTTGTTTGGGTGATGATGATTTTATGAGCCTATTGGCTAGCCGCTTGGCTTTTCTTTTTTCTTTTTGAGATCTGAAGGACCGGGGAAGCTATTTGAAATTCCCCGATGCTCCCGGTGCAGGGGAGGTTATGGCGAAATTTTTCGAAAATTTAGGGTGTTAGCCAAATTTTTGAAATTTTGAAAATTCTCAGAAACTACAAAGTTGGAGAATAGAAGCCAGATCGAGCGTAGAGTTGAATAATCAAACCACTTTCGACTTTGTTCCTTTTCGGGGACGAAAAGTTTTAAGTGGGGGAGATTGTAACAACCCGTAAAATGCGAGCCAGTTTGAAATTTTTATTTTGGCAATTTTAGCGAATTTTGATTATTTAAAATAGATTATTTTAAATAAAATCGACGGGAAATTTATTTTGAATATAATTCGAACGTATATATTATATACGTCGTCGTTAGAATATATAATAATTATATATAATTATAAAAGGAATTGAAAGTGGCGCGGTAGTTCGAAAATTCGATTTCTAATTTCAAATGAATATACAGAATTCAATATAAGTCAGAATTGAACGAAACAAGAAATATTTGAATCTGTATAACTATATCTTTGTAACGAAGTTAACAAACTGAGATTTCATCTTAGAAATGATAAGATATGTCCAGTTTAAAATTAGAAATAGTCGCTGTGGATTTTATATATATTTTTATATATATAAGGCCCTTAAAAATGGACTTTTTGCAAAAGACCTCGGATTTCGACGAAACCAGTTTTGTTGGGTCCGTGATGTCAAGTTATTGCTAGCTTCCAAATTTCATAATTTTTCGAATCAATATGTGAGCGTGGCAAAGGAAAACGTGTTTTGACCATTTCAGTTGATTTTAATCGACTGGAAATTGGCCATTTTTCTAACGGTCTCAGAATTCGACGAAACTAGTTTTGTTAAGACCGTATCGTCAATACGAAGCTAGAAAATATTTTTCTGGAATTTTTCGGGCTAGTATGTGACCCCGGTAATTTGAAATGTACGTTTAAAATTCAATATAGTGATTTAAATGTAAATTTAACGGAAACTGATTCAAACGATCGAATCAACATACGAAACATATCCCATTGTGTTCGGAATGGGGGTAATTAGCTAGGGGCGACAGTCGTTGGGCCCAATTTCGAGTTCGAACGAAAAGTCAACTATATAGAGAATAAACTAAATAATTAAATAAATAATATAAAACACCTTTACCCTCTCAACCCTCCTTCTCTCTCTTCTATTATCATTCAGATCAGAAACCGATCTAAAATAAAAAAAAAATTGGAGGAACCTTCGTCGACGCGCGCCGCTCCAGGCCGTGGCGCCACCGCCGCCGGCCAGCCCAAGTCGCCGGACCTCGCCCCCAAGCTCCTCCCTCTATCTTCTTCGATATCCTGGATCGCTCCTACCCCGCGAGCCCCCCTTCCAACCGGAGCTGACGCAACAGCACCACCACCTCATCGGATCCCCACCACCGCGTCGAACCCCTCCTCGCAACCTCCTCCGCGCCCTCTGGCCACCCACCGACAGTCAGCCCCCCCCTGTAAGTTTACTGTTAAAACTGATTTTATGTTAATTTTAAAAACTGATTTCATGTTAATTTTCAAACTGATTTTAATTAAAAGGTTAAAACAGATTTTTTTTCTAAAGATTTGAATTTTAAAAAAAGGTTTTAAAAGATTTGAATTTTTAAAAAAAGGTTTTAAAAGATTTGAATTTTTAAAAAGGGTTTTAAAAGATTTGAATTTTAAAAGGGTTTTAAAAGATTTGAATTTTTAAAAGGTAAAAGATTTGAATTTTGAAAGGTAAAAGATTTAAACTTTAAAAAGTAAAAGAAAAGATTAGATCTTTGAAATGGAAAAGGCGGAATCTATATTATAAAAATTCGATTTTTATATATTGAACTTTGAAATAAAAATTCGATTTTTATATATTGAACTTTGAAATAAAAATTCGATTTTTATATATTGAACTTTGAAATAAAAATTCGATTTTTATATATTGAACTTTGAGCAAAAAATTCGATTTTTATATATTGAACTTCGAAGTAAAAATTCGATTTTTATATATTAAATAGCGAAGTAAAAATCCGATTTTTATATATTAAATAGTGAAGTAAAAATTCGATTTTTACATATGTAGTGAAAGCGGACAACGAAGGTGACAAAAAGGCGAAACGGCGAGGACTTCTGCAAATGAAGTGCCGTGGAGCTAGGATAGCTATACGTGAGAATTTCTCACCTTTCAATTTCTTTTCTAGTTTTATATATATACTAGGATGCAGACGGTGCTTAGTAGCACCCGACACAATCGTCCACAGACCATGGACTTATTTGTTTGGTTGCATAGATTAGTTGAGTTATTTGTTTGAATTGAATTGTTTGGTGAGATGAAATTGATTTGATTGATGTGTGAATGGCGTGGGCCTTCACTACACCGGGGATAAGGCTAGGCCTCGTCCCGTTTCTAGTATCGTGCCGTTATGCCGCCGAAATTTTCTAAAATATGTTAGAAAAATAAAAATATCATTTTATTGTGTAAATGAATTGAATAGAAATTCATAGGTTGAAATAAAATGTTTTATCGTTAGAAATATAATTTTTAACGTGAATGTGAATAAATATTCATTTACAAACCGGACGGTTTGTTTATGTACACCTATTTGAATGACATTGATTGGGTCGATAAATTTTACACATCGCCCAACAGCACAAATAAAATATGTGTTTGATTGTTTGAAACCCCACACGGGTGTTGGGATGAAATTTGAAGTTCACTCATCCCGATTGATTGAATATGTCGATCGGTTGATTGACAGGCTGTTTTAAGCGTTAGATATTTATATTTGATGCTTATACAGTGTAGTGCACTTTGGTTGATGGTTGATTATTTTTCAATGCTATTATATACATGTGTTGTATGAAAATCCATATAATTAACTTTATATGGTAATTGATTGGGCCTCATTCCAATTTGAAAAATAAAGAATATTATAAAATAAAAGTTCATGTGTTGACAGTACTCATTCATTGAGATTGGTCATGTGTTGAACGAAATATTTTGATAATAACGACTATTTTGAAAAAGAAATATTTGAAATAGAATACTTGAAAATAGAAATATGTGAAGCCGTGATGATTAGATTGACGCCATTTTGACGTGAACGATATTTATATCAATTGAAAACGATTTCGAAATGAATTGAATTGAAAACGATTTCGAAATGAATTGAATTGAAAACGATTTCGAAATGAATTGAATTGAAAACGATTTCGAAATGAATTGAATTGAAAACGATTTCGAAATGAATTGAATTGAAAACGATTTCGAAATGAATTGAGTTGAAAACGATTTTCGAAATGAATTGAATTGAAAACGATTTCGAAATGAATTGAATTGAAAACGATTTCGAAATGAATTGAATTGAAAACGATTTTTGAAATGAATTGAATTGAAAACGATTTCGAAATGAATTGAATTGAAAACGATTTCGAAATGAATTGAATTGAAAACGAATTCAAATTGAATTGAAAGCGAATTGAAATGAATTCAAATTGAATTGAAATTTGAATTGAATGGAAATGAAATTTAAAACGAATTTATAAAGAAGAATTCAATTTTGATTTGAATTGAAAAGGAAGTTGAAATTGCTTTTGAAACGAATTTAAAACTATTTATATAATTCGTTTTAAATAGAAATCGACGAAATATATTATATATATTATATATATATATAATATAATGGCCTGAATAGAACGCGCCGCGCCGCGGCAGTTCGTGAATTTCGACCATTTATTTCAAACGGACATTACGGGAGATCCGACCGTCGGATTCTCCTAAAACCGGAACCGTTGGGTTCGTATCGAAAAGAGCTTTCTAACGGATATTAGAAATTAGAAATCTAACGGTTGGATTTGGAATTATGTCCAAATCAAATTTGAAAAAGGTCGCTATAAGTGCAGTTCGATGACCATTGATGGAAATCGACTGTACGGGCCTTGATAAAATTATTAAAAATAGTAATAATTTGTGTAAAATCATAAGAAATGATTTAGAAAGAATTGGGATGAAAAACTCCATATTTGAAAAGATAAAAATAGATTTTTATTGAAATGAACTAGTTTTGAACTAGAATTATAATTCTATTTATTTTTAAATAAATAAATTGAATTTGAAATGGTTTTGAAAATAACCAAAATTTCCAATGATTGCATTGGAATGGATTTGAATCGAAATTGTCTTCGGAATATTTCGATGTTGGATTTCGTGATTATACAAATGTTGTTATGGAAATTTGAAAGATATATATATATCGTTATTTCCAATGCGATATTTGTTAGTCGTAGAATTTGATATTGAATATAAGCCGATATATTTTCTATTCAGAGCCTTGTATTGAATATCGAATGTGATTTGGGTTTGTCGTGAATGGTGTCTTCACTAACACTGTTCTTGAACCCAGTTGAGAAAAGATTAAATCTTTTTATTTAGATTTAATGAAGTGTACCAATTAAATAATATTTAATTGGAATTGAATTGATATTGATTTTTGGGTTTATCGTGGGCAGTGTTTTAAATAACACTCGTTCTTTAACCCGATAATTAATGAAGGTGATTTTGGGTTTATTGTGAACTGTGTTTTAAAATGACACTGATTCTTTAACCCAATCGAAGATTAAAACTAAGTGGAGTTTTAATGAATCTTTAATTAGATTGAAAAGATCGAAAATGGAGTATCACCAGTTTTGCTCCAGGCGATAGTCAAATCTTTAATTAGATTTGAACGTGAAATGGTAATTGGATTTACCGATAACACCGTGGTGTTAGATATGAAGTATTACCAGTTTTACTTCATGGGATGAATAGGTTGGGATTGGGAAATTAAAACCAATGATTACTTCGGTAAGTTTCGTTAATCCCGACTAGTTGAATCGAAATTCAAAAGTAGATTAAAGAATAAATTCCAGGAATTTATCTTTGATAAAATTAATGGGAACCTTTCCCTATGAACGTGAAATTTAGAAACTAACTGTTGGTTAGCCAAGCAGAATGGTTTCTGGATATTGATCTGATGTTGGTTTCGGCCTTCGGGTTAATATTTGGGGAATTATTCTCTTGATTAATTTACGGTTAGTGACTAATGAATTGGAATGAGGCGTATGTTGTGTTTGTGTAACACTTATTTAAGATATACGCGAGTTATTCGGAAAGACCGGGTTTATCCCATTCTGAATAACTGATACGACGATAAGTCGAAGATGAAGACGATGGTCGAAGACCGGAGGTCTTCACGTCGTTTGGGTGGTTACTGATGATCTTGATTGGGCTGTACACCCAAGAAGATGGAAACAGTTAGCGATCGTCCAGACGTACTTGGAGATCGATGGATATGCGGGGTACTAGGTGCCTCCGGTTTCGTTCAGACCCAGAACGGACTTGTAAATGGACTGTGTGTCTGACATTGGATTTTAGTCCGTGTGATTGATCTCTATTAAATATATATCTGTTTGGCGGCGGAGAATTTATTCTCTTGCTTAACGCCCTTCTCTGAGACGTACGAGCTCAGGGGTTATATATTGATGGATATCAAACGCATGGAGTGAATTGCCTGTGTGGCATGCCTAAGTGGCAATTGATCGAGGCTTCTGTTGAAAAGCAAAGTCTTGTGGTGATGATCAGAGCACGGCCTTTGTGGCGTAGCTTTGTGTAACGTTTACTTCGCGAGTCTCACACCCGGTATGAACCAAAAACGGGAGACGGACCTCAGGGAGGACTTGCGTTTCTTTCTAGCTAAAAGTGGCGTCAGTGGTTTTACACGCCCTGACGAGTTTGACTTATGTGGTTGTTGCTGTTGCGAGGCGCCTCGGATTGATCGGTCGTTCTCGAACCGATGGAGTCATTCGTTGACTCGTTTGCGCCCCAAAGGGCGGGGAGACGTATTGTTCAGGCATAATAATCCACATCGGTGGACCGGCCCTGACGATCCAGGGGGCAGTTGCGGCTGTTCCTGAGACATGGTAGGCTAGATTGTCTCGAATCGGTTGAGGACTATCTTTTGCCTCGGTTCATAGATGGAAACCCAATTTCCAAATACGTGACTTTGCGGTTTTATTTGTAAACCTATATATGGCGACATGATATATGGTACCCATGCCGCCTATGATTGATACTTATGATTTGAAGTTGTTTTATACACTATGCACTTATTATAGTATCAAATGATTTGTTTTAAACGTATCAAGCATTCTTTGGCTGTTATAAGGGAAAACCCTATCCCCCGGCTTGCGTTGCATTGTGTGATAGGACCTGGGTCTTATAACAGCTTCATCTTTCTTTATTTAGCATTGCGCGGTTTGTTATGCACTGGTATTCTTGGGAGGAAACCCGTTCCGTGTTATACGGCGTGGTCCCTTGATTTACCTTTGAAAATAAAGATTAATAACTGTTTTAGTTCTCACACCAGTCACATGACTGACCTAGAGTTTATTGTTTTAACCTAAACTCTGGGTGCCCTTATTTTGACATGGGCAGCTAGTAGTTTTGGGTTTTGCAGATTTATATTCACAGGATCCTGGTTTACAGCTGGAACGATATCCGGAAAGCTTTGTATCCGTATATCTTCTTCTAGTTGTGTATTGTATTATTTTCCGCTGCAATTTATTTAAATGTAATTTAAATCTCTGATTTTTTTTTCTGTGTAATATTTATTTGATTATACTCTGTATATTCTTGTAATCTGATGCATTGTTGTAATATACAATGAAATGTTCTTCTGTATGCGTTCTGCTGTGGTTTGTTCTCGAACTATCCGACGCTTTCCTTTACGGGGAAGTTACGGGTTTTCACAATGAATTTAAAATGCTTTGTCGTTATTCCGCTTATAATATTAGTCCGATATGGGAATTCTTATCGATGATGAGCTGATATGATTTCCATGAAGAATTCATATAAATAGAAAGTATGATTTTGGGTTTGTCGTGAACGATATTTCAAATAACATTTGTTCCTTAACCCATGTAAAGGGAAAGATGATTTTCCAAGATTAGTTGAAGTGAAATCATTGTTTAATTTAATTATAAAGATTTGAATGAAAGAGTTTTCCCAAACAACCTATAATGGGAACAAGTTTAAAGATCGCTTAAAAGAAGATAAGCGTGTTTTTCACGTAAGTGATAAGATTAAGAAATCGTTAGTACAATTTTGGGTGAGAGATGAGATTGAGGAAATATTTAAACTAGAGTTTAAAGAAGGTAAATCTTTGATAAGATTTAAGGGAGTAATTCCAAATGAAATGAATGATTTGAATAAATGGATATTCCGAAATGGAATGACACTCATGGTATTTTATATATTAATTATGATTTTTAAAGATGTGTTATCTATTCGGAAAGACTGCGTTTCGAACCATTTTGAATAACTATACAACGAGTATTGTAGATACCAAAGACGGTGGCTGAAGACCTAAGATCTTTGCATTATTTGGATTTATTGCTGATTTCTCGATTAGGATGTACAACCAAGACGAGGTTTTAAGTGGTAGTCGTCCAGACTTACTTGGAGATTGTCTGAATTCGCAATGGCCTTTCTCCTTTACTGGACGAGGAATAAGGTGCCTTCGATTTCGTTCACAACCCAGAACAAACTTGTAAACGGATATGTGTCTGACATTGTATTTTACGGCATAACCAATTGGTTTCTATTGATGTTATATCAGTTGGTGTTAGAGGATTTATCCTCTTATCTTAACACCTTCCTCCGAGTCTTATGTACTTAAAGAGTTATATATTAATAGACACCGATTATATGTTGTGAATTACCAATGTGGCATGCAAAGCGCTGAGCCGATCAAAGATTTTTGTTGAAAAGCAAAGCTTTGTGGATGATAATCAAAGCATGGCTAATATAGCATAGCTTTGTGTTGAAATGTAACTTTAGAGCCTCGCAGCCTTTGAACGGCCAAAACAAGATGATAAACATCGGAGATAAAGACATATGTTTCCTTCTAGAGTCATTTGAACTCGACTGCATAGCGTAATTCGTAGGGATGGGAATGCATATAGCGATGGATGTTTCCTGGGGGAACTAGGCGTAACCATTGTATCTGCTGCGATCTAAGGTCGATGGCGAAATGCGCAGAGTTGATAAGGTTTCAGGTTCGGATGTTTCCTGGGGGAATAAGGCGCAATCATTGTGTATTTATGGTCTGTTGAAAGAGATGTAATAATTAGAGTTACTAAAGGTAGAAGGATCATTTGTTGAGTTGATCCTAGGACATCCCACTAGAAGTGTTTCGAATTGTTAAGAAGATCCTTTGCTTTGGTCATTGATGGGACCCAACTTCTAATATGAACCTTTACGGTTTTAGTTGTAATCTATGCATGTAGACGTAATATATGGTACATACATCCGCTAGATTTATACATTTACTTTCGAAAATGATTTCCACACTAAGTACTAGTAATAATAAAAGAGACTTTCATGTATCAAGCATATTTGATTATCATAAGGAAAAACCTGCCCCTCTGGTGTGTGTTGCATTGTGTGATAGGTTGTGAGTCTTATGGTAGCTTCATTTTCAAAAAAGCATGGTGAGTAGTTATGATTTGGCGTTCATGTGGAGAAAACTCATTCCGTGTTATACTGTGTGGTCCTATGTAACAACCCGTAAAATCTGGGCCAGTTTAAATTTTTTATTTTGGCAATTTTAGCGAATTTTGATTATTTAAAATGAATTATTTTAAATATAATCGACGAGAAATTTATTTTGAATAGAATTCGAACGTATATATTATACGCGTCGTCGTTAGAATATAAATAATTATATATAATTATAAAAGGGATTGAAAATGGCGAGGTAGTTCGAAAATTCGATTTCTAATTTCAAATGAATATACAGAATTCAATATAAGTCAGAATTGAACGAAACAAGAATTATTTGAATCTGTATAACTATATCTTTGTAACGAAGTTAACAAACTGAGATTTCATCTTAGAAATGATAAGATATGTCCAGTTTAAAATTAGAAATAGTCGCTGTGGAATTTATATATATTTTTATATATATAAGGCCCTTAAAAATGGACATTTTGCAAACGACCTCGGATTTCGACGAAACCACTTTTGTTGGGTCCGTGATGTTAAGTTATTGCTAGATTCCAAATTTCATAATTTTTCGAATCAATATGTGAGCGTGGCAAAGGAAAACGTGTTTTGACCATTTCAGTTGATTTTAATCGACTGGAAATTGGCCATTTTTCAAACGGTCTCAGAATTCGACGAAACTAGTTTTATTAGGACCGTATCGTCAATACGAAACTAGAAAATATTTTTTTGGAATTTTTCTAGTTAGTATGTGACCCCGGTAATTTAAAATGTACGTTTAAAATTCAATAAAAGGATTTAAATTGTAAATTCAACGAAAACTGATCGTAACGATCAAACCAGCTTACGATACATATCCCATTGTGTTCGGAATGGGGGTAAAACGCTATGGACGACAGGCGGTGGGCCTCGTTTCGAGGTCGTATGTAAAAGTCAACTTTTTAATAATTAAATAAAAAAAAATATAAATATCTTCTCCCCTTAACTACCAGGCCCCCCGTCCAATTTCATTTCAAAAGAAAAAAGAAAAAAAGAAAAAAAAAATTCCGATCGCAGCCCTAGGCGGAGCACCGCCGTCGCGCCCCAGCAAGCCTCGCCGCCGCTTCCTTCTCCCTCCTCTCCTCCTTCTTCCTCCATTCGAACGCCTAGAACCCGAACCCCCTCGCGTCCCGCTCCTTTTCCCCTCCCCGATGGACCGCCGCCACTTCCTCCAGTGGATGCTCCGACTCCGACGCAGCTCAGCAAGCTCCTCCACCTCGGCCATCTCTCCCCCTTCTTGAAAACGTGAGTTTTCTTGATCTGATTTACCATATTTTTATTTAGTTTAAAACCAGATTTTTATTTAGTTTAAAACCAGATTTTTATTTAGTTTAAAACCAGATTTTTATTTAGTTTAAAACCAGATTTTTATTTAGTTTAAAACCAGATTTTTATTTAGTTTAAAACCAGATTTTTATTTAGTTTAAAACCAGATTTTTATTTAGTTTAAAACCAGATTTTTATTTAGTTTAAAACCAGATTTTTATTTAGTTTAAAACCAGATTTTTATTTAGTTTAAAACCAGAATTTTTTTTTTAATGATTAAAAAAAAAGGGGGGGGAAGAGATTTTTGAAATGATTAAAAACAGACTTTTAAAAATGTTAAAGACGAGATTTTTAAAAAAATGATTAAAAACTGATTTTTTACATTGTTAAAAAGAAAAGAAACTGAAATTGTCATTGATTCAAAAATACAAGCAATCTTGATTTGAAAATGAAAAGACATCACTTTTGAAAATATAATGGAGAATATAAAAATTCGACTTTTATATATTGAATAGCGATATAAAAATTCGGTTTTTTTATATGGAACTTCGAACTAAAAATTCGATTTTTATATATTAAATAGCGAACTAAAAATTCGATTTTTATATATTAAATAGCGAACTAAAAATTCGATTTTTATATATTAAATAGCGAACTAAAAATTCGATTTTTATATATTAAATAGCAAACTAAAAATTCGATTTTTATAAATTGAATAACGAAGTAAAAATTCGATTTTTACATATGTAGTGGCTATGGGCAACGAAGACGACGAAGACTTCTGCAAAAGAAGAGCCGTGGAGCTAGGATAGCTATCGGTGAGAATTTCTCACCTTTCAATTTAATTTTTCTAGTTATATATATATACTAGGATGCAGACGGTGCTTAGTAGCACCCGACACAATCGTCCACAGACCATGGACTTGTTTGTTTGACTGTTTGGTGATTGATTGCGATATTGGTTTGAATGTGGTTTGTGGTGTGAAAAATCGAATCGATAAATTGGTTAGGATTAGACGTGCGCCGTTATAAGGCGAGGGAGTAAGGCTAGGTTAGACTCTTACTCCAAATTTTGTGGTTTGCATAATGAAATTGATTTGATTGATGTGTGAATGGCGTGGGCCTTCACTAGACCGGGGATAAGCCTAGGCCTTGTCCCGTTTCTAGTATCGTGTCGTTATGCCACCGAAATTTTCTAAAAAAAAGTTAGAAAAATAAAAATAGCATTTTATTTAAAGAATGAACTGAATAGAAATTCATATGTTAAAATAAAATGTGTTATCGTTAAAAATATAATTTTTAACGTGAATGTGAATAAATAAATATTCATTTACAAACCAGACGGTTTGTTTATGTACACCTATTTGAATGACGTTGATTGGGTCGATAAATTTTACACATCGCCTAACTGCACAAATAAAATATGTGTTTGATTGTTTGAAACCCCACACGGGTGTTAGGATGAAATTTGAAGTTCACTCATCCTGATTGATTAAATATGTCGATCGATTGATTGACAGGCTGTTATAAGCGTTAGATATCTATATTTGATGCTTATACAGTGTAGTGCACTTTGGTTGATGGTTGATTATTTTTCAATGCTATTATATGTGTGTAATGTATGAAAATCCATATAATTAACATTATATGGTGATTGATTGGGCCTCATTCCAATTTGAAAAATAAAGAATATTATAAAATAAAAGTTCATGTGTTGACAGTACTCATCCTTTGAGATTGGTCATGTGTTGAACGAAATATTTTGATAATAACAGCTATTTTTGAAAAAGAAATATTTGAAATAGAATATTTGAAAATAGAAATTTATGAAGCCGTGTTGATTAGATTGACGCCATTTTGACGTAAAACGATTTCGAAATGAATTGAATTGAAAACGATTTCAAAATGAAATGAATTGAAAACGATTTCGAAATGAATTGAATTGAAAACGATTTCGAAATGAAATGAATTGAAAACGAATTCAAATTGAATTGAAAACGATTTCGAAATGAATTGAATTGAAAACGATTTCGAAATGAATTGAATTGAAAACGATTTCGAAATGAATTGAATTGAAAACGATTTCGAAATGAATTGAATTGAGAACGATTTCGAAATGAATTGAATTGAAAACGAATTCAAATTGAATTGAAAGCGAATTGAAATGAATTCAAATTGAATTGAAATTTGAACTGAATAGAAATGAATTTTGAAACGAATTTATAAAGAAGAATTCAATTTTGCTTTGAATTGAAATGGAAGTTGAAATAGGTTTTGAAACGATTTTAAAACTATTTATATAATTCGTTTTGAATAGAAATCGACGAAATATATATTATATATATAGCCGCGCCGCGGCAGTTCGTGAATTTCGACCATTTATTTCAAACGGACATTACGGGAGATCCGACCGTCGGATTCTCCTAAAACCGGAACCGTTGGGTTCGTATCGAAAAGAGCTTTCTAATGAATGTTAGAAATTTGAAATCTAACGGTTGGATTTGGAGATACGTCCAAATCAAATTCGAAAAAGGTCGCTGTAAGTGCAGTTCGATGGCCGTTGATGGAAATCGACTGTACGGGCCTTGATAAAATTATTAAAAATAGTAATAATTTGTGTAAAATCATAAGAAATGATTTAGAAAGAATTGGGATGAAAAACTCCATATTTGAAAAGATAAAAATAGATTTTTATCGAAATGAACTAGTTTTGAACTAGAATTATAATTCTATTTATTTTTAAATAAATAAATTGAATTCGAAAAGGGTTTTAAAAGTAACCAAAATTCCAATGATTGCATTGGAGTGGATTTGAATCGAAATTGTCTTCGGAATATTTCGATGTTGGAATTCGTGATTATACAGGTGTTGTTATGGAAATTTGAAGATATATATGTATATCGTTATTTCCAATACGACATTTGTTAGTCGTAGAATTCGATATTGAATATAAGCCGATATATTTTCTATTCAGAGCCTTGTATTGAATATCGAAGGTGATTTGGGGTGTCGTGAATGGTGTCTTCACTAACACTGTTCTTGAACCCAGTTGAGAAAAGATTAAATCTTTTTATTTAGATTTAATGAAGTTTACCAATTAAATAATATTTAATTGGAATTGAATTGATATTGATTTTTGGGTTTATCGTGAACAGTGTTTTTAAATAGCACTCGTTCTTTAACCCGATAATTAATGAATGAGATTTTGGGTTTATCGTGAACCGTGTTTTAAATGACACTGATTCTTTAACCCAATCGAAGATTAAAACTAAGTGGAGTTTTAATGAATCTTTAATTAGATTGAAATGATCGAAAATGGAGTATCACCAGTTTTGCTCCAGGCGATAGTTAAATCTTTAATTAGATTTGAACGTGAAACGGTAATTGAATTTACCGATAACACTGTGGTGTTAGATATGAAGTATTACCAGTTTTACTTCATGGGATGAATAGGTTGGGATTGGGAAATTAAAACAAATGATTACTTCGGTAAGGTTCGCTAATCCCGACTAGTTTGAATTGATATTCAAAAGTAGATTAAAGAATAAATTCAAGAATTTATCTTTGATAAAATTAATGGGAATCTTTCCCTATGAATGTGAAAATTTAGAAACTAACTGTCGGTTAGCTAAGCAGAAGGGTTTCCTGGATATTGATCTGATGTTGGTTTCGGCCTTCGGGGTTAATGTATGGGAAATTATTCTCTTGATTAATTTATGGTTAGTGACTAATGGATTGGAATGAGGCGTATGTTGTGTTTGTGTAACACTTATTTAAAATATACGCGAGTTATTCGGAAAGACCGGGTTTATCCCATTCTGAATAACTGATACGACGATAAGTCGAAGATGAAGACGATGGTCGAAGACCAGAAGTCTTCACGTCGTTTGGGTGATAACTGATGATCTTGATTGGGGTGTACACCCAAGAAGATGGAAACAGTTAGTGATCGTCCAGACGTACTTGGAGATCGATGGATATGCGGGGTACTAGGTGCCTCCGGTTTCGTTCAGACCCAGAACGGACTTGTAAATGGACTGTGTGTCTGACATTGGATTTTAGTCCGTGTGATTGATCTCTATTAAATATATATCTGTTTGGCGGCAGAGAATTTATTCTCTTGCTTAACGCCCTTCTCTGAGACGTACGAGCTCAGGGGTTATATATTGATGGATATCAAACGCATGGAGTGAATTGCCTGTGTGGCATGCCTAAGTGGCAATTGATCGAGGCTTCTGTTGAAAAGCAAAGTCTTGTGGTGATGATCAAAGCACGGCCTTTGTAGCGTAGCTTTGTGTAACGTTTGCTTCGCGAGTTTCGCACCCGGTATGAACCAAAAACGGGAGAGGACGTCAGGGAGGGCATGCGTTTCTTTCTAGCTAGAAGTGGCGTCAGTGGTTTTACACGCCCTGACGAGTTTGACTTATGTGGTTGTTGTTGTTGCGAGGCGCCTCGGTTATATCGGTTTCGGCCGAATGCATTCTGGTCGGCTGACGGACCAGACTTACACCCCATAGGGTGGGGAGACGTATTGTTCAGGCATAATAATCCACTCCGTGTGGACCGGCCCTGAGGATCCAAGGGGCAGTTGCGGCTGTTCCTGAGACATGGGCTAGATTGTCTCGAATCGGTTGAGGACTATCTTTTGCCTCGGTTCATAGATGGAAACCCAATTTCCAAATACGTGACTTTGCGGTTTTAGTTGTAATCCTATATATGGCGACATAGTGGGATGGGGCGCTCATGCCGCCTATGATTGATACTTATGATTTGAAATTGTTTTATATACTATGCACTTACAATAGTATCAAATGATTTGTTTTAAAACGTATCAAGCATTCTTTGGCTGTTATAAGGGAAAACCCTATCCCCCGGCTTGCGTTGCATTGTGTGATAGGACCTGGGTCTTATAACAGCTTCATTTTTCTTTATTTAGCATTGCGCTGTTTGTTTTATGCACTGGTATTCTTGGGAGGAAACCCGTTCCGTGTTATACGGCGTGGTCCCTTGATTTACCTAGCTTTGAAAATAAAGATTAATAACTGTTTTAGTTCTCACACCAGTCTCATGACTGACCTGGAGTTTATTGTTTTAACCTAAACTCTGGGTGCCCTTATTTTCGACACGGGCAGCTAGTAGTTTTGGTTTTGCAGATGTATATTCACAGGATCCTGGTTTACAGCTGGAACGATATCCGGAAAGCTTTGTATCCGTATATCTCATTCTAGTTGTGTATTATATTATTTTCCGCTGCGATGTTTTTAAATGTAATTTAAATCTCTGATATTTCTGTGTAATATTCATTCATACTCTGTATATTCTTGTAATCTGATGCATTGTTGTAATATACAATGTAATGTTCTTCTGTATGCGGTTCTGCTTTGTCGTGTTCTCAAACGATTGGGCGTTTCGAACGGTCTGGGTCGGTTTAGCGACTGGTTCGGACCGGGCGAAATTCCTTGCCGTCACAGTTGGTATCAGAGCTTTGGTTTACAAAGCTTAGAGAACAAGGCACATTAGAACCATACGAAAGAATTCATCAGATATGGGATTAGTAATATCCAACGAGAATGACTCGTTAGAGATAGGATCAGTAGTATCCTAGAACGAGTGTGAAGAGTATATTTTTCAAATGAAAACAATTTTTGTTTTGAAAATTTAAATCAATTATTCGTATTTGGTTATTTATTTATATTGACGTGGACAATCCAGTATATATAGATTTTGCGTATACGTCTGATCCACGTGTATTTGGGATTTTAATATACTGGATAGATATAGAATTACACTCTAGACACCCGGAGATGGTTCTGATGATTGATCGATCATCATCAGAACTTATGTTTGTGTTTCGAAGGTGTGATATCTATATATTTCCATTAGACTGGTGTGAGAACCAAAACTAATATAGATAGATTTATTGTTGTGATTTGGCATCAAAAATCTGATTTTTGTATATGTATCAAAATTATGAATTTGAAACGTTAAATTCACTAATTGATTGATGTTTGTGTTGTTTGTTTATTTGTTTGATAATTTGGAACCATTTTGCCTAATAGTATCAAATATTGAATTGTATTGAAAATTGGTCGCATTTGTTTGCATATACATATATATCATTGAACAGGTCATAGCAAGGAGGCTAGAGCCAGAGAATAAAATTTGTTTGCCCGACAAATAGGTACATGTTTACTACATAATTTCCTGTTTTGTTTGGGTGATGATGATTTTGTGAGCCTATTGGCTAGCCGCTTGGCTTTTTCTTTTTCTTTTTGAGATCTGAAGGACCGGGAAAGCTATTTGAAATTCCCCGATGCTCCCGGTGCAGGGGAGGTTATGGCGAAATTTTTCGAAAATTTAGGGTGTTAGCCAAATTTTTGAAATTTTGAAAATTCTCAGAAACTAAAGAGTTGGAGAATGGATGTCAGATCGAGCGTAGAGCTGATTAATCAATCCACTTTCGACTTTGTTCCTTTTCGGGGACGAAAAGTTTTAAGTGGGGGAGATTGTAACAACCCGTAAAATCTGGGCCAGTTTAAATTTTTTATTTTGGCAATTTTAGCGAATTTTGATTATTTAAAATGAATTATTTTAAATATAATCGACGAGAAATTTATTTTGAATAGAATTCGAACGTATATATTATACGCGTCGTCGTTAGAATATAAATAATTATATATAATTATAAAAGGGATTGAAAATGGCGCGGTAGTTCGAAAATTCGATTTCTAATTTCAAATGAATATACAGAATTCAATATAAGTCAGAATTGAACGAAACAAGAATTATTTGAATCTGTATAACTATATCTTTGTAACGAAGTTAACAAACTGAGATTTCATCTTAGAAATGATAAGATATGTCCAGTTTAAAATTAGAAATAGTCGCTGTGGAATTTATATATATTTTTATATATATAAGGCCCTTAAAAATGGACATTTTGCAAACGACCTCGGATTTCGACGAAACCACTTTTGTTGGGTCCGTGATGTTAAGTTATTGCTAGATTCCAAATTTCATAATTTTTCGAATCAATATGTGAGCGTGGCAAAGGAAAACGTGTTTTGACCATTTCAGTTGATTTTAATCGACTGGAAATTGGCCATTTTTCAAACGGTCTCAGAATTCGACGAAACTAGTTTTATTAGGACCGTATCGTCAATACGAAACTAGAAAATATTTTTTTGGAATTTTTCTAGTTAGTATGTGACCCCGGTAATTTAAAATGTACGTTTAAAATTCAATAAAAGGATTTAAATTGTAAATTCAACGAAAACTGATCGTAACGATCAAACCAGCTTACGATACATATCCCATTGTGTTCGGAATGGGGGTAAAACGCTATGGACGACAGGCGGTGGGCCTCGTTTCGAGGTCGTATGTAAAAGTCAACTTTTTAATAATTAAATAAAAAAAAATAATATAAATATCTTCTCCCCTTAACTACCAGGCCCCCCGTCCAATTTCATTTCAAAAGAAAAAAGAAAAAAAGGAAGAAAAAAAATTCCAATCGCAGCCCTAGGCGGAGCACCGCCGTCGCGCCCCAGCAAGCCTCGCCGCCGCTTCCTTCTCCCTCCTCTCCTCCTTCTTCCTCCATTCGAACGCCTAGAACCCGAACCCCCTCGCGTCCCGCTCCTTTTCCCCTCCCCGATGGACCGCCGCCACTTCCTCCAGTGGATGCTCCGACTCCGACGCAGCTCAGCAAGCTCCTCCACCTCGGCCATCTCTCCCCCTTCTTGAAAACGTGAGTTTTCTTGATCTGATTTACCAGATTTTTATTTAGTTTAAAACCAGATTTTTATTTAGTTTAAAACCAGATTTTTATTTAGTTTAAAACCAGATTTTTATTTAGTTTAAAACCAGATTTTTATTTAGTTTAAAACCAGATTTTTATTTAGTTTAAAACCAGATTTTTATTTAGTTTAAAACCAGATTTTTATTTAGTTTAAAACCAGATTTTTATTTAGTTTAAAACCAGATTTTTATTTAGTTTAAAACCAGATTTTTATTTAGTTTAAAACCAGATTTTTATTTAGTTTAAAACCAGAATTTTTTTTTTAATGATTAAAAAAAAAAGGGGGGGGGGAAGAGATTTTTGAAATGATTAAAAACAGACTTTTAAAAATGTTAAAGACGAGATTTTTAAAAAAATGATTAAAAACTGATTTTTTACATTGTTAAAAAGAAAAGAAACTGAAATTGTCATTGATTCAAAAATACAAGCAATCTTGATTTGAAAATGAAAAGACATCACTTTTGAAAATATAATGGAGAATATAAAAATTCGACTTTTATATATTGAATAGCGATATAAAAATTCGGTTTTTTTATATGGAACTTCGAACTAAAAATTCGATTTTTATATATTAAATAGCGAACTAAAAATTCGATTTTTATATATTAAATAGCGAACTAAAAATTCGATTTTTATATATTAAATAGCGAACTAAAAATTCGATTTTTATATATTAAATAGCGAACTAAAAATTCGATTTTTATATATTAAATAGCGAACTAAAAATTCGATTTTTATAAATTGAATAACGAAGTAAAAATTCGATTTTTACATATGTAGTGGCTATGGGCAACGAAGACGACGAAGACTTCTGCAAAAGAAGAGCCGTGGAGCTAGGATAGCTATCGGTGAGAATTTCTCACCTTTCAATTTAATTTTTCTAGTTATATATATATACTAGGATGCAGACGGTGCTTAGTAGCACCCGACACAATCGTCCACAGACCATGGACTTGTTTGTTTGACTGTTTGGTGATTGATTGCGATATTGGTTTGAATGTGGTTTGTGGTGTGAAAAATCGAATCGATAAATTGGTTAGGATTAGACGTGCGCCGTTATAAGGCGAGGGAGTAAGGCTAGGTTAGACTCTTACTCCAAATTTTGTGGTTTGCATAATGAAATTGATTTGATTGATGTGTGAATGGCGTGGGCCTTCACTAGACCGGGGATAAGGCTAGGCCTTGTCCCGTTTCTAGTATCGTGCCGTTATGCCGCCGAAATTTTCTAAAAAAAAGTTAGAAAAATAAAAATAGCATTTTATTTAAAGAATGAACTGAATAGAAATTCATATGTTAAAATAAAATGTGTTATCGTTAAAAATATAATTTTTAACGTGAATGTGAATAAATAAATATTCATTTACAAACCAGACGGTTTGTTTATGTACACCTATTTGAATGACGTTGATTGGGTCGATAAATTTTACACATCGCCTAACTGCACAAATAAAATATGTGTTTGATTGTTTGAAACCCCACACGGGTGTTAGGATGAAATTTGAAGTTCACTCATCCTGATTGATTAAATATGTCGATCGATTGATTGACAGGCTGTTATAAGCGTTAGATATCTATATTTGATGCTTATACAGTGTAGTGCACTTTGGTTGATGGTTGATTATTTTTCAATGCTATTATATGTGTGTAATGTATGAAAATCCATATAATTAACATTATATGGTGATTGATTGGGCCTCATTCCAATTTGAAAAATAAAGAATATTATAAAATAAAAGTTCATGTGTTGACAGTACTCATCCTTTGAGATTGGTCATGTGTTGAACGAAATATTTTGATAATAACAGCTATTTTTGAAAAAGAAATATTTGAAATAGAATATTTGAAAATAGAAATTTATGAAGCCGTGTTGATTAGATTGACGCCATTTTGACGTAAAACGATTTCGAAATGAATTGAATTGAAAACGATTTCGAAATGAAATGAATTGAAAACGATTTCGAAATGAATTGAATTGAAAACGATTTCGAAATGAAATGAATTGAAAACGAATTCAAATTGAATTGAAAACGATTTCGAAATGAATTGAATTGAAAACGATTTCGAAATGAATTGAATTGAAAACGATTTCGAAATGAATTGAATTGAGAACGATTTCGAAATGAATTGAATTGAAAACGAATTCAAATTGAATTGAAAGCGAATTGAAATGAATTCAAATTGAATTGAAATTTGAACTGAATAGAAATGAATTTTGAAACGAATTTATAAAGAAGAATTCAATTTTGCTTTGAATTGAAATGGAAGTTGAAATAGGTTTTGAAACGATTTTAAAACTATTTATATAATTCGTTTTGAATAGAAATCGACGAAATATATATTATATATATAGCCGCGCCGCGGCAGTTCGTGAATTTCGACCATTTATTTCAAACGGACATTACGGGAGATCCGACCGTCGGATTCTCCTAAAACCGGAACCGTTGGGTTCGTATCGAAAAGAGCTTTCTAATGAATGTTAGAAATTTGAAATCTAACGGTTGGATTTGGAGATACGTCCAAATCAAATTCGAAAAAGGTCGCTGTAAGTGCAGTTCGATGGCCGTTGATGGAAATCGACTGTACGGGCCTTGATAAAATTATTAAAAATAGTAATAATTTGTGTAAAATCATAAGAAATGATTTAGAAAGAATTGGGATGAAAAACTCCATATTTGAAAAGATAAAAATAGATTTTTATCGAAATGAACTAGTTTTGAACTAGAATTATAATTCTATTTATTTTTAAATAAATAAATTGAATTCGAAAAGGGTTTTAAAAGTAACCAAAATTCCAATGATTGCATTGGAGTGGATTTGAATCGAAATTGTCTTCGGAATATTTCGATGTTGGAATTCGTGATTATACAGGTGTTGTTATGGAAATTTGAAAGATATATATGTATATCGTTATTTCCAATACGACATTTGTTAGTCGTAGAATTCGATATTGAATATAAGCCGATATATTTTCTATTCAGAGCCTTGTATTGAATATCGAAGGTGATTTGGGGTGTCGTGAATGGTGTCTTCACTAACACTGTTCTTGAACCCAGTTGAGAAAAGATTAAATCTTTTTATTTAGATTTAATGAAGTTTACCAATTAAATAATATTTAATTGGAATTGAATTGATATTGATTTTTGGGTTTATCGTGAACAGTGTTTTTAAATAGCACTCGTTCTTTAACCCGATAATTAATGAATGAGATTTTGGGTTTATCGTGAACCGTGTTTTAAATGACACTGATTCTTTAACCCAATCGAAGATTAAAACTAAGTGGAGTTTTAATGAATCTTTAATTAGATTGAAATGATCGAAAATGGAGTATCACCAGTTTTGCTCCAGGCGATAGTTAAATCTTTAATTAGATTTGAACGTGAAATGGTAATTGAATTTACCGATAACACTGTGGTGTTAGATATGAAGTATTACCAGTTTTACTTCATGGGATGAATAGGTTGGGATTGGGAAATTAAAACAAATGATTACTTCGGTAAGGTTCGCTAATCCCGACTAGTTTGAATTGATATTCAAAAGTAGATTAAAGAATAAATTCAAGAATTTATCTTTGATAAAATTAATGGGAATCTTTCCCTATGAATGTGAAAATTTAGAAACTAACTGTCGGTTAGCTAAGCAGAAGGGTTTCCTGGATATTGATCTGATGTTGGTTTCGGCCTTCGGGGTTAATGTTTGGGAAATTATTCTCTTGATTAATTTATGGTTAGTGACTAATGGATTGGAATGAGGCGTATGTTGTGTTTGTGTAACACTTATTTAAAATATACGCGAGTTATTCGGAAAGACCGGGTTTATCCCATTCTGAATAACTGATACGACGATAAGTCGAAGATGAAGACGATGGTCGAAGACCAGAAGTCTTCACGTCGTTTGGGTGATAACTGATGATCTTGATTGGGCTGTACACCCAAGAAGATGGAAACAGTTAGTGATCGTCCAGACGTACTTGGAGATCGATGGATATGCGGGGTACTAGGTGCCTCCGGTTTCGTTCAGACCCAGAACGGACTTGTAAATGGACTGTGTGTCTGACATTGGATTTTAGTCCGTGTGATTGATCTCTATTAAATATATATCTGTTTGGCGGCAGAGAATTTATTCTCTTGCTTAACGCCCTTCTCTGAGACGTACGAGCTCAGGGGTTATATATTGATGGATATCAAACGCATGGAGTGAATTGCCTGTGTGGCATGCCTAAGTGGCAATTGATCGAGGCTTCTGTTGAAAAGCAAAGTCTTGTGGTGATGATCAAAGCACGGCCTTTGTAGCGTAGCTTTGTGTAACGTTTGCTTCGCGAGTTTCGCACCCGGTATGAACCAAAAACGGGAGAGAACGTCAGGGAGGGCATGCGTTTCTTTCTAGCTAGAAGTGGCGTCAGTGGTTTTACACGCCCTGACGAGTTTGACTTATGTGGTTGTTGCTGTTGCGAGGCGCCTCGGTTATATCGGTTTCGGCCGAATGCATTCTGGTCGGCTGACGGACCAGACTTACACCCCATAGGGTGGGGAGACGTATTGTTCAGGCATAATAATCCACTCCGTGTGGACCGGCCCTGAGGATCCAAGGGGCAGTTGCGGCTGTTCCTGAGACATGGGCTAGATTGTCTCGAATCGGTTGAGGACTATCTTTTGCCTCGGTTCATAGATGGAAACCCAATTTCCAAATACGTGACTTTGCGGTTTTAGTTGTAATCCTATATATGGCGACATAGTGGGATGGGGCGCTCATGCCGCCTATGATTGATACTTATGATTTGAAATTGTTTTATATACTATGCACTTACAATAGTATCAAATGATTTGTTTTAAAACGTATCAAGCATTCTTTGGCTGTTATAAGGGAAAACCCTATCCCCCGGCTTGCGTTGCATTGTGTGATAGGACCTGGGTCTTATAACAGCTTCATTTTTCTTTATTTAGCATTGCGATGTTTGTTTTATGCACTGGTATTCTTGGGAGGAAACCCGTTCCGTGTTATACGGCGTGGTCCCTTGATTTACCTAGCTTTGAAAATAAAGATTAATAACTGTTTTAGTTCTCACACCAGTCTCATGACTGACCTGGAGTTTATTGTTTTAACCTAAACTCTGGGTGCCCTTATTTTCGACACGGGCAGCTAGTAGTTTTGGTTTTGCAGATGTATATTCACAGGATCCTGGTTTACAGCTGGAACGATATCCGGAAAGCTTTGTATCCGTATATCTCATTCTAGTTGTGTATTATATTATTTTCCGCTGCGATGTTTTTAAATGTAATTTAAATCTCTGATATTTCTGTGTAATATTCATTCATACTCTGTATATTCTTGTAATCTGATGCATTGTTGTAATATACAATGTAATGTTCTTCTGTATGCGGTTCTGCTTTGTCGTGTTCTCAAACGATTGGGCGTTTCGAACGGTCTGGGTCGGTTTAGCGACTGGTTCGGACCGGGCGAAATTCCTTGCCGTCACATCCTATGATTTACCCAACTTTTAAATAAGTGTTAATAACTATTTTAGTTTTCATGCTAGTCCCATGATTAATCCGGAGTTTATTGTTGTTCCACCTAAACTCTGGATTCCCATATTTATCACAGGGGAAGTCTAGTAGTTTTGGTTTGCAGATATTTTGTAAAGAAGGTGTTGGATTGAAGCTAAAGTTATGTCCAGAGCATTTTATTTCTTCCGTTGAGAGTTTATGTTTTTCGTTGTATACTTGATACACTCTGATATAGTTATTTCCGCTAGGGCTGTTATGGTAATGGTAAATTTACCATTACTGTACTGTTACCGATAAATAAGTAACCGATTACAAAATTAAATGGTATATTGATGCATTCAGTACGGTAACAGTAATTTTACCATTATGAGCGGTAAAGTATCAGTAAAAAAAAATCGTCGGTAACGGTAAATTACCGACAAACTATTATGTTTTATATTTTGATTAATTGGATTTGAAACTAATGTTGCGAGTGGATTAGAAAATTTGGTTTCTCCTTTTGTCTTCCAACAGCCAGCTGCTACTTTTGCTTTCATTTACATTTTATAATTTATTTCCTCCAATGTCGATTAGGGCTCATTCGTCCAGTTGAATTTAAAAATTAAAATACGCTTAGCAATCATCTTGATTAATTTGGATTTAGGAACTTAGAGAAGAACTGCACTCTACAAATCGATAAATTTTCCTGTCTGAATCTCTGATTGACTGATTAAGTTCGTTTTTTAATTTGTCTTCCATGATTTCAATTTCTTCCCAAATTTTGGGCTAGTGAATTACTAATTGTAAAGTGAAGATAAAATACTACTTTTTTTGCGGATTAAAAATATATAGGTTGTTGGTACGTCCATATTTTTTGTTGATTAAAAATAGACATGGATTCGATTGAATTGGTTAATTACTAATTGTGGCATGGACATTGTTCTTGCTTCTGTTTTTTATTTGCTTTCGTATATTTTTTGCGCTTCCCTTTTTTTTGCTTCTATACATTGTTTTCATATTTGTTTTGCTTCCCCTTTTTTTACTGTTTTCATGTACTTTCCTTCTATGCTTTCATATACTTTTATTACTTAAGTTTTTTATAGTTTTCATTTTTTTACTCATTGCTGCTTATCATTTTTTTTGCTTCTATATTTTGTTGCTTCCATATATTTCGTACACTTTTTTTTTGCTTCCGTATGTTTTTTGCTTGCCAATTTACTCATTGCTGTTGCTTGCCAATTTTTTTGCTTTTGCCAGAGATTTGCAAATCTTAATAATAGTTTGGCTGTAACCTTTCCATATGCAATTTAACAATTCAACTCATTCAATAACATAGAGATTTCCCTTTTTCTATTGAAATGATGAATGTGCTTTTTGTTTAAACTAAATTGTTGTGCCATGTAAACTGTTAAAACTGATTTTTATTTATGTAATCATGTATGTGCTACAGTGTTGTTGCTTTGTTGTTTGTTATTTTGTGTTTGTTATTTTATATCTTTTTTAATTTATTTAGTTAATATTATAAAATCAGACCTATAGTTGATATGGTATACACATATAGCATGTTCATCTTTGTGTGGTACGTACTATTTAACATTTTTGTTCTACATGCGTATACATCGGCAAAGTAGATATTTAGACTATTTTTAGAAAATGGTAATTTATAGTTACCAATAAAACGGTTACCATTGTATTGGTATACTGAAAGAATGGTTACTGATGTATCGGTAAAGGTAATGGTAAGCATTTTTGATTTATCGAAGAAAACGGCACGACAACGGTATTTGCATAACGGTAACGATATCCGTTAGCATGTATTTATTATTACTCTTATTTAAGTTGTACTCTGATGTAAAAGTTATTGTAATAATAATGAAAAGTTACTTTTTTAAGTTCTTATCAGTGTAACCCCAAGCGATATGTCTTATTGATCGGTTTAAGTTAGTTTAACCATCAATTCCAACCGGCCAGCAGGATGGGTCGTCACAACAACATTCTTATCTTAGAATAGATAGAAGTTCGTAACTCAAAAACAGATATTACTTATAATATTAACCAAATCTTATTTTCTATTTTATTTATAATATAATTTTATAAACCATGTCCTTACTTTTGAAAATTTCTGTCGATACTAATCATTTTTACTTAACTCGTTGATTAAGTACATCGCTTTAAACCTATTTAAACCATTCCATTTATAACTTGGATTATATTACGAGAATCCATTTACCAATAATTCATTTAAAACCATTTTACATCAAATTATAAAACTAAATACTTAGACTTTTTTTAACTGATTTTTTTTATGATTTCATTACCCAAAATTTATTAACATCATATGGAAAAAAACTAAAATTTGGGATTCTATAACCAAAAATCCACTTTTCAACTTCTTTTATCCAAAACCATTAACATCTGATTATAACTTAATTCGAGTTTATACTAGCAACACATCAACCCATTGCCTTACCCAAATCTGATAAGTATTTCCTTCGCCTCCTTGAAAACCTTCTTTTTAACTCAAATCTTTTTTACTCAATTCACATATTAAATAAAATATTTATTTTTAAACTATCGCATTAGCTCAAATTCCTTTTATAACTTCATTTATGAAACTTGAATAAAAATACCTTTATAAATCCCTTCTCAAATTCACTAAAAATATCAGCACATACTCGATTATTTCTTAAATAAACTTCGTTTAAGAAGCAGTCGCTTAAATATAATTAACTTTGTCATTTTTTGAAGTAAAAGTAATTTACTTCTTCATTAACTAAAATCGATTAGTTAATGACTTTTAAATTAAAAATATTAAACCATAACTAAATATATTTATAATTTTTAAACATTATTCATTTAAAAGGTGAGTTATATTTTAAGAATCTTATTAAACTTAAACAACCATTTATTTAACTATTTTTATTTCTAATTGAAGACAAAACAAATATGATAACCAATTTTAAATCAAAACATTGACTTAGTCAATTTTAAACCATATGTTAACTTGTTAACTGATTTTAATTACTTTTTACTCTTAGATTAATATATTTAATCTAATAACATCACTTAATTGTTTTTCTCAAAATAATTATCCAAGTTATCAACCCATAGGTCAATCACTACTTTATTTGCTTATAAAACTTATTAAATCTTATCATATAATTATTTTACAATATTTATTAAACTAATTTATAAATATTATCTATTTCGAAAACTTCATTTGTATATAATATATAAAATATAATCGAAGATCTTGCTTCAGTTATAAAAATAAATTTTATAACTTAGTTTCATTACTTCGCTTGATGGCAAATTAACGTTTAATAAAAAGGTGGATTTTTGGTCATTTGTTACCAATCCCTTAATCAATACCTTCTATTGATTTAAATCACAACAACGTTGAATTTCAATTCAACATTTAACATCTAAACAGGTTTTAATAACAATAGGTTAAACAACTCATGTATAAATCAAATGAAAACTACACAATGTTCGAGGAATCCAGTTGGATCCCTCCAGCCTGTTCTTCCCTGCATCATAGTTCATATAGTCATTAATTATATAACCGCATATGAGACAATTATTTTAATCTAAATCATCTCTGATGACATAAATATAAATGTCAACAACCATTAAATAATCAACAAGCATCCAAGGCATCCAATTTATATTATCAACGATGAATTATAATTATTATGAATTTAACCACATCATAGAATTCCAGAAAGTGTGAGAGTTAACTCACGATTTATTTTTGATATGATGATTTCAGGCCGTTTAATTAAGTTTTAAACAAGCATTTAAAATTAAATGAAATTTCAAAAGCTTTCGATTCCAACCAAACCATCTTGCATGTGAAGTACTCGTCATCACGATCCCATCATCTCTTGTTTCATGCAATTCTGATAACTTATGAACAAACTACACATTTTATAAGATTGAACATATATATTATCAACTTATTATAATTAATTAATTAATCAATTACCTTAATTACCACTAATCTCGTGCTTAACTTCCCTAATACGCAAAATAATATCCTTCCCTGTCCTTTGAAAAACTGATGCCCTTCATTGTTTCCAACCTAATATTTGTGATCCAACACAGACCCCCCTCCCTCGGTCGACCTTCAGGCCGCCACAACCATGCCAGTTTCACCGCCCTTCCCAGAGTTACCACCGCCAGCAGCCCCGGGTCCTCTACTTTCTCTGGCAGACCAGAAATCCATTGAATCATACTCGTTCATGTACGAACCATGGCCACCACATGCCGCTAGGTCTTGCCGTTCCTCTGCCATCCTCACCGCATACCACTAGCACACCAATTATCTTTAGAGTCCAACACCTAATACTCCCTCTAGCGCCTTCAATTGATCAAAATCCATCCTTACTCCTCAAAAATAAACATCGTCGATCAACTTAAGACCATGGTCGCCACAGGCAACTATAGACCACCCGATCAACACGAAAGTTGTAGGCATATCTCCCCGTTATAATTTCCCTTCAGGATCCCTCACCCCAAAACCACCTCTATCGCACGCAAATCGAGTCAAAATGAAATTAAGTAGTTTCAGTTTTAGCCTAATTCCGACCACCAAACCTCTCCGATGGCCACCAAATTTAAGTTAAGGTCCTCCTCAACATCCTCTACAACTTTCCAATTGTCGGCTTTGACCAATTCTCAACAGATTTGGAGATAAAAAATAAAAGTATGAAATGGACTTATTTGTAAAATGCTATCTGAGGAAATAGGGGATTTAGGGTTTAGGTTGATTTTAGGTGAATTTATGGAGTAGGTTTATATTATTTTATTTTGATGTGACTAACGATATTTTATTGAAAACGACTAATGTTATTTATTTGTTCCTATCGCCATTTCTGATCGACGTTGATTGGTTCGTATGATCACGTACAAACTACATTCGCGAAGAAAATGGACATCATGCTATGGTTTGACATTCCGGACCTAATGAAACTTGTTTCGTCGAAATCCGAATTAGTTTGCCAAAATAGTGCTAGTTTGAGTTCAAATGGTCGATTTATTTGCATTTTAATTTTTGTACGCTCCCAAAATAACTCTAATTGGTCTAAAACTTGAAATCTAGCAATAATTAGTCATTATGGATTTAATAAAATTCATTTCATTGTAATCCGACGTCATTTGAATAATGGTTCTTTTTAAAGGTCTAATTTAAATCAAAATAAATCGATTTTTAAACACCTCAATATAATAATAATGAATTATTATTACCAAATATATTCGAATAGATTTTCATATAGCTCCAACATAAAGTACTTCAGGTTGAATTCAAGCTATATCAATATTCAATATATTAAAAATTCTTTTATTTATATAATGTATTATAGTTTATAAGCTATTCCATAGTGACCTTCCGAAAATTTGATTTGGATATAACTCAAAATCTACAAGATGAAATCTTCAATTTTCTCTTTCATTAGAAATTATTATCCAATAGATTTGCATGATTCTTATTTCAAAGAATTCCGACTTATATTGGATCAGGTATATCCATTTAAAGTTCAAAACGTAAAACTATGAACTACCGCTACACTGCAGCTCGTTTTATTATAAAATTATAAATCATACGTTCAAATGTCTTTTAATAAATGAATTTGTTATTATAAATTCAAAACTAAACTGAATTAAATCCTTTCCTATTGCCCAATTTATACATTACTGCAAATTCAACTAATTCCGACTATTTCGGGATTATTATATTATTATATTATTTATATTCATAAAATATTCAAAAGCATTGAATTTGGGTTATTTAAATTCCTAATCAACATTTAAAACCATTTTAAATGGTTAATTAAACGGTTTAAAAATCTAGGCTATTACAGTAAAATAGTGTGATAAGTTTAGTAGATAAATTGTAAAGCGATAAATCATATGAATTCGAAAATTAAATATAAGGCCTTGAGAGAATCAAGGAGAATACAGACAAATCTTACAATCTATGAGAAAACTTCAAATTTTCTATTTTACTATTATTATTTAATACCTTTATTAATAGTTGGTTTGGAAACGCAAACAATTTGCCTGACCGTAAACTTCCAAAATTGCTCTTACTAACATTTATCTTTATATAATGCTTAAAGGTTAGATCTAACAATTAATTCTTTTTTTTAATTCAAATGGTACTTTTTCAAATATTAATAAGTTTTTATTTCACTTAAATATAAGTTCTAACAAATATACACCATTCACAATATCGTTTTTTTTATAAATTAACAACATAAATAAAAGTTAAAAAAAACCCAGATATTTCAATTTAAAATATAAATTCAAACTAATTATTCGTGATTTCAATGCAAAATAAACCTAAAATTCATAAAATCATTTTTCTTGAATGTGTTAAGCATATATTGCTTTTAAAAACATGATTCATGAGTAAAGCATGAGCGATGATCATACGCGAAGCACGTGCCATAACACTTGATGAAATGACCCATCAATGAAGTGCCAACGTCCCTTGAAGTAAATACTTCTAGAAAAGACATGTATTCCGACAAGGGGCGACGGTTTCTGATGGGTCGTCGGAAGCCGTCGAAAAATCGTGCAACATACAGTAGCCCGTGCCTTTCTTCTTCCCCATTTCCCTCCTTTCCTGGTATGAACCCAGAACCCAAAAAACCCTAATTTCGAATTTTCGACATTCAAACGTCATTTTCTTCATCTAGGAACCTCATTTGCTTCGGTATCAGCATCTAAAGCGATCTATTTCAAGTATAATCTCTTATTTTCAATAATTTTTACCCTAAACCTACATATGCTTAAATTGTTAAATTAGGGCTATTTAGCGATTGTAATTGTTTCCTATAGCGTTGTAGTGGTTTACATCATCAAATTGTGTGAAATTTCATATGATATTGCCAACTTGAAAAATGTATGTATAATTTGTGGTTATTTGTGTATATGTAAACCGTTGCATATATGTGTCGGCGCTACCATTTTGTTGTCTTAATTGAAATAAGATAAAATGCATGCACAAGTTAGTTAATTTTACATTGTACTCATCTTGACTTATGCAACAAAGATGAATGCACGAGTGTAAAAACGAGTTGAGTTTGTTAGGAAATGACAACAATATTAAAGCAGCCTTAAGTTGATGAAGTACGTAGAACAAATAAGATAAATTAAAATATATATATTTAAACGAAATCATATCTTGACTTATATCTCTTAAAGGGTTTTTGGCCCCGTCCGACGAGTGTTGTACATGATTGTTATATAAATAGTCATTTTGGTCACAAAACGACCATTTATGTTCATCTGGCAATATGTTTGTTGGATTTGTTTTTATATTTGGACAAGTTATAAACACAATAAGCACTTATATTTCGCATATTACTTCGTTCAAATGGTTCGCAAAAGTTCGTCGTGGCTTTCTTTTTTTGTTTCCTGCATACACGCATTTGTATACAATGCAAGAAACAAAAGAGAAATAGTGCTTAAATTCTCTTGAATCACTTGAAATGAAATAATGTATGAAATTTAAGTGTATACCGTGTTTGTAATGAAAAGCGGGATGGCTGAGCATTGGAAAAAGATAACTTTTTGTATCGATACATTAAAAAATAAAATGTGGCAATTTTTTTTTTGAATTTATGAAATGATTATTTAAAGTCAAATATTATAAATGTGTAATTTGACCATGAAAATAAGTTTTATCAAATTGTATTCTTGAAAATAAATGTTTTTTTTTTTTTGAACTTGTTACTCATTTTCTCAAATAGGAAAAATGATTTGTTGATCGGTGGAGATCGATATTATTAACGATAAAAATCTTCAACATCAGAATGTATGGTTACGGTTGTGGACGTTGATGTAATCTAGTTCTTCCATGCTCGGCTTAATTCGCCCTTTCTTATATATCATTGTCCCAAGTTTGAAGATTAGTTACTCTTCCTTCAAGAGGTGAGTATCACTCTTACAATGTTTAGGGAAACAAAGTTATATTGGGATAAGGACTTCATAAGTTCGTTGCTAGTTGAAGCTAGAATGTTCATTGAGGTCGATTTGGTAATTACTTCCAATTTAAGATTTTGAATTCAAGTTAGTGGTTGAATGACAAGTACAATCAATTGTACATGCTAAATATTTCCTTTATTGATCAATTAATGAAATACATGGAAGACTACAAGAGAATTCCCCAATTTTGTCTCCAAATTAGGGTTTAGTTTCTTAGAATTAAGTACAAGATTTGGGAATGAGAGAAAAGTCCCCTAAAACTTAACCCCTGAGGTCCTATTTATTAAGATTCGGACCCCCTTCTATAACAATTGTGTGGAAAACCCCCTTTCGCATCAACCTCTTAAAATCGTCCTATGCCGGTGCTTATGGATTTGGTATCGACTTTAATCCTTTGCCACGTTTCTTGGTATCGCTTCTATGCTTTCACCCAATAGTTGGGTATCACTCCATTGTCTTTGTCGCTTTCACTTTTGAACACCGAATCCGGGTTCCGCCTTCGAGGTTTCGTTTTCATGTCTCTGTCTTTTTGACTTTGGTGTCAACACCAAGCTAACTATTGCATATTAATGTTGACAACGTGCCTTTTTTGTATTCTTTTCTTGGTATCGGCACCAAGTTGTTTGTTCCCCTATGTTGGCACTGATAGCACATTTACAAAGTTAATGTTCCGGTGTCGTCTTCGCCAATACCCTCTATATCCTTAGTATCAACCCCATATTCCTAATATTGCTATTTCAGTATCAGTTTTGTTGTTATTATTCCAAGCTTTCAATGTCTGCTCCACTTGTTATGACTCTGCCTCTTGGTGTCGACTCCACTTCTATCTTTTCTTTTCAGTTTCGGCTTTGCTCCTTTTAGACCTTTTTCTATCTGTATTGACTCCACCTCTACAATTCTCCTGCTTCGATATCGAACGTACACTCCAAGGATTCTAATTTGATGTTCATTCTATTACGATACCCTTTCATCTTGTCTTGGTTTCTGGTATCGCCCGTATGAATTTTGTAGTAACATTTAGCCGCCCTAGTGAAGGGGTATTCCTGACTTTTCAAGTCAGTGGTTCAAACATCTTCTTCTTCTAGTATGTAAATACCCATTCCCGCTTTCCTTCGATGTTCATTTATATACAAATTTTTCCTTTGTTTTTATTCATTAATCTCCTGCATTTAAAATTTTCCTACTACAAGCATCAATAACTTCGACACATCTACAGTTCTTGGGATATACTCCTGCATTAATAAGAGTAAATTTGTTCCGCTTTCTTTCGAAATGATTTGAATCTTTTTACTAGTTACATTCCGTGATCGTCATCAAATCCTTGATATTCATCTAAACAATTCAAATTCGTGTATGATTCTTAGGTTTTGAGTGGATGATCTTGGAAAGTTGCTAGTATGCATCAACTTAATTATCCAATTGAATTACTGTTCAAAGATTTTTATTATCAAACAATTTTATTGGACTTATTTGATCCAATTACCAAATCCATTAGTGCAAATTGGTTTCAGCCTCATTGCCAAATCGATCACTGCTAATCAATTTCAGTTTAGTTGACAAATAAAACAAATATTTTCTTTGTTTCTCGTTCTTTCGAAAGCATATATTACATGATTCAATGCATATGTCGTTTCTTTGGAATACCTTCATAAGATTAGAAACAACTTTCTTTCTTTGTATAAAATTATGATGATCTTTATGTGAATTTCTCTTTACATGACTCTTATGCATGTGACTTGTTTAATGAAATGGGCAGATAATATTTGACATCGTGGGGAATAAACATATTTCAACTAAGCCTACCAAAAGTTCCATCTTACCATCTGAACTTTCATCCTAGAAAAAGATTGGGGCTGTTGAAAAACACTCCTTGATCACTTCACAATGGGAGGTTGACGTTATTCTTTAAGATTTCAACATTTTTTGGAGTGGAAGCCATTCTTCCACGTATAATTAACATGATCATGTTTCCTCATGAAGGGTTTTTTCCTATACTGCCATCCATATCTGGCACGGAGACTTTGTCCCTTTTCTATATTTTATTGCCAAATTCCTGTTATATCTGAACATCGCTCCCATCCAGCTTTCTCCTAATACCTATACCTACCTTTTAGGTCTAGAACTTTTGTGATTGGAATTTGGTAACCCTTCCTTAGATCCTATACTTCTTGATTAGTTGATTCGCCCCCTCAAAACTTAAAGACATGAATAACCAAATTTTTCGTGTTAATCCCTCAAATAAACATCTATCTAAAGGAACAATTTGATTTAAAGATTGGGAAACTCAATTTTTCTTCATACGTTGCCCTTCTGGCAAATCTGGAAATTTCAATGCTTCGAGTTTGGATTTTGACTACATCTCTTACATACTCTTATAAACTCAGTGTACACTTATTGCCACATTTGTTTCACACACTGTATTTATTTCAGATGTTGCTCCCAAGTTTCCTAGTTTCGAGGGTAAAAGATTTGTAGACCTTCTTAACGTTGCTTCAGAAAAGTTAGGTAATATACCCTCTTTACTGACACCAAGTAACCTTCATAAATACTCTCTCCTCTCGGTAAGTCATAATATTATTGGTTAACCTCTCTTAATTTCTTTTAATAATGGAATACTTTCTCTATCTATAGGGAGGAATGCTCATTTCTCCTCAAATTCTCCAATATTTCCTGATATCCCTGGTAAGTGATTCATGTGACAACTCAAAAACTTAGTAATATCTTTATTTTCTTGTCCATTTACATGATATACTTTGTTCATGATTCATTAGATGTCATCTGTTTCGAACCAAATGAGATCAATTTACCTTTCTTGGTTCCAAAACAGGAACTTTTCCTTGAGGGACGCCCTGCTCAAGTCTCGAGAAGCTACAAAAAGGAAACTTGTAGATGTAATCACTGAGGTTCCCTATCCAAGAGATCCATGGATGTTGAAGACCAAACTTCTTGACCTGATGCGGACATTGATTTGCCCATAATTACTTCTCCAAAGGTTGCTTCCCCAATAGGTATCCTTTTATCTGAAACTCCTAAAGTTTTTATTGCGATCCACCACACAATGGGACTTTCTTATCCTTCTTAGAACCTCAATTCTCAAAAACCTTCTATACCTTTAGTTGTTGAGGGCTTTAACGAGTTGGGTAAACTGATTATGTCTTCATCCTCATTTTCTAGTATCAGTCTTCCATTCCTGATTTATTTAGTTATCATCAATGTCTAGTCGAGCAATAACTCTTGGTATTATTCTTACTTCTTATTTCTTGTGGTCTTGTAATTGTGCCCTTCATTTCTGCTATATCCTTTTTTCTTTAGGCCACCAAACGATAGTTCTTATCGCAAGAAGGTGTCATCAGGACTTTTTCCGATTTGTCAAAGCTTAAGGAAGAAAATCTTTTCTTGGAAGAAGAAATTTTTATCCTTATCAACGCTAGAGAGGGTGCGATAAAGAAACATAAGTCATTAAAATTTTCCCTCGCTGAAGCAAAATCTTTAGTAGTTAAGGAGAAAGGAATCAATCTATCCTTAACTGAAGAAATTAAAGCTTTAAACGAGACCTTGGGAAGAACTAAAGAAGAAATAACTACAATTGATTCTGGTTGTTCTTCTCTATAAGAAGAAAAATCACTTCTCAAGGAGAAGAATGCCTCTCTTAGGAGGAAAATTCAGAAGAATGGTGCTTCCCTAATAAAGGCTATTAGTGTGATTAACGATGCTAAACAAAGGCTTTCCTGTTTTCTTCAAATCACATTGGACGAGATCATGGTCAACTCCTTCGAGGATGCATTTCTGCTCATTTATGCAGACAACATAAGAAAATACCCTAACTTAAGCTTTTCCTCTCTTGATACGCTTTTGGTAGAAAGTTTTATGACAAGGATAAACTAGGTAAAAGATAGAATCGTCATTACTGAGAGAGAGGAGACTGATGTTGCAAAGTTGTTGTTTATGATGACATCCCCATGGAAGAGTCAGATGTTGATGGTGCGAAAGATGTTGTTATAGCAGCAAATGTCAACCGCGTTAATGATGATGTCTATGGTTTTAAAGGCTGTGACATTTTCGGAAATAGAGGCGATTGTAGTGACAACTTTAATGATGCTAATGATATCTTCCAAGTTCCCAATAGCCAGGATGAAATGCAAGTATCAATCTCGAGACACTTGATCATGATGCCATTCAAACTAGAACTCTTGACCATTTCGACACACAAGAGGAGAAGATAGGTTTGCGCTCAAAGAGTGCTAAAAAAGTTGAGACTCACCAAGCTTCGGATTCAATTTCTAAGGTATGATATTTTTTTATAGTATCCTCCTTTGTTCATATTCTCAATAATTATCCTATTTCCTCCCTATTAGATGAGAAGGAAAGAAAATTAGATTTGAAGCACGTCCAGCTTGAAAAGATATGATCAGAAGTAGATCGTCTCACTAGGGAGCTAATTAAGTAAATGAGTGAATATAATGCCATGTCTGGTAAATACCACTGGCCTGATAAAAGTGCCTCTAGACTAATGTCCTATAAGGAAAAGGAGGTAGCTCCTAGGTTGAGGATTGCTAGACTGCGTCGTGAGAGACTTATGAAAGACAATGCTGAATTAAAAACTCTATTATGGATGTTAATTAAGGATAGAGACATCTTGGTGGATCTTTTATATAAAGTTTATAGCAGATATGAAACCATAGAAATTTCTTTTCTAGGTGACCTTAGAGGAGGTTTGCTCAGACGTCTTCACAGAAGATGCTTAGACGATCACAACGTCGATCTTCATCCAGGAGCCAGCTTGAATCTTCCTCGATTTCAATCGATTCCAAAAAATTTGTGCTCAGACATGCTTAAATTTAACAAAGATTGATTCGTATCTGAAACTTTCAAAAGATCTATTTTGTATGAACAATAAGAATATCTGTAATATATGTATCCATATTATTGTAATGAATTTGTTTCTCTTGGATTCTTGATACTTCTTTCAGAACCTACTCCCTATGACTTGTTCATTTTCTAGGGATTTCTTAGGAAGATTTGTTAGATCGAAGAAAGAATATAACGAGAAGTTTTCACTTATCAAATCTTCAAAACCGGCAAGATATTGCTTTGTTAGAGACCTTGAAAAGATTTACACTCAATGCCCTCAACTTTGCTTTGATTTTGTAGGTGAAGACAAGGACGAGCTCTTAAAAAAGGTTCAGACATATCACTCAAAATTAGTTTGTGGTTATGATAGTCCTCTGACTGAAAATGGGATTATTACAACTGTCCTCCCGCTTACACTGCTACAGGATTTCAAGTACGCTTTGATTCCACACTTACTCTCTCCGTTAATTCTTTGAGCAAGGTTAAGAAAGTTGTTTCCTGCCTCGGGGCTCATTTAAATAACTTGTAATCATGTTTCCTAGGACTTGATCATAGAAGCATTATAATTCTTGTATAAATATTTCATTGTTGTCCATCTTCTGGATGTAGCTATTTTGCAGCATATTTTTGTGAGTAAACCTGCGGTTTTCATATACATTGTGTTGTGCATAGCTTTTGTCTTTTTTTGGAATATCTGCATTCGAAATTTCTTTTGCATTTTTCTGCATAAAATACAACAACAAACACTTCTTGCGCTAGTCTCTTGCATAGTGTTTAATATTTCTCTCATATTGTGCCAAGCATTGTTTCGATCAAAACCATGTAGTAAATGAAATTTGTGATAAGAGTAATATAATCATTTTGACTAACATAACTTTAGAGAACTTTCTTATTTTGAGGTGTCAAAATCATAATCTTCATTTGGAGATTCAAATAGAAGACTTGAAACACCAATTTGAGTATTTAGAAATTCTCTTTTGAAATAATAGGAATATAAGATTGTTTTCTTGCAGTTACATCTTGAAACACCAATTTGGGTATTTGTGATTGCAAACTAGAGACCCATTACTGGAAGTATGAATAAAAGTTCTGAAACCTACATTTAGTCACTTGTAGTAGAAATCCAGAAATCCACTTCCATAAATAAGATGTGTTAATCCCTCAAAAAATCCATACGCACATGGAGCAAAGGATGCGGAATGGATATCATCAGGGTCGGTCGTGCATGATGTTATCCAAGGCACTTGAACGTCTCATAATGGATAGGACACAACCACACAGAGCAATACCCAAGTATCAAACCCAAGACAAATCAAGTCAACCAGTACGACCAAAGAAGATGGCACGATATGTTATGAGAAATGCAACTCAATAGAGATAAGGATCGTACATACTGTAAAGCCGCCCACAACAACGGAGCACGCTTGATCTAATATCAAAGTTTGATCGCACACATCAAGACAAGAGTCAAGATCGCACGTATATTTAACAACTGCTCATGAATTACAACTACTGTCGCTGGACACTCGAATCAGAAACCCATTGGTAGGTTGTATACCAACTCCTAGAAAGAGCACATTCACATCTCAAAGTCGCAAGTCTCAGTCGGTCGCCTCTAGACTAATGAAGATCGTCGCTCGCTCACTCAAATCAGACACAACCACATTAAGGAACTATGATCGGTCGTTCTTTCATCTCGACATCAAGCAAACCAGATATCTACTCATCGAATGCTAGAAATAGACGCGACCGAAGAGCACTGACCGAAGTCACTCACTTAACTACTTAAGACACTCGCTCCATTGAGTCGGTCGCACATGATAACTGAATACAGCCACGGATAGCTGGCTACAGCTAGCCAGTGGTATGACTGTAATTAACAGAATGAGCGATCCATAGCCTGCATAAACGGATTTCAAGTCATTCCCCGAAGGAAGATCACCTATAAATACACCATGGCTGCCGACATAAAGGGACTCCAATCTTTGAAACCACGAAGTGCTGCTAAATCCTATCCTCAACTACTGATTCGTCCATGGCGTCAAGTACAATCTTGTGATCAAGGAAAATGAAAGCATCCTCCTTCTCAATCATCCATCCATCCTTTTTCTCCTCAAATTCTACCATTCTCTTGTTTAATCCAAGATTGAAATATATAAACGAGGGTATATTGAGTGAATATAGAGATGTATGAAAAGAGAGAATTGATGTATTTTGCAATCCTTGTTATAAGATTGGAAATCATCTTTACAGTGGACGTAGGCCTAATTAACGGCTGAACCACTCTAAATCTCGTCTCTACTTTACCTTTCTCGCATTTTTCATTTTCAATTGTTGATTAAACACGGTTCCATTTATTTCTTATCGTATTGGCGAAGTACAGTTTTAGTACCTTGGGTGTTTAGACCAATTTTGGTGTAAACAAGATGGTAGGCCCGAATCCCATACTTGGGAATGATACTGGAAGTGTAGAATGTTGAGTCAATGGTTTCAATGCTTATTTTGATTTATGACAAGAAGAAGCTTCTACATCGACAAAAAGAAGACGAGATGCCTTCATAGGTTAGAAGTTGATTATTTAGAGTCATAAATGTTAAAATCTATCCTCAAATAATCATACTTCTTTTTGGCTTTCAAAAATTACTTATAAGACCTTTTTTATGCATATCATCAAAAACATGTCGACCTACACTTTTTTATAGGTCAACAGGTTTTCAAAATATAACGGTCGAAAAGAGGTCGACTTATAATTTTTTATAGGTCAACAGGTTTTTAAATTACAACGGCTAAAAACATGTCGACCTATAAATTTTTATAGGTCAACAGCTTTTTGAAATTTTGTGAAAAGTCATCTCCTTTCTTGAAGAGTTACATCCATTTCTTCTCAAGAATAATCACTTCTTTTAAGAGCAACTTTTCACCAACAATTACATCTCCTCGATTATTATAAATACATCGATTTTCATTCATTCAAATCACCGAATCTTCTTCTATTTTCTGATCTTAACTCTATACTCTCTTGCATTCTAAAAGCTCTCTCAAATATTCAATACTTGTTGAATCCTTGAATCAGTTTTATATCATTTGATTCAACAAGCAATCTTTCTTCCTTAAATCTTTGCATTCAAATCATATACTTGAGGATAAGATTATAGGAAGGGTGTACTCAATCGTTGGCAAATCAGTGTTGAAAGAAGAACACAATCAGAAGTCAAACTCTTGTAATTGTCCTGTGTGGGTAAGCTTGTAGCCCGTGAAACCAAGTGGGTAAGCTTGTGGCCCGTAAATCAAGTGGGTAAGCTTGTAGCCCGTGAAATCAAGTGGGTAAACTTGTAGCCCGTAAATCAAGTAGTTGTGAACCTGTTCCTCCGGGTGAAGCGAGGGTGTTGTTTAGTGAAAAGCCGAAGAGAAGCTTCGGGACTGGACGTAGGACTGGAGGTCCGAACCAGTATAAAAATCCTGGTGTCGTTACTCTACTTTACTTTACTTTAATGCATTTAAAGTTTGTTATCATATTCCGCATAGCCATATTATAGATCCTGCATAAGTCGTATACAATCGACTTTTTCATAGAAACCCTCTTCTGGAAATAAGAATGGAAGACTCGAAACCTATGTTCGGGCATTATAATAGAAGTCCTGATACCCAACTTAGGCATTTGTAATAGAAGACCAGAAATCCACTTCTGGCAATATAGATTGAAGTCCCAAAACCCGGATTCAGGTACTTGTAGTAGAAGACCAGAAATCCACTTTTAGAAATGTAGATAAAAGACCTGAAATCCATATTTGGGTAATTGTAGCCCATGCTTGGAGTCGCCATTTCGTCTTTGTGATCCACTTTCTGAGCTTTGATTGGTCATTTCATCCTTGTAAGCCTATCTCTGGGCTTTGTTTTGATTTGAGAACCACTTCTTGGGCTTTGTGTATCCGGTGCGCTTGGCTAGCATATTCTTAAGTAGGGCCTAAGGAATTACCCGACCTCCCTCCAGGAGGCACCTTAACCCAGCCATCGTAGACGCGGCTAAGGGCTTAGATGCTTTATCTTGGCCATAGTAGACGTGGATAAAGGCTTACTCTTTTGATGCTCTACCCTGGCCATCGTAGGCACAGACAGAGGATCACATTCACCCCTCCCTGAAACGACCCAAAATTCCCCTTTCGGGAAAGCCCGGATTGAGTTGACAACACGACGCATCAGAACACAAACCGTAGAACATTTTATTACTATTACAATAATTACATCAGAGTACAAAAATACATCAGAGTATGAATAAACATTACACAGCGGAAAAATATCAGACATTTAGTTTACATTTAAATATAAAATGTATAAATACAATGTACAGCGAATATGCAGCAACTAGCAACACCGAATGTAATACATGAACACAAAGCTTTCCGAATATAGCTCCAGTTGTAATCCAGGATCCTGTAAAAAGAAGTATCTATGAAAACCAAAACTACTAGCTGCCAGTGTGGAAAATATGGGCACCTAGAGTTTAGAATAAAACAATAAACTCTGAGTTAGTCATGGGACTGGTGTGAGAAATAAAAACAGTTAATAAATCTTTACTTTAAAAGTTGGGAAATCATGAGACCACGTCGTATGACACGGAACGCGTTTAATCCACATGAATCTCAGTTTAAAATAAAACAACACAATGCTTTTCGAAAAATGAAGCTATTATAAGACTCAGGTCCCATCACACAATGCAACGCAAGCCAGAGGATAGAGTTTTCCCTTATAATAGCCAAACATGCTTGGTACGTTTAAAAAAATCATTTTGATATTACTATAAGAGCATAGTGTCAAAATCAGCTTCAAATATAAACATATCAATCATAGACGGCATGGGTACCATATATCATGTCGCCATACTAGTTCTACAACTAAAACCGAAAAATGTCGTATTGGAAATTGGATTTCCATCTATGAGTCGAGGCAAGGGATCGTCCTCGCTGATTCGAGACACTCTAGCAAATGTCTCAGGAATACACACCGCCGGGCAACCCTCGGAAGTGGCAGGGTCGGTCCACACATACCTTAGTGAATTGGTTATTCCTGAACACACATTTCTCAGTCCTATCAGACCTATCTCTGAGCCGCTAGGGATTCAATAATTGAGGCGCCTCAATCTATCATCCACATAGGTAAAAATGTCTGGGATCCATGCCATGATACCACTCCTAGCTAGAAAGAAACGTCGTGCACTCCATGCGGTCACTATCCTGTTTTTGACTTATACTGGGTGCACTACTACAAAAGTGGGCATATTCGACACTATTTTTATGTGGCCGTAGATCAAAAAAGCGTTGCCGTAGGCCCTTTTTTCAAATAGGCAACACCAGGGGGGCGTGGCATCCGCGGCCGTTGCATTAGCCACCTAAGGCAATACTTTTGCCCATCTACGGCCACGGAAAGAAAGTGTTGCATTATAGCCATAATGCAACACTATTTGCCCGTAATGCAACACTATTCAGCGTTGCCTTAAGCATTAGTTAGGGCCCGGCTTCCAGTGCCGCCACGTCAGCTTTCCACGTCAGCTGTCTACGTGTCACACGACACGTCATCTCTCCATGTCAGCACTCCACGTGTCACATGCCACACCAGCTATCCACGTCAGCTGTGGGGTCCACGTGCGACGGGTAAGCAATTATATTTAATGTAATGCAACACCACTACAATATGTAATGCAACACCATTACAATGAAATGCAATATCAATAAAAGCTAACGCAACAATAGAAGAAGGAAAATGCAACACTAATTTGATAGAAATACAATGCTTTAATTAAATATTTTGCAATACAGGTTTTGTACAAGAAACTCATCCAAAGCAATTGTTTTAATTATCCAAATATCAAAACTCAAAAATCAGCTACACCGTTTTGTTCATTGTATACAGTAAGCTCGAATAGCTTCAAGAATAGGTGCACGGCATAAGGGACATTATCCTGATCCATTCCTGGCCAATTCTTTAGCGAATTCTGAATATGTACACATGTGTCCACACCTGCAAAATGTATTACTCATTTATATATATGAATCATATATATGCAGCAATCCGATTGCAATAGGAAATATATATGTATGTTAGTATGTACCTATATATGAATCATATATATGCAGCAATCCGATCTGCAAAATGTATCCCTCTGCCTTTCAGAATTAAATATGCACCTGATCAAATGATAATAAGTTATTTGATAAGTGGTGGCATCGAATGGCCATTGGCCTTCTTAGTAAAATGTTATGAACACAATTATTACAATTGACTTACTGACCATTGGCGATTGGTCACTCATGCCAGCCAACAAATAAGCAATTTCATATGGCCATTCGTCTTCTGAGCAAAAAGTTTTCAGTTCCCATATTACTGCCATGTACAGTGTGTCACTTCATATCCTGTCAAGCTTCAGAAGCATATCGTCATCTACATCTTCAACTCCTAAACAAAACTCCATCGTCAAAAGTTAAAAAAAAAAACAATGGAGGACTCTTCACTATGCATCACTGCCACTGTTCTTTCAGGACATTGGACTTACGAATTTGTGCATCTCACGCTTAGGCATACGCTGAAGCTTAATGAGGAGTGGACTATACGGGTTATACCCAAAAATTCTTTTCTAATAACATGCCCATCTTACAGTACGCGTGATCATGCGCTAATGTTGAAACTTTTTACAAAAATTGGAGGTGCTTTTTATGTGCAACAATGGTCTGCTGAAGAATTTGAGCCTGAACCAGCGTTCGAGGCAGAATCTGGGCCAGAGTTGTTGGCTTTCCCGAGTTCCTGAAGACAAATGTTCCTGCAATAAAAGAATTAATGACGCCAATGGGAAATGTGTGTGAAATTGACGACTGTCATTGGTCTCGAATTGACCATAGATCATTATACCTGAAAATGGAATTTTATGATGGCATTGGCTTGGAGAATGTTTTTGCTGCTCGATTCGACAACAAGAAATACATCATTAGGGTTGAGCGCACCACACATACTCATCCTTTGACGAGGCCTGAAATTCTGTTTGTGAGCAATAGGGAGGAACCGATGGTACCATTTTTTTTGTGATCATAGGTAAATTTTACTTCCATCCACAGTTTCTTATAGTGAGACACAACCACACATGCACACACTCACATACATACATACAAGGTTATAATGGCCCACCCAAGATTCTGAAATAATAATACAAACTAGTGCTCTGTTAGTTGTACATAGATGTGGTTGTGTGGCTTGAATTTGAGACACTGTTATTGTATGGCTTGAATTTCCTTCAGATGTGGTTACATGTCAAATTGTTTGATAATTAATGTGTGTTACATGTCAAATTGTTTGATAATTAAGGCATATAAACTCATAGGTGGATCACATTATTTGAGAATTGAATCATATAATATATTAGGTGGATCACAAAATGTTTACAGAAATAGAAGTTTGATCATATAATATATTAGGTGGATCACAAAATGTTTACAGAAATAGAATTAACATACCTATTGAAGTTTGATCATCCAAAGATCACTTTGCCCTCCACAACAAGAAATTCTGGTTTGGTCGCTGACTATGCTCTATCCTTAACAGCCACTCTGACATAGACAATGACTCTGACATGGACAATGACTCTGACATGGATGCTGGTGCTGATGCTGGTGTGGATGCTGGTGATGATGCTGGTGATGAATGGTGATGTTTGTGGATGTTGGTTTTATTCTGCTAGTAATGATTTTTGGCTTGAAATTTTGTGAATATTTGTGAAACTTTGTGTGGTTGTGGAAGTTTGTGATGACTGGTGATGACTGATGATGGATGCTGGTGAATGTTTTTGAATGTTTGTGAATGGTACGTTGTTTTGTTTGTGAATTCTGGTGATTTTTTAAAATCTCTGCGTACGTCTCTGGTGTATACTTATGATACTTGTGCGTGTATACTTGTGCGTGCCTTCAGATGGTTGCCTTATGATACTTGTGCGTGCATGTATACTTGTGCGCGCGTGTATACTTGTGCGTGTCTACTTGAGCGTGTGTACTTGTGCGTGTATACTTATGATACTTGAGCTTGTATACTTGTGATACTTGTGCGTGTATACTTGTGATACTTGAGCGTGTGTACTTGTGCGTGTATACTTATGATACTTGAGCTTGTATACTTGTGATACTTGTGCGTGTATACTTGTGCGTGTATACTTATGATACTTGTGCGTGTATACTTGTGAGTGTATATATGCACTGCGTGTATGATGTGTATTGTAATAAAACGAAAATGCTTGAGTGCCTGCTTCAGATTTTGTCAAAATCTGCGGTAAGATGCTTAAAATTCGGATGTCACCGCAGTGCATACACACCGCAGTGCAAATTAACCTCAAGCATACAAATTAACCGCAGTGTAAGGTATGAACCTCAAGCAGTGCAAATTAACCGCAGTCCCCATTCCTTAACTAGCTCGACCTCTATAATAAACCAATGTCTTTTTCATGCCAGTAGCCCGGTTCTCATGGTTTATTACTGGGTATAGTTTTCGAATAAACCTCAGCATAATCCCAAATCCCAAATCAATAATAAGCGCAGCTAATTACTCATAAGAGAATGGGTTTTCCAAAATGTAACAAATGAACTAATTACTAATTACTCATAATCCAATCTATAATAAGCGCAACTAATTCACAGTGCAATACAAACTGAAACTGAGGGAAAAAACTGGCGATGTCAGCGCCCTGAGCAATCAAAACTAGAAAATGTTTCAAAGCTTCATCCTTTTCGGAATAGAATTTGCTGTCGAGGAGAGGATCGATACTGACGTGAATTTAGGTTTAATTTTTTGTCAATAGTAAAAAGGGGGAAAACGATTAGATGATAGAGAAGAAAACGATTTCATGAAGGGAGAAGATCGCGCCAAAATTTCGTCAAAAGAATGAAATGACGTGGCTGTCAATGATTGGATGATGGCTAACATTAAGATCATCAGATCCATAGATGGTTTGAACCGTTGGATTAATCTTTCATCTACGGTTGGGGTTTTTATATGTTGATAACGCGGATAGCTGAGCTGGATTATATATACATAATGCTACGCTTTTAACTGGTGTTGCACATCAGAACACTAAAATTCCCACCGTAACAGTGCATCCACGTATAATGCAACAACATATGAATGCTGTTGCAGAAGCTCGAAGAAATCATAGTTTTCGCCACACTTTTCATGCAACGCACACAAATTAGTGTCGAATATGCCCACTTTTGTAGTAGTGGTGTGAGGTTCGCGAAATAACACTATACACAAAGCTATGCTAATTAGAGTTGTGCTTTGATCATCAATCGCAAGACTCTGCTTTTCAACAAAAGCCTTGATCCATACAACTCAGCATGCCACACTGTTAACCCATACCGCACCACTGATTTCCACCAATATATAACCTCTAAGCTCGTATGTCTCAGAGAAGGGTGTTAAGTAAGAGAATAAATTCTTCGCCACCAAATAGATATATTTATCAGAGATCAACGAATACAGTATAAAGGAATACAATGTCAGACGTACCATCCATTTGCAAATCCGTTCTAGGTCTGAACAAAACTGGAGGCACCTTATTCCTCGTCCCATATGTCCAATACAAGAGAGAGGTCCTCGCATATCTAGTCGATCTCCATGTACGTCTGGACGATCACCACTTATTACCTCGTCTTGGGTGTACGGCCCAATCAAGACATCAGTAATCATCCAAACGATGTGAAGATCTCCGATCTTCAACCACCGTCTTCATCATCAACTTTTAGTCGTCGTATTAATTATAAGAATGGGTTAACCCGGTCTTTCCGAATAACTCACGTATTTTATAATCAATAATCAAGTGCTTTAAAAACACATCATAAGCCTCATTCCAATCCAGAATATTCTTTTATTCAAATATTCACATTTTTAGGGAAAGGTTCCCATTAAATTTATCAAAGATAAAATCCTTTAAATTTATTCTTTAGTCTTCCTTTTGTATCAGTTCAAAAGATTTGATTTTATCCTTTATCAATTCTAAACCAAATTAAGGTTTATCAACTAGTCAAGATTAGCGAACTTTACCGAAGTTATCATTTATTTAATAATCCCAATCCTACCCTATTCATCCCATGGAGTAAAACAGGTAGTACTCCATATCTAATGCCCACTGTGTTATCAGTAAAATTAATTATCATTTCATGTTCAAATCTAATTAAAGATTTAACTATCGCCTGGAGTAAAACTTGTGGTACTCCATTCTCGATCACTTCTCAAATTTGAAAAATTTAATTACCACATTAACTTTTGAATCTAAATAAATATTCATTAAAACTCTAGTTCAGTTTTAATCTCAAAAATCGTTACTTAATGATTATTCAACTTTAGGAAAATAAATCATGTCTTTAACTGGCTTAAAGAACCAATGACATTTAAAATGCCGTTCACGATAAACCCAATTCCTCTTCCATTAACTATGAGATCTTCACGGAAAACAGATCAATATAAATAATCAATATAAATTTCCGTATCAGACTAATAATATAAATGGAATAATGGTCAAGCCTTTTAAATTCCATATATAGTAACGGTCTTCCTTCACAGATGCTCATCTCGATCATTATCTAATCGAATTCCATTCAATTCCAATTTAATATATTAAATTGGAAAACTTTACTTTGGAAATTTTCCATTAAATATTAATAAAAAGATTTATAAATTCCAAATCATATTTTCACTGTTAATTGGGTTAAAGAGCAAATGTCGTTTAAAACACAGTTCACGATAAACCCACAATCAACTTTCATTTCAGTTCCAATTAAATATTAATTAATTGGTAAACTTCTCCAAATCTTAATTAAAAGATTTATTCTTTTCTCAACTGGGTTTAAGAACAGTGTTATTGAAGACACCATTCACGACAAACCCAAAATCCAATTTGATATTAAATACAAGGCTCTGAATAGAAAATAATATCGGCTTACATTCAATATCAAATTATGAAACTAACGGATATCGTATTGGGAATAACGATATCTGTATCTTCCAAATTTGTAATGTCCCGTATATTTGATAATCAAATATTTAATTTAATTTATTATTTTAAATATTATATTTGGAATATTAATGAATTTAATATTGGATTCGTTTATTTAAAACGAAGTTTGAATGTTATAATTTATATATGATATAAAACGAGCTCGAAATGACGCTGCGGTTCATAATATTGAATTTTGAACTTCAATTGAATATACAGTATCCGTTATAAGTTGGATTTCTGTGAAACAAGAAACGTTGGAATCTAGCTGATTATAATTTTAATATGGAAGAGAAAAATCCATATTTTGTGTTATATATTGTTAGTTATGTCCAATTCAAATTTTAAAATAGTCGCTATGGAAATCGTTATTAAAATATAACGTTTATTTATTGAAATAATAGGGTTTTAATATAATTTGGGCACCGTCTTGACTCGAAATTGACGATATTGAGTTGTATAACTATATGATAATTTTATTTGGATGAATATGATGATAATAATTTATTATTATTTTTATTTGAATTATTTTCGAATTTAATTAATATTTTATTCGATATTATATAAGCGTTAAAAATAGCCACTTTTGCAAACAGTCTCCATTTTCAGTGAAATTAGTTTCATTGGAACCGTATCGTTAAATTATTGTAAGAAAAACAAATTTTGTGGCAAACAGACGTCGTATGTGACTTTGGTGGCCAAAAACGTCTTTGTTCCTATTTAATCATTTAGATTATTTTGACATGGGTAACTTTTAACGAATAAACGACTTGCCAAACGAACTCCAAATTTGATGAAACAGGATTCATTGGATCCGTTAGGAAGAGGTCTAGTAAAATGTCAAGGCCTCATATTTTTCTGATTTTTCCTGTAATTATAGGAATTTTAAATGCTTGATTTTTCATCGATATTTATAAAGGATTTTTCACAAACGACCTCGGAATCTGATGAAACCTATCCCATCGGGTCCGGAATATTTTTTTATGTTAAGAATACATATTTGTTTATCAAAAAGGAGGGTTTTATGTAGGTAATTTGACACATTTCTTCATGGAAAGTTGTGTACGATTAAATAATATTAAGTTTGATCCAACTCCTGTATAAAGCACCGACGCTAACCCTAAATTCTAGTTTCCGCGGTCAACTACTGAAAAACGCCGCCACTAATTCATGAACGGATGGAATCATCCGATACTTCTCCTCCTAAATCTCAACATCCGGTCGATATTATTAAAATTTTCCAACTGTAAAGACGTTCCTCTATGTGAGTTCTACAAATCAAACGGTGGAGATTGGATTTAAGGGGGGGGGGGGGGGGTGTACAGTGACTGGTATCGGTCTCGACAGGCGCCGACTTTGGGTGGAAGTTACAGCTCTTGTAGGCGACTAGGATGAACGGGATCTTGGGTGAAGGACGATGGTGGAGCGGGGCATATTCTGGTGACCTCCGATGATGGTCCGGTGGAAGGACGTGGCCGCGGCGGAGGAGAGATGAGGTGGGGCTGTTTGTGCATTAAGTATTCATCGTGAACGAAAGGACCTGGTATCAACAATGATCGGCCTGACTAATTGGTACAAAAGGATCAGTCAAGTATTGTTAGCGCTAATTAAAATGATTAAGGAATTGGTTTTATAAATTAAATTACAATTATACTATTTACTTATGGTACCAGGTTCTAAACGAAGAGCAAGAGAATAGCAATAATTAATGGGAACGAGGCCTGGAGAAGTAAATAGGATCGGCCAGTTTTTTTTTTCAAACAAAGTAAATAACGATTAAATAATAATTAAGTAATTAACTTAATATAACATGTGATTTATGAAATTACTGAATTGAATTGGTTTTGCTGAGGACAGGTGGAAGGAACCGTATGTGATGGAAACGAAATGAAGGAAGCAGCGTATAGGAGGAAACGCAAACGGTACTGGGTTCAAGTTGTATTCAATATGCGGAACCAAGGATTTGTGGTCTATTAACATAAGGGAAGTGATTGTTTCTATTAAAAGATAATTAAGGGATTGTAGTAATCAACTGGAAGTATATATTAAATTGGGTTTTCAACTGGTGCAGGATGAATGAGTTCCGTTGAGTGGTGTTGCCTTGGAACGAAGGCACGAGCATGATGAACTAAAAATTTGATCAGCCACTGTATACTTAACACGCGTAATAAATTTATTAATCGAAGAATATATTCTTAATTTAAAGTTTGTTTATACCATACTTAATTCATTTTTAATTTGTGTGCAGTAAGGCATGTATGGTATCGACTATCGAGCTTGTGAAGTTAAAAGCAGCAACGCGATGCAGGAAGATGTGATCGGCCTGTTAACCGAGGCATACAAAGTAATTAAAATGTATTAAGCTATAATTAAATTAATTAATTAATCATATTATAAACTATATTAAATAATTTGTGATGTTAATTTCCTAGCAGGATTCAAAGCAGGTCATCATCACGTTTCCAACAGAGCAATATACTCTTACGAAGGAATCATGAGTGGAAGTAATCAGACGAGTAATTGAAAATAATTACACTAGTAATTGTAATTAGGGAACTAATTATTTTATATTGACCGTATATGCTTACAATTATATCTCTCGTGCATATATTATCAGAATCAGATAAAAAAAGAGACACTGGAAGCATATTGATGAACCGAACATTATTGAACAGATCTGGACGTAGTTTGAATCAACCGGTATTTTTAATTCAATTAAACGATCGTTTAATTTAATTAAAACAAGCCGTTGACCACAGAATCGAAATCAAGGTGAGTTAACCTTACTCAGTTATTTCCACTTATATTTTATATCAATCGGGTTTTTATTTTTGTGTGCTATGGCTGCTAATGGTCGACTGTTTGCTAAATATATATTCATATATTGATTGAATTACTAAAATTAAACATTGTTTAAGTTCAGTGGAAAACCAAACTGTTATTTTAACGAATGGTCCCAATTAAGGTAACTTACCTTATTAGTCATGTTTATAAAAATAAACGTGTTTAATTTAGTGAATTGTTTGAATTGTTATGGTTGTATGCAATAAATTGGTTGATATTGAATTATCATTATTGACTGTTATGAAAACCAGTATTTATTTGAACTGAATGATTATACGTGAGATAATCTATTTTGATACAGGAAAGAACAGGTTGGAGGGATCCAACGGAATTTCTCAAATATATTTAATATTGTTTATTTTTATATTATCGTTATATGAACTCATCTATCTGAAATGATTGATTTGATTGTTGAATGTTGCCCTGAAATTCAACATTTGTTCCGTTTTAAATGAATGAGTGATATTGGTTGAGTAATTTGCAATACATGGCCTATAAATCAATCATTGTAATATGGATTTACCATCGGATGAATCGACCGTAATGAAGTTATAAATTTATTTTATAACTGAATATAGATTTTTAAATATATTATTTAAAATGAAGTTATAAAAGGGAAACAAACCAAACACATATATGTTGATTGGTTTAACCACAATCACCATTTTTGTACCAAAAATCAGTCATGTGCGAAGCACGTGCCTCATCTTACTTATTAAATGGTTTATAAAACTAATTCTTATATTACCAAGATGAATAAGCAAGTGAGCAAGGATTAATATAATAATTTATAACTGAGATTTATTGTTTGTAAGAAACAATTAAATGAAATTATTTAAATTAATTATATTATTTATTAATTTAAATAAGGGACTAACTGGATCTGGTTAACGAAATAATCGTGTTTTGAATTGACGAAGTCAACCGTTTTAACTGGATTGATTATTAAATCAATTTGTTTTGAATTTATCTAATGAAATGGTTAATGAATATTTGTTTAAATTTTAATAAGATTTTTAAAAGGAAAATTTCTATTTATTTTAGTCAATAAAGAAGTTAACCATTTATACAGTAGTTAATGATGAAGTAAGTTATTATTTCAATTAATAATAATTTGAGAGGTTACTTCTTAATTGGAATTCATTTAAAAAGTGATCGAAGTTGAAATGAATCGAACTGAATGGTGAAAAGGAGTTTATGAACGAGTTTTATATCAAAAACCCGTGTTTTTATACCAAAGTTATAAGAAGGATTGTAAGCGAATGTGATAGCTTAAATTAAATATTTATTGAATATTTGAAGTTATAAAAAGGGAATTTAGAAATTGGGAAATGTATGAAATAACAAAGTAAGATTTATTCCAAGGTTCGGAATGTGATATTCCAAAGTTCGGAATGTTAAGTGGAGTTGAGAGTATAAGAAGCAAAAGGTTTTTGGGAAATGACAGCAAATATAAGTTGTCGTAAATGATTTACAAATGATTTTGTAAATGGATGTTGGGAGTTGAAATGTAATCGAAATATTAGTTGTCGATAATAATTTCCAAAGGTGTTTGTAAATAAAAGTGAGAGAATTGAAAAATGATTTTTGTAACTATTATTAAAAACAACAAATTGAGTTATTTGATTTATAAACTGAACATCGTTAAAAGGGTCGTAGTGTGATTTTAGACAGCACATAAGTTATCGCAATGATTTGAAAAGAGTATAAATAAAGAAAATAAAAGGTTTTGTAATGAAATCTGTAACGTTTGTTACAGATGATAAGTTAAACTGTTTTGTTCCAAATGAATATAAGGATTCGTAAGAAATGTCAGTATAAGAGTTGTAAGAGACATAAAGGTAAGATTTATAAAGATACTTATATAAGATTTGTAGAGATATTTATATTAGATTTTGTTAAAAATAGTTATATATGAGTTAAAAACAAAAATAGTATTGTTGTTGCAAACAAGTTAAAGAATATTTCGAAAAGAGATGTTGAGGAAATTTCATAAAGTATTCTATTTATAATAGAATCAAAACTCGAGTATAATATTAGAGGAGATTATCAAAGATTAATAGAGAAGTAAAATAATAGTTTATTTAATAATTAATTAAGTAAACGTTGTGAGATTTAAATAAAGTTTTCAAAGGAAAACGCGTGGTTAATAAACTTCTATCTATTCTGAAGATATGAATGTTGTTGATCAAGGTCTGAGAGGTAAATAAAATACCCCAACTTGAACGACTTCACGACTACCCAAGAATGATATTAGTTTATAAACGAGAGGAATTGAGGGGAAACATAAATTATGATTTACGTATAGAATATTGGAAACTGTATTCGAAAAGTTTATAAGCAAATGAAATGATTTTTAAGAATATTCTTATTTATAATAAGAAGTAAAGGATAAACTCCAAATATTGGAAGATTTAAAGATTATAATTAACAGATGTTTAATTAAAGAGGCCAAGTAATGTCGAGTACTGAATCAGTAAACTCATTTCATTCACATGATTATTTATTTGATAGTTAAATAACCGACTATCAAATCTGGCCAAATACGATTGTTGGTACGGAAAGATCGGGATCGAATTATATTCGAAAGCCATTTCGACCAGCAAATACGTGGAAGATGTTAATTGAAGATGGAGCATTAAAGACCATGGATCTTCATAAACGGAAGAACCACTGGTTGAATTTCTCTGGTTTAGCAGCCAAAGATATTTCGGTAGTGATTCTGTCGTGATTCGAATCTACAGATTGCAAGGACTACTCGCTACTGATCCTTGGGGTGATACCTATATAGGATGTGGTAGGAAGGTGCCTTCGGTTCATCGTGTTCCTGGATGAGTTGTATGGATGAGTTCTAACAGAATATTTCTAAAGGAGTCACGTACATTGAATATTTACAAACGTATTTCTGTTGGTGGCGGAAAAGGCAGTACTCCTTCTCTTAGCTTAACGCTCAGAGTATTTTTGTGGAAATCAATTAAGTGATATCCGGCGGATCTGACGGTGTGGCATTCAAAGTGAATGATGGCCAATGTTTAGAATAATTAAATAATAATATTATAATGATAAATAAATAAATAAATTTAGACCTCAAGCCTCTTCAACTGGGAAACGGTAATCGGGTAGGTCGCATGGCTATGTGGGTCGCACCCATCAAAAGGGTATATCATTACCTGATCTGGTGAAATCAAATGCCTTCGGTTATTCCATTTTAATTTTTGTATGCATGCTATCGGTTCGGTTGACTGGCCCCCAACCGTGGTAATGATATATTCGTTACTCTCAAAGTAGAATGAGGGGCCGATCATGTTTAGCCTGGATTGCAGTTTGTTCTTATTGAACCCCAATTTATTCATCTCCGGAGGTACATTGTCGGGAAGGTGGTCCCATACCTTGCCAGGAAATCCATTCTCCAATAAGAGCCCGCGGTTTGATTGTATATTATATATGTAGAGCGTGAGATGCAAGTGTTCTGCTAGATTGATATTTATTTATATTTAAACACTATTATAATATCAGAGAAGATATTGATTTCAAAAATGTTTCGGGTTATCGTAAGATAAAAACCGTTCATATTTATGCGTGGATTTGGTCTTACGATTATCCTTTTCTTTCAAAAGGATTTTGACTTTAAAATCAACTTGTGTGATACCTATATACTTAGTGTGTATTTCTCACTTTGGTTTACCAGACTGACTCGTCGTTTGTAATGCTCGGGTTAGACCGGGTCGTACAGGTTCAGGTTATCGGATACCGCGAAGTCCAGAGACGAGTTGGAGGTGTTCAGACGTATGATATATTATATAGTTGTGATTCCGCTGTGTTTTGTATATGATGGCAGATTGATATAACTATCCAGATGTGTTGATGTACTCTGATAATTGTAAGTTTTTATTTAAAGCTCTCTATATAGATTTATTTCTATATTATATTTTGTTCCGCTGGGATATGAGACTCTGTGTTGTGCTGGTCCTTCTTCTTCTATTCTAATATTTCTTTCTTTCTTACCTCACCCTCTAATATCTTTCAGATAATGTTCCTGTGTTTTCGATACTTGAATAGTCGACATGGTGTATTTGTGTTGATTTTCGGGGTCAAAAACCCTTGGGTCACTACAAAATTTCTCAACAATATCTGTATAATCACGGAATCCAATATCGAAATTCAGAAAATTATTTCCATTCCAAATGCATTCCAATTTATCCGTTGGAAAATTCTGGTTATATCAAAACCATTTCAAATCCAATTTATTTATTTACATACATTGGATTCTTACTCTAGTTAATAACAAGTTCATTTCGATAAAAATATAGTTTTGTCTTCCCAAACTAAGAATTTTTCATCCAAAATCTTTCTAAATCATTTATTACGATTTTACACAATTTTTTCATATTTTTAATAATTTTATTAAGGCCCTTATAACTGGTTTCCTATAACGGCCAACAAACTGCATCCACGGCGACCTTTTCCAAAATTGATTTGGACATAATTTGAAATCCGACCGTTCAAATTTAAATCTCTCATATTCATTGGAAAGCTCTTTTCGATACGAACTCCAGTTTCGGTTTTAGGAATTCGACGGTTGGATCTCCCGTAATGTCAATTCGAAGTCAATGGTCAAAATTCGCGAACTGTCGCTGTGTGGCGTGTTCTATTCAAACCATTATATATATATATAATATACATATATACTATTTCCATTCAAAACGTATTTTATGAATTCGTTTAAAAACAATTCCAAGTTCCATTTCAATTTTAAATCAAAATTGAATACTCCTTATCATTATAATATTTAAATGATAATATTTTCAAAATATTAGATTCTGAACTCATTTCCTTTTCGATATTCATTATAAAAATGAATAAATTGATATCAAAATTGTTCGTGTTAAAATGGCGCATATTTAATCAGTACGACTTCACATATTTCAATATTTTTGTGTCCATCCAAAATCGGACATCAAATTTACATTTTAATCCTTTACTGAATATTTTTTTAAAATATTCGTTATTTCTGAACTGGAATCAGACCCATCCAATTACCATATAATATTAGTTATATAGATTTCATACATCACATGTACACAACAACAATGATAAACAATCATCCATCATCCAGAGTGCATTTACACAACTGCATAAGTATTAAATATAAATAATTAACGCTTGCTACAGTAGGTCAACCAATCGATTGACATACAACTAAACAATTCGGATTAGTGTACGCCAAATATCATCCCAATACTCGTGTGGGGTTTCAACCAACAACTACTAAATATTATTTGTTCAGTTAGGCGATGTGTAAAATTTATTGTCCCAATCAATGTCAGTTAAATGGGTGTACATAAACAAATCGTCTGATTTGTAACTGAATATTATTTGCATTTCAGGATGTTGTTTATATATACATTAAAAATTATATTTATTTCAACACTTGACTATTTTATATAGTTCATACGTTCAATAAAAATGATATTTTTATTGTTCAAACATTTTATTTAACACATGAATATTTTATATGGTTTATTTCAGAAAATTTCGGCATTATAACGATGCGATATTAGAACCGGAAAAATGTCTAGAATTATTGTAACGACCCATATTTTTCTGGTCGGTTTATTTTGAATATTTAATAATATTTTAAATATAGAGCTGATAATATAAATCGATTTTCATATTGAGTTATAGATCTAATTACCGTAATACGAGATATATTGAATTCGAAGTTAGAATTGAATCAAAATAGTCCAGATAATAAATATAAATTTTATGTGAATGTAATCGATAATGGCAATGATATATTATCGAGAAATTTATTTGTTTATAAATTTAAATAATTTAATATCTTTATAAAATAATTATTCTATATACGTTTAAATTAAATATAAAATATATTCGGTTAGTTCAGAATAGTGTTAAACTGTTGAAATAACAATGGTTGCGTTAAAATAGCGGTTCTGATTTTCGAATAAGGGTACCGCGAGATATTTTAGTTATCTAATTAAATAAAATTCAAATCAGTGTTTTTCAGCCAACCTATATCGTTTACATCGCAGACGTACCCCTCTTCCTTGAGCTGAAATATTTGCCCTCTTCCTTTACGACAAAGTAAACCAGAAATTTAAATGGTCGGATTACTTTCTTCCTCGAGCTGCATTATCTGTTCCCCTTCGCAACTATAAAACCTACTCCAAGCCTTCACATTTCATTCATTCTGAACCAACGGAAATCATTTCCTTCTTTCATTTTCCTCCCAGTCAAAGAAAATCGAAATAGCCAAAAGAAAAAGAAAAAGAAAAAAAACAATCTTTCAAAAACACAAATTAAAATCGAAGTCGTTGAAATAACAATCGAATCCCTCAAAACCCCTATTTCATCTCTTTACTGTCGGTTGTTCATGCGATTGTTGTAGGTTTGTGCGACTTCAAATCCTAGCTTTCTAGGGCCTGCGGTTTAGGGTAGCTTTGGGAATAACGGTGATGGATTAACTGGGTGTTGGGTTGCGATGGTGAAGGGGTTGATGATGTCAGCGTTGGTTGTGGAGGTTTCTGATTTGAAGTTAGGGATCAAGGAACTGTGCGATGGTGTTTTAGGGGACTCGAGTTGTGCGTTGGATGTACAGGTTGAAGGGATTTCGAGCGGTGGGATTTGGTGAGGGTTGGTGGCGAAAAGGCGTCAGTGGTTTTGGTGACTGGTCCTGTTGATGTCGAGGACGGGAATTGAAGAATGGCGACAGGTTACTGATGAAAGATGGGTGAGCTTAAAGAGGAAAAATGGGAAGTTCAGCGGACTGGGTATTGGTAGTAGGTTAGGGAAGAAAGCAAGTTCATACGTTTGCAAGGATAAGGAAGAAATAGTCTTTCTGGAATTACAAAGGAAAGGTATAAATCTGTGTTAAATTTTTAGTATACTTAGTTAATGTTTTCTTGTATAGATTAAATTAGTACATCAGTATAGATTAGTTTAATTATTTGTTAAGCTAAATTTAATTTAGTAACCGGAAGAAGAAAAAATATAGGAAAGTCAATTATTTATTTAGATAGTTAATTTAAATAAATAAACGTTTAATCGGTAAATTTAAAATAAAATTTATCGCAGGTGCGAATTTCATTCTAGATGATTCATGGGCAACGATTTGAAAAGTTATAGGATATTCGACGAATTAATAATCACGGTGAGTAAATCTCACTCACCTTTTATTTATAATTATTTTTACTTCGTAAAAATAATTGTTGTTGCTTGTTTGGATTTTTCTGCTTGTTTTATATATATTAGTTATTTAGGTTATTATATATATATATATATATATATTTATATATTGGGTTGATTGATTGGTTGGATTCCCGCAGTCTCATTAGCGGATGCCCGCAGTTTCATAGCGGATGATTACCCTATACACCCCACGCTACGATTAGTGGATGACCTTCTATACCACGATATTCTGCCACGAAGCAGAATGGGTATTATTTATGTGCTAACATCTGTGGATGCAGGAAAACAGGTTGGAGGAATCCAACTGGATTCCTCAAAAATATATTATCTGTTTGTTTATTTGTCTGCATATATATTGTTATATATGACGTGTTAGAAAAATAAATAATTGGTTGCTTTGTGTGTTTAAATATCACTGGGCTTAAGTAATGATATTTAAAAATATCATGAAAAAGGATATTTGAGAATTAGAAAGGAAATTCTATTTTTCTAAAATAAAATTGAAATTTGAAATTTGAATATAGAAGATTCAAATAAAATTGAATTTGAAATTTGAATATAGAAAATTCAAATAGATCCAAATAGAATGGAAAATGAAATTGAATAATGAAATTCAAATATAGAATTTGAATAAAGAAATTTCAAAGAGGAATTCAAATGGAATTTCAAGTATAGAAATTAAATAATAGAATTCAAATGGAATTTCAAGTATTGAATTTGAATATGAAATTGAAATAGAAATTCAACTATAGAATTTGAATATAGGAATTTAAATGGGAGTTGAATAAAGGAAATTTAAATATAGAATTTGAGAAATAGAAAAGGAAATAGAATTTGAACATAGAATTCAAATAGAAAAGGAAATAGAATTTGAACTAGAATTCCAATAGGAAAGGAAATAGAATTTGAACATAGAATTCAAATAGAAAAGGAATTGGAATTTGAATATAGAATTCAAGTAAAAGCGAGATTGGAATTTGAATCAAGAAATTCAAATAGAGTTAAAATGAAGTTAGAATTTATTTTAAACGAAGTTTAAAAAGTTTATATATATAAATATAATTAAAACGAACTCGCCGCAGCGCTGCAGTTCGTAAATTGGTGACTCGAACTTCAATTGAGTATACAGGACTCAATTGAAGTCGGAATTCTTTGAAACAAGAATCGTCAGGACCGGTTGAATAATGGTTTTTAATGGAAGAGAAAAAATCTGGATTTCGTCGAATAGATTTTGAGTTATGTCAAAATCAAATTTTTAGAAAAACAGCGCTATAACCTTTATAAAACTATTAAGGTTTATTTAGTTAAAATATAAGGATTTTCAAGCAAATAAAAATCCAAATGTTCATTAGAAAATCTAGACTTGAGTTATAAAATATATGCGAACTCAAGTGAAGTAAAAGAAATGGTTTTTAAAATCAATAATCATATTTTGATTATTGAATAGAATTGACTAAGACAAAGAGAAATTAGTTAATCGAATTTTGAAGATGAACTTTGAAAGGTGAAGTGAATTTGTAAATATATATTTGAAATCGAATATAGAACGTGAATTGAAAATGAAATTCAATTAGTTTATAATCAAGTTGAAATATATTGGGATAGGTTATATTCAAATATCAAAGTGATATAGGCAAAAGAGTTAATTTGCAAACTGACAAATGAATTAGTTAAAACGATTGAATCGAGCAAACTGTGAATAAGTAAATTAACTTGTGATTTCATATTCAAACTTAATATGAAACTAGAAATGGAGAAAAAGGGAATTTGATTTGTATAAGCAAGTGGAATCAAATTTGAACATGTTATGTTCAACCATTTAAATAAAATGAGCAATAGGGCCAATTAACGAATTAGTTAAAGAACTGAGTTAAAAATGATCAGAGTAAGTTGTAGTGAATTGAAAATGGATAGACATATGTTAAACAGGTTTGGAATAAAGTGGAGTAAAGTATAGAAGAGATATGAATAGAGTGCTCGACAAAAAGGTACATGTTTAATTCATATATGAGATTTTATGCGCCGTATCGGCAAGCCGCTTGGCTTTTTTTCTTTTTCTTTTTCTTTTTGAGATGAGAAGTTACCGGGAAGCTATTTGAAATTTCCCGATGCTCCCGATACAGGGGAGGTTATGGCAAATTTTTCCGGGAATTTAAGGAGATAGAATATTTTTAAGATAATTTGATAGTTATAAATCAATGTATCGATATATGTAGAATTCGATGAGGAAATGACATCAAAATAGAGTATTGGAAACAAAAAGGGAAATCTATAAATTAGAAATAGAAAGCGAACTTTATACATGTTTTTAAAAAATGAATAATTGGATTGTATAGTGTGTTTATTCGAGGTAAGTGGTTTTGCCGTTTTGAAGTTGAGGATGTTTTCAGTTAAGGCCTGAGAGGTAATTTTACCCCAACTTGATTGATTTCATTTTTAATGGATAAATAGCAAGATCCAGTCTCGAAGAGAAGTGTTGAAAATGAGTTAGTTGAATAAAATATTTTGGGTTGTTGTAACGATGTTTTACACAACATTCGTTTTAAACCCAAGTGATGGAATTTTGGGAATATAACAAGTAAATATTTCTGAGTATAATTAAAATAGTCGGGATAGAGATAAGTGATTGGAATTGTTTCCAATTGCAAATAGAGATATTTTCTAATATATAGAAAATAAAAGAAGTTGATATTGGGAAATGCTTTCCAGATAGCGTAAAGGGCCAATATGGTTATTGAAAATATTTGGGTAACAAATATTGATAAGGAAATGGAGAAGAGATTTAATTAATGAAATATTAATTAAAGAGCCCAATGATTTGTTTGATATGTTTGGATGAACACTTGTTTTTATTCGATAGTTAAATCACAGACTATCGAAGTTTTTGACCATCGTTGTCAATATGGAGAGACCGGTTGGATTATTATCCGAAGAACCACTCCGTATCGGCATAAGCGTTGCGAACCAAGTATGCTGAATATATTGAAGACGGAGTAAAGTGCAAGGACTCTTTCTATTAAATAGAAATAGTGCCCTCGGTTTCGTTCAATCCCAGAACGAACGTAAATGGACGAATGTCTGACAGAGTATTTCCAATGATCAAATGGGTTGGTCTGTATAAATATATATGGTTGCAACGGATTTATTCCCTTAGCATAACATCCAGAATATTTGTGCAAACTCAACTAGTGATTAACGGATCTGACAATGTGGCATTCAAAGTGATTGTGCTATCAATGAAGGGTAAGTATTCGTAGCCTCAGACCTCAACAACCGGGAAAGGACAAAAATCGGGCAGGCAACATGGCTATGTAGGTCGCACCCATTAGGATGTATAATCACCTATCTAGAGGTTCATTTAATTTCTTATTCTATTCGATGCTGTCCCAGTCGGGAGGCGGTTGCTGATCCCAACCGTTGGTGATATACATTCGATACACTCAAGCGAAATGAGTGGTCGGTCATGTGTGGGTCGGGTTACAAGATGTTCTTGTTGAACCCAGTGTATTCTTCTCTAGAGATACACTAGCGGAAGGTGGTTCCATACCTTGTCATGTTGGAAATCCAATCTCCAATAAGCGCCATGCGGTTTTTGATTTTATAATATATATGTGGAGCGTGAGATGCAAGCGTTCTGCTATTTGGTTATTTACTTGATGTAGACATTATTATAATATCACTGGATTTTCGTATCAAAGTGTTTTGGGTTATAGTAAGGTAAAAACCGTCCATGTTTATGTGTGGGCTGGTCTTACTATTTTCTTTTCTTTCGAAAAGGGTTTTGAAAGTTAAACAAGTGGTTGGAGTTTACTCACACCAGTCCCATGACTGACCCAGAGTTTATTTTGTTTGTTTTCCCTAAACTCTTGGGTGCCCAAAGTTGTACGGGCAGTCAAGTAGTCGGGATTTCACAGATTCGATTGGAGGAGCTGGAAGCAGGAGGCTTCACCAGTTAGCTGTAGACTATCGTATTTCCGCTGTGTACTATGTTGTATCTGGAAACAGGTGTTTATAACTGTTCCAGAAATGACTGTTGTGCTCTGATGATGGTATGTATATAAAGTTACTGATTTGTATTTCAAAAGTAATGTTATATAATATATTTTATTCGTTCCGCTGTGAGTTTGTGATCTTCGTTTTTCTTCTATTCTAATATTTCTTTCTTTCTATTTCTCATCCTCTAACTTCTTTCTCTAAATGATCTGGTGTTTTCGATGTTTGAACAGTCGACCCTGGATTTTGTGTCGATTTTCGGAGTCGAAAATCCCGTGGTCATTACAGTGGTATCAGAGCTTAGGTTGAGCGAATACCTAGGCTTTGGTGGGAATGTGCTCATTAGAAATAGGGTCAGCAGTGCCCTAGAATGAGTTAAGTGTATATATACGAGAGAGCGTATTTGTTATTTGATATAAAAAAATTATTTTATATTGTGTTGGCTAGTCTGTTGAGTGGATTATGAATTCTGATCGAATAATGGGACGCCATGAAGTCGATTGGAATTTCTAAACACTTGAACAGAGACATTCAACATAATAATGTTTTAAAGCAGGTAAATGAAATAATTTTACCCAAAATTCTATCTTGATATAGAAAGAATAATTTTTCTAGAATTATTATATTATATGGATGTGTTGGTTGTTACAATTATAATCGAATGAGATTATATGAATTGGAATGGTTATCTATAACCGAATAGAATTTGTATGTGAATTAAATATACAAATGAGATGAATTAAAATTGGATTTAAATCAGAACTTGAAATTTAAAATCCTGGGGGTTTGGAAAAAATATTTTTCAAAGTATATTAAAGTAATATAGCTTTGTTTTGGAAGGATTTTTGATTTAAAATCATTTTAGATGGATTTTGAAATAATAAAGCACTGAACTCACTTCAGTGGCTGGGAAATAATTCTGATGATGATTGCAACATCATCAGTGTTCATTTCCGAGTTTCTAAGTGATGAATTGCTACCTTAGAAAAAGTTTTTGATGGAAATTTGTTTGAAAGAAAACAAATTGGTTTGAATATTCAAATGTTTTGAATTTGAGATGGAAATAAATATATGTATATTTTTGTGTGATTTCAAAAGGATTTGGAATAGAAACCCGGGAATTTGTATTCTGGAATTAAATTTAACTTGGACAAGTAAAATGAATCAAAGTGAATAAATTGAATCAGAATCAATTTGAATGAATTAGAATGCATATGAAAGAAAACCAAAAGTTTTGGTGGAATTAAATTTGTTGGAATATGAAGAGGTGAGTTTCAACATAAAGAAGTTGTGAAAAGTAATGGATTTGTACCATTTTCTTACCTTCGCAATTTCGAGGACGAAATTATTTTAAGGGGGGAAGAATGTAACGACCCAGATTTTTCTGGTCGGTTTATTTTGAATATTTAATATTATTTTAAATATAGAGCTGATAATATAAATCGATTTTCATATTGAGTTATAGATCTAATTACCGTAATACGAGATATATTGAATTCGAAGTTAGAATTGAATCAAAATAGTTCAGATAATAAATATAAATTCTATGTGAATGTAATCGATAATGGTAATGATATATTATCGAGAAATTTATTTGTTTATAAATTTAAATAATTTAATATCTTTATAAAATAATTATTCTATATACATTTAAATTAAATATAAAATATATTCGGTTAGTTCAGAATAGTGTTAAACTGTTGAAATAACAATGGTTGCGTTAAAATAGCGGTTCTGATTTTCGAATAAGGGTACCACGAGATATTTTAGTTATCTAATTAAATAAAATTCAAATCAGTGTTTTTCAGCCAACCTATATTGTTTACATCGCAGACGTACTCCTCTTCCTTGAGCTGAAATATTTGCCCTCTTCCTTTACGACAAAGTAAACCAGAAATTTAAATGGTCGGATTACTTTCTTCCTCGAGCTGCATTATTTGTTCCCCTTCGCAACTATAAAACCTACTCCAAGCCTTCACATTTCATTCATTCTGAACCAACGGAAATCATTTCCTTCTTTCATTTTCCTCCCAGTCAAAGAAAATCGAAATAGCCAAAAGAAAACGAAAAAGAAAAAAAAACAATCTTTCAGAAACACAAATTAAAATCGAAGTCGTTGAAATAACAATCGAATCCCTCAAAACCCCTATTTCATCTATTTACTGTCGGTTGTTCATGCGATTGTTGTAGGTTTGTGCGACTTCAAATCCTAGCTTTCTAGGGCCTGCGGTTTAGGGTAGCTTTGGGAATAACGATGATGGATTAACTGGGTGTTGGGTTGCGATGGTGAAGGGGTTGATGATGTCAGCGTTGGTTTTGGAGGTTTTTGATTTGAAGTTAGGGATCAAGGAACTGTGCGATGGTGTTTTAGGGGACTCGAGTTGTGCGTTGGATGTACAGGTTGAAGGGATTTCGAGCGGTGGGATTTGGTGAGGGTTGGTGGCAAAAAGGCGTCAGTAGTTTTGGTGACTGGTCCTGTTGATGTCGAGGACGGGAATTGAAGAATGGCGACAGGTTACTGATGAAAGATGGGTGAGCTCAAAGAGGAAAAATGGGAAGTTCAGCGGACTGGGTATTGGTAGTAGGTTAGGGAAGAAAGCAAGTTCATACGTTTGCAAGGATAAGGAAGAAATAGTCTTTCTGGAATTACAAAGGAAAGGTATAAATCTGTGTTAAATTTTTAGTATACTTAGTTAATGTTTTCTTGTATAGATTAAATTAGTACATCAGTATAGATTAGTTTAATTATTTGTTAAGCTAAATTTAATTTAGTAACCGGAAGAAGAAAAAATATAGGAAAGTCAATTATTTATTTAGATAGTTAATTTAAATAAATAAACGTTTAATCGGTAAATTTAAAATAAAATTTATCGCAGGTGCGAATTTCATTCTAGATGATTCATGGGCAACGATTTGAAAAGTTATAGGATCTTCGACGAATTAATAATCACGGTGATTAAATCTCACTCACATTTTATTTATAATTATTTTTACTTTGTAAAAATAATTGTTGTTGCTTGTTTGGATTTTTCTGCTTGTTTTATATATATTAGTTATTTAGGCTATTATATATATATTGGGTTGATTGATTGGTTGGATTCCCGCAGTCTCATTAGCGGATGCCCGCAGTTTCATAGCGGATGATTACCCTATACGCCCCACGCTAGGATTAGTGGATGACCTTCTATACCACGATATTCTGCCACGAAGCAGAATGGGTATTATTTATGTGCTAACATCTGTGGATGCAGGAAAACAGGTTGGAGGAATCCAACTGGATTCCTCAAAAAAATATTATCTGTTTGTTTATTTGTTTGCATATATATTGTTATATATGACGTGTTAGAAAAATAAATAATTGGTTGCTTTGTGTGTTTAAATATCACTGGGCTTAAGTAATGATATTTAAAAATATCATGAAAAAGGATATTTGAGAATTAGAAAGGAAATTCTATTTTTCTAAAATAAAATTGAAATTTGAAATTTGAATATAGAAGATTCAAATAGAATTGAATTTGAAATTTGAATATAGAAAATTCAAATAGATCCAAATAGAATGGAAAATGAAATTGAATAATGAAATTCAAATATAGAATTTGAATAAAGAAATTTCAAAGAGGAATTCAAATGGAATTTCAAGTATAGAAATTGAATAATAGAATTCAAATGGAATTTCAAGTATTGAATTTGAATATGAAATTGAAATAGAAATTCAACTATAGAATTTGAATATAGGAATTTAAATGGGAGTTGAATAAAGGAAATTTAAATATAGAATTTGAGAAATAGAAAAGGAAATAGAATTTGAACATAGAATTCAAATAGAAAAGGAAATAGAATTTGAACATAGAATTCCAATAGGAAAGGAAATAGAATTTGAACATAGAATTCAAATAGAAAAGGAATTGGAATTTGAATATAGAATTCAAATAAAAGCAAGATTGGAATTTGAATCAAGAGATTCAAATAGAGTTAAAATGAAGTTAGAATTTATTTTAAACGAAGTTTAAAAAGTTTATATATATAAATATAATTAAAACGAACTCGCCGCAGCGCTGCAGTTCGTAAATTGGTGACTCGAACTTCAATTGAGTATACAGGACTCAATTGAAGTCGGAATTCTTTGAAACAAGAATCGTCAGGACTGGTTGAATAATGGTTTTCTAATGGAAGAGAAAAAATCTTGATTTCGTCGAATAGATTTTGAGTTATGTCAAAATCAAATTTTTAGAAAAACAGCGCTACAACCTTTATAAAACTATTAAGGTTTATTTAGTTAAAATATAAGGATTTTCAAGCAAATAAAAATCCAAATGTTCATTAGAAAATCTGGACTTGAGTTATAAAATATATGCGAACTCAAGTGAAGTAAAAGAAATGGTTTTTAAAATCAATAATCATATTTTGATTATTGAATAGAATTGACTAAGACAAAGAGAAATTAGTTAATCGAATTTTGAAGATGAACTTTGAAAGGTGAAGTGAATTTGTAAATATATATTTGAAATCGAATATAGAACGTGAATTGAAAATGAAATTCAATTAGTTTATAATCAAGTTGAAATATATTGGGATAGGTTATATTCAAATATCAAAGTGATATAGGCAAAAGAGTTAATTTGCAAACTGACAAATGAATTAGTTAAAACGATTGAATCGAGCAAACTGTGAATAAGTAAATTAACTTGTGATTTCATATTCAAACCGAATATGAAACTAGAAATGGAGAAAAAGGGGATTTGCTTTGTATAAGCAAGTGGAATCAAATTTGAACATGTTATGTTCAACCATTTAAATAAAATGAGCAATAGGGCCAATTAACGAATTAGTTAAAGAACTGAGTTAAAAATGATCAGAGTAAGTTGTAGTGAATTGAAAATGGATAGACATATGTTAAACAGGTTTGGAATAAAGTGGAGTAAAGTATAGAAGAGATATGAATAGAGTGCTCGACAAAAAGGTACATGTTTAATTCATATATGAGATTTTATGCGCCGTATCGGCAAGCCGCTTGGCTTTTTTTCTTTTTCTTTTTGAGATGAGAAGTTACCAGGAAGCTATTTGAAATTTCCCGATGCTCCCGATACAGGGGAGGTTATGGCGAATTTTTCCGGGAATTTAAGGAGATAGAATATTTTTAAGATAATTTGATAGTTATAAATCAATGTATCGATATATGTAGAATTCGATGAGGAAATGACATCAAAATAGAGTATTGGAAACAAAAAGGGAAATCTATAAATTAGAAATAGAAAGCGAACTTTATACATGTTTTTAAAAAATGAATAATTGGATTGTATAGTGTGTTTATTCGAGGTAAGTGGTTTTGCCGTTTTGAAGTTGAGGATGTTTTCAGTTAAGGTCTGAGAGGTAATTTTACCCCAACTTGATTGATTTCATTTTTAATGGATAAATAGCAAGATCCAGTCTCGAAGAGAAGTGTTGAAAAAGAGTTAGTTGAATAAAATATTTTGGGTTGTTGTAACGATGTTTTACACAACATTCGTTTTAAACCCAAGTGATGGAATTTTGGGAATATAACAAGTAAATATTTCTGAGTATAATTAAAATAGTCGGGATAGAGATAAGTGATTGGAATTGTTTCCAATTGCAAATAGAGATATTTTCTAATATATAGAAAATAAAAGAAGTTGATATTGGGAAATGCTTTCCAAATAGCGTAAAGGGCCAATATGGTTATTGAAAATATTTGGGTAACAAATATTGATAAGGAAATGGAGAAGAGATTTAATTAATGAAATATTAATTAAAGAGCCCAATGATTTGTTTGATATGTTTGGATGAACACTTGTTTTTATTCGATAGTTAAATCACAGACTATCGAAGTTTTTGACCATCGTTGTCAATATGGAGAGACCAGTTGGATTATTATCCGAAGAACCACTCCGTATCGGCATAAGCGTTGCGAACCAAGTATGCTGAATATATTGAAGACGGAGTAAAGTGCAAGGACTCTTTCTATTAAATAGAAATAGTGCCTTCGGTTTCGTTCAATCCCAGAACGAACGTAAATGGACGAATGTCTGACAGAGTATTTCCAATGATCAAATGGGTTGGTCTGTATAAATATATATGGTTGCAACGGATTTATTCCCTTAGCATAACATCCAGAATATTTGTGCAAACTCAACTAGTGATTAACGGATCTGACAATGTGGCATTCAAAGTGATTGTGCTATCAATGAAGGGTAAGTATTCGTAGCCTCAGACCTCAACAACTGGGAAAGGACAAAAATCGGGCAGGCAGCATGGCTATGTAGGTCGCACCCATTAGGATGTATAATCACCTATCTAGAGGTTCATTTAATTTCTTATTCTATTCGATGCTGTCCCAGTCGGGAGGCGGTTGCTGATCCCAACCGTTGGTGATATACATTCGATACACTCAAGCGAAATGAGTGGTCGGTCATGTGTGGGCCGGGTTACAAGATGTTCTTGTTGAACCCAGTGTATTCCTCTCTAGAGATACACTAGCGGAAGGTGGTTCCATACCTTGTCACGTTGGAAATCCAATCTCCAATAAGAGCCATGCGGTTTTTGATTTTATAATATATATGTGGAGCGTGAGATGCTAGCGTTCTGCTATTTGGTTATTTACTTGATGTAGACATTATTATAATATCACTGGATTTTCGTATCAAAGTGTTTTGGGTTATAGTAAGGTAAAAACCGTCCATGTTTATGTGTGGGCTGGTCTTACTATTATCTTTTCTTTCGAAAAGGGTTTTGAAAGTTAAACAAGTGGTTAGAGTTTACTCACACCAGTCCCATGACTGACCCAGAGTTTATTTTGTTTGTTTTCCCTAAACTCTTGGGTGCCCAAATTTGTACGGGCAGTCAAGTAGTCGGGATTTCACAGATTCGATTGGAGGAGCTGGAAGCAGGAGGCTTCACCAGTTAGCTGTAGATTATCGTATTTCCGCTGTGTACTATGTTGTATCTGGAAACAGGTGTTTATAACTGTTCCAGAAATGACTGTTGTGCTCTGATGATGGTATGTATATAAAGTTACTGATTTGTATTTCAAAAGTTATGTTATATAATATATTTTATTCGTTCCGCTGTGAGTTTGTGATCTTCGTTTTTCTTCTATTCTAATATTTCTTTCTTTCTATTTCTCATCCTCTAACTTCTTTCTCTAAATGATCTGGTGTTTTCGATGTTTGAACAGTCGACGCTGGATTTTGTGTCGATTTTCGGAGTCGAAAATCCCGTGGTCGTTACAATTATCCCTCTCCTGATACTGGCTCGGGCCATACACAATCATCAATCAATCCATAAAAACACAATACAATCAATTTCACCACAATTCAATCCAGACAAACATCCATAGTTTGTATAATAAATAGTGTCAGGAGCTACCATGCCCCGTCAGCAAGCTAGAATATATTTAACTTTAAAATAGTTTGAGTGAGAAGGTGTTCTCACTTTAGGTTCCACTCCGCCACACTTTTCTAACGTTCTGATTCGTTGTTCTGATCCAGAATTTGTAAACGAGCTCCAATCTTCACACAATCCATTTTTCTTAGCTTAAACGCGCCATTCCGGACAACTTCCGCCCAGTGGCCTTTCTTCCGAAAATGCTCCAATTCGCCAGAATTTGCAAAAAGACATAAATCGAACAGCAGAGTTTGGATGCGTTTTCTGCACAACCCCGCAATCCAAAATATGGCTTCCATATAGTCAAATTGAAGAGAAAATCGTTCTCTTCGATTTTGGCCCTATGGAGTTTGGCCAGAAATGCACGGTTGGGGAGTTATTGGCTGAAGATGGTCAAGGGGGTTAAACGCACAAAGGGAAATTGCAAAAATTGAGTTTTTTAAGTGGAGGGGCCCCACTATCGGCGGTGGAGGGTCTGAGATGGCGGCGCAAGTGGCTGGAAGGTCGGGGGTGATGCGTATGGTCGGCGGTGGCGGGATGGTGGCTTACGGCGGCGGAATGGGTTCGGGTTTCGTGTTTTAGAAGGAGAGGAGGGAGAGGCGGAGGAGCACTGGAGGGGGAGTCGAAGGAAGAGGCGGAGGCGGTCAGACGGGGCGGCGACGCGGCGCCGGTGGGACGTCGACCGGAAGGCGACGGGTGACGGTGGTTTTTCCCTTTTTCTCTTTTTTTTCCTAATGAACAACGGGCTTGGTTTGGAGAATTATGGTTAGGCTTATTTATATTAATATAATTAGTATTATTTTAATTTCCAAAAAGTGAATTTTTCATTCGAGCCCCAAATCGCACCCAACGACTGTCGCCTCTAGCCAAATACCCCACTTCCGGACATAATGGGATATGTTCCGTAAGCCGATTTGACTGTTTCGATTGGTTTTCATCAAAATTAAAATATAAATTAATATGACGTTCAAAATTGATTTCAATGTATTTTTTAATTTACCGGGGCCACAAGCTGACTCCAAAAATTATGAAATTTGAAACTTAACAATAATTTGACATTCCAAATCCAACAAAAGTGCTTTCATCGAAAATGGAGGTCGTTTGCAAAATGGCTATTTTTAAGGGCTTTGTATATATTGTAAATATATATATATTCCATAGCGACTATTTTAAATTTTAAACTGGACATAACTTTCAATTTATATTATGAAATCTCAATTTTTCACAATCGTTAGAAAGATATAGTTAAATAGATTCCAATGTTTCTTTATTTACTGAAATCCGATTTATATTGAATTCTATACATTCAATTGAAATTTAAAATCGAATTTTTGAACTACCACGCCATTTCAAACTCTATTTATAATTAAAATAAATTTAAACATTCTAACTTTGATTTAAATAAATTTTTAGTCGTTATTATTTAAAATAAACCATTTTAAATATTCAAAATCTATTAAAATAACCGAAATAAATTTTTTAAATTGGTTCTGAAATTCCGGGTTGTTACATTCTCCCCCACTTAAAATCTTTTCATCCTCGAAAACGAACGGAACTGAAAGTTGTTTAACCAACCAACTCAACTTTCATTCTGGCTTTCATTCTTCAACTTTTCAGTTTCTAAGAATTTACTAATTTCTGAAAAAATTTGGCTTACACCCTAAATTTTCGAAAATTTTCGCCATAACCTCCTTTGTACTGCCCCATTGGTAAAACCGCAACTTGCCTCACATGGCCCCATCAATCCAAAAGAAAAAGAAAAAGCCAAGTGGCTTGCCAGTCGGCTCATAAAATCATCAAAGCTAATGAATATAGTAAACATGTACCTATTTGTCAGGCATACAATTTTATTCCTCTTCTTAGCGTCCGTGCGATGACCTGTTCATTATATACACATGTACATATATGAAATTTCAATAAATTTTCAATTCAGATCAATGTTTGATTCTACTTGGCTAAATTTATCTTTCGTACGCTTATTGGTTTGATCATTCCAAAATTTTAATTAGTTGAACTAATAATCACTCATCACAACCAGCAATCAATTAGTTGGTTAACTTTTCAAACATATATCTTTTATATATAATTCAAAAATCATATTTTTAATGCCAAATCACAAACAATAAACTTTATCTAAATTTTGGTTCTCACACCAGTCAATTGGAAATATGTAGATATCCCACTTTTGAAATTCGAACACAAATAGGGATGATGTGTACACTATCATCAGAATCATCTCCAGGCGATTAGAGTGTAATTCTATATCCATCCAGTATATTTGAGACTTCGAATACATGTTAATTACGCGTATATTCAAGATTTTCATATACTCAATTATCCAAATTCGATATAAAATTAAAAAACTCAAATATGTATACTAAGGTATAAAATTTCAAAACTAAATTTGTTTTCATAAATAATACTCTTCTAACTCATTCTAGGGTATTATTAACCCTATCTCTAACGAGTCATTCCTATAGGATGTTACTAATCCTATCTCTGATGAATTCTTTCGTTTGGTTCTAATGTGTCTTGTTCTCGAGCTCTGTAAACCAAAGCTCTGATACCACGATGAAACGACCCGAACTTCCCCTTTCGAGAAAGCCCGGATTGAGTTGAGAACACGACGCATCAGAACACAAACAGTAGAACATTCACTGCAATTACAACAATTACATTTTTTTTGAAAATTGGTACACTTTATTAATACTAAAAAACCATCAAGAAGAAGGTTAGCATACTAACCTTTACATAAGAAAAAGCGAAAAAAACATGAAAGTACAAGTAAATATTAGCCTATGATGAGGTCACCGTCCCGCTAACGTGCCAAAACTTCACACTTCGCTCATCAACAATCATAAGCACCACTTCAAATCAATCAACATGTCTCCAAGAAGTTTACCCCACTATATCCAGACCCAATGAATCAAGAAGTCTGATTTCTGCCCTTACATATGTAATTGCACATAAATCCCATATGATCAATTCTAAGTGCTAAGTCTGGTTGATGATTCACAACTTTGCGAATCAATCTTAGGCCCAAAATCGACATAATGAAACCCAAGTGCAAATTTCTAAATCATTTAAGACATTGTATCATTCCTGTAACCTCTTTTCCAAGCAGTGGCATTTCATGCTATATGATCTATGGTTTCAGAAAATCCTATACAAGTATACTGCTGGACCCAGGTGAATTAAAACCATATAGGCTCCCCGTAGAAACACCAAAGCAGTTAGAAAACCATTTGGGGGTGATGAGTGCCGAAAAGAAAAATTACCAGGCATATTCCCTACCAGATTCCTGAATCAGATTAACGGTGCTTCTTTCTTTTGTTTTGAAAAGGCCACTATAATGATGTTTATCAACCATGGACTTGATATTAAAATCAGAACCTTCATTTGAAATAAGCATGCAAGCATGAGGTTCCACCTCCAGATCCTACAACTTTGTTGACAAAATTTCAGATTTCCTTGCGAGACATTAGTAAATAGAATAGATCTGACCATATATGTGCTTCATTCAGAATTTGCTACATGTTTTGCTTATGATCAACACCATGTTTCGATGTGAACCCACAAACGACCATAGTTTCATAGCAAATCATCAGAGAAAACCAATTCCGAATTATTGAACGGACTATATCGTTGGGAATGAACACAGAAAAATTATATCAAACTTTTCCATATAAAATATGAATTAACCAACATATGATTTTTCAATGAAACCGATTTTTGCTGATGATCTACTATTAACCAAGATCATTCCAGAAATGGAGATTCATAAATTCGAATAGAGTAAGACTACAAAGTAAATCACCAATTGAATGGAGAATTGCAGAATACCAAATTTTCATTGAGAAGCAGATTAACCGAGTTTCATCCCCAAATCCAACGTCAATCCGATCTTTTGTAATAACCATCGAAGTTTACATGGAATTTTTCAAGAGTGGAATTGAGTTGAAATTAATTCATATTAAAGAAGTTCATGAGAAGACACCTATTTTTCCTGATCAAGTTTTCCCAATTTCATTATCAGAAAGGCAGATCTGGATAGCAGTTTTGTGGTGTAGAAGCAATCGCCACCAAGGCAGTAATCCCCAGATTTGAAGTAGACATAGAAGATTTTTGTAGATCTATACACTATGAAAACTGGATCTGGTGATATATCTGGAAATAAGAATCACGAAGTCAATCGCTCAAGTGATGCGGTGAATCTGAAGCGAGGAATTACACGAATCAGTTGAGGGTACAGCTTAGATCTAGTATTTTGCATATGGTATATAAAAAAGAAAAAAGAAAATGAAAAAAAAGGATTTCTAATGGCTTATCAATGAAGTGGATAAACTTCGATGAAGGTTGATTGAAGGAAATCTGAAGTAAAGGATTCAAAACATCAATTTGTGGTACTCAGATCTGGGAAAAACTGCCCAGATCTGACTGAAAAAATGGATTTGGCTTATCAACGAAACATGGATTTTAGAAAATTATGGATTTCATACATCACATATACAACTAAACAACACAACAATAATGATAAACAATCATCCATCATCTAGAGTGCATTACACAACTGCATAAGCATTAAATATAAATAATTAACGCTTACTACAGTCTGTCAACCAATCGATTGACATACAACTAAACAATTCGAATTAGTGTACGCCTAATATCATCCCAATACCCGTGTGGGGTTTCAACCAACAGATAATGAATATTATTTGTGCAGTTGGGCGATGTGTAAAATTTATCGTCCCAAACAATGTCAATTAAATAGGTGTACATAAACAAATCGTCCGATTTGTAACTGAATATTTATTTGCATTTCAGGAGGTCGTTTATATATACATTAAAAATTATATTTATTTCAACACTTGACTATTTTATATAGTTCATACATTCAATAAAAATGATATTTCTATTGTTCAAACATTTTCTTCAACACATGAATATTTTATATAGTTTATTTTAGAAATTTTCGGCATTATAACGACGCAATATTAGAACCAGAATACTTTCTAGCATTATCCCTCTCCTGATACTGGCTTGCACCATACATAATCATCAATCAATCCATGAAAACACAATACAATCAATTTCACCACAATTCAATCCAAACAAACATCCATGGTTTGTACAATAAACAGTGTCAGGAGCTACTAAGCCCCGACTCCACCTCTACAAGTCTCCTGCTTCGGTATCGAACGTACACTTCAAGGCTTGTAATTTGATGTTCATTCTATTATAATACCCTTTCATCTTGTCATGGCTTTAGGTATCGCCAATATGAATTTTATGGTAATGGATATATCAAAGAAGAGGACTAAGATGCTCAATAAAAGATGTTTATGGTATAAACGTATTTGTTGAATTCACTTTAAGTAATAACGAAAATGATCCAGAAATTTATTGTTCGTGTAGTAGGTGTAGACATTTGAAGTATTTGTTACCAGATATTGTGAAAGTTCATTTGTGCAAAAACGGTTTCGTACCTGAGTATTATATTTGGGATTATCATGAAAATGTTGTATTAAATACTTCTGTAGAGTCTGAATTAGAAACTGTTGTTACGAAACTGTTACACGACCCGTATAGAAAATTTGATCGAAGATGCAACACAATCAATGCTTCCTATGGTTGAATTTGAAGCCAATGATGGAAATGTTGAAGAACCAAATACTGAAGCAATTTTTTTTTATGATTTACTGGATACTTCTAAGAAACCTATTTAGGATTGTTGTAAAAGCGATTCTTATCTGTTAGTAATCGCAGAATACATTATGATGAAATCAAAATACATCACTGGAGCCGGGTTTACGGCTATTGTACTAGATACAAAAAGACATATGCTGCCCAATAATTTAATGTGTGAAAATCGCTACGAAGTCGAAAAAATTATATCGGCTTTTGGTTCACCATATCAGAAAATAGATACATGCTCAAATGGCTACACATTATTTTGAAAAAATACGTAAACCTTAGAAATTTTAGAATATGCAATCAAGAATGATAGAAGCCAAGAAAAAAGAAGGGAAGGGAAGTTTTGTATAAGTGTAACAAACCAGAATTTTGGGGCCAATTTAAAATTTTATTTTTAGGAGTTTTTGTTAGAAAATGCGCCAGAATTTCTTGTTCAAGTAACATATTGTTTTCTTCATTTTGTTAAATTAAAACTAAATCTATATAAGTTGTATTACAATGATTTATTTTATATCATTGGTTTTATAAATTTAATTTGGAGTCTAACTTTTACATCCAAAATTCTATGTTCATATTAATGGATTAAAATTCATCTTAAAGATTTATTTTAACTTTATGCTCAATTAGTTAAATGTTAGATTGGTAGTCCATGTTTTATCTTTCATAACTAAGTGTGACACTAGACTTGATAAATTCTTATACTTACTCTAAAAAAAATTCATTAACATGCAATAAACAAAAATTAAACAACGGAAATTGATAAAGACGACACATGTTTATATAGAAATGGAATATAGAGGACCACATGAATATATGGACTTAAATAAAGGAAATGAAGGAAATAAAAGAAATAAATAGGATAAATGAAATAACGAAAATGGAAGCATAAACTTAAATTTGTATTATTAATAATGGGAATAAAGAGGCAGTTTGAAATATGACAAATGGGGAAGCTACTAATAAATATAAAAGGTAAAACAGTCAAATCTCACAATATATATGTCACAGTATTAAATTCATTAGCCTCAATATATTCAAATTATTCTCATTAGTTTTATTAACACACAATAAATTAAAAGAAACATAATGTGACTGCTATTACATAACATAAAGATAAATATGGATTCTAAATTCACACGCTAAAAATCATGTGTTTCCTTAGTTCATGGTCCCAAACTCAAATCAATTAATTTATTAGAACATTCCTTTTTAACTTAAGACAAATTTATGTTTTCTATTAACAACGCATTGATTTTAATTAACACATAATTATTCTTAGATAGAAATATTTCAATCAAGTCAATACAATTAATGACAATATTACAATTAATGTCAATACTAAATTTAAAATAGACATAAATTAGGAAAAAAAAAATCATACAAACATTTAATAGGTTCAATGTCAAATCAAATTAATATATATATATATATAATGTGTATATATAAGGGGAAAATAGGCATAAGGACAAACTTTGGAAAAAAATTAGTCTGAAGGACGTCAAGTTTTATTTTTAGGCTGAAGGACAAACTTTGAAAAAAATTAGGCTGAAGGACAATGCTAAATATAATTAGCATTTTCTGCAGTGTAAAACTGAATAATGCTAGTTAAAACTAGTATTTTCGTGCAGTGTAAAAAACTGAATATAATGCTAATTACATTTAGCATTTTTCTTCAGTTTAATTTTGGTTCAAAGTTTGTCCTTCAGATTAAAAATAAAACTTGTGTCCATTATTTATGTTAAACATTTTGACACATGTTACTTAATAATATGTGTTTTGAAATTTTAAAAAAATTGCACAACTTAAACAATTAGATAAAATAAAGCAAGCATTTAATGTGTTTGTAAATACAAAGAGGCATATGGGGAAGATAATTTGTGCATTTATTCTCTACTCTCTCTCCTCTTCTATTTATCATTCAAATTTATTTTTATATATAAAACTATCCCCTTTATTCCCCCTTTTGTTCCTTTTGTTCTCTCTTCTCTTTATATTTACAATCTGCATACCTCAAAAATAAATAAATAAATAAATAAATAAATAAAAAGAAAATCGAAGAGCAGGACATGATCTCCAACATCAACAGTCATGATTGAATTAAGAGAATCTAGCGCTCTAAGGCGCTGAAGAAAGAAATGAATCGGCGGTGTCAGAGAATGGTGATGGGTTCAATTTTGCCAAACTAGACAACGATAGAAAGAGGAAAATGACGGTCTAATTTTGGGTTAAGGGTAATGAAAATAATTAGGGTATTAATTATTTTAAATTAATTAAAGTAATGTACAAATGGTCAAAACCATGTATATTTGTCATATCAAATCAGAAATTGATGAAACTGAATCCGTTAGAACCGTATTTCTGAGATCTACAACATGGGGCAGACCAGATTTGAAAAGGAGCATGTTGAAAATTCAGATAAAAAGCGATGTGAGAAATCCTATTTTTTTTATTTTATTTTCATATATAATTATAATTACTGAATCATGATCTGTGATCTACTCTAGAATTTGTGTGTGAAATTATACGCGGCTAAATTCTATTTTACGTGATTCGATCTAGATTGATGGATGCTGTTTGGTGTGCCCTGTTTGATAAAATTGTATGTAATGAAATTGTGGAGATTTGTTATCAAATATGAAATTATCGTCTTTATGTTGCACTAAAATTGTCATAAAAATATAGTTTTATGTCAAACTAAATTTGTTATAATATATATATATATATATATATATATATATATATCATTCGTACTTGTTATGCTAACATTGAATTTGTATATAAATAGAAGTACTCATTTTATTTGTCAAGTTAACATTTAATAGTTTACAAATAAAAATATTCATATTTATTTGTCAAATTTAACATTTAATTGTGTCAAATAAAAGCATTCCTTTTATTTGGGCAAATGTATTGAATTGGGGTACAAATAAAATATTCAATTTTATTTGTCGAATTAAACATTGAGTTTGTGTGCAAATAAGAATAGTCATTTTTATTTGGTCATTTGAATTATAAACATGTATGTAGGCAAAATACTCTTTTTATTTTGTCATTAGAAAAGGAGAAAACATGTTATACAAAGTAAATACTTCCTTTAATTATCACTAGGAGTATACAAAATGTTATGTTAAAATAGAACTATCATTTTATGGAAGATATTGGGTCAAAATTAAAAATAACATTTTATTAGATAATGTTATATCAAAGTAACTTTTTGGAAAATGCCAAATGGAATAGAATGTCACCTTTGTTTATTTATTGGATTGAATTGGAATTTTCAATTCAATAAAAGAAATATCACATTTTGTCATTTAATTAAAAGTAGACAAAAACATTCTTTTTTTTCTAATTTAGAAAGAGTGGAATTGAACATTCATTTTTGTCATTCAAACAGATTAAGACAAATATATTCATTTTTGTGATTTAAAGAAATGAGACAAATATATTCATTTTGGTCAAGTAAAAGAAGGAAAACCAAAATTTACATTTTTGGTCAATTAAAAAGAAGGAAAACAAAAATTTACATTTTTGGTCAATTAAAAAGAATGAAACCAAAATTTACTTGTTGTCATTAAAAAAGAATGGAAAGATTACATTTTAATGTAACAAATGAATGAAAATGAAAGATTACATATTTATATGTAATTAAAGAGGAAAATGAAAGATTACAATTTTTATGTAATTAAAGAAGATAGAAAAGTAACATTTTTACAACGCAGTAAAAGAGAATAGAAGAGTTACATTTTATATAATATAATACAAGAATGGAAAAGACTACATTTTTATATAATGAAATAAAAATTCACATTTTAATGTTAATGAAACATTAGAAAAGAAAGACAAAAAAAATTACCTTTTTATTGTAGCATGAAACATTAGAAAGGAGTACACAATAAAAATTACATTTTTATTGTAATATGAAAACATAAAAAAAAAAGAACAAAACTTGATGACACTTTTATTTACATTTTCTATGTAAATGAAAAGAACAAAATTACGATGATACATTTTCTAAGTAAATAGGATATGCAAAATGAAAGGATACATTCAATTACATTTAGGTAAATAAACATGAAAAAGAAAAAGATTACATTATTTACATTTAGGTAAATAAACATGAAAGAAAAAGATTACATTTATTTACATTTAGGTAAATAAACATGAAAAAGAAAAAGAAAACATTTACTTACAATTTAGTGTAAATAAAGCATGAGATAAAGAGAAGAATATTTTATTTACATATAGGTAAATAAAACGTGATATAAGAAAAGAGACATTTTTATTTACTATTTAGTGTAAATGAAAATATGACATAGAAAAAGAATTATATTTTTTGCATTTTTAGATGCAAATAAAACATAGGAAGGAATTACACTTTTTATTTGCAAATTAGTTGCAAATATGTAAAGAACATTTTTATTCACTTTCTAGATGTGAATGAAAGATATAAAAATAAAAAGAACATTTTTATTCACATTTTAGATGTGAATAAGAATATGAAAAGTAATAGTACATTTTTATTTGCATTCCATATGTAAATAAAAACACCGTTTTATAAAGTGAATTTTTATTTGCAAACTAGTTACAAATAAAAACATGAATTTATAAAGCACATTTTTATTTGTAATTTAGTTACGAATAGAAATATGACATTGAAAGATATATTTTTATTCACATTTTAGATGTGAATAAAAACATGAAATTAAAAAGGAGTATTTTATTCACATATTAGATGTGAATAAAAACATGAGTTTAAAAAAGTACATTTTAGTTGTAAATAAAAAACATGATTATAGAAGTTGACATTTTTATTTATATTTTATAGATAAATAAAATCTTGCATTAAAAAAGATATTCTTATTTGCATTTTAGATGTAAATAAGAATAAGAATTTGAAAAATACTTTTTCATTTACATTGTAGATGTGAATAAAAATATATAAAAAAAAGTACATTTTTATTTACATTTTAGACGAAAATAAAAGCATAGGAAGAAAAAGCACATTTTATTTACATTTTAGACGTAAGTAAAAAACATAGAAATAAAAGTGATATTCTAATTTACGTTTTAGATGTAATCACAAAGATAGAATTTAATGTTATATTTTTATTGTCAGAACAGAGACAATAAAAATATTAGGATTAAAAGGTTATATTTTTATTTACCTTTTAATGCAAATGGAAAGAATAAATGTAAAGTGATATCTTTATTTACATTCTAAGTGTAAACAAAAGAAGAATAAATGTAAAGAGACATTTTTATTGATACTTTATTCAATAAAAAGATTGGAATTAAAAGAAGTATTTTTATTGTCGTTCTAGGGACAATAAAAAGAGTAGAATAAAAAGGGTAGAAATAAAAGTGGTATTTTTTATCGACATTTTAGATGCGATAAAAGAAGAAATAAAGGTGGCATTTTTATCGTAATTTTAGATGCGATAGAAAGTATTGATCTTAGTAATTGAAATCGCCAAACGATTTATATTTATATAATTATGTATAAACATAAATTAAAATCAAACGAACCGAGCGTGGTAGTTCGCATCTTGGAATCTTGTCTTTAATTGATTATACCGAAATATCCGACCGTCGGATTTTCCCAAAACTGAAACTGTTAGGTTCGCTTTGGGAAGACCTTTCCAACGATATGAATTATGTTAAAATCCAATGGTTAGATTTAGAGAAACGTGTAAAACAAATTTGTGTAAAAACAGCGCTAGGGTCGGCCATTGATCCGAAGCGTCGTTAAATTAAATTTAGGTATTTTTATATAAATAAAAATAGCGACAGATCGTTATTAAATACCAATAACGATATGAAATGATTTTAAAATATATACATGCGAAGATCATTTGAAAAGTCCGAGTTTAATCTCATTTCAAATGATTATACGTCGACCTAAGTCGAAGAGTTGAAGACGGTGATTGAAGACCGGTAATCTTCGACATCGAATGTGTAACGACCCGCATTCTACGCATCATAGGATCGTAGAATATTTATTTCTGTCACATACGAAGTCGTATGGTCATGTAACTTTGGGAGACGACTGTTGGGGTCATTTCCCATGTTCATGATTTTTCCCGATTTTTAAATGACCATTTTACCCCTAGTTGGCACTGTTTTGGCCATAACTTTTGACTGGAAAGGAATTTTGACCTGAAACCACTTCCATTGGCTCCGGATGATGGTTTCTCTTTCCGTAGAGTGGTCACATTAGCCAAACGGACTTACCGTTTGGGAGATATGGCTGAAACAAGTTTCAGATGGTGAAAAACAGCTTAATTGGGCTTAACCGGGTGATTAGCAGCTAGGCCCAAGGGGAATTTCGGGTTTAGGGGTAAATAGGTGCTGATTAGGGTTAGAAAACATTTCTTTAGACATTTTCCAGCCGCCACTTTCATTCCTCTTGACCTAGCCATGGCCTCCACTCTCTAAATCTCTCTAAAACACCCAAAAATCACTTTCTAATTGAAGATTAGGCTTAGCAAACATCGAATCAAGGAGTATTGGCACAAGAACCGAGGTGGAGCTGCTGTGTGAAATTGGGAACAGCGCCAAATCAGAGAATATTTCAGCTTTGGGGTTCTAGTTGTGGCAAAGGTGAGTGATTTGCATAGTTTTTGCACTAATTACAGTTAATTAAGGGTAATTAGTGAAGATTAGCGAATTTATACACTAATAAATTCTGGAAAAATGTTTAGAAATTCTTAAATAATATTTCATGCCTCTGTTAGAAAATTTAGACGATTTGATTAAGTTTTACTAAGTATGTGCTTAAACATGATTATGAAGGATTATAGGAAAATGTGAGGTTTTAGCCACTTTTGATCTATTTTGATTCATTTGGATTGTTGTTTGATGTTTGGGGTTGCTCTTACATATTGCTATGACTCTATGGTATGTTATATGATTGATTAGAATAGTTAAATTGGCCGAAAACGTCGTCGAATGGCGTAGAAAGCTCGCTGGAAAGTAGCAGAAATGTGCAGGTCCCGAACCGGTTCGGATCGGAGCAGGGGTCGGATCGGACTAGTGAACTGGCCAAGGGAATCCGAGCTGGATTGGGACTTGTCACTGGAAGGAGCTTGGCAGGAAGGAAGGCCATTGCTTAGAGTTGGAGTGGACAGAAGATCGGATCGGAGCAATAGAGCAGATCGGATCGGAGAAAGGGAACAGGACGGATCGGAGCAGGCAAACAAGTCAAACAGAAGGAATCAGATCGGATGAACTACCTCCGAACCGAACTCAAGCAAAGACACCCGAACCGAACCGATATCTGAAGGGGGAGAATCACTGAACCGACCCGACCCGGAGGAAGACACCGACCCGACCCGAAGTGGACTACCGACCCGAACCGATGAAGGTGATGACTACCGAACCGAACAGAATCCTCGAGCTGCTGCTGCACGACAACTCTTCTGAAGACCCACTCCAATTCGATCAAACCCGAGATGCAAAGGAGGTCCAAATGAGAAGTTAGAGCTTAAGATTCAGATAGGAATCAACGAGTTCGCTTCATGGTTGGGCTTTGCTGCGGGACGCGTGCCAAGGAGTTATCGATGTCTATAGCTTTGGACCACTATGGTAGGAGGTACGAAGGCGGATTCAGGGCCATTATGGCATCGGTAGAACCAAGGGCTACGACCAATGAAGTGGGTCATTGAAATGTTTGGTCATGACTCCAAGTGTTTGGCTTGGTCACAGCGGGGTTTCTACAAGTCGGGATTCGTCGTTACCTCATTTTGTCTAGTGTTCCAAAGTGGTAGATATCGTATACTTTACGCACTGAGTGAGAGACGTGAGGATGGTTGCTATGCTTGGTTGTTTGACATACACACCCCACCCCCGTATTCTTATACTATTTATTATGGCACCTTAGAGCATTGTACGGTATGTGGTACTAACTCTTTGGTTGCAGGTCCAGGTTCAGGTATGGTTTAGTATACCTGTTATTGTTCTGTTTAGATGCTTATCGCTCATACCAGGCTTTATGTCTGACCCAGAGTTTTATGTCTCTTCTTATTACTCTGGGTGCTCACACGAGCAGACTAGAGACAGGTTAGCTGGTGATGCACGGGTAGATGATCCGGAGACGAGCAGGAGGCTTCCACGTAATGTATATATTATTATTCTCCCTGTGTTGTTGAAGATCACTGCTTGGGCATTGGTGGTGCATCTTCTACTTAGTTTTCTTTTGTTAGAGACAGTAAATTTGGAAAATTGTAATAAGCTGTATTTGGATTTCCGCTGCTCTGATGTTGACATTGATTATTAGTTATCAGCTTATGCACTGTCTCGCCTGTTTTATGTCAAGTATGTTATTATTATATTTTATCCCATGCGCTGTGAGACATTCTACAGGTTCCTCGTTTAGTTCATTCCCTTCTTCCTTTTTCTTCAAACGACCCGTTCCGTGCTAACTGGACATGTGTACAGCGCACTTTTGGAGTAAATGTCGGTTGGTGCGGGGCGGGCCGTCACACTTGGTATCAGAGCCAGGTTGCGTAGTTAACCTAGGGAAGTTATCAGGGAGAGATAATATACGTATACGAGTGAGCGTATTTGTGATTATTTTGAGTTTTTAAAAGCTACATATATATATACTATTAGTAGTATAAGGATGAAGTCGTACTGCACTAGCACCACTATGGAGTCGTTAATCATTTCCTTTTTCAGATTGACGATGAGCCGATATGTTAGAGGTACCGGTAGGGGAGCCAATAATGGGAATGCTGCTGACATGAGGACGATGTTTACTGACCTCATGAGAGAGATGCTTAGAGATGTGCAGAGGGCAGCTCCCAATGGTGGAAATGGTGGTGGTCCAATAGTGCAGGCGCCGAGGGTCGACTTCGCCAAGCTAAACAAGGATTATACTAGCCTTGGTGGGAAGCCGTTTCACGGAACGGAGTCGGCCACGGATGTTCAAGATTGGTTGGATAGTTGCGAACGTATCTTCGAGGATTTTGGTATCGAGGATGCGATGAAGAGAAAGCTAGCATCCCGTCAGCTGCAAGGGCGGGCAATGAATTGGTGGAATGCTATAAAGGCAGCCACTCCCGAAGATCAGATTACTTGGGAGCAGTTTAAATCTTGCTTCGGTGAGAAGTTCATTCCAGCTGCTCAGAAGTCAATGCTGTTTAAGAAATTCTTGGAGCTCAAGCAGAATGGCAGAGCTGTCTCGGAGTACATTGCTGAATTCGACACTTTGTCGAAGTATGGGTTATCTCTTATTGATACTGCCGAGAAAAAGAATGAGAAATTCATAACTGGTTTGGATCAGTACTTAGGGGAAAAGCTTATTAACCACATCGATGAGACGTTTGAGTCGATTGTGGGGAAAGCATTAAGATCAGAAAGTCTCTACCCTAAGTCGAAGACTGAGGTTGCATCTGCAGAAGAGCCAAAACCACAAGCAAGTGGTGGAGGCAAGGGTGGTTCCCAGAATAAAAGAAAGCAGAATCAGACTAAGGATGGCCAGAAGAAAAAGAATAAGCAAGATGTTGAGTGCTTCAGCTGTGGTAAGAAGGGCCATTATGCTAGTAATTGTCGGGCCAAGCCAGCGGATAGGAAGTGCTTCAATTGTGGCCAATTGGGACATCACAAGGACAAGTGTCCGCAACCCCCTAAAGAAAAGCAAATGGTGAAAGCATACGCCCTTAATGCTATTCCTTCTTCGTCGAATGCCCCAACTGCGGCGGAGAAGGGAAAGAATGTCGTCATTCAAGGTATGCTTTCTGTTTATGATGTTCCTGTTAGGATTTTGTTTGATACCGGAGCTTCCAGTTCTTTCATATCTAGTGACCTGGTAGATAGGTTGGGATTGGAGCCCAAGATTGTCGATAGACCTTTAGTAGTGACGAACCCGATTGGTGGTTCGACTAGCCTTAGCATGATTTGTCGTAATGTGGTCTTATCGAGTCATGGATGCATGTTTGTTTGTGATTGCTTTGTTTTGGGCTTTACTGGGTTTGGCATTATTTTGGGAGTAGATTGGCTCCAAAGATACGGGGTGGTGGTAGACTGTGAGGGCTTGTTGGTGACAGCTAGAGCGGATGATGGGCGGAGGATAGTGTTTGGTGGTCTACCCAGTAAGGGGGTATTAGCTAGTTTTCTAAACTCCCTCGACATTCCGCATAGTGAGTTGTCAGGTTTGCCCGTGGTTGGCCAGTATCCGGATGTTTTCGAAGAAGTGACTGGACTTCCACCACACCGAGAGATTGAGTTTCGTATTGATTTGGTAAAAGATGCCAGACCTATAGTGATGCCACTTCGTCGTATGGCACCAAGAGAGCAGCGTGAGCTCGAGGTGCAAGTCAGCGATCTTTTGAAGAAGGGATTTATCAGAAGGAGTGTTTCTGAATGGGGAGCACCAGTTGTGTTTGCTACCAAGGCGGATGGTTCCCTTCGTTTGTGTGTAGACTACCGCGAGTTGAATAAAGTGACGAGGAAGAACAAGTATCCTCTACCGCGGATAGATGATTTGTTCGATCAGTTGAGTGGCGCGAGAATATTTTCTCAGTTGGATCTCGCGACAGGTTTTCATCAGCTTAGAGTGGAAGCTGAGAGTATAGCTAAAACGGCATTTCGAACGCCGTCTGGATTTTATGAGTGGTTGGTCATGCCATTCGGGCTGACCAATGCCCCAGCATATTTTGTGGATCTTATGAATAGGGTATTCAGAGATCAGTTGAATAAGTTTGTCCTTGTGTTCGTTGATGATATTTTGGTCTACTCAAGGACAGAGGGAGAACACAAGGGACATTTAAGAATAGTGATGGAGGTGTTGAGAAAACACCAATTGAAAGCAAAGTTTTCGAAGTGTCACTTCTGGAAGAGGGAAGTGAGGTTCTTGGGCCATGTCGTATCAGAGAATGGTATTGCCGTGGACCCGGCAAAGGTGGCTACGGTACAAGATTGGCCTACGCCCAAGAATGCAACAGATGTAAGAAGTTTCTTGGGGTTAGCGGGATATTATCGTAAGTTTATCCAAGGTTTCTCCAAGATAGCAGCACCATTGACCCAGTTGACCAAGAAGAATCAAGCTTTTGTCTGGGATGAAAGGTGCGAGAATGCATTCAAAAGTCTAAAGGACAAGTTGACAAGTGCACCGGTGTTAGTCATTCCTAAGGGGGATGAAGAGATGACGGTATACACGGATGCCTGTGGTACCGGACTGGGTGCTGTATTGATGCAAGGCGGTAGGGTTGTAGCTTACGCAAGTCGGCAATTGAAGCCGCACGAGAGAAGATACCCTACCCATGATTTAGAATTGGCAGCGATCGTGTTCGCATTAAAGATGTGGAGACACTATCTCTTGGGAGAAAGATTTGAGCTTTTTACAGATCATAAGTCGTTAAAGTATCTCTTCTCTCAGAAAGATCTGAATCTCCGTCAGTAGAGATGGTTAGAGTTCTTAGCTTCCTATGATTTTGACATCGCATACACACCAGGAAAGGGCAATGCGGTGGCTGATGCATTGAGTAGAAGACATGCCAGCTTAGGGGCTATGTTCCTTGAATGGAAGCAACTGGAGTTTATCGCGGGGTTTGATTTCAGACCAAAGTGCGAATTGGATCCAGAAATGTTAGCAAGTTTGACGATCAGACCCACTTTGATTGAGCGGATTGGCTCTAGTCAGAGGGACGATCCTAACCTATTGGAAATCATCTCCAAGTTAGAGATGGGTATCGATGAGGGGATGAACAAGTATGGGCTTGATCGAGATAGATGGCTTAGAAAGAATGGAAAGCTTGTTGTACCCAATGTCAATGGATTGAGGGATGAAGTGCTTAGAGAATGTCATCACTCAAAGCTGAATATACACCCCAGTGGTAACAAGATGTATCGAGATATGAAGCAGACTTACTACTGGGAAGGGATGAAAAGAGACGTTGGGAAGTATATATCCAAGTGCATGAATTGCCAGCTGGTTAAAGCCGAGCAAAAGAAGCCTAGTGGGTTGTTACAGCCCTTAGAAATTCCCGAATGGAAATGGGAGCAAGTCTCGATGGATTTCATCGATGGTTTACCAAGGACTAGATCGGGACATGATAGCATTTGGGTGATTGTGGATCGATTGACTAAAAGCGCAAGGTTTATACCAGTCAAATCGACCAGAACAGTAGCCAAGTTGGCAGAATTGTATATGAAGTGGGTAGTGAGATTTCATGGAGTACCTAAAAGTATTGTGAGTGACCGAGACCCGTTGTTCACTAGTGGGTTTTGGAACAGCTTACAAGAGGCTCTAGGGTCAGAGTTACATCTCAGTACCGCATATCATCCTCAGACCGACGGTCAGACGGAGAGGGTGAACCGTATTTTGGAAGATCTCTTGAGAGCATGTATATTGGATTTTGGTGGATCATGGGATGACCATTTGCATCTAGTAGAGTTTGCATATAATAATAGCTACCAATCCAGTATCGGTATGGCTCCGTTTGAAGCTTTGTACGGAAGACCGTGTAACTCACCATCATGCTGGATAGAGACTGGCGAGAAGTTTATGCTTGGACCAGATGTGGTGAGGGAAACTTCAGATAAGATTAAGATCATTCAACAACGAATGAAGGCAGCCCAAGATAGGCAGAAAAGTTATGCTGATAAGAGAAGAAGAGACTTAAAATTCTCCGTTGGCGACTTGGTGTTTGTCAAGATTTCTCCGTTGAAGAGCGTAGTACGATTTGGCAAGAGAGGCAAGTTGGCACCAAGATTCATTGGCCCATTCCCTGTTCTCGAGCTAGTCGGGAATTTGGCATACAGAATTGACTTACCGGAGAAGATGGCGGGAGTTCACAACGTATTTCATGTCTCCCAACTAAGGAAGTTCGTTCACGACTCAGATATGACTATTTCACCTGATCAGTTAGAGGACTTCGAAGTAGAACCCGAGGCGGTTGGGAACCGCAAGCCGGCGTATTGTCGAGTACGACATGAAGCAACTTCGAAGGAAGGCGGTGAAGCTAGTCAAGGTACAGTGGAGCGAGGACGAGAGTGATTGTACTTGGGAAACAGAGGAGGACATAAGGAAGAAGTATCCAGAACTCTTTGTCTGGTAAGGTTTTGACTTCGATTTAGTTTTTCCGCATGCTAGGATAGGCTTGTTTGCTTGTTTTGCACATTTGATTGTTGTATATGGTTGTTAGGCATGCAGGATCCCTTGTATGTTTTGGGTTAAGGAATTTCGGGGACGAAATTTCTTAAGGGGGGGAGAGTGTAACGACCCGCATTCTACGCATCATAGGATCGTAGAATATTTATTTCTGTCACATACGAAGTCGTTTGGTCATGTAACTTTGGGAGACGACTGTTGGGGTCATTTCCCATGTTCATGATTTTTCCCGATTTTTAAATGACCATTTTACCCCTAGTTGGCACTGTTTTGGCCATAACTTTTGACTGGAAAGGAATTTTGACCTGAAACCACTTCCATTGGCTCCGGATGATGATTTCTCTTTCCGTAGAGTGGTCACATTAGCCAAACGGACTTACCGTTTGGGAGATATGGCTGAAACAAGTTTCAGATGGTGAAAAACAGCTTAATTGGGCTTAACCGGGTGATTAGCAGCTAGGCCCAAGGGGAATTTCGGGTTTAGGGGTAAATAGGTGCTGATTAGGGTTAGAAAACATTTCTTTAGACATTTTCCAGCCGCCACTTTCATTCCTCTTGACCTAGCCATGGCCTCCACTCTCTAAATCTCTCTAAAACACCCAAAAATCACTTTCTAATTGAAGATTAGGCTTAGCAAACATCGAATCAAGGAGTATTGGCACAAGAACCGAGGTGGAGCTGCTGTGTGAAATTGGGAACAGCGCCAAATCAGAGAATATTTCAGTTTTGGGGTTCTAGTTGTGGCAAAGGTGAGTGATTTGCATAGTTTTTGCACTAATTACAGTTAATTAAGGGTAATTAGTGAAGATTAGCGAATTTATACACTAATAAATTCTGGAAAAATGTTTAGAAATTCTTAAATAATATTTCATGCCTCTGTTAGAAAATTTAGACGATTTGATTAAGTTTTACTAAGTATGTGCTTAAACATGATTATGAAGGATTATAGGAAAATGTGAGGTTTTAGCCACTTTTGATCTATTTTGATTCATTTGGATTGTTGTTTGATGTTTGGGGTTGCTCTTACATATTGCTATGACTCTATGGTATGTTATATGATTGATTAGAATAGTTAAATTGGCCGAAAACGTCGTCGAATGGCGTAGAAAGCTCGCTGGAAAGTTGCAGAAATGTGCAGGTCCCGAACCGGTTCGGATCGGAGCAGAGGTCGGATCGGACTAGTGAACTGGCCAAGGGAATCCGAGCTGGATTGGGACTTGTCACTGGAAGGAGCTTGGCAGGAAGGAAGGCCATTGCTTAGAGTTGGAGTGGACAGAAGATCGGATCAGAGCAATAGAGCAGATCGGATCGGAGAAAGGGAACAGGACGGATCGGAGCAGGCAAACAAGTCAAACAGAAGGAATCAGATCGGATGAACTACCTCCGAACCGAACTCAAGCAGAGACACCCGAACCGAACCGATATCTGAAGGGGGAGAATCACTGAACCGACCCGACCCGGAGGAAGACACCGACCCGACCCGAAGTGGACTACCGACCCGAACCGATGAAGGTGATGACTACCGAACCGAACAGAATCCTAGAGCTGCTGTTGCACGGCAACTCTTCTGAAGACCCACTCCAATTCGATCAAACCCGAGATGCAAAGGAAGTCCAAATGAGAAGTTAGAGCTTAAGATTCAGATAGGAATCAACGAGTTCGCTTCATGGTTGGGCTTTGCTGCGGGACGCGTGCCAAGGAGTTATCGATGTCTCACTACAACAAAATGACCCTATTACAACGGTGGAACACCGTTGTAATAGGTTTTTACAACGGTGGGCAAACCGTCGTGTCTTAAGAAGTTGTAATAGCCTAATATCTTTTACAACTTTTCTGCACTGTTGCAAAACCGTTGTAATATGTATATTTTACAACTTTTTTCCACCGTTGTAATAAACTTTATTACAACAGTTATGCACCGTTGTGATTGATATTTGGGTTTTAAAAAAAATAAATTTTGCAAATGCAACAAAAGCTGAATAAACAGAAAACAAATTGATATAAATTCAAAGCAACAGATCCATTCATACAAAAAACATTACAACTTTATATTCAAAATGCAAAAAATGAATCATACATCATCACGTTAATATATCAATTCTTCATTACAAATAATGATTACAAATTAGTACCATCCAAAAACTTTGCTTCAACTATCAGCTTGCTTCATCTTTGCACTTCCTCAACTTCCCCACCAACACAAGACACCACCTGCACAATCACAAAACATGCATATATATAAACATAACCTTAAGCTTGTTGTAAACATAAAATGGTGGATATCTACTTTTCTTCCAAGTTGGATGAGGAGTTGAAACTATGTAAAATGCAATGCATGTATTTTTGTAGTAAGCTAAGAGTATATAAGAGTTTTACTGGTTTAAGAAATACGTAATGACCATTAACTGCTTCGCTCTTTTAATGTGTTTAAGTTAATTAAGGTAATGAAAGATGATAGTAAGGATTAAGCCAAAAAGGCTGTTAAAGAATTTTGTTTTAACTGTATATATTTACTGAAGCAAATGAAATGAGATTTAAAGCATGGTATGTTTAGACAGTCATGAGAAATGTATCATTAGTGAAATTCTTAGTTTCAATCACTAACTTAAAAGTTTGGATTGGAATAGCTAAACGTATGTACTGGAAATGAATCATTCTTCTTACGTTAAAAGGGAGTTTTCATGAGGTTGTTTTCATTGCTATAAACTGGAACTGAGTACAGCTGTATGTTAAAAATGAGTTTGCATGAGTTTGATTTTATTGCTAATAATCTGAGACTGAATACAACCGTGAATATAAAATAAAGTTAAGAGATATTATATAAAAGACATGAGTATGTGAAGCTGCGTTGATGTGATAGCATTTAGCTGTCATGATAAGGTGTATGGATGTAGATAAATTCATATATAAATGAACGTATTTGGCAGTATGGCCATAGAATTGGACACAATTGTATATTTAAACCGGTGAGGTAATTATTTGGTACCAGTTACGAGCTTACAATACAAATATGATTACAATAGTCAAACTAGTTCCGTATTTGCACACAACTGCAAAAATAAGCAGCACGGTGTTTATTCTAATCAATACAACAATAAATTGAGCAAACAAAAGTAATGGGTATAAAGAAGTAGAACTAACCAGATAGAAGAATTGCTATGCTGCTTTAGCTGTTGAAGTACATCAATCTCGATCATAGCATCCTCACGATACTTATCTACAGCTCGAACAATTTTTACGGCTACCATTTCTTTACCTTCCCTGTCCCAACTCCCAACACTCCAATACTTGACCAAACGTGCCTTCTCCTATCTTATATATGAGAAGCGCAACAACTGAAAAAACAAATTAAAACTTATCATGTCTTCAAAACTTAAATAGTAAAAGAAACAAAATGACAAACAATAGCAATCCTCATTTACTCGTAGCCACCCTTTCATGGAACCAGTATAACAACAACCTACTTTTTCTGTATAAGGAAAACATCTAAAAACTTATTGAACGACATCGGATTGATCCTCCTAGACTCGCGGCATCATCTTTCTTCTGTTGAGCATAGTTTAACAAGTTTTTATAATCAACACTACTCTTATCTCCAAATTATTAAAGACCCTAAACAGTATACCTTAACCAATTTTATTATTACTTGAAAAAAAAACGAACTACAAAGATTAAGTCATATGACTCCTTTCAGTGCAGTACAAGAGACCCCAACAAAGACAGCGTCGAAAAATTGAAAATGCACAGCCAACTCATCGACTACTCAAAAATTCAATGTCTAAAAAAAAAATTGGGTTGATAAAGCACAAGTGCATAAATCAGACTCACGCTAATGTTTAAGCAATTCAGGCCAGGTCAACATGTAGTTAGCAAAAGCAACTTATGGCAAACATCACAAGTGCAGTAGGCAAGCATGCACGACATAAAGCAAAGAAAAAGTAGGAACTGTGCACCTGAATATCAGACCAAGGCTCACCAATAACATTCAAATAATAAAATGATCAAAGTTTTAATATAATCTGTACAAATTAGACGCTCTCAGGACTAAACAATCCTTGTGTATGCAAGGGACAAAGAGTAATGGCCGAAACATACCCTTTAACGTGAATCCTCTACAGCAGACCCAAATTAGCACTAACATTTATCATAATTTCTAATTATAGGTTGAGCGGGTTATCTAATACCAAAAGTTCTCACCCTTCATTTTAATTAAAAGAAGTAAAAGAAGTAAAGAAAATAGAACAGGAAAAAGTGATAGAAGCAAAATGAATTACCAGCGTTGACGACCGAGAAGCAAGAAGAGCGAGCAAGAGTTCACGGTGACTGAGCTCCATTGGGTGAAGTTGTGGCACTGGTCTGAGCTGTGCGTTGTCCGATGGCAGCTCTGGCGATTTGGTTGACTGACTATGGGAAGGAGGAGATGGCAGTGCGATTGCTGAAAGGTGAAGCGGAGCAATCGGTTGAAGGAGCGGCTTCCGATGAGGAGGGAGGTCGGCTATTGGTTCAGGTGGCGACGGTGGAAGAAAGCGAACAGGTAGTGCAGCAGAGGGATGACGGCGATGGCCATTTCAGTGGCCATTCATTTCGAATTTTTTGGAGGATTTAATTTTGGGGAAAAAATGCTGAAATCTCATGGGAACAAACGTGCCTTCTCCTAGACTCGCTGCTCTCGCCCTCGAGTTCGTCTCCATCACGAATCCGACTACAAATCTGATGCGAGGCATCGGATTGATCGATTTTCCCCCAATTTCCAGTCGCTAGGGCTTCGGCCATTATTGTTGCCTTTTATTTTGAACGAGATAAATGAAAATGACGGCTCGTTTCTCCTTTCTTACATTAACACGGCTAGGGTTATTTTCCTGCCAATTGACAACTTTGGCCCTAGGGTTTTATTGGGCTTTATAACCCTTAAGCCATTTTATAATACTTAAATCAATATTTACAACACTTGGACGAATTTTAATGTTGCACACACACACAATATATAAATTAGCATGTATATTTGTTCACAATTTAAAAAATGTACAATTTTTATATATTCAATATGTACATAAATAAATGATTTATTTATTTATTCATTTATCCACCCTAAATATATATATATATATATACATAAATATATATATATAATTCAGATCAATATTTTTTTTTTTTTTGAAAATTGAGATCAATATTATAAATTAACTATTAAATATAATCTTAGTTATTAATCTCTTCTTCTTAATTATTAATCTCTACTTCTTAATTATTAATAGCAATCATTGATTATTCATGATTAGCATTAATTATTATATTTTAATTATTAGTATTGAACAGTGAATTATTATTTTATAATTTTTAATTAGTATTTGATTAATTATTATTTATTGAAAATTATTATCAATCATTAATTACTAGTATTTAACAGTGAATTATTTGTAAATTATTAATTAATTAATTAATATTTATTTGTTTACTTATTATCGATTATTAATTATTACTTACTAATTAGTTATTAATTAAATGTTAATTATTAATTAGGATTATTTCATATTTTAAATTAATTATTACTTAGGATTATTTCATATTAACAATAGTTATTATTTAACTTTTACTTATTTCTACTTAGTTATAATCGAGTAATAACTATTAAAAGCTTATAATGTATATGTCACCTAAATATTAATTAATAAGCAGTTAACATTAACTATTAAACATTAATTACCACTTATTAACTATTAATTATTTAATAAATATTATTGATTCCTAAGTTTATTATTAATTATTAATTATTATTAAATATTAATATAATTAGTTATTAAATATAGATATTATAAACATGAAGTTTGTAATGGGCATCTATTACAACTAACAAAACAAAAAGTTGTTAAAAATACGTTTATTACAACTTTAGGGAATACCACCATTGTAAAAAACCATTTATTACAACGGTGCTTTTACCACCGTTGTAAAAAACCATTTATTACAATGGTGTCTTTACCACCGTTGTAAAAAATCATTTATTACAACGATGCTTTTACCACCGTTGTAAAAAACCATTTATTACAACGGTGCTTTTACCACCGTTGTAAAATTAAAGTTGTAATAGGGTCATTTTGTTGTAGTGTCTATAGCTTTGGACCACTATGGTAGGAGGTACGAAGGCGGATTCAGGGCCATTATGGCATCGGTAGAACCAAGGGCTACGACCAATGAAGTGGGTCATTGAAATGTTTGGTCATGACTCCAAGTGTTTGGCTTGGTCACAGCGGGGTTTCTACAAGTCGGGATTCGTCGTTACCTCATTTTGTCTAGTGTTCCAAAGTGGTAGATATCGTATACTTTACGCACTGAGTGAGAGACGTGAGGATGGTTGCTATGCTTGGTTGTTTGACATACACACCCCACCCCCGTATTCTTATACTATTTATTATGGCACCTTAGAGCATTGTACGGTATGTGGTACTAACTCTTTGGTTGCAGGTCCAGGTTCAGGTATGGTTTAGTATACCTGTTATTGTTCTGTTTAGATGCTTATCGCTCATACCAGGCTTTATATCTGACCCAGAGTTTTATGTCTCTTCTTATTACTCTGGGTGCTCACACGAGCAGACTAGAGACAGGTTAGCTGGTGATGCACGGGTAGATGATCCGGAGACGAGCAGGAGGCTTCCACGTAATGTATATATTATTATTCTCCCTGTGTTGTTGAAGATCACTGCTTGGGCATTGGTGGTGCATCTTCCACTTAGTTTTCTTTTGTTAGAGACAGTAAATTTGGAAAATTGTAATAAGCTGTATTTGGATTTCCGCTGCTCTGATGTTGACATTGATTATTAGTTATCAGCTTATGCACTGTCTCGCCTGTTTTATGTCAAGTATGTTATTATTATATTTTATCCCATGCGCTGTGAGACATTCTACAGGTTCCTCGTTTAGTTCATTCCCTTCTTCCTTTTTCTTCAAACGACCCGTTCCGTGCTAACTGGACATGTGTACAACGCACTTTTGGAGTAAATGTCGGTTGGTGTGGGGCGGGCCGTCACAGAATGGATGACGGCTACTGATGCCCTCGATTGATTTGCTACTTCGTGGTAGTTATGCAAACGTACTTGGAGATCTACCGGATATAGTTTCGTTCAGACCCAGAACCGGCTTATAAATGGAATATTTGTCCAACATTGTACTCCTTTATATTGTATTTATTGATTTTCTGCCGAATGTATGAATGATTGGTGGCGGAGAATTTATTCTCTTGCTTAGCACCCTTTTGTATATTTTGGCAAAGGATTAATAGTATGATATAGATTGACAGTGTGGCATACCAAGATGCAATGATCAAGGTTTCTTGTTGAAAAGCAGAACCTTATGATCAAAGCACAGCTTGAATAAGCATAGCTTGTGTATTACGTAGCTTCGCGAGCCTCACACCCCAATTGGAGTATAAAATGGGAGAAGGGAACGCAGGGTGAGCAGCACGTTTCTTTCTAGCTAGAAGTGGTGTTTGGGTTTTACACGGCCCGGTATTTTACTTATGTGGATGATGGAATGAGGCGCCCCGGATGTTAGGTCCTATAGGATTGGGAAACGTGTGTTCAGGAATAACTAATCCGCAAAATCGTATGTGCGGACCGGCCCTAAAGCTTTCCAAGGGTTCACTGCGGGGGATCCTGAGACATTAGCTAGAGTGTCTCGAATCGGTAAGGAGCTCCTCCCTAGCCTTGACTCATGATGGAAACCCAATTTCCAATACGACCTCATGCGGTTTTGATTATAGAACTAGTATGGCGACATAGTAGGATGGGGTACTATGCCATCTATGATTGATACATTATGATTGAAATGTTTTTATTAAAACCTATACACCTAAATATTAAATCCGTTTCTATCGTATCAAGCATCTTTTGACCATTATAAGGTAAAACTCTATCCTCCGGTTTGCGTTGCATTGTGTGATGGGACTTGGGTCTTATAATGGTTTCATTTTTCTAAAAAGCATTGCAATGTTTAACGATTTACTTTATTTTTATGCACTGGCAATCCAATGGAGTAAACCCGTTCCGCGTAAGCGGCGTGGTCCTGAGATTAGCCTTATTATTAGGTTTGCTAAGTAAGATTTCTCATACCAGTCCCATGACTGACCTGTAGTTTGTTTCACTTGCAAACTCGGGTGCCCTCTTTTCTACATGGGCAGTCGAGTAGCTTATTTTGCTGATATTTTGAGCAGGATTCTGGATCGAAGCTTAAAGCTGTGTCCAGAGCATAGTTGTCTTCCGTTGTATCTATTTTATTGTTTCCGCTGTAATGTATTAAAATATTATAATTTATCTTTCGCTGTAATTTTATTCGATGTACTCTGATATTCTGTACTCTTATGTAACATTATTATGATGTTTATAAAAGTCTGATGTTGTTGTTCTGGTGTTGTTGTAATCCCAAAGTTAACGTATTCGGGTTTTGAACGGTCTTGGTCGATTTTGCGATCGATCGGGTCGGGCGAAACCCTTGTTGTTACAGTTGGTATCAGAGCTCTGGTTAGCTCAAATCTTTCGGGTACAACTCATTAGAACAGAACAAAAGACTCATCGGAGAATGGATTAGTAATATCCAATAGGAATACTCATTAGAGATAGGATCAGCAGTATCCTAGAATGAGAAAATTCGTTAGAGATGGGGTTAGTAATGCCCTAGAATGAGTTGAGAGTAACAAGTGTATAACTAACGTATTTTTGATTATATATAATCCGATCTTGGAAAATATAATTTTTGAATGTAAAAAAAAGTTATATATATAAAAAAAAGTTAATCAACTGATAAAATTATTGAAACTAATAAAAGAAAAATTAGAATTGAGTTAATTAAATAAACAACTTTTAGCTTCGTTCCTTTTCGAGGACGAAAAGATTTTAAGTGGAAGAGATTGTAACAAACCGGAATTTTGGGGCCAATTTAAAATTTTATTTTTAGGAGGTTTTGTTAGAAAATGCGCCAGAATTTCTTGTTCAAGTAACATATTGTTTTCTCCATTTTGTTAAATTAAAACTAAATCTATATAAGTTGTATTACAATGATTTATTTTATATCATTGGTTTTATAAATTTAATTTGGAGTCTAACTTTTAGATCCAAAATTCTATGTTCATGTTAATGGATTAAAATTCATCTTAAAGATTTATTTGAACTTTATGCTCAATTAGTTAAATGTTAGATTGGTAGTCCATGTTTTATCTTTCATAACTAAGTGTGACACTAGACTTGATAGTTTATATATACACGTTATATATATATATATTAATTTGATTTGACATTGAACCTATTAAATGTTTGTATGATAATTTTTTTTTGCCTAATTTATGTCTATTTTAAATTTAGTATTGACATTAATTTTAATATTGTCATTAATTGTATTAACTTGATTGAAATATTTCTATCTAAGATTAATTATGTATTAATTAAAATCAATGCGTTGTTAATGGAAAACATACATTTGTCTTAAGTTAAAAAGGAATGTTCTAATAAATTAATTGATTTGAGTTTGGGACCAAGAACTAAGGAAACACATGATTTTTAGCATGTGAATTCTGAATCCATATTTATCTTTATGCTATGCAATAACAGTCACATTATGTTTCTTTTAATTTATTGTGTGTTAAAAAAACTAATGAGAATAATTTGAATATATTGAGGCTAATGAATTTAATACTGTGACATATATATTGTGAGATTTGACTGTTTTACCTTTTATATTTATTAGTAGCTTCCCCATTTGTCATATTTCAAATTGCCTCTTTATTCCCATTGTTAATAATACAAATTTAAGTTTATGCTTCCATTTTCGTTATTTCATTTATCCTATTTATTTCTTTTGTTTCCTTCATTTCCTTCATTTAAGTCCATATATTCGTATGGTCCTCTCTGTTCCATTTCTATATAAACATGTGTCGTCTTTATCAATTTCCATTGTTTAATTTTTATTTATTGCATGTTAATGAATTTTTTTTAGAGTAAGTATAAGAATATTAAAGTTAAGAATATTACTTTGTGTCCATTATTTATGTAAAACCTTTTGACACATGTTACTTAATAATTGGTGTTTTGAAATTTTAAAACAATTGCACAACTTAAACAATTAGATAAAATAATGCAAGCATTTAATGTTTTTGTTAATACAAAGAGGCGCATGGGGAAGATAATCTGTGCATTTATTCTCTAGTCTCTCTCCTCTTCTATTTATCATTCAAATTCATTTTTATTTATAAAACTATTCCCTTTATTCCCCCTTTTTTTCCTTTTGTTCTCTCTTCTCTTCATATTTACAATCTTCAGACCTCAAAAATAAATAAATAAATAAATAAATAAAAAGAAAATCGAAGAGTAGGACATGATCTCCAACATCAACAGTCATGATCGAATTAAGAGAATATAGCGCTCTAAGGCACTGAAGTCAGAAGTGAATCGGCGGTGTCAGAGAATGGTGATGGGTTCAATTTTGCCAAACCAGACAACGATAGAAAGAGGAAGATGACGGTCTAATTTTGGGTTAAGGGTAATGAAAATAATTAGGGTATTAATTATTTTAAATTAATTAAAGTAATGTACAAATGGTTAAAACCATGTATCTTTGTCATATCAAATCAGAAATTGATGAAACTGAATCCGTTAGAACCGTATTTCCGAGATCTACAGCATGGGGCAAACCAGATTTGAAAAGGAGCATGTTGAAAATTCAGATAAAAAGCGATGTAAGAAATCCTATTTCTTTTATTTCATTTTCATATATAATTATAATTACTGAATCATGATCTGTGATCTATTCTAGAATTTGTGTGTGAAATTATACGCGGCTAAATTCTATTTTACGTGATTCGATCTAGATTGATGGATGTTGTTTGGTGTGCCTTGTTTGATTAAATTGTATGTAATGAAATTGTGGAGATTTGTTATCAAAAATGAAATTATCGTCTTTATGTTGCACTAAAATTGTCATAAAAATGTCGTTTTATGTCAAACTAAATTTGTTATAAAAAATATATATATCATTCGTACTTGTTATGCTAACGTTGAATTTGTATATAAATAGAAATAATCATTTTATTTGTCAAGTTAACATTTAATAGTTTACAAATAAAAATATTCATATTTATTTGTCAAATTTAACATTTAATTATGTCAAATAAAAGCATTCCTTTTATTTGGGCAAATGTATTGAATTGGGGTACAAATAAATTATTTAATTTTATTTGTCGAATTAAACATTGAGTTTGTGTGCAAATAAGAATAGTCATTTTTATTTGGTCATTTGAATTATAAACATGTATGTAGGCAAAATACTCTTTTTATTTTGTCATTAGAAAAGGAGAAAACATGTTATACAAAGTAAATACTTCCTTTAATTATCACTAGGAGTATACAAAATGTTATGTTAAAATAGAACTATCATTTTATGGAAGATATTGGGTCAAAATTAAAAATAACATTTTGTTAGATAATGTTATGTCAAAGTAACTTTTTGATTAGAAAATGCCAAATGGAATAGAATGTCACCTTTGTTTATTTATCGGATTGAATTGGAATTTTCAATTCAATAAAAGAAATATCATATTTTGTCATTTAATTAAAAGTAGACAAAAACATTTTTTTTTCTAATTTAGAAAGAGCCAAATTGAACATTCATTTTTGTCATTCAAACAGATTAAGACAAATATATTCATTTTTGCGATTTAAAGAAATGAGACAAATATATTCATTTTGGTCAAGTAAAAGAAGGAAAACCAAAATTTACATTTTTGGTCAATTAAAAAAAAGGAAAACCAAAATTTACATTTTTGGTCAATTAAAAAGAATGAAACCAAAATTTACTTGTTATCATTAAAAAAGAATGGAAAGATTACATTTTATTTAATGTAATCAAAGAATAGAAAAGATTTCACATTTCTGTAATGTAACAAATGAATGAAAATGAAAGATTACATTTTATATGTAATTAAAGAGGAAAATGAAAGATTACACTTTTATGTAATTAAAGAAGATAGAAAAGTTACATTTTTGCAATGTAATAAAAGAGAATAGAAGAGTTACATTTTATATAATATAATACAAGAATGGAAAAGACTACATTTTTATATAATGAAATAAAAATTCACATTTTAATGTTAATGAAACATTAGAAAAGAAAGACAATAAAAAATTACCTTTTTATTGTAGCATGAAACATTAGAAAGGAGTACACAATAAAGATTACATTTTTATTGTAAAATGAAAACATTAAAAAAAAGAACAAAACTTGATGACACCTTTTGTAACGACCCGGATTTTTAGTCGTTGAATTCTGAATATTTAAATTTGTTATTTGAATTATGTATAGGAATTTATATGGAACTTATTGAATAAAACGATATTTAAACGTATAATTTATAATATAATTTAAAATGAGCTCGTAAAGGCGCGGTAGTTCATAATTTGGCGATTCGAACTTTAACTGAATATACAGAATTCAAAATAAGTCGGATTTCTTTGAAACAAGAAACGTTCGGTTCTGTTTAACTATATTTTTCTAATGGAAGTGAAAAATCGAGATTTCGTTTTATATATTGTAAGTTATGTCCAAATCAAATTTGGAAATAGTCGCTGTGGAATCGTATATAAGCCATAACGGTTATTTAAATATATTTAAATATCGGTCTTGAATTTGGACAGGATTCTTTTGAGGCGTAGTTATAATTTAATTTTTAGAATTTTACTGTAATTTTTAATTAATTAAATATACAACTTTTTATTTGGAGTATTTTGCACCCTATATCAATATTTTGGGGTTTTAGAATATAAGTTAAACTACCGATATTATTATATTTCTGAAATCGTGACGTATCGCTCGACATTACCGTACATTTATTTCTGCCCATAACGGCTCGTGCACAAACAAAATTTTATTAATCAGGTATACCATAACTTAAAACATATTAATTTCATTTTTTATGGCTTGCCACTAATATAAATTAGTATTGTTCATTGGTTACATCCTTGTAAGCAATTGTACGTACATTGTTTTATTTATTCAACCTCAATACCACGAAAAATATAATGAGAAGTTAATATCGCATACATTGAGCTTGTTCTCAAGTTTTATACGCATTCTTTTGGCCATTCACGGTAAGCGAAGCCATCCGTTCTTTGTTGTTCTGAGAGAACCAGGTTATATTACAACCATTATTTCGGCAAACAGAAGGGATGGGCTTCTTTACACTACACGCTCCAGGATAGCGTGTCCTCCACGGATTTCATTTCCGTGCTTGGCAAGGAATTCAAAACCGTGCGTGTAAAATTATCCTCCTCTGCCGTGCACCCCAATTCTCTTCGACTTTAAATACCGTACCAATTCACTTCCCTCACTCGCTCTTCTATTTTCTTTCTATAAACGGAAAATCAAACCTTCCGTAACTTCAGACATCAAATTAAAAACATACACTCCACCAAATCTTGAAATTCTTGGTCCGATAAGCTCGCAAAAGTTAGAGCTTCAATCTCATGTTTCTTTTATCTAGAACGGTCTGTTTTTTGGGGTCAAGGGAGTTTTGTGGTGCTTTTAGACTGGAGGAGGGTCGAAGTCGTTCAGTGTGGTGGAGTTTGCTGTGGGGACGAAAGTTACTGGTGCAGTGAGCGGATGGTGTAGGGTTGATTGGAGGAGGAAGCTGATGTGGCGACAGATCTAAAAGGGTTTGGATGGATCTGTATATTGCGATGGTTTGCCTATGAAGGGGAGGTGAGGTTCTGTAAATCCGCTGGGAGAAGATGGAGTTGAGCACATTGGTTTGTCTTGTTTTACTGGAGTATGTGATTCATGTGCGAGTTTGAGTTATGAGTGGAAGAATACAACAGTATGGGAGGCTTGAAAAGTATTGCCATGTTACTGTGTTGAATATGGAGCGGATTGATTTTCTTTGAAATGGGAAGAAAGAATCACACGGAACCGGACACGTTGGGACTGTAGCGACAAGGTCTACCTTGGGGAACTGATTTCGTTGAAAACAATGCTACTGGAATTTTGTGATAAAATCAAACGCTTGTTTGTTTTTTACGAAACCAAAGCAGAATTGTCAACTGCAAACCAAAGTGAGTAATCACTAACTTTACTTCATTTATATTTTTATATAAACGAGTTTTTAAATTTATTTTATACTGTGTGATGGTTGCTTGGTTGAATAGTTGATAAAATTGGTTGATATGATTACATGGTTGATCAGTTATTAGTTCTGATATTTCATATTGAGGTAAAATAATATTATTGATGTTAATTAACATTTGTGGATGCAGGGAAACAGGTTGGAGGGACCCAACTGGGTTCCTCAATATTTATATTACTGTTTTTCCTTGATTTTGATGTGTGGTGTGTTTTATATAGTCAGTGATTGACTTTGTGTGTTGCTTTACCCTGGCCCTAGAAACTTGGCATTTTAGATACCGAAAAATATTTTCGAATATAGAAAATAAAATTTGAGTTTTAAAAAGGGAAATTTATTTTCAAAAATAGAAATGTAATAGAGTTGAAATAAAAAACATGTTAGTGGAGAAAACAAGAATTTGTTTATAAACAAGAATATAAATTAAGTGGATTATTTATCATTAGATAAATTGAAATGTAAATTCAAATTTGAATTTATATGAAAAAGAGGAAAAGGGTTTTTGAAACCAATATTTGGAATGAGATTAAACTTAGCAATTATTAAGGAAATTTTAAATGAGATTTTAAATGATTGAAAGGTAAAGGAAACAAGACTTATATAAATAATTCCGAATAGAAGTTATAAATAAAAATTTGGTTTAAGATATTTGTATAAGTATGAATCAAATGGTATATAAAGGGAATATATTCACGATTAAAGTGAATAATGGCTTAAACCAAGTATTTTGCAAATGAAATATCTATAAAGGTAATTTAGATTTGAAATATGATTTCAAATTGTAATTTGACTGAAAAAGGGGAAATGGATGAATGTTTGATAGGGAAATGACTAGTTTTACTCCAAAAGGGGGAATATAAAGTGGAATGGTTTTGTAAAGTGGAATGGTTATGTAACAACCCGTATTTTGAATAACATGTTATAACATTAATCAAGGTAGAATTAAATGTTAAAAATCTGAATCAAGGGAAACGAGCTATGCCATTGCGTTCGTCTCGGAAAAATACGCGAAATAGAGTCCGAGTTTTCGAGAATCGGAGTCCGTATGACCCAGTTATGGCCCGTCAAAGTTTTCAGAAAATTTCAAGTTCAAAAACAGTTCGAATTTCAAATCTGGAGCCAAACAGACTGGGCGGGAAAGTTTCCCGCCCAGCCCCCAAGTCGACTGGGGAGTCGACTTGGGAGTCGACACGCTCCAGGTGGTGTCGACTACCCAGTCGACACCCCTATCGACCTGGGCGGTCGGGCCAGTTTGGCCTGGTGCACCTGCTGTCCCCTTTGAGTCATGTTTTGAGGCCTGTGACAAGATTTGATGGCTCAGATCTAAACTAGGGTTAATCCTATGGCCTAAACTAACCTAAACTTCTATAAAAATACCCTAAGACCTAGCCTAAACCCACACAAATCAATCCTACAACTAAGTGCTGCCAAAATGCTCCCTAATCATGGCCTCCATCTTCATCTTGAGAGCTTTTAAGGCAAAAAGGAGCCATCTTTCTTCATCAAATCAAAGGAGCTACTTATTCTCAAGGCTATTTGTGTTGCTACATCATTCCTAGAGCTTCTACAACATCTCTATCTTGTTCTATTTGGTTCTAGTTCTCATAGCCACGCTTTGTAAGCCCTACTCTACTCTTAGATCTAAACTATGAACTTAATATGACATGTAGCAAGTTGAAATGAGACTTTTGTGTTATGCTTGCCTTGGATTTCATGCATAGATTCATTCATGACCCTTTTGATCTATGTTTGTGGACCTAATGTTTACCTATCATGAATCTAGTACCATTTATGTTGACTTTTGGGTGGAAAGCTATGAGCTTTATGTGGTGATTGTGCATAAATGCAACATAGAAACCCTCATGACCTTGATGTTAACTTGCCATGATGCGACCTATTTGCTAAGTTTAATGCCATACATGTGTAGATTGGAATTGGACCTAAGTGCAATATTTGCCTTGAACCTATCATTGTATGCATAGATCTATTCATGTCTCTCTTGATCTATGATTGTGGATCTATCATGAACCTAGTACCGTCCATGTTGACTTTAGGGAAAAATGCTATGAAATGGATTATGGCTTATGCATGTTAACAAACCTTAATATCTCATGTCCCTTAACATGCATATGATAACGTTGAACCTATTTGCTATGCACAAGTTAGGATTGTCACCCTTTATACTATTGTCATGTTTGAGGCCAAATCACCTTTATGCTATCATACATGTTTTGAGGCCAATATGCTATAAGCAAGTTATGATGAGCACCTTTGCCTCAAATATCACCATGTTTAACTTGTGATAGACTTAGCCATCTTATGCCTACCTTGTCATATTCTTATGTTCCCCCTTTTGATCTATTTGTGTTGATGCGAGCTTACGTGCGATGGGGTTACGTTATGGGTAAACTTAAATGACATGAAACATGACTTGAAAATATGACATGTGATTATGCTTGAAAACATGAACGTGGACATGACATGTAGAAAACATGAAATTGGCCAACTCGAGGTTGGGTTGAGTTTGTAGCATAAATCTACCCGGAACCGACCGGCTTAACTAGTGGCTACAAACAATAGGACCCAATGTGAGTAGTTGGTCATATCGCACTTAAAACCCGAGGTTAGACTAGGTTGTGGTGTAAAGCTACCCGGACCCGCCCGGCTTAACTAGTAACCACAACAAGGTCTAATGTGAGAGGTTGGGGTGCATTAAGTTAATTAATGCCACATGATAGGGTTAAGTCATGGACTACTTGAATCCTTAACCAATTAAACACGATGGATTGGTAGGGTTAAGTCATGGACTACTTGAATACTTAACCAATTAAACACGATGGATTGGTAGGGTTAAGTCATAAACCACTTGAATATACTTGACCAGTTGAACACGATGTATTGGTAGGGTTAAGTCATGGACTACTTGAATACTTAACCAATTAAACACGATGGATTGGTAGGGTTAAGTTATAGACCACTTGAATATACTTGACCAGTTGAACACGATGTATTGATAGGGTTAAGTCATGAACTGCTTGGATACACTTGACCAACTCAATACATGGTTAGGACAGGGTTAACCACACTTAACCCGTTTGAAAATCCTAGTTACATGGTCCTTTTCAGCAGTAACCTATAGTATCATGGATACCCTAGGACTAGGCTAGGGTGGGGCACGATTACTGGGCTGTTTGTAAGAGACCAAAAGAGACGGCTGAATGGTGCACCAGTTAAGTTCAGGCGGACCATGGTCGTGCACATTAAGTCCGGAGTTGAACATGGGCACCGGTAGGTTTAGACTGTGCGTGCTTGTTTTGTGTCTGTGGTTTACACCCTAGGACTGGATACACCCTAGGGTGGACCTTGCACAGTTAACTACATTCCATGATTAAGCCGTATGACCCCGATACACGACGAGTTAGGCTTATAGGGAGCCGATCGACTAGATCGTATAGTTGGACCTTGACTGGGGTCATCTCATGATATTGGGCCTATTGGGCCAAGGGATCATTTCTTGTTTATACTTGACATGGGTTAGAATACTAGTACACTTGGTGCAACTTAACCTTGTATATGCGATGCCACACTTGATCTATCTTGTTAACTATTTACCATGCCAGTTTAGTTACCATCCTTATGTTTCATCTCAGTTTCTCATGTCCAGTTAATTTTACTAGTTTTTATACTAATAGTAGGTAGGACTTACCAGTCTTTATGACTGGCCTGTTTTCCTTTCGCCTCTTTTCTTCTGTTTCCCCTCCCCCCTTAGGTTCTCAGGGTGGGAACACTAGCACATAGCTTGGATCTTTGGCTTGCTTTTCTGACAGCTCATGTACGGTTTGGACTTGAGCTTTGCTATGTCTACACCACTGTTATCTTTGGGGAATAATTTACTTATGTATTTTTCAGTTTATGTTTTCTAGACTTGTAGTAGCTGGAAAAATGATGACTAAGTACTTTGATGTAAATTGACTATGGTTTTGAAATAGTAATTTTATCCGCTGCTTTATTTACTCTGTTTTACTCATATGTTTTGTCTTGTGATATCTTCATGCATGTTTACCCCGTTTAACTCCCCTCCAAAGCTGGTGCACTTGCAAGAGTGACCCTGGCGGAGGTGGGGTGTTACATTTGGTATCAGAGCATAAAGTTTTACTAGACTGGACAAAAGTTTTAAAAACCCTTTTGAAAAACTATTTTCAAAACTGATTATAAAGGAGTATTTTTCCAAGAAAAGTATAGTTTATTTTAAAAGGCTATTCCCCAAAAGCCATTAGCACTATCCTTTGTTTCCTCGTTCTGAATCTATCTTTTTCTTCTTTTCAGTATGGCCGATAATTTTGCCATTCTGGAGGGCGTATCAGTACCTATTTGGTTTAGAAGGTACATGGGGGCAAGGGCGAATGAAGCCGGCCCCGCGGATATTCCTCCTCCTCCCCCCGTGGCTAACATTCCTCCTCCTCCCGCAGCTGTGGTTCCTCCTCCTCCTCCTCAGCATCCGCAAGCAGATTTCGCGAAGATTTGCAAGGACTTTAAGGCGATGGGTGGCAAGAATTTTATTGGGACGGAGACTTTTGTTGAGGCAAGAAACTGGTTAAAGGAAACTGAAGACCTCTTTGCTATCTTTGATATAGAAGACCATAGGAAAGTTCTGTTAGCGGTATGGCTGTTGAAAGGGGAAGCTGCATATTGGTGGGTAGTCACCACCACTACTAGGCCAATTCAGACTTGGGATGACTTTAGGAGAAGGTTTGGACTGAGGTTTCTATCATCGACAGAAGAGAACCTTTAGATGGAGAGGTTCCTATCACTAAAGCAAGGGGACATGACCGTTAGGGAATACGTGGATAAGTTTAATCAGCTTGCTCGGTTCGGTTTAGACTTGGTTAACACAGCTCAGAAGAAGGCCCTACACTTTGCTCTAGGATTGAATGAGCCATTGCACGGTTTGTCCATGTCTCATATACCCATGGGGGCGACCTTCGAGAGTCTGGTAAGTATGGCCCTGCTTCAAGAGGAAGATAAGAGTGGCAAGAAGGAGGTCAAGGCTAATGCCGAGAAAGGAGGAAAGAACAACAACAACAAGGCAAAGAAGACAAGGAAGTGCAACTTCTGTGGGATCGTTGGACACATAGCCAAAGATTGTAGGAAGAAGAAGAGGAAGTTGGGAGAATGCTTTCATTGCGGAAAGTCTGGACACTTCACTAAGGATTGCCCAAGGAAGCAAGGACAAGGGCAAAGGCAAACTCAGTGAGCAGGACCCTCTGGAGGGCAGTTGCAGGCTCTCCTCGCTCTTCCAGCTTTTGATCGAGGTAGTGTTTCTATAGAAAGTCATGTTTACATTTCCGATTTCCCTGTTCGTACCTTATTTGATTCTGGCGCATCGCATAGTTTTATTTCTGATCTTGTTGAAAGTTTGCACCTAAGTACTAGTCTAGTTGAGGATCCCGTTAGAGTTGCAAATCCAATTTGGGGGTTCTGCCCATTTATCTATGATTTGTGTGGATTTGAAGATTTCTATTTTGACCGTAGAATTCATGTGTAATGCTTATGTTCTCGGGTTTATGGGATACGGGTTGATTTTGGGCATGGATTGGTTGTCCAGTTATGGAGCCATTCTTGATTGTGAGCATAGGGTAGTGAGGCTCATGACTCGCCTCGGTAATACCCTAGAAATTTCTTGTAACCCTATGGATCCCGTCATGTTATGTTATCTTGAATCTCTTGACTCGTCCATCGACGATCTGCAATATGTGAGAGTGGTCCGAGAATATCCTGATGTCTTTGAAGAGGTTAAGGGGTTACCCCCTAAACGCGAGATAGATTTCCGCATTTATCTTGTTGATAATGTCAAGCCAGTTTCATTGCCCGTTAGGCACAAGGCCCGGCGAGAAAGAAAGGAGCTTAGTAAGCAAGTCAAGGAGTTGCTTGAGAAGAATTTTATTAGGCGAAGCATTTCTGAATGGGGTGCTCCTGTGGTGTTCGCTGCTAAGGCGGATGGTTCGCTTCATCTATGTGTTGATTATCGTGAGTTAAACAAGCTGACAAAGAAGAATAGGCACCCGTTACCGAGGATCGATGATCTTTTTGACCAACTTGTTGGTGCTTCTGTTTTCTCTCAACTCGATCTAGCCACCGAATTCCATCAGCTTAGAGTGGTTGAGGATAGTATTAACAAGACTGCGTTTAGGACTCCAGACGGATTCTTTGAATGGCTCGTCATGCCATTCGGTTTGACTAATGCACCCGCCTACTTCGTGGATTTGATAAGTAGGGTGTTCAGGGAGTTCCTTAACAAGTTTGTGGTTTTTTTCGTGGATGATATTCTGATCTTCTCAAAGGATGAGGAAGAACATGTTAGACATCTCAAGGAAGTGATGGATACGCTTAGAGCTCATCGGTTGAAAGCCAAGTTCTCCAAATGCCATTTTTGGAGAAAGGAAGTTCGGTTTCTTGGACATATAGTTTTTAAGCAAGGCATAGCTGTGGATCCCGCGAAAGTGGTTGCAGTTCAAGACTGGAAAACTCCTAAGAATGCAACTGAAGTAAGAAGCTTTCTCGGTCTGGCAGGCTTTTATAAGAAGTTCATTAAGGACTTCGCAAAAATATCAACCCCTCTTACTAAGTTAACAAAGAAGAATTTAGTCTTTGCATGGGACTTAGAGTGTGAGCTTGCTTTTCAAAAGGCTTGAGAGAACCCTTATCACAGCTCCAGTTCTAGCATAACCCGATGGGGGTAAGATGTTTATCGTGTACACCAATGCATGTGGCACGGGATTAGGTGTTGTCTTGATGCAAGAAGGAAGAGTGATATGTTATGGGGGGGGGGGGGGTAGGCAACTTAAAGTTCATGAGAAGAACTATCCCACGCATGATTTGAAGTTGGAGATATAGTCTTTGTGAAAGTTTCTCCCTTGCGTAGTGTGGTTCGTTTTGGAGCAGTTGGGAAGCTAGCACCAAGGTTCGTAGGACCCTTCCCTATCATAGAGAGGATTGGGAAGATGGCTTATAAGGTATAATTGCCCGAGAAGCTGGCCGGAGTACACAATGTTTTTCATGACTCGCATCTCCGAAAGTGCCCACATGAGTCAGCCGAGGTAATTGAGCCTAGCATTCTTGAAGACATGGAGGTAGAGAAAGAGGCAACCCTAAGGCGAGCTCCGATCTGTGTCTTGGGAACGGAGATCAAGAAGCATAGGAATCGAGAAGTCAAGTTAGTCAAGGTTCAGTGGAGTGAAGCCGAAGAGGACGCAACTTGGGAAACCGGGGAGAAGATGCACGTGCTTCACCCATTTCTTTTTGAGGGTACATTCTCAATCTCTTTTCCTATAAGTCAGCATATCTTTCTTTTGCTATCCATGTTTATCTTGTTATTTCGTTAACCTCGTCATGAGAACCTTAGGTAGAAACCCTTTGGATGAAACATGTATTTGAAACATGTTATGCTTGATGTTTGCAAGAGGTTGCAAGTGTTTGCAAGTGGATACTCGTGGATGCATGATACACATTAGGCACTAAGATCGGCTCACACGCTTTCATATTGCATATGCATGAGTGCTTATACTTATTCATGGCTGAAACATGTTATGCTATCACGTGGATGATGCATATGGATGAATGTTATGTGCACTCATGTAGAGATTATGAATTATGTTAGGAAGTTGCATACATATGGACTCATTTCACTAACATACTTTGCATTAAGGAAGTTTACTGAATCAGTAACCGCCTGATTTTCGCATTAGATAAGTACATATACACACACCTTTCGCATATGATCATACAACATTTAGAATCTTTTAAGGACAATGACTGCTCGTGGATGATGTTTTGAGTAGATGGATGATGGATGGTAGGATACGTTCTACCTAACTTGAAGATTTCGGGGACGAAATCCTTTAAGGTGGGGAGAATGTAACAACCAGTATTTTGAATAACATGTTATAACATTAATCAAGGCAGAATTAAATGTTAAAAATTTGAATCAAGGGAAACGGGCTGTGCCATTGCGTTCGTCTCGGAAAAATACGCGAAATAGAGTCCGAGTTTTCGAGAATCGGAGTCCGTATGACCTAGTTATGGCCCGTAGAAGTTTTCAGAAAATTTCAAGTTCAAAAACAGTTCAAATTTCAAATCTGGAGCCAAACAGACTGGGCGGGAAAGTTTCTCGCCCAGCCCCCAAGTCGACTGGGGAGTCGACTTGGGAGTCGACACGCCCCAGGTGGTGTCGACTGCCCAGTCGACACCCCTGTCGACCTGGGTGGTCGGGCCAGTTTGGCCTGGTGCACCTGCTGTCCCCTTTGATTCATGTTTTGAGGCCTGTGACGAGATTTGATGCCTCAGATCTAAACTAGGGTTAATCCTATGGCCTAAACTAACCTAAACTTCTATAAAAAGACCCTAAGACCTAGCCTAAACCCACACAAATCAATCCTACAACTAAGTGCTGCCAAAATGCTCCCTAATCATGGCCTCCATCTTCATCTTGAGAGCTTCTAAGGCAAAAAGGAGCCATCTTTCTTCATCAAATCAAAGGAGCTACTTATTCTCAAGGCTATTTGTGTTGCTACATCATTCCTAGAGCTTCTACAACATCTCTATCTTGTTCTATTTGGTTCTAGTTCTCATAGCCACGCTTTGTAAGCCCTACTCTACTCTTAGATCTAAACTATGAACTTAATATGACATGTAGCAAGTTGAAATGAGACTTTTGTGTTATGCTTGCCTTGGATTTCATGCATAGATTCATTCATGACCCTTTTGATCTATGTTTGTGGACCTAATGTTTACCTATCATGAATCTAGTACCATTTATGTTGACTTTTGGGTGGAAAGCTATGAGCTTTATGTGGTGATTGTGCATAAATGCAACATAGAAACCCTCATGACCTTGATGTTAACTTGCCATGATGCGACCTATTTGCTAAGTTTAATGCCATACATGTGTAGATTGGAATTGGACCTAAGTGCAATATTTGCCTTGAACCTATCATTGTATGCATAGATCTATTCATGTCTCTCTTGATCTATGATTGTGGATCTATCATGAACCTAGTACCGTCCATGTTGACTTTAGGGAAAAATGCTATGAAATGGATTATGGCTTATGCATGTTAACAAACCTTAATATCTCATGTCCCTTAACATGCATATGATAACGTTGAACCTATTTGCTATGCACAAGTTAGGATTGTCACCCTTTATACTATTGTCATGTTTGAGGCCAAATCACCTTTATGCTATCATACATGTTTTGAGGCCAATATGCTATAAGCAAGTTATGATGAGCACCTTTGCCTCAAATATCACCATGTTTAACTTGTGATAGACTTAGCCATCTTATGCCTACCTTGTCATATTCTTATGTTCCCCCTTTTGATCTATTTGTGTTGATGCGAGCTTACGTGCGATGGGGTTACGTTATGGGTAAACTTAAATGACATGAAACATGACTTGAAAATATGACATGTGATTATGCTTGAAAACATGAACGTGGACATGACATGTAGAAAACATGAAATTGGCCAACTCGAGGTTGGGTTGAGTTTGTAGCATAAATCTACCCGGAACCGACCGGCTTAACTAGTGGCTACAAACAATAGGACCCAATGTGAGTAGTTGGTCATATCGCACTTAAAACCCGAGGTTAGACTAGGTTGTGGTGTAAAGCTACCCGGACCCGCCCGGCTTAACTAGTAACCACAACAAGGTCTAATGTGAGAGGTTGGGGTGCATTAAGTTAATTAATGCCACATGATAGGGTTAATTCATGGACTACTTGAATACTTAACCAATTAAACACGATGGATTGGTAGGGTTAAGTCATGGACTACTTGAATACTTAACCAATTAAACACGATGGATTGGTAGGGTTAAGTCATAGACCACTTGAATATACTTGACCAGTTGAACACGATGTATTGGTAGGGTTAAATCATGGACTACTTGAATACTTAACCAATTAAACACGATGGATTGGTAGGGTTAAGTTATAGACCACTTGAATATACTTGACCAGTTGAACACGATGTATTGATAGGGTTAAGTCATGAACTACTTGGATACACTTGACCAACTCAATACATGGTTAGGATAGGGTTAACCACACTTAACCCGTTTGAAAATCCTAGTTACGTGGTCCTTTTCAGCAGTAACCTATAGTATCATGGATACCCTAGGACTAGGCTAGGGTGGGGCACGATTACTGGGCTGATTGTAAGAGACCAAAAGAGACGGCTGAATGGTGCACCAGTTAAGTTCAGGCGGACCATGGTCGTGCACATTAAGTCCGGAGTTGAACATGGGCACCGGTAGGTTTAGACTGTGCGTGCTTGTTTTGTGTCTGTGGTTTACACCCTAGGACTGGATACACCCTAGGGTGGACCTTGCACAGTTAACTACATTCCATGATTAAGCCGTATGACCCCGATACACGACGAGTTAGGCTTATAGGGAGCCGATCGACTAGATCGTATAGTTGGACCTTGACTGGGGTCATCTCATGATATTGGGCCTATTGGGCCAAGGGATCATTTCTTGTTTATACTTGACATGGGTTAGAATACTAGTACACTTGGTGCAACTTAACCTTGTATATGCGATGCCACACTTGATCTATCTTGTTAACTATTTACCATGCCAGTTTAGTTACCATCCTTATGTTTCATCTCAGTTTCTCATGTCCAGTTAATTTTACTAGTTTTTATACTAATAGTAGGTAGGACTTACCAGTCTTTATGACTGGCCTGTTTTCCTTTCGCCTCTTTTCTTCTGTTTCCCCTCCCCCCCCCCTCCCCCAGGTTCTCAGGGTGGGAACACTAGCACCTAGCTTGGATCTTTGGCTTGCTTTTCTGACAGCTCATGTACGGTTTGGACTTGAGCTTTGCTATGGCTACACCACTGTTATCTTTGGGGAATAATTTACTTATGTATTTTTCAGTTTATGTTTTCTAGACTTGTAGTAGCTGGAAAAATGATGACTAAGTACTTTGATGTAACTTGACTATGGTTTTGAAATAGTAATTTTATCCGCTGCTTTATTTACTCTGTTTTACTCATATGTTCTGTCTTGTGATATCTTCATGCATGTTTACCCCGTTTAACGCCCCTCCAAAGCTGGTGCACTTGCAAGAGTGACCCTGGCGGAGGTGGGGTGTTACAGGTTATAAGGGGATTTGGTAAGGTTTTGGAAAGCATGAATTCAAAAGTGAATTTAGAATTTGAATGAACTTGAAATGGTAGATAAATTCCGAAGTTCGGAATATAAGTCAAATATAGATTATTCGAGAGTGAGTATTCATTGGAATTCGATTTTATCGAATTTAGGGAAGTAGTTATTCTACTTTCCATTTGAATCAAATTTAAATAATTTAATTATTTATTAATTTACTTATTTATTTATTTATTTATTTATTGAAATAAATAATTACAAGTTGCATTTTTATAAACCAAATACTGAAACAACGATTTTAACGCTGCCGTGATAATAAATGACTTGAAAAATTTAAACAGCGATCTTTAACGCTGCCGTTATAATAACTATTTTGTAAATCTTAACAGCGATCTTAACGCTATTGCTATAATAAATGTTCTATAATTTTTGATAGCGATTGTAACGCTATTGTTAAAAGCAATGGTTTATAAATCAAATATTTGGAAACAGCGATTATAACGCTACCGTTATAATCAATATTTTTCTATAAAGGAAGTGTGTTCTTAGATTGGATATGAAAGTCGCGTAAGCGATGTTTTGGTTTAAAGTTGTGAGCTTTGACTGTTTCAAAGTTGAGAATGTTGTTCAGTTAAGGTCTGAGAGGTAATTATACCCCAACTCGATTGACTTTATAATCGATGGAGAAATGGTTAAATTTCGATGGTGAAACTTGGTTAAGCAATAGAGTTAGCTAATAAATGATTAGTGGGTTGGGTTATAATAACGATGTTTTATAACATCGCGTTTATTTGAAATGTGTTCCCAAATGAGAGATATTTTCTACACATAGAAAATGAAATGAATTGTCAACGAGGAATTAAGAGATAGGAATTGGGAATAATAATTTAATGAGAAATTAATAATAAGGGGGCCTAGTGTTGTTTTGATGCTTGATCGGTAGAATTCCCTATTGGAAATAGGATCGTTGATTGTATGGGTGTTTCTTTGATAGTTAAATCACCGACTATCAAAATTTTATTTTATTTTTACCTTCGTTATCAGTACAGAGAGACCGGGATCAGATTTAACATCTGAAAACCACTTTGTATTGGTATAAGCGTTATGAATCAACTTATGAACAAAGTTGAAGATGGAGTAAAGTGCAAAGGCTGTTCTGTTAATCCTAGGTAGAAATTGCCCAAGATGGATTTAAAGAACAGTGCCTTCGGTTTGTCCAGACCTAGGACAACTTGTATGGACGAGTGTCTGACACAGTATTTCCAAAGGGATTACGTACGTTGATTCCTTCAAATGTACGAAGTTGATGGCATAGAAGGGAAACTTCTTTAGCCTAACAATCTGAGTATTTTTGTGGGAATCAATTAGTGATTTCTGATGGATATGACGATGTGGCATTCAAAGTGAATGGTGGCCAGATGTTCTGGATGATGATTCAAACCTCAAGCCTCACAACCCGGAATTGACAAAAATCGGGCAGGCAGCATGGCTATGTGGGTCGCTCCCATTAGGATGTATAATCACCTATCTAGAGAAATTCCATTTGTTCTTTAATCTATCGATGTTGTTCCTTTCGGGAAACGGTTGCTGATCCCAACCTTTGGTGATATACATTCGATACACTCAAGTGAAATGAGTGGTCGGTCATGTGTGGGCCGGGTTGCAAGATGTTCTTGTTGAACCCAGTGTATTCGTCTCTAGAGATACACTATCGGAAGGTGGTCCCATACCTTGTCATATTGGAAATCCAATCTCCAATAAGCACCCTGCGGTTTTTGATTTAATATTATATATGAGCGTGAGATGCAAGTGTTCCGCTAGATTCTATTTATTTGCTTTAGACACTATTATAATATCACCAAATTTTGATAGCAAAATGTTTTGGGTTATCGTAAGGTAAAAACCATCTGTGTTTATGTGTGGATCGGTCTTATGATTATCTTTTCTTTCGAAAGGATTTTTAAAAGTTAAACAAATGGTTGGAGTTTACTCACACCAGTCCCATGACTGACCCAGAGTTTATTTTGTTTGTTTTCCCTAAACTCTTGGGTGCCCAAATTTGTACGGGCAGTCAAGTAGTCGGTATTTTCCAGATTCACTTGAAGGAGCTCGAAGCAGGAGGCTTCATCAGTTAGCTATAAACTATCATATTTTCCGCTGTGTACTATGTTGTATCTGGAAACAGGTGTTATAACTGTTCCAGAGATATCTGTTATGCTCTGATGACGGTATGTATATATATATACTTACTGATTTGTATTTCAAAGTTATGTTATCTAATATATTTTATTCGTTCCGCTGTGAGTTTGTGTTCTTCGTTTTCTTCTATTCTAATATTTCTTTCTTTCTACTTCTCATCTTTTAACTTCTTTCTAATAATGATACGTGTTTCTGTGCAATTTGGGTTGGACATGTGGTGTTATTAGTCGACTCAAAGTGCACGGAAATCCAGGTCGTTTCACCTTTATTTACATTTTCTATGTAAATGAAAAGAACAAAATTACGATGATACATTTTCTATGTAAATAGGATATGCAAAATGAAAGGATACATTCAATTACATTTATTTACATTTAGGTAAATAAATATGAAAAAGAAAAAGATTACATTATTTACATTTAGGTAAATAAACATGAAAGAAAAAGATTACATTTATTTACATTTAGGTAAATAAACATGAAAAAGAAAAAGAAAACATTTACTTACAATTTAGTGTAAATAAAGCATGAGATAAAGAGAAGAATATTTTATTTACATATAGGTAAATAAAACGTGATATAAGAAAAGAGACATTTTTATTTACTATTTAGTGTAAATGAAAATAGGACATAGAAAAAGAATTATACTTTTTGCATTTTTAGATGCAAATAAAACATAGGAAGGAATTACACTTTTTATTTGCAAATTTGTTGCAAATATGTAAAGCACTTTTTTATTCACTTTCTAGATATGAATGAAAAATATAAAAATAAAAAGAACAATTTTATTCACATTTTAGATGTGAATAAGAATATGAAAAGTAATAGTACATTTTTATTTGCATTCCATATGTAAATAAAAACACCGTTTTATAAAGTGAATTTTTATTTGCAAACTAGTTGCAACTAAAAACATGAATTTATAAAGCACATTTTTATTTGTAATTTAGTTACGAATAAAAATATGACATTTAAAGATATATTTTTATTCACATCTTAGATGTGAATAAAAACATAAATTAAAAAGGAGTATTTTATTCACATATTAGATGTGAATAAAAACAAGAGTTTAAAAAAGTACATTTTAGTTTACAATTTAGTTGTAAATAAAAAACATGATTATAGAAGTTGACATTTATATTTATATTTTAGAGATAAATAAAATCTTGCATTAAAAAGGATATTCTCATTTGCATTTTAGATGTAAATAAGAATAAGAATTTGAAAAGTACATTTTCATTTAAATTGTATATGTGAATAAAAATATATAAAAAAAGTACATTTTTATTTACATTTAGACGTAAATAAAAACATAGGAAGAAAAAGCACATTTTATTTACATTTTAGACGTAAGTAAAAAACATAGAAATAAAAGTGACATTCTAATTTACGTTTTAGATGTAATCACAAAGATAGAATTTATTGTTATATTTTTATTGTCAGAACAGAGACTATAAAAATATTAGATTAAAAGGTTATATTTTTATTTACCTTTTAATGCAAATGGAAAGAATAAATGTAAAGTGATATCTTTATTTACACTCTAAGTGTAAACAAAAGAAGAATAAATGTAAAGCAACATTTTTATTGATACTTTATTCAATAAAAAGATTGGAATTAAAAGAAGTATTTTTATTGTCGTTCTAGGGACAATAAAAAGAGTAGAATAAAAAGGGTAGAAATAAAAGTGGTATTTTTATCGACATTTTAGATGCGATAAAAGAAGAAATAAAGGTGGCATTTTTATCGTCATTTTAGATGCGATAGAAAGTATTGATCTTAGTAATTGAAATCGCCAAACGATTTATATTTATATAATTATATATAAACATAAATTAAAATCAAACGAACCGAGCGTGGTAGTTCGCGTCTTGGAATCGTGTCTTTAATTGATTATACCGAAATATCCGACCGTCGGATTTTCCCAAAACTGAAACTGTTAGGTTCGCCTTGGGAAGACCTTTCCAACGATATGAATTATGTTAAAATCCAACAGTTAGATTTAGAGAAACGTGTAAAACAAATTTGAGTAAAAACAGTGCCAGGGTCGGCCATTGACCCGAAGCATCGTAAAATTAAATTTAGCTATTTTTATATAAATAAAAATAGCGACAGATCGTTATTAAATACTAATAACGATATGAAATGATTTTAATACATACATACATACATACATATATATATATATATATATATATATATATATGCGAGGATCATTTGAAAAGTCCGAGTTCAATCTCATTTCAAATGATTATACGTCGACCTAAGTCGAAGAGTTGAAGACGGTGATTGAAGACCGGTAATCTTCGACATCGAATTGATGACGACTACTGATGCCCTCAATTGATTTGCTACCTTGAAAAGGGTTTCGGTGGTAGTTGTCCAAACGTACTTGGAGATCTACCGGATATAGTTTCGTTTAGACCCAGAATAGGCTTATAAATGGAATGTGTGTCCGACATTGTACTCCTTTATATTGTATTTATTGATTTTCTGCCGAATGTATGAATGATTGATGGCGGAGAATTTATTCTCTTGCTTAACACCCTTTTGTATATTTTGGCAAAGGATTAATAGTATTATATGAATTGACAGTGTGGCATACCAAGATGCAATGATCAAGGTTTCTTGTTGAAAAGCAGAACCTTGTCGTGACGATCAAAGCACAGCTTGAATAAGCATAGCTTGTGTATTGCGTAGCTTCGTGAGCCTCACACCCCGGTTGGAGTCTAAAACAGGAGAAGGGAACGCAGGGAGAGCAACATGTTTCTTTCTAGCTAGAAGTGGTGTTTGGGTTTTACATGACCCAGCATTTTACTTATGTGGATGATGAAATGAGGTGCCTCGGATGTTAGCTCCTATAGGACTGGGAAACGTGTGTTCAGGAATAACTAATCCGCAAAATCGTATGTGCGGACCGACCTTGCATCTTTCCAAGGGTTCACTGCGGGGGATCTTGAGACATTAGCTAGAGTGTCTCGAATCGGTAAGGAGCTCCTCCCTAGCCTTGACTCATGATGGAAGCCCAATTTCCAATATGAGTTCATGCAGTTTTGATTTTAGAACTAGTATGGCGACATAGTAGGATGGGGTACTATGCCGTCTAAGATTGATACATTATGATTGAAATGTTTTTATTAAAAACCTATACACCCAAAATATCAAATCCGTTTCTATCGTATCAAGCATCTTTTGACCATTATAAGGTAAAACCCTATCCTCCGGTTTGCGTTGCATTGTGTGATGGGACTTGGGTCTTATAATTGTTTCATTTTTCTAAAAAGCATTGCGTTGTTTAACGATTCTTTTTATTTTTATGCACTGGAAATCCAATGGAGTAAACCTGTTCAACGTTAGCGGCGTGGTCCTGAGATTAGCCTTATTATTAGGTTTGTTAAGTAAGATTTCTCATACCAGTTTAATGACTGACCTGTAGTTTGTTTCACTTGCAAACTCGGGTGACCTCTTTTCTACACGGGCAGTCAAGTAGCTTATTTTGCAAATATTTTGAGCAGGATTCTGGATCGAAGCTTAAATCTGTGTCCAGAGCATAGTTGCCTTCCGCTGTATCTATTTTATTTTTTCCGCTGTAATGTATTAAAATATTGTAATTTATCTTTCACTGTAATTTTATTCGATGTACTCTGATATTCTGTACTCTGATGTAACATTATTATGATGTTTATAAAAGTCTGATGTTGTTGTTCTGGTGTTGTTGTAATCCCAAAGTTAACGTATTCGGGTTTTGAACGGTCTTGGTCGATTTTGCGGTCGATCGGGTCGGGCGAAACCCAGGTCGTTACAATAAATGTATGCATTACTTACCCATCACTCCAAGGCTTCAAAGATTATATGCATGTAACAACCCGTTATTTCCAACGATTTATATTCCGATTTAAATTGAAATTTTTGTTTTGAAAATATTCTATAATTTTCCATAACGGGAATTTGAAATTTAAATTACGTACAGTGAGATGTAGAAGCTGTGAAAATTTCATTGAAAAATTTGAATATTTTTCGATCGCGCAATTTTTAGTGCAAAGCTGTGCATAACAGTTCAAATTTTATCGATTTTAAAATCTTTTCGAAACCAGTTCGGACAAACATGAAAAATATTCTATCCGTTGTCAGTAATCCAACGGCGAAATTCATTTTGCAAAAATTGAACGTTTTGACATCCGTTTTACATTCGCATGTTTACGTTAAAGGGGTCCGTAATGCATTTTTGAACGGAGCATCCTGACACTGCAAATTATATACCGTTGTGTCTGCCTCGACGCGCTGGTTTCCGCAATGTATTCATTTGTCAGTTACGGTGTTCGGTTCGCGCTGAAATTGTGAAAATGCTTGCACAATTCATTTTTGAAACAGAGCCATCTGAGTTCGATGTGTCTATTTTCCGATCGTGCATATTTTTCTAGTCTTTTTTGGTCTGTAAAACCCGGTTTTTATTTTAATAAACCTCTCATTTAAATTTTTGTTTTCAAATGCTTAGTATGTGGACATATTTAGGTCTATATTTTTCCTTACTTGCATGCAAACGTTACATTCATTTCTCCTTTGTCCCATGCATCCAACTTTCCATTTTTCCATGCCTTTCTTCACCTTTACATAAGCCTTTGCACTCCTTTAAAATTCCAATGGTTCTATAATGCAAAACGTGGAGACAATATAACATGAGAAGGCAACAGCTATTTCGTCCCCATTCCATTTTTTTCTTGCCAACATACACATATCACTTGTCCATCCATTCGCTTCTATTTTTATTTACACATCCATTGGGCATTTTGAAAAAAAAACCTTTAAAATCTTTGTACTCTTGCACAACGCATGATTTCAGGAAAATAGTGTTGTTCCTTTGCATTCCTATTTTAGTTGTTGCACGTTCTTACCCTATCACGATCCCTCTCATCGCTAATATTTTTTTAAAAACTGAAAGCAGTTGGTGGAAATGTTCAAAAGCGCGTGAGGATTTGTAGCTATCGATTCTTTCTTTATTTATACGGTCACTCATCTTCCTTCTCTTTTACTTTTTCTGCCATTCTATTTTTCTAAGCTTCAAATACAAAAAAATATATAAAAGCTGCTCCCTTTCCAAACGCCAGATCCGAAGTTCGGCCTCCCCTTTTGCCTGCCTGCGCCATCTCCAACCGAGCCTCCCTCTCTGAACCCTACTGTCTCACCGGCTCCTCCCGAACAGCCCGTCCTTGCATCTCCACGCCAACTGAAACGGTGCCAATACCCCTCCTTCCTCCTGCCAAACCTCATGTCACCACCCTCTGCGCGAATCTCCTCTCCGTAGACTTCGACCAACAACCCACTCGAACAAGTACACCGTATCTTCATTTTGGTGAGAATGTAGTTGGCATAAGTGTGTGTTGAGAGCTGTTTGCGTGCATGAGAGAGTTCAAATATGTGTGACTAGGCGTGAGTTCCTTTTGTGCGAGTTTTAGATTTATTTGTTTTTTTTTTTGAAAATTATATGTATATATATTATATTTTTGTGAGTGTTGTCATTGCTTTGAGCGTTGCATGTCTATGCGTTGGGAGTGTTTGCAGTTTGCATGAGTTTAATTATATATATATATGTATGTATGTATGTATGTATGGGTTATGTGTAGTGGGATGAGTGCATGTGTGTGTTTGTGCTTGTCGGTGCGTGTGCGTAGTTTGTGTTGAGCGTGTATACTGTGTGCGTAGTTTTGTGTGAGTGTTTTTATCTTATTAGTTTTGGAAGAATTTTATTTGTAAATGTATATTTTATTAGTTTTGGTGCGTGTATCTATTTTATTAGTGTATGGGTTATGTTATTAGTTTTGTGTGCATATAAATTAGTGTTGCGTCATTTTTTTAATGTATATACGGTTTTGTGTGTGTATTTACAATATTTATATATACTGTTTTTTTTTTTGTGTGTGTTGTTTTATATATATATATATATATATGTTGTTATTTTACGTTGTGTACATATATAGAAATATTTATACAATATTTTATAAAAGAAATTTTGTGTTTATTTTTTTTGAATTGAATTTGGTGTTAAGTTTGAAACCCATACCCAAAACCCAATAGCCAAACCGATCCATTGAAAATTCCCTAGCCTCATCTTATGAAAATAAAAATACATTTTGAGCGGTTACCGAATTGAATCCATTCTGAGTCGTGCTTGGAAGCCGTCATTTTCATTCTGTATCAATCAGTCTGCGGTCTCCATTTCTATACCACGGAAGGTGAGTTTATCTCACACCTGACTCACATGTATTTCATGGATGTTAGATCAATAATGAACTGTTATATGAAATGTATAGGATTGCTGATAGAAATTGTTTGGTTTGATATATATGCACATTTCATATGTGACACGATATTCATATGACACATAGTTGCAATAATGATATATATGTTGTGATTATTGTTTGTAATTGTTAATACCCCAGTTTAAGAAAAATCACTAAGGGTTGAAATGATACATACCCGAACGGACATTAGAATAAGGAAAAATCGTTATGGGTTGAAATGATAGACCTGAATGATTTTTACTGAATTTGGGATCGCGGGTTGAAATGATAGACCCGTAGAAATTATATAAATTGCAGGTTGAAATGATAAATATCTGTATCACTTGACCATATAGTAGAAAACTATATATACGGACACCGGTGGTCGTATTTTCGAATTTTTTTTTTGATTTAGGAATTTGATTTTTAAAATAATAACTTAAGATTTTATATTTTATATATTTATATTTTTAATATTTTAAACTTAAATTTTTATAATTTTTGAATTATAAGTTTTAAAAGTGATTTTTATAAGTAAACATAGATTTAATGCTTATTTAAGTTTTACTTATACTTTATTTACTTTAAACTATATAATTTAATTATATAAGTATTTTAACTTTTTATATTATTATAAATAATTATTTTAAACTTATTTTCTATATTATTTTAATTTTATATATATGTTTATAATATATATTCTAATGAATTTTAGAATTTTATAAACTTATATAAATATTCAATTTTTTTTTCTTATATATATTTATAAACTTTAATAATAAACCGAAGATGGATAAGTAAGATTTGCGATTTAAATTCGAGGTTTAAGATCCGGATTTATGTAACAATACAGATTAACGAATGAACTGATATAAGATATGGTTTTGAATTTTTGACTTGAGTTACAAACTATGATATAAATTGGTGGAATTGAAATGTAAGATTTGATTTGAATTGCATTAACTGAATTTGAACTTAAGTATTTAATTTTGGAATCGACTTAAACAAATTCTTATAAGGGTAAGCTGAATTATTTGAATTTATAAATAACGATTTCGAATTATATGACTTGAATTACATAACTCGATATGTTTTGTTTAAATTGAAGTGTAAGTTTTAAATTGAATCTTATATTTCGAATTTCGAACCAAAGTGTTGGATTCAAATGAATCGACTTGAAACGATTTCTTATAAAGGAATGTTTTTGAATCATTTGAATGGTTTCAAACTTGAATTTTTGCGAATATAAGCCAAACCAAAATTTTAATCAAAGTTAGATATTTAAATTTGATTTCAAATTCGAATATGAGAATTTGTATAAATTATTTATAAAGTGATTTATAAAATAATGATCACGGTGTGAAAATGTAAACGATAGGTTGTTAAAGAGACCAGGATTGGCTATTGTCATACTCTCTGCCAATACCGAAAACCACTTTAACAACTGTGTACATGGTGGAGTTCTAGAATGAAGGGGATGATTTGGCGAACGACTCAATTTTATTTTATTTCATGTTAATTACGAGACCCTGACTACCTTAAGTCAGCTTGATGTGGCCGAAACAGGAGCTATGCACGGACCAAGTGAGGTCATACCTCTTATCGAGCACACTTCTTTTATATTATTCTATTACTGTTGAGATTCGATTTGGGCCCTTTTGATTATGGGAGTGTGTATCGAGGTGGGCGGTAGTAGCTACTATGCGTTACCACCAGTCAGGCTCTGCAAACGGTGAATCCACCCTGGCATTCCTTGCGTGCCTTGTCACATGCCCTATACGAGCCCATTACGACTTTGTTTTGTACTGTTTTATATGGAGTGCCCTCTGATCAACCTCCAGTTTACGGAGGAATTACGGTACCGTATATACTACGAGAATATATAAACGGTGTAAGGGTAATCATGGTAATCCCACTTACGCTATTTTGATATTTTTACTTTACTGATAGACACTATTGTATATAGCGTATTATACTATATAGTATTAGTTTGACGGATCCTTAGAGGATGGTGATCCCAAACATCCTTTAAGTTACTGATTGCATTTCATCGAACATTTCATTTGAATTGATTTACTTCCATGAGAATGTTAGTCCTGATCCGAGTTGTTTTGTTTGCATTATTGCTCGGGTCAAATCGATTATCACAGCTTTCAAGATCCACTCTTGGAGTTTGAAGATTATTGGGTTTGCTCATTTATACTACCTGTTCCGTTGTTCAGTCATCCAGTTATTTCTATCATTTCTATTTCTGATTGTTATCATTATTTATTGTATTATATTTCCGCTGTATTATTTATGTAAACTCTAATGTAAAATTTATTTAGTAGCTTCGTGAACTACTATTGTATTATTTATTTCCGCTGTGAGATGTTATATTGCTCTGTGATCTGTGATTCTGTGATTTATTCTATTTACCTCATAAGCTAATAACAATCTGTCGTTTTGGACGATTCGAATTGACATGTTTTGTTGATTCGGTACGGTCAAAATGGCGGGTCATTACAGTTGGTATCAGAGCTTTGGTTTTATCAAAGCTTTAGACTATGAGGTATAAGCTCATTAAAGATAAGATATTGTTACCTTAGAATGAGTGGAACTAGTTGCAGAATCCTTCTTGAGAGAGCTTATTTTGAAAGTATAAATTATTTTAAATGGTTTTATATTGTTATTAAAACAAATATTTTGGTATATAAAATTTGTTTTAGTAATTAAATGTTCTTCTGAATTTCCTTTCCATTTGAATCTATCTTCCTGTGTAGATCCTCTTTGATTAGGTCCTTTCGTCGTTCAACTTTTGACTTGAATTCTATAACTTATCCTTGTCCATAACAAGATAAGAGTTAGAAGAGGAGTAAATATCTTCAAGCGATTCCACCCTTATTAAATATTAGTTTGAAATTGGCATTTCGAAGAGTATTATAATATAAGATTTTCTTATTGTAATATTTAAATTTTGATATATATTTATGTATGATGTATATTTGAAAATAACATTTTGTTTTGGTAATACTGATATTTGAAAAGATTTGTTGTTTATATTTTTATAGACTATATAATTTATATAGGTTTTATAGATGTCGATTTTGTAAGATAATATTTTTATCTTGGTTAAAATTTATAATAATATAGTTAAAAACATATGTGTATATACATGAATTTGTAAGTTTAATTGGGTTTATAAATTTTTTTATTTGTGATATATATATATATGTTAATTTACGAAATTTATCCAGTTTTATAAGATTAAATATAGATAATTTGGATTTGAAAATATTTAGATATAGTATTGAATGTTATTGTTATGTATTTGATTTAATAATAATATTTTTATTTATTTATTATTGATTATGGTTGAATTTTTAATAAATAAATGAGTGGGGGAGAGATATAATTTTCCCTACTTAGATTTTAAATGATTTGAAATATATTATTTACAATATATGATTTGAAAATTTTGGTATATATTCCGTTTAAATATAGAAAGATGTTTTGAGTATCTACCTGACGTCAAAGTTGGCTTATCGAATATTTAGTGATTTGGGTATACGCCTGATCAACGTATATGTTAGATCCTATAAGTATTAGATAGAAATAGAGTCACACTCCAGTCGCTTGAAAATGATTCTAGTGATGACTGCAGCATCATCGATATCTATTTTTGGGTTTCGAAAGTGGGATAGATATATATCGCCAATCGAGACGTCGAGTGAATACTTAAAGCTATTTTGAATGTTTGAAAAAAATTTAGCTTTTGATTTATCTATATTTCAAATTATATATATGTATGAGAATAAATATGAAACATTTAGTTTAAAAATATTAATTACTTAGTTATTATTTCCCTGCCTCGTTCCTTTTCGGGGATGAAAATGTTTAAGTGGGGGAGATTGTAACAACCCGTTATTTCCAGCGATTTATATTCCGATTTAAATTGAAATTTTTATTTTGAAAATATTCTATAATTTTTCATAATGGGAATTTAAAATTTAAATTACGTACAGTGAGATGTAGAAGCTGTGAAAATTTCATTGAAAAATTTGAATATTTTTCGATCTCGCAATTTTCAGTGCAAAGCTGCGCATAACAGATCAAATTTTATCGATTTTAAAATCTTTTCGAAACCAGTTCGGACAAACATGAAAAATATTCTATCCATTGTCAGTAATCCAACGGCGAAATTCATTTCGCAAAAATCGAACGTTTTGACATCCGTTTTACATTCGCATGTTTACGTTAAAGGGGTCCGTAATGCCATTTTGAATGGAGCATCCTGACACTGCAAATTATATACCGTTGTGTCCGCCTCGACACGCTGATTTGCACAATGTATTCATTTGTCAGTTTCGGTGTTCGGTTCGCGCTGAAATTGTGAAAATTCTTGCACAGTTCATTTTTGAAACAGAGCCATCTGAGTTCGATGTGTCTATTTTCCGATCGTGCATATTTTTTCTAGTCTTTTTTGGTCTGTAAAACCCGGTTTTTATTTTAATAAACCTCCCATTTAAATTTTTGTTTTCAAATGCTTAGTATGTGGACACATTTAGGTCCATATTTTTCCTTACCAGCATGCAAACGTTACATTCATTTCTCCTTTGTCCCATGCGTCAAACTTTCCATTTTTCCATGCCTTTCTTCAGCTTTACATAAGCCTTTGCACTCCTTTGAAATTCCAATGGTTTTATAATGCAAAACGTGGAGACAATATAACATGAGAAGGCAACAGCTATTTCATCCCCATTCCATTTTTTTCTTGCTAACATACACATATCACTTGTCCATCCATTCACTTCTGTTTTTATTTACACATCCATTGGGCATTTTGGAAAAAAAAAACCTTTCAAATCTTTGTACTCTTGCACAACGCATGATTTCAGGAAGATAGTGTTGTTCCTCTGCATTCCTATTTTAGTTGCTGCACGTTCTTACCCTATCACGATCCCTCTCATTGCTAATATTTTTTTAAAAACCGAAAGCAGTTGGTGGAAATGTTCAAAAGCGCGTGAGGATTTGTAGCTATCGATTCTTTCTTTATTTATACGGTCACTCATTTTCCTTCTCTTTTACTTTTTCTGCCATTCTATTTTTCTAAGCTTCAAATACTAAAAAAATAAATATAAAAGCTGCTCCCTTTCCAAACGCTAGATCCGAAGTTCGTCCTCCCCTTTTGCCTTCCTGTGCCATCTCCAACCGAGCCTCCCTCTCTGAACCCTACTGTCTCACCGGCTCCTCCCAAACAGCCCGTCCTTGCATCTCCACGCCAACTGAAACGGTGCCAATACCCCTCCTTCCTCCTGCCAAACCTCATGTCACCACCCTCTGCGCGAATCTCCTCTCCGTAGACTTCGACCAACAACCCACTCGAACAAGTACACCGTGTCTTCATTTTGGTGAGAATATAGTTGGCATAAGTGTGTGTTGAGAGCTATTTGTGTGCTTGAGAGAGGTCAAATATGTGTGACTAGGCGTGAGTTCCTTTTGTGCGAGTTTTAGATTTATTTGTTTTTTTTTTTTGAAAATTATATGTATATATATTATATTTTTGTGAGTGTTGTCGTTGCTTTGAGCGTTGCATGTCTATGCGTTGGGAGTGTTTGCAGTTTGCATGAGTTTAATTATATATACATATATGTATGTATGTATGTGTTATGTGTAGTGGGATGAGTGCATGTATGTGTTTGTGTTTGTCGGTGCGTGTGCGTAGTTTGTGTTGAGCGTGTATACTGTGCGCGTAGTTTTGTGTGAGTGTTTTTATCTTATTAGTTTTGGAAGAATTTTATTTGTAAATGTATATTTTATTAGTTTTGGTGCGTGTATCTATTTTATTAGTGTATGGGTTATGTTATTAGTTTTGTGTGCATATAAATTAGTGTTGCGTCATTTTTTTAACGTATATACGATTTTGTGTGTATATTTACAATATTTATATATACTGTTTTTTTGTGTGTTGTTATATATATATATATATATATATGTTGTTATTTTACGTTGTGTACATATATAGAAATATTTATACAATATTTTATAAAAGAAATTTTGTGTTTATTTTTGTTGAATTGAATTTGGTGTTAAGTTCGAAACCCATACCCAAAAGCCAATAGCCAAACCGATCCATTGAAAATTCCCTAGCCTCATCTTATGAAAATAACAATACATTTTGAGCGTTTACCGAATTGAATCCATTTTGAGTTGTGCTTGGAAGCCGTCATTTTCATTCTGTATCAATCAGTCCGCGGTCTCCATTTCTATACCACGGAAGGTGAGTTTATCTCACACCTGACTCACATGTATTTCATGGATGTTAGATCAATAATGAACTGTTATATGAAATGTATAGGATTGCTGATAGAAATTGTTTGGTTTGATATATATGCACATTTCATATGTGACACGGTATTCATATGACACGTAGTTGCAATAATGATATATATGCTGTGATTATTGTTATGTGATTGTTGTTTGTGATTGTTAATACCCCAGTTTAGGAAAAATCGCTAAGGGTTGAAATGATACATACCCGAACAGACATTAGAATAAGGAAAAATCGTTATGGGTTGAAATGATAGACCTGAATGATTTTTACTGAATTTAGGATCGCGGGTTGAAATGATAGACCCGTAGAAATTATATAAATTGCAGGTTGAAATGATAAATATCTGTATCACTTGACCATATAGTAGAAAACTATATATACGGACACCGTTGGTCGTATTTTCGAAGTTTTTTTTTTTGATTTAGGAATTTGATTTTTAAAATAATAACTTAAGATTTTATATTTTATATATTTATATTTTAAATATTTTAAACTTAAGTTTTTATAATTTTTGAATTATATGTTTTAAAAGTGATTTTTATAAGTAAACATAGATTTAATGCTTATTTAAGTTTTACTTATACTTTATTTACTTTAAACTGTATAATTTAATTATATAAGTATTTTAACTTTTTATATTATTATAAATAATTATTTTAAACTTATTTTCTATATTATTTTAATTATATATATGTTTATAATATATATTCTAATGAATTTTAGAATTTTATAAACTTATATATATATATTCAAATTTTATTTTTTCTTATATATATTTATAAACTTTAATAATAAACCGAAGATAGATAAGTAAGATTTGCGATTTAGATTCGAGGTTTAAGATCCGGATTTATGTAACAATACAGATTTAACGAATGAACTGATATAAGATATGAATTTGAATTTTTGACTTGAGTAACAAACTATGATATAAATTGGTGGAATTGAAATGTGAGATTTGATTCGAATTGCATTAACTAAATTTGAACTTAAGTATTTAATTTTGGAATCGACTTAAACAAATTCTTATAAGGGTAAACTGAATTATTTGAATTTATAAATAACGATTTCGAATTATATGACTTGAATTACATAACTCGATATGTTTTGTTTAAATTGAAGTGTAAGTTTTAAACTGAATCTTATATTTCGAATTTCGAACCAAAGTGTTGGATTCAAATGAATCGACTTGAAACGATTTCTTATAAAGGAATGTTTTTGAATCATTTGAATGGTTTCAAACTTGAATTTTTGTGAATATAAGCCAAACCAAAATTTTAATCAAAGTTAGATATTTAAATTTGATTTCAAATTCGAATATAAGAATTCATATAAATTATTTATAAAGTGATTTATAAAATAATGACCGTGGTGTGAAAATGTAAACGATAGGTTGTTAAAGAAACCAGGATCGGCTATTGTCATATTCTCTGCCAATACCGAAAACCACTTTAACAACTGTGTACGTGGTGGAGTTCTAGAATGAAGGGAATGATTTGGCGAACGACTCAATTTTATTTTATTTCATATTAATTACGAGACCCTGACTACCTTGAGTCAGCTTGATGTGGCTGAAACAGGAGCTATGCACAGACTAAGTGAGGTCATACCTCTTATCGAGCACACTTCTTCAATATTATTCTATTACTGTTGAGATTCGATTTGGGCCCTTTTGATTATGGGAGTGTGTATCGAGGTGGGCGGTAGTAGCTACTATGCGTTACCACCAGTCCGGCTCTGCAAACGGTGAATCCACCCTGGCATTCCTTGCGTGCCTTGTCACATGCCCTATACGAGCCCATTACGATTTTGTTTTGTACTGTTTTATATGGAGTGCCCTCTGATCAACCTCCAGTTTACGGAGGAATTACGGTACTGTATATACTACGGGAATATATAAACGGTGTAAGGGTAATCATGGTAATACCGCTTACGCTATTTTGATATTTTTACTTTACTGATAGACACTATTGTATATAGCGTATTATACTATATAGTATTAGTTTGACGGATCCTTAGAGGATGGTGATCCCAAACATCCTTTAAGTTACTGATTGCATTTCATCGAACATTTCATTTGAATTGATTTACTTCCATGAGAATGTTAGTCCTGATCCGAGTTATTTTGTTTGCATTATTGCTCGGGTCAGATCGATTATCACAGCTTTCAAGATCCACTCTTGGAGTTTGAAGATTATTGGGTTTGCTCATTTATACTACCTGTTCAGTTGTTCAGTCATCCAGTTATTTCTATTATTTCTATTTCTGACTGTTATCATTATTTATTGTATTATATTTCCGCTGTATTATTTATGTAAACTCTAATGTAAAATTTATTTAGTAGCTTCATGAACTACTATTGTATTATTTATTTCCGCTGTGAGATGTAATATTGCTCTGTGTCTGTGATTCTGTGATTTATTCTATTTACCTCATAAGCTAATAACAATCTGTCATTTTGGATGATTCGAATTGACATGTTTTGTTGATTCGGTACGGTCAAAATGGCGGATCGTTACAATGCATCTTCTATAATTGTATCTCATATGCGATGACATAGTGTGAGAATGGAGGAAGAGAGTACGTTGACACATCCGGCCGATGGAGAAGCATGGAAGCATTCGATAAAGCGTATCCCAATTTTGCAGCGGAGAGTCGTAATGTTAGATTAGGATTATGTACGGATGGTTTCTCACCATTTTGTCAATTTTGTTCTATATATTCATCCTGGGCCATTATCATTACACCGTATAATTTACGACCATGAATGTGTATGTAAACGCAATATATGTTTTTTTACTGTTGTCGTTCCTGGCCGCAACAATGTGATGCAAGGAATTGATGATGTTTATTTACAACTATCGTTTGATGCGTAAAAAATACATTGGAACGAAGGAGTCGAAACATACGATGTTTCAAAGAAGATTTTTTTCCGAATATTTGCTTCTTTGTTGTGGGCTATAAATGATTTTCCTGCCCATGTAATGTTTTCAAGATGGAGTACTTCTGATCATCAAGCATGTCCATATTGCATGGAAGTAATACAAATGTTTTCTTCACCGCTTGGTAAGAAAATTTCATGATGCGATTGACATTGGTGTTTTCTCCATGTAAATCATCCCTTCGAGGAGACAAGAAAAACTTTTTAGCCACTAGAGTATAAACCAGACAGCCACAAAAGATATGGTCAAGCGAAGACAAATATGAACGGATTAGGGATTATCCAAAGATATATGAAACTGAAGTGCAAGCAGAAATTAAAGGCAAATCGACTGTTCATAATTGGTGCAAATAGACTATTTTTTCGGAGTTTCCGTATTGGAAACATCTTTTGCTTCATCATAATATCGATGTGATGAACAATGAGAAAAAAGTATTTGATAATGTTTTTAACACAATTTTGAATGTCAAGGGGAAGACGAATGATGATTTAAAGTCATGATGCGATATACAAGAATTATGCAAACATTCTGAACTTTATATGAAACCAAATGACAATAAAAAAACCCAAAACATGTTATGAATTAGATAATAATCAAGTTAAAGTTGTATTAAAATGGAAGGAAGGGTTAATATTTCCTGATGGGATTTTATCAAATCTCTATAGATTTGTTGACTTTAAAAATGGTAGACTGAGCGGAATGAAAGGCCACGAATGTCACGTAATGATGGAAAATTTATTACCCGTTAGAACTATTGCTGTCAAAAGTTTGGAAGGTAGTAACAAAGCTTTGTATGATTTACAAAGAGTTTTGTACGACTACTTTAAAAATGCAATGTTTACGTAAACTTGAAGTAGATATTCCTATATTGCTCTGCAAATTAGAGAAAATATTTCTGCTAGGTTTTGTAACGTAATGGAATATTTACTTGTTCATCTCCCATCTGAAGCACGAGTTCGAGGTCTTGTCCATATTGGATGGATGTATTCATTTGAGAGGTATGTAATATGTTACCTAGTAATTTAATTGTATTTGAAAGTTGAAGTTATTGTAAATTATTTTTACATAGATATCTAAATTATATTAAGAAAAAAGTGAGACAAAAAGCACGAATTGAAGGTTCGATATGTAAATCTTACATCGGAGAAAAACTTCGTTTTTTCTGTCACTATTTCAGTGACTACATAAATATATCATTCGAAAGTGTTCCTCGTAATGACAAAAACGATGAAAAAGAGTCCTCTCAAATAGTGTTATCTATTTTTAGACAATATGGCCGACCTCGTGGATAATGTGCAGAAATATGGCTAGACGATAGAGATCTTCATGTAGCACACACTTACATTCTTCTAAATTGTGCTGAGGTTGCATCATTTGTTAATTGATCTGAAATAATAACTGGTGTTTTATTCATTTCTATAATGCATGCACATGTAGAATCTAATGTTTATTTTATTTATATATACAGTTGTTATGAATGTGAACATCTGAACGGAGATCTCAATAAAGAATTTTCTGGTTGGTTTTCAAATTACGTTTGCTAACCAAAAAATTGTATTGTTTACGAAAGGTTGAAACAACTTGTGATGAGACCAAAATGAGTGGTTAAGACATATCCAATATATTTCGTCGATGGACATAAATTTAACACCATAAGGTTACGATGCAGAAAAATTAATTAATAATACAGATGTATTTGTTAAAGGTAATGATGATCCATAAAATCACATAAATGGTTTATATGGCGGTTTAACATAAATTCTGCAACCGGTATATTTCTCACGACCCATGGAGGAGGTAATTCTTTTTAGATGCACTTGGTTTAGCAATGATCGAGATTCTGGAATTAATGTGCACACGGATTATAATCTTATCGAAATAAAGCAAACATCGTATTATCACAAGTATGATCCTTTTGTACTAGTCAAACAAGCATTGCAGGTTTATTGTGCTCTTTATCCATCTCTAAAAAAGAGATAAAGCAGATTAGTCGGTAATTTTTTAAACAAAGCCCAGATTTACGTTTGATGGGGCGAATATTCTAAACGAACAAGCTTATCAAGCAGATCTTGAGCAAAACAACGAAATAATAATTAAGACGATTATACGGATTTTGTACCTCTGACCGATGATTCAAACGTTTTGGAAGAAGCGTTTTAGAGTACGGAGGAAAATGTCATAGAATATGAGACCGATTCTGGATCAGAAGACGATGATGACTGATGTAGACGATGAGTATTGTCTTGCTAGTTATAATGTAATTATGCAATATACGACGTATATTTTGCAATTCATGCAACTATTTTGAATTCTTGACGTACTACGAAATCTACTTATCAATATTTACATCTTTTATGTCATTTGCATTTCTTTATATTTCACAATTTATATTAAAACTGTAATGTAATATACTTATCCTTAGAATCTGAGGCCCAATCTAATTCAGGTATATACAATTCCATTTTCATTTCTGTCATTTATTTAGCAATTTATATCGTTTATGTCATTTAAATATAAAATATATTTCAATATCATGTTATTGTTTTCCTTTAAAACGATTTTATGTGACAGATATATACATGTCGTCGAGAGGTAGGAGTTCTTCTCGTTCTTCCGGAGGAGATGGCAGTGGCCCATCACAACAGTCCCAGCGTACTATCATTAGTTTAGTACCTAAATCTGAGGGGTAAGCAATAAACTTTTTTCAGCATTTTTTACCAACTATGCACTTATGTATATATCATATTTAACATAGGGGGTTTGACCAACAATTATCAAAAACTGATCTAGATGTTTCAGAAGCAGCGTATTGGGCTAGGATGTCGGCTGAAGTGGGAGAACATCTCGTCCTACATCATAAAGTGTATTTGGCAAGATGTCGTTGTAAGTATATTCTTCCATTTTCCATTTGTTTTTATCATATATTGTACATCGTTTACTGTTTAATGCTTGGATGTTTGTTTATCGTGAAACACAGGCTGAGTTGGATATACAAATAGACAACTTGCAACTGGCTGACATTACTGGATGCAGAAGACGAGAAAGAATTATAAGGATTACATATCGTGTTAAAGAAAAAAAATGCAAAAGCCAAATTGGATGGGGGCTAGCGTATGGGAAGGGTGGTCGAGATATTGGGAAACTGACGAGACGAAGGTAACTGTAATAAACTCTTTTCAAATATTTTAATGATAGGTAAATATCAAAAAATATTTGATCGATAAATAATGTATCAAATTTTGAATGTACAGGCAGAGTCAGAAAAAAACTTTGCAAACAAGAATATAAATCCAGTCACTCATCAAGGAAGGTCAAAGTCATTTCAATAGTATCGGCAGGAATTGGTATATTTAACAAATGCGAATTGTAAATAGTTATGCTATATAATTTTGAATGTACAATAATTGTATATAATAATCAAATGCAGGAAGTAAGGCGCAGGGTCCAGTGTTATATATGGATGTATTTACCCATACGCATATCGTCGAGCATGTAAATCCAGATGGGACAATCTCCTATACATGACACGATGATAAATCTAGCAAAAGTCATGTGATCATATTTTAGTTTATGTAGCAGTAACATTTGTTCTAATTGTTAAATTATAATGAAATAATATATCATGATATTAATTTTATATGAATTCTTATTTGTTAATGCAGGCAAAATTTATGGAACAACGTCAAAAGCTCCTAGCTGATACGAGTCGAGAGCAGTTGACGACGGATGAGAAGGATGCTATATTTGAATCAGTTATGGATCCCTTATCGTGGAACATATGATATGGATTTACAATCAAGTGGTAATTTACGAAATACATCGTCTCTAGTCTATGTTTTTCCATGATTTGCTATTTAAAAATAAAATAACATTTACGAGTCATAGATAATTAATATTATCACAAAGGATTAAAATATTATTAAATAATTGTTTCAGGCTACCAATCTACGAATCAGAGACGAAGCAAGAAGACCAGGGCTGACATCGATTTAACAGAGATTGAAAGTTACGGACTAGGGTGGCGCAATTGGAGGATCATAATCATCGTCTGTCGCGATCCAAAATCCCCCAATCTCTGAAGAGACGAAAACAACAGATTGTGTGAGAACATGACGCATTAGAACGTAGAACCACAGAACAATTCATTGCTCTTACAACAATTTACTTCAGAGTACAAGAATATCAGAGTACAAATAAATAATATACACAGTGGAAATACAATATCAAAGAATAAATTACATAGCAGCGGAAATAAAAATGTATAAATACAATGAACAACGGAAATACATCAACTAACACAACTGAAAGAAATGCACGGATACAAAGCTTTCCAAATATAGCTCTAGCTGTAAACCAGGATCCTGTGAAAATAAAGAATCTGCAAAACCAAAATTATTGGCTGCCCGTGTGGAAAATATGGGCACCCAGAGTTTAGGAGGAAACAATAAACTACGAGTCAGTCATGGAACTGGTGTGAGAGCTAAAACAGTTATTAAACTTTACTTTAAAATAGGGTAAATCGCGGGACCACTCCGTATGTCACGGAACGGGTTCACTCCCATGAATACTCTGAAATAAAACAATTTATAAACAACGCAATGCTTTTTCGAAAAATGAGTTTATTATAAGACTCATGTCCCATCACACAATGCAACACAAACCAGATGATAGAGTTTTATCTTATAATAGCCAAACATGCTTGATACGCTTTAAAAATAAATATTTTGATATTACTATAAGTGCATAGTGTCAAATACAACTTCAAATATAAATGTATTAATCGTAGACGGCATAGTACCCCATCCTACTATGTTCCCATATAGGTTTACAACTAAAACCGAAAAGTGTTGTATTGGAAATTGGATTCCATCATGAGTCAAGGCAAGGGATGTCTCCTTACTGGTTTCGAGACACTCTAGCAAGTGCCTTAAGATCACACTTATGGGCAACCGTTGGATCTTCAGGGTCAGTCCTCTCTTACTTTTGAAGATTGGTTATTCCTGAACAATATGTTTCCCAGTCCCATCGGACCTATCACTCGAGCCTTTTAGTCGGCTTTATATCAAAGGCGCCTCACAATCCATCATCCACATAAGTAAAAATGTCTGGTCTCCATACCATGACACAACTTCTAGCTAGAAAGAAACGAATGCACTCCCTGCGGTCACTATACCGTTTTTGACTTATACCGGCATGTGAGGCTCGCGAATTAACCCTATACACAAAGCTATGCTACTTAAAGCTATGTTTTGATCATCATCCACAAGGTTCTGCTTTTCAACAAAAAGCGTTGATCATTTGCATCTTAACATGCCACATTGACAATTCATGTTATACAACTGATATCTATCAATATATAACCTCTAAGCTCATACGTCTCAGAGAAAGATGTTAAGAAGAGAATAAATTCTCCACCACCAAACAGATAAATATTTAATAGAAATCAGTCAATACAGAATGAAATACAATGTCAGGCATAATCCATTCTCAAGTTCGTTCCAGGTCTGAACGAAACCGGAGGCACCTTATTCATCATCCCATATGCCTAATATAGGAGAGGGGTCCTCGCATATCCGGTCGATCTCCAAGTATGTCAGAACGATCACCACTTGTTACCTCGTCTTGGGTGTACACCCCAATTCGAGACATCAACAATCATCCCAACGATATGAAGATCTCCTATCTTCAACCATCATCTTCATCTCTTCGACTTTTAGTCGTTGTCACAGTTATTCAAAATGGGTTAAAACCGGTCTTTCCGAATAACTATCGTATCTTTATAATCATGTGATAATACACAAATATAGCACACATCTCATTCCAATCCAGAATATTCTTCTATTTAAATATTCACATCTTTGGGGAAAGGTTCCCATTAATTTTATCAATGATACATTCTTTTAAACTTATTCTTTAATCTTCCTTTGGAAATCATTTCAAAAGATTTTATTACGTCTTTTCACAACTTGAACCAATTTAGGGTAAATCAACTAGTCCGGATTGACGAGCCTTACCAAGTAATTTTTCATTCTATTATCCCAATCCTGACCTATTCATCCCATGGAGAAAAACTGGTGGTACTCCATATTTAACACTCATCGTATTATTGGTAAATTTAATTACCATTTATCATTCAAATCTAATTAAAGATTTAACTATCGCATAGAGTAAAACTGCGGGGGGAAGAGGGGAAAGAGGGGGTACTCCATCTCGAAAATTTCTTAAATTTGGTAAATTTAATTACCTTATTCACATCTAATCTAATTAAAGATTCATTAAAACTCTAGTTCAAATCTAATCTTCAAAAATCATTATTTAATGATTTTTCAACTTAGGAAATTAATCCTGTCGTTATTTGGGGTTAAAGAACAAATGTCATTTAAAACACAGTTCACGATAAACCCAAAGTCATTTTCCATTAATATGGAATCTTCACGGAAATTTGGTTAATTTATAATTGATATAAATATCTGTATCAGAACAATACTATAAATGGAATAATGACAAAGCCTTTTAAATTCTATAAATAGTAAACGCCTTCCTTCACAGAAGCTCATCTCGATTATTATTAATCGAATTCCATTCAATTCCAATTTAATTAAATAAACTGGAGAATTTCTCTATATCTTAATTAAAAGATTTATTCTTTCACAAGTCGTTTCAAGAATAGTATTATTTAAGATACCATTCACAACGAACTCAAAATCCAATTTGATATTAATTATAAGATCTCAAGTGGAAATCGGGTCGACTTATATTCAGTACCAAATTGCGAAATTAGCAGGTATCATTTTGGAATAAACGATATCAATATCTTTTAAATTCCCATAACAATATCCGTGTAATTACGGAATCCAACATCAAAAATATCCAAAGATAATTTCCATTCCAATTTATTCGTTGGAAAACTCTGGTTATTTCATAACCATTTACAAATCCAATTTATTTTTCTCTAAAAATCATTGGACTACTTTTCTAGTTATTAACTAGTTCATTTAAGTAAAAATATCTTTCATCTTTTCAAACTTGGAATTTTTCATCCAAAATACTTCCAAATCATTTATTATGATTTTACATAATTTATTCATATTTTTAATAATTTTATTAAGGCCCTTACAGTCGGTTTCCAATATCGGTCAGCGAACTATATCCATAACGACCTTTTCTTAAATTGGTTTGGACATATTTTAAAATCCAGCCATTCAAATTTAATTCTCTTATATTCATTTGAAAGATCTTTTCGATACGAACCCAACGGTTTCAATTTTAGGAGAATCTGACAGTCGGATCTCCCATTACATCAATTTGAAATTAATGGTTGAAATTCGCGAACGGTCGCTGCGCGACGCGTTCTATTCAAGCCATATAAATATATATAATATAGATCGTCAATTTCCATTTAAAACGTATTTTATAAAACGTTTATAAATTCGTTTAAAAACGATTTCAGGTTCCATTTCAATTTTAAATTATAATTGAACATCCTATTTTATTATAATCTCAAAACGATAATCTTTTCGAAATGTCAGATTTTGAAATTCAGTCTTCTTGATATTCACTATAAAAATGAATAACATCGATATAAAAATCCGTTTGAGTTAAAATAGTGTTCATATATTTAACTCGGCTTCATATTTTTATATATTTTCATATCCATCCAAAATCGGATATCAAAATCAACTTCTAATCTTCATTGAATATTATATTATGAAAATATTCATATTTATTCCGGATTGGAATAATATTCAACCGATATCCATATAAATAAATTTATATGGATTGCATTCATCATATACGTCCAAAAATAGTTGTAAACAACTATCAACATCCAAAATGACTTCCAGTGTGTATTTTATTTTCATATAAGCTTCAATAAAATAATTGATGCTTGTATAAATCTATTAATCAATCGATTAGCCGCAATTTCACACAAGAGAGATGTGTGAGTCAATTATCATCCCAAGACTCGTGTGGGGTTTTCAACCAACAACAATAAATTTAAATTCATTTTTGATTCATGAATTTAATCATATATAGTTCAATTCAAGTTATTTTTCAAATTAACTAATTTCCACTGTTCAAATTATAAATGGATATTTATATCCAATTTCAACTACCACAATAATATTAACATTATTTTTGATATGATCAAAATTACAATCAGAACATAATACAGTCAGTCAGATCATCCATGAGTTTTCAAACAACAGCGAGGTGAGCTAACAGGCACCATATAACATTTTTTGTGATAATTAAACAAATAAAAATCATACTGGCAATCTATATATTCAGTTATAAAATAAATAATACAAATATTTTGAGTGAGAGGGTTCTCACGTTGATTTTCATTCCATCAGTCTTTTACTGAGGATTTTATTTTAAACTAAATTAAACAAATGTTTAATTTAGCTTAAAATTCAACTTGCTCTGTTTCTATTCTAGCCAGTTCCATTGTGTAGTATTCGTCTTTGTGATTCCAACGGACCCAAGTTTGTTGAATTCCGTGTTCATATGCAGAAGATATGGTATTTTATACATTAATTAACATACTTAAGTTATTAAACAAATTAATTAAACCATAAATCACCCTCTTCCTTCATCCGTTAGTGTTCCAGGCTCCGGCCAATTTTTGAACCCAACATCGACATAAGGGTTCCACCACGCACCGAAATTCGAGCCCCTAGAGCACGATAGCCTGCCACCACTTGAAGCGTCGCGATGACCCCCTCCACCGCCAGCAATTGTGACCAACTCGGTGGGCCCAAGTCCCCAAAAATCCATCCCGAACGTGTGCCTTTCGAGGGAAGAATTCTCACAAACCACATCGTGGAATTCGATTACAACCGTTCATCTCGTACATTTCATTAAGCTCTTCGATTTTCCTGTAGGAAGTTTCTAATTTTATTGAGTGGATTTTGAGTTATAGGAGGAAGAAATTGGGAGCTTCCCGACCATTAATAGCTAGGGCCGACGGCTGAAAAATAAAGGGGGCTTGGGGTTTTAAATGTTTACATATGTACTATATATTTAATAATGTTAAATTCGTAAAAGTGAGATTTTGCATTCGAACTTCAAATCAAACCCAACGACTATTGTTTTCAACAAAATACGCACATTCCAGAAACAATGGGATATGTTTCGTAAGCCAATTCGATCATTTCAATCAGTTTTTATCAAAATTAAAATATAAGTTAATATAACGTTCGCTATTGAATTTGAACGTACATTTTAATTTACCGGGCCACATACTGACTCCAAAAATTATGAAATTTGAAATCTTGTTAGGTTTTACCAACGGTCCTAACAAAATTAATTTCGTCGAACTTGGAGACCGTTTGAAAAATGGCATTTTAATCGGTTTATTAAATTTAAATTGAATTTACAAAACGCGTTTAAATTTACCACGCTTACATACTAATTCCAAATGACTTGGAATTTTAAACCTGACAATAATTTGACGTTTTGGATCCAAAAATAATAATTTCTTTGAAAATGGAGGTCGTTTGCATAATGGCTATTTTAAGGGCTATATATATATTAAAATATAAATAAAATCCATAACGACTATTTTAAATTTTAAACTGGACATAACTTACAATTTGTAAAGTGAAATCTCAGTTTCTTACACTCGTTAGAAAATTACAGTTCAAAATATTCCAATATTTCTCGTTTTATCAAATTCTGATTTATATTGAATTCTGTACATTCATTTGAAATTTAAAATCGAATTTTCAAACTACCGTGTCATTTCAAGCTCGTTTTAATTCAAATTTAAATTTATATACTCAAACTTCATTCTAAAATAAATTTTCATCGTTTATTTCTCAAAATAAATCATCCAAAATATTTAATTCTATTAAAATCAATTAAAAATAAATTTTAAATTGGTTCCAAAAATACGGGTTGTTACATCGCCAGACCATCGAGATGATACATATGTTGAATCAACGTATTGCTGAGAACATGCAGCGGTATGGCGGTTGCTTTCCTTATTCTGCTGGCTCTGGAGGTACTGGAGGTGATTGACTACTGTAATATGTGTTTTGTTCAGTATGGCTCGGTGGATGATTAGACATGATGTTTTGATGTTTTGTACATATTATCTGATGGTAGACTTGGTTGTTGTATGGTAGACATGATGAGTTGTTAGTAGACTTGAGAAGTTGTTGTATTTACTATTATTCGATGATAGACTTTGGGGTATGTAATATTTATGTAATGTATAATAGTTGTTTGATGTGGCGTTGAAATTTGACTTGATTTTATGTATTGTTTGATTTGGTGAATTCGAATTGGTTTAATTTTGATATTTGGTTGATATATGGTGTACCGAGATTGTATATTATTGGTGGAATAGTGGTTTGTGTGAGAAACGTGGTTGGAAGGTAAAATTGAAGCTGAAATATTAAAAAAATGCGGGTTTTTGACGGCTTCCGACGGCTCACAACGACTTTTGAGTCTATCACAAGCAATGGTTTCCGACGGATGTCGACACATCTTGGAGACCATCGGCGACCGTTTAAAGCCATCGAAAATGATAACAACAGACGTTGTCAAAAGTCATCTGAAATTCTATTCACTGACGCCCTTATTTCCGACGGGTACTTCTAACGGCTTTCGGCTGCCGCCGACGATTTTAAGCCATCGAAAAAACTGTACTTTCTTGTAGTGAAATAGTAACATCCCTCAATGAAGTGGTGATAACCGACGAGGTAAAGTGTGACACCTCTCAATGAATGAATGAATGAATGACGATACGCCTTAATGAACTAGTGACACTCCCAATGAATAAATATCGATATGCCTTAAAAAAGTGATGATACCCCTCAACTAATGATTGGCGATACACTTTAATGAAGTGTTGATACCCCTTAATGAATGAATGACGATGGTAACACCCCTAATGAATGAATGACAAAATGCCTTAATGAAGTGGTTGCATCCCAAATGAATGGATGCTAAGTTAGTAATTAACTTAGTATGTTGCTATTCACTCCCCCACTTCCCTCTTCTAACCACCAGCCATGTTCGGTTGTTCACCAACGAACGACTATTCCTCAAAATTTACACTGTTCGGTGTCCGTTTATGGCCGATGAACATGAATGAGGTTCGACTATTTGATCCTGAACAAAATTGTGTGGTGACCAGAAGAGAGAAGCGGGGTGTGAATAGCAACACAATTAACTTAAAAATTGCAAATTTTCCTTTAAAAGAAATATTTTTCTATCAACTCTAATTCGTTGTCAAATTCTTATATGCTAATGAATCACTTTGCCAATGATTTTCAGAATTTTGCTGCAAATTGATGCTAGCATTCCCTAAACACCTTGCAAAATCATAATTATATTTTAATATTTTATTATATTTGTTAAGATTTTCTCTATTAAATAACTTGTAATAAATTATAATTACTTGGGAAAATCCTCGAAAGTAAAAAAAAAAAGGACAGTTTCCCCATCTTCTTCATTATATAAAATTTCAAAGTCAGTATATTAGTTTAATCATTTCTAATTAACCAGAATAAACACATTTTCCACCTTAGGAAATTCATAAAATACTCATGCTAATAAGAAATAATATGAAAGTAAGAACTCATAGTTGGTTTGGAAACCCAAATTTTTGATTTGATCGTGAACTTCCAAAATTGCCATTACTTACGTTTATCTTTATATAAGCTTAAAAAATGGATCTAACAATTAACCTTTTTTTTTTACAAATTCAAACAATATTTCTTCAAATATTAATAAGTTTTTGTATCACTTAAATATAAAGTCCAACAAATATACACCTTTTACAATACCTTTTTTTTATTAATTAACAACACAAATAAAAGTAAAAAAAAAAAAAAAAAAACTAGATACTTCAACTTAAGATATAAATTTAAACTAACTATCCATGATTTGAACGCAAAAATATATCTAATATTTATGTAATTCATTTTCTCTTGAATGTGTTAAATATATGTTGTTTTTAAATACACGATTCATGAGTAAAACATATGCGATGATCAAGCGTAAAGCGCGCGCCGTAACACTTGTAATAATAATCTTTATTAACATTTGGACTGAAAGCACAAACTTTGATTTGATAGTGAACTTCCAAAATATCGCCATATAAAACTTTTTAAATATTGAATAGTTATTTCATATGATAAGTGATAAAACTTCATACAATCATAATAATTGAATTGTTCAAATGTAATTGTGATTAGATTTTGGAGAGTGAGTAAAATATATGGTTGTACTAGAATAAATAATGTAAGATTTATCTTGATTAATCAACAAATATCTTCAGTAGGTTGTAATAACTTTGGTGTGAACATTTTTATATCAACATAAACTACCAAAAATACCCAGTTTTATCACTTGAAAATTGGATCTAATTATCACATTTTCTTTACAGATTCAAGTCACCTTTCATCAAATAATAATAAATTTTAAAATCACTCACAAGTAGGATCTAATAAGCTACCATTACAAAATCGTTCTTTATTAATTAATAATACAAACAAAAAATTAAAACTAATTAAAAAGGATTTTGCAATATAGAAATAAAAATCCAAACTAACTACATGTGGTCTTGATGGAAAAGTATAACTAAACATTCATGCAAAACGTTTTTACTTTAATATGGTAAGCTATATAATTTGTGGAAAAACAATTCACGTGCAAAGCATATGATCACGCGCGCGTGTGCCGTAACGTTCTCAGATAACAGTAGATTTGAATATACTTGATATGGAATAAAATGTAACACAATGTGCACTTTTTAAAATGGAGGTACTTTTTGAATGTGGGGGTGTATTTGATTTTGGGTGTGTTAAAGAGATCGAGCCCATCGATGTCTCGCTGCGTCGATTGCTCTGCTCGCCCATTGTTTAACCGTAATTTCTTTCTGCATGCATTCTTCAACTTGATCTGCCCTCTGCTACAATTCAGCCCCACTGAATCTGAACCCTTTTCTCTCAATTTTATTAATTTAAGAACAAAAATCAAAATAAAATTAGAATCCATCTTCTATCGTTTACTTGTCTTGGATCTTGTAATACCCTGTGTTTATTTCACCTCAAGAAAGGAAGGATGGATCCAGATTCGGTGAAGTCGACTTTATCAAATTTGGCTTTTGGAAATGTAATGGCTGCAGCTGCTCGTGATTACCAGAAGGTCCGTGTTTTCCCTATTTTTTGCTTGATCATTGTTTCAGCACATGTATAGTGTGCTGCTAGAAATCTAATGAAATCTGTTATGTCAAAATCATTTTTGAAACGAAATTCAAATCATAAATCCTAAAGTTCAACTTTTGAATCAAAACCAGATTTATATTTTGTAAATTCGAGGAATTCATATATTAATGCATACGCAACATGGGAGTTGGGCCCTACACAGTTTAGTTGCAAGAGGGGTTAATTTTCTTAACACACAAAAAATCTTAGCATAAGTTTTGAAGTAAAAGCCACACAATTTCAGATAAAAGATGGCTGTATGTATCCAAAAATTGGAGCCAGATTCAAATTGTGCGATTTTAGAATTTGAAATTGTTATAACTTGCGATTTTCAAGTGTGCATGACATCCAAACTAGACTGTACACCAACGTATAATAATTACAATCATGGTTCGAGGCTCCTACCGGAACCTTGAAGTTTTAACCAGTCTGGTTCATTTCTAGCTGGAATTCGGATTAAATAGTTCTAAATTTTTGGTTTTGACAAAGAAATGTTGAAAAGACCATAGAAAACAAAGCAAAGCATTAAAACAAGTGAAATAATTAATCATCCTCCTTTATTTGTGTCAAAGATTCAACTTTTATTATCGACTAATCAAAATTTTAACTGAGTGAATGAGACCTTCTTCATCAGGGCATCAGAAGACATTCCTCTTCAGAAGTAGTTCATATCAAAGCCCTAGCCAAATCGATGCAAATTCACCATTAACTCAAAGAGCGAAAATGTTAGCCCTGATTTTTTGCTTTTGCCTACAGGCGATGGCTTTTGAGAGGGAATGAGTGAACATTGTATGTTTAAAAGGTTTACTCTTTTAAAGAATGGGAGAAAACATGTGGGGGTTGATTAGTGCTAGGTGTTGAAAGTGAGTAAAATTTATATGTTTGTAAACCATAACTTATACCAGTGTTAGATCTTAATTCAATTTCATTACTTTTACCTATATTGGTATATTCTTAAATTTTGCTTTTGTAACATTTTTGCATTATTAAGCAGTGTTTTTATTTTTGTTTTTTATATTTTAGGATAAAAACATGCTTTGTAATTTTAATTCCAAATAGTGTGTGTTGTTTTAGACTGATGTTCTAGTGGTCATGCGGTCGAACTTCCAAGACATCAAATTGAATGATCTGCTCGAATAAAGTACCACACGTTTTTTTTTAAGTAAACACAAATTATTAAGCGAATATTCATTTCACATTTTTTTTATCATAAACTATTCTATAAAATATCACTTCCATTTCATCCACAACACGAGTCTTTAAAATTATCAAAAAATCAAAGCAACAAAATGTGTCAATTTTTGTGCGATAGATGGGGCTTAAGAGTGGAGTTGATTAGTATTGCAATGTGGTCAATAGCCCTTTTCTGATGATTGGAATTAGAGTTTTAATTAGTCACAAGAAAATTATAGTTTCTGGTAGAGATGATTAGATGAGTCAACTTTTGGTACCTTTGGGTGTGGATTTTGATACAGAGTCGATACGTGCTTGTACTTAATCTTAGGGTTCTAAGATCATCTCTTTGAATCATCTGCCTTGATAATCTTCGAGTCTAGTTTGTCCAGTGGATCTAAACATAACTAGATCAAAAGACTAGATAATATAATTATTATTATTTATGTTATGTATTTAAGCATATTTATATATTTGAGTAAAGAAGAAAGTTTTTTTTATCATTTTTTCTTCATATATATGGATATTTATATGTGTATTAAAATTCTCGTATTTTTAGGATTCAATACATGAATTAATGAATATTAGTTAATCATATTTTTTTGAATAGTTTACGATTACAGGATTAGTTAAATATATGGACTTGAATGTTAAATACTAGAAGATACTTGATAAGGGTTTCAACGTAATTGAATTGATTTTTTTTTTTAATATTTGAAGTTAATCTAATTTTATAGTGTAGTATGATAAATTTATTTATTAAATAAACTTATTATTGTCATTAGCGCATATAATTTGTGTTATGCCATTTATATATATTTGCATCTTAATGATCTTTTTAACCAGTCTGTTGATGTGCATATAGTATATATATTAAAACTTTCATCTTTTAGGTTTGTTAATAAACACTGCATTAATAAATTTAACCATTAAATTAAATTTTGCATTACATATTTTATTTAAATGTGTCGTCTTTAATGTAAAATTTGGATAGAGAACATTGAAGGATTTGTGAACAATTTTCAATTTTTTTTTTTAAAGTAAGTATTTGAATGTAAAATAGTGTGATGAGTTTTAGTAAATAAATTGTAAAGTGGTAAATCATACGATGTTGAAAATAAAATATCCAAGCCTTGAGAGAATCAAGAAGAATGTAGGTAAATCCTCATAATTAATGAGAAAGCTTCAAATATTTCTGCTTCACTATTATTATTTAATAATAACTTTTACTAATAGCAGAAACTTTTTGACCAATCTTGGACTTCCAAAAATATCCATATGTATAACTTTTTAAATGTTAAATTGTAATTTCATAGAGCTCCTCGATAAACTAGAAGACAAAATCTTCTTGCAATTATTCATAAAATTGAATCGTTCAACTATGGTTATGATTAAACTTTAGATAGCGAGTCAAATATGTGGCTGCATTAATGCAAGTTTTTTCTAGATTAATCAATAAGTCCACAAATATTTTTAGTATGTTATAATAATTTTGATGTGCACATTTTTGTTATCAACATAAATTACCAAAAATGTCTTCTAACATCCCTTAAAAATCGGATCTAATAATTACACTTCTTTACAAATTTTGACTGTCTTTCACCATATAATAATAAAAAATTTAAAATCACTTACAAACAGGATCTAATAAATATCCATTACAAAATCATTCTTTGTTAATTAATAATACAAATAAAAATAAAAATAAAAAACATTGCAACTTACAAATAAAAATTCAAATCAGCTACGCGTGGTATCGACGAAAAAATATAACTAAATATTCATACAAATCATTTTCTTTTAAGTATGTTAAACACATACATTTTATAAGAAAACAGTTCACATGCGAAACATATGGCTGATCACGCGTTCCGCAACCTCGTAGATAATAATAGATTGAATGTGTTTGATATGGACAAAAATTTAACAAAACGTGTACTTACAACCACTGGCGGAGCTACGTGGGGGCCAGCGGGGGCAGCTGCCCCCACTGAGATTTTTTTTTTTTTTTTGTATACTATAACCCGTCTCCACCAGTGCTTTCATTTCTTCTTTATTCCCACAGCATGGTTTGAAGAAGTATTCCAAGGCCCGTGTCTTTAATCCGTCTCCAGCCTCTACTTTCATTTCTTCTTTATTCCAATTTTGCTTCCATTTTGCCCCCCGCCGAGAGTTTTTGCCCCACTGACCATTTTTTCTGGCTCCGCCCCTGCTTACAACTGGGTGTGTATTTAATTTTAATTTTTGGGGTGGTAAGAGAACGAGCTCATTTATGTCTCATTGTGTTAATAGCTCTGTTTGCCTGTCATTTACTATAGTATTTTTGCATCAATCCTTCAACCTAATCTGCCTTCTACCAGAATTCAATCCCACCTGAATATGAACCCTCTTCTCTCAGTTTTATTAATTTAAGAACAAAAATCAGAATAAAACTAGAATCAATCTTCTGTTGTTTCACTTGTCTTGGATCTTGTAATATCCTGTATTTATTTCACATCAAGAAAGGAAAGATGGATTCAGATTTGGTGAAGTCAACTTTATCAAACTTGGCTTTCGGAAATGCACTGGTGCAGCCGTTCGTGATTACCGGAAGGTTCATGTTTTCCCTTTTTTTTGCTGTATGATTGTTTCAGTACATATATAATGTGCTGCTGGAAATCAAATCTGTTATATCTAAAAACCTTTTTTGAAGTGAGATCCAAATCATAAATCCTAAAGTTCAACCTTTCAATCAAAACCAGAATTATATTTTGTAACTTTGGGGAATTCTTTATATTAATGCATATGCAACATGGAAGTTGGGCCCTACACAAGGGATTAATTTTCATAATACACAAGGAATCTTAGCATAAGTTTTGATGTACAGGCCACACAATTTCCGTAAAAAAGATGGCCATATGTATCAGAAAATTAGAACCAGATTCGAATTATGAGATTCTAGAATTTTAAATTCATTGTCTATGTTATAACAAGCGATTCTCAAATGCTGGGCATGACACCCAGACTAGAGTGTACAGTATAACTACAACCATGGGTTGAGGTTCCTGCCGGAACCTCGAAGTCTTAACCATTCTTGTTCGTTTCCAGCTGGAGTTGGAATGAAGTAGTGCTGAATTTTCGGTCTTGACACAGAAATGTTGAAAAACTAGAAAACAAAGTAAAGCAGCTAAAAAAAAAGGTGAAAAAATTAATGACCCACATTTATTTGTGTCAAAGATTCAACTTTTATTATCGACTAATAAAAATTTGTAAAAACCTAACTGAATGAGTGAAACATTCTTCATCAGGGGACATCAGATGACATTCCTTTTCACGAGTAGTTCATATCAAAATCCTAGCGAAAATGATGATAATCCACCCTTGAAGGGAGAAAAAAAATGTAAGCCCTAGTTTTTGCTTTTCGTAGTGGCGATGGCTTTTGAGAGGGAACTATAAAACATTGTATGTTTAAAAGGTTAGCTCTTTGAAAGAAAAGGAAAAACATGTGGGGTTGATTAGCACTAGGTGTTGGAAGTGAATAAAACATGGTATTTTTGTAAACCATAACTTACCGAACAAAAATAATTTGCATGTTAAACACATTACGTAAATCATAAATTATATATGATTAACACATTCGAGAGAAAATAATTTGCATAAATATTTAACAACATTTTTATGCTGAAATCGTATGTAGTTGGTTTAAACTTTCAATCAAAAAGTTGGGCCCTACACAAGGGATTAATTTTCATAATACACAAGGAATCTTAGCATAAGTTTTGATGTAGAGGCCACACAATTTCCGTAAAAAGATGGCCATATGTATCAGAAAATTAGAACCAGATTCGAATTATGAGATTCTAGAATTTTAAATTCATTGTCTATGTTATAACAAGCGATTCTCAAATGCTGGGCATGACACCCAGACTAGAGTGTACAGTATAATTACAACCATGGGTTGAGGTTCCTGCCGGAACCTCGAAGTCTTAACCATTCTTGTTCGTTTCCAGCTGGAGTTGGAATGAAGTAGTGCTGAATTTTCAGTCTTGACACAGAAATGTTGAAAAACTAGAAAACAAAGTAAAGCAGCTAAAAAAAAAAGGTGAAAAAATTAATGACCCACATTTATTTGTGTCAAAGATTCAACTTTTATTATCGACTAATAAAAATTTGTAAAAACCTAACTGAATGAGTGAAACATTCTTCATCAGGGGACATCAGATGACATTCCTTTTCACGAGTAGTTCATATCAAAATCCTAGCGAAAATGATGATAATCCACCCTTGAAGGGAGAAAAAAAATGTAAGCCCTAGTTTTTGCTTTTCGTAGTGGCGATGGCTTTTGAGAGGGAACTAGAAAACATTGTATGTTTAAAAGGTTAGCTCTTTGAAAGAAAAGGGAAAACATGTGGGGTTGATTAGCACTAGGTGTTGGAAGTGAATAAAACATGGTATATTTGTAAACCATAACTTACCGAACAAAAATAATTTGCATGTTAAACACATTACTTAAATCATAAATTATATATGATTAACACATTCGAGAGAAAATAATTTGCATAAATATTTAACTACATTTTTATGCTGAAATCGTGTGTAGTTGGTTTAAACTTTTATTTTTAAGTTGCAACATCTATTTTTTTTGTTAGTTTAAATATTATTTATATTATTAATTAATAAATGACATTTATTTGTTTAAATGATCTTTAGTTGTATGATCATATTTTTAAGCATTGACGGGTATCTAAAATTTGTAAAGAAGTTTAACTATTAGATCATATTTTTATGCATGAAGAGGTATTTTGAGATTTTAAAAGTTTTAAGTGTTAGATCCTGTTTTTAGGAGATATTGAGATCTATTAATATATGCAGAGGGGAATTTTCGGTAGTTCACGTTGACACACAAAAGTATGACACCGAACGTATCATGACTATTAATAAGGAATGTTACAGCACGTGCTTCAATGCTTTGTGCATAACTTATACTTTTAGAAACTATCTATGTTTAACACATTCAAGAGAAAATACTTTGCACGAATTTTTAGTTATGTTTTTACGTTGAAATCATGTGTAGTTAACTTGAATATTTATTTTTAAATCCTTAATTTTAGTAGTTAAACTTTTATTACCTTTTGATATTTATCTGTAACTATGTTGTAAAGAATGTTTATTTATTATATCCTATTTTTAAATGATGTTAAGATTTATTAATATTTATAGAAATGCAACTTGAATTTGTAGAATGGTTTAATTGCTAGACCCTATGTTTAAGGGATATATAAGGATAAAGACATTCAAGGGTAATTAATGAAGTTTGCGATTGGGCTAAACGTTTGCGCTTCTAAGATAACTGTGTTATTAACTATGTTGTAAAGAATGTTTTTTTTCGAAACTTTTTAATCTTCGTTTTTGTCTTTTTCAAACCTTTATTTTACGTTTACGGAAGATTTTAACTCCTTTTTTTTTTTTTTTTTTTTTTTTTTTTTGGGGGGGGGGGGGGTTCCATGTCTAGCCAACCCCAGCTTGTTTGAGATTTATGACTTTGTTGTTGTTGTTGGTTTAATTTCTAGATCCTATATTGAGCGATATATAAGGATAAAAATGTTCAAGGGAAATTTTTGAAGTTTGCGATTTTGGACCAAAAGTTTGCGCTTCCAAAATAACTGTGTCATTAACTATGTTGTAAAGAATGTTTATTGGGTGTTTCTGGAGGCCGGCTCTTAGTGTTTTTGTTTGGGCGGAGCTGGCAACAACTGTTGGTTTCTGGTTTTTTCGTGTTTTGAGCTTTGTATTATGGTTGTTTATAGGTCTGTGGTGTTGTATTATTTATGATTTCGTGTTTGGTCTCCAGTCCTAAAAGCGTTTTGCTTTGGTATACTGTTTTTGTGAGACATGGAAGAAAGACCGTTTTTCTCCATTTTGGTTTTGTATATGTTCTTGTTAAAAAAATGTTTATTTACATCCTGCTTTTAAGTGATATTAAGATTTATTAATATTTATAGAAATGCAGATTGAATTTGTAGAAATGGTTTAATTGCCAGATCCAATTTTTAAGTGATATATAAAGATGAGGGTATTCACGGGCAAATTTTGAAGTTTGTGCTTTCAAGGTAACTATTAATAAAGATAAAGAAAGAAGATTTTTGTTTAATTGATGTTTATCTGTTAGGTCCTAATTTTAAGAATGAAGAGATATTTTAAGTTTGTAAATTATTTTAACCGTCAAATTCTAATTTTAAGCATGGAGGGATATTTTCGAATTATAAAGAAGTTTAATTGTTTGATCATATGTTTAAGAGATATTCATAATTGTTAATATGGCATTTTCGATAGTTCACATTAACATCGAAAAAGTGTGATATCAAAGATATTGCAATTATTAATAAAGATATACATAAATTGCATCTGGAGCTTCTATGTCATGGTTGGTAAATGTTTGAATGTTCGACAGAAGATTAGGCATAACTTTGCTCTGTTGATGTAATGTCCATGGTTCTTTGTTAGACTTTTACTCCTGAAGGATGTTCCTGTATCTCTAAGATTTTATATTTTGATGCAAGATCAATTCTGTTTTCTATGCATTTGGCTGTTGTGGTTTTTTTGAAAAGAAAAGAACCAAGCACAGTGTATGTCATATAAGAAAAACTAGTTTGAAGCTTTTTCTTTCCTCTAAAAAATATCAGCATTTTAAGTTCTTGATAATGGATATGTTTAAGTGAATCAAGTCCCATGTAATTTGTCTTATTTGGAGAAGCTGGTTTAGTCTTAGATGAACAGCATGCACCCTACCAGCTTTGAAATTTATAAAACTAAGGCCTCGTTTGGTTTGCCATTTTTTGCTTTTTGTTTTCATCTGAACAAAAGTTCGTCCATCGTAAGTATTGTTGAAAAACAAAAAAAAATTGTGAAATGAAATTAACTTGTAAAGTAGAAAACAAGTTTATTTCGTTTTTCGTGTTATGGGAGAACAAAGGTACGGAGATGGATAGTACCCCTGTTGTCTGTTGATTGTCATAAATGTTAAGAATTGTATATTTTCTTCTCATACTTCTTGGTATTTCTTAGTGCAAATTGAGAACATAAAATTTATAATCCAAAAGGATATCAAACGGGATCTAATATTCTCTGTAGAAGGTGCCTCTTCTTTTCTCCTTTTCTGAAAAAAAGTATGAATACAATTAAGTCTTAAGATTCTATGGGCCATCATTGTAATCTTCCCTAATGTTTTTCTAGTTAGTGATTAAAAATACAATTGTATGTTTACTACTGAAGCTATGTAAACGGTTAATGGCTGAGAGGTAATTGGAAATTGCAACAATATGAATAGGACAGTACTTCATACTATGATGGCCAAAGCTAACTTAATATGCATGTATCTCAACTTCCTCATTATGTGCAGGAACTAATAACAAGTGGAAAGGCTCAGGCTTCTCAACCAAATAACGAAGAATTCGACCTTGATGACTTAATGGATGTAAGTGAAAAAGATTTGAATGCTTTTCAACTCTGCAAATACATGTATTTTGCCTGAAGTTTATACTTTTAGGACCCTGAGTTGGAGAGATTGCATGCAGACAGGATCAATGCTCTAAAGGTAATTAAAAAGAGGGGGTGGGGGGGGGGGGGGGGGACTAGTGAGTGCTGACTGTATTCTCTTTTCATAATTTGATGATAAAATATTTATTTAATAAAGAAAGAAGCTGAAAAAAGAGAGGTGTTGAAAAGGCAAGGCCATGGCGAATATAGAGAAGTGTCAGAAGGCGACTTTCTTGGTGAAGTTACCGGAAGTGAAAAAGTAATCTGCCATTTCTATCATCGGGAATTTTATCGTTGCAAGTAATCTTTTTATGACATTATTATCATTCGTTCGTTTTGGTTTTGCAATCCATGTTTTATTGTCATGATTTGGGTATTTCTTTGTAGGATCATGGATAAACATTTGAGAGACCTTGCCCCACGGTATCTTAATACAAAGTTCATCAAAATAGATGCCGAGGTCTGTTTTTGTAAATTTGTGTTACCTTTTATTTCAAATTTAACTATTGTCAGGTTTCAGTCGATCGTTTACACATGCAGAACGCTCCATTTTTTGTGACAAAGCTCGGAGTCAAAACTCTGCCATGTGTAATATTATTCAGGTACACTCATGTTACTGAAAAAAAACATTTCTATATATTCTTTGGTATTAATATGATTTCTTGTTAAAACTTGCGACCTATGTAGCAAAGGCGTAGCATATGATAGAGTAGTAGGATTCATTGACTTGGGGGCAAAAGATGATTTCACCACTAGAGCTTTGGAGAATTTACTGAAGAGAAAAGGTGCTTATAAGTTTTGTTGTCTCTTTCCCTTTTGTGACAAACTCTTCAGTTATAAGTATTTGTACTTAATTTATAATTCCAGGAATCATCGAGGAAAAAAAGCACAGTGCTGATGAAGACGACAATGACTATGAGAGAAGTAAAAGTGTTAGAACATCTACTGCTCAAGGTTCAGATTCGGATTCTGATTGAATACGAATTAAGTAATATGTTTTGTATTCGTAACGGTTTTGTAAGGTATCTATTACGGGTTCTTTTTGTAAACCGTGTCATTTATTCATGCATGTTTTTGTAATATTTTCAGTGAATTAATGGTATTCTATGACAAAGTGAATTTGTTGTACCATCATGAATCTTCAAGTTAAACTTCACAAGAAACAAATGACAAATGACCGACCACCTTCCGAGGTACCACCTTTACTAACTGACTGAGACCTCAATCTGGAGCAATCCCAATGCTAGGGTTGGACATAACTTTGTGGATTTTGTGAGGTTTTAGTGCATTGCTGGTACAAGAATGGCAACAACCTAGCACACTCCAATAAGGTACACTAGCTAAAGATTTGTGCCTGTTCACCGTGAATAGGTAGAGAGTGCATGGTGGTAAGGCTAGCCTTGTTTTCCTAGTAGCATGCAACCAAAGAGTGTTACAATTCATGCTTTCTATATTCACTTGGCAGTCTTACAATTGGTCTTCATATTAGACATACCTTGACACTTCTCACTTTGTGTTCTTGTCACATAGACGGTTTCTTTTGATATCATCTCCTCGTGCTGTAAGTTGTATGTAGTTTCATGATAAGTGTTGTTGGTATTAGATTACGGAGTTGACGTCTCACTGATGACCCTCATCCTGATACACCATATCGAAGGGTTCACTCTGTAACATCCTTTGCATATTGCAGCGACAAACGGGTGGTGGGATTGAGTTATTACATTATTACAAATTTGGATTATCTTGATTTTTGGCATAGATTTTATAGTCTACCGCCATTTGAATATTCTACTCATGGAGCATAGTCGATCTGGTTGGATCCTTTGCATTTTGTCTCAGTGTTGCACCACTTGAAGAGTGAACAATATTCGGTTAAAACTGAATTAACCGACTTAACCAAACTAACTAGTTTACTTCAGTTTTAAAACTAAATCGATTTGAATTCACTTTGTAAGATAGTTTTTTTAAGATTATCGGTTTAACCAAATTAACCGAATTTTTTCTGCATTCATTCATTGATTTTATGTTGTTACGATACCTTAATTCTTATTTAGTGATAAACTAGAATGTTCATCTATTAAAAATATGTCAAATTTTGTTACAAACATTAAAAAACTAAATAGAATCTATCTAAACATAAATTTTTTTCTTCCTTCGGATAATTCGACCATTTAAATAACAACATATCTTTTTAGTTAGTTATATCAGTCGATCAAATTAATCGAAATTAATTTGATTTATTTCGATTTTGACTTTTTTTTCACACCAATTGGGTTTGATATTTTTTTTACTTCAAAACTGATCAAATGGACCAAACAATTATCTATTGCTTGTACAGTTAAACTTTAAAGCACTTAACAGTTCCATAACGTTAGAGGTGTAAAAAGGTGTAACAAGGATAAAACGGGGAAATAACGAGGATATAACGGAGGTGCAAAATGGTTCACTAGATGTTAAACCAAATATTTAAGTTAATTAATTATCATTCTGACATTATCTATATAGAAAAAACTAATGTTAATTAATCTTATATAATAAAATCAAAGAATATTATGATTGTGCACGCTAGATTTGATGATTATAATAGATTTCTACCATATAGTTGACACTCTTGCCTTAAAATTAGCTCATTAGACTAGATTTATTGATTTATTTTAAAAGAGAAATAATCAAATCAAGCTAAATATTTTAATATTGCTAAAGCGGATGCTAAAATGTTTTGATTTAGCTGGTGTAGCGGAAAATAGTAAAGTTGGACATTTTTATATATTACTACTTATAGTCATTACCAAGCGCCACCAATTAAAATGGTATCGAGAAAATTGGTAATCAATTAGTTTGGTGCAGTAACTATGTTAACAAAGCCCTCACCTAGGCGCACCAAGGCTCCAAAAAGCACTAGGCCCCAGTTTAGGGTTTTTTTACCCTTCCAAGGCGCCTGCGATGCACGAGGCGCCAAAAAAGCCTTAAAGGCGCCAAGGCACTCGCCTTGCGAAGCGCCAAAAATACGCTTTGTAACATTTGAGTAGAAATTACAATTTTGAGCATTCGGCCCAATAGGAACCGGAAATTCAACATGGTAAGAAAAATGTGATCGGTTGACTATGATTTAGAGCGCATTCTGTAAAAAACGCTGGTTTTCTTTCGTCGATCGAAAAGCAAAAAATACTCAAATTTCTTTCGTTGAACTGTCTAAAAAACATAGTTCATGGAAGGTTAAAACTCTATTTAAGACTTTATGTAATATTGTTTGTAATTTTTATATTCTAAGTATTGTATTGCTTGTAGACTTGATTTTGAATGACATTGTGCATTCTTAGTTTGATTTATGTTACCTGTATGATGTTTTGTTCTAATATTGCTTTTATATTCCCTTTTTGAAATAAAAATTGTGTTTTATTGCTTTTTTTGAATGCAGTTTTTTACTCGTAAACTGAAAAAAAATTGTCACCAAAGGCGCCCAAAAAAGCCATAGGTGAGGGCCTGGGGCTTTTTGGGGCTTTTATGCCTTGACAATTAACCGCATGAAATTATGTGGTATGGTAATTAACTATTAAATATGATCATTATCATACCTACCATATATCTTCGCACACATAAACATACATACGTGTATGTGTGTGTGTGTGTGTATATATATATATATATATATATATATATATATGTGTGTGTGTGTGTGTGTGTGTGTGTGTGTGTGTGTGTTAACCAGCCTTTTGGTCCGGTTCATAAAAGTACACATGATATGCTCAGCTCAGCCCATCGCGTGAAGACAAGGCCAGGAGGACACTTAGGAGTAAAGGAAATAGGCTGAACTGGGAACACGCCATCAGAAGCTCTCGCAACCCGAGCCACGGACCACCATAGCATATGCGCCCAAGGCCTTCGTACCCCTCCAAGACGACCTTCGCACCCCTCAGGGTACGAATTTCGCACCCCTAAGGGGTGCGAGATTCGCACCCCTCAGGGCTGCGAAATTCGCACCCAGCAGGGTGCAAAGTTTGCGCCCTGCGGGGGTGCGGAATTCGTACCCTGGGGTGCGAGTTTCGCACCCTTGTAGGCCAGAAGCTCGCACCCCCCGGGGGGCGCGAAATTCGCACCCCACGAGGTGCGAAACTCGCACCCCAGGGGCGGGGTGCGAAATTCTGGCATGCATGCGGAGGGGGTGCGAATTTCTGGGTGTGGGTGTCCATTTCTACCTACTCTTACTTACTCTCACATACTCCTACCTAATCCTTATCCTACAAATACCTCATGACCTCACACTTCAAGGGGGAGGAATTTTATGACCTTGAGACTTCATGAGAGCTCCATTAATGGCATCTCCTCATTAAGGAAGAAGAAGGGCAAAAGTGTCTTTTTCATATATTCCTTAATATATGCCAATTGTGACATCATATATGCTAATGATGACATCACCTAGCCTACATGCAAATGTAATGAGGTGCCATGTGATGAGCTCAACCTTGTAATCTTTTGTGATCAATAATATTCCATCAACGCTTCAAAGTGGACGTAGGCCTCTCACGAGGCCGAACCACTATAAATCTCGTGTCATTTACCTTTTTCATGCCCTTGTCTATACGACCTAATTAACTATTCTTAGTAATTGGAATCTTTGGTGTTTACGACATTTTTTGCCGTCAACATTTGGTGCTTTCACTGATAACTGAATTCAAGATTTGCGTCTTTCTCCCACATTATCATCTCGACTTCGACGAGCTTAAGGTTCCTTGCTCAACCTGCTGTCGAGTCCGCTTACGATGGTAAAGAAGTCCAAAAACGCAATGGTCGGCTCTTCAGTCGCAGCCGAGGTCGGTACATCCCAACAACCTCAACCGACAGAAATTCCGGCCTCTAATGAAACCGTCTCTCCTATTGTGGATCCCGAAGCGCCCGTTACACAAACTCAAATTTGTGCACTTAATGAAAGATATGAGAACACCACGGTCGAGCTCAACCAAACATTAAGGAATAACATCGACCTTATGCGACAACTGCAAGAAAGTCAACGCGTCGTCGCTCGACTTCAACTAACTCGGAACAACGCTCGACCCCGACCAACTATATCGAAAACTTCCTCTTCCGAGTCAAGGGGCCCACATCAAAGGAGGAGGTTTAGCCTCATCAACAACGTCGCCGCTCGCACCAGTGCTCTCGGCAATGGTCATGGCAATGTTAACGGAAATGGGAACGGCAACGGTGACCGAACTACAGTCACATATAGCGAGGGGCACAGTATCGAGACCACTCTCGCTTGATCATCAACGACGGACCAGATCCTACTAACCAACCTTTTCCTCGACACAACCCGATGGTCGCTAATCTGGGTTGTAAGCCCGCTATTCCAACGGCCCGTGCTCCTCCAGAGCAGGATCCACATCACCTCGCTCCACCTCACCGTCCACACCAATACCCAGTCATAGATGTCGAGGACATGGAGGAAGACGATCCGGACATCCATCATAGAAGACGCCCTCGCAACAGAACCCCGGAACCTCGCCAAAATCCATGGGTCCCAATGGCGGACCCCCATCCAACTTACCTTCCCGACATGGTCCGAAGAATTATGAGGGAAATGCAAGGAAATGTGCACGATTCATGGGAACCGCACATTAGGCGTAATCCCTTCACAGGAAGGATAAACAAAGCTGAATGGCCGCGATGCTTTAGCATGCCGCAAATTTCTCTCTACAACGACACCACTGACCCGTGTCTTCCTCAATCGGTATGAATGGCAAATGGACTCGAGTTGAGGCAACGATCCGGTCAAATTCAAGTGTTTCCTGGTATTCTTGTCAGGAACTGCTCTGTTATGGTTCTCTCGCCTCCCACTTGATTCCATTAACAACTTCGGCCAGTTAGCGACGCAGTTGATCAAGCAATTTAGGATGCACATACCAACTCCGAAGAACGCCCTCACCTTTTCCAACTTATACCAAGGGCCCGCTGAGTCACTCAAAAGCTACGTCTCAAGGTTTGACGTCGCCCTCGCCGAGGTCGAGGATCCGGGCCGTCGCACTATACCCTTCCAGTTGGCCAAAGGTGTCCTCCCTACTTCCGAATTCGGGGCGTGGATCGATCGGAAGCAGCCAAAAAGCCTCGACGCCTTCTAAGAGAAGGAAGATCGATACTTGTGCCAAGAAGAGGGGAGACGCAACCGGCTCTCATCCACCAGTCACCCCAACGGCTCTCAGGAAAACGCTGCAACTAACAGTCTTAGAAGAAAACAAGTAGGAGAGCCCTTTGATCAAAACAAGGGGGCAGGTCCCAGCAGGCAAAGGCCAAACATTGGTAGGCAAGGTGGTCGGAACAACGATCAGGCCCCGATCGAGCCAAGAAAGCCCGACTCTTACTGAGCCTTCGAGACATACACCCCGCTAAATGAGGACCTAGAAACAATTTACTTGGAAACGTGCAACACTTTGCAATATAAGAAGCCACACATCAGGGAATCAACCGATCATGAGAAGAATACGGGGAGGTACTGCCACTACCATGACGTGTACGACCATAATACCAATGAGTGTCACCAGCTCAGGGATGCAATTGGGAAGTTCATCCATGAGAAACGACTTGAGAAATACATCCAATAACCTTTCCCTCCCGAAGCAAATTCAAAGTCTCAGGCACCAGCACCTCAAGCAGCCGCCAAGGAAGCTCTAGGCACTTCTAACCCAAGGCGTGGGATCGTAATCAACACCATATGTGGCGGACCTTATCCCACACATGACAGCTTTCAAAAAATGCAGGAGTATGTTAGTTCAATACAGCATGCCACTTACGAAACTTGCTCCACGCTCAACGAATCCGTCCTAGCTAAGCTCCAAAAGACCATGCGAGATGACATTGTTTTTCGAGAAAGAGATTCTGCTTGGGTGGAAATTCCAACCACCGATCCGCTAGTTATCACAGCTCAGATCGGTGCCGCTTTCGTCCGAAAGGTGTTAATTGATTCTGGAAGCTCAGTCAATATCATTTTCAAAGTTGCTTACGACCAGATGAAGTTAGAAACAAATAACTTGAAGCCGTGTCGCGCCTCCATCCATGGCTTCAATGGGGCTTCTAGTTCCCCAGTGGGAATGATCGATCTACTTGTGGAGCCAGGCGAGGGGGACCAAAGCTGGGTCTGAATCCTCACTTTCGTGGTTATAGACATCGAATCCCCCTACAACGCCTTCCTTGGACGCCCTTTTCTCACAGAGTTCCGGGTCTGCATGTCGCCATGTTCCCTCCTAATGAAATTCCCAATGGAAAACGGGATCGGAACAGTAAGAGGTGACCAAGTGAGCGCTAGAGAGTGTTATGCAATAGAATGGAAGAACGTGCGCAATAAGGACAAGGGAAAAACAGTACCTACGCCTTCTTGCACCAAGACAATTTCAGCATAGCAATCAACGACGTCTGGGCCTTGGCTCAGGCACCACTGCCGTCTTTCCTAAGACCTCGTCCCTCGGAAGGACGAAGAACCCGAGTACAAGAGGTCTACCCTGGTCGAATCTACAATAGATATTCCCGTTAACTCCGATGATCCGTCTAGGGTGCTAAAGATAGGATCGCAATTTCATCCAGCAATCAAAGAGGATCTTGTGGATTTCTTAAAGGCAAACCTAGACGTGTTCACATGGACTCATTCCGATATGAAAGGCATTGACCATGCGATCGCCTGCCATTGTCTAAGTATCGATCCTATAACAATTCCAGTCAAGCAGAAGCGCCGCTTCTTAGGACCAGAGAGGTCCAAGGCACTGGAGGAAAGAGGTAGACCGTTCACTCAACAATATTTTCATTCGTGAAGCCGATTACCCCGAGTGGGTCTCCAACTCGGTTCTGGTCAAGAAAGCCAACGGTAAATGGCAGACGTGTGTCGACTTCTCCGACTTGAACAAGGCGTGTCCTAAGGACAGTTTCCCACACCCAAAGATCGACCAACTAGTTGATTCAACCGTCGAATACCAGCTACTATCTTTCATGGACGCCTAATGAAGCTACAACCAAATTCCGATGAATCTTCGCGACCAAGATCATACCTCCTTTATAACAGACCTCAGACTCTACTACTATCGCGTCATGCCTTTTGGCCTTAAGAAAGCCGGCGCTACTTATCAGCGGATGGTTAATCGACTCTTTAAAAACCAAATCGGAAAGTCCATGGAGGTGTACGTGGATGACATGTTGGTAAAATCTAAAGTATTAAGCGGTCACGTCCACGACCTCTCTGAAATGTTCGATATCCTCCGCCGGTACGACATGAAACTCAACCCCTTGAAGTGCTCCTTCGGAGTCGCTTCAGGAAAATTCTTGGGTTTCATCGTCAACTCCCAGGGGATCGAAGCCAATCCAGAAAAAATCCAAGCTATTTGGGACATCCAAATCCCCAAGAACATCAAGGATGTCCAAAGTTTAAATGGAAAGGTCGCCGCTCTAAGTCGATTCATATCCAAGGCCACCGATAAATGCATTCCTTTCTTCGATTTAATTAGGAAAGGGAAACGCAATTTCGAGTGGACCCCAGAATGCATTTCCGCATTCAAAGAACTTTTGGATCACTTAGAATGACTACCTATCCTATCTAAGCCCATAGATCATGAAGACTTATACATCTATTTTGCTATTTCTACGCAGGAAATCAGCTCGGAATTAATACGCCTCGAAGACCGCATCCAACGGCCCGTCTACTACATAAGCAAACGATTGAGAGGGGCAGAGAAGAACTACCTAAAATTGGAAAAGCTGGCGTTCTGCTTGCTAATCTCCTCCAGAAAAGCTTCGACTATACTTCCAGTCTCACCCTATAAAGGTTTTCACCGATCAGCCACTATGACCGGTCCTGCAGCGACCTGAAGCATCTGGACGGTTATTGAAATGGAGTATGGAGCTAAGCGAATTCGAGATAACATTCATCCCTCGCCGAGCCATCCTCGGCCAAGCTCTCGTTGCTGCCCCCGAGGAGATTCTTGCAGAAAACACAGAGTCTCTTGGCACCCAATGGAGACTATTCGTGGACGGGTCCTCCAACAGCAATTCCTCTGGGGCCGAAGTCGTATTCATCACCCCGGAAGAACGCCCAATATGCTACGCGCTGAAACTAAACTTCCCCGCTACCAACAACGACGCGGAATATGAGGCCTTGATTGCCGGACTTAGAATCGCGATCGAGCTTAAGCTCAAAACGAACCAAATCTTCTCTGATTCACAACTCATCGCACGTCAAGTAAAAGGGGAATATTAGGCTAAGGGGGAACGACTCGCCTTGTACTTAACCAGGGTTCAGGAATTACTCATGTACCTCGACCACTTCATCATCACTCATATACCCTGAGAGCAGAATGAAAGAGCAGATTCACTAGCCAAGCTAGCAAGCTCCGAGGATCCGCAACTCTTGGGATTCGCCCTCGTCGAAGTGCTCAACTCTCCTAACATCAAGCCATTCAAGCTGAAGCAATCATGAACACTAAACCCAATTCTGAGTCTTGGATGATACCAATCAAGAATTAGCTACAGCACGGGACCCTTTCGGGAAGCTACAGGGAAAGGTGTGCGCTCACCAGCCAATCGGCCCGCTACCTTCTTATGGATGGGGTGCTCTACCGTAGAGGTTTCTCCGTCCCATTGCTCAGATGTGTAGCCCAGCATGACGCCATCAAAGTCTTAACCATGTACATGATGGTGAGTGCGGCGACCATACTGGAGGGCAAATCCTGTCCAGAAAAATATTTAGACATGGTTATTACTGGCCCACACTCGATCAAGATGCCATAGACTATACTCGAAAATGCGACAAGTGCCAGCGCTTCTCGAAGATCCCAAGAGCCCCGCCTACAGAACTGACGCAAATGGTTAGTCCGTGGCCTTTCGCCATGTGGGGAATTGACATCATTGGAACTCTTCCAATGGCCAGAGGCAGGGCACAATATGTCGTTGTCGCAATTAATTATTTCACCAAATGGGCAGAGGCCGAAGCTCTTGCCACAATCACCACCAAGAAGATGATCAACTTCGTTGTACGCAACATTATTACTCGATATGGGGTCCCTTAAGCCATCATCTATGACAATGGTACTCAATTCGAGAGCGCCAAATTCAAAGCCTTCTGCCAACGGCACAGCATTGAAAAGAGATTCTCGGTAGTAGCTCATCCTCAAGCCAATGGGCAGGTTGAAGCGGTCAGTGAAGTCATTAAGTCTGTCATCAAGAAGCACCTGGAAAAGGCGGGGGCATGTGGGCAGATGAACTCCCTCTAGCCATATGGGCATACCGAACCACCTACAAGACTGCAACCGGACATACTCCCTTCGGCCTGGCCTATGGATCAGAAGCCGTCATTCCTATTGAACTCAAGCTTCCATCCCATCGAGTCACCTATTTCGATCCAAAGACAAACCAAGATTTACTTTTGGGATCACTTGGCTTGATGGAAGAGAAAAGTAGCGAAGATGATCTCCGAGCTGCTGCCCAACGACAATGAGTCTCCCGATACTTTAATTCCAGGGTTCGTCATAAGGACCTCAACGTCGGCGACCTCGTCTTGGAAAGGGTCTTCCCTCCACCAACGGGCCTCGCTCCTCGTTGTAAGGTCCATACTCCATACAGTGAAAGCTCAACAATGGATCTATCAAACTCGCAACTGTGGACGGAGCTGAACTCCCAAGGGCATGGAACAGTGAACATCTCCGCTGCTACTTTACATGACTTAGTACACAGCTATTTACGCTTTCCAACAATGTTTTGTTTTCTGACAATTCAAGGCGTTGTAAGGGCTGATACTGCCTAAGTTATTAGTGGAAATAATGTTCAACTTCCCATCTCTTTCTGACTATGTTTACTCCGCACATGACGCATTTGATTAATCTTGACAGCTAGCTTACGTTCAAACAGTCGGTTGTCATATCGGCCTTCGAGCATGGAGTCGGTACCGCCGTACGAATCTCGAGCCAGCCTCAGGACCCAAAGTACAAAGGCTACGCCCGACACCTCGAGCACGGGAGCCGGCAACACCACTCGAGTCACTGGCCCGCAGTGCGACCGAGTATAAATAACCATGAACTCGAATCTTGGCTCCGTGCCGAGACCAAGGATAAATCGTTCCGCACCCAAGTCCCAAGCGACTTGGGGCTACCCAACAGCCAGACATGAGCGATATACATCCCTCCCTCGGCTACGGGCACCAGTCGAATCTTGGCGCAGCACCGAGACTGACCCTTAAACCGTTTCTTCCCCGAAGCTTTCAAGGTTGAGGGTTAGCCCACGACCACGATCGGGCCCTATAGGCTGATGATCCGGGCTTCAATTCTTAGGCAAATAAACGACATCTACAGCTCGCCTCAACCGGATGAATGACGGGAGAGCATACACCGGACGGACCGCATAACGCGACGTCATACGCCTTCGCTACACTTGGGATTAACCCCGGGCAACCTAAACACAGTAGGCGCTCAGTCTAGCTTCACAAACTACGGGTTTCCTTAGCCGAGGGAAACTTACTAGAAGCTTGCGCTCTTTCACACCCCTCTGGAATAATGACCCAGAGCATGGTACATAATCACAACCCTCTGGAATAATCAATCCAGAGCGCGGTACACAATCGCTTTTTTGTTAGGTGTAACGATTAGTATGCTTATGCTAATACAGGACTCCCGAAAACATAAGAGGAACATCCAAACACTTAACACAAATTGCGATCTTTACTAATTCATGTTTCAATTACAACACACACACACTAGAACATACTACGTGTCTAAAGAACTTTTTTCTAATGACAGGGTGTACATGAGAACCACACCGTGTCTTGAAAAACCAAAAGCGAGGGCCGTACTCATGTAAAATACCGGCCTACACTACCAAAATGAACGGTAACTCCTACTAAGGTTTCTAACACTAATCATGTTTCTTCCTTTTGTGCTTATAGTTGTTCTTTTTTGCAGATTCAGCGCTCGACGGTTCATCCTTTGCACCGGGCCTCTTCTTACCAGACCCGCTCTTTCCATCTCGGCCCATCTGAGAAGTGGTCGATCTGTGAGAAGCCGAGAGACGTCTCTCGCTCGTCCCATCGCCACTAGAGACCTCGGTGATATCAATGAAGGTGGCATGCGGCGTGGGATTGGGGGCACCCCCAGTAGTGAGGCTGACCACAACGTCGCTCATCTCCGGGACCGCCTTCCCTTCCTGCTCTGCTTTCTCCTTAGCCTCTTTGGCAGCCCTCCGCGCAGCTAGCTTTTGGGACCTATGTGGCGTGACATCAGCAGCTTTGGTTTTCTCGAGGGACTCAGTAGCCCTCTATTGTGCTTCCTCATCTTCCCTCTTCTTCTGGGCCTCATCATTGGCCCTCTTCTTGTCAGCCTCCTCATCGGCTCTCTTTTTCGCGACAGTGTCGGCGGCTCTCGCCTCAGCATCCTGCCTGGTCTTCATTAGGACCTCCTTCCTAGCAGCCTCGTCGTGGTCTCGCTTCTCCTCCACTTCTTCGCTCTTAGCCACCATCTTGGCTTTCTGAGCTTCCACCATAGCCGCCATCAAAGTCATGTCGGCCTCTACCGGACCTCTAGCATGAAAGCTCTGTTCATCAACCGTCTCCCCTCCATCCATCAGACCCTTATAAAGACTGGTGGTTATCTGTATATCCGAGAAGGTGTCAAGCTGATCCCCTCATCCTCCAAACTGCGCTTCTGTAGGGTCTCGCCGAGACTCAATCACTTGTAGGACCACGAGGGCAGGGCCCGATGTCATGGTCGGTCCAGGAAGGGCTGCATGGTAAAAACACAACCGTTTAGTTTGCGAATTCGGTAATCACACCATCCTCTGAGATGAATTGTAAAGGGAATTTACCTCTGGTCAGGGATGACATGGAAAGAATAGAAGGGGCACTCGGTGCCGTAGGCAATGTGAATCCGGTCTCTCCCAGTCCGGGGTGATCCAGGTCATACTCAGTTGAAGTCCGAATCAAGGCTACGGGACAGCTCACCACCACCGATTCAGAGACTGTTGGCCAATAGGAGCTTGCCTCTGCAAATGTCTCTATAACCCTGATGCTCTCAGTCATGGTTGCTTTCCCTTTCTCGGCAGTGAGCCTCTCCAGTCTCTCTCGCTCGACGTCCTCAACCAACAACCTCTCACCCTCCTCTAGCTTCTCGCGCTCCTCAATGGATAAAAGATCAATTCTAAGCTGTCGTTCGTCCAAGGACCCAATATCCACTTGGCGTAAGTAAGTCTCATACAAAACCAACCTCTTCCAAGTCCGAGCTAGTTCCCAGGGATAATCATCAACCCACGAGAGTCTGTGGAACCTCAGAACTCTGACAAACATATTTTGGATATCTTCCTCCACAGACGATTGCACTCGGACCTCAGTATCCCCAAGCTCCTCATTCAGTTCCTCCACCTCTCTCAGATGAGCCGCTCTCAGACCATCCATTGTTTCCAACACTTCCCGGTTACTGGCCTACGCGGCCTCCGTGGCCTTCTTCACCTCCTCAAGCGGCATCTTTAGGCCGTCATTCTCCGCTCTCAAGGCATTGTTGTCATCTTGGAACTGGGCGACCCTTGCGTTCTCCTTTTCCAACTTGATGCAGATATTATCCGTCTCAGCCTTGTCCTTCTTTAGGGTCGTGTTCTGGGTAGTTAGGTCGGCTATAGTTTCCGTTTAAACAACACGGGAGTCATCAGCCTCCTTTTTGAGTGTCTCATACCCTTGTCTCATCTCAGCTGAAAACAATGAGATCCAAGAATTAACATTCAAAGATACGGGAACGAGTAATGAAAATTTCCCAAATACTGGCAAGTAGACTTACCTATCTCCTTTTCTAGAGTGGCAACAATGGTCTTCTCGCAATTAATAGTCAGTTGTTGGTTAAGCAGCTCCATGTTTTTCTTCTTGATCAACTCCGAGAGATGATGAGAATACTTGGTGAGTTCATTAGCCCGGTGATACGTAGCCTTCACGTGCATCCATATTTCCCCAGACTCCCTAGATGGGGCGGGGCGGAGATCAGGAATAAATTTCAGATCATCAAAGTAATGGCGCGGGAAGTAATATTTCAAGAATTCTTTCCGTTCCTCGATCGAAAGTTCTGAAACCTGAGCCTCTATCAGATCTCCCATCTCTATCACAGTCGCCTCATCCGACCTTGGCCGAGCAAGCGATGACTCCTTCCCCTTAGCAGGTTGAACAGGAATCTCAGGAACGGTACGAGAAGGGGTTGTTGAAGGCACATGCCTCGATCCCTCTAAGTAAAGATGGGAATCTCCCACAGACACTCGGATTGGGGGAGGGGGAGGAGGAGACTGAGGCAATCGGGGTCTATCGGGTTGACGGCTCCCGCTACTACAACCCTGTGAAGGTGTGGCCTCACCATACAAACTATCCCCCCTCCTAAGGGCACCAAGAAAAGCACTTTGAGGTCGTCGTCGGTCTCCAGATCCATGACCCCGTCCTCCCTGTCCTCTAGCCATGTCACCTGATAAGAGAAAGAAATAAGGTCGGTCAAGTCGCGCACTCAAAAGAATCGTCATGCTATGCAATAATTATGAGTGTACGCCCTAAGTGTTCTCTCAACAAATCAAATTGTGCTCCACTCGAAGGAGTTAACTCCCTTGCAGCAAGAACTAAGTCATCCATGCCGGCCAGAGTCGGCCACAGGGATACATCCAAGTCAAGTTTATTTAAGTCATTAAACTGGCGCTTATCTTCAAGTAGGGCCACGGCTTCGGGAGCGACCACTGGAGATAATGGCTTGATAGACACTCCCTCACCCCTGCTGGAGGCAGGACGGGAACATTCATCGAGCCCTTGTCCCCAAGTGTGGCCTCCTCGCCATGAGCCCCATCATCACTAACGTATCCCTGGAACTTTACAACCTTTTTTAGCTTGGGCCCCGCAGCGGGTAACTTCCTTTTCTGACCGGGAGTCACAGGGCTTTTCGCCATGACCACCTCTGGCACGCCGCTGGCCACTGCGGGTCCAATTGTAGCCCGACCATCCGGGAGTAGCCCAGCTCAGCAAAGACGCTTTTGGCTTGTCATAGTATCAATTTTGCGAAGCTCTTCGGGGATCGCCCGTAGAGCATTAAGACGTTGCTGGTACTCCTCACCAATAGGTACCTCTGGGTTCCCTGCCATGATCAGAAATAATAAGACACGGGCTCCAGGAACTTTATAACAAGGAACGGGGGTTCAAAAATACTTACTCCCTTCAATCCACCTCCTCGCAAATCCAGGAGGGCGGCGCACAAAGAACCACTCTTGTTTGAACACCGACGGCCGGGGCCACGACCCAGTGAAGAATTTGGCGGGTGCTGACGCTTCCAGGGACCATTAGGAAGGCATTCTGTTGGACATTCTCCTCAGGCTGAAAAAATACCGGATGTCCTCCCCGGTGGGTTCCGTGTGCAAATATTCTCGGTAAAGGACGTACGTGCCTAGGAGTGAGGAATAAGCATTCGGATGCAGTTGCGAAGGAGCGAGGCGGATGTAGAAAAGAATGTACCAAATAAAACCATTGGCGGGGGGAACGCAACCTGCAAAACAGGCCTGCCTGTTCCAGGCGGTCAAGCCCCTGGGCGGTGCGTGAGCTCTTTCACACTCACCAGGTACGTGGGCATCGCCCACTGGAATATTGAACCGCTGCACCATTTTTGTAACCGCTGTAGCATCCAAGCGCGACGGTACCGAGTCCACCGGATTCTCCAAGATAACAATATCAGGTAGCATGTCCGGAGCTACCAGAGCCTCCGATGCATCTCCATCCATAGTGTCCACCTTCTCCATCTCCTTGCGTATGACCGGAGAACATAGCCTCTCAATCTGTTCCCCGTGATCAGATACTTCGAGCGAACTGGCCGATCGAGAAGAAGTGGATCCTTCGGTAGTCTCAAGCTTGCTGCCACTCGAGTTACCACTGTTGGTAGAGTCAAATGTGTGTGACGAGGGGGGGGGAGCTTCGGCCTCCAAGGTCTTCCCAGTCTTTGATCTTGTTTGCTTCGCTAGCTATACTTTAGTACCCTAGTATTAGACATAGCAAGAGAATAACCTATATCCCTCGTCTCGGTGAAAACTAACAAGTGCGTGCAGTGTCATGCAAAGTTAAGATGTATAGAAAACATTTAAACATGCCAACAGTTCGGTTACAGTTCAAGTATATGCGCTATCCTATGTGCAAGGTCCAATTCCCTGTCCGCACAGTTAACTGCGTGGCACTAGGTGCAATCATACGAATGAATAAGAGGTATGCAAAACTAAGGGCGGGGATTCAGGAGATTGAAGTTCTGCAAAGGAGAAGCAACATCCCGCCAAAGGGCGGCGCGAAGCAACCACACCAAAAGGACCCAGCAAAGAGACCAAACCACCCTGGGATTCGAGTACTCGAGCCTCTCTCAGGGTTCGAAAATTCGAACCTCCTAGGGTTCGGAAATTTGAACACCATCAGGGTTCGGAAACTCGAACCCATCAGGGTTCGAAAATTCGAACCCTAGGGTTCAAAAATCGAACTCCAGAGTTTCGGATAATCGAACCCCCTCAGGGTTCGAAAATTCGAACCCCGGAGTTCGAAAGACGAACCCGGAGGTTTGGATATTCGAGCCCCTCCAGGGTTCGAAATTTCGAACCTCCAGGTTCAAAATTTCGAAACCCCTGGGGGTTCGAGAGCTCGAGTCTCTGAGGGGGTCGGTTCTTCGATGCTCCTTTGGATCTCGACCCTCCAACCTCCCTTCTCCCTCGTTCCTTCGACCCGTTCATTACCTAGGTCCGGTTAAAAGTGCTGAGTTCTGAAGCTTTCACAACAATGGCAGCCAAGGAACAAAATTCAAGGAAAAAAATGAAGGGGCGTCTATTTATAGTAAAGAGGGAAAAGTCCCTTCGACTTCCCCCAGATTTTGAGCCCCGGGTTCGAAATTTCGAGCTCCAGGGCTCGGAATCTCGAGCCCGCAGGGTTCGAGATTTCGAACCCCTTGGGTTCGAAATTCCGAACCTCTATGGCTCAGAGGTTCGAACCAAAAAAAAAGAGAAAAGAAGAGAGAGAAAATTCCTCATACCTCTACACTCAAAGCATCACGCCACGCGCTCGCGTATGCGTATTTCATGCACAAACCGACCATCGCAAACACGCGAAGGCCGCGCATTGCGAATACTCAGCGACATAAGAACGTTTTCGCGCCAACACCAGCTTGCTCGCAAATCCGTGACGAGCAAACCCCACAACTAACATCTATTCTTCTTTAACAGGACAAGTCGACAACCCGACTACTATCTCAACCAATGCATAGCACATCATGTCAAGGCAAGACGTACTTTGGGTGGCAAATGCTAACCAGCCTTTTGGTCCGGTTCCCAAAAGTACACAGGACATGCTCAACTCAGCCCATCGCGTGGAGACAAGGCCAGGAGGACGCTTAGGAGTAAAGGAAACAGGCTGAAGAGGTACCGCGCGATCAGAAGGCCTCGCAACCCGAGCTACGGACCACCATAGCATAGGCGCCCAAGGCATTCGCACCCCCCTCCAAGACGACCTTCGTACCCTTGCTGGGTGTGAATCTCGCACCCCTAAGGGATGCGAGATTCGCACCCAGCCAGGTGTGAATCTCGCACTCCTCAAGGCAGCGAAATTCGCACCCAGCAGGGTGCGAAGTTTGCGCCCTGCGGGGGTGCGGAATTCGTACTCTAGGGTGCAAATTTCGCACCCCTGTAGGCCAGAAGCTCGAAACCCTCCGAGGCACGAAATTCGCACCCCACGAGGTGCGAAATTCGCACCCAAGGGGCGGGGTGCGAAATTCTGGCATGCATGCAGAGTGGGTGCGAATTTCAGGGTGTGGAGATCCATTTCTACCTATTCCCACCTACTCCTACCTAATCCTTGTCCTATAAATACCCCATAGCCTCACACTTCAAGGGGGAGGAATTTTGTGACCTTGAGACTTCATGAGAGCTCCATTAATGGCATCTTCTCATTAAAGAAGAAGAAGGGCAAAAGTGTCTTTTTACTATATTCCTTAATATATGCCAATTATGACATCATATATGTACTAATGATGACATCACCTACCCTACAAGCAAATGTAATGAGGTGTCATGTGATGAGCTCAACCTTGTAATCTTTTGTGATCAATAATATTCCATCAACGCTTCAAAGTGGACGTAGGCCCCTCACGAGGCCGAACCGCTATAAATCTCTTGTGTCATTTACATTTTTCATGCCCTTGTCTATACGACCTAATTAACTATTCCTAGTAATTGGAATCTTTGGTGTTTACAACATTTTTTGTCGTCAACAATATACACACACACACACATATGTGTGTATATATATTATTTCTATTATGTAACACCACATTTGAAGTATAATGATTTAATAGAAAATATAGTAAAATACTATTACGTTATCAAATTAAATGCAATTCTTATTGCGTATTTTCTAAAGATAATACATTTTTATATAATATTTCAGCTTCTTACCTACACAAAATAGAAGTGATAAAATAATAATATAACAGTAAATAACAACTCTTGCTAATTACACTTTCAGCATGAAAATTGTAAACAAATAGATATCGAACTTGTAAACGGTAAAAAGTAATTACCGATCTCTACCAACCATTACCAACAAAAAACCGAGTTATCGGTTTACCGATTGCTTTGGTTGGTAATGGTACGACTCTTCTATTACCATATATATCAGTATGGTAATGGTTTTTAATATGAATTTTTGGTATCGAACCGAATCCAGTCCTAGAAAATAGCAGAGCTTAAAACGAATCTACTATATTCATCGACGCTAAATCGAAATAGCTAACAGCCGAAGTGTGTTACATGCTATAGCGGGGATTTTGCTAGATATTAGCAGAGCATTTAACTATACAGTCTATAACACCATTTGTTTTGCTGGACTTAACCAAGCCTACACGAAGGTTTGTTGCTCCCTTATCTAAGATTCCATGCGGAGGATATGGGTGGATCGTAGTTATAACTACTTTTACCTGCTAGGATATCTATGTTGGTAACCTCATCTTTTGATCGTTGGTTACTTGATCCAGTCCTAAGCAGTTAAAGCACCGCTAAAGTCCCACAATATCCCCGCTATAGCCCATAACGCTCTTCAACTACTATGCTATTTCAATTTAGCGCCGATGAACAATAGATCCGCTTTCAATCCTACTATTTTCCGCTGCATCCGCTAAATTAAGGCTTTTTAGCGTCCACTTTGCAGTATTAATACATAACGCTTGATTTGACTCATTCTCATTTTTAAAAATTCAGTAAATTCAACATAAATGGCTAAATGTAAGGCATAATTGTCTAATTTATGATAACAATCAATTGTACTCATCAAATTTAACATGTATAACTCTGATATTCCTTGATTTTGTTATATAAGATTAATTAAAATTAGTTTCTTATACACATATAATGTGAGAAGGACGATTAATTAATTTTCAAATATTTGGTTTTACATCTAATGAACCCTTTTGCGCTTCCTCTATATCCTCACTATTTCCCCACTTTATCTCTGCAACAACGTTTTGCACCACCGTCGCTATAGAACCGCAAAGCACTTTAACTGCACAGATCTAGTCTCATTTGATGCATCCAAGTCTTAGAGAAGTTACTTATAGGGAGCACATGTAGACGATATGTCTATACAGAAGTAGAGCATAGAGTTATTAATTGACATGACAAGTTCAAGATTTCACTGTTGAAGACTAGGCTAGGTACAAACATAGACCTTGACGTGATCCTCAAGTAGATTCGCTAGTTGATTAGGTCTTGTTGACTATTTCATGCAGGTTAGATTTGATGGAGTTGACGATGATAACGAGATTCCTTGCTACGACATTGACAACTAATAATATCATTTTTGATGTTTATCGATTTGATAATGCAAGTAATTTACAATGCTTACAACGAGTTAACAAATGAAAATTCCTTACTGTATTAAATAAAAAATCTAAATAAAAACAGAAATGCAATGGTAATAAATAAACAAAATTATAATAAGTGATTAACATACAAGTTAAATAAAATGTTGGATGACCCCACATGAATTGTACGATATTCTCTAATTTTTCTTTGCATATGCTCATGATGTTATGTTTGATCTTGGATATGTCACAACTTACAAAACCCAAACGACTTCTTCTTTCTTCAATTACACTTTATCCTTTTTATATTCGATTTTCTCTTCTTGGAAACGTCACTCTTCCCTTTTTCTTCCTTTCTCGGTTTGCGCTCATTTCATTTTCGCAGTCTCCTTTTCACCGTACATTAATCTTATGTCATTATGTACTACCGATATGTGTTCCACTATTTGCCCGGTTGAGATCGCCTGGTCCAAAATCACCTAGTCCCCCTGGATCAAAACAATCTGACCTCCTGATTTCAGGTGGGTCCCACCGAAATCAATGGGTTAGATTGTTTTGACGTAGGGGGACCAGGGAATATAGGACCAGACGATTTGAACCTCTATTCGACCGTAATGTGCGATCAATTTTATTGTCAGTCCACGCTTTCCTGCAATTCGCCAAACATCATTACTAGGAAACGAAGCGGGATTAGGATCTTCAATAAGCTTCGGGTGATCAGAGTCTCTTCTTCTTAAATTAACATTCATTCTTCTTGAATCAAAATTCATTCTTCTTAGTGCAAAATGAAATTCAAATGTTTTTATATCATGCTCCATTTGTTTTCCTCTCTTAAGAGAGTGTAGCAGTACAATATTTGAAGACAACTCCCATATTTTCTTTTACACGTGCTTGGCTAGTTAGTTCGCGGTGAACTTTGTATAAAATAATTAAGGTCTGTAATGTTATATAGTTGACTGTAATAACTGTACCCAAAGAAAATGTACCAAACTAATGTTTATACCCTTTTTTCAGGGTCTCCTCGACTTCCATGGTCTCATTCCATTTTTGACGTGCCTTGTTAATGCATTTGCATTGAGTATTCGAAAATTCATGGTTCTAGAAATACTATTTTGGTTGACGAGCATGAAACAGGTTCAAATTATAAGTCTAAAAAGCAAACTCTGATTTGGGATGTACTTTGTTTGGATCTTCAGATTACTCTAGGCAATGGTCAACAAGTTTCTTTTATTCATTTATCATTTTTTTTAAGGATTTGAAGCCAAATTTTGGAAGGAGATTTCACTTATTTTAGGAATTGTGACTCATTTATGTTAATTCCTTGTGGATTCGGTCTTCTTTAAATCCGTTGGGGTACTTGATTAAAGTCACTCTTTCCATCCCATAAACTTTCATCTTTCACTTGAACTCATTTCAAGTTTGATCAAATCCTCCATTAAAAAAGAAAAGAAAATCAAATCGAGAATTTAAATATCTACTATAGTTGGTATTTTAACTTGCGAGCTGCCTCTAAAAAATTTCGATCCATATTGTGGTCTGTTATTTTAGTGGTATATGCTTGTTTGATCATTGCAACCTTTACTTATATAACGTGACTGTTGATAGTATGTACTTGAGATGAATATTGATAATTTTGATTGCTTTGCCATCAATAATTACTACATATGTAAGAGTTTTAATTAATTTATCAAAATCTTGGATATGTGGAATTACTAGGTTCTTCCTCTTATGGTACAAAATATTTTTTGGCTAATCTTGTCTGAAGTATTTGAAAATTAAGGGATTTAGAAGCAAAAAAATAGAAAAGAATTTTGTATTTGAACTAGTAAGAAAAAGAAATTGTTGACGGGCAAAATTGTCACATGCCAACACCCAAATGTGTATGTGTGAACAATTATCCAAATAAGCAGTAAAGTATGCAAATGCGGGGAGACACAGCTTTTATAGTGGTTCGACACTAACGCCTACATCCACTTTATAATCCTTATTCATTATATCTTTGGTTTATTACAAGGTTGTACAAGTTTGGACAATAGCTAAGTTCAAAGTATTACAATAGAATATCAAAATATATGTCTATTCTACACTTTGACTAAATTGCCCTTCTTCTTCTTCGTTGAGAAGCGTTGACTTGGTCAACAATATCCAAGTTTAGTGTTCATGTCCACGAAGTTCAAAAATAGCATAACAATCCTTGTTAATGTTCAAGTGTTGAAGGAAAACATGCATGCCATGTTTTAATTATCCATGCCATCTCCAATGGCCATGATGAAGGTGTTGGAAGCCATTAATGAGTGTTTGGAGCTCTCAAGGTCCAAAAATTCCAAGGGAGAAGGATCCAAATGAAGGCCAAGGCTTGGGTATTTATAGGAGGAATGTTAGGTGGGAGTAGGTGAGCAGCAGGACCGAACAAAGCCAATTTTCGCACCCAAAACAAGGCCCAACATAGAAAATTCGCACCCCTTGGTGTGAGGTTCGAAATTTCGCACCCCTCCCCGTGGGGTTCGAAATTTCGACCCCAACAGTGGGGTTCGAAATTTCGACCCCACCAGTGGGTTCGAAATTTCGAACCCACCAGTGGGGGTGGGTTCGAAATTTCGAACTCACCAGTGGGGTTCGAAATTTCGACCTCACTAGGGGGTTCGAAATTTCAACCCCACCAGAGGTTTCGAAATTTTGACCTACGAAATTTCGACCATCCTGGTGGGGTGCGAAATTTCGACCCTACCAGGGGGTGCGAAATTTCGAACACCTAGAGAGATTCGAAATTTACAGAGAATGACGTTGAAATCATACTACCGAGGGAGTTGAAATTCCTGAATGCAAAGTGAAGGAATCCGAGTTTTCATGAGTCTGAACTGAAGGGATCTAAGCTTCCGGCATGGAGAAAATCGGATGAATCGGGTGGTGCCCACAGTTTTGACCTAACCGGCAGTGCCCACAGTTTCGACCTAATCGGGCGATACCCATAGTTCCTATATTGGATGCAGTAGGTGGGTACCTTGCGTTTGCGACGCGACTTCGACCTAACTGCTTTGTACTTTTTGACGCTTGAGCGCACCGCTCACCAAATACTTGATGTGTGACATCCTCGATAAAAAAGCGTGTCAACATTTGCCCCCCAAAACATACCTTACTTGATCCAAGGAAGTTGAATTTTGCGAGGAGAAGAGAAATCCAGAGATCAAAGCTAAGAGAAGTCCGGAGCGAGCCGCTATATTCATGATATGGAAGAGTCACGATCATGCCGGATCGTTTTGTCCAGAAGACCAAAGTTGATAAGCCGGAAATATGTGATCTCTTTGGATCATATTAGTGGAAGACCACGATCGCTTGGGACCGTATTAAGGAAAGAAATCTGACGATCGCTTGGGATCGTATTAACAGAAAGCCAGAACAACCAGAGTATCCGAGAGGCTGGAGGAGCCTAGTAACCTGCATAGAAAAGGGATACGCATAACCATATGTGAGCGGGCTTGCCGTGCTGCCGACAAGGCTTCCATAGGTCATCGTATTCATTTGATAGACTGCATTCAAGGCGATCTCACGTTGGTGAGGTGGCCAAGGCGTGTTAGAGCATTCAAGGAAATCTCACGTTGGTGAGGTGGCATCGGCAAGTAGCATTCAAGGAAATCTCGCGTTAGGGAGATGACCTTGGCAAGTGGCATTCAAGGAAATCTCGCTTAGAGAGATGACCTTGGCGTGTGGCATTCAAGGAAATCTCGTTTAGAGAGATGACCTTGGCAAGTGGCATTCAAGGAAATCTCATTTAGAGAGATGACCTTGGCATATGACATTTAAGGAAATCTCATTTAGAGAGATGACCTTGGCAAGTGGAGTCAAAGCACCCTCATCGAAATAGGGCAAGAGGCCAAGGTAGTTACGAGTGGATATTTTCGTCGTGTTACTGACGAGTCCGCCCGATGTAATCCAAGGTCGTTGACAAGGTGACCCACTAATCCAAACGAGTAGGATTATACATGATCTGACACTCGCCACGAGTAAATTCAATCTCGCCAAAGTAGGACGGGAAGTCAAGATAGCTAGACGGTTATTAGAGTTTGCAATCCCGTTATTGATTTCATACTTCATAAGTAAGCGTCCTTAATTTGCGAAGTAGTTTTATTAAAGTTATAAGAGTTAGGGCCTTCTTAGTAAAGCCCGATGGTTTGTCATCCGTAAAGAGCATGCCTAGGGAGCTGATCTGCTCCCGTGCGTGGGTAAGCGGGCTTGGCCGTTTTTTGATTCCAAGTTCATTCGTTAAGGATAGCGGATAGTTTGTTGTTTGTGAGGAGCATGTCTAGAATCTCACCGGTTCCTATTACATTGGTAAACAAACATAACCATTCACAACCCAAAGCCAAGAAAAGTAAACTTTTCTTTAATAACCAAAAGGAAGGATACATCCAGAGGACATATGTCCTTAAATACAATGCCTTGGGCTGAAGCACAAATACTTGAGCCTAGAGAGCCAGAATGAGAAAGCCATAAGTGATGAGCGCATTATTTGAGAGTCATAGAAAACCATAATAAGACTAGAAGACCGAAAAAGCCATAAGATACAGATGCTAGGGAGGCTTGAACCCTAGACATCAGATCCAGTGAGAGACTTAGCTGATGATTATGCCGCGACGGGTGCTGGTCTCGGGCCTGTCATGATTCCTTTGAGGGGTCCAAACAAACCGTGCCAGCTCTCCATGTCTAACACGTTCTTCAATAGCATTCTTAAGATGACGACAGTCGTTTGTATTATGACTATCGGTTTCGTGAAATATGCAATATTGGCCGGGATCACTTAGTTGTCGAGGGGTATCCCGAGCGGGAGACTTTTTGAAGGGAGCAATAGGGTGAACTTCCCGGTAGATCTCCTCGAGAATGTGAGTAAGCTCCGTGAAGGTCGAGTGCCTTTGATGCCTATTAGCGTTGTTGCCATCATTCCCCATTGGAGGTTGCTGAGCATAATCTTTAGCTTTTCCAGGATCGGGAGATTTCATGTCAACAACATTAACATCAACAACCTTCTTGCTAATGCTGGCCTTCGCATCTTCTTCTCGAAGGAACCTTTCGGCTTCAAAGTAGAACTCGCCAAGGTCCCTTGGCGGGTCCCGGTGCAATGAAGTCCTAAATTAAGATTTATCTAGAACGCCCGATACTGCGGCCATTAAAACCATGGAAGGGTCAGGTCGGTCGACTGATGCGACCGCAACATTGAACTGTTTCAAGAACTTCCGCAGAGTCTCTCCAGACTTCTGCTTAATGTTATTGAGAGTCATAACGGTTTTTGGGCGAGCTATGTTGACTCTAAACTGTTCCACAAATCGGGTAATCAAAGCATTCCAAGAAGTGATGGAGTTTGTGTAAGGACCCAAGAAATTAGTAATAAGAATAATCAATGATTGAGTTTAATTATAAGGATTTTTATTGGATTTTAAAAATCAGTAAAAATTTCAATTAAAGCAAAAATTGATAAGTAAAGAGAAAATAGTGAATACAACCTTTTTAGAGTTTATGCAGGAATGATATATGTGAGAAGGTGAATACATATATGTTGCCTATGGGATTAAAAAGAGGTCTATTTTAACTGTATGCTAATTATCTATAAGATGAACATCACGTGAGATAAAAGGAGCATGCAAACAGTGTGAAGCATGGAAATAGTGCTCATAACATTATTTAAAAACCAGATAATAAAAAGTGGCATTTGACAAAGACTAAAATAGATAGGCTGGACCACAAATAAGTATGAATAGCTAGTTAAATGGGGAGGGATAAAAAGGGGCTTTCCCAAAATAAAAAACCCTAGAAATGCCTATAAAACAGTAGGTAATGAGCTAAGGATTGGATTTACCTATTTTAAGTATAAAATAATTGGCTGAAGGACAAGGAAGAGTGGCCAAAAATAAAATATCTTCTCGGGGCAAGGGAATACTAGGAGTATATAAGGTGAACATTTATTGTCCATTGATTATTTAAAGGCAATAAGTCCTAAGTTAAGGCAGCCAAGAAAATGTTTACGTACTTTTATTTGTTGATTTGTTATGGATTGAATGATTGATGGATGCATGAATACATGTTTACAAGTGTGCATCACTGGTAGTTATTTCAATGTATATAAATATGCTATGTAGAAGGGTTAGTAAAATATATTTATGGGGTATACTTTTACACATAAAGACCATCTGGATGTGTTATATAAATCTATAAATAGTTGTTGTAAGATAAGATTACAAAGTTAATGATATGCAGTGTGTACAAGTGGGTACATGCTTATGCTTATTTATTAATGAATGGATGAATAGATCAGGAATGATCATTTTCTTTGTTTAATTGTGTTGATCATATATCACAGCAAGTTAATGATATAACAAGTCCACTAACAATAAAAATGAAAACATAAGTGTATCCCATTATTTGTACTTTACTAAGTGAAAAACAACATAGTGTATATATATATATAAATGGCTATATGTATGCAAGGTTTGTATAGAAATGCTTTGATCGATGTCTCTATTAGTAAATGACTTATTATATGAAGCTAAACGGGTGTGTGATGGTTAACTTATGGGGTGTTAAGTCATGAATATGAGTTGAACACCAGGGAATAAGGGAAGTGTACACACCTAGCTAGGGGGATGCTAATAAACAATGAAGTTAAATACACGCAAGGGTGATGCAATTCCAGGATGCATATTATTGATCTGCTTAACTTCAGGATGTAGAAGATAAGTATATGCATGGCATATAATGCCCAGAAGGCCCTTGTGTTTAGGGAACAAGAGGAGGGGTCCCTGAACAATGCATACAATGTGTTCAATAATAAAGGGAATTGGTTAGATTAAGAAGAAAAATCTGAAGTGAAGGAGAGTGGGAGGGCAAGACATAACATGATGAGGTTGTGTATGTGTATGGTTTGATTAACATTTGAATGTGCTTCCCTTTTTGTAATTTACCAATTGAAGTCCATGTCATATGCTTAATCACTTTTATGTAGAATTTATTCATTATTAAGTATGGCTAATAAGTGTTCATACCAGACATTGTCTGACCTGGTTTGATTGCATTGCAATCTACTGGGTGTCTCATTTTTAACGAGGCAGCTCAGGTATTGATTTCAGGTGGCAACTGGAGTTTAAGCTGGGATTAACATGAAGAAGAACTAGAGACTTTCTTTGCTTAAGTAGAATGAGTAGTAGGAATTATCTATGATGACTCAGTAATACTAGTTTAAGTCTATTCAGTAGAATTGTATGAAATGAATTCATAGTTTGGTTTAACTCTGTACTGATGTAGTTAATGAATTAATGCTGGATGTCTAAAGGAATTTATTTAAAGTTTTTAGTTGAATTTATATGTTTAAAAATTAAGGGTTTACACCAGATTTGGGGGCAAAAGCAGTTCATATAATCAATATATGAATATGCTATGCAAAAGAGAAAAATCTAGGAGTGACATATTATCTATGTTATGGTAATTAACCAAATGCCTATCTGATTTCATGTGAAGGTTTGAACAAGTGAGAATGGATATAAAATCTTGTTGTGTATAGGCATGAAGACCACCCATGACATATAAACAATATATGTGCATGTGTGTGTCATTTAGAATTGACATAAGTCATTCTTGAGGTTATTTTAAGTGGATTCAAATTAGTGCAATATGTATAAATAAGCACACATATATTCTTAGTAGATACTGGTTGTTTGTATTTCATATAAACCTCTTGAATAAGAGAACGAATGATCTTGTGGTCATGCCTTGATAATATCACTCAATTGTGCACCATAACTGGATCATGAAGTGTACATAAAGGCTGCAGTAGCTTGGTGCAAAATTGAGTATACATGGCTCATAAATAATCACTCATTCTCTTACACAAGTGCACTATTTAGTGAGACTCATAGTTAACAAAATAGGTAGGACATTGAGTATAAATCTATACATGAATACTGTTTTAAATTGACTAAAGTTTTATTTATATCCATTAGTTAATTTAGCCAAAGAATACCCATATGCAAGATAACCAGTGTAGAATGCATGCACATATTGCACAGTGTACAATTATTTGTTTAGCTGAACATGAAAACATTATTGTTGTGGTTTAAATATCTTAATACATATGAAATATGTTTGTCTGGTTGTGCATAAATTAAAGATGTGTAGCTCAACTCTAATTAGATTAACCATTATAAATTTGAAGACAAATAGATGATTATTCCCTTAAGGAATACACTTGAAAATCCAATATATGAGGATTAATTACATTTACATATCCTCACATATGCAAATGGTTATACTGATATGCATATGTTAGTACCAGGATCTTGGGGTAGCTTAAGGTGGAAACCAGATTTTTATGAAGTATCCTTAAAAAAAATCTTGGGTTAAATTTTTGGGTTACTTCTGATTTGGTTTCAGAGCTATGTTATTAAAGCTTAGCTATTTAAGTAATACACATATAGATGAGTAGGTGTAATATTTATTAAAAGTAAATAGTACCAGTACTCAGAGTTCAGATTATATACATATATAAAAAATTAAGTCTGGATAAAAACTAATTTAACATGTGAATATAAGGATGGTAGGAAGAGGATCAGCCCATGCACCCCCAACCATGGACATAAGGGAATTTGTACAAGCTCTGAGAGAAGGAGTTGGTCATAGACCAGAAAATCCTCATGAGGAGCTATCAAAGTTGCTGAAAACATACACAAACCTAGGAGGCAAAGAGTTTGAGGGTACTAAAGGGGTAATGGCAATTCAAACCTGGTTAAGGACCCTTGAAAGGATCTTTGTTGATATGCAGTTAAATGATCAAAGGAAAAGGTAGATAGCTTCAAGAAAATTGAAAGGAGTAGCACTAGATTGGTGGGAAGTTGTCATAGCAGGAAGACCAGAGCAGGAAATAACTTGGAATCAGTTCAAAGACATGCTTGAAGCTAGGTTTGTTCCACCATCAGCTAAAGAATCATCGCTTGAGGAGTTTATAAAATTAAGACAAGGTATAATGAGTGTAACAGAGTACACACAAAGATTTGAAAGTCTCTCCAAGTATGGCACAATGCTGATAGGAGATGAAGTGGCTAAAAATGGTAGATATATTAAGGGGCTCAATGCAAGTTTAAGCAAAGCAATGTTGCCATATAAAGAAAAGACCTTTGACCAAGTGATAGATTCAACTCTCTCCTTTGAACAACATGATAAGGAAAGGGAGAAATTTAGAAATCTCAAGGCTAATAACAATAAGAAGGGTAAAGAGAGAGCACATCCTTATGACAAGAAGGCTGCAGAAAAGGAAGGCAAGAAAAATGAAGGAGCAACTGCCACAAGTACTAAGAAGAAATTCTCATGTTACAAGTGTGGAAAGGAAGGTCATATGAAAAATCAGTTCCCACATCTTAATGCAATTTGCTATAACTATGGAAAGGAAAGACATCTCAAGAAAGATTGTCCAGAACCAAGGAAGCCAACTAAGATGGGAGCATTGGTAGGAAAGGAAAAAGCCACTGTATAAGGTAACATTCAAGGCGCTGGACAATTTAAGGTATACTTTATATTAAAACTCAGCCAATTATAGTAATGTATGATGCAGGAGCCACACATTCATTTATATCCTATGATGTAGTTGAGAAATTGGGACTTACAAGTGTAAGTATAACTATGCATTTAATTATAAAAAGCCCTGTAGGAAGCTCATATAAAATAGGATTAAAATGTATGTATGTGGAATTAAAAATAGGGGGAAAATATTTCTAGCAGACCTATACATTTTAAATTATAAAAATATGGGTATCATACTAGGGGTTGATTGGTTGAGGAAGTATAAAGAAATTTTAAACTTAGAAAATTTCACTATAACACTGCAATCTATAGGAAGCAATAGGATGATAGTGGAGTGTGAAATGGAGAAGGATAATTGGCTAGGTAAAATATGGAGCCTGAATGAATAAAAAGTGGATGTAGAGATAGAGAAAATTCCAATAGTCAATGAATATATTGATGTGTTTGGGGAAGTGAATGGCGTGCCACACAACAGACCAGTAGAGTTTCAAATCAGACTGGTGCCAGGTGCAACAACTATCATCAAGAAACCTACAAGAATGGGGCCAAAAGAATTAACTGAATTAAAGGCTCAACTTGAAGAATTGGAGCAAAAAGGGTTTGTGAGACCCAATAGTTCCTGCTGGGGAGCTCCAGTAGTGTTTGTGAAGAAACATGATGACACATTGAGGATGTGCATAGATTACAGGGAACTGAACAAGGTTACCATTAAAAATAAATATCCCTTACCAAGAATAGATGATCTATTTGATCAACTCAGTGGAACAAGGGTATTTTCAAGAATAGATTTGGCTTCTGGATTCCATCAGATGATGGTGGAGGAAGAAAGTATCAAGTATACTGCATTCAATACAAGATATGGATTATATGAGTTCTTGGTTATGCCATTTGGCTTAACAAATGCACCATCATATTTTGTAGATTTATTGAATAGAACTTTCAGGGATTTCTTGGATAGATTGGTATTAGTGTTTTCTGATGACATACTAATTTATTCAAAGACATAAAAGGAACATGAAGATCATTTGCACTTGATGTTGTCAAGACTGAGAGAGCATGATTTAGAAGCTAAATTTACAAAGTGTACATTTTGGAAAAGAGAAGTTAAACTTTTGGGTCATATAATTTCTTCAAAAGGAATAGCAGTTGATCCAAGCAAGGTGATGGCAGTGCAACTATGGAGAAGGCCCACAAATGTCACTGAAGTAAGGTCATTTTTAGGAATGGCTGGCTATTACAGGAGATTTATAAAAGACTTTGCAAGAATAGCTATACCATTAACTAAACTGACCAAGAAAGAACAACCATACATATGGACAAAAAAATGTGAGCTGGCTTTTGAGCATTTAAAGAAAGCACTAGTAGAAGCACCCATTCTACAAGTCCCAAAAGGAAATGAAGGTTTAGTAGTTTACACTGATGCTAGTGGGTCTGGATTAGGGGCAGTACTCATGCAACATGGTCAGGTTATTGCATATGCATCAAGACAACTCAAAGTAAATGAAACCAGGTATGCTACACATGACTTAGAACTAGCAGCTGTTGCGTATGCATTGAAGTTATGGAGGCATTATATACTGGGGACAAAATTTGAACTATACATAGACCACAAGTCCCTTAAATATTTATTCTCCGAAAAAGATCTTAACATGAGGCAGCATAGGTGGGTAGAATTTCGAGCTGCTTATGATTTGGATATTTTATACACTCCTAGAAAAGCAAATAAAGTGGCAGATTCCCTGAGCAGACAACACATGAAATTGGCAAGCTTAATGATAAATGAGTTTAAGGACTTGGCACTACTGAGTGAAGTGTAAGTAGGTACTAGGGGAGGGGAGTCCCAAGAAAATCCATGTGACATGATTGAATATGGGAAATTAAGCTTGGTATCCACAAAACTGAAGATGACAGAGAAAATAGAAAAAATGCAAGAAAAAGACAAGCATCTGAAAGAAAAGAGAGAGTTATTGATGATAGGGATGCCAATAGATAATTTTGAACTAGATGATCAAAGATATCTCAGGAAAAGTAGGAGGCTTTGTGTACCAAATGATGATGAATTAAAGAAGGAAATTTTAATGTGCATCATAAAACAAAATATACCTACACCTAGGGTCATCAAAAATGTATCATGACTTAATGAGAGTTTACTGTGGCCAGGAATGAAAGCAGCAGTGGCAAGATACGTGTCAAAATGCATAACATGCCAACAAGTCAAAGGCAGATTACCAAAAACCCTCAGGAATGATGCAAACATTGGAAGTGCCAAAGTGGAAATGGGAGAGTATTTCAATGGATTTTATAGATGGATTACCAAGGACTCAAAGGGGTAATGACAGTATATGGATAGTGATGGATAGGTTGACAAAATCTGCACACTTTATACCCATGAGGTCTGATATAAATGCAAGCAAGTTAGCAAAATTATTTGTGAAGTGGTAAGACTGCATGGAGTTCCAAAGATAAGCACAAGTGATATGGATTCTTTGTTCACTTCCAGCTTTTGGGGGAGTTTTCAGGAGGCTATGAGAATGGAGTTATGCTTGAGTACAGCATACCACCGTCAAACTGATGGCCAAATAGAAATAATAAACAAGATTTTAGAGGATTTACTTAGAGCATGTGTTTTGGACTTTGGAGGCAGCTGGGAAGACCACTTGTATTTGGCTGAATTTGCATACAATAATAGTTTTCAGACAACTATTGGAATGTCACCATTTGAAGCTCTATATGGGAGGCCTTGTTTATCACCAGCATGTTGGCTAGAGGTAGGAGAAAAGGTGTTGCTCGAACCAGAACAGGTGAAGGAGACTTCAGAAAGAATTGCATTAATAAGACATAGGATGAAGAATACACACGAAAGGCAAAAAGCTTATGCAGACAAAAGCAGAAGGCCAGTGGAATATAATGTAAGGGATTATGTTTTTCTCAAAGTTTCACCAATGAGGAAGATGTTAAGATTTGGAAAAGAGGGTAAGTTATCACCCAGATATATTGGGCCTTATGAAATTATCCATAAAGTTGGTTCATTAGCTTATAAACTGCGGTTGCTAGAGGAATTGGGGAGTATACATGATGTATTTCATGTGTCCCAATTCAGGAGATGGGTGCATGATAAGGAAACCATTCTAGAATCTCCAACACAAGTTAAAATAAAAGAGAATTTAGTATATGAGAAGAAGCCAGTGGGAATAGTTGCCAAGGAAGAAAAGAAATTGAGAAACAAAACCATAAAATTGGTAAAAATTCAATGAAGTTTAGATACAAATGACTGCACTTGGGAGGTTGAAGATAAAGAGAAAGCAAAATATCCAGATCTGTTCACTAAATTGAAGGAGCCATAATAAAAGCAAATTATAAAAGAAAGGTATGTTTTCTTTTATGTATATGATTTTATGAATAATTATGATTACAAAATGCTAATTGTGGGACACAATTCCTTTTTGGAGGAGAGTGTGTAAGGACCCGAGAAATTAGTAATAAGAATAATCAATGTTTGAGTTTAATTATAAGGATTTTTATTGGATTTTAAAAATCAGTAAAAAATTCGATTAAAGCAAGAATTGATAAGTAAAGAGAAAATAGTGAATACAACCTTTTTAGAGTTTATGCAGGAATGATATATGTGAGGAGGTGAATACATATATGTTGCTTATGGGATTAAAAAGAGGTGTATTTTAACTGTATGCTAATTATCTATAAGATGAACATCACGTGAGATAAAAGGAGCATGCAAACAGTGTGAAGCATGGAAATAGTGCTCATAACATTATTTAAAAACCAGATAATAAAATGTGGCATTTGACAAAGACTAAAATAGATAGGTCGGACCACAAATATATATGAATAGCTAGTTAAATGAGGAGGGATAAAAAGGGGCTTTCCCAAAATAAAAAAACCCTAGAAATGCCTATAAAACAGTAGGTGATGAGCTAGGGATTGGTTTTACCTATTTTAAGTATAAAATAATTGGCTGAAGGATAAGGAAGAGTGACCAAAAATAAAATATCTTCTCGGGGCAAGGGAATACTAGGAGTATATAAGGTGAACATTTATTGTCCATTGATTATTTAAAGGCAATAAGTCCTAAGTTAAGGCAGCCAAGAAAATGTTTACATATTTTTATTTATTGATTTGTTATGGATTGAATGATTGATGGATGCATGAATACATGTTTACAAGTGTGCATCCCCAGGAGTTATTTCAATGTATATAAATATGCTATGTAGAAGGGTTAGTAAAATATACTTATGGGGTATACTTTTAAACATGAAGACCATCCGGATGTGTTATATAAATCTATAAATAGTTGATGTAAGATAAGATCACAAATTTAATGATATGCAGTGTGTACAAGTGGGTACATGCTTATGCTTATTTATTAATGAATGGATGAATAGATCAGGAATGATCATTTTACCTGTTTAATTGTGTTGATCATATATTACAGCAAGTTAATGATATAACAAGTCCAGTAACAATAAAAATGAAAACATAAGTGTATCCCATTATTTGTATTTTACTGGGTGAAAAGCAACATAGTATGTATGTATATATATATATATATATATATATATATATATATATAAACGGTTATATATATGCAAGGTTCGTACAGAAATGCTTTGATGGATGTCTCTATTAGTGAATGACTTATTATATGAAGCTAAACAGGTGTGTGACGGGTAACTTATAGGGTGTTAAGTCATGAATATGAGTTGAACACCTAGGGGGACACTAATAAACAATGAAGTTAAATACACACAAGGGTGATGCAATTCCAGGATGTCTAGTATTGATCTGCTTAACTTCGGGGTATAGAAGTTAAGTATATGCATGGCATATAATGCCCTGAAGGCCTTTGTGTTTGGGGAACAAGAGGAGGGGTCCCTGAGCAATGCATACAATGCGTTCCATAATAAAGGGAATTGGTTAGATTAAGAAGAAAAATCTGAAGTGAAGGAGGGTGAGAGGGAAAGACATAACATGATGAGGTTGTGTATGTGAATGGTTTGATTAACATTTGAATGTGTTTCCCTGTTTGTAGTTTACCAATTGAAGTCCATGTCATATGCTTAATCACTTTTATGTAGAATTTATTCATTATTAAGTATGGCTAATAAGTGTTCATACTAGATATTGACTTATCTGGTTTGATTGCCTTGCAATCTGCTGGGTATTTCATTTTTAATGAGGCAGCTCAGGGATTGATTTCAGGTGGCAACTGAAGTTTAAGCTGGGATTAACATGAAGAAGAACTAGAGACTTTCTTTGCTTAAGTAGAATGAGTAGTAGGAATTATCTACGATGACTCAGTAATACTAGTTTAAGTCTATTCAGTAGAATTGTATGAAATGAATTCAAAGTTTGGTTTAACTCTGTACTGATGTAGTTAATGAATTAATGCTGGATGTCTGAAGGAATTTATTTAAAGTTTTTAGTTGAATTTATATGTTTAAAAATTAAGGGTTTACACCAAATTTGGGGACAAAAGCAGTTCATATAATCAATATATGAATGTGCTATGCAAAAGAGATAAATCTAGGAGTGACATATTATCTATGTTATGGTAATTAACCAAATGCCTATCTGATTTCATGTGAAGGTTCGAACAAGTGAGAATGGATATACAATCTTGTAGTGTATAGGCATGAAGATAAACAATATATGTGCATGTGTGTGTCGTTTAGAATTGACATAAGTCAGTCTAGAGGCTATTTTAAGTGGATGCAAATTAGTGCAATATGTATAAATAAGCACACATATATTCTTAGTAGACACTGGTAGTTTGTATTTCATATAAACCTCTTGAATAAGAGAATGAACGATCATGTGGTCATGCCTTGATAATATCACTCAATTGTGCAACATAACTGGATCATGAAGTGTACATAAAGGCTGCAGTAGCATGGTGCAAATATATGGCTCATAAGTAACTACTCATTCTCTCACATAAGTGGACTATCAAGTGAGACTCATCGTTAACAAAATAGGTAGGACTTTGAGTATAAATCTATACATGAATACTGTTTTAAATTGACTAAAGTTTTATTTATATCCATTAGTTAATTCAGCCAAAGAATACCCATATGTAAGATGACCAGTGTAGAAGGTATGCACATGTTGCACAGTGCACAATTATTTGTTTAGCTGAACATGAAAACAGTATTGTTGTGGTTTAAATATCTTAATACATATGAAATATGTTTGTCTGGTTGTGCATAAATTAAAGATGTGTAGCTCAACTCTGATTAGTTTAACCATAATAAATTTGAAGACAGATAGCTGATTATTCCCTTAAGGAATACACTTGAAAATCCAGTATATGAGGATTAATTACATTTGCATATCCTTACATATGCAAATGGATTTGAAGGAGCCTTATACTGATATGCATATAATTAGTACCAGGATCTTGGGGTAGCTTAAGGTGGAAACCAAATTTTTATGAAGTATCCTAAAAAAAAACTTGGGTTAAATTTTTGGGTTACTTCCGTTCGGCTCCAGTTGCTTGTACCACATCGTAGTTATGTCTATTAAGAAGAGCGAGAAGCACTTAGCCATGACATTACCCGAAGCTGAGAGAACTTCCATATGTGGAATGTATATCATGAGGTGAGCGGTTGGGTCCTTGCGACTGTCATAAGGATCCAAGATTGGTAGCTTAAAATCAGGTGGATTCCGAGAATTCCTGATATCCAAAGAGAGCGGGCTGCGAGTCACACAATCCATGTCCATAGAAGAAGCACCACTTCGAGTGAACCGACGGAGGACATCCGCGATCTCTGACCCATTCCCGAAAGCAAGCAGCTGATTTAAATTATCCAAACTGGCACTGGTGCCCCCAGTGTTCAAGTTCAAGTTGGGAATTGGTTGGTTGAGGATAAAGTTTGGTTAGATTCGTACTTGATGGGTGACATTGGGCACAACTCTGACTCTTGGAACCGTGGGAGCGCTACCATCCAAAGCTGCGCGCACTGGGGCTTGAGCGACGTTACCAACAGCGGAGCCTGCAACTAGTCTGACCAAAGGGTCACGGGCTGGAGCAGTGTCGAGGTTTGGGGTGCCCCGAGTGTAGCGGGACCGACGCTGTTTGGAGGAGCGACGTCGAACTGTTGATTAGTTTGTGGGGTTGCCCACAAGTCCCAAGTTGCAGTTGGAGGAACATTGGTACTAGTTCCAATAATATCTGCCTGGCCAGTTGGCCTTGATTTGCTCCTTATCCTTTCTTCCATACGATCGAGGAAGGTTTTGAAAGCATCTTTTTTCGCTCGAGTCGAGCGTTCAAATCAGTAGCAAGATTCTTGATCACTCCATCGACGTCTTCTCGAGTGACGTAGTTCGATGGGACTTCAATCGAAGAAAGTTCATGGCTTCCTTCATCCCCTATCGCTTCATGAGATTCAGCGATAGCTGGAAGCTTCTTGCGTTTAACACCCATGGTGTGAAGTGAGTAAATTTGAAGTTGAAGCCGAGGTTTGAAGACAAATTCGAATAGTTAATCCGATGCAGAGGTTGAAGCTGTGCATCCCCTACCTGGCGCGCCAAAATGTTGACGGCAAAATTGTCGCATGCCAACATCCAAATGTGTATGTGTGAACAATTATCCAAATAAGCAGTAAAGTATGTAAATGCGGGGAGACACAGCTTTTATAGTGGTTTGGCACTAACGCCTACATCCACTTTATAATCCTTGTCCATCATATCTTTGGTTGATTACAAGGTTGTACAAGTTTGGACACTAGATAAGTTCAAAGTATTACAATAGAATAACAAAATATATGTTTGTTCTACACTTTGACTAAATTGTCCTTCTTCTTCTTCATTGAGAAGCGTTGACTTGGTCAACAATATCCAAGTTTAGTGTTCATGTCCATGAAGTTCAAAAGCTGCATAACAATCCTTATTAATGTTCAAGTGTTGAAGGAAAACTTGCATGCCATGTTTTAATTATACATGCCATCTCCAATGGCCATAGTGAAGGTGTTGGAAGCCATTAATGAGTGTTTGGAGCTCTCAAGGTCCAAAAATTCCAAGGGAGAAGGATCCAAATGAAGGCCAAGGGTTGGGGTATTTATAGAAGGAAGACTAGTTGGGAGTAGGTGAGCAGCGGGACCCACCAAAGCCAATTTTCGCACCCAAAACAAGGCCCAACACAGAAAATTTGCACCCCCTGGTGTGGGGTTCGAAATTTCGCATCCCTCCCTGGGGTGTTTGAAATTTCGACCCCACTGGTGGGGTTCGAAATTTCGACCCCACCTGGGGGTTCGAAATTTCGACCCTACCACGGGGGTACGAAATTTTGAACACCCTGGTGGGGTGCGAAATTTTGACTCCACCAGGGGGTGCGCAATTTCGAACACCATGGAGAGTATCGAAATTGACAGAGAATGACGTTGAAATCATACTGCCAAATGAGTTGAAATTCATGAATGCAAAGTGAAGGAATCCGAGTTTTCATGAGTCTGAACTAAAGGGATCTGAGCTTCCGACATGGAGAAAATCGGATGAATCGGGTGGTGCACACAGTTTCGACCTAACCGGCGGTGCCCACAGTTTCGACCTAATCGGGCGGTGCCCACAGTTCCCATATTGGATGCAGTAGGTGGGTACCTTGCGTTTGCGACGCGACTTCGACCCAACTGCTTTGTACTTTTTGACGCTTGAGCGCGTCGCTCACCAAATACTTGACGTGTGACATCTTCGACAAAGAAGCATGTCAACATAAATATATAGAAGATGATGATACAATGAAACGAAATGTTAACATTGCCTTATCCAACATTAGTAATACCGAATATATGACAACAATAATTTTTTTTATTGTTGCTCAATAAGTTATCTAGCGTAACTAGTGTCATCTAACTCACTCACTCACATAAGTTGTGAGCCTAAATTTAGGCTCATTGACTCCCTGTAAGGCCTAACACTAATTAACTACTTGTATGGATCTATCACTCATTGACTGACTCATGTTGTGAGTGCGTGCAAAATTACCATTTACATGCAAGAAGTTGTTTTCACGCAAAAAAAATTGTTGTTATCATGGAAAAAAGATTCACGAGTGTTGTGATTTGATTTTTTTTGTTGATGAGTAAAGCATGCATTTGCAATGAATTTACTTTCGTCTAGAAAAAGTGATGATTTGCATGTATAGACATATTTTACTTGTGAATTTATTCATTACAACTACATAAATATTTATTATGAACTTTTTTGTTGATAACTACTAAAACATGCATAACTATTGCAAATTAATGTAAAAAATATTCATGGGTTGGATAAAACTTAAGTTTATTCCCATATATTTCTGTTTTTATTATGTAAACATTAAATTTTCAAATAGAAGAATGAGAAATGTAATGAGATATTGGAGTGTATAATTAAAAAGTTTGAAACTTCAAATTGTAATATTTAATAGAGATATTATAATTGCAGTTGCTTTGAGGTAGAGGACTTTAAAAGATTGGTAAGAAATAAAGTTTCATCTTGTGTGCCAATTGGTCAATCATAAATTATTTTAAACCTATGTATCCTCCTTCCATCACCCGAAATGTTAACATTGCCTTATCCAACATTAGTAATACTGAATATATGACAACAATAATTATTTTTTTATTGTTGCTCAATAAGTTATCTAGCGTAACTAGTGTCATTTAACTCACTCACTCACATAAGTTATGAGCCTAAATTTAGGCTCATTGACTCCCTGTAAGGTCTAACACTAATTAACTACTTGTAGGTGTCTGTTGCTCATTAATTGAGTCATGTTGTGAGTGCAAGCAAAATTACCATTTACATGTAAGAAGTTGTTTTCACGCAAAAAAGATTGTTGTTATCATGGAAAAAAGATTCACGAGTGTAGTGATTTGATTTTTTTGTTCATCAGTAAAGCATGCATATGCAATGAATTTACTTTCGTCGAGAAAAAGTGATGATTTGCATGTATATACATATTTTACTTGTGAATTTATTTATTACAACTACATAAATATTCATTAAGAACTTTTTTGCTGGTAATTGCTGAAACATGCATAACTATTGCAAATTAATGTAAAAAATATTCATGGATTGGATAACACTTAAGTTTACTCCCATATATTTCTGTTTTTATTATGTATGCTTTAAATTTTCAAATAGAAGAATGGGAAATGTAATGAGATATGGGGGTGTATAAATAAAAAGTTTGAAATTTCAAATTGTAATATTAAATAGAGATATTATAACTGCACTTGCTTTGAGGTAGAGGACTTTAAAAGATTGGTAAGAAATAAAGTTTCATTTTATGTGCCAACTGCTCAATCATAAATTATTTTAAACCTATGGATCCTCCTTCCATCACCCGAAATGTTAACATTGCCTTATCCAACATTAGTAATACTGAGAAATGTTAACATTGCCTTATCCAACATTAGTAATACTGAATATATAACAACAATAATATTTTTTTTGTTATTGCTCAATAATTTTTCTAGCGTAACTAGTGTCATCTAACTCACTCACATAAGTTGTGAGCCTAAATTTAGGCTCATTGACTCCCTGTAAGGCCTAACACTAATTAACTACTTGTAGTGGTATGTCACTCATTAACCGACTCATGTTGTGAGTGCGCGCAAAATTACCATTTACATGCAAGAAATTGTTTTCACGCAAAAAGATTTTTGTTATCACGGAGAAAAGATTCACGAGTGTTGTGATTTGAATTTTTTTTTGTTCATGAGTAAAGCATGCATTTGCAATGAATTTACTTTTGTCTAGAAAAAGTGATGATTTGCATGTATGCACATATTTATTTATGAATTTATTTATTACAACTACATAAATATTTATTATGAACTTTTTTGTTGATAATTGCTGAAACATGTATAACTATTGCACATTAATGTAAAAAATACTCATGGGTTGGATAACACTTAAGTTTATTCCCATATATTTCTGTTTTTATTATGTATACTTTAAATTTTCAAATAGAAGAATTGGTAATGTAATGAGATATTGGAGTGTATAATTAAAAAGTTTGAAATTTCAAATTGTAATATTTAATAGAGATACTGTAACTGCACTTGCTTTGAGGCAGAGGACTTTAAAAGATTGTTAAGAAATAAAGTTTCATTTTATGTTCCAACTGCTCAATCATAAATTATTTTAAACCTATGGATCCTCCTTCCATCACCCGAAATGTTAACACCTTATACAACATTAATAATACTGAATATATGACAATAATAATATATTTTTTATTGTTGCTCAATAAGTTATCTAGCGTGACTAGTTTCATCTAACTCACTCACTTACATAACGTGTGAGCCTAAATTTAGGCTTATTGACTCCCTGTAAGGCCTAACACTAATTAACTACTTGTAGTGGTCTGTCACTCATTAACTGACTCATGTTGTGAGTGCACGCAAAATTACCATTTGCATGCAAGAAGTTGTTTTCACGCAAAAAAAAAATTGTTGTTATCATAGAAAAAAGATTCACTTTCATCTAGAAAAAGTGATGATTTGCATGTATAAACATATTTTACTTGTGAATTTATTTATTACAACTACATAAATATTTATTATGAACTTTTTTGTTGATAAATGCTGAAACATGCATAACTATTGCAAATTAATGTAAAAAATATTCATGGGTTGGATAACACTTAAGTTTATTCCCATATATTTCTATTTTTATTATGTATACTTTAAATTTTCAAATAGAAGAATGGGAAATGTAATGAGATATTGGAGTGTATAGTTAAAAAGTTTGAAATTTCAAATTGTAATATTTAATAGAGATATTATAACTGCACCTGCTTTGAGGTAGAGGACTTTAAAAGATTGATAAGAAATAAAGTTTCATTTTATGTGCCAACTGCTCAATCATAAATTAATTTAAACCTATGAATCCTCCTTCCATCACCCGAAATGTTAACATTGTCTTATCCAACATTAGTAATACTGAATATATGACAACAATAATATATTTTTTATTGTTGCTCAATAAGTTATCAAGCGTAACTAGTATCATCTAACTCACTCACTCACATAAGTTGTGAGCCTAAATTTAGGCTCCTTGACTCCTTGTAAGGCCTAACACTAATTAACTACTTGTAGGGGCCTGTCACTCATTAACTGACTCATGATGTGATTGCACGCAAAATTACCATTTATATGCAAGAAGTTGTTTTCACGCAAAAACGATTGTTGTTATCATGGAAAAAAATTCATGAGTGTTGTGATTTGATTTTTTTTGTTCATGAGTAAAGCCCGCATTTGCAATGAATTTACTTTCGTCTAGAAAAAGTGAAGATTTGCATGTATAGATATATTTTACTTGTGAATTTATTTATTACAACTACATAAATATTTATTTTGAACTTTTTTGTTGATAATTGCTGAAACATCGATAACTATTGCATATTAATGTAAAAAATATTCATGGGTTGGATAATACTTAAGTTTGTTCCCATATATTTCTGTTTTTATTATGTGTACTTTAAATTTTCAAATAGAAGAATGGGAAATTAATGAGATATTGGAGTGTATAATTAAAAATTTTCAAATTTCAAATTGTAATATTTAATAGAGATATTATAACTGCACTTGCTTTGAGGTAGAGGACTTTAAAAGATTGGTAAGAAATAAAGTTTCATTTTATGTGTCAACTACTCAATCATAAATTATTTTAAACCTATGGATCCTCCTTCCATCACTCGAAATGTTAACATTGCCTTATTCAACATTAGTAATACTAAATATATGACAACAATAATATTTTTTTATTGTTGCTTAGTAAGTTATCTAGCGTAACTAGTGTCATCTAACTCACTCACTCACACAAGGTGTGAGCCTAAATTTAGGCTCATTGACTCCCTGTAAGGCCTAACACTAATTAACTACTTATAGGGGTTTGTCACTCATTAACTGACTTATGCTGTGAGTGCGCGCAAAATTACCATTTACATGCAAGAAGTTGTTTTCACGCAAAAAAGATTGTTGTTATCATGGAAAAAAGATTCACGAATGTTGTGATTTGATTTTTTTGTTCATGAGTAAAGCATGCATTTGCAATGAATTTACTTTCGTCTAGAAAAAGTGATGATTTGCATGTGTACACATATTTTACTTGTGAATTTATTTATTACAACTACATAAATATTTATTATGTACTTTTTTGTTGATAATTGTCGAAACATGCATAACTATTGCAAATTAATGTAAAAAATATTCATGGGTTGGATAACACTTAAGTTTATTCCCATATATTTCTATTTTTATTATGTATACTTTAAATTTTCAAATAGAAGAATGAGAAATGTAATGAGATTTTGGAGTGTATATTTAAAAAGTTTGAAATTTCAAATTGTAATATTTAATAGAGATATTATAACTGCACTTGCTTTGAGATAGAGGACTTTAAAAGATTGGTAAGAAATAAAGTTTTATTTTATGTGCCAACTGCTCAATCATAAATTATTTTAAGCCTATGGATCCTCCTTCCATCACCCGAAATGTTAACATTGCCTTATCGAACATTAGTAATACTGAATATATGACAACAATAATATTTTTTTATTGTTGCTCAATAAGTTATCTAGCGCAACTAGTGCATCTAACTCACTCACTCACATAAGTTGTGAGCCTAAATTTAGGCTCATTGACTCCTTGTAAGGGCCTATCACTAATTAACTCCTTGTAGGGGCCCGTCACTCATTAACTGACTCATGTTGCGAGTGCGTGTGGAATTACAAGAAAAATTACCATTTATATATAAGAAGTTGTTTTCACTTCAAAAAGATTCTCCTTATCATGGAAAAAAGATTCATGAATGTTGTGATGTGATTTTTTTGTTCATGAGGAAAACATGCATTTGCAATGAATTTATTTTCGTTTAGAAAAGGTAATCATTTGCATGTATAGGCATATTTTACTAGTGAATTTATTTATTACAACCACATAAATATTTATTATGAACTTTTTTGTTGATAATTACTGAAACATGCATAACTATTGCAAACTAATGTTAAAAATATTCATGAATTGGATAACACTTAAGCTTATGCCTGTATATTTCTGTTTTTATTATGTGTACTTTAAATTTTTAAATAGAAGAATGGGAATATGTAATGAGACATTGGAGTGTATATGTAAAAGTTTGAAATTTCAAATTGTAATATTTAATAGATATATTATCACGGCACTTGCTTCGAGGTAGAGGAGCTTAAAAGATTGGTGAGAAATAAAGGTTCTTTTTATGTGTCAACTGCTCAACCATAAATTATTTTAAACATTATTTAATGTATGAAATCTGGAGATGATAGTTGGGCAGGTCTAGGATCCAAACCCAGTTGACCCGCCCTGTTTTGGCCCTTTTAGACCTGTCTCATTGGGTCTGCGGGGCGGATAGATCCGCGATCCACTTTTGAGAGGCCGACATCTAGGGTCGGATTAGGGCATGGTTGACCCACCCCAACCCGACACGCATTGTTGAAATATTTTGAAACCGCTTTAATACTGTAATGATTACTTGTTAATCTTTTTACGTATAAGTGGTTATGACATGAATATTATGTATTTTTAATTAAGGAGCTATGAATTTTTCGTAGTATTTACTCACATCAATGATAATTATACAAAAACAAATGCATATTTTATTATACTCTCTTATCATTGTAACACATTGTTATTTGTACTTAAATTATCATTTATTGATAAAAATTATTAATTAATCAATTTATGTATATTTGTACACAGTTTCATTGGATCTTGGGGTAGGTCGAGTCTATCGTGACCCGTATGGGTTTCAGGTTTTAGGGGAAAAAGTCTAGACCCACATTAGGTCAACGAGGCAGGCTTGGGGCGGGGTTCAAAAAACACGGGGTGGGTCTGCAGCATAGGGAACCCGCCCCAACCCTCTCCCATTACCATTCCTAATAAAATATGTTCCTTTCCCATGCAATAATTTTCATGCTAATGTTCTAAATATTAAAATTAAGTCTAAATATAATAATTAACATATTTTAATAACTTTTAGTCATAAATAATAATAGCTTATAGATTATCTTTTAAATATAATTACTTAAAAGAAAAATATTGCATAGAAATTAATCATTAAAAATGTTTGTAACATGACAGAATTTTTTATTTTTGAAGCAGCGAAGAATAATTTCAATAGAGGACGAAGGTAAAACCTTCTACGTATAATGTGTAGTATCATTGAATACTTCTAAATAGTGAATCATCGTACTATACAAACTACATATGTTTCACATCATATTACTGCTTTTTTAGATTCACCCTATTTAAATCTTTGAAAAATAAAGTGCGATAAAGAATGTTGAAATTTTATGATGTTTCTTACACCATTCCACATTTAATAAAAGAACTTCAAGTGAATACAATTTGGTTTGTAAATTTAAGAGCTGAAAAAGATTATAACTTTTCTATGTAAACTATTATAAAAACATTGCAACAATTCTGAAAAGTAAAATTATGATAAATAAATTAATTAGAATTAAAAACAAAAAAATGATTGTATTGATTAAGATATTGGTCAGAATCACAAATAAAATGATGGAAGAATTTAAAACAAGTATCACTTTATAATTTTTGAGACAACGGGATCCATTTTAATTTTTTATGAAAATATTTTTTATTAATTTAAAAAAAATCCTAAAACTTATTGTTTGAAAGGATTTATGTATGTGTGTGTGTGTGTGTGTGTGTGTGTGTGTATATATATTCCTTAACAATTTTGGAATGCTAAATAAAAATGTTGATAATTTGGAATTGTTTGGAAGTTAACATTAGATGAAATGAAATCAAAACAATAACTAAAAAATATGGAATTCTTGGTTTATGTATATGTATTCCTTAATAAAATGAGAGAATATTATGGTTATGCACACTAGATTTGATAACTATAATAATTGTCTATCATATATTGGACACTCTTACCTTAAAATAATCTCTTTAAACTAGATTTATTGATTTACTTTAACAGAGAAATAATCAAACCAAGCTAAATATTTTAATATTGCTAAAGCAGATGCTAAAATATCTTGATTTAGTGGGCATACCGAAAAATAACAGGGCTTAAAACGGATTTATTGTTCATCGATGCTAAGTCGAAATAGTGTAGCAGCTACAGAGTGTTACATGTTGTAACAAGGCTTTGATTATATAGTCTATAGCACCACTTATTTTGCTGGACTTATCCAAATCTACACGAAGGTTTGTTTCTCCTCATCTAAGATTCCATGTGGAGGATATGGGTGGATCGTAGTTATATTTATTTCTACCTGCTAGGACATCTATGTTCATATACCTCATCTTTTGATCATTGGTTACTCGATCTGGCCTCATTTGATGCAACCATGTCCCAGAGAAGCTACTTATAGGGAGCACATACATACTTTATAGAAGTATGAGCGTAAAATTGTTTAGTTGACATGAAAAGTTCAAGATTTGACTACTGAAGACTAGGATATGAACATCGACCTTGACGTGATCCTCATGTAGATGCGCTAGTTGATTTAAGTCTTGTTGACGATTTCATGCATGTTCGATCTGATGGAGTAGACGACGAAAATGAGATTCTTTCTACGACATTGACAACTAATAGTATCATTCTTATTGTTTATTTAGTAATTAACAAAACTTAAATCTAGTTAACAAATTAAAATTCCCTACTATATAAAAATAAAAAATCTAAATAAAAAAATATAAATTGAATGGTAATTAATAAAAAAACATTTCATACTAAAATCTCCTCACTCATGTTTGCAGACGACCTTGTGATTTTTTGTAAACCCGATTTAGGAACTATTGAAACTATCTTTGGTACTCTGAGTAGCTTCTACAAAATGCCGGGTCTAAAAATAAACATTGAGAAATCTGACATGATGATTGATGGCCACTGCAACAGCCAAATAAATGAAATTCCAGTTAAAACAGGACTGTCTGATAATGCTAACACTGTGTCATATCTAGAAATTCCTCTTTGTACTTCTAAGATCACTACAAACCAGTGTCTACCTCTTTTTGATAGGATTACTACAAGATTAAACTACTGGACTAGTAGACTCTTAAGCCAGGAGGACGGTTAACCTTAATTAAATCTGTAATTTTCTCCATGCAAGTATACTGGTCCAGGATTTTTATTCTTCCATCCAAGCTTATTTGGATGGTTAGATCAGCGTTTATGAGGTTCTTTTGGAAAGGTAGAAATCAGGGGAGATATCTATCTCCTATTGCTTTTAATGAGATTGAAAAACCAGTTAGGAAGGGAGGACTAGGCATCACCAATATGACACTGTGGAATAAAGCAGCATTTCTCAAACTTATTGACTCTTTCCTCAACTCTAGAAGTAATGTGTAGATAGAATGGTCAGCTAAACATATCATCAAAGAAAAGGATTTCTGGATTATGAAACAACCGCAGAAGGTAAGTTGGACGTGGAGGAGTATATTCAAATTGAGAACTATGTGTAACAAACATGGGTTTTCGACCCCGAAAATTGACACCAAAAACCATGTCAACCACTCAAGCATTGAGAATACCGGAACATTAATAGAAAGAAATCAGAGGGTGAGTAAGAATGAAAGAAATATGAGAATAGAATAAGAAGAAGAACCAACACAACACAGAGTCTCACATTGCAGTGGAACAAATATAATATAGAAATAAATTTTTACTGAGAGTTTGAAATAAAACTTATAATCATTAGAGTACATTACACATCTGACAATTATAATAATATGTCCTCATATATAATCACATAGCGGAATATATATATATATATATATATATATATATATATATATAAAATATCATACATTTGAATTCTTCCAGCTCTCCTCTTCATAGCACCCGATAACCTAAACATGTACGCTCGGTCTAACCCGAGCATTATAAATGCCGGATTAGTCTGGTGAAGTAGAGTGAGAAAAACACACTAAGTTTAAAAGCATCACACAACTTGATTTTAACGTCAAAATCTTTTTGACAGAAAAGGATAATCGTAAGACCGAATCCACACCTAAATATGGATGGTTTTTACCTTACGATAACCCAAAACATTTTTGGAAACAATATTATTATGATAGTGTCCAAATACAAATAAATAGCAATCTAGCGGACCACTTGCATCTCACGCTCCACATACATAGTATACAATCAGAACTGCGAGCGCTTAATGGAGAATGGATTTCCTGGCAAGGTATGGGACCACCTTCCAGTTAATGTATCTCTGGAGATGAATACATTGGAGTTCAACAAGAACATCTTGCAACCCAGGCTAAATATGACCAACCCCTCAATTCGCTTGAGAGTGCCTAATATATCATTACCATTGTGGGGGCCATCAAACCGAACCGATAGCATACATTAAAATGAAAGGGGCATCCACATGCATTTGATTTCTCTAGATCAGGTAATGATATACCCTTTTAATGGGTGCGACCCACATAGCCATGTGACCTACCCGATTTTGTGTCATTTCCCAATTGATGAGGTTAAGCTTATCCTTCAGAACAACACACCTCTATCCTCTTTGAATGCCACATCGTCAGATCGACTAGATATCACTAATTGACATCCACAAAAATATTTTAGTTGTTAAGCAAAGAGAACGACCGCTCTCCGCCACCAACTATGATACGTTTGAAGAAATCAACGTACGCGATCCCTTTGGAAATACTCTGGCAGACACCCATCCATACAAGTCATCTAGCAAAAAAAAGAACTAATGGTACCCTCCTACATCATCCAATATAGGAATCACCCTAAGGACCAGTAGCGAGTAGTCCTTGCAATCCATAGATTCCAACCACGAAAGGGTCAGAATTTATCTCTGGGAGTTAATAAGAGATTATTAGTAATCCTTCCGTTTTTATGAAGATCCACGGTCTTCAATGCTCCATCTCGATCATCTTCTGATATCTTCACATATTTGTTGGTCGGAATGGTTTTCGAATATAAATTCGATCCTAGTCTTTCCATACCAACAATCGTATGGTCAGATTTTGATAGTCGGTTATTTAATTATCAAATAAAAGTCATGAAAATAAAATGAGTGTTTGTTTATTTATTTTCGTACCAACAATCCCAGTCTTCCCGTACCAACTATCAAAATAGCGTAACAACTAATGAGTGTTACATGTTATAGCGAGGCTTTAACTGTATAGTCTATAACACCACTTGTTGTGATTTTTGACTTGAAATCACATATGTTAGTGAAGATTGATTTGATTGATTTATTGATTGATTAATTAATTAATTGACTAATTGTTTTGATTGATTGGTTGATTGATTGATTGATTGTATCATAAAAGGAAAGAAATGAATAATTTTATTCTGGATATATTTTTGGAGGGCAATTTGGATATTTTCCTAGGCCTTCTATTCTCCAATATTAGCAGCATTTAGGATTGGATTAAGAGCATGAAATTGGGACTGAAATAGTTAATCTAAAGGTTGCCTCTGTACTTCATTATTCTCCTTCTCCAACAAAGTTGTAGTCATCAAGAATTCTTTCCCTATCTCAATAAGGTTATTGATTCTTGTAATTTTGTTTATTTTTTGTTGTAGATCCATTATATGTAGACAAATTTTGTATTGTTGAATCAATAAAGAGGGTGATTAGGTGGAATATCTTATTTGCGCGTGTGATTTCATAACTGTGTTGTTTTTCATGGAAATCATTTTTAAGTATTTGAGTGAATAAGATTTTGGTCGCTTCCGCAAAGGCGCAATTTTCCTAACAATTGGTATCAGAGCTAGATCATCACAAAGCTTAGAGTGATTTCGAATTAAAAAAATCATTTTTTTTTGCTGTTGGATATGATGGCATTTCCGAAGATGACTATTTTTGATGGAGGAAATTAGGAGATCTGGAAGCCTTAAATGGAGGATATGCTTTACCTCAATGATCTTCATGATCCGATTGATGGAGATGGGATGAAACCATTCGGTATTCTATCATGTGGCTAGTTGTGAATCCGCGAAGGATTTATGGGACAAGTTGGTATCTTTGTATGAGTCGAGGAGTGTGACAGGTAAGGCTTTTCTGGTTTGAAAGCTTGTCCAGCTGAGATTGGATGAGGAGAAGTCTATTGTAGGGCACCTGAATGAATTTCAAGATTTGATCAATCAGTTGGAAAATATGAAAGTCAATTTTGATGATGAGTTGCAAGCTCTTTTACTAATGAGTTCGCTTTCAGAAAGTTGGGAAACTTTGGTTGTTTCATTGAGTAACTCCAATGCTAGTGGAGCTTTCTCTTTGGAAATGATACAAAGTAGCATTTTGAATGAAGAATTAAGGAGAAAAGGGTCGGGTTTGAAATCAGTTCGAGGTGAGGCTATGGTATCAAAGGACTCGGGAAAGATACAAGGAGGAAGAAGAAAGGGACTAATGGGAAAGGTGGCATCACTTGTTACTATTGTAATAAGCAAGGTCACATATGCAAATATTGTCATGCTTATTAAAGTGATAAGAAGAAGGTTGCAGATGGTGATAGCAATAGTGGTGAGGCACATGCATGTCTTGCTGCAGGTTCCTTTAGTGATGTTTCTTGTGATGTCCTGTTTAGCGAAGTTAATCCTTGGACGATGGATTCGGGAGCCAGTTTTCACATTTGTAAGGATGTGAAGTATTTTTGTTCTTATGAGAAGAATGTTGATGTGATTAAAACAACCAATGGAGCAGAGCTACCAGTTTGTGGTATTGGATCTATCCAGTTTCGTATGCATGATGGCGTGGTGAGAGATGTCTCTGGAGTTAGACATGTACCCATGAGTTCACATAACCTCATTTCTCTCGGTCAGTTGGATCGTCGTGGTTGCACTTATGATACTCAAGGTGGATTTTTGAGAGTGAAGAAGGGTGGTCGTGTTGTGATGAGAGGTGTCTTGGAGGAGGGAAACCTGTATAGAATGGTTGGTTCTGTGGTCAACTATGAAAGGCGAGTGACGGTTGAAGGACTTAATCTATAGCAAGGTGGAGATGTTAATTTGGTCATTACTGATGGTATAGACAGGGGTCTTCATGTTGATGATGCTCTAGAGATCCGGAGTGATCAAGGAAGGGGCTCAGATCAAGTGATAGACGGGTGTAAATGTGTAAAATCCACAAGGTGGAGATCCTTGTGGTATTTCAAGCATTTTTAGACCATTAGTATCGCATGGTGCATCTCGGGGGGGAAGACGCATTTTTTTGGCAGACAGTGGGTTGTGTTTGTAATGGTTTAATTAAGAGTAGGCGTCATTGAAAGTTCTAGATGACTTGTGTGTTGGAAGTTCGTTTGATGTGATTTCATATCAAGGTGGAGTGTTGTGATTTGTGACATGAAATCACATATGTTAATGAAGATTGATTTGATTAATTGATTGATTGATTTGATTGATTAATTAATTGATTAATTGATTGAATAGTTGATTGATTATATCATAGACGGAAAGAAATGAATAATTTTATTCTGGATATATTTCTGAGGGGCAATTTGGATATTTTCCTAGGGCTTCTATTCTTCTATATTAGCAGCATCTAGGATTGGATTAAGAGCATGGGATTGGGACGGAAATAGTTAATCCAAAGGTTGACACTGTTCTTCATTGTACTCCTTCTCCAACAAAAGTTGTAGTCATTTAGAATTCTTTCCCTATCTCAATAAGGTTATTGATTCTTGTAATTTTGTTTGTTTTTGGTTGTAGATCCATTGTATGTAAACAAAATTTGTATTGTTGAATCAATAAATAGAGCGGTTGGGTGGAATATCTTGTTTGCGTGTGTGATTTCATAACTGTGTTGTTTTCATCTTTAAATATTTGGGTGAATAAGATTCCGGTCGCTTCCGCAAAGGCGCAATTTTCCTAACACCACTTGTTTTGCTTGACTTATTCAAGCCTACAAGAAGGTTTGTTTCTCCCCCATCTAAGATTCCATGTGGAGGATATGGGTGGATCGTAGTTATATCTACTTCTACTTGATAGGATATATGTGTTTATACACCTCATCTTTTAATCGTTGGTTACTCCATCTGGCCTCATTTGATGCAAAACCAGGTCCCAGACAAGCTACTTACAGGGATCATATACAGACTATATAGAAGTATAAGCGTAGGGTTGTAGAGTTGACAAGACATGTTCAAGATTTAACTACTGAAGTCTAGGCTAGATATGAACATCGACCTTGACGTGATCCTCATGTTGATTTAAGTCATATTGACGATTTCATGCATGTTCGATCTGATGGAGTAGACGACGAAAATGAGATTTCTTGCGACGATACTGACAACTAATAGTATCATTCTTATTGTTTATCTGATAATGCAAGTAATTTAAAAAAGTTAAAACGAGTTAACAAATGAAAATTCCTTACTGTATATAAATAAACAACATTATAATAAGTGATTAACATGCAAGTTAGACATATTGTTGGATGACCCCATGTGAATTGTATGATATTCTCTAATTTTTCTTGGCATATGCTCATTTTATTTAGGTTTGATCTTGGATATGTCATAACTTACAAAACCAAAACGACTTCTTTTTTTCTTCAGTCGCATTTTCTCCTTTTTATATTTGATGATCCTTTCTTGACAACGTCTCACTTCCCTTTTTCGTCCTTCATCGGTTTACGCTCATTCCATTTTTGCAATCTCCTTTTCACCCTACGTTATTCTTATGTCATTACATACTATCATATATGTTTTCCCATATTCAACTGTATTGTGTGACTAATTTTATTCATTAATCCACACTTTCCTTTTATCTGCCAAACATCATTATTAGGAAGCGAGGTAGAATTAGGGTCGACAATAGCCTTCAGGTGATCAGATGTAACGACCTAGATTTTAGTAAAAAATATCTAATGGATATTAAATATTTTAAAAACAATTTAGTTTAAGAAATAACGACTTAGGATCTATGTAACTCAAATTAAAATAAGGTTTGAATGTAAAATTTATGATATAATGTAAAATGAGCTCGTAACGTCGTGGTAGTTCGTAATATTACTTTTTGAACTCTAAATGATTGTACAGGATTCAATATAAGTCAGAATTAGTTGAAACAGGAAACATTATCATTTATTTAACTATATCTTTCTAAGGATGGGAGAAATCGAGATTTCGTCGTATAGATTGTAAGTTATGTCCAAATCAAATTTCCAAATAGTCACTATGAAATTAATTAATATTTTATCGATTTATTAAATATATTTATAGAGTTTTTATAAATAATATGGATTCCATTTAACTCGGAATTAGTAAACATTGACTTGGAAGTTATATACAATCCTATTAGGATATGTATATAGGATAATAATAATTAGTTTATTGTCAAATTGGATAATTTTGGAATTTTATGATATTATAATAATATTATATAGGCCTTAAAAATAGCCATTTTTCAAACGACCTTCGTTTCGATGAAACCAATTGGTTAGATCCATAATAGTAAATTATTGTAAGATTCCAAATTTCTTGCAATTCTGAGTTAGTATGTGGTCGTGCGAAGTATAAACGTTCAATATAGATAATCGATCAATAATTTGAGCTCGAACGAGCATCGTTTGAGCAAACAGACTCAGAATTCGATGAAATTCCGATAAACGGTGATGAAGTGGTGCCCAGGGCTAGAGGCGTGGGGCCTGGGTGGTGGTGCAGTGCTGGCAGTGGTGGGCGACAGTGCTCGGAGGTAGCGAGGTGGGCGGCACGAGCTCAAAGGAGGTGGTTGCAAATTAGGGAAGAAGGTGAATAGTAATTTTATTATCTAATGAATTGTTCAAAGTCCGTATGTTAATAACTCATTCATACGAATTCAGAATCGTGCAAACTGGATCCGTTGGATTCGTGGAGTTCAGAGCTTCACAACAAAACTGATTTGGTCAAATTTGGAGCAAGTTGAAATTTTGGGTTAAATTAAACTCACGTTTAACTTAACTCAAAAGCGACTGTTATTATAACGATCAAAAATTGAGGTGATAACTCATCAAATAGATTTATAAGTTTTTATAATCTTACCTAATTATATATTGATTGCTTATGGTTGCAATGGTTGCTTGGTGGATGATGGATGTCTGTTTACAATTTATATATACCGTTTATTGTACATTGAAGCATTGAACTTATAAACACTTATCTTATAACTATTGATTGTGGTTATTGGATATGGGTATGAATCCCATTGATGTTGAATTCATATGTTGATTGATTACGGTTAATTAGTTGATTAACAAAAATGTGTAATCGTTATTCATTTAAGGCTTATACGTTGTGAATATGTCACGATATTCGTGATTAAGGTTATCAAAGTTGATAATAATATAGTATGTGATTATCATGGTTGAGAGTGGCTAAGCCCATCAGAAAAGTCTCCATGTATAAAAATGATTTTTATGAATATTTTATTAATATAATCACAGGTGAAAAAATAAAGTCAAAATTTGACGTTTGATTTTGGATGGACGTAAAATATAATTCATTACGATGAAATTTTGCAAAAGAAAGAAATTTATATGAAATAATTTTCAAGTAGTTATGGCATGTTCAAGTTTTTATTTTAAACTGAATAGTAACTAGTAAAAGAGAAGTTCGGTTAGGGTGTATTAGAAAGGTTTTTAAAAGAATTTTCTTTTCGAAACTTTCTTATTTATTTTTATAATGGATGTCAGGAAAATTTAGGTTCCAAATAATGAAGTTTGAAAAACAATGTTGTTTTAATAATAAAATAAAATTATAATAACCATGTAATAGAGATATTGAGTTTTAAAGTTAAAAATGGAAAATATAGTTCCCAAAAATTATTATATACATTTTGTATAATATTTTGGAAGTGATTCGACGTAGTTTATAATATACATTAAAGTATGGTCAGAATAGAACTCGTCCCACAGCGGTAGTTCGCGAATTTTGACCCGTAACTTCAAACCGATATACCAGGAGATTCGACCATCATATTTTCCCAACGGAAAACATTGGATTAGCAATGAGAAAAGATTTCAAATGATATGTAGTGTTTTAAAGTCCAATGGTTAAACCTTTAGATATGTTCAAATGAATTTTGAATAAAAACAGCGCCAGTGCCATTAGTGGCATGTAAATGGATTTTGATTAAAGGAGCTATTTTCAAATTATTAACAATAGGAAAAAATTTATGATAAATCATAATAAAATATTTCAATGTGACTTGACAAGGAAATATGTAGTTTTAAACTATATTTTAGGATATTTGCATTTTTTAGCCAAATAGGCTGAAAACGGTAAAACAGTGTTTAGTAAATTTAAGTTAAATAAACTTAAATTATTTGGTTTATCAAATACAACCATGGTTTGAAAGAAATGCTTAGATAAATAATTTGATTTTGAAAAGATTTCCAGTCTAAATGAAAATTGGATTTGGATAGAAATGATCTTCGAATATTACGTATTGACTACTGTTGTGTAGACAGATACTACTTCGAGGAATTTGAAAGATGTTAGCATCGTTATTCCACTAGTAGTATCCGTTGATTTCAAAAATTGGTATTGAATATAAATTGATATAACTCTGTTTGAATTCTATTATTTAATATCAATTGGTTAGAGGTTTATCATAAATGATGATTTAAATAACATTTGTTCTTTAACGTAGTTAACAGAAGGATTAAAACTAAGTTAGAGTTTTAATGAAATATTTAATTAGATTTAAAATGAAGGATGATGCTTAGACTTACCAAAATATCAGGGTATTAGATATGGAGTACCACCAGTTTTGCTTCGCGGGATGAATAGGATGGGGATGGAAAAATGATTTCCAAGGAAAATTTTAAACAAGTAGTTTAAAATAATGTAAATCTTTGATAAGATTTGGAGGAATACTTCCCAGTGTAATCGATGATTGAGTATAAGAATATTCCCGCCATGGAATAAGATTTAGGACATCTTTATATATCTTAATTGGTTTGGAAAGATGCGCTAGTTATTTGGAAAGACCGGGTTTGATCTCATTCTAAATAACTATACGACAAGTATAAATTATACTTGAAGACGGTAGTTGAAGACCGACGATCTTCATATCGTTTGGATTATTGCTGATGCCTCGATTGGGGTGTACACCCAAGACGAGGTTTTAAGTGGCAGTTGTCCAGACGTACTTGTTGATTGTCCGGATGTGCAAGGGTCTCTCTTTAATTGAATGAGGAATAAGGTGCCTTCGGTTTTGTTCAAACCCAGAACGGACTTGTAAATGGATGTATGTCCGACATTGTATTTTACAACATAATTGATTGGTTTCTGTTGATGTTATATCAGTTGGTGGAAAAGAATTTATTATTTAAGCTTAACACCCTCCTCTAATACTTCTGGTATTCAGAGGATTATATATTGATAGACACTGATCATATGTTGTGAATTGAAAATCTGGCATGCGAAGTGCTACTAGCAGATAGATCAAAGTTGTTATTAAATAGCAGAGCTTTGTGGACATTGACTCTAGGGCCACATACCATGGAATGAGCCGAAAAAAGGATGTTGGACTGCAGAGATATGATCTAGTGTTCCCTTCTAGCTGAATATCGATGCCACGGTATGGAGCCCAGACAGGTTTACTTATGTGGATGTTGGAGAGGCGCCTCGAATGACGGTCAAATATGATTGAGGGAACGTTATGTTTAGGAAAGCTTCCAATCAACCATTTAGCGTTGGTCGGCTCTGCCGATCCGAAGGACTCAATGTTTGACTCCTGGAACATTTGCAAGAGTGTTCCGAATGCAGTTAAGAAAGATCCTTTGCCTTGGTTCATTGACAGAAATACAAGACTTCGTGTTTTAGTTGCACCTATATGGCAACATAATAGAATTGGGGTATTTTGCCATCTAAGATTGATACATTTATTTGTGAAAGTGATTTCGATAATATGCACTAGTAGTAATACCAAAAAATATTAGTTTTCCACTATCAAGCATGTCTAGCTAATAAGATAAAACTCTTTCCTCTGGTTTGCGTTGCATTGTGTGATGGGAATTGAGTCTTGTAATAGCTTCATTTTTCAAAAAAGTATTTCAATTAGTTTATGATTGGAATTCATGTGGAGAAAGCCTGTTCCGTGTTATATGGCATGGTCCTGTGATTTACCTTAAAGTAAAGATTAGTAACTGTTTTAGTTCTCACACCAACTATCCCATGACTGACTCGGAGTTTATTGTTTTCCACCTAAACTTTAGGTGCCCATATTTTACACATGGGTAGCTAGTAGTTTTGCTTTTACGAATATTTTATAGCAGGTGCTGGATTGAAGCTTAAAGCTGTGTCCAAAGCATTTTATTTATTCCACTGCAATTTTGTATGTTTCCACTGTTTACATATATTTGTTATACAATGATATAGTTAATCCGTTGTGCAATGTATTAATTAATGTAATCTGATATTTCTATACTCTGCTATAAAATTATTGCAATGATAATGAAAAAGGTTGTTTGTTTCAATTCTTATTAGTCGTAACCTTAAGCGACTCGAGGAGTGTTGTTGTTTGGACCAGACTTATGTGGTTTATAGCCGATTTGAAAGGTGGGAATTTTCAGCCCGTCACGTCAGAGTCTCTTCTTCTCAAATTAACTTCCATTCTTCTTAAATCAAAATTCATTCTTCGTGGTACAAATGAAGTTCAAATGTTTTTATATCGTTCTCCATTTGTTTTCCTCCCTTAGGAGACTGTAGACATAAAGATTGAAGGCAACTTCTGTATTCTCTTTCATATATGCTTCATTAGTCTATTCACAGTGAACTTTATATAAAATAAAATAGTTAAGGTTTGTAATGTTATATAGTTGACTGCAATTGCTATACCTAATAAAAATGTACCAAACTAATGTTTATACCCTTTTTAAAGGTCTCCTTGACTTCCAATGTCTCATTTCACTTTTGACATGCCTTATTAGTTCATTTTCATTGAGCGTTAGAAGGTTAATTGGTTTTGGAAATACCATTTGGTTGATGAGCGTGAAATATAGTCAAATTATAAGTTTAAAAAGCAAACTCAATTTGTGATGTACTTTGTCGGATCTTCAGAATACTCTAGACAAAAATCAACATGTTCTTTTTATTCATCTACCAAATTATTATTTTTCATTTGAAGTTGAATTTTAGAAGGACATTCCATTTATTTTGGGAATTGTGACCCATTTATGTTAATTTCTTCTAGATCCGGTCTTCTTTGAGTCTGTTGATGTTCTTGACTAAAATTACTCTTTTTGCACCATAAATTTTCATCTTTCATGCAAACTTTTTTCAAGTTTGATCAAATCCTCCACTAAAGTAATCAAACAAAGAATTTAAATATCTAATATATTTGTCCTTCCAGTTAATTCACGAGCTACCTCTAAAAAATTTCCATCAGTATTGTGGTCTGCTGTTTGAGTGGTATATACTTGTTAGATCACTGCGACCATTACTTACATAATGTGACCATTGATAGTAATATATTTGAGATGAATATTTATATTTTTGATTGCTTTTCCACTAAGTAGCGAATTATTTTTTATATAAGAGTTTTGATTAATTTATCGACATCTTGGATATATGGAATTCACCAGGCTCTACTTGTAGTACAGGATATTTTCTGCTAATCTTATTTGAAGTATCTGAAAATTTAGAGATTTAAAAGCAAAATAGAAAAGAATTTTTGTGTTTGAACTGGTAAGAAAAAGAAATATATAGAGCTTTGCCAGAAATGAAATGTTAACATTGCCTTATCCAACATTAGTAATATCGAATAAATGACAATAGTAATATTTTCTTTATTTTTGATCAATGAGTTATCTAGCATAATTAATGTCATCCAACTCACTCAATCACATAAGTTGTGAGCCCAAATTTAGTTTTATTGACTCCTTGTAGGGGTCCTTCACTCATCAACTAATCCATGTTGCGAGTACGCAAAGAATTACAAGAAAAATTACCATTTATATATTAGAAGTTGTTATCATGCAAAAAAAAAAAAAAATTGTTGTTACCATGCAAAAAAGATTCATGAATGTTGCAATATGATTTTTTTTGTTCATGAGTGGAAAACCCGTGCGATGCACAGGAGCATAGACTTTAGAGTGTTGTAGTTTACATTTATGAGTAAGGGGTGAGAACATGTTGTATGATAGTGAGATATATAATGTAAATGATACATGTATTTGTTAGGATTCAATAGTAGAATTAAATTTTTCAGTAAGAAGTAAATGATTCATGTATAGCTAGTAGCTATAGTTTGCACGTAGTGTAAACCGTGTTAAACACGATCACAACATGCAAACAGGAAAATATGAAATATGAAATTTCTTTATTTGCTTATTACGTAAGAATATATACATCTTTTATTTTCAATTTAATGGGACAACAAATTGAATGGGCATCATGTCTTCAGTTTAATCAGATGAAAGGAAGACCGAGCAACAATGTATAACCCACAGCAACTAACCTGGATCAAGCAGCAGCTCGAGATGACCCCCTCAATCGGATTGGGTCGGATATGATCTGAGCCACAGAATCAGTCCGAGCCACGGAGTTCGATGGACTTGGGGGCAATCCCCTCACTCCTGGAAATGGTCAGGCTCGACCCTCTTCTGCTCCGATTCGGATGGACACCCAGGACCAACTTCAGCTCAACGTCGACAGGAAACGTCTCGGAACAGAGAACCAGGACTGGGTCAGTTCAGTTCTTCCGACCCGCGCACCACCGATCCGAATGGCAATTCAAGCATTCCATCACTCTTCTTAAGGCAACGCTGGGGGCACCAACCCCAACTTTGGCAATCTACAACAACTTCTTGACGGAAATCGGCTTGCAAATTTGATTCAATGCCTCTCGAGTGGCCGCACTTATCAGAATGACGTGGACAACATCAATCACAATCCGTTCTCATGGGAGATCAGGAATTCTCGCAATCCCCAAGATTTCAAACTTCCAGTTCTGGAGCCATACAATGGTAGAACGGATCCTACCATGCTTTTGATGTAATACAAAAGGCATATGGAAGTTCAATTGGCGTCAAAAAACGTCATGGCTAAATGCTTCCCTCTCTTCTTGACTGATAAAGTTGCTATGTGGATTCGGCAGCTAGAATCTAAATCGATCAACAGTTGGAACATGTTGGTCGCCCGCTTCATTGAACAGTTTCAGGTCCACATCGCTTGACCTAAGAATGTCATGTCACTTATTACAATCAAGCAAAGGCCTAGAGAAACTCTGTGCTCATTTTTGGAAAGATTCAGCATTGCAGCAACATCAGTTGATCGACCCGAACCGTCCATGGTATTGATGGCAGCATCATCTGGCGTTCTGGATAACTCGGAGTTCAAAAAATCTTTGTACCGAGACCCACTACGGGATCTCGGCGAAGTATACCATGAAGCGGATAAATTTTTTCGTGAGGAAGATGCAACTTCCGAAAAGAAGATTCTTGATGTCAACATGCTTAAGGATGGAGGACCGTCTGATTCTGGAAAAGAGAAAGGAAAAGCTGCTATCAAGAATGACCGCAACACTCAGCCCTGGAGGGGGCCCAGATATGAAAAGTACACTGAACTCAATTCAACGCTAACTGACATCTACATGGACACAAACAGTGTTGTCTCCTACACAAAGCCTCCCAGGAGGGAGCCATCGCAAAGAGAACATGATTCTGGAAAACATTGCATATTTCATGATATGGGCGGTCATGACACAAATGACTGCAGGCATCTGCGCGATTTGATTGAGAAATGGGTTAGACATGGAGAGCTACCGGAGTATGTGAAATAATCAATAGCGTCTGCATCCTCGCTGCCACCACCTGCTCCCCGGAGAGGGAATGAACCTGGATCAAGCTCTCGTGGGCTCATCATTAACTGATCTGGATGAGATCAGCCTGGATTTCCTGCATTTCTTAGTATTTAATATATGTTTTTTGCCTTCTTTAGATTTTTCGATTGGCTAAATCGGAGTACACACGTATGGGGTTATGATTTAGCTCCAAAGCATGCTCTGCACTTGATGACAAACCAATCAGGATTTGCTTTGGTTTTGTATTTTGAATTGAATAAGGAAGGACCTTCCGAACATGGATTATGTTTGGCAAATTTAGGTGTCTAGTCAGGTTGTGACATGATTCTCAGTCTCAGTTAAAGTATGGCTTATCACTACGCTAAAAAAGGCCTTTAGCAGCGTTTAAAAAACGCTACAAAAGCCTTTGGTTGCGTTTTAGAGAACGCTGCTGCAGGTCCGGCAACTAAAAGTCTTTTTTTGTTGCATTTCAAAAAACGCTACCAAATGTTCCATGCAACTGCGTTTTACAGCCGCAATCGAATATTTTTTGCAGCGTTTAAAAAGTCCAACCAAAAATAACATTTTTAGCTACATTTGTGTTTGGTCCTTTTCTTTGATTTTCTGTAGGTTTCTTTTATGCAACTAAAAACTTTTCGTTGCATTTATTTTATTTCACTATAAATTTAAATGATATTTTACATTTGTTTCAGTAGCGTTTCAGAAACGCTGCTAAAATGTATTGATTTTTTTGTAGCATATTTTAAATGCTACTATATACCGTTAATCGCTTACATTGTTTCTAGCAACCAGCTTTATAATAGTCACACAAAAATCAGCAACAATCATATAATTGTCACATTCAAACCAATAATTAACAAATCTTGTAATCATCATATTCCAATAATTAAAAGCTCGTTAGTTACAAAAGTTCTATCGATAACCATTTAGATAATAATTGTTTGACAGAATGAACAATTCACATATCACAAGCATTCTCAAGGAGTTTTACATAGTACCAACTAATATCATAATACATATAACAATTGAAGTCACGTCCATTGTTGATGATGATTTTTACTCCGGAAAAGCTAATTACCTGTAAACACATTCGATAATCAACAATAAGTACTTGTCATTAATTATCAAATAACATTCAAATAATATTAATTGATTGTTACTAAAACAAACACATAAATAATTAATCTGAATATCAATAACATTCAAACAATATTGATAGATATGGTGCAGTTAAAATACGATGTTCCTATGCACTCATCTACAAAACATCAAATAAGATAAATGCACCATATTTTATTACCCTATGATAATGAGGATGGTGCTTGTTTCGATCATAGCTCTAAGATTATACTACAATAGAATATGGTAATAAGCACTTTATAAAGGAAGTGTTGGCATTTAGAATAGGTTAAGAACTGGGTGGTTGAATGAATATTGTGCTCACGCAATCAATACCTTAGAAATACTGGCTGATTATTAGTATTTTACCAAATAAAAATAATTATATTATTTTAAATATTATTAGTCAAGATGTATACATTTATTTATAGTTAAGTTTGCTTGCCTACAAATCATGGACACTCTTATACCAAATATTATACGGAAATTTAGGTGAATTGATTATTAAAAATCATGGACACACTTGTATCAAATATTAATATGTAACATATGACAATTCACAGGAAAAGCTTGGCCCAGTAATGGAACTTGGGGTACAATGATTATTACAATTCACATGTAACAAAAATATTATAGCTTGTATTTTTTGTGTGGTATTGTAACATGTAACCTATTTGTGCTAAAATCTTAATGTAGACAAATACATAATATGTCCCACTAATGAAATGTGTCCCACGCAGCAAACCAGAGTGGCCACATATATTAATACTACCCATATATCAAATAATATTAATTGTCATGCTTAAAGTACCGGTTTTCGTTCTCAATTTACTTTTCGGTTTTAAAAATTGTGCGTTAAAACATATAGCAATACTTGGGTGGTTGAATGAATAGACAAATCATGTACTCATACCTCCCAACACAATCATTAACATTAAAATTGAAACTTTGAACCAAGTAAACTCTACCATTCTCTCACTTAAACTTGCTACTATCAGCTGTTATTTCACTTTCACACTCCTACGGTCCTACCATACTTAGAAGCTTTTGAAGCCACTCTGATTTTAGTGGCTTTGTTAGCACATCTACAACTTGTTTTGAAATTGATGATTCAAATATTTGTAGAGAAGGAAAGAAATTGATTGATTGTCAATCAAATATTTGTAGAGAAGAAAAGAAATTGATTGATTGTCAATCAATTAATTGGCTCCTATATGCAAAGATATAAGACGAAGTTTCCTTTTGGGAAGAAAGATAATTAATAGGCCAATCATTCAATTAATAAAGAATCAGTTTACTCAGGGAAAGAGATTGAGGCCATGATTGCGCAACCATTTATGCTCCAATCAAATCAATCAAGGAAAATATTATATTTTTTCTTCACGTCCAAGTAATCTAGAAACTTCTCTTCTTTATCTCCAAGAAATCCCTCTATACAAATACGGGTCATGTTATTGTATGAAAAAAATAAAATCCACCATTAATCTTCTCTCTATTGTAATCTTCTTCCTCTCTTATGTACTCATCTCTTTATTGAGAAATAAAAGTTGCTGGGTCTCCGTGGACGTAGGATATTCATATCTGAACCACGTTAAATCTTTTGTGTCTTTCTTTTTTGTTCTTTGTTTTTCGTGAGATTTCATAATTGTTTTGTTATACTTCATTGGTAACTTTGTGAGATTTGTATAAATCACTACAGTTTGGTATCAGAGCTGTGTTATTGTTTCTATTTGGATATTAATGGCTACTTCTAGTAAGTCTGTTGGAAGATATGGCATCAATTATGGAGTAACACGTTTTGACGAAAAAGGATATTTTGGTACTTAGAAGATAAAGATGGAGGACGTATTGAAGAAGGAGAAGACTTTAAAGTTGTTTCTGCGCTTGATAAATTGAAAGATGTTGATGCAGCTAAATGGAGGAAATGGAAGATGAAGCACTCACAACAATTCAGTTGAGTCTTTCAGATGGTGTCCTTAGAGAATTTTCTCAAAAGAAGACGGTGAAGAAACTATGGGATGCATATCAAGACAAGTCTCCCACAAATCGGATTATTCTACAACAACAACTTTATTCATTCAAGATGAAGCCTAGAGCCGATCTTATGGAGCATGTAGATGCCTTGACCACTTTAGTTATGAACCTGAAGGCAACAGATGTTGATATTACTGATGAGGCTCAAGCTGTGATCCTCATATGTTCCTTGTCTAAAGAATATACTCCTTTTGTCAATTCCATGATTTATGGCCGCAGTAAAATTAGCCTTTCTGATGTAAAGGCTGGCCTTGATAATGAAGTGTTAAGAGGTAGATTGAGGAGCACTAGCATTGATAGTGATACCAAAGGCTTATCTGTTCAGAGAGGTAGAAGTCAAAGCAAGTCGAAGAAAGGTGAAGGACATAATTCTTTGAGGTCTCAATCCGAGGCCTAAGAAGTTGACTTGCCATTATTGTAAGAAGCCCGGGCACTTTGTGGCGCAATGTCCCAAGCTTGAAGGAAGAAGAAAAGACCCAAAGCAAGCTTTAGCCTCTATAGCGGAGAAATCAGATACAGAGAGTGACACTGATGTGTTTACAGCTTCTGGCTCTTCTGGGAAGAGTACCCTACGGTTGATTGATTCTGGCACATCCTATTATATGACACCTGATAGGAACTCTTTTTCCACTTACCGTGAGATTGATGGAGGAGAAGTTCTGATGAGCAATGATGCTTCTTGCCGCATGGTTGGTGTTGGTAGTTTAAAGATCAAGATGTTTGATGTTGTTATTTGAACCATTACTGATGTTAGGAATGTACCTGATTTAAGTAGGAGCTTGATTTCTGTTGGGACATTGAGTAGACTTAGACTAAAGATTGTAGTTGAAGAAGAGAATATGAAAATATCTAAGGGTTCCATGATCGTTATGAAAGGAGTGAGGGTAGGAAATCTCTATTTACTAAAGGGCACTACTATAGTTGGCGAATCAGCTTCAGTTACTTCAGCTGATTCAGATTCTTCCATATTATGGCACTTGCGGATGGGCCACATTGGCGAGCGCAGCGTAGATGAGCTAAGAAATCGAGGTTTGATTGACAGAGTTCGGCATTCAAAGCTTGGTTTTTGTGAAAATTGTGTTCTTGGTAAGCAGATGAAGATTTCTTTTGGTCTTGGTGAGCATAAGGCAAAAGCTGTTTTGGATTATGTTCACATAGATGTTTGGGGACCTTCCCCTTGCCCATCCTTGGGTGGAGCCAGGTATTTTGTTTCATTTATAGACGATTTCTCTCGTAAAGTTTGGGTATACTTTCTAAAGTCAAAAAGTGAAACCATTGCAAGATTTCGTAAATGGAAATCCATGGTGGAGAAGCAGTCAGGGAAGAAGTTGAAAGTTCTCTGTTCAAATTATGGCGGTGAATTCGTATCACAGGAATTCATTGATTATTGTGAGTCCGAAGGCATTAAGAGGCATTACACCACACCAGGCGACCCCCAGTCTAATGGAGTTGCAGAAAGGATGAATTAGACATTGTTGGAGAGAACTTGGTGCCTCAGATTGACTGCTAAGTTAAAGAAGGGGATTTAGGATGAACCTTTATCTATGGCGGCTTTCCTCATCAACTGCACACCTTCTACTGCCATAGATATGAAGATCCATGAAGAAGTATGGAAAGGAGAGCCTATTAACTATTCATTCCTCAAGGTGTTTGGTTGTCCAGCTTATCTGCATGAGAGTCGAGGGAAGCTGGAACCTAGAGCTCGCAAGTGTATCTTTCTAGCTTATAGAAGAGGAGTAAAAGGATATAGATTGTGGTGTCCTATTAGCAAGAAACTTACTATAAGCAGGCATGTAACTTTTGATGAGAAGGCTATGTTGAAGGTGGAGCCTTCCTCATCGGATGATGATGAGAGGACATGTGAAGAATACCAAACACAAAGAAAATCATTTGTTGATTCTTTCTACAGACGTTCAAATGGTGTTTTCGATGACGCCGTGGTTGATGAGGATAGAATGGATACTGGCACAGAAGATCAAACTCAAGGTGGAGCTCATACACAGACCAGGCCTATAAGAGAAAGAAGAAATCCCAAATGGCTTGATGAGTTTGTTGGTTTGAGCATCAAAGTCATTAACTTTGATGATATGGCAACATATGCATTAAACATTGTCCATGATGAACCCAGAGATTATAGGGACGCTATTGCATCAGTTGACAGTTCTAGTTGGTTAGTAGCTATGGAAGAGGAAATCGAATCTTTACGGAAAAATCACACTTGAGATTTGGTGCCACTTCCTGCCGACAAGAAAGCTATTGGATGTTAGTGGATCTATAGAGTGAAAGACATCGACAATGGAGATTTCAGATATAAAGCAAAACTAGTAGCAAAGGGATATGTTCAGAAGAAAGGGGTTGAGTATCATGACATCTTCGCTCCAGTTGTTAGGCATACTTCCATTCGTATTCTCTTGGCATTAGTTACTCATTATGACATGGATTTAGAGCAACCAGATGTCAAAACTGCTTTCTTGCATGGTGATCTGGATGAAGAGATTTATTTGCGGCAGCCGGAAGGGTTCATTGATAGTAGCAGGCCAGAATATGTTTGGAAACTTAACAAATCTCTTTATAGACTGAAGCAGTCTTCTAGACTATGGTACAAGAGAATTGATAAGCTTATGCTTTCACAGGGATACTCCAGAAGCTTCAAAGACCTGTGTGTTTATTTTAGGAGATGTGATGATGACATGATTTATTTGTTGTTATATGTTGATGATATGTCGATTGCATGTCAGAGTATGGTCAAAATTAAGGAGTTGAAAGCGGAGCTCAGTAGAGAGTTTGATATGAAGGATTTGGGAAAGGCACAAAGAATATTGGGTATGGAGATAAGCAGGGATAGGAAGCGGAGAAAGTTAAGGCTCACTCAGGCGCAGTACATCGAGAAAGTTCTCGCTTGATTTGGGATGGAGAAAGCCAAACCGGTAGGCACTCCTTTAGGCTCTCATTTTAAGTTGTTGAAAGACCAGTCTCCTACATCGGAAGTAGATAAAAGGTATATGGCTAATATACCTTATTCTAGTGCTGTTGGTAGTCTCATGTATGCGATGGTGTGCACGAGACCAGATTTGGCCCATGTGGTTGGTGCTGTCAGTCGATATATGTCTAACCCAGGAAAAGAACATTGGCAAGTAGTGAAGTGGATTCTTAGATATCTTCGAGGCACTTCTTCGGTGGGCTTGCTATATGGTGGAGTAGATGATGGCATCTTTCTTAGAGGTTACTGTGATTCTGATTATGCTGGGGATAGAGAAGCTAGGAAGTCAGCGTCGGGCTATGTTTTTACACTTGGCATAGGCTCGATTTCATGGAGGTCAAAGCTGTAATCTATCATAGCTTTTTCGAATACCGAAGCAGAGTTGATATCGATTGTGGAATCAACAAAGGAAGGATTGTACTTACTTCAGTTGTTAGATGATCTTTCAATGCGCAGAGAACAGTAGAGCTATTTTCAGACAGTCAGAACACGATTCATCTTGTTGAGAATCAAGCTTATATTTCACGGACAAAGAATATTGATGTTCAAGGTTTCTTTCTTATGCTTAAGGAAGAACGAAGAAAGATTAAATTATTGAAGGTGGTTACTTCGTATAATCCTTCAGATATGATGACCAAGTCACTTCCAAAGGACAAGTTTGAGCATTGCTCAAACTTGATCAGTTTGCTTCCTATTACTTGAGCGCCATGGGGTGTTAGGCCCAACAACTTTTATGTTGATTGTTGAAGATGGGATGATGAAGAAAGACTGTCATATTTGAGTCAAGGTGGAGTGTTGAAATTGGTGATTCAAATATTTGTAGAGAAGGAAAGAAATTGATTGATTGTCAATAAAATATTTATAGAGAAGAAAAGAAATTGATTGATTGTCAATCAATTAATTGGCTCCTATATGGAAAGATATGAATGGAAGTTTTCATTTGGGAAGAAAAATAATTAATAGGCCAATCAATCAATTAATGAAGAAGCAATTTACTTAGGGAAAGAGATTGAGACCACGATTGTGCTAACCATTTATGCTCCACTCAAATCAATTAAGGAAGATATTATATTTTTTCTTCATGTCCAAGTAATCTAGAAACATCTCTTCTTTATCTCCAAGAAATCCCTCCATATAAATAGGGGTCATGTTATTGTATGAAAAAAAATACAATCCACCATTAATCTTCTCTCTATTGTAATCTTCTTCCTCTCTTATGTACTCATTTATTCATTGAGAAATAAAAGTTGTTTGGTCTCCATGGACATAGGAAATTCATATCCGAACCACGTTAAATCTTCTGTCTTTTTTTTTCTGTTCTTTGTTTTCCATGAGATTTCATAATGGTTTTGTTATACTCCATTGGTATCTAAATAGACAATACTAGATCCTCATCAAAATTCCGCATAAATCACTACAACTTGCACCTGCAAATCACATTTAAGCAATTAGACAACTCCCTCCTTGGTAAGATCATGCAGAAAATAAAAATGTACATCAGCGTGTCATAGCTATATGCACACATCAAATCTCTACCCATTCCATCCACTACAAAGAAAGAAAATTCATTACTTCCAACCTGATTTCATCCACAGCACACAAATGTTTTATTAATACTCAAATAAACTAACACCTAATCCATGAAGATAGCAAAAATAATAAAATGTATGAAAATACGTTGCTTAACAACCATAATACTTCTCATCGTTATAATCCTCACATTGGTCATATTATACTTCAAGATACTCAAACCTAAACAACCCATAGTCAACCCAAAATTAAAAACTTTGAAGATTACTGTCATGTAAGAACGCAGATCATCAAAAATAATAATTATACAACCAGTCTTCAATTACGGATTTCAATCTAGTTTTACTTATGTTATTCAAAGGAATACCGACTGCAACTCCATTTCAACCTCATGTAAAGAAACAAAAAAGATCACGCAAACAAATAGAGAACAGTCTTGCAGCCCAACTGAAACCTAAATCCAATAATTTAATTGTGACTGAACACCAAGATTCCTTCTTCTCTGCTCCATGCCTAACCTATTAATTGGTCAAATTGATATATCACTGTGCATGTCTACAAAATCAACAAAATGGTCACAGAAACCCCCACCAAAACCAGACAAAAGTTGTGCAATTTCTTTATATAATATTTTTGTTTCACAAAATTAGAGGTTGGTGGGGAATCCATATTATCAATGTAATAGAATACATAACAGGAAGACTGAAGATTAAAAGTTTATATTTATTATTTGTTGTCTATTCTTCCTCTTCCTTGAATATTTATTCTATCACAACCTTTTCCTCCTATTCTCATTCTTCTATCATAAATCCTTATCAGAAACAATCATCTATACATCAACTTTTCCTGGTTCAACCATGGGCACCAAGAACCACAAAAAACGTCACAAACACACCATTGACAATCAACTGCAACAACTGTTCATCGCCATCTCACAAAGCAACAGTTGTGTCAGCATAAAATATAAATTGAAAAAAATCTCGGATCTGGGCTTAGAAATTTCCATTCAAGTCGAGGGTAGGCTCATTTGACATTCAAACAAAAGGCTGCTTAATTAAACAACGAGCAATGAGGGGATTCTGGCCAGCTCTCAAGGCCAGGCAATGGCATAAGAGCGATTGAACTTCATGTGATGCACCCGGATGGCATATGAGCGATTGGACCTCCCTGTCCAAGTAATCCTGGGCCGATGGTTCACAGTAGTCGCCTCCTTACTAGTAATGGCCACGACAGGCGCGACCTACAGCTTCAGAGTCTACTCCAAAGACATAAAGACCGCCCTCAACTATGACCAGCAGACGCTAATCACCCTCTCCATCTTCGAAGACCTCGGGGCCAACTTCGGCATCCTGGCAAGCCTTAACCAATCTCTTTGGCTACTCATGATAAAATCGAACCCATCCTTATCGTGATTATTATTTTTATCGTCCACAAAATCCCTCAACCCACCCTCTAGCACATGTGCCTCTACATCTGCATAGGCGGCAACTCCCAGCCTCCAACACCGATGCCTTCGTCAACTACATCAGGAACTTCTCCTACGCCCGCAGCATCGTCCTTGGCCACCTCAAAACATATCAGGTGTAGATCATACTGGGTGTAGACAGTTAAATAATAGAAACTACGCAGGCTTCGAATACCACAACTCCACCACTTCACTGTGCATATAGTTATTTAAAGCTCGATCGACACAGAATGTGAGTGATCTGAAGAATAGAACTGTTGTGTTTTACTTCTGGTGTAATCATAAACGATCATACCTCCCAACACAATCATTACTAAAAGTTTCCTATTCTTTGCGTCCCTCAATAATTTCCAGTCGTCACCATATTCAACAACAATATTCATTCTCCTCAAGAAAGAAATAAAATGAAGACAATTCATTCTCCTCCAATTTATTTCTCCACGTAAATTTTTGAATGCATCTCGCGTTTTTGCCTGACATCGTTCACTCCCTCCCAGGCAATCATTCACTCCTGACTGCTGATATAAACCTGCTTCCAGATTCCAACCGCAATCACTTAAAAAACTGCACCGCTTCCAAATCATTGACCTTTTTCGTAAATCACACCTGAATGCCTCCTGCTTCCTTACCATAGACTACTACCCATGACTGACCTGCCACATCTACGTTCGAACCAAGTCGCATTGCCTTTTTTTGCGTTATTCTTTCTATTTTGTTTTTCCTTTTGGCTTCACGAACTTGAAAACAAAGTAGAAGAAATTTCATATGCCAATCCAATACTGGAGATTTGGATTTTGTTTCTATCTGAGATTTTGCCTTGTTTAGCTGGCTTAACTTACTATTTCTCCCTTTTCTTTAATTTCTTTCTGCATTTATTTTAGTGTGATCCATTTGTCAAAAACATTTTCAAAAATTAAGTTATTACACGTAACAAAAATTGATATGTGGTGTGAATTGTCCGCCTTTGCTTTCATTTGGATTTTATATATTAAATAAATATATTGTTTTCCTTTTCTTTCCCTTTCCTAAAAAAATGTTTGTTTAAAGTTTGTTGGTTTCTTTTAAAACTCCCCTTTTTATCGAATTAAATTTTTGAATGCATCTCGCAATCATTCACTCCCTCCCAGACAATCATTCACTCCCTCCCATAGCCTTATCACTCTTCTTATCACTAACCCAAAAATAAATCCAAGTCGGTTGACACTAACCCACTACAACTCCATCCAAACCATCTTGAGGACCCTAGGCTGCTAATTTAATTTTACATTGAATATTCTTCAACCCACAATTTTTTTTACAGTGTTCAACTAAAAATTGTGAAGTAACTATCAAAAAAAAATCAATTTCCCCAAGCTTAACTCACTGGTATAATTCGTTCTTTATTCTATGATGATAAATTCTTGGCCAAAACCAACTTATTTACTACTATACTGACTTTTCTAACTATAAACAAAATGATAGCTCTTGAAACTATTTTTATGAAATAACTAGATACAAGCCTAAGAAAATTACTAATGTTTGTTTATGTACAGTCTGATAGGCAGAGTTCATATAATATTATTGTTAGACTAAAAAATAATACTTACTTGAACATGATTCTCCAACGACATACGCCATCGTCCAAGCTACGGTAGTTCCAAAAGCATCTTTCATGTATGTACACTCCGATGTAGGTCTCCATAGTAATGCGTCATTAACTCCAACAAAGTCTACCCAAATTTTTACTGCATCTTTTCCTAAAGAAACACGGTGAATCGTTGATGTTGGATCAGTTGAAGCGATAGTTCCTTTGGCCACTACTCGTCCCATTTCAGTCGCATCGACCAACTTACATTTATCATTTGCTACTGAAATTGAGCTCTACTGGACAAGTAGACCAAATTTTGTTTTTACCAAGATAGATCAGTCAAAATATTATGCAATCGCCTAAAAGAATATTATGTTTAGATTTAAGTCCAGGTGTTTGGATATGCAGCAGATATGGTGATGTGGTAAGGTTACAAACTACTCACATATTCTATTATAATTTGTTATGAAAACTGAAATGAAGTATTTGCAATTTGCTCTTATAGTCTGTTATAATTTATTGAGAAAACTATTATAAACGAGGGTTGCACTATGTTGAAAATTGCATGGCAACCGATATAAACTATTATAAACATATCAACATAAAAAGATTAAATAGGATAATGGTTAAAGACATAGTTAAGATTATTAAAGAAAAATTAAATCAATGAGAAGATCAATTTTATTTTATTTTTGAAAAATGAGCACATGTCCATAATGGAGTACTAGCCCATGTAAACAATATAAAAACAATGTATTTTCCTTTTTTATCATGATGATTCAGTGTCCAATTAATTACCTGACGAGTTGATTTAGCCTTGCAAGGAGAAGTTGAAATGATTGTTGTAGCCTTGCAAGGAGAAGACACGATGCTTGCTTTTTCAGCTATAACTTTTGATTTTGGCTATGCTATTTTCTTGCCCACGGCCTGTTTAATGCATGGCATATCTACTGTGGGTTGCCATAAGTAAGCATCATCTTTTTTTTTTCATAGTCTACCCAGACCACCACGGCTAACGGACCAAGCGGAATACCATTCACAATCATTTTTGAATAACTCAAGCAAAGTCTTCCTTCGGCAACCAACACCTCACCTTCATTCCAATCATAAAGCTTGCATTTGTTGTTTACACTGCTAGTTTTACTATAAAAAGAACAATAAATGTATTTAACGGAAAAATATGTATACAATTACAAACAGTTACCGTGAATCATAAATTTTACCGTAATGTCTTCTATCGTGTATCCTTCCATCACAACAACACGATTTGCAGGCCATGCCACTGACTTATCCTTGGCTTCTTCTAATACTGATAAACTAAATGTAGGCCTCCATAACTAAGCGTCTGGTCTCTTTATGCAATCTATAACAACTTTCATAGCATTTGGTCCAATACGAATGTCATTGACAACTTCATCTGGATCGATGGACACCACTCTCCCTTTGGGAACAATTTCATCAGATCCATCCCAATTCAACAGCTCGCATATGCTGTCATTATTTTACAATCATTCAATCAAAAATTATGTTGATTATTGGATTTAAAACTATCAATTGTAGTTATTTGTACCATTTCAGGTGTGCTTCCTTCTTTCGAACATTCTTTACCCTGCTAAATTGTCAAGGTAAAATACATGTAACATCCATTGAGAAGTGCACCAGATACATCATATTCATGCCAATAACTTTCTGTAGCTCATTCATTATGTTTAACATGTTTTTTAAGATGTTTTTTTAACTTTTTGTAGCTCATTCTGTTTTATTTATTAGAAATTCAATCTGTTGTTATAAATTTCTTTTTAAATTAGGCAAACATAACTAATTGCTTAAATTTATGTCATTTCTCAACAGTAATGTTGTGCTCTTATGTTGAGCCGCATGAATGCTTCAACATCCTAAAAGAAGAAACCACTTCAATATGCAAAACTGTGCTAGCACCCACTGCGGATATTTTGCATTGTAGCAGCCAATAAAGGCACAAATTTTTATTAGCCCGTAAATCAATATTTGTGTGTATAACAAAAAAAGGCATGTATGTAACGAGTTATATAAAGGGATTTTAGCAAAAAAATCTATTAAAAAGGAACATATGTAATAATGGGTTTTAAATGATAGGTTTTGACTATAAGATATTGTCCATTTGAATATATAACTTAAACAAAAGGAGAAAATACCTTGTGCATTAGTCTGAATTAAATGTTCGACATAACATATTAAACTAGGAAGATATTATACAAGACTAAAAAGAAATTACAAGATGTTGAAAAACTTCTTCGATATGTGCAACTGCAGATTAGTTTGCTAGCATTTTTCTTGCTAACTCCTTTTGAACAGGGGAAAATTAACCAAGTTTCAAATACCACAAAAAATATACTAATAATAGTTGCAGTATACTGCAACTATTATATACGAAAAGAATATCCAATCCGGAAATTAACTGAGTTTGATTTTCAGCTTAAACTTAACTGAGTTTATGGAAAATTAACTGAGTTTCAAATACCACAAAACAGAGCAATATTAACAGAGTGTGTGGCAATTTTTAAGTTTGTATGGTTTGATTTTCTGCTTAAAATTAACTGAGTGTGTGGCAGCTTTTAAGTTGTATTGTCGAAAAGTTATTTTTTTTCTCCGTATATAATAGTTGCAGTGTGTAAATCAAAAGGAGTTTCAACTATTATATACAACGGTAAACTGCAAAACAGTTGCGAAGCATCATGCACCTTAAAACATCCAAGAAATAGAAGATATGATTACAACTTTGAAATGACCAAATTCCAATCCGGAATAAATTACAAATTATTATCCATCAAGTAGCAACTTGATATCACTCGTAAATGAATTACAGACTTACCATGGTTCATACTCATCCTTTGTTTATGGAGTTAGCAATAACATGTATAGTAGAGTGGCTGAGTCACACAACAAAAACGGAAATACCAGTTACTAGTCATAAACAAAAGAATTTTTGTATTTGGTGGTAGAATGACATAATAAAAATGCACAACGTCAAAGTAAAGCTCCATCCCAAAAATATAAGATATAGCAAACTAAGACTGGAGCATGGGAATAAATGCAATGACATGATGACCATATCCAATTAGTATACAGTGTGAACACAAAATAACACACAATGCATAAATTAAAATATTGTGCAGTAGAAAGTATACCAGTTTGTTCATTAAACAGTGATCCGTATTCTCCAATTCTGAAATTCTTTTGTGTCACTGAGTTATCTGGGTATCCCTTGAATGTGACAAAGCTAACTTGGTTTTGGTATACCCCCTTCCTAGTGCTCTTAACCGTCCAAGTTTATCTTGTCCCAATATCTGTACAATTGCGTCTTCTTGGATATTCTTTATCGAGTCGGATTGTTTCACATTTTCAATTTTTTTAATCTCTTCCAATTTAAGTTAGCATACATGTATGTTATATACAATGGTAAAAATGTCAAAATATTCAATTAGTGATAAAAAATCAAAATACTTACAATAACATTTGCAACATCTGTATTCACTGGTTCACCATTCTTTTTAGTATGAGATTTAACCCAAATATCCATTCTAGATACGGACGATGAATCCAACTATGCTTTTTTTAGATTTAAAAATACAAAAAATAAATTAATCGATATTTATTAACTAGCTAGGTAAAAAATGCTATGTTTAATTAACTGACCACATCGTCGGTAAATCTAGCCATTCCTCTACGTCCAATTGTGTGTGGCAATTGTTTTTGCCTAATGGCTCTATATTTCTCACTTCTTGCCTGAAAATACATAATTTAGCCTTAGACTCTAAACTTAATTTAATCCATAATTTATCTTTAGAGTGAATAATTTTGAAAAAAATACAAAAGCACACCTTAAACTACAAACTTAATTTCTCCTTTACAAATGTTCTCCACTCGTTCATGATTTTTATATTGTAAGGTTTGAAGCTAAGTCTTTCCTCTTCCGTCGTTGCATTAACTAATTTTCGGACCAATTTGCTTTTTGATGATCTCCAAATAGTTCCATTTTTGAAATATGGACTTTTTTTGCCATTCTTCCACTTTGAATCTAGCCTGCAAGTAAAAATAAGAAGAAAAATAAACGTTATGACCACGAATTAACGAAAAACATTTAGGCTAAAGTTGCCGGAAGTATGATCTTTCTTTTCAAGATTTAATTAGTCTTATGTAGACTGAAGAAGCAAACTACTGGAAGTATAAATTCTATGCTATGAGCCTTGGCTACGATACTGCTAATCTTTTGGAAAGTAAAAACAAAACTAATAAATCACTGCTGAAAATTAGTTTTTATCTTTTTGCTCATTTTGAAACTAACTTCATTCATAACTAACTAGTTTTGATTTGTAATTTGTACAAATAACAGAATGATTCACACTAAAATTTAAATGTGATGGCATTTAAACTTTATTTTTTTAATTTATTGCTTAGGAAACAACTAGAGATTCAATGCTATTAAAAGATAAACTAACTTGACATATTTTACCGAAAAAAAATGATTTAAAGCTAAATTCATACCTTCATGATCAAGATTATGAGTGTCTTCAAATATGAAAATCTCTATGGTAATCAATAACTAGATACCTGCATATATGAAATAACAAATTTTATGAGATATATAACTCAATACCTCTTCTTGTGATCACCAATTTTTTTATAATTAAATGTATCTTATTGATTTAGATATTGAAATGGAAAAGATGACGTAAAAATCATTTATATAAATCAACACATATCAAACACAATAATTATTGCATAAAAAATAAAATACTCAAATATTACTAAACAAAAAATGTCTTGGGTGAAGTGTACCTATATGTGACTACCCGCCCCGCACCAGCCGACATTTCCAATAGAAGTGCGTTGTGCCAATGTCCAACCAGCACAGGACGGTCGTTAAAGAAAGGAAAGAAGGGAATATGAACTAACAAGGAACCTGTAGAATGTCTCACAGCGCATAGGATAAAATATAATAATAACATATTTGACATAAAACAGGTGAGACAGTGCATAAGATGAAAACTAAACCATCATAGCAGCGGAAAATCCAAAATACAGCTTATGTTCGACATTATCATTATTACAACTTTTAAAACTGTCTCCAAAGAAAAATAAAAAAGGTACACTACTAATGCCCAAAGTAGTGACCAGCAGCGACACAGGGAGAATATCTATATATATCATACGTGGAAGCCTCTTGCTCGTCTCCAACACAGCTACCCATGCATAATCACCTGACCTGTCTCTAGTCTGCCCATTAAAGAGCACCTAGAGTAATAAGAAAAGACATAAAACTCTGGGTCAGACAAAAGTCTGGTATTAGCAATAAGCAGCAAACCAGAACAATAACGGGTATACTAAACCATACCTGAACCTGAAACCAAAGAGTTAGCACAACAAGATGTACAATACTCTAAGGTGACACTAACATATGGTGTAAAGGTACGGGGAAATGGGTGTGCATGTCATAATGATATCAAACAATCAAGCATAGCATCTATCCTCACACCTCTCACTCAGTCGTAAAGCATACGATATCCACCGCTTTGATCACCCATATCCATGCTATGATCATTCTGCCTCATGGAGTCATGGCGACTCCACTGCACCAGTTCATAGCCACTAATCCTTGCTATGTCCACTCTGCCCCATGAAGTCATAACGACTCCACTGCACTGCCTCATAGCCATGCTACGATCACTCTGCCCCATGGAGTAATAACTACCCTACTGCACTAATCCGTAGCCTAACAATCGTCTCTCGGTCGTGAATCAAAGCTATGGACGTTGACAACTCCTTAGCACACGTCCCGCAGCAAAGTCCAATCATGAAGTTAACTCGTTGGTTCCCATCTTGATCCTGAGCTCTACTTCCCATTTGGACTACCTTTGCATCTCGGGTTTTGGTCTCCTCCGGATCGGTTCGGTTCTTCACTTCACTTTGCTTCCGTTCCTGCTTCCTTAAGTGGTTCGATTCGTTCATCATGTTGCTCACTGGTTCATGATTCCTCTTCTTAGCACCAGATTGGTTCGGCTCGTGACTCCATCTCCTGTTCGGTTCGGTCTTCCCTTGCTCGTGGTCAAGCTCCCAGGTCGTCGCACTTCATGGATACATTGGTTCGGTTCAGGGTAATGCACCGGTTCGGGTCGTGAACTCGGGTGGGTTCGAAGCTTCTGGTTCGTGGTGCTAGAGCTGGAGGTGTTCGGTTCGTGGCTACTCTTCACGAATGGGTCAGGTCGGAGAACTCCAGATGTGAGTGGGTCGGGTCGTGGAATGCTCCACGAGCGGTTCGGTTCGTCCTCCACTGATCTGATCCGGTTCCTACACAGTTTTCCTGCAACTTTTCCAGCGACTGTTTCATGCTATACGATGGTGTTTTCGACCATTCTAACTGTTCTAAGCAATCACAAAGCATACCATACAGTCATAGCAACATATAGAATTGACCACAAACACCAAAACAACAATTTGATATGCCAAAACGGATCAAACATACCCAAAACACATATTTTCCCCTTAATCCCCCTTAATCATGTTTAAGCATGCAATCGGCAAAACTTATCCAAATTACCCCAAATTTCTAACAGAGGCTTAAAATAATATTTGAGAATTTTACAAATTTTTCTGAGCCAAACTTTCGCTAATTAACACTAATTACCCCTAATCAACCGTAATTAGTGGGAAACTATGCAAATCACTCACCTTAACCACAAATAAAACGTAGATTTGAATATATCTCTGATTTGGGTTGGATCTCTATGCAACACAGCAGCTCTATTCCCAACTTGATTCTAATTTTCCTTGATTAGATGTAGATTAGGCTAAAACTTGATTAAATGGTGATTAGAAGGTGATTTGGGTGTTGGAGGCCATTGTTAGGATTAGGGAAATGTTTTAGGCGGCTGAGAAAATGAAAATAGATCGTTTTCCTACTGCTCTCAATCTCCCCATAACCTTAATCCCGAAACGGGTTATGGGCCCTCTTGCTAATCACCCTAATTAGGCCTGGTTAAGCAGTTTTTCACCTTCTAAACCTTGTTTCAGCCATATCTCCCAAACGGTGAGTCCGTTTGACTAATGTACCACTCTACGGAAAGGTAGATCATCATCCGGATCTAACGGAAGATGTTTCAGGTCAAAAATCCTTACCAATCAAAAGTTATGGCCAAAACAAGATCAGTTAGGGGCAAAATGGTCATTTAAAAATCGGCAAAAATCATGAGCATGGGAAATGACCCCAGTAGTCGTCTCCCAAAGCTACATGGCTATACGAATTTGCATGAGAAAGAAATAAATATTCTATGATCCCTTGATGCTTAGAATGCGGGTCGTTACATTCTTCTCCCCTTAAGAAATTTCGCCTCCGAAATTCCTTAACTAAGAAACAAGTAAAGGATCCCGCATGCCTACCAACCATTCACAATAATCAAACATACAAAACAACAAACAAGTCTATCCCAGCATGCGGAAAACTAAATTGCAATTAAAATCTTACCAGGCAAAGAGTTCTGGATACATCTTCCCAATGCTCTCCTCTGTCTGCCAAGTATAGTCATTCTCATTCTCGCCCCACTGAACTTTGACTAGATCCACTGCTTTCCTTCGAAGTTGCTTCGTATCATGCTCGAAAATACGAATCGGCTTGCGGTTCCCAACCGCCTCAGGTTCTACTTCGATAACATCCAACTGATCAGGTGAAATAGTCATATCGGGGTCGTGCACGAATTTCCTTAACTGGGAAACATGAAATACGTTATGAACTCCCGCCATCTTATTTGGCAACTCAACTTTATATGCCAAATTCCCAACTTGCTCGAGGATTGGGAATGGACCAACAAATCTTGGTGCTAGCCTTCCTCTCCTTCCAAAGCAAATAACATTCTTTAGTGGAGAGATCTTGACAAATACTAGGTCGCCAACGGAGAATTTCAAATCCTTTCGCCTCTTATCAGTATAACTCTTCTACCTATCTTGGGCAGCCTTCAGTCGCTGTTGAATGATCTTAATCTTGTCTGAAGTTTTTCTTATCACATCTGATCCAAGCACAAATTTCTCACTAGTTTCTAACCAACATGACAGTGAGTTTCACGGTCTTCCGTACAAAGCTTCAAATGGAGCAATACGAATACCGGATTGATAACTATTATTATATGCAAACTCTACTAGATGCAAATGGCCATCCCATGATCCACCAAAATCCAATATGCAAGCTCTTAAGGGATCTTCTAATATACGATTCACCCTCTCTGTTTGACCATCAGTTTGAGGATGATATGCGGTACTGAGATATAACTCTGACCCTAGAGCCTCTTGTAAGCTCTTCCAAAACCCATTAGTAAACAACGGGTTTCAGTCACTTACAATGCTTTTACGTACTCCATGAAATCTCACTACCCACTTCATATATAGTTCCGCTAACTTAGTTGTCATTCTATTCGACTTGACTTGTATAAACCTTGCACTCTTAGTCAATCGGTCCACAATCACCCAAATGGTATCATGGCCCGATCTAGTCCTTGGAAACCCATCAATGAAATCCATTGAGACTTGTTCCCATTTCCATTCTGGAATTTCTAATGGTTGCAACAAACCACTAGGCTTCTTTTGCTTAGCTTTAACTAGCTGGCAATTCATGCATTTGGATATAAACTTCCCAACGTCTCTTTTCATCGCTTCCCAGTAGTTGGTCTGCCTCATATCTCGATACATTTTGTTACCACCGGCCTGTATGGTCAGTTTCGAGTGATGACATTCTCTAAGCACTTCATTTCTCAATCCATTGACATTGGGCACAACTAGTCATCCATTCTTTCTAAGCCATCTATCTCGATCAAGCCCATACTTGTTCATCTCCTCGCCAATACCCATCTCTAACTTGGAGATGATTTCCAATAGGTTAGGATCGTCCCTCTGACTAGAACCAATCCGCTCAATCCAAGTGGGTCTAATCGTCCAACTTGCTAATACTTCTGTATCCCATTCGCACTTTCGTCTGAAATCATACCCAGCAATGTACTCCAGTTGCTTCCATTCCAGAAACATAGCCCCTAAACTGGCATGTCTTCTACTCAATGCATCAGCTACTGCATTGCCTTTCCTGGTGTATATGAAATATCGAATTCGTAGGAAGCCAAAAATTCTAACCATCTTTGCTATCGGAGATTTAGATCCTTCTGAGAGAAAAGATACTTTAACGATTTATGATCGATAAACAACTCGAATCTTTCTCCCAAGAGATAATGTCTCCACATCTTCAACGCGAACAAAATCGCTGCCAATTCCTAATCATGGGTAGGATATCTTTTCTCATGCGGTTTTAGTTGCCGACTAGCATAAGCTACAACCCTACCTCCTTGCATCAATACAGCACCTAATCCGGTACCACAGGCATCTGTGTATACCGTCATCTCTTCATTCCCTTTAGGAATGATTAACACTAGTGCACATGTCAACTTTTCCTTTAGCCTCTTAAATGCATTCTCGCATTTTTCGTCCCAAACAAAAGCTTGATTTTTCTTGGTCAACCGAGTCAACGGTGTCGCTATCTTGGAGAAGTCTTGGATAAACTTACGATAATATCCAGCCAATCCCAAGAAACTTCTTACGTCTGTTGCGTTCTTGGGCATAGACCAATCTTGTACCATAGCCACCTTTGCAGGGTCCACGGCAATACCATATTCTGAAACAACATGGCCCAAGAATCTCACTTCTCTTCTCCAGAAGTGACACTTAGAAAACTTTGATTTCAATTGGTGTTTTCTCAACACCTCCATCACTATCCTCAAATGTTCCTTGTGTTCTTCCTCTGTTCTCGAGTAGACAAGTATGTCGTCCATGAACACAAGAACAAACTTATTCAGTTGATCTCGGAATACACTATTCATAAAATCCACAAAATATGCTGGTGCATTGGTCAACCCGAATGGCATGACCAACCACTCATAGAATCTAGATGGCGTCCTAAAGGCCGTTTTAGCTATACTCTCAGCTTCCACCCTAAGCTGATGAAACCTTATCGCGAGATCCAACTGAGAGAACACTCTCGCGCGACTCAACTGATTAATCAAATCATCTATCCACGGTAGAGGATACTTATTCTTCCTCGTCACCTTATTCAACTCGTGGTAGTCCACACACAATCGAAAGGAACCATCTGCCTTCGTAGCAAACACAACCGGTGCTCCCCACTCGGAGACACTTCTTCGGATAATTCCCTTCTTCAAAAGATCGCTTACTTGCACCCTGAGCTCTCGCTACTCCCTTGGTGCCATACGGAGAAGTGGCATCACTATAGGCCTGACATCTTTCACTAAATCAATATGAAACTCAATCTCTCGGTGTGGTGGAAGTCCGATCACTTCCTCGAAGACGTCCGGATACTGGCTAGCCACGGGCACATCTGACAACTCATTATGCGGTATGTCGAGGGAATTTGGAAAACTAGCCATTACCCCATCACTAGGTAGACCACCAAAAACTACCCTTCGTCCATCATCCTCTCTAACTATCACCAAAAAGCCCTCACAGTCTACCACCACCCCGTAACTTTGGAGGTAATCGACTCGCAAAATAATGCCAAACCCAGTAAAGCCCAAAACAAAGCAATCACAAACAAATATGCATCCGTGACTTGATAAGACCAAATTACGACAAATCATGCGAAGGCTAGTCGAACCACCAATCGGGCTCGTCACTGCTAAAAGTCTATCGACTATCTCGGGTTCCAATCCCAACCTATCTACAGGTTACTAGATATGAAGGAACGGGAAGCTCCGGTATCAAATAATACTCAAATAGGAACATCATAAACAGAAAGCAAACCTTGAATGACGACATTCTTTCCTTTCTCCGCCGCGGTTGGGGCATTGGACGAAGAAGGAACAGCATTAAGAGAATATGCTTTCACAATCTGCTTCTCTTTAGGGGGTTGTGGACATTTATCCTTGTGATGTCCCACTTGGCCGTAGTTGAAACACTTCTCATCCGCTGGCTTCGCTCGACATTCTTTAGCATAATGGCTTTTCTTGCCACAGCTTAAGCACTCCACATCTTTCTTATTCTTTTTCTTCTGGCCATCCTTGGTCTGATTCTGCTTTCTCTTATTCTGAGAACCATTCTTGCCTCCATCGCTTGCTTGCGGCTTTGGCCCCTCTGCAGATGCAACAACGACTTCATTCTTGGGTTTAGGATAAAGGCTCTCTGACCTCAATGTTTTCCCCATAATTGATTCAAACGTCTCATCGATGTTGTTAATAAGCCTTTCCCCTAAGTACTGATCTAAGCCTGTTATGAACTTCTCATTCTTCTTCTCGGGAGTGTCAATAAGAGATAATCCATACTTCGACAAAGTATCGAACTCGACAATATACTCCGAGACTGCTCTACCATTCTGCTTAAGTTCCAAGAACTTCCTAAACAATTCCAATTTCTAAGCAGCTGGGATAAACTTTTCACTGAATCCGGCCTTAAACTGATCCCATGTAACTTGATCCTCTGGAGTAGCTACCTTAATAGCATTCCACCAATTCATCGCCTGTCCTTGTAGCTGACGGGATGCTAGCTTTCTCTTCGTCACATGCTTGATACCCAAGTCTTCGAAGATACGCTTACAGCTATCCAACCAATCCTGAACTTCAGTAGCCGATTCTGTTCCGTAGAACGGTTTCCACCAAGACTAGTGTAATCCTTGCATAGCTTTGCGAAATCGGCCATAGGCGCCTGCACCGCTGCACTACCACCATTTGCAGCATTGGGAAATGCTCCTTGCACATTTCTAAGCATCTCTCTCATGAAGTCAGTGAACAACGTCCTTATATCAGGAGCATTCTCATTATTAGCTCCTCTACCAGTACCCCTCGTGTATCGGCTCATTGTTCAATCTGTAAGGAGAAAACGATTAACCATCTCTTCACTGGTGCCAGTGTAGTGCGACTTCATCCTTAAATACACTAATAGTATACATATAGCTTCTGAAAACCAAAATATCACAAATACGTGCTATCATATACGTACTATCTCTCTGGTGTCTTCCTTAGGTTAACTACTCAACCTAGAGCTCTGATACCAAATGTAACGGTCCGCCCCGCACCAGCCGACATTTCCAATGAAAGTGCGTTGTGCCGATGTCCAACCAGCACGGGACGGTCGTCAAAGAAAGGAAAGAAGGGAATTTGAACTAACAAGGAACCTGTAGAATGCCTCACATCGCATGTGATAAAATATAATAATAACATATTTGACATAAAACATGTGAGACAGTGCATAAGCTGAAAACTAAACCATCATAGCAGCGAAAAATCCAAAATACAACTTATGTTCCACATCATCATTATTACAACTTTTAAAACTGTCTCCAAAGCAAAATAAGAAAGGTACACTACTAATACCCAAAGTAGTGACCAGCAGCGACACATGGAGAATATCTATATATATATATATATATATATATATATATATATATATATATATCAAACGTGGAAGACTCCTGCTCATCTCCGACACAGCTACCCGTGCATAATCACATGACTGTCTCTAGTCTTCCCGTTTAAGGGCACCCAGAGTAATAAGAAGAGACATAAAACTCTAGGTCAGACAAAAGTATGGTATGAGCGATAAGCAGCAAAACAGAATAATAACAGGTATACTAAACCATAGCTGAACTTGGATCTGCAACCAAAAGTTAGCACAACAAGAGGTACAATACTCTAAGGTGACACTAACATATGGTGTAAAGGTACAGGGGAAGAGGGTGTGCATGTCATAATGATATCAAACAATTAAGCATAGCATCCATCCTCATACCTCTCACTCAGTGTGTAAAGCACACGATATCCACCGCTTTGATCACCCATATCCTTGCTATGATCACTCTACCTCATGGATTCATGGCGACTCCACTGTACTGATCCATAGCCACTAGTCCTTGCTATGTCCACTCTGCCTCATGAAGTCATAACGACTCCACTGCACTGGCTCATTGCCATGCTACGATCACTCTGCCCCATGAAGTAATAAATACCCCATTGCATTGATCCATAGCCTAACATTTGTCTCTCGGTGGTGAATCAAAGTTATGGACGTCGACAACTCCTTAGCACATGTCCCGCAGCAAAGTCCAATCATGAAGTTAACTCGTTCGTTCCCATCTAGATCCCGAGCTCTACTTCCCATTTGGACTACCTTTGCATCTTGGGTTTTGGTCTCCTACGGATCGGTTCGGTTCTTCACTTTACTTTGCTTACGTTCCTGCTTCCTTAAGTGGTTCGGTTCGTTCATCATGTTGCTCACTGGTTCGTGATTCCTCTTCTTAGCACCAGATCGGTTCGGCTCGTGACTCTGTCTCCTGTTCGATTCGGTCTTCCCTTGCTCGTGGTCAAGCTCCCAGGTCGTGGCACTTCGTGGAGACATCGGTTCGGTTCGGGGTAATGCAACGGTTCGGGTCGTGAACTCGGGTAGGTTCGGAGCTTCTGGTTCGTGGTGCTAGAGCTGGAGCGGTTCGGTTCGTGGCTACTCTTCACAAATGGGTCGGGTCGGAGAACTCCAGATGTGAGCGGGTCGGGTCGTGGAATGCTTCACGAGCGGGTCGGTTCGTCCTCCACCGATCCGATCCAGTTCGTGCACAGTTTTCTTGCAACTTTTCCAGCGACTGTTTCACGCCATACGACGGTGTTTTCAACCATTCTAACTATTCTAAGCAATCACAAAGCATACCATACAGTCATAGCAACATATAGAATTGACCACAAACACCAAAACAACAATTTGATATGTCAAAACGGATCAAACATACCCAAAACCCATATTTTCCCCTTAAATCCCCTTAATCATGTTTAAGCATACAATTAGCAAAAATTATCCAAACTACCCCAAATTTCAAATAGAGGCTTAAAATAATATTTGAGAATTTTATAATTTTTTCTAGATTTTTCTGAGCCAAACTTTCGCTAATTAACACTAATTACCCCTAATCAACTGTAATTAGTGGGAAGCTATGCAAATCACTCACCTTAGCCACAAATAAAACTTAGATCTGAATATATCTCTGATTTGGGTTGGATCTCTATGCAACACAGCAGCTCTACTCCTAATTTGATGCTAATTTGCCTTGATTAGATGTAGATTAGGCTAAAACTTGATTAAATGGTGATTAGAAGGTGATTTGGGTGTCGGAGGCCATTGTTAGGGTTAGGGAAATGTTTAGGTGGCTGAGAAAATGAAAATAGATCGTTTTCGTACTGTTCTCAGCCTCCCCATAACCCTAACCCCAAAATGGATTATGGGCCCTCTTGCTAATCACCCTAATTAGGCCCGGTTAAGCTGTCTTTTACCTTCTAAACCTTTTTCAGCCATATCGCCCAAACGGTGAGTCCGTTTGGCTAATGTGACCACTCTACGGAAAGGTAGACATCATACGGATCTAAAGAAAGTGGTTTCAGGTCAAAACTCCTTATCAATCAAAAGTTATGGCTGAATCAAGATCAGCTAGGGGGGAAAATGGTCATTTAAAAATCGGCAAAAATCATGAACATGGGAAATGACCCCAATAGTCGTCTCCCAAAGTTACATGGCTATACGACTTCGCATGAGAAAGAAATAAATATTTTATGATCCCTTGATGCGTAGAATGCAGGTCATTACACTATACCTCTTTTTACTAATGCACGTAACAGTATTTATTGACTCTCCATAAGGTGACAAATTCAGCAATATTGAGTTATTCAAGTATGCCTTCGCAGTCCTCTCTAACGTAACTAACATCCTCAACATCCATATCAGTTACATTGAGATCTTCTGGAATATATATTGTTTCTTCTACATAATCATTTGTCTCTAAATCAAGAAAACCTCTTAGCAGTGCTTTCATTACAACATACCAACTTGAAGAATCGTTTTCTCTTGAATAAAATACTTGTTTCGCTTGAGATGCAAGGATATATGGATCTTTTGAAAATGATGGTTGGTTTTGATGTAAATTGACAAGAGTGAAACCATTTTCATTAACTTTTATGCTATTTCCAACATGCACCCAATGACACTTAAAAATAGGAATATAAAATACATGATAATCTAACAAAATTATATCGGTCAATACCCCATAATAAGTGACCACATCAACTACTTGAGATATATCTTTTGCACTTACTCTACACATAATAATCGCATCATAAGTCACTCCACTATTCTGAGTTTGTCTCTCTATATCTTTTATGTGAAACCGTTGTCCATTAATGATACATCCTTTGTAAAACAAAGCATCATTCTTTGGACCATATGCAATCCACTTTAGCATTTCATTGTGATCATTGGAGTTAATTGGTATCTATAAAAAGTTTGATTTACATTGGTTATTTTAGAATAATATTCTTTAAAAAAATAAGAGTATATTTAAAAAATTCATTTAACCTTTTTTTAATCCAATCAGCAAAAAAATTTGTATGTGTTTGCCGAAACACAGTTGAATTTCTCTCCATGCGCTTGTTTGAATTTTGTAATTCCTCGATGTGCAAACTAGTATAAAACAAGGAATGTTAAGTTATATTTACTAGTAGAAACACATCAAAATAATTGAAACATAATATTATGCTTACGTTAAAAATGGTTCCAGCACGGCCATATTCATTAATACGGCTAAATGAGCACTTTCTTCCTCATTTGAGGATAATGTAATTGTCTTAGACGCTGAAATTGGACGTCCCTCGAGTATTACATTGCTTTCATAATTTTCATTTTGGGCAACTGTCTCCTCAATGTGCCCTTATTTTTTCAAGAATTCACTTAAGAATTTCATGCATTCCTCCGCAAGATAAGATTCAGCAATACATCCCTCGAGTCGGGAATAGTTTCTTACATAATCTTTAAGTGTTTTCATATATCTTTCAAAAGCATACATCCAGCGAAATTGAATCGGTCCACATATTAGTGCTTCTCTACCAAGATGAATTGACAAATGAACCATTATGTCAAAAAATGAGGGTTGAAAATATTTTTCAAGCCCTCACAAAAATTCTATAATCTCAACGTTCATTTGTTGCAATTTTTCTCTATCAAGGACACATTGACATAATTCGTTGAAAAATGAACATAAACAAATTATTGATTTTCTAGCCTTCTTTGACAATAACCCTCTTATTGTTACAGGTGATAAATGTTGAATTAAAACCTGATAATCATGTGATTTCAAGCCACCAATTTTGCAGCTCTCCAACGATATATGATTTTTCAAATTTGAGCAATATCCATCAAATCCTTTGAAGTCATACAGTCTTTTGCAGAATATTGTTTTCTCGGAATTTGACAATGTATAAGGAGCTGGAGGAAGATATGTTTTCTTCCCACGAGGTTGTACATGAAGCTCATGTCGACTTCTCGAATCCTCTAAATCCTTTCTGGAGTTTGTTCCATCTTTTGATTTGTTATCATGTAACATTGATCCTAAGATGCTTTCACTGATGTTTTTCTCCACATGCATTACCTCTAAATTATGTCGTAACGGAAGTTCCTACAAAAATAATAGTGTAATTCATAATTGTATTATATTATAATTTTAAATTATTAAAAAATTAAAAACAACCACTAACCTTCCAATATGGCAAATCAAAGAAAATCGATCTCTTTTTCCACCTTTTTAGCTCCAGTTTAATAGGAGCTTTATCTTCATCGTATTCATCTTCCATATCATGGACAATATTCATCTTCCTCTTTTTCAGCTTGATGGATTTTAATGACTTTTTTCTTATTATTCGTTTTCTTTTTTTTTCTTTTCTTTCTCTTTTCCAAAATTATTTGGAAAATCATTTAGCAATTCAGAAATATTTCTTCCAGTTAAAATTCTAGGCGTGTTACCATTCTCCACGGTGTTATCAAACAAAGTCTTTTGTTTTCTCCGTGCATCATATATAGGTAGATATCTTCTGTGACCCATGTAAACATTCTTTTGACTATAATTCAACCAACGATAATGAGTATTAACACCACACAATGGACAAGCTTTTTCTCCCTTGACACAACATCCAACAAGATTTCCATAGGCTGAAAAATCATTTATTGTCCATAGCAAGATTGCATTCGGTTATTAAACAGTGTTTTACTAAATTCATCATAAGCATCAATTCCATCACTCCAAAAATAATGCAAATCTTTCATCAAAGGCGCCAAATATACATCAACATCGTTTCCGGGTTGTTTCGGATCGGGAATAAGTAATGCTAACAAAATATTTTCCTTCTTCATACACAACGTGGGTGAGAGGTTGTATGTCACAGGTATTACTAGACAACAACTATATTTAGAATTTAACATAGAAAATGGATTAAATCCATCTGTAACAAGACCAAGTCTAAGATTGCGTGGATCGGCAGAAAAAGTTTTCCATCATTCATCAACCATATTCCATGTCATAGAATCCACAGGATGACGCGTTTTTCCATTATTGCTTTTATTATTGAAATGCCATCTTAAATCTTTAGCCATTTTATGAGATCTAAACATTCTTCTAAATCTTGGAATTATTGGAAAATATCTCAAGACTTTAACTGGAACACCTTGTACAATCTCCTTAGTATCTTGATTTATTTTCCATCTCGAAGAACCGCATTTTGGACAAGCATTTAAATCTTTGTATTCTTTTCTGAAAAGACAACAGCCATTCTCACAAGCATATATTTTTTCAAAACCCATGTCAAATGTTTTAAGAATTTTTTTTACTTCATATAAACTCTTAGAAAGTACGTTGTCTTTCGGAAAAAACAACTGTTGCACATTTAGAAGCTTGTCAATCCCACTATCAGATAGATCGGTCTCACATTTAAGATTATATAAGACAATGATGGATGATAATTTTGTATGATCTGTATAGCCAGGATATAATGGAGTTTCCGCATCTTCCAAATCTTTAAGCAACTCATCCTCTCTTCTTTGAAAATCAACATCATCTTTATCATCAGTAAGAAGATCATGATTCACAAAATCTTCATCTTCATAGTGAATCATCTTAAATAAGTCGTACGTGTCAGACGAATTTGTCTTTTCATCTGCATTTATTTGTTTGCCATGGCTATACCACTTGCTGCTCTTATATTTAGGATCCATTCCTTTTATAACTAAATGCTCAACAATGATGTGGTCATCATGATGTCTAAGATTTCGACAATCCCTACATGGGCACAAAATTTTCTCCATGTTTCTCAGATTTGTCTTTGCCACATGCACAAAATTCAAAGCTCCTTGTCGATACTCTACACTAGTCCTATGACAAAAATTAAAAACATAAAAAAATTAAGTTTTAATATTAGTACATATGTGTTAATTCTTAAAGTAAAATTTAATATTATATACTCACCTGTTTAAATTCACCTAATCTTTTTCCATCAGCAATATAGGCAATCAAGTAATTTCTCAAGCTTTGATGTAGAATATGTTTTTCTGTTTTAATCAAACAAAATAATACATGTTTCCTAATTCAATTTTATATTTTCCAAACTAACTGCAAAATTGAAGATTGGTGTACATTAAACTCATTGCAAAAGCAATCCAAACAGCACATCCAAATAATTGAAGTCAATGTATGCACATCCAAATAAATGAATATAATGTACTACAAAAATGAAGACTGATTTTGGCAAAAATATGTAGTTTAATATTATCATATATTTCAAATTTACATAAGTTGCAACATTGTAACTTTAAATTTTAATTTGTAATAAATATGCATATATCTAATTAATTAATTCTTTTTGGGAATAATAGAACTACACCTTATTTATTCTTTCTCCCATGTTTGGTGGTCCCCTATTATAAAAATCCACATACCTGTATTTGGATTCTCAGACGAAATCATGGTGAAAACATGCGGTATCAACTTCTACTCAATTGGAAACCATGCATTTCGAATCGTCCATGCCTTTCAATTCCTAATTGCACGCATAAAATGACAGATGAAGTAGCTTCAAGTAGATAAGATATTAAAACAAATTATGTGAATCTTTCCATTTTGTTAGGAAATAAGTCGATTCTAACTGTTTTTTAGATAGTCACAAAATCTTTTTCTTGAACTAAAATGGAGTCGATTTTAATTGCTATTAATTATTAAACTTTTCCTTTCTACCAGTGGATTCTGATTAAGCATTTTAAGGGGAAAAACACTTCAATAGTATAGCATGATGGATAAGGTTCGGCTCTGTAACTCAGCGCACATTGATATAGCTAGATATAATAACATAAATACATATGTGAGATAGAACAATAACCAAAATGGCTTACGTGCAGGTAGAGGTTCCTAACATGAAATTGTCTTAAGGTTTGTGATATCATACATCTAACTTTTTCAACAAATATATTTCCTTTTCTACCTGCACATAAATCTTATATTTTCTACAATATATTCCATCTGCTCTTCACGTTGGTCTTATGCGTGCAAGTAAATGTTCACAACGTATAATTACTTGAGGCTTTTGACTCCATACATCTAATTTTTTCTACAATAATTTCCATCTCTCCTTTAAGGGGGTTTATGATTCCTATAAACTATGTCAAACTCTTTTAATGAATGTTGAGTTACATCTCCTCATTGTTATTTAGTTCTAAACTTTCTAGTTTCCAATTATCGATGGTCCTGACATTGGTAAGTGTTGACAAACTTGGGTTTTTCCTTTCTCATTCACATGTGATATACACTTTATTGTCACCAATGAGTATAAAGAATTATATCATTTACTCCCATTTGCATATTGTCCCTTAGGTTTAGAACCCATATTGTTTAATTGATTTATCTTCGTATAAACGTCTCTTAGCTGCAGAAATGACTTTCTCTTTGTTTATGGTCACTTCCAATTGTTTTATGTTTTGAATTACCGGCTCTCCTATCAGTGATATATCTTGGTGGACTTACATTTTTTTTTCCCTGCATTTATTGAAAGTGACGTGATGCAGCTCGAAGAACCGTTTATTAGCATGGTACCTTTGATTTTAACTTTCAGCAAATTTCATTTCTTCCCAAAATTTTACAGCAACCTTGAATTAAGGGTTGTGGTGGTAATATATTCATAATATTGATTTTAATGAGGAATTTGCAATCCAAATATCTACAAACACAACAAAAAACCATATTTCATAATGCATAATTTGAGTTGATGATGTTAGCCATTGTTATTATACAAAATATGTACTTAGTGTAACATACACTGTTAATGAAGAAGCAAATTAATAATAATAAAGAAAGGGATCTTGCATATTACAACAAAATAAAGTAAAAAACCAGATAGAAATTTTGTTAAGGGCAGAAGCTATTCTTTAGTAAACTAAATTAAAAACATATGTACTTTTGTATTTATATTTGAGTTAAACGGACTGTCAAAACGCTAAGTGCAAGCTGTCGGATTAGTTAAAGTGAAAGCAAACTTGAACTGTCATGTATGAAACCTACAAAAACAAAACAATAAAAGTTTATCAAAGCTACTTCTGTTTCATGCGACTAAATAATGAGTCAATAAACTGACGATTATGCCAACATCTGCTAGTCACTTGTACATAAGTCTTGTGTACATTATAGAAAAAATGAAACAAAATTGCAATATGTTTTTCAATAATAAAAATAGGCAGGAATAAGTAAACAATTTGTTAAAACAAATTAAAATAGTAGTGTGATACTTCTATTGTTGCTTTTACTAGTGCTAGATGTTGAACGTATCTCTATCTTCAGGAAAGCGTTGCAATGATAGAGGATTGTATACTCAAAATACACAGACAAAAAGTGACGATTAATATTAAAAGGCAATAAAAATTTAGTACATTCAATTATCATAGTATACTAATGCGAACTTTATGCATATGAATTTAAACTGCATTTCTTGCAACTTACATTCCATAATTTTTTCGCTTTGTTTGTGATGCTATACGGTTATTGGTTTTTCTACTTTAGGAAAATGTTCAAGGCATTTTGAGTATAAATGGCCATCAATATTTCCTACATTGTACTGTTAATTTAAAACTTTGGAATATGAACAAATGAAATAAAACATAACATCACGTTCAATAGATCAGTTACCCATTTACTATAATTATTCTAGTCAACATTATTATTTTAACATTTACTTTTTGATTTCGTATTTTTTTTTACCTAATATTACAAAACATTTACATCATAATTCGATGTTCAAAAAAATGATGTGGGCACAAAGATGAAATCAAGCAACTCGTCCATTTAATAAGCCTTTTATATGATAAACTATAATTGAAACAATTTTTACTTGGATCATAGATAGAAGTGTGAAGCATAAAATAACCTTAACTACATATAGTTCTAAAATAATCCAACTGCAATGATAATTAATTATCTCTAATATTCTTATGTAAACGACTTGCAAATGATCCTCAAAGGGTCGGTCGTAGAAGTTTTGCTATCCAAAGCCAATTGCAAAACCAATGCTCTAAAATACGTTCATATCTCTCTGCATATATCGACCATATCATAGGCTTATATGGCCAATGATATAACAAACCTATCTATTGATTAGCATTGTTTAAATCTTGTTTAATATGTATTGATATCACATACACATATATATACAAATAACTTTTATAGTCACCCAATTAATAAACTAATGACACCCAAAGACTACTAATAACATATAATACGTCAAACAAAAAATTAATACATAACTAATAATTAGTTCAATAAATTTAATTCATTTATAACATATATAAATTAATTAAATTGCGTGGTATTTTGGAAAATGATCGAGCACTTGTGCAATTCACTGGTGTAAATTCAGTCAATAATTTGATAGCTAGTGGTGTGATATAAAACCCAATATTTAACCTTCTACATCATAGATCCACCACTCTCTAATTTATACACCCCACCGTTCCAGGAAAAACTACATCAAACAGCCAAAGTTTCAAAGCCCGCTTCACTAATAAGAAAATATCAAGCAAAAATAACAAACATATGTTATATTCCTTAAACCCATGGCCGAAATGATCCTATAATCCTTAAACTCAACATCAAGCATACATTTACTATTCGATGCTCAACAATTGCATTCGCTGCTACATAAATAACACACAAAAGATTATTAAAATCTAATATTCATATTATTAAGTCTAAATACATCTTTACATAGGATGCAATTTTTAATCATGGTTATTATGCAATTTATAAGATATAATATCAGTTCAAAGAGGAAGAGAAGTGCCAAAACGAAAATACAAATCATATTAATACACAACAAATCAATTTACAGAGGCACCATGCAAGTCGGTTAATAAATTGAATCAAAGATTTCACAATATATACTCCGTAATATTGCAAAATGCTCTAAAAAACACGAAATTTTAATAAAGTGATTTTTTACCATAATCTGTCGTTCGAACAAAAATCCCTATTTGAAGGCATAGTCGCAGATCTAAGAATCAAAAACCATAAATAGTTAGAAAACAACTGCAAAACATACGTGGATCTACTCAAGGCATTCTAATATGTACCTGGATTTGCTGATTGAAGAGCGAATGTTGGTTGGATCGAGGAGGAGGAGGAAACATTAATCGTCGATGTAAGGAGAAGGCTGCGGATTTTTCAATTGAAGGAGACACTGGAAGGAACGAGACCGAAGATGATAACGTGGAAAGAAGGAGAGTAGATTGCTTTGAGTGGGAGATTTCGGATTTGGGGGGAAAGATTTCAGCTTTGGGGGGAAAGAAGAAACAAAGGGAAAGATTTCGGATTTGGAGGGGAAAGAAAGAAACAAAGGGAGGGAAAAAGTAAACGCAACCGAGAATAAAGAAAAATGGAAATTAACGTAACAATGAAAACGAAAAATCAAATCGGCTGCAGTCACACGTCAAACACAACCACTAACAGCAACCATATGTTGATTTCTTTTAGTGTATACTTATCTCGAAACCCCTAGGTATGGATCATGCCTAGGGACAGACTGTCTTTTCAGGCTTTGGCAAGTATAGCTCTATCTCGATATGAGTATGGATTGTACTCCCTTAGATTTTTAAGTATGGATTATACTCTGGAACGACGAATAATCTCGTTAGAATTTGGCAAAAGAACTCAATAAAACTTGAGTATGGTTTATGCTCAGTTTGAAATTCTTTATATGGCTTATGCCAGGAAGGTTTGGTCCCTTACCAGGTCTTGGTAGGATGGTTCGAACGCCCCTCGAGTATGATTTTGCTAAATCGGATGCACATGCACGGTATACGCTCGAAAAGGTTAATCAGTTTTGATAGGTTTTGACACATATGTTTTCCTTCTGTTATTTGCAAGTATGGATTATACTTGCAGCTGGCAGGCCCAGCATGGGCTTGGATTATCTAGAACACATCTTCCTTCAACCAGCAAGATATGTTCTTGGGGAAAAAAATGTTGACATGCTTTTTAGTCAAAGCAGTCACACATGAAATTTCTGGTTAAGCAACAACACTCGAGCATTGAGAACATCGTCAAAAGACATGAAGCAATTTGGCTAAAGTCGCAACTCAAACGTAAAAGGAGCCGGAACTCCTATCAGATGACCTCTTTTGGGCCCGAAAACATCAATTATGGGGCTTTGTCCTGTTACTTTTGTAACCCTCTGAATTAGCTTTAGGTAGAACTTTCGTTTGGTCAAAACGGACTTTTGGTTTGAAAGTTACGCCCATTTCAGTTAACATGCACAGAACTGGAAAATTGGATTTTGGAAGTGACTAGATCCAATCGGGCTGGATCGGGTGCACAGGTCCAGATCGAAGGAGGGGAACCCGTTCCCATGCTGAAAGCTCAAACACGGACTCTAGCTCACATCGGTTTGGATCGAGCTACACCGAACCGACCCGTTTCCCAGATGTTCAAAAGAACATGACGTTTTCGGATCGAAGACATAACTCCGGATCGGATCGGAGGAGAGAGGATCCGATCCGAACCGCCTAGACCTGCTCCTGCATATAGACTTTGACTGATTCATAAGGCATTAACTACCTCCTACATGAATGGATCAAATGCCACATGGCAGAGCACGAACTGGGGAGGCCTTCTCCATATTTTCTACTACTTTTCGAGGTTTCCTCTGGGCGTGGCACGTGGCACCCGATCGAACCCAGAAATCAGTTATAAATACACCACTCGAAGGAAATTAAAGGGACTTTTGGCACTGGTTCTTCACAGCATCCACCATTTCCATAACGCAAGGACTTAGTGCATATAAATTCCATTCCCCTTCCTCTACTTCTTCATAAAATACAAGGATGTTGTAGGTGAATGAGTCTTACGAATTGTAAGACAACATTGTACTTGTAATTTCTTAGGACTTAAGAAAGTATAAAGTGGACGTAGGCTTTGTTTGAGCCGAACCACTATAAAAACCTCGTGTGTCTCTGGTAATATATTGCTTTTTATCTGTGATATGTGATTGTGAGGGCTTCACACTGAATTTGGGTATTGGTACCAGATTTTGGTCTAACACTATGTGTTCGGTTATTTTCTTTACATTGGACTTGAGTGGGCACACATAAATTTGTTATCTTCACTTTTGCAAATCTAAATGTAGCATATGGTAGATGACTGACCAGAATCTAAAGAAGGAAACAACATATGCATAATCTGAACAGCATAAACCTTCTATTAGGTGCATAATGAAGCAGAACCCATATCAATCTCAACCCATCAACTTTGGCCACAATCAAATTCTTATATGTTCCATCCCATTTACGTTCCCATCAAGCATATAAAGATCTAGAGAAGAAGAAATCAAAATCGCAAGTAAAATTACAAAGAAAAATAAAATCAAAATGTCCAAAATTAGCGTTGAATCGACCTAACAGAAGTAAAAGTATGAAATAATACAAAGGCTAAACCCACCTAAATTTTTACGTACAACTGACAATCACATGTTGCTTGTGTTTCATAATAAACATGAGGTTCATTTTTCCTAGAAAAAAGTCACAAATGTTTGGTAAAGTTTGATTAAGATATAATCAGCTACAAAAAAAATTAGACTAACCAAGTTAGCGCCAGATCCATCACATCGTTCATATGATTCAACCTTCTTGACTTGCATGACTAACACCAAGATCTGTATTTCAATATGCCCTAATTTCGGGTACTGTAGCATCATACGTCGAAAAATATACGATGAGGCCTCTTCAATGTGGTGTAAACGTGGAGTTGGTGATCTGAAATCAAGGGGAAGGAATTGAAGGGAAACTTAATGTTTTTAAGAAAATTATCTTTTGTTGGGTTCAAAAACTGATAATTATTTAATCGGATGTAAGATATGTGGAAACAAAGTAGAAGGAGACCTAGACCGTGAGAACAGTTCTGAAATCAACATTATTTTCTGCTGAGGACATCGATTGGACATTACGAAGGAGGTATTTTCAGGGTTTTTTCGAGGGTAGGGAGGGGTGTGGAAATGATCGTGAGGAAGAAGGGTAAAGGGGTTTGGTGGGGCAGAATAATGCGGTAATGTAACCAAGGGTGCATTCTTGACGAATGAGAACGGGGTATTTGAGCATCGGACGCCAATGGCATGATTTCCAACGTTCGAAAATCTTTCATTTTGAACGGAGTAAAATTCTTTGGCTCCGACGAGTCGGACGTGAATGAAATCCCCAGCGTGCCAAATTTAGACTACGAACGGGGCCTAAGCATAAGGAGATCATGGGAGATAGTGGGAATGAGACAGTCTTTCATGTAGATATCTCAGCCTTTCTTTGTCTATGATGAGATTAAATACTAGCCCTTCGTTGTCTTTCTGTAACCAACCGATGCATTTTGTGATATAGATGAGCAAAACATGCATTTGTAATGAATTTATTTTCATCTAATAGAAGTGATGATTCACATGTATAGAAATATTATACTTGTGAATTTATTTAGTACAACCACATAAGTACTATTATAAAAATTTTGTTGATAATTAATGAAACATGCATGATTATTGCAAATTAATATAAAAAGACTCATATATTGGATAACACTAAAGTTTATGCTCATATATTTCTATTTTATTGTGTATACTTTATATCTTCAAATAGAAGAATGGGAATATCTAATGAGATATTAGAGTGTACAATTGAAAAGTTCTATGTTTCAAATTGTAATGTTTAACAAAGATATGTTCGTAGTGCTTGCATTCTCTCATCGCATTAAAATTTGTTCAAGGTAGAGTTTTTTAAAAGATTGATGGGAAATAAAGTTTCCTTTCATGTTCCAACTACTCAATCATAAATAATTTTAGCATCATTTAATGCATTAAATATAGGAATAACAATAGGGTAGGTAGAGGGTCCAAACCCGATTAACCTGCCATTTTTCCGTCCGTTTAGACCCGGCTCATTGGGTCTTCAAGACTAGTAGACCTGCGACCTGCTTTTAAGAGGCTCAGATCTAAGGTCGGGTAGGGGCACAATTAACCCACCCCAATCCGACCTACATTATTGAGATATTTTGAAACAGCTTTAATCATGTATGATTAATTATTAATATTTTTATGTATAAGTGGTCATGACGTGAATATTATTTTCTTTCAATCAATGAGCTCTGAATTTTCCGAAGTATTAAGTTAATCAATGATAATCATATAGTAACAAACGCATATCGTTTAAACTATTGTCGTGTTAATTTTATTATACTTTCTTATCATTGTAAATGCATCGTTATTTGCACTTAATTTATCATTTATTGATAAAAATTATAAATTAAAAAATTTATGTATATTTGTACACATATTCATTAGGCTTTGGGGCGGGTTAGGTCTACCCTAACCCATACGGGTTTCGGGTTTTGGGAAAAAGTCCAGACTTAGGCCAAGTCTACAGGGTAGGTTTAGGGTAGGGTTCGAAAAAACAGTGTGGGCCTAGGGCATAGAAAACCCGTCCCAATTGCCCCCTTGTCATTCCTAATAAATTCAGTACGTTTCCCATACATTAATTTTCATGCTAATGGTTTACGTATTAAGATTAAGTATAAATATAATAATTAACATATTTTAATAATTTTTAGCCATAAATAATAATAGCTTATAGATTATCTTCTAAATATAATTACTTAAAAGAAAAATATTGCATAGAAATTAATCATTAAAAAGTTTGTAGGATTTTTTTTATTATTTTTTGAAGCAGTGAAGAATAATTTCAATAGAGGACAGAGGCAAAACCTTCAACATATAATGAGTAGTATACGTATAATGTGTAGTATCATTGAATACTTCTAAATGATGAACCATCATAGTATACAAAATACATATGTTTCAATTGCATTATTGCTTTTTTTAAATTCACACTATTTAAAATTTTGAAAAACAAAGTGCAATAAAGATTGTTGAAATTTTATGATGTTTCTCATAACATTCCACATTCAGTAGAAGAACTTCAAGCGAACATGATTTGGTTTGTAAATTCAGGAGCTAAAAAAGATTATAACTTTTCATATAAACTTTTATAAAAACATTGCATCAATTCTAAAAAGTAAAATTATCATTAATAGTTTGATTAGAATAAAAAACAAAAAGATGACTATGTTGTTTAAAATATTGATCAGAATCACAAATAAAATGATGGAAAAATTTAAAGTAAGTATTACTTTGTAATTTCTGAAAGAAAAGGACTCGTTTTAAGTTTTTTCTATTAACTTTTGTGAAAATATTTTTTATTAATTTAGAAAATAATAATATAAAACTTATTGTTTGGATGGATTTATGTATATGCATATTTTCCTTAACAATTTTAGAATGCTAAATTAAAAGGTTTATAACTTGAAATATGTTGGAAGTTAACACTAAATGAAAAGGAATCGAAATAATAGGAATTATTGATTTTAAAATTAAGATCATAGCTCAGGTAATATGTGATTAGTGAGATGACATTTTAATTAAGATTCTAGAGGTCATAGTTCTAAACTCTCAAAATATAAAAAAGGAATGCACTAGTTTAATCAATTACCAGTCTGATTAAATCATACTATAATTAACTATTTTCATATGATATTAACCATTTCATATGATGTTAACTATTTCACCACATTTGTCTTATCTATTTTTCATTCTTATGTTGTACATACATACATTATCATATCCATATGTACTTTTTTCCTCACCATTCCAACTTTTCTAAGCACTTGGACATGTTATGTTTCTAGTAAGATCAACCTTGATTATTGGATGTATATAAAAGTTAAAATAAAGGAAAAATCAAAGTAAATTACAAGTGAATATATAAATATAGGCCACCTTGATGAATGAGTTCTTCTACATCACTATCCAAATATCTCTTATGTTTTTGGAAGAAAAGTGTGGAAAAAAACTTTTCTTCTCAAATGATTATTGTTGTACTCATACAAGATCTTTAAACTACTCTCATAATACAAGTAAGTAATAAAAAAGAATCCCTCTAATTCCTTGATGTAAAGTCTCATATAAGTTTTGCGATTAGTGGACCGTTAAATAATGAAAGTGTATGTTTACCCATTCTAGGACTTTTGATACATGTCTTGTTCTAATAGCATCATATGAGTACCTCTTGAATTGACAACATGAAAATAGTGTGTCAATTTGCCCTCCTTTGATGGCCACTACATGGCTAATCCAGTGGTGAATAAACTAGTACGACTAAACGAAGGTATTGAAATATTAATCATATATTGAATGACATGGACATCTCAAAGTGTGTCGTGCAAATGTCTCAGAACAACATTAGGGCCTTAGACATCTTCTAAGTGCCACAATGTGGACAATGCGGACCCACTTAATCACAACTTAAGAAGGTTGCTTGGGACATTAATCAATAATTAGTTATATTAATACTTAACTTAATCTTCCATTAACGGATGCATCATTTGCCACATTTAGCACATGATTGATCTAAGCTTTTTGTAACACCCCTCTCGAAAAGCTAACACAAAGATCTTGTAACACAAGTGGTTAGTGTGTGGTGTTGTTTTACGAGAGGTCGGGGGTTCGAGTCTTGTGAGTATCACATTTGGTATCAGAGCCTATACCCAGCCAGAATTGTGTGTGTAATGCTGCGGATATCAATCGGTGTGGTATTGATGCAGGTTACATCCACATTGCCCGGATGATGAGTGATACGAGCCAACGAGGACGTTGGGCCCTTTAAGGGGGGTAGTCTGTAAAACCCAACTCGAAAAGCTAACACAAAGATCTTTTAGCACAAGTGATGTGCACCATAAATGTGTACATTTATATTCAAACATTTATTCTTATTTTAATTAAATAAATAACATAATTAGCTATTTTTACAGTTTTGAACCAAAATCCTAAAATTCTCAAATTGTCATGCATTCATCCTTATTTAAGGTGTAAAATGGTCACTTGCGCATGTTTTAATTTGTGATTGCATTTACTTGTTCTTTGTATTTGTCTCTTATAGGAATTTTGGAGCACAATTAATGCATACACATGAAGATTTGGAGCATAAATGCATGCATACAAAGGAATGTGAGGAAATAATTCTCATACATGATCATGGAGGACCCCACCTCTCAAATTACCCTCTTTCTCTTAAGCTTCTTATTAAAGACTAATTGAATAGGACAAAAAGTCTCATGCATCCTAAATGACTCATTAGTGGCTAACAGAGGATTATAAGCTTTATGAAGGGGCATTTTGGGGAGTTCCCAACAAATATGATTAGGGTTTTGGGTTAGAAACATATATATATACCCCTTTATGTGGTGTAAATATTCATCTCTTATCTCTTCTCTTTTTATCCCCTTCTTTAGTTTAGTTGAGAGGAGCATAGGCTCTATTGAATTTCCATGGCTGCTTAGCCATTTTATGTAACTTCTTTGTTTTAGTGCAATTTAATTTCTATGTTCTTTACTTTCATGTTCATAGCTTAGATTTACATTCATGTTCATAGCTTAGATTTACTTTATGTTCTTAGTTTAGTTCTCTTCTTGTTCTACTTAGTTTTCTTTCATTTTGCTTTATTTTCTAATGTTGAAACTTACATGTGTTGATATGATAACATATATAAATGGCTAATCCCTTGATTTAGGGGTAATGATGCTCTCTAACTTTATGTAAGTTCAACATTTGCATGATTTGTGATCTTTGATTTGTGCTTCATGTTAGTGAATGTTGATGTAAGTTTATACAAATGGTTTTGATAGTCTATGTTTGTTGACAACAAAATAAGCTATGCTTAGTCAATGTAAACACAAATTACATCAATATTTGCTAAGTGGTTATTGATTTTGAAATGAAAGTAAGAACAAAATTTGATGGTTTATTGTTTTAGTTAATAATTCATAGGCCATACTTAGAATAGTTTTGCTTTGGTTCCATTTTCATGAGAATCATAAGTGGTTTACATATTGCGTTTATATCACTTAATGGAGATCATAAATTGTATTTTTGATAACTTACATAAATGTGAGAGTTGATTTGCCTCTAAATTGTTTTCACTTCATATTTAGCTCTCAATTTAGTTTGTAGTTTTATTATTTTTTATTAGTTAAATCTTCACTTGAATTTGGTTTAATTTGATTGAATAAAATTAGAATTGCATCTTTCCCCGTGGATCGACTCGTATTCGCCACGTACTACGATTGTACGTTGTGCCCTTGCGGTATTATCACGATATTTCGTGTTAACGGTTTTCAAAATTTTCAAAATAGTCCTGATTTTGCACCACAAAATTTTCCAATTAACGATCAACCCTCAAGTCTTGAAATAAGTATTCAATCTCTACTTGAAGAAAGTCAAAGATTTAATGAATCAAGTCAAAGATAAATTAAATTAATGTGCAATAATTCAAGTCAAAGTTTTCAAAATAATCAAAATTTGAATTCACTTCCAAATTCAAATGATTTTGATTATAACCCTTGCTAATTAAATTTCGAGCTCCAAAATGAATTTGAAATTCAAAATGGGAATGTGAATAACTTTTCAAACGGTTTCGGCAATGGGAATAATTTCAATTATGGTGTGATTAACGATTCTGATTCTCAACGATTTCAAATTGAAACTTCTCAAGTTAATAATTATAAATTTGATTTTGTTGAGCAAATGAATGAAATTCATGATAATCACACGAATTTGTTATTACAAGATTACTTGAATTTTCGTGAAAAACAAAATCAAATTTCAGCATGTAATGAGTCAAATGATAATCCACCTTTACCACAATCAACGATCTTCAACTAAGAACTTTTGAAATTGATGAAAATCTTAATAAAATTGTTGAAAGCTCCGTGATTGATTTGAATTTAAATTCTCTTGAAAACAAAGATGTCAAATTCAATTTGATCTTCCTCTCTCAAATTTTGAAAATTTTGAAAATTTAGCAACTTTAGATTGTCAACATGACAAAAATGATGAAGTTGTTAACAACTGTTTAGGTGAGGACGACTTTGATGAGCGAAAACTTCTTAAATTGATTGACGATGATGTTGGTTGGTCTGAAACTGAAAAGGAAAAATTTGAAAATTTGAAATTCTTGAGGTTGAAAACAACGAAATTGCTGAATGCGATCTTAAACTTAATGGCGATTTTTTTTAAAACTGTTGAAATCCTTGCGACTTGATCGTTTCAACTGAATCTCACTGTGTTTACTTGTTTTTCAATGATAAATTTCTGCAGTATATAAACTCTTTTTGGAATAACACGGTTTTTGAGAAAACACAAGTTCGGAATTTACTGAAAATTCATTTGTTTGGTTTTGACTTTAGGTTTACTAATGAACCCTTAGTTAACAAAATTTCAAATACTAAATCAAAACTGAACAATATTTCTCAAAACAAGTGTGGGAGTTAGAATGATGCAAACATCTCTCAATTTATACATCATCTGAACAAATCAAACTTTGTTTTTAAAATTTTTACTGAACCCCAGCTCAATGACCTCTGTTTAGTTGCTACATATATTCAATTCGATTCTACGATCAATTGTAAGCTAATAATTCTAAAATTAGCAACTCAAAAAACAAAATTTGTTTTTCCAAATCTGAAACGCAACATACCTTCCTTTATGATTTGGTTTTCTATGCTTAAGTTGTGTCTCTCATACTTGAAGAGACAATTGAATCGATCTTTAGAAGACCGTTTCATTTACTTCTTGTCAATACATTTTCTGATAGACTGTAAGTATTTTTTTCCTTTTCTCTTGTAAATATAAGTCATATTTTCAAAATTTTCATTTTCTTTCCATTTGGGTTGGCTGTGGGGACACAGTAAAAATCAAGTGTGAGGGGGAGTTTCTCATTTATTTTGGTTTTGCATAGTTTCTTTTCTTTTTCAAAAAAAAATGCATACTTTCTTTTCTTTTCTTTTTTTTTAAAAAAACATGCATTTTAATTTACTTTTAAAAGGGCACGATGAATTAAATATGCGGTTTTGGGTCGTTTGATTAAAATGTTTGGAAATTTATTTCTCTTAGCGAATAACGAAAGGAAAGCTTGAATTATGAGCAAATTTGGTCTAACAGGTATATTGGGAATTTCGTAGGTGATGAGTATGGAATATTTTCTGAATTGTAATCCAATTAAATGAATGGTTGATTTTGACTACTTGCGATAACATTTTAGATCTTTTAAGTGAAGTTGTGCTATGATATCCTCGCTTAACTCTCTCTCTCTTTTATGTAAAAAGAAAAAAGAAAAACAAGAAAAAGAAAAAAAAGAATGTATATATATATATTAATAATACAAGGGTATCCAACATTGCTAGTACATCTCGCATTGGTGTGCAAACCCACCAAGCTCTTTCTGACACCTTGTTGGCAATGTCAGCGTCGGCATATCTTGGTTTCATTTTATGAGTTGGATACCTAAGGATTACCAACATCTTGTTGAAAAAGTCAGCGTCGGTCTGCACAATCCGCCAAGCTCTGTCCCAAACTCTCACGGGTGGTATACCTTGGTCTTTTCAGTTAGGTGTTGTAAATAATAATAATAATAATGTGAATATTTTGTAAAAAATAGAGAGTAAGCACTTGAAATCCAAGCACACTCTTCACTTATTCGACCTAACTTGTTAACAAAAAAGAAGTTCAAATGCCGTTATGCGACTGTTGATATCGATTACAGAATTCATTTCATATTTGCACTATGTTTCTACCAAAACAACTTGCCAAGCCGGATTGAAGTTTGGATTAGTAACGGACTCAAATTTCATAGTGACGACCCAAATTTGTGTTAACTAATTCGTGTAATATTTAAAGTAAATTATCCATTTGTATATATATATATATATATATATATATATTGAAAATTTGCATTCATCTTGTAAATATTTTCGAATCTTGCATTTTGTAAATACTTTTTGCGTTCAATTTTTGGATTTTGTGGGTAGTATTCGCTGAAAACCCTCACGAGACAACACTTGTTCTACTGGGAACACCCAGAGGTTTAACGGCTTATTGCATACGCTCAATGCAATCGTGCTCCCTACGAAAACGGATTTATCTTTTTTTTTCTTTATTCAAGGACGAATAAAAAGATAAGCGTGGGGGTATTTGATGTGCACGTAAATGTGCACATTTATATTCAAAAATTTATTCTTATTTTAATTAAATAAATAACATAATTAGTTATTTTTACATGTTTTGAACCAAAATCCTAAAATTCTCGAATTGTCATGCATTCATCCTCATTTAAGTTGTAAAATGGTCACTTGCGCATGCTTTAATTTGTGATTGCATTTATTTCTTCTTTGTATTTGTCTCTTATAGGAATTTTGAAGCATAATTAATGCGCACACATGAAGATTTGGAGCATAAATGCATGTATACAAAGGAATGTGAGGAAATAATTCTCATACATGATCATGGAGGACCCCACCTCTCAAATTACCCTCTTTCTCTTAAGCTTCTTATTAAAGACTAATTGAATAAGACAAAAGATCTCATGCATCCTAAATGACTCATTAGTGGCTAATAGAGGATTAGAAGCTTTATAAAGGGGTATTTTGGGGAGTTCCCAACAAATATGATTAGGGTTTTGGGTTAGAAACATGTATATATACCCCTTTATGTGATGTAAATATTCATCTCTTATCTCTTCTCTTTTTATACCCTTCTTTAGTTTAGTTGAGAGAAGCATAGGCTGTATTGTATTTCCATGGCTGCTTAGCTATTTTATGTAACTTCTTTGTTTTAGTGCAATTTAATTTCTATGTTCTTTACTTTCATGTTCATATCTTAGATTTACATTCATGTTCATAGCTTAGATTTACTTTATGTTCTTAGTTTAGTTCTCTTCTTGTTCTACTTAGTTTTCTTTCATTTTGCTTTATTTTCTAATGTTGAAACTTACATGTGTTGATATGATAACATATATGAATGGCTAATACCTTGATTTAGGGGTAATGATGCTATCTAAGTTTATGTAAGTTCAACATATGTATGATTTGTAATCTTTAATTTGTGCTTCATGTTAATGAATGTTGATGTACGGTTTTGATAGTCTATGTTTGTTGACAATAAAATAGGTATGCTTAGTCAATGTAAACACAAATTACATCAATATTTGCTAAGTGATTATTGATTTTGAAATGAAAGTAAGAACAAAATTTGATGGTTTATTGTTTTAGTTAATAATTCATAGTCCATACTTAGAATAGTTTTTCTTTGGTTCCATTTTCATGAGAATCATAAATGGTTTAAATATTGCGTTTATATCACTTAATGGAGATCATAAATTGTATTTTTGATAACGAACATAAATGTGAGAGTCGATTTGCCTCTAAATTGTTTTCACTTCATATTTATCTCTCAATTTAGTTTATAGTTTTCATTAGCTTTTATTAGTTAAATCTTCACTCTAATTTGGTTTAATTTGATTGAATAAAATTAGAATTGCTTCTTTCCCCATGGATCGACTCGTATTCGCCACGTACTATGATTGTACGTCGTGCGCTTGCGATATTATCATGATATTTCATGTTAACGGTTTGGTAATTTAATAGAATATCCGTTTAGCGAACAACAAGTGTTTAGTGCGTGGTGTTGCTTTACGGGAGGTCGGGGGTTCGAACCCCGTGGGTGTCACACTTTTCAAGTAACTCTATGCATGACTCAATTTCGTATTGATTTGAGATTGTGGTATTTTTATAAAAATTCCATATATAATATATTAAGTTATGTCATCACTTACATATATTATCTTCTTATTGGTTTACATCCACTTTTTCAGGTCTTGAGAATATCGCCTGAAATCTCGTTTTGGGCTCCTCTAGAAACGAAACAGCAAATCTCATTGTAAATATCGTTTCGAATATATCGTTCAAGTTATTCCAATGTCTAACAATATATCAACTGAGATAATATATTGAAATATCGGTCGAGATGTAGGATTTTCTAGTAAAAATTTAAACCTATGCGTAAACCAAATATAATTAGAAAATCTCAAATTTAGCCATGATAATCTCCATCTATTTAATATTTTACATGTTAAATGATCATATCGTATATTCATATGTATTCTATGATGCTTATGATTATTGTATTCTTCTATTTTTTACATGCATTTTATCTATGAAATTATGTATTTTATGTTTTACTTACGCTGAACTATTTAATGTTTTGGATCTTTTCTATGCTCTATATCCAACAATAATTCATGTTCATGGATCATAAGTCGTAAGCACTAATTTACTAGTATTATGTTATTATTTTTATTTTAGGCATATTCTATATATGAATATAAATGTTGTTTCGTAAATTAAGAATAATGTAGTGATCTTGTAATTCAAGTTTAAGTTATTATTTTTATAATATTATTCATAAATTAATGTGCAAGAATATTGTAACGACCGAGAAAATCTGAACCAATTTAAATTTTTTTTAATTGGCTAAAATAATGGATTTTAAATATTTATAATAAATATTTTAAATAATGGCAATGAAAAGTGAGTTTGAATCGACGTTTGAAAATGAATATATATGTATATGTGATAACTTACTTCCATTAAAATGGTGAACTCAGCCATGTTTCCTATATATATATATATGTATATATGTATATATATATGTATATATGTATATATATGTATATATGTATATATATATATGTATATATGTATATATATATATATCTGTGTGTGTGTGAGTGTGTGTGACGTATAGAAGTTAACAACTGCAATTTATGAACAAGAAATAAATACTGCTCTACTTACAAAAGGATAAACATTTTACTTTGGTTGTAGGAAACAATCATTAATCTATGTGTAGAACAATGGGTGGAAAAATAGCACTGACTTTCAATTCTGCCAATTTCTCATTCTTATGTTCTTTTTGTGGGGTTTGTGTGGGTACGTGGTGGGGGGAGGGCACAATTCACATAAACAACGGCTACAACAACGTGATGAATACTGTTTTGAAGTGTAACATTAAGCAGAACAGGATTGCAAATAAACACTTCAATGTAAAATGCATAACATAACTAAAAAGTTCCAAATTAGTACCACTAAAGTATCTGCCAATCCTGCCTCTAAAAGTTCCTCTTAAGTAGCTTTATCCAAATTACATGAAGAAATTTCCTTAAATTCAGCTTTTAAATTATGCAAATCGGACTTGTACTCTCTCAGCTTTGTCAGCAATACGGCTTTAACACTTGGTTGCAAACTTCTTGCCTCAAGATCAATTTTTCTAATCTGAGTAGATATATATAAACATAACCCTTCAGCATCACTCAACCATGTTTCTTGATCAATTTCAGCATGTCATCTGTACACGTAAATAGCCATGTTATTTCTCTTCATGATATACGATCTTAGATGAAACATATGCATACATACACACATATATTACACACACACACACGCATGTATGTATATGTATGTGGGATTTGAATTACCCTAGATGTACCTAAGATTTACCTGTTTTCCTACCTCCTATTATTTACATTGATGGCCTAACATGCACATGCATTCATGCTCTCATAGATATTCTTGACTTTGCTAATCTGCATAATATAACAGAACGTAAACCAGTTTAAATAGCAGTGACTTGGGATTAGTTTTAGGATAAAATGTGCTAACATGTAGCAATAAGAAATCATACAGTATCAGTTGGTCTTGTAGAAAATCCAAGAGCACGCCTGTAGAGTTTGTAAGTAATAGGTACTATAAGTAATCAAAATTTGTTAAGACATATAACAATGGTAAATTAACAAAATAGACGAAATTTTTGTAAGTAATAGGCATGCCTGTAGAGTTCCGAGCGACGCGACAAACTTGAAGAGCCTTTTGAACTGCAGGCATATTTAGATAAGAAGAAACATAATTGTCTAAACAAATGTAAGACCGGATCTCAAACTCCCCTTGTATGGTATAATCATTTCTTCTATAACACCAATTCAATTTGACCAGACCTCTATTCAGTTTCCCACATCAATTCAGGTTCCTCTAGCCTCAACAATATTAATAATCAAGATTGCAAATACAGTTCAGGTTCAACTTGATCGTTGATGGCCTAACATGGAAATTTGCAGTCTCAACTATTAATATTGATGGGGGAAGAGCTTAAAACTAATTGTCTTCATCCCCTAAGTAACATAATGCTTCTCCAGAGCATACATGGAAATTTTGTATGAAATGTATTAGAATCTTACATAATCCTTATACCATTACATAATCCTTAAGTGATCTGCTTATGCAAAGAAAATAAGTATGTTAACCAATGTAACATTCATTAGCCAAAACAAACTTTTGAAAATCCTGACACTGTTACGTATATTGCCAGAAAGTAAATTTTAGAACCATGGCTACTGGATGTTCAGTTATTTTAAGATACTGCAACCAAATTCCATGAAGATGGAACATTCTCATTTTATTAAGTCCTAAATCGATAAAAGAGGAATTGAACCAGCATTCTGTGAGCTGGTTGAGGGAATGCTCCGAAATGATAAAGTTGATCATATGAACAAATATTTTTACCACTTACTGTTTAATAATTTGGTCTGGTTAACAAACCAACTAAGCTCGACTTATCTTGGGAGTTACTAAATTGATCCATTGAAATTTATTGATTTTCTAAAATTGATTTACTTTAATTTGAGGCTCTTTAATGATTGAAAATTTTATTTTAAATTTTTCATCATTCCGGAGTGTTTCCTTAACCAGACCATAGAAACTAGAACAGTACCTCTCTTACATCCAAGTATACGCTTAGAACTCGTGATTTATTTCTTAATAACCTGTGAATGTTCCACCTTCACAGAAATAAGTCGTAGTATCCTAAAAATACTAAACACTAGCCGACGTGGATCTGAAATATACCTCCTGATAGCACTACTATACACTAACAATGAACTTTGATAGGAGATCCTACCATGTTAGTGTTTCGTTTCAAATTAATTGTCGATTCATTGATAGGAGATCAATACCTCTATTACCTCCAAGATAAACTGAATTTACGTAGTCACTTAACTTACTTTAGTAACTCCCAAGTCAAGTTAACTTAATTTAGTAACTCCTATGACAGATTCATTGTCAGCTCATATAAATTAGACCTCTTGGGCCATAAAATTAACTTGCTCATATTTCTAAGATTTCTCGAAATGTTCACACACACTTGATATATACACCACTCATAAACATATGTGCTCATGTTTCACAGATACAAAACATAGTTTCACCTGCACTATCTATGTCTGTATGCTCATAATCATTATATGTTATATATATACATGTGCTGATGTATATCATTGTGTGTGTGTGTATGTGTATATATACACACACACACATTGTTGTCAAAAATCCTAAAATCTTGCGATTTGAATCCCAATCCAACCTGAATCTCTCCGTTTACGACTTGATTTTTACATTATGCTTCAAACTTAGTTATAAAAAAACACATTCAACTCAAACTACCATATGTAATATACTTGTTTAGATTCACAATCACTTGAAAATGCTTTTAAAACAAAATAAGAATGAAATTAGAGGGAAAATTTTGAGTTTTAAATTTAATTGCAGAAATTCAAACATCTAAATCAAATTCAAAGTGCATATGAAACCCATAAGTAATGATATTCGGAAACTATGACTTACGATTTAAAATCCATTTCCATTTGAAATATAAACTTTACGATTTACAATTTAAGTCCCATTTTGAAAACCTTTATACACTCCTATACATGCAAACCAGATAGAATAAAATAAATTAAATTAAATTAAATAACATACATAAACACATTCTGATTGCAATGTAGGTATTCCTGTTTTGAACCTGTTTCTCTGTTCAGTTTCCCACATCAATTCACGTTTCTCCCTCATAAATATCAATATAGAGACTGCAAATATGGCTCAGGTTCAACTTGATCATTGATGGCCTAACACAAATTTTGCAATCTCGATTATTGATATTAATGGGACAAGAGCCTAAAACAAATTGTCTTTGTCCCTTCGGGTTCTCCTGAGCCTATAGAGAAATTTTGTATGAAATGTATCAGTTAAGTATCACTCTTTTGTACTGCACAATTTCATTATTCATGTCTACTCATATACATGCAAATCAAATGAAAGAGAACAAATTAAATTAGCATACATAAACACATTCTGATATACTTGCATAATATCACATATTGCAAAATTCATAAACTCCCAAGTCATAAGCTGCATAATTTTATATACTAAGTAACTCACATATATAATTCATGCATTGCAAGGTTCCAATATATATACATATATGTATATATATTTTTTAGAATATGGGTAAAATTTTATTAAAGGCTTTTCAGCCCAAAATAGTGATACTGGCCTTTCAGCCTTACAGGCCTTTCAGCCTTACACTTCTCGCTTGAACAAAAGAACATGCCCAAGCCCAGTAGCAAAAGGAAATCTAACACACTACATTACAAAACCACCTTTCTCTGAACTTAAAGTTATTCTCTCGAGAGTTCTGCCTCTTAAAACCTAATTTAGGTTATGGCGGCCGATAATCCCTATCCACGTATCGACATTCTTCCTCTCCACCCCTCGGATCCTCTGCTAACAACTCCACTACCGCTGCTTCCTGGCTATCAGTAAGTTCACTTCTCCGTATTCTTTTTGCCATAATTCTCACATTAACCCATTTCATGTAGCTGACTTTGTTTGGGTTTTGTGTTGTTTGCCTGAATATTCTGGCATTTCTCTCCTTCCAAGTCGCCCACATAGAATTAGTGACAGCAATCTTGTAGAATTTGGCTTCGTGGTATACCAGCTCCCTGCTGATTTTCAGGTAATTGATGCATGTAGCTAGAATGTAACTGCCGTTGTTTATGTTCAATTTCCTCAAGCAATTACCCCAGATCTTTTTTGAAAACTCACATTCAAAAAATAAATGTTGATGTGTTTCCACCTCTTTGCTGCATAGGACACATATATTTTCCTGTATGATTCCCCATGTCAAAAGTCTATCTTTAGTTGGGAGTCGCTGTTGAATAGCTTTGTAAGTGGTTGCAGCCATCTTTGGGCAATTGACTCGATCCCAAATGAAGTCATGCCACTCTTTAATTTGATACTTAACCCTTATAGCTTCCCATGCCGATCTAGTGGTAAACTCCTTATTATGTTTCCATGCCCATATATCCTCTTTCCTGTTGAAAAACAGTGGCATATACTCTATTTTTGCTTTAATGTCTGAACTGCACGGCAAGCTGTTGCAATTCCAATTGTTGTCTGTTATTATCTCCTCCACTGTTTTATTTGGGCATCCATACGCTGAAAATGTATCCCAACCCAGTAAATCAACCGAAGACTTTCCATATATCCAAGAATCCTTCCATAAATCAGTCTCTCTGCCTTTAGCAATCTCTTTCACTGAATTAGTGGCTAATTTATCTCTGATTTTGAGTATTGCCTTCCAAGCAGGTGATGCATTATTGTTAGAGTGTAGATGCCAGAAATTGCCCTTCAAGTATCTACTTCTCATCCATTTGGCCCACAGCCCACTCGAATTAATGATTTTCCATCCCTGTTTCAGTGTAAAAGCATCTCTCATTTCTCTAAGGTTACGTAACCCAACACCTCCTTCCTCTTTGGTTCTGCGCAAATCAGAGTACTTGATGTTATGCAAGCTCCCCTTCCAAATGAACTCTGCACACACTTTCTCTATTTTATCAATAGAAGCATCAGGTAATTGAAACGTTTGTAGCCAGAAATTCACTTTAGATTGAATGACAGTGTGTAAAAGCTCGACCCTTCCTGCAAAAGTTAATAAATTTGAACTCCACCTCTGTATTTTATCCCTTATCTTCGTAATGAGTTCTGCACACTCAGCATCAATGATTTTGTTAGATGATAAAGGCACCCCAAGATACTTGACTGGTAGGTTTCCTTCTTGCACATTTAGTACTTGAAGTACTTCAGCTTTTTTCCTGTTGAACTTGTTAAAATAACATTTGGTTTTAAGCTCATTAACCTTTAACCCAACATACTTTTCCAATTCCCCAAAAATTCTCTTGATAGAGTTGGCAGCCACATTAGTAGATCAAATACAGAATGTTAAATCATCAGCATATAGCAGATGGCTGAGGTGGGGTTTGAAATCATAAATAGTTGAAATTTCTTTGTTAAAGCACGCTATCTCCATTTGTAGAGTGAAGAATTCCATTGCAATGGCAAATAAATAGGGGGATAGAGGATCACCTTGCCTAATTCCACGATTACTGCTAATGTGCCCTTTTGGAATGCCATTAATTAATATAGAATAAGTAGGTATATTGATACATTCCTCAATGAGATTTGTGATTGTGTTAGGAAACCCCATGCATTGAATCATATGTATAATGAACTTACGATTGATCTTGTCATATGCTTTGTGTATATCCACTTTTAAGTACATTTTGTCAGCTCCTTGCTTGTTAAAATTCCTTGCTAACTCGTGTGCTAATAAAGAATTTTCAGATATAATTCTACCTTTAATAAAACACTTTGACACTCAACAATGAAATCAGGCAAAATTAGATTAATTCTATTGCAGATCACTTTGGACAGAATCTTATATACCACGTTACAACACGCAATAGGCCTGTAATCTTCTATTTTGGCTGGGTTTTATTTCTTTGGGATGAGGCTAATAAATGTGTGATTAATTTCTTTAAGAGTTTTACCAGTTCAAAATGATTCTTGAATTGCACTAACAACAAAAGGTTGCAGGTATTCCCAATGTCTACGGAAGAACATGGAGCTTATTCCATCGGAGCCGGGGCTAGCGTCCCCATGAATACTGTCCAGAGCACTCCAAACTTCTTCACCGGTAACTGGGCGCCTGAGTTTCCTATTTTCAGTGGCATTCAACAGCCTTCTGCAATTAATACTGGGTAAGTCAGAGTGCCCACTGTACAGCTCAAAGTAGTATTTTATTGCCTCCTCCTCAAACAGTTGCAGATTGTTGCAAGGCATCCCATCTTATTCAAAACATTGCATGTTAGACATTAAATTCTTTCTAATTGACATTTTATTATAAAAGAATTTAGTGCATTCGTCCCCTTCAATGATCCATCTTTCTTTTGCTTTTTGTTTGAGCTCTACTGCCTTGATTTTAAGAGCATCTTTTAATTGCCATTGCATATTATAGTATACTCTCCAGCTGTTTACATCTTCATTATCTTCATCAAGTTTATTTATAAGCTCTGCACATTGATTTTGAAGTACAGTAATGTTGTCTTGGTCTTTGGGTCTTATACAATTCCATTCTTTAAGTCTCAGTTTAGGCATTTTAATGATATTATTAAGCTTGAAAAAACAAGTCCCTTTTACCTGAGACGTTGCATTGATGTGAACAGCATCATCGTACCCTTGCATTTGAGGCCAAGCATTGTTGTAACGAAATGGCTTTCCTTTTGCAGTATCCTATTTCTTAGTCAACAGTATATGTAGTGGGCTGTGGTCACTAGTTGAATTAGGCAGAATGTTAACCATAATTTCTGAAAACATGTTAATACAGTCTGCATTAACTAGTACCCTGTCTAACTTGCATGAAATTTTCTTACATTCCCCGCTTCTCCATGTATATTTCAGGCCTTTGTGAACAGGCTCCAACAACCCTGTCGCAACCACATAGGCATTGAATTCTTCAAGCTGGGAGACTCTCAATGTACGACCTCCTTTTTTTTCATGACTCTTAAGAACTGCATTGAAGTCTCCCATCACCAACCATGGCGAAGACATATTTCTTCTTAGATCTCTAAGCTTATTCCATAAACGAGTTCTTTGAGTAGCTAGTTATTCGCATATACTGCAGTTACATAAATCACCAATCCCCCTTGATTGAGTGCTTTTATGGTTATTTGTTGCTCGTCTCTGTCAATTACCTGGGCACTCCACACATGTTTGTTCCACATAAGCATAATTTGGCCTTTTCCACCCATATCGTTGTTGTTTATTGACAAGCATTCCTCACCCATAGTCATTTCAAAGTACTTCATGTTTTCGTCATTAAATTTGTTTTCCAAAATGCTCAAGATAGAAGGAGAGACATTCCTTCTAAGATTATAGAGGTCTAACTTACGAGCATCATTGTTTAGACCTTTGACATTCCAGCTAACTATCGACATTTAAGCAGTTGAGAATTACTCCTCAACAACCTAGAAGAGATTTCCTGCTTGTTAGCCACATTGGCTAAACCCTTTTGTGTTGTGAACTGAGCATCATATTTAGCATTAGATTTAGAATATTTTTTTGGTGAAGTTTCATTGTATGAAGTGTCTAATTCCTTTGCTTTGTCTGATGATGCAGCTGCTTGCTTTTCTGATGATGCTGCGCTTGTTTGGGCTGCGCTCTGGCTCTGCACCTAGCCCAAATCCTGGACAAGGTTCACCTCCACCTGGGCCTCCCCCTGGGCTGCACTGTTCCACATTCGTTTGTAAATTATGGGTAACTATTATTGGACTTTCTTGGGCAATTGTAGTTTGCGATGTGGAAGCAACTTCCACCATTTTGCTCTGTAAATTTGGTTGTGTATAAGTTTTGCTGCCTGTGGATTTGTCTTTCATTTGCCATACTTGCTTTACTGGTTTAGCTACCACTTCACATTGGTCATCAATATGACCAAAACACACACAAATTTTGCACACAGGAGGCACAAACTCATACTCAACGCCTTGCACATACACATTGCATATACTATCCTTGGCACACACTTGTTTTTTGAGAACATCACTTGCTTTTAAGTCAACTACCACCCTCGCATATTTTAATCTTCTAACATTCCTAGTGTTTTCATCCATAGCTGAGGGGGCCTATTAAGCTAGCTAGTTTACTTATTCCCCTAGCATTCCATAGCAATAAGTCTAGATTAAGCATTTTAATCCATACTGGGTGCGACTCAAGCATGCCTCTTTCCAACCTCAAATTAGGTTCCCACTTTTTGATAAACATTAGTTTACTATCCATAAACCAAGGTCCTTTTTCTAATACTCTACTGCAATCTGCTTCTTATTTAAATTTTATAAGATAAAACCCATTTTCACGGGCAAAAACATCCCATTTACCTGAAGGTTTTCATTCACATCCAATATAAGCGTTAAGATGAACGTAGTATGGACTCTTGCCCACTAGATACACATAGATTGCGTTACCACACATCGAGCCAGCCTTCTTAAACACTTCATCATCCATCATCGCAAATTCCCTCAAATCATCCACTGTGGCTTCAAACATTTCCACACCTCCATCAATAACAGTATTTCCAGCTACCGCATCTATCCGTGAACGAGCCCCACTAGTATTGAAATTATTGGACCATGCGTTTTTTGGGGATTGTCAATTTCAGACCATTGGTTGCCTTAATCTCTTATCTGTTGTTACGTTAGTAGTCCCCAGCACCTGCTTTCCTCTTTTTTTCCTTAGTTCTTTCCACTCAGTATCTTCCGTGGAACTAGGGTTCAGATCCCATTAGAGGAAGTAGACGCCATTTCATACCTCTCTCTCTCTATATATATATTATACACACACACACACACATATATATATATATATGTATATACATATATGTATATCAATGTAATATGTTTTCTGCAAGTACTCAACCGAGCAATTTAAATGAACATGTTAACATTTAAAATCACCATGTTAAATTCCAATCAGTATAGACTATAGTTCAGGCAAACAACATATATGTACAAAACAGGTTCAAAACCCATTCGATGCAGATGCAAACACTAGAAATCAACACTGTTTGGTAATTTTTTCGGGTATACTGTCAAAACCCAGAGTTAAAAACCTATTCGATTCATAAGTAATTTAATCTAGTATAATGTCAAAACCTAAAGCTCAAAAGTAACTTAAAAACCTAGATATAAAACCCATTTACAAACACTATTTATAGAAATCAACTGTTTGGTTTGTGGTTGCAAAACTCAACACTCAGTAGATTTCAACTGTTCAAAACCCTAAACGATAGGATCCAAACAAAATTAGATAAATCAAGTTTGGTTTTATACCCTTCTAGCTTTATCGATTTCACGATCTTGAATATGATTAGGAATTGAATCGAATAACTTTGTAGAGTTGCTAAGATGAACCGCCTCTACTGGTATCCATACCAAAGTTGAACGAGATAGTCTTTACAAATTCAAATTAAACTAAGAAATAACAGGCAGGAGATTGAAAGGGGTAAAAAGCTAGGTTGTTTTCTAGAAAAAGAAAGAAAAGTTAACGAGGGTTAAAACTTAAAAGATGTTAAGTATGAAGGAGTAGGAAAAGAGAATAGATCGGTTATGTTTCCCCTTGGACACGCGGACTTGTATTTACCTAGAGGCGGGAACGTGAAATTTTTTTTACCACGCTTACATTGGTCATGAAAACAATTTTGCTTGCATTTGATAATAAACGCCACTGATTTTTGCAACAAAAAATCATGATTCAGCATGAATTTTTTCATGTCGCCTCGCTTCGTCTTCCAGAACTCATCCGCCAAGTTTCGTCTTAATCTGATCATCTAAACTTCCAATTTGCTCTGTTCTTCAAACCTAAGATATACGATACACAATTCTAATAGATAATTTAGGCAATGCATTCAATTCAATCAAAACAACAACAATTCATTGAATTCTTGATCATACAAACTTGCACATACCATAAACATATCATAAAACAATGGATCAAACATGAATTAGATCTAAACAAATGCAAGAACATAATTAAACTAATAAGAACTAAGTGTGTCAATCCACTTAAGATAAGAAAGGAGAAAAATTAGCACTTTACAATGTATTTGATGCTTTTTTAATATAAGATTACAGACGATCGCTCCTAACGAGTCCTATTCCCCATATTAGCATATGACATTTCTCACCAGGGTAGTGCAAACATCGTCCCTTATCAAAGTTGTTCCTTATCTTCTCCTTAACTTTTTCGGGTTCTTTAAGGGTGGATAAAGGGGGATGTGTCTAGAAATGTATAATTTTAATTTTGCAAAATTCCAGTTCTGTGAGTAGAATTTAATTAAATATATCATATACTTGTGAATAGTTCTTCTTTTCTTTTAATCTTTCAGTTAATGTTGACAAGGATTTTATTGACGTCTCTGGAGCTAGGCAGAGCAGTGGCCCATGTCCAAAAGACATCTATATGTCTACAAACCAGATTCTTCAGCTTAGTAGAAGCGCACAACCTCCAGCTCCTCTCCATTCTTATCCACCGCGCAAATTCATATTTGCATATATATATATATATATATATATATTATATAAAAGACATAAAAATGGCAGTCGCCTTAGGGGGAAACCCTAACCTTAATAACACCAAAGCAGATGATGGGTGGCAAGAGGTCAGGAAGAAAAAAACAGCTTTGCCCAAGCTGTAGCAGGCAAAAGTGCTGTAGCTAATGGACGCAAGCAAGCAACAGAGGGACAAACACTGAGCTTTAAAGCTGGAAACAGGAACTGGAAGGATGTATTGGCAAGAAATACACAAATTGAAGGGGAGGTCCAGAAATTTGAGGCGGAGAAAGATGAAGAAGATGATTTTGCGATGGTTGATGACCTGATCTACAAAGAGGCCAACAATATGTGGACTAACTCCATTTATATCTATCTAATTGGTAAGCGCCCCTACTATGTTCACTTAAATGCTTTCATCAGAAGAGAGTGGAGACCCAAAGGTACCTGGAACGTCTTTGCAAGAGAAAATGGGTTCTATTTGATAAAATTCATAGATGTGGAGGATTGTAACAAAGTATTGGAGAAAGGTCCATGGTTCATGGATGGGAGACTTATATTCATTAAGAGATGGGAACCCAATCTGAAACTGGAGCGAGACATTCTTGAGTCGCATCCAGTCTGGATCAGGCTAAACAATCTTGATCTTATGTTGTGGAATGCCAGAGGCATCAGTAAGATTGCTAGCCTGGTGGGTACCCCTCTTACCATGGACGAATGCACTAAAAAGGTGTCAAGATTCAAATATGCAAGAGTATTAGTGGAAATCAAGGCAGGCAGCAAAATGCAGAAACGGGTAAGAGCGAAAGACAAACATGGCAACACATACTACCAGAGCATCGAATATGAGAACTTACCACCCATTTGCACTGCCTGCAAATTCTTTGGCCATTCAAATAGCCAGTGTGCCACTACTTTCCAGCAAGTATGGCAAATGAAACAGTCAGGAAACAATATTACAGACGATTTACAGCCCAGCAAAACAGGAGGCACGGTTAGTCAGCCTACACTAACCCAAAATGCTACCCTAGTTAATTCACAAGTATATATAGAAGAGATTGGTTCAGACATCAATGATGAACATGAGGTGGAGCAGCAGGAGGCACTGGACCAACAGGTGGTGCAATCGGAGAAATCAAATCAGGGACAAAGCCAGGGCACTCCTTCCAATCCACATGACCTAGTTCCTGAAACAACAGCAGACTTGCAAAAATTAAATGTCAACCTCAATGATACAAATGCAGAGGAGGAAAGCATGAGCAAAATTGGAAGATTCACCAAACAAAATGACAAATATGAAGAACAATTCAGAACTGAAAACAAAAGGGTAAGAACTTGATTAGTCAAGTAGTGTCTCCTAAGAATTTGAGGAGTAACTCCCTCAAAAATAAATGTCCATAATAAGTTGGAACGTTAGAGGACTAAACAATGATACCCATTGTTTAGACCTCTATAATTTGAGAAGGAGCTTAAATCCTTCTATCATGGGTATTCTTGAGAGTAAAATGAGTGATAAGAACATTAAATACTTTGAGGAACAATTGGGTGCAGAGTGGCTAATGCTTCATAATAATAATATAGGAGCAAAAGGTAGAATTGTTTTAGCATGGCTAAAAGCAGTGTGGGACATAAGCATAATAGACAAAGATGAACATCAAGTTACAGTGGATGCCAAAAATATTGGTGGTCTTGTTTTATGTTCAACTACTGTCTATGCAAGTAATTTAGCTAGTCAAAGAGTTTCCCTATGGGGAAAAATCACACAACTGTCGAAGCAAATAACAATTCCATGGTTAATCATGTGGGATTTTAATGTTGTGTTACGTGCTGAAGAAAAACAGGGAGGACTTACCCTCAGAGCTACACAGTTGTCAGAGTTCAATAATTGCTTACTAGCAGCGGGATTGATAGAACCGATCCATGGTGGACTGAAATTTATGTGGAAAAGTGGAGAAGTTAGGAAAATTGTTTGCAAATTGGACAGAGCTTTAATGAATATGCAATGCATGAGAAAATTTGCAGACATTAAAGTTAACATCCTGCCTAACTCAACGAGTGACCACTGTCCACTTCATATTATGCTCAAGGAAATGGAGAAAGGGGAGAAGGGCAAACCTTTCAGGTATTCTAATGAATGGCACCTACTTGATGGGTATCACTCTAATTTCGACAGTGAAGGTTTAATGACTACAGGGGGCAGCCACTTATTCAACCTGGTGAAATTTTTGAAGAAAACTAAGGACAAACTCAAAAATTGGAATAAAATCAGACCCAATGAAAGGGACAAGTTAGAGTCTCTTGAAAAGCGTAATGAGGAACTACTGGCAAAAATTGAGGAAGGAGACAACATTGAAGAGACTTGGAGACTATATTATGAAGCTCAGACTCAACTGAAAGACCAATTACATGTAAAAGCGATTGAACTGAAACAAAAAGCAAAAGAAAAATGGTTAACAGAAGGGGATGAATGCACCAAGTTCTTTTACACCAAAATGGCTGCAAGGAAAAACACGAATTACAATATGCAAATGTTTGATCAAGAGGGTAACACATGCATGGACATGAATAAGTCTGAAGAGGAAGCCTTAACCTATTTTCAGGAATTATACAATGGCCAATCAGAAGAGAACTTACCACATATTGCCACTCGTAGGCTAGTGAACACAAGTGGAAGAGGACTGCTGCTGGCCAGTGCCACTGAGGGAGAGATCTGGGACGCCATCAGCTCGATTCACATTGACTCCTCGCCTGGGCCTGATGGACTGGGCTCGAATTTCTTCAGGATTCATTGGAACAATCTGAAAGGTAAACTCACATTAGCAATCCAAGAAACCTTCAATTCAGGTCATTTTTGAAAGAAATCAATCACACATTTATTTGCCTTATCCCAAAGTATGAAAAACCCACAAGTATAGCAGATTACAGGCCTATTGCATGTTGCAATGTTATATACAAAATCATAAGTAAAGTATTATGCAACAGACTGAAAATGATACTACCTGACCTAATTGTTGAATGTCAGAGTGCATTCGTTAAAGGGAGGAGTATTTCAGAAAACTCACTACTTGCACATGAACTGATTAGAAATTTCAATAAGAAAGGAGCTGACAGAATGTGTCTTAAGGTTGATTTACACAAGGCATATGATAAAATCAGCAGACAGTTCATCATTCACATGTTGCGGTGCATGGAATTCCCTAGCAAAACAGTCGAGCTGATTAAAGAATGTATCTCTACCCCAACTTTCTCTATTCTCACTAATAGGGTGCCTAAAGGATACATAAGCAGCAATAGGGGCATCAGACAAGGGGACCCACTTTCACCTTACCTATTTGCAGTGGCTATGGAGTACTTTACACTACAAATGGAAATTGCTTGTCACAAGAAATGGGTACAGACCATACATAACATACAGCCTAGCATATCTCATCTTTTGTATGCAGATGGTCTACTTATTTGCATCAAAGCCACTGGGGCTGCAGCTGGTCATATCAGAGACATTTTTGCTAAAATGGAGGTACACCATGGGTTAAAAGTTATTGATTATAAGACTAAATGTTACTTTAACAAAACTTGCAGGAAAAAAAATCAAGTGCTTGAAGTGCTGAAGGTGCAAGAAGGGGTGCTGCCAGTGAAATATTTGGGTGTTGCTTTATCATCCAATAAGATCACTGACAGGGAATGTACAAGTCTTATCACAAATGTCAGGGACAAGATTTATGGGTGGAGCTCAAGACTGTTATCATTTGCTAGTAGAATCGAGTTGGTCCATACTGTAATTCATGCTAAAGTCAATTTCTGGCTGCAAACTTTCCATTTACCAGATGCATCAATTGACAAAATAGAGAAGGTTTGTGCAGATTTTACTTGGAAGGGAGGCTTACACAAAATCAAATTTGAAGAGCTATGCAGACCTAAAGAGGAAGGAGGAGTTGGTCTAAGAAACATCAAGACTATGAGAGAAGTATTCACCTTAAAATGAGCCTGGAAGATCATTAATAACTCAGGTCTGTGGGCAAGATGGATGAACAAGAGGAATGGCAATGGCAATTTTTTGGGTTATGAAGGAAGATAACAATGCCTCGTCCACCTAGAAGGCAATTTTAAGGGTTAGAAGCAAATTGGCCATGCACTGTAGAAGAGAGATAGCTCAAGGCAATGAGACTGACCTATGGCTTGACCCATGGTTAAATGGCAAGTCACTAGTAGACACACATGGATGGGATACTTATTCAGCATATGGCTGCCCAAAGGAGACAGTAAATTCTATCATATCCAATAACCAATGGAGAGTGGACTTTGCATGCAATGCAGAACAGAAAAGGACAATAGAAAATACGCAAATTATGCAAGAAAGACAATATGACATTTGGACATGGATGGGCTTTGACTTCAAATTACAACAGACTTGGGAGGACATAAGGGCTAAACATGGTCATAAAACATGGAGTAATATCATTTGGTGCAGAAGGAATGTACCCAAAATGGCATGCTGCGCCTACAAGGCGGTTCTAGGGAGGTTTCCAACTAAAGATAGACTCTTCAAATGGGGGATTACAAATGAAATGAACTGTGTGTTATGCAATGAAGCTGAAGAAACACATAATCACCTTTTCTTCGAATGCAAATACAAAAATAAAATATGGGAAAATTGCTGTGCAGAAGTCAAACACACTACAACAGAAAGTAAACTAGCAGAAATCATGACAAACCTTGTAGTGCTCTAGCAAGGCGTAGGTGACATAGCCGAAGTGAAGACAATCGCTTTTACAGTTGCTATTTGGAGCGTTTGGAAGGAGAGGAATAATCAAATTTACCAAAGGAAAAAAAATCAGTGGAATTAGCTAGCAAACTTGCAAATCAGGAACGAAATCTTGCGTTAAGAAGGAGGAGAGGAGAACTCACCACACGAACGACACCTGCAACAGTCGGAAAGGAAGACGTGGATCGGTAGCGGACACTGAATCCGATCCCAGAAACAAGCACGAGTTATTACGCCTTTCAGCGGCCATAGCTTATGAAGTTTGAAGAAGGAGATGAGGGTTTGAAGAGAATTAAACTTTAGATCTAACCATCCATACACTTTTGTTTAATATTCTCGTATGTACTGATGTAAAGGCGGCTTTGTTGGTATGTACAACTGTACCGAATGTACTAAACGCAACAAGGTCTTGGGCCTTGTTTCTCCTTTGGGCTGCAATGCCCAGTAATAAAGCTAAACCCATTTCCAAATATATATATATATATGCATCGACTTCACTCGTCTCGGAGGTAAGCCATTCAAAGGCTTCAAGTTAATTCTAGATATTCAGGCTTGGCTCCTTACATGATAGCGGATTTTCACCTATATGGAGATTTCATAGCATCAACAAATTCTTGTGGCATCAAGCATGCTACAAGATCGCACAATGGATTGGTATGAATTGTTAGTCGTAGAGGTTGATGAGTCCATCTTGGAGTGGAAACAATTCAAAGAAAGATTTGATCTTAAATTTTTGCTTAAGTCCGAGAAATAAATCTTAGCTTATCGCTCCCTTGATCTTAAGCAAAGAAAGTCGATGGTGTCCATGTATGTCACTTCTTTTGAAACTTTATCCAAGTATAGCCTTGAGAATATTTGCATTTCCTACAAAAAGAATCTTAAATTTGTGAATGGCCTCAATAAATATCTTATGTTACAACTTAAGTTGACTTTTGAGGAGCCATTAGATGAGGCCCTTAAACTTGAAGCTATCGAGAATGAAAAAGAGAGTAGAGATGAGTTAGAAGTTTGGAAAAATCTAAACAAGAAGCGGTTTCCCTTCTCTACATCCAAGCCTTTCCATCAAAATAAGAAGAAGAAGTCTAGCGAATAGAGTTCTCATTCTCAGGTAGTACCCCAACAATCTAGGATATTGAAGTGAAATTATTGGAGTGTTACAACTGTGGATTTCGGGACCATTTTGCTATTACGTCCCATAGTTGCCACTATTGTAAGCAAGAGGGGCATATGGCTTTTTCATGTCCTAAAAAGAAAAGGAATTTTTGATCGAGCAATCTTTATGTAGATAACACATCAGGAGATTCATCTCAGAAGTGGGGTACTTCTCCACGTATTTTAGAGGGTTCCTTGTTATTTCATGATCGCTCGTTTCGAGTTTTATTTGATAGAGGAGCGCACATTCATTCGTATCAAACGAAACTAGTCGATGCCCTTCCTTTGATGTTACATGCTTGATGATTTCAATATGGATTGCGAATCCTATCGGGTGATCCTCACCCCCTTAGCTTATTATGTGATGACGTTAAGACACTGTTGTGCAACTTTTCTTTCCATGTGAATCTGCACCTGATTCATTTTCTTACGTTTAATATGATATTGGGTATGGACCGGTTCCTATGATACGAGGCCACGATGTTATGTTATGAGATAATCTTATACATGCGACACCCCAATCACTAACTCAGTTGTCGCTTATATTTCTAGACATTGATCGTGAGTCTGAAGCATCTTTATATTCTCTTGAGTCCCAAGATGAGGATGAAATATCTCATATTCCAATCGTTTGTAGTTTTCTTGATGTATTCAAGCGTGTTTCAGGTTTGCTACCCAAGCAGGCTATCGAGTTCCGCATCAACGTGATTCCCTGTGCATTAGTCAGTTAGTCGGCCTCCTACTAGAATGTTAACTAAAGAGAAAGAGGATTCAAGAATCATCTTCTAGATCTTGAAGCAAAGCAATTTATTTAGTCAAGTTCTTTACCGTAGGGAGCCACGATGGTATTCGTGAAAAAATCTGATGAGACTCTTATACTATGCATCGATTACCACAAGATTAATGAGCTAACCATCAAAAACTGTTACCCATTGCTTAGGATCAATGACATGTTCGATCAGTTGGGTGGTGTGAAGGTCCTTTCTCAGCTTGACCATGCCATGAGATTTCATCAGCTTCGAGTTGCGAAGGACAACATTCCTCTTACAGCTTTTCGCACTCGATACGGATCTTATAAGTGGTTCATCATGCTACTTGATTTGACAAAGGCTCCTGCATGCTTTGTCGACCTTATGAATAGAGTATTCCATAAGTATCTCGATAAGTTTGTTCTTGTATTCATCGACAATATTCTTATATATTCTAAATTTGAATTTGAGCATGCTAATAATTTGAGACATGTTTCAACTACTCTTCGACAACATCAACTCAAAGCAAAATTTTCTAAGTGTCATTTTCGGGGAAAACAAGTAAACTTCTTAGGGCGTATGGTCACTTGATGTTATTTTGGTTGATCCATTGAAGTTCGAAGCCATGTAGAATTGGAAGAGGCTTGAGAATGCCATGGAGATACGTAGCTTTCTGGGATTGGTGGGTTATTACTGTGGATTTATCAATGAATTTTCCCTCATTGTGCTTCCTCTTACTAGCCCTACTCGTAAAGGAGTTCGCTTTATTTAGTCCGATCGATGTGATGATTCTAAAGAGTTTCTTAATCATGCGCCTATCTTTGTGGTTCTTGAAAAGAACCAAGATCTCATCGTCTACACTGATGCAAGCCGTACTAGTTTTAGCGCTACGCTTATGCAACGTAATCCGAAAGTTTCCTACACTTTAAGGTAATTGCATCCAAACGAAGTTCGTTGCACTACCCATGATTTGGAGCTAGTTGCCATTGCCTTTGCACTGAAATTATGAGGCCATTATTTATTGGTCAAGCACTTTATATCATATATACCAATCACAAATAACTTAAGTACTTGTTTACTCAGAACTACCTCAACATGCGACAACAATGTTAGCTCTAGTTCCTTGCATCCTATGATTTCAATATTCAGTATACCCAAGGAAGGAGGATAGGGCTACTAACACCTTAATTCGCAAGAAATCAACCGTTTTTCTATGATTCTTGTAGAATGGAAAGCTTTAGAGATTCTATGAGCATTTAACAACACCCAACTCTAATTTCTACCACATGTTACATTAGAATAAGTTAGTGGGTGCAAAGATTATTGGTTGAAGGAGAAGAAAAAATAAATGGATTGTGGAAATTAGAGGGCTATTGAGATGCTACACTGTTTGGATTGGGATGTGGTTTAATGCTTTATATATATATATAATATTCTACGATGAATGAAATGTTCACCATATTCATTTGTATTTGTTTTTAACTTTTAATATATAACACATGCACTCATCTACTATACTACCTCTAATCGACTCTTAGTAATTGACAGTGGTATTCCGTGTCATGTAGTAATATCGAGTTGGTAAGATAAAGGAAAAAGCGTGAAAACATGAAACATTGAAGTTGGTGAATTTCTAGTTTTGTAAATATGAGTAAGAAGATTCTCCAGTAACAACGTGCCTACTGTGAAATGAGGTCCTTCCATGTTCTTAAGCTTGCTTGCAAGCTTGTAACTGTAACTTTAAAATTTAGAATGGGCAAGATTCGAAAGGAGGTAAAAGATGAGACAAAAAGGAGGTAAAATGGGTTTGAGTTGACTGAGCGTTCCGAGACACCCCTGTTTTGCGGCACCCATTTAGTACCTCTACCGTATCGTGAACTAGAGTAATCAAAATCCAACGAGATTTTTTAGATGTTCAATCCACATACATATTATCATTTATCCAAAATTTGAGCTCGTTCCGACATTCGTAATATTTTCAAAATCTTAGCTTAATTATTCATAGTTCAGACATTTATTCGAACCATGAAATTTGAACATCAAATATATTATTCTACGAATGTCGGAATGAACTCAAATTTTGAACAGATGATAATATTACGCTAGTTAGTTACGCTCGTGCCTGTATCCTAGAACATAGTTTATGGGGAAATCATAGGGTAGTACAGGGTGAAGTTAATGACGGCGATAGAGACTGGGAGCAAGCACCAATAGAGAAAAAAAGTATTTTGATTTATGTGTCATTACACTTGAAGTTGTTCATACATAGATTGAATAGAGTTGTTGTTAGAGGTGAGCATTATTCGGTTAAACCAACCAAACCAATTTATTTTGGTCGGTTTGATTTGGTTTTGAAATTAATTCGATTTGTAATCGGTCCGAAAAATTATTAACTTTGGTTATCGGGTTTACCAAATTAACCGAATTTTTACTATACTTTCAAAATTATCGGTATTATAATAATTATTATTTTAGGTTAATTTAGTTATTTAAGTACATATTAATCATCAACTATGTGTCAAAATTAATATTAAAAAGCATAAAAATAAAAAATAATAATATTATAATCATATATTTATAATTTGTTTCAAATTACAGTGAATATTTCAAACACAAAGTGTAAAACATTTTTAGTTCGGTTTAATCGGATAACCAACCGAACCAACCAAACTTAATTCGGTTGGTTTGGTTTGGTTTTCAGTTTTATTGGTTTTAGTTTGGTTTGACAAATTTATCATCGAATAAACCAAACCAATCAAACGCTCACCCCTAGTTGTTCCTCAAGCAAGCAAGTAGACCAAGGCATATGAATAAGAAAGTTTAATTGAGGAAACAGAGTTGGTTGTCGACGTGCTCATATGGGAGGTTTGTGACGTCCAGTTTTTTTTTTTTCATTTTAATTTGTATATTTGATTAAATTTAAGTATTCAGTTAATTGTTTTTAACAATCAAACAAAAGTCTTTTAATTAACAAGTAATTATATTAAAATCGTTTTGAAAGTTTGTGTACAAAAATAAATAATTCGATGAAAATATGAACGAAAATTGTGTTTTAAGACTTTTAACTATTTATTGAACTAAAATTGTTGCAACATGTTACATACATACGTACATTTTGGTAAGTTACACGCACGCACACACACACACACACACACACACACATATATATATATATATATAACAAGTGATTTAATAAAGAAATGAATTTGTAAAAAGAAAGGGTAATTAAAGAATTTAAAATGATGATTAATTAAAGTAATAATGTAAGGAAGAGACTACTACTTATTTTAAGTGTAAAGTACTTAAAAGGACTCTAGAAAAAAGATGATGTGATGAGTTAACATAAAAGTATCGTAACAATTGAGGGGTTGTATGTTCGCTACTAAATAAATAGTATATACCAACAAACCATAGCAACGGCCAACAATGGCTAGCACATTCTAGACTTCTTTTACGGATTAAAAAATTAGTCGTTGGAAGCCGTTAGAATAACGCCATTTGCGGTCGTCGGTAGTCGTTGGTAGATCACGAGCAAACAGCCGAGACCAGTTTCCTCTTTCCCATTCCAAAATTTCATAAAACAGCCTAAATTGCTTCCTCTTTCTCCAATTTCGTCATCCATCACCGTGCACACCTCCATTTTCTTCTCCAACTCCAGGGAACTTGTCTCTCTTCCTCTCCAACCTCGTAATCTCATCAAGATTAGATAATAAAGTTAAACCCTAGTTATTAATTAAATTTGTTAATTTACATTCGTTTTATTAATTTACATGTTTGTGTTGCCTCATCATTTGTGTAGTGTAGTTTATTGAAACTTTATTATTGCTATTAACCTATATAAGTATTGCAAGTTTACAGTTTGTATGATAATAGAGTAGCGTGCACATGAATTGAATAATTTAGTGCTTTTAGACTTGTTTGTGTTATTTAGTGTGTACAAACATAATTTAGTTTGTGTATTTTGTACAACGTCGAAGACGATAATTAGTTTTATATAATGTATGGTTATTAATTAAAGTTTCAAACACGTGGATATGTAATAAACTCCGTATACATACAATGGGGTTTTTAGCCTCAAGGAATAAATGAACAGAAAATTGTTCCATAAGGACAAGAAGGTAAAATTTTATTTATAAGGACAAAATTTTAGCGTCTTTCCCTTATGGAACAATTTTTTTGTTCCTTTTGTCCTTCAGGGTATTTTGCTAACGTACAATTATGTTGAAATTAAGTCATGCAACCCTTATTTAGTTTAAAATTTGTTGTTTCATGCAGGTTAATAACAAGAGGGACAATCATATAAGTTGATTTTTAATATACACATCGTTGGTTATTAAATTACCAAAAAATGAAGAAGAGGAAAATTTCCATGATCTTGATTTTTATTTCTATAAAGGAACCCATGTTAATTTTTGTATAGATGGTGATGTCGATCAAAAGCCAATTTAAATGTTAAACTGGACAATACTTGCTTTGTTAATTTAGGTTTAACTTAATGTAAATGTTAATCAATTTAATTTAAGTGTCAAAAACCAATTTTTTAAAAAAGTATAAAATATGTAACATATTAAATCTCGTAAATCATTTTATTTTAAATTGTACACAATATTTCAACATTGCTTTTTTTATGTTTTCTGTGTACACGCAATTGTGTACTGTTCAGGGAAAAGAAGGGAAGTGCTGCCGAAATTTTGTTGAATCGTTTAAATTGAAAAGATTAACGCGATTTAGTTAATTATTGTATTTGTAATGGGAGATATGATTACTCGTCAGCATAGTGTCAATAATCAATTAATATAATATTAAGCTATAAAATTATTTTGAAAAATAATCTGTCAATGTGATTTTAATTTATATCGTACTTTTTAACTAGTACGTAGGGGAAATGGACAATTATTTTACTAGTTGGAGCTGGATGTATCAACAACGAAGGAAAATGGAAGGCTTAATGGTGAATATTTTAAAAATGGTGTTCACGTATTTATTGATTTCGTTTAAGTAATAATGGAAACAGCAAAAAACCCGTTGTCTATGTAGTAGATAAAAATTGTTAAAGCATTTGATACTAGAAATGTGGAGTCCATTTGTGTAATATCCTAGATTTTTTAGACTAATTTAATTCAAATTAATTCAAAAGATTTGAATTAATAATAATGATTTCAAAAATATGATAAGTTAAATTTGATATTAAGATTAAGTTTTGTCAAAAATATAGAAATTAAAATATTTGTCAAAAGAGGATTTTTGTCAAAAAATCTCAAAAACACGATTTTATAACATATCGACATGAATAAAATTCAATTTAAGTTTTTGAAATTGATGTAATATAGTTGTTTAAACTATAAAATAATTTAATTTAAAAGATGAGGAAAGTTACTAGAGAATATAAAATATATTGATAAAATATGTTAACCTTTGTCAAAACAAGGTTTTGTCAAATATTAAAATTTGGCAAAAGCAAGATTTTATAATTTGAAAATTTTAAGTTGACATAAACATTTGAAAATGTTAAATTAAATATGTTAAGTTGAATTTTGAATTTGGTTTATAGTTGTTCAAAACTATAAAATATACCGGTGAAATATGTTGATAAAAATGTACCGGCTTTTATCAAAATGAAGCATTTAAATACGTATTTGTAAAACTATTTTACCATAACTTAGACTGATCAATAACAAGTATTTAATGTCGATTACTAAATAAAATAACTTCTTTAAAACAAACAAAATGTTTACAGACATTGTTGTGTTTAATCGACAAAAGTTGTAATTATTTTTGATAACAAAAGTGCAAATTGAATTATAACATATGAAAGTGTAGCAACTTGAAACACTTAAGAAGTGTCACAAAAGCTTAGGAATAAGCCAAAATTCCTAAGCACATGGGCAGGCCCAGCCCTGGACCTAGGCGGCCGCCTAGGGCCTCCGGTTGGTGGAGGGCCCAAGCGTCCCTTATTTCTGCATTTATAAAAGTGTTAACAAGACTTCATTAGTAGCAGAAGTAGCAAAGTGGTAAAGGCAGAAGACCTTCTCGTGTAAGACCAGAGTTTGAATCCTACTATTGCCAGCTTCAGGTTTTCATGTTTATTTTTCTACCTGTGCCGCGTTTTGCCAAAAAAAAATCTCCTATCCATACCCACTTTTGGCCTAGGGCCTCGCAGTGGTCAGGGTGTAATGATCCAAAAATCCGGTAGAATTTGAGCTGACCAAAAACACAAGTCCAACCCCAAATAACACAGAAATTCGAACCATTAATCGAAAGAAGTTAGAGGGTGAGGATAGATAAGATAGAAACTTAGAATAGAAGAAGAACATAAATAACAACACAGAATCTCACATCGCAGCGGAACAAAATATAATGTATTATAACTTTTGAAATACAAAATCTCAACTGTATAACATACACTTACCAGAGTACAACACTTACAACACAACGAAACAACACTATAACTAGATAACGCTGAAGCCTCCTGCTCCAAGCTCCTTTAGATATATCTGAAAAATCCTGAACTACTTGACTACCCGTACAAATTTAGACACCCAAGAGTTTAGGTAGAACAAAACAAATAAACTCCGGGTCAGTCTTGGGACTGGTATGAGTAAACAGTTTAAAACAGTTTCAGAAAACTAAATGATATCTCATAAGACCACGCCGTATAACACGGAACGGGTTTTTCCTTTATGAGAATCCAAACACTTGACTTATCTTTATATCAAAACTCTTTTGATATTATAATAATGTCTAAATCAAGTAAATAACAATCTAGTGGAACGTTTTCATCTCACGTTCCACCTATATAATATACAATCAAAACCGCAAGCACGTATTGGGTATTTGGTTTCCCAACTATGACAAGGTATGGAACCACCTTCCGCTGGTATATCTCTAGAGGAGAATACACCGAGTTCAACAAGAACATCTTGTAACTCAGCCACACATGACCGACCACTCATTTCGCTTGAGTGTATCGAATGTATATCACCAACGGTTGGGATCAGCAACCGTTTCCCGAATGGGACAACATCGACAATAGATTTTTAGAAGTAAATGAAACTCTAGATCAGATGATTATACAGCCTAATAGGTGCGACCTACATAGCCATGCTGCCTGCCCGATTTCTGTCATTTACCGGATGATGAGGCTAGAAGCTACGCTTTATCATCACACCAGATTTACTTTGAATGCCACATCGTCAAATCCATCAAATCACCGATTGACGTCCTCAACAGTACATTACGTGTTAGCTAAAAGAAGTTTCCTTCTCCGCTTCCACTCTTGGTACGGTTGAAGAAATCAATGTACGTGACCTTTCTGGAAATACTCTGTCAGACATTCATCCATACACGTCACCCAGGAACATGATGAACTGAAGGCACAATTTCTATTAATAGAAAAAGTCCTTGCACTCTACTCCGTCTTCGATTATCTTTATATAATCTGATTCGCACGCTACTGCCAATACGGAGTGGTTCTTCGGATAATAATCCAACCGGTCTCTCCATATTGACAACGATGGTCAAAACTTCGATAGTCTGTGATTTAACTATCGAATAAAAACAAGTGTTTCGATAGTCGATGATTTAACTATCGAAATAAACAAGTGTTCATCCAAACATCCAACAATCACTGAGCCTTTAATTAATATTCCATTAATTAAATCCCTTCTCTATTTCTTTGTCAATATTTGTTAACCAAATATTTTCAATAACCATAATGGCCTGTTACGTTATTTGGAAAACATTTCCGAATATCGCCTTCCTTTATTTTCTAAACTTAGAAAATATCTTCTATTTATAATAGGAAAATATTCCAATTACTTATCTATTTCCCAATCTCGTTTATTCCTATACTTAGGAAATATTCTATTTCTAAGTTTACACTTATTTGGGTTAAAACGGATGTTGCGTAAAACATCGTTACGACAACCCAAATACTATATTCAACTAACTCTTATCCAACATTGATCTTCGAGCTTGAAATCTTACTGTTTATCTATTAATAATGAAATCAATCAAGTTGGGGTATAACTACCTCTTAGACCTTGACTGAATAACATTTATAACGTCAAAACAGATATGACTACTTACTCGAATAATCAATACCATACAACTACTGATTCACTTTTAAACACGTATACACTTCCTCTTTCTATTCTTACTAGATTTTATTCCTAGTCTTCCTTTTTGATTATACTATTCTATTTCTAAGTTCGTTTCCTTATCGACTTCTATATATATTGATACGTTGATTTCTAACTATCAAATTATCTTAAAAATATTCTATCTCCTTAAATTTCCGGAAAAATTCGCCATAACCTCCTTTGTACCGGGAGCATCGGGAAAATCCCCAAACTGCCACACAGGCCTTTTCCAATCAAAAAGAAAAAGAAAAGCCAAGCGGCTAGCCGATACGGCGCATAAAATCTCATATATGAATTAACTACCTACCTTTTTGTCGGGCAATCTATATATATACCTTCTAACACTTTATTCCAAACCTGTCTCCTGTATATTTATACCTGTCCAATCTATTTTAACTATACCAATCGTTTTAACTCAATTTGTTAATTAAATCTGTTAATTAACTTCTTAGTCTATTCCACTTCTATTTATCAAAATCTATTATCTTCTATTATTCAAATCCTATAATATAAATCCCATTTGAATTCTCTTTATTCAAATTCTATATTATAAACCCCATTTGAATTCTATATTCAAATTCTATAGTTAAACTCCATTTGAATTCTATATTCAAATTCTATAGTTAAACTCCATTTGAATTCTATTATCCAAATTCTATATTCAAAGTCTATTTGAATTCTATGCCTTATTTAAACAACGTTTTGTAACTTCACTTAAAATCCCACATTTATATATTTATAACAAAGTTTATAAATTCAATTCAAATCCCATATTTTCATTTATAAACAGAGTTTATAAATTCAATTCAAATCCCGTCTTTCCCTTTATAAACAAAGTTTATAAATTCAATACTCGTTTTATATATCTTCAAAACAAGTAAATATTTCCTATAGTTCATTAAATATTCAAATTCTATTTAAAAATAGAATTCCCTTTTTAAATCTCAAATACCCTTTCAGGGTATTTTATAAATCAATATCCCAATCCCCAGTGATATTTAAACAATCAAATCAACCAATTTTCAATCATTTGATTTTTAACACATCATATATGAATATATATGAAATCAAACAAACAACAATAGATAATATATTTTTGAGGAATCCAGTTGGATTCCTCCAACCTGTTTTCCTGCATCCACAGACGTTAGTCAACATAGTAATACCCATCCTGCTTCAAGGCAGGATATCGTGGTATGAAGGTCATCCACTAATCATAGCGTGGGGCGTATAGGGTAATCATCTGCTATGGTACCGCGGGCATCCGCTAATGAGACTGCGGGAATCCAACCAATCACCAACCCAATATATATATATATATAATAGTCAACCAATCCTAAATAACTATATATACTTTTAAAACAATCAGACAGCATTCAAACAAGCATAACAATTATTTTTAACTATATAAAAATAATTCTAACTAAAGGTGAGTGAGATTTACTCACCGTAATTGCAGTTGTCAAATATCCTGTTTATTTCCGCAAATCATCGGCTACAAATCTTCTCGAATGAATTCGCACCTTAATCCCAATTAGCCTCTTCTCCTCCTTATCGAAGAGTGCTCATCCCATCTGCTCCTTACTCAATGACTTCAACACTACTGCCATGAATACTATCCCAGTTAGTACGCTCCTCCCAAACCCCTAATACCATCATACCAGTATTTGATCACCCCAGCACACCACCAAAATGCTTTAAACCCATCAGCGTTCAATACTGTTCAGACAAACAACTCCAGGAACGCAGACTTTACCGGATGGGATCATTGAATCCACATGCCCATCTCAATCGCTTTCCCATTACTGGTGACTCGAGCTTAGCAAGATAAAGATCGCGGCTTTCATCCATTAGCTGCTCGAACTTGAACCCAACATCCAGACTAAATGTAACGACCCGGATTTTGAGAGACTTTGGTTACCGACATAAGCACGATGTCGATAACCAAAACATCGAAAAATCCTGTAATTAGTGAAAGAAATTAGAGGGTGAGGAAAGATAAGATAGAAACTTAGAATAGAAGAAGAAGAAGAACATAACATCAGAGTAACACGAACCTCACAGCGGAACGAATAACATATAATAGATAACATAACTTTGAAATATAACAGTTATGTATACAATAGCACTTATCAGAGTACAGCACTTACAACACAGCGGAAATAACTATAGCTATATGATCTTGAAGCCTCCCACTCCAAGCTCTTCCAGTATATCTGTAAATTCCTGACTACTTGACTGCCCGTACAAAATTAGGCACCCAAGAGTTTAGGGAAAACAAAAACAAATAAACTCCGGGTCAGTCATGGGACTGGTATGAGTAAAACAGTTTTAAACGGGTATATGAACAAGTAAACGATATCTCATAAGACCACGCCGTAGAACGGAACGGGTTTTTCCTTTATGAAAATCTAAAATATCTTTATATCAAAAACCTTTTGATATTATAATAATGTCTATATACAAATAGATATCAACTAGCAGAAACGCTTTAATCTCACGTTCTACATATATAGTATACAATCAAAATCGCAAGCACGTATTGGATAATGGATTTCTAACTATGACAAGGTATGGAATCACCTTCCGATCAGTGTACTCTAGGAACGATACACTGGATTTCAACAAGAACATCTTGCAAATCAGCCACACATGACCGACCACTCATTTCGCTTGAGTGTATCGAATGCACATCACCAACGGTTAGGATCAGCAACCGTTCCCATATATATATGGGACAACATTGATAGATTTAAGAAACAAATGAATATTCTCTAGATAGGTGATTATACACCCTACTTCGGTGCGACCGACTTAGCCATGCTGCTTGCCCGATTTCTGTCATTTACCGGTTGATGAGGCTAGAAGCTACGCTTTATCATTACATCAGATTCACTTCGAATGCTACATTGTCAAATCCATCAGAAAATCACTAATTGACGTCTACAACAATACATTACGTGTCAGCTAAAAGAAGTTTCCTTCTCCGCTTCCACTCTTGGTACGGTTGAAGAAATCAATGTACGTGACCTTCTGGAAATACTATGTCAGACATCCATCTTCATTCACTTAGAAATGTCACATCGTCATACCCGCCAAATCACAAATTGACTTATTCAAAAATAACACGGGTATACAGCTAAGAGAAACGAATTCCTCCGCCACCAAACGTGAATACGTTTGAACAGATCAACTTACGCGATCCATTGGATATACTCTGTCAGACCTTCGTCCATACAAGTTGTCCTGGGACTGGACAAACCGAAGGCACTATTCCGTAAACAGGATAGCCCTTGCATTTTACTCCGTCTTCAATTATCTTTGGCATATATGATTCGCAATGCTTATGCCAATACAGAGTGGTTCTATGGATAATAATCTAACCGGTCTCTTCATATTAACAACGTTAAAATGGTCAAAACTTCGATAGTCTGTGATTTAACTATCAAATGAAAACATGTCCGTGTACAAACAACGATCTAAATTCCAAATGGAATGTCAATCGATCAATCATCATGTATATCTATACATATTTCCTTATTTTCTATATTTAGAAAATATTTGTTATCAACGTTGGAAAACATTTCCATTGTTTATTTACGTATCACTATCCTTCCACAACTATCAGACTCTAACTATAAACTAACAAGAGAACAACTTCCTAAGTATAAACCCCGAAGGCCGAAACCAACATCAGATCAATACCCAGGAAATCATTCAACTTATTAATCTCTAGTCAGATTCTAATTTTGCTTAACTTTATATTCTTTAACTCCATTCGCTCAACTCTAGATCGCAGTGATCACAATGGTTACGCCTGATTCCCTCAGGAAACATCCGACCGCCGTAGGCTATTTACAGCCCTGCGAATTACGCTAGCAGTCGTGCTAAATGGCGACTCATCCTGAATAACTATGTTTGTTTTAACTCTAACGGTTTAACTCTAACTGTTTAACTCTAACTGTTTAACTCTAACTGTTTAACTCTATTTGACTAACTCGACTTGACTAACCCCTTTCGAATAACATATTCGATTAACTAACTTTCGAATACCATATTCGATTTCTCCTTTTTAACAACGTTTTATTCATTTGAAAAGATTTACTTTTAAATAACGGTTCTACACTTTAAAAATGATTTCCTTTTTAACGTTTCCTTTTCAATTCTATTTGTAAATGGTTTACAAATAATCCCTTTTCAAATTTATTCTTGAAATATTCTAACTCCTTAAATTCCCGGGAAAATTCGCCATAACCTCCTTTGTATCGGGAGCATCGGGAAAATCCCCAAACCCGCCACATAGGCCTTTCCATTCAAAAAGAAAATGTTTTGAATTTATTTTCCTTTTTTTTAAAATATCTCCTATTTATAAATATCCCAATTTATAAATATTCCTTATTTATAAATATTCCACTTTATAAATATCTCTTATTTATAAATATCCCATTTTATAAATATTCTATTTTCAATATCACTTTGAAAATTCCCTTATCAACATTCCGGTATGTTATGGTATTCAATCATATCAAATCACGATGTTCAATATCGTCCATACACACACAATCAACAACAGGTTATAATTCACATCATATATCAAAATATATGAAAAACAATAAAATAACTGTTGAGGAATCCAGTCGGATTCCTCCAACCTGTTTCCCTGCATCACAGATGTTAGACAGTATAGATAACATCACTTTCAGTTCCATATGATATATTCTGTTAAACAGAATCAATATAGAAATTTAACTAACTGACTAGCAGTTCAATCAAACAGTCAACACACAATCAATCAGCCCATATTTAACAGTTCTAAAAATATAACATGAAAATATAAACTGTTCAGAGTTAGTGAGATTTACTCACATTTGCAGTTCATCGTTAAAGAACGATAAACTGTTGTTTGATCTGAATTAAACAGTTTATTCCGCCATAATTTCAAACGAGCACCGATCCACTTCCAGTCGGCTTCAGTGTGAAGCTCTCGTTCATACGGTCCCAACGGATCCAGTTTTGTCCAATTCCAATAACGTATGGTGAAGATATGATGATTTAAAGTTAGTATACTATTTTTATTTTATTTAAACTTAAATTACTTTTAAATCGGCCCATCACCTTTTATCTTACCTTGGCCCATACCCTTCACATTTCGTTGGCCCATCTCCCTAGTCAAAACCCGACCGCATGCCTGGACCTCATCTTCTCCAACACAAATGCCGTGCCTCCTGTCGTACTTTACCACACAACATTTCACCGTCCAAAACCACCCTCCTTCGACTTGTTTTCTGACCCCAAGCTCACCCGTACCATCGTATTGACCTCCGGCGCCCTCGTTCAAAATCCGACCAAGGTCCCTTCTTCTACAAAGACAAGCCGAGATCTGCTCTGTGAAACCCACCGTTGCCAAGACTTTTGAACTCCCTTGCTCCTCCACACTTCATCTCCTTTTTACATGCACCCCTCTACTTAGCTGCGCCTTCGGTGAATACTGCTTTGAAGAGCAGCTCGTTGCTGCCAATTCAGGTCACGACATTTCAAATTTTTTTTTTTTTTTTTTTTTAGAACCCACGAGAATATGTAGCTTCATGATTTTTTTTCTGAAGCCAACCAAAGGAGGACGGTATTCGTTCGTGTACTTATAGAGTTTAAACGTAGTAGGTAGGACTAACGTGAGATGGAGGACAGCTTGTGTGTGTTTTATTTTCGTTCACTAGTTTTGTTTGAAATGAAGTATAACGGTACCCTATTGCATATTATTTTGTTCACCCAGGAACCGCAAACGACTGAAGTAAAAATACCATTGCGACAAGAAATGTGTCACGATTCCAAAAATACAATAATACCGGTAGATTAAATCATATTTTGAAACCTCAAAATGTTGATTTCAGGGTGCAAAATACTCCAAATAAAAAGTTGCTTATTAAATTAATTAAAAATTACAATAAAATTCTAAAAATTAAATTATCACTATGTCTCTAAAGAACCTTATCTAAATTCAAACACGATCTCTAGTTATATCGAATAAACCGATATGGTCGATAAACGATTCTATAGCGACTATTTTAAAATTTGATTTAGACATATCTCAAAATCTACACGACGAAATCCTGTTTTTTCTCTTCCACTAGAAAGATATACTCCACCAGCTCCACACGTTTCTTGTTTCACAGAAATCCGGCTTCAAAATGAATCCTGTACATTCAATTGAAGTTCAAATCGCCAAATAGCGAAATGCAGCGCCATTCGAGCTTGTTTATAATTATATTATAAACTATACGTTCAACTGTCGACGATTGAATATATTCGTTATTCAAATTCAATTCCAAGCTGAATTAAATTTTACAGATGATCTGGTTCACACCATATCTCCATTTCAGCCAATTCTGATTATTTCAGAATTTAAATTTATTATTTTAAATTAAATATTCATCATTATTTAATTCAACGATCATTAACTTCTCTAAATCACCAATTATATAATTAAATAAATTAATTATATATCGCAAAAAATGCGGGTCATTACACTAAACTCGATTTTCTACATCGTGCCCCCCTTTGAATGCACGACTGCCAATACCGTACCCAATTCCTAAAACCGTAAGTGCTGATGTCGATCCCCAGGACTTTCCCCAGTTCGAATCGTGATACCCTAACTTCCTCAGATCCGCGATGGCACGAGTACCACGTCGGCTTCAGCTTCCCAATTCCGTCGCCTCCCAGTACAGGCAACTCGCGAGCGCTGTAATCCGATGACGAGCTTCAGGTGTCTCGAGGTTCAATCGCGGTTCCCATTTCTAAAGCTTCGGTTTTGGTTTTTAGTTGAGGAATAACAGTGAAAAGTGGCGGCCATTTGATTTTAATTGAACAGAAGCTTTCGGTTTGTTTTTGAAATGAACCAAGAAGGTGTGGCCTTTGATTTTGCTTTTATGGGTGAACGACAGGAAGAAGAGAGGCCACGATTTTGGTTTAGTTTGTGGGATTAAAGCAGTGCACGGCTTTGGTTTAGTTGGAAGAAGGAGATCCACTTATTTTTATTTTAAATTTTTAATTAAAGCTGGTATCCTTTAACTAAAATCCCCTTGATTACGAACTCCTTACTGAACCCAATAACTGGCATTTCTAGCGTTATACCACTGCTCTGAACACACTGGGATAGGTCACGAAGTCTGATTTGATCGTCTGTGGAAGATATTAATTTGAATCAATATAAATTAATTTCAGACAATTTATTCTTCGATAATAAATTAACATTATTCTTCTAATTCAAACAGGAGTTTGAATTGATTTTCTGAACTGTTTCTAATTCAGTTTCAACTTCTCGAACTGACGTATTACGATAATTTAATATATTCGATATTAAATCGAAATTGATTATTAAATTGATAACTTAATATAAAAATCTCATTTATATTTATCCACCCAATATTTAAAACTGTATTAAATATTCAAATCTAACCGACGGAATATCCGTGTCATTACATTCTTCCCCACTTAAAATAATTTCGTCCTCGAAATTGCTAAGGTAGAAAAGTGCTACAAACCCATTTATCTTTTCAAAACTTATTGATGTTGATACTCAACATTTCAAACTTCCTTACGTAACTCTCTTTCGAATAAACCCATATTCGATGACTCCTCCCTTCGAATAACTATATTCGATAATCTCTCTTTCGAATAACTAGATTCGAAAACCGTTCTTCGAATAAACTATATTCGATTTACTCTATTTTTCTATTCGAATAAACTAAATTCGATTAACTATGTTCAATTAACTCTATCTGGTTAACTCTTAATTTGAATAACAAATGTTCGATAAATTCTAATTGAATAACTAATATTCAATTAACTCTATGGATTAACCCTAACTGATTTACTCTAATTGGTTAATTCTTATGGTTTAACTCTAACTGGTTAACCCTACGGTTTAACTCTAACTAGTTAACCCTAATCGATTAACTCTTTCTACTGAACTCCTTACTTAACTTCTTTCGAATAACTAATTCGCATAACTCCTTTTGATTTACTCATTCAATAACTCTTATTTATTTAACTCAATTCGAATAACTAATTCGAATAACTCTTATTTATTTAACTCTATTCGAATAACTAATTCGCATAACCCTTATTTATTAACGTTGATTCATTTATAAAGATTTACTTTTAGTAACTGTTCTTCATTTTATAAATGTTCTCTTCAATGATGTTACTTCACTTATACAAGTGTTGTGTATCCATTCTATTTAAACCTATCGGTGTTAAAACCAATATCTCTTATCTATATAAGTTCAGACTTATATATTTCATTTATCGAATGATAAATATTCACTTAATTTATAAACTGTTATTTATAAATTAATCCTTTCTATTTATCTGTTAAAAACAGATTTCCATTTTTTTATTCATCTTCTAAATATTCCTTGGATTAAATTCTATTTATTTAACAAATAAATATCTCATTTATAACATTCTATTTATTTAACAAATAAATAAATATTTCCATTGAATCTATTTGTAAATGTTTTACAAATATTCCCTTCTAAATTCTATTTGTAAATGTTTTTACAAATATTTCTCCTTCTATTTGTTTGTACATAACTTCCTTTGTATTTGTGTTACAAATATATTTCCTTTATTCACACCCAATTCATATGTCATTCACATTGATTTTACTCAATTTATTCATTTCGATCCATTTAACTTAAGTTAAATTTAATTTCAATCATTCAAATTCCCATTAACTAGTTGCTAATTAACCGTTTTGCCTATTTCGCCCTTTTTATTTGAATATAACTTGTTCAAATATATGTCAACTTAATTATAAACTAATCTAATTATATTTTCAACTTGAGTTATATATTCGATTTCAAATATATAAATTCTCAATCTCTTTCACTTATCCAAAAACCCAATTTCGATTCAAATTTCCTTTAACTAATTATTTTCCCATTTAGTTAATTCTATTTAACCATTTAAAATATGATTTTTGTCTTAAAAATCATTTCACTTACTTCACTGGAGTTCATATTTATTTTATATCTGCAGTCTGGATTTTTCTAATGCCAATTCGGATTTTATTTCCTAAAAATCCTTTTATTTATTTACTTAAACCGTTATGGTTTTATAATGGTTCTAGCGCTGCTTTTCAAAAAATTTGATTTTGATATAACTCAAAATCTATACGACGAAATCGAGATTTTTCTCTTTCATTAAAAAACTATTGTTCAACCGGTCCCGACGATTCTTGTTTCAAAGAATTCTGACTGCAGTTGAGTTCTGTATACTAAATTGAAGTTCGAATTGCCAATTTACGAACTGCCGCGCTATGGCGAGCTCGTTTTAATTATACTTATAAATATAAACATTTTAACTTTGTTTATAATAAATTCAACTCCGTTCTGATATATTTTTAATATGTATCAAATCCAATTCATAATATTCCCGATCTATTTCACTTCTAATATTCAAATTCTATATATTTACAATATTCAAATTCCATTTGAATTTCTTTATTCAAACTCTATATTTGAATTTCCTTCTATTCAATTTCTATTTGAATTTTCTTCTATTCAAATTCTAATTCAACTTCTTATCTTCAAATTCCAATTTGAATTTCTTATCTTCAATTTCTATTTGAAATCCTTCATTCAAAAACCCATTTCAAATCCCTTGTTCAAATTCCATTTGAAATCCTTTATTCAATTTCTATTTAAATTCCTTTGTCAAATTTCTATTTGAAATCCTTTGAATTTAAATTCTATTTTAACTCCTTTTGAATTCAAATTCTATTTTAACTCCTTTGAAGTCAAATTCTATTTCAAACTTTATAAATTTTTTTGAATTCTAATTTTCAACCTCCACTTTATATTCTCTTTGAAATTCTATTTAACCATTTTCCATTTGAATTCCTTTGAATTCAATTTCCATTTCAATTTTTCTTGTACAATTTCTATTTGAATTTTCTTTATTCATATTAATTTGAATTCCTTTGAATTCAAATTCTATTTCACTTCTATTGTTCAAATTCTATATTTGAATTCCCTTATATTTTACTTCTATTTGAAATCTATATTCCAATTCCCATTTCAAAATTTCTTTGAAGTTATATAAATATATACATATATTTATATCTATCTCAAATTCAAAACATTTGAATTTTAAAACAACTTGTTTCTTTTTAAACAAATTTCCATCAAAACTTTTCTAAGGCAGCAATTTATCACTTAGGAACTCGAAAATGAACACTGATGATGTTGCGACCATCATCAGAATTATTTCCCAGCTACTGAATGAGTTCAGTGCTATATTTCTTTCAAACTCTATTTAGAAAAATATTTTCCCAAACTCCCAGGATTTTAAATTCTGAATTCTGGTTGGAATTCAATTTCAATTTATCTCATTTGTATTTGATTTTATATACAAATTCCATTGGTTATATATAACTATTTCTGTTTTAATATCTCATTCGATTATAATCCTAACAATCAACTCAACTATTTAAAACAATATCGTGTCCAATCTTCTGTTCAAGTGTTTATAAACTCCTATCGACATCGTGGCGTCCCACGATTCGACCAAAATTTATAATCCACTCAACAGACTAGTCAACACAATATATAAAACAACTTTTATATCAACTAACAAATACGCTCTCTCGTATACATATACACTCAACTCATTCTAGGGTACTACTGACCCTATCTCTAATGAGCACATTCCAACAAGCCTAGGTATTCGCTCAACCTAAGCTCTGATACCATTTTAATGTCTCGGAAATACAAGTAGGCTTTGCAACCATCCTCTCCTCCCCAAAGCAGCAAGGTAATACCCCACTGTGGCTTACATTGGTACCCCAATACCACATTTTACGGCCAGCCTTTCGACTTCACAACCAACCCTACCAAAGGGACATGTAGGAGTAAGAGTCTCCCGTTCGCCACCTAACGAAAAGCGAGAACCCCTATCATGCGACACATGCCTAAGCACGCAACATGGACTGGTGTGAGTAAACAGTTTAAAACAGTTTCAGAAAACTAAATGATATCTCATAAGACCACGCTGTATAACACGAAACGGGTTTTTCCCTTATGAGAATCCAAACACTTGACTTATGTTTATATCAAAACTCTTTTGATATTATAATAATGTCTAAATCAAGTAAATAACAATCTAGTGGAACGTTTTCATCTCACGTTCCACCTATATAATATACAATCAAAACCGCAAGCATGTATTGGGTATTTGGTTTCCCAATTATGACAAGGTATGGAACCACCTTCCGCTGGTATATCTCTAGAGGAGAATACACCGAGTTCAACAAGAACATCTTGTAACTCAGCCACACATGACCGACCACTCATTTCGCTTGAGTGTATCGAATGTATATCACCAACGGTTGGGATCAGCAACCATTTCCCGAATGGGACAGCATCGACAATAGATTTTTAGAAGTAAATGAAACTCTAGATCAGGTGATTATACAGCCTAATAGGTGCGACCTACATAGCCATGCTGCCTGCCCGATTTCTGTCATTTACCGGATGATGAGGCTAGAAGCTACGCTTTATCATCACACCAGATTTACTTCGAATGCCACATCGTCAAATCCATCAAATCACCGATTGACGTCCTCAACAGTACATTACGTGTTAGCTAAAAGAAGTTTCCTTCTCCGCTTCCACTCTTGGTACGGTTGAAGAAATCAATGTACGTGACCTTTCTGGAAATACTCTGTCAGACATTCATCCATACACGTCACCCAGGAACAGGATGAACTGAAGGCACAATTTCTATTAATAGAAAAAGTCCTTGCACTCTACTCCGTCTTCGATTATCTTTATATAATCTGATTCGCACGCTACTGCCAATACGGAGTGGTTCTTCGGATAATAATCCAACCGGTCTCTCCATATTGACAACGATGGTCAAAACTTCGATAGTTTGTGATTTAACTATCGAATAAAAACAAGGGTTTCGATAGTCGATGATTTAACTATCGAAATAAACAAGTGTTCATCCAAACATCCAACAATCACCGAGCCTTTAATTAATATTCCATTAATTAAATCCCTTCTCTATTTCTTTATCAATATTTGTTAACCAAATATTTTCAATAACCATAATGGCCTGTTACGTTATTTGGAAAACATTTCCGAATATCGCCTTCCTTTATTTTCTAAACTTAGAAAATATCTTCTATTTATAATAGGAAAATATTCCAATTACTTATCTATTTCCCAATCTCGTTTATTCCTATACTTAGGAAATATTCTATTTCTAAGTTTACACTTATTTGGGTTAAAACGGATGTTGCGTAAAACATCGTTACGACAACCCAAATACTATATTCAACTAACTCTTATCCAACATTGATCTTCGAGCTTGAAATCTTACTGTTTATCTGTTAATAATGAAATCAATCAAGTTGGGGTATAACTACCTCTCAGACCTTGACTGAATAACATTTATAACGTCAAAACAGATATGACTACTTACTCGAATAATCAATACCATACAACTACTGATTCACTTTTAAACACATATACTCTTCCTCTTTCTATTCTTACTAGATTTTATTCCTAGTCTTCCTTTTTGATTATACTATTCTATTTCTAAGTTCGTTTCCTTATCGACTTCTATATATATTGATACGTTGATTTCTAACTATCAAATTATCTTAAAAATATTCTATCTTCTTAAATTTTCGGAAAAATTCGCCATAACCTCCTTTGTACCGGGAGCATCGGGAAAATCCCCAAACTGCCACACATGCCTTTTCCAATCAAAAAGAAAAAGAGAAGCCAAGCGGCTAGCCGATACGGCGCATAAAATCTCATATATGAATTAACTACGTACCTTTTTGTCGGGCAATATATATATATATACCTTCTAACACTTTATTCCAAACCTGTCTCCTGTATATTTACACCTGTCCAATCTATTTTAACTATACCAATCGTTTTAACTCAATTTGTTAATTAAATCTGTTAATTAACTTCTTAGTCTATTCCACTTCTATTTATAATCTATTATCTTCTATTATTCAAATCCTATAATATAAATCCCATTTGAATTCTCTTTATTTAAATTCTATATTATAAACCTCATTTGAATTCTATATTCAAATTCTATAGTTAAACTCCATTTGAATTCTATATTCAAATTCTATAGTTAAACTCCATTTGAATTCTATTATCCAAATTCTATATTCAAAGTCTATTTGAATTCTATGCCTTATTTAAACAACATTTTATAACTTCACTTAAAATCCCACATTTATATATTTATAACAAAGTTTATAAATTCAATTCAAATCCCATATTTTCATTTATAAAAAGAGTTTATAAATTCAATTCAAATCCCGTCTTTCCCTTTATAAACAAAGTTTATAAATTCAATACTCGTTTTATATATCTTCAAAACAAGTAAATATTTCCTATAGTTCATTAAAAATTCAAATTCTATTTAAAAATAGAATTCCCTTTTTAAATCTCAAATACCCTTTCAGGGTATTTTATAAATCAATATCCCAATCCCCAGTGATATTTAAACAATCAAATCAACCAATTTTCAATCATTTGATTTTTAACACATCATATATGAATATATATGAAATCAAACAAACAACAATAGATAATATATTTTTGAGGAATCCAGTTGGATTCCTCCAACCTGTTTTCCTGCATCCACAGACGTTAGTCAACATAGTAATACCCATCCTGCTTCAAGGCAGGATATCGCGGTATGAAGGTCATCCACTAATCATAGCGTGGGGCATATAGGGTAATCATCTGCTATGGTACCGCGGGCATCCGCTAATGAGACAGCGGGAATCCAACCAATCACCAACCCAATATATATATAATAGTCAACCAATCCTAAATAACTATATATATTTTTAAAACAATCAGACAGCATTCAAACAAGCATAACAATTATTTTTAACTATATAAAAATAATTCTAACTAAAGGTGAGTGAGATTTACTCACCGTAATTGCAGTTGTCAAATATCCTGTTTATTTCCCCAAATCATCGGCTACAAATCTTCTCAAATGAATTCGCACCTTAATCCCAATTAGCCTCTTCTCCTCCTTATCGAAGAGTGCTCATCCCATCTGCTCCTTACTCAATGACTTCAACACTACTGCCATGAATACTATCCCGGTTAGTACGCTCCTCCCAAACCCCTAATACCATCATACCAGTATTTGATCACCCCAGCACACCACCAAAATGCTTTAAACCCATCAGCGTTCAATACTGTTCAGACAAACAACTCCAGGAACGCAGACTTTACCGGATGGGATCATTGAATCCACATGCCCATCTCAATCGCTTTCCCATTACTGGTGACTCGAGCTTAGCAAGATAAAGATCGCGGCTTTCATCCATTAGCTGCTCGAACTTGAACCCAACATCCAGACTAAACTCGATTTTCTACATCGCCCCCCCCCCTTTGAATGCACGACTGCCAATACCGTACCCAATTCCTAAAACCGCAAGTGCTGATGTCGATCCCCAGGACTTTCCCCAGTTCGAATCGTGATACCCTAACTTCCTCAGATCCGCGATGGCACGAGTACCACGTCGGCTTCAGCTTCCCAATTTCGTCGCCTCCCAGTACAGGCAACTCGCGAGCGCCTGTAATCCGGTGACGAGCTTCAGGTGTCTCGAGGTTCAATCGCGGTTCCCATTTCTAAAGCTTTAGTTTTGGTTTTTATTTGAGGAATAACAGTGAAAAGTGGCGGCCATTTGATTTTAATTGAACAGAAGCTTTCGGTTTGTTTTTGAAATGAACCAAGAAGGTGTGGCCTTTGATTTTTCTTTTATGGGTGAACGACAGGAAGAAGAGAGGCCACGATTTTGGTTTAGTTTGTGGGATTAAAGCAGTACACGGCTTTGGGTTAGTTGGAAGAAGGAGATCCACTTATTTTTATTTTAAATTTTTAATTAAAGCTGGTATCCTTTAACTAAAATCCCCTTGATTACGAACTCCTTACTGAACCCAAAAACTGACATTTCTAGCGTTATACCACTGCTCTGAACACACTGGGATAGGTCACGAAGTCTAATTTGATCGTCTGTGGAAGATATTAATTTGAATCAATATAAATTAATTTCAGACAATTTATTCTTCGATAATAAATTAACATTATTCTTCTAATTCAAACAGGTGTTTGAATTGATTTTCTGAACTATTTCTAATTCAGTTTCAACTTCTCGAACTGACGTATTACGATAATTTAATATATTCGATATTAAATCGAAATTGATTATTAAATCGATAACTTAATATAAAAATCCCATTTATATTTATCCACCCAATATTTAAAACTGTATTAAATATTCAAATCTAACCGACGGAATATCCGGGTCATTACATAGGGTCAACCCTGCGCATGGGTTTTTTCTTACATGCATCCATGGTTTTGTAAAACCGTGTTCCATGCACATGGTTTTGTTAAAACGCTTTACAAGTGTTAATCATCCTAAGAAGAGAAGCTTAGGGTAATGACACTTGTCTAAAGATGTGTCATTTTCCTATGGTTCCCCTTTCCAATAAAAACACCCCCTCCCTTCACTAATCTCTCATTCCACTTCTCTTCCTTTTTCTACTTCTTCCTAAAGCTCTCTCCCTTCTGTAATGGCTTCCAAGCCTCCTCCTTCTTCCTCCCTCCTCCTCCCTTCCTCCCTCTTCCTCCCTTCCACCTCCGTTAATAAAAAAAGGAAGAGAGAGGGATGTATGTATGTATATATATTCTATACATATATATTTTTAGAGAGAGAAAATATTTCATGGCGCGATTACGTTGTCCGATAATTCAACAAAGTTTGGTGGAGTGGAACCCAAAGGTGAGAAACGTTATTTAGATGTGTGTTAATTATAAACATATATAGTTATCACATATGGAAGTGAGAAACTTGATTTTTAAATGAATATGGAAGTGTGAAACTTTTTTTTAATAAATATAGTTATGAGAAACACTATTTATATATATATACACATATTGGTTGTATAATATATATATAAAGTTATGTATGCTTATGTTAGCTAATGGTGGTTAATGTTTGGGTTAATAAGATATTGATTATAGTATAAGCGTTATTAACAAAACATTTATATACATTATTTGTGAAATATATGGATGTATGGTTGTTACGAATATGGGTATGGATGTTGAAATGGTGATTACTAGTGGTAATGTATATACTACACAAGTTACACCCCACATATATGGAAATATATAGGGTATTTGGTAAGTCTCGGATAATATAAATGAATATTATATTCATTTAAATAATAAGTGAAAAATAAATTTGGAATTTTAAATCCAAAATGATTTGGAAATGAAACTAAAGTATTTATGAAAAACTTTTGAAAGAATGGAAAATTAATTGAAATTTATTTCAAATATAAATAACATGTTTATATTTGAAATTGAAAATGAATAGTAACTTTGAAAAGTGAAGTTTAGTTTGATATACAAATAAAGTTGAAAACTCAATTTTATTATTCAAACTATCTTATATTAATTTTAAATGAGTTTCAGGAAAGTTTGGGTTTAGAAGGATAAGTTCTGATAAATAATATTATTTTAATAATAAAATAATATTATAGTATATATTTAATATGAATATTTGAAATTCAAAGTTAAAATTTGAATTTCAATTAAGTTTTATAAAGATTTTAAATCATATTTGAAGTAAATTGGATGGGTTTTGAATTTAAATAAAAATATAGTCTGAATAGGACTAGTCGCGCTGCGGTAGTTAGCGAATTTCGACTATAAATTTCGAATGCCCATAACAGGAGCAAATTTAATCTCATTTTTTTGAAATGAAAAATATTCGCTTTCTAATTATAACAGTTTTCTAATAAAAGAGGAATTTTTAAAATTCATAAGTAGATTTAAAGTTATGTGTAAAATCGTTCTTGAAATGGTCGTTATAAGCGAAGTTCGCTGACCGTAACGGAAAACGACTATTTTAAAATAAATAAAAATATGAAAAAAAATTGTAAAATCATTTTAAATCATTTAAAACTGATTTGAATTGATAAAGTAAAGTTTTGGATAATATTAAAGTAACTTTTACTAAACTAGCTAATATAACCCTATAGTAACACTTTTTGTAACGATATTACAACATTTTCCAAAAATTGTTTATTTAAAGGTTTAAACTCATTTGGTTTCATCTATAACTTAAGTAATCATTTTTAAAGGATAAATAAAAAAATTTGGAAAGATGAAATGGAAATAAGTTTTCCATTATTCGATATTTGAACTTGTAGTTCAAATTTTACTATTCAGGAAATTTGAAAGGTATTTCGTACTGTTATTCCACTTATAGTATTAGTTGATTTGAGGATGAGCACTGAATATAATCTAATATAAATTGTGTTCAATTTGTGTTAGGTTTATTGTGAACAGTGTTTTAAATGACATCATTCTTTAACTAAGATCGAGTATGATTTGGAATTTAAGAAAAAGATATGCTTAGATAAATCTTTTTTATTAAGGTAAAGTTTTCCCAATTTAAATAAATTGGATTTAGATGGAAAGAATCCTCGAATATTAGATATTAAATTCCGTTGTTTAGATGGTACTATTCAATATTTGGAATTTATATCGTTATTCCACTTATAGTATTTGTTTGTTACGAGAATTTATATTGAATATAAGTTGATATAATTTCTAATTAAATTTTGTTAACCAGAAGGTTATTTTCTCATTAATAATAATAAAAAATACAAAATACAGCAAAAGATGAGCGGATCGCCAAACGACAACCGACACTCCCTAAACCTAGATCAAGATAAAACAAAAAATCACAAACTAACACAAAACAAAAGCACCACTCCACCAAGAAGCAATAGTAATCAACTGTGCCCAACAAGAACATGCCATCACAAGATCATCTACTCATAAACAGCAGCAAAAAGATGCAGATAAAACGAGATCTCCAACCCAACAAAATTCCACGAATTGAAATCAAGGCAAAGCCCAAACAACAAGCATAGAACAACAAGAGCATAATCACAAACCAAACAATGCCGATACAGAAAGATCCAAACAACCAGGAAGGCAACCAAGAACTCAACAAAGAACAAACACTCCAATAACACAGAACAAACCTCAAGATGCATTGAAATAGGGATATTCAAGAGTGCATAGGACACCTCCTCTCCATAGTAGGCCAATACCATCAGCCCAGCAGATGTTGAAGCAGGGAATACAAGCAATAGTCCATCGAAAGGTGATGAACATAGTGCTCAATGCAGGAAACCCTACTTACCAGATAAGGAAAGACGATACATGAACCAAATCACGATGGTTGGTATTGCTGCACGCTAAGATCACCCCTCAATTAACACACCACCTTCCAAACTAAAGGGAGATCTGACGTCAAAAGAGGAAAGGCTCCACAGAGCGGTTACAAGCAAGAGCAGCCAGTTTAGATTGCGGCCATTGACATAACGGGTAACCAAGAGAAAGGTTAAGCTGTAATAAGCCGAATTCCAACAGACTGATTTTTTTTCTCAAAATTCTAATCTATCAAAACACGTGTTGATTTGCTCTGGTATCCTGCAGAAAAGATAGAGACATAAAATATGTCAGCTTAATAAATATCTCATAGCGGAATGAATAAAATATAATATAATCAAATTATAGCCTTACCGAATAAATAATACTGCCTAACCAGTATCCAAAGCTATCGTGTCTCTGCCGCAAATCTAAACTGCGAGTATGTTTTGAGGAGGGGTCAGAACACAAGTTCTAGTGATTGGATTTAAACTATACACTTTGGATAATCCTACATATACCGTTCAACCACATTTTCTTATTTATTTGGTTACTTGGGTTAATAACACTCAAGGCTTACACACACGTCGCACCCATTTACTTCCCAGTGGATTAACCTAATACAATATACATGTAGCTACCCACTTAATATTGAGGTACACCCATGGTGCCCCACTCGCACGGTCTCCATCGTAATGTCACAGAAATGTACACAGTCCCTCATCCTACGCCAGAGTGACGTACGGATCTTTACATAACAATATTACGTTCTGCATTTATCTATCATTACTATGCTTCGTAAGCGTACAGACTATCACCTTCGATCGAATCAGATTTCATACCATAGTAATGCCCTTAAGTCTACGATACACCACCCAGAGCTGATATGCATGTATCTAGACTTTCCTACGTGCGTATCATCAATTGTATTCGATGCCTTAACCGCACATAATGTGCACCCAGTTCCGTGGTAGGACTATACAAGAAACATGAAACTCGGTCGGGAGCTTTTACATATTTGTACGGGCTCGCCTTTAAGAGCCTTAAAATACAGATATCCCTCGGGTATGTGTTTCATGGTAGTCATGGCCCCACCTCGCCCCCTCCTTCAACTAGTAAAGACTACAAGAGCTAAGTGGCTTTCACCTAACAAACAATCTAAACATCCAGTTGGTATCTCCTCTCAACCACCGTACCTTAATAGTGAAAGGTGAATGGTCTATTGGGTTTAACTCTAGTCTTTACGCATCCCACCAGCTGTCGATGACGAGTACCGGACGATCTAATATCTTTGTTGGTCTTTACCTCTACCTCCCCGTTGAGGCGACCGTCGAATCACCCTAGTGTTACCACGTCATAGCTATCTAACTGCAAAGGTACTTTTGCAGTCAAGGCCCACCCACCTGGTAGTAACGCGCAGACCCAACCTCTACGAGCATAGCCTAAACATCTGCCACCACACAGAGGACCACTAAAAGCACATTACGTATCTCAGGAAGCTACGTGCTTCCCCTTCTAGTCCTTCGGAGCCGCCAGAATAGTCAGATGAATGTGCGCTCCCCTCGTGCCTCATGACACCACGATGATCGACCCCATTGGGTTATTCACCCTTAAACGTGCAGACTGGCCCAAGCGCCTCATTTTAATATGTTATTAGATCCTAGGTAATAACCCGAAAATCTGGGCCAGTTTAAAATTTTTATTTTTGCAATTTTAGTGAATTTTGAACATTTAAAATAGATTATTTTAAATAATATCGACGAGAAATTTATTTTGAATATAATTCGACGTATATATCTATATACGTCGTCGTTAGAATATAAATATTTATATATAATTATAAATAAAATTGAAAATGGCGCGGTAGTTCGATAATTCGATTTCAAACTTCAATTGAATGTACCGGGTGCAAAATAATCTGGATTTTAGTGAAACCAAAAACATTAGGATCTAATTGGTGGTATCTTTCCAACGAATCCGAAAGATCGAAATTTCATAGCGGGAATCAAAAGATATGTCCAGTTGAAAATTCTGAATAGTCGCTATGGAATTCAGGCCCTTAAAAATAGACATTTTGCAAACGACCTCGGATTTCGACGAAACCACTTTTGTTGGGTCCGTGATGTCGAATTATGGTTAGATTCCAAATTTCATAATTTTTCGAATCAATATGTGAGCGTGGCGAAGGAAAACGCATTTGACGAGTTTCAGTTGATTTTAATCGACTGGAAAATGACCATTTTTCCAACGGTCTCAGAATTTGACGAAATTAGTTTTGTTAGGACCGTATCGTCAATACGAAGCTAGAAAATATTTTTCTGCAATTTATAGAGTTAGTATGTGGCCCCGGTAAATTGAAATGTACGTTTAAAATTCAATATAGTGATTTAAATGTAAATTCAACGGAAACTGATTCAAACGATCAAATCAACCTACGAAACATATCCCATTGTGTTCGGAATGGGGGTAAAACGCTATGGACGACAGGCGGTGGACCTCGTTCAGGGGTCGTATGTAAAAGTCAACTTTTTAGAAAATAAAATAATTAAATAATAAAAATAAAATAAAATAAAAAAAAGAACCCCTTTCTCCCCCTTAATCTCGTTCTGCACCCCCCCCCCCCCCGCCCCCCCGGATTAAATTCATTCAAAAGAAGAAGAAAAAAACGAAACCTAAATCTAAATCGCTCGACCGCCAGCTTCCTCCTCCTCCGATCGACGCGTCGCCGCTCCCCAGGTGTGCCGCCGCCGCTTCTTCCTTCCTCCTCCCTCCAGTCGAGCGCCGCGCCCCCTTCATCTTCCCCTTCTTCTCCTTCCTCCCCACGACCGACTCCAGACCCGACCCCACAGCCCACGCCACCAACTACCGCCTCACCTCGTCCCCAGCCCGCTGTCGAAGCCCTCCGACCCCCTCCGGCGTACACAGCAGCCTCCTCCCCCCTACAAACGAAAACAGTAAGGTTTTTATTTATTTATTTTATTTTTATTAATTCCTTCGTATATATAATGTTATGTAAAAGCAATCAGTTGTTTAACATTAGTTTATATAGAAATTGGATTGGAAAAAATATATGATTTTTATTTGTTTGAAATTACAAAGTTAAGATTTTTATTTGACTAAAAATATGATTTTTTTTATTTTTAAAAGAATTAAAAATATGATTTTTATATTTTTAAAGTATTAAAAATATAATCTTTACTATATAAAAGATGTGAAAATATGATTTTGTTTAGGTAGAGAATTAAAAATATAATTTTTACATGATAGGAATATTAAAAATAGCATCTTTATATATGTAGCGAAATAAAGATTGATTTTTAAAAGACGATATTTTTAAATATGAAAAGACGAGATTTTTATAAATGAAAAGATTAGATTTTTAAAGGAAGAAAGACGATATTTTTAAAATAGAAAAGGAGAGATTTTTATATATTGAGTAGCAAGTAAAAATATGATTTTTAAATTGAGAGTGAATAAATAAAAATGTGACTTTTATTTTAAAGACATCAAAATATAAAAATGTGTGATTTTTATATATGTAGTGGCTACGGGCAACGAAGATGATAAAAAGGGCGAGAATGAAGAAGATTTTTATAAAAGAAGTGTCGTGAAGTTGGATAGCTATTGGTGAGAACTTCTCAATCAAAATCTCTTTTTCTAGTTATGTATATATATATATATATATATATATATATATACTAGGATGCAGACGGTGCTTAGCAGCACCCGACACCCGTCATCCACAGACCATGGATGGCTTGTTTGTTAAATTGTTTGGTTGTATAGTTGGTTAGTCTAATTGGTTTGAATTGAATTGTTTGGTGAAATGGAATGGATTTGATTGATGTGTGAATGGCGTGGGCCTTCACTAGACCGGGGATAAGGCTAGGCCTCGTCCCGTTTCTAGTATCGTGCCGTTATGCTGCCGAAATTTTCTAAAATATGTTAGAAAAATGAAAATATCATTTTTATTGTGTAAATGAACTGAATAGAAATTCATGTGTTGAAATAAAATATTTTATCGTTAAAAATATAATTTTTAACGTGAAAGTGAATAAATAAATATTTATAAACAAATCGGCCGATTTGTTTATATACACTGATTTGACTGATATTGATTGGGTCGATAAATTTTACACATCGCCCAACTGCACAAATAAAATCTGTGTTTGATTGTTTGAAACCCCACACGGGTGTTGGGATGAAATTTGGAAGTTCACTCATCCTGATTGATTAAATATGTCGATCGATCGATTGACAGGCTGTTATAAGCGTAAGATATCTATATTGATGCTTATACAGTGTAGTGCACTTTGGTTGATGGTTGATTATTTTTCAATGCTATTATATACATGTGTTGTATGGAATCCATATAATTAACGTTATATGGTGATTGATTGGGCCTCATTCCAATCGGGAAAATAAGGAATATTATAAAAGAAAATTCATGTGTTGAATATAAAAATAGTCATGTGTTGACGATGTTCATGTGTTGAGTGAAATATTTTATACAATGAAATTTACATCTTTATCATATTTAAAATTAGAACTACTTCCCAGTAGAAGTCTAATTAAAATCAAACGATAGATACCATAATTTTATAAAATATTTTACATAACAAAAATAGTGATGTGTTGACAGTACTCATGTGTTGAGATTAGTCGTGTGTTGAAAGAAATATAGATTCATGTGTTGAATAGAATAAATATTCATTTGTTGAATAGAATAACGGATTATGGAAATATATAAAGCCGTGTTGATTAGAGTCGCGCTATTTTGACGTGAACGATATTTATATTGATTATATTCGTTTTTATAATGAATATAGAAAAGAAGTGATTTCAAAATATAACGTTTTGAAAATATTATCCTTTATATAGTAATGATATAAAATATTCGGTTTTGATTTGAAATTGAATATATTGTTGAAATAGTTTTGAAAACGAATTCAAAACGATTTATAAAATAGTTTTAAAAGGAAATCGATGAAATATATATATAATATATATATTATATATATATAATGGCCTGAATAGAACGCGCCGCGCCGCGGTAGTTCGTGAATTTCGACCATTGACTTCGAATTGACGTTGCGGGAGATCCGACCGTCGGATTCTCCTAAAACCGGAACCGTTGGGTTCGTATCGAAAAGAGCTTTCCAATGAATATTAGAAATTTGAAATCTAACGGTTGGATTTGGAATTATGTCCAAATCAAATTTGAAAAAGGTCGCTGTAAGGGCAGTTCGATGGCCGTTGATGGAAATCGACTGTACGGGCCTTGATAAAATTATTAAAAATATCGATAATTTGTGTAAAATCATAATATGTGATTTGGGAAAAATTGAGCTGAAGAATTCCACATTTGAAAGGATAAAAATAGATTTTTATCTAAATAAACTAGTTTTGAACTAGAATTAAAATCAATTTATTTTTGAAATAAATAAATTGAATTTGAAGTGATTTTAAAAATAACCAATATTCCCAATACGTGGATTGGACTGGAGTTGCATCGAAATTATCTTCGGAATATTTCGATGTTGGGTTTCGTGACTATACAAATATTGTTATGGGGATTTGAAAGATATATTTTATATCGTTATTTCCAATACGATATTTGTTGGTTTCAGAATTTGATATTGAATATAAGCCGATATATTTTCTATTCAGAGCCTTGTATTTAATATCAAATGTGATTTGGGTTTATCGTGGATCGTGTTTTAGATGACATTGGTTCTTTAACCCAGTTAAAGGCAAGATGTTGATTTTTGAAAGGATTAAGACTAAGTGTAGTTTTAATGAATCTTTAATTAGATTAAAATATGAATTGATAATTTAAATTATCAAATCTGAAAAGTGATCGAGAGTGGAGCATCACCAGTTTTGCTCCAAAGCGATAGTTAAATCTTTAATTAGATTTGAACGTGAAATGGTAATTAATTTTACCGATAACACCGTGGTGTTAGGAATGGAGTATCACCAGTTTTGCTCCATGGGATATATAGGTTGGGATTGGGAAATAAAATAAATAATTACTTCGGTGTGGATCGCTAATCCCGACTAGTATGGAAAACCATAAAATGGTTTGAAATGATATCCAAAGGAAGATTATAGAATAAATTTAGAAGAATTTATCTTGGATAAAATTAATGGGAACATTTCCCTAAGAATGTGATTTTGTGAATAAAAGAATATTCTGAATTGGAATGAGGCGTTTGTTGTGTTTGTGTAACATTTGTTTACTATATACGTGGGTTATTCAGAAAGGCCGGGTTATACCCATTCTGAATAACCGATTCGACGAGATGTCGAAGATGAAGACGGTGGTTGAAGACCGGAAGTCTTTACATCGTTTGGGTGATTACTGATGATCTTGATTGGGCTGTACACCCAGGATGAGGGAATCAGTTGGTGATCGTCCAGACGTACTTGGAGATGGATGGATATGCGAGGAAAGTGCCTCCGGTTTCGTTCAGACCCAGAACGAACTTGTAAATGGATTGTGTGTCTGACATTGGATTTTATTCTGTGTTGATTGATCTTTATTAAATATACATCTGTTTGGCGGCGGAGAATTTATTCTCTTGCTTAACGCCCTTCTCTGAGACGTACGAGCTCAGAGGTTGTATATCGATGGACATCAGTCGCATGGAGTGAATTGCCAATGTGGCACGCGTAAGTGGCAATTGATCAGGGCTTTTGTTGAAAAGCAAAGTCTTGTGGTTGATGATCAAAGCACGACCTGTGTGGCGTAGCTTTATGTATAACATGAATTCGCGAGCCTCACACCTCGGTATGAGTCAAAAACGGGATAGTGACTGCAGGGAGAGCACGACGTTTCTTTCTAGCTAGGGTGGTGTCAGTGACCTACCAGCCCTGACATTTATATACTTTTCACCTGTGTGGTTGTTGGATACGAGGCGCCTCGGATATAGGTCTGTAAGGACCGGGAAACGGGTGTTCAGGAATTGCCAATCCTCAAAAGTAAGAGAGGACCGGCCCTGAAGATCCAAGGATCATAGTGGGGTCCTGAGACATTTGCTAGAGTGTCTCGAATCGGAGAGGAGCTTGCCCCTTGCCTCGGCTCATGATGGAATCCAATTTCCAATACGTGTGTTTCGGTTTTATTTGTAGAGCCTAGTATGGCGACATAGTAGATGGTAGCTATGCCGCCTATGATTGATACTTATGATTGAAATTGTTTTGACACTATACACCTATAATAGTATCAAATAATGTGTTTTAAACGTATCAAGCATGCTTTGGCTGTTATAAGGCAAAAATCCTATCCTCCGGCTTGCGTTGCATTGTGTGATGGGACCTGGGTCTTATAACAGCTTCATTTTTCTTTATTTAGCATTGCGCTGTTTGTTTTATGCACTGGTATTCTTGGGAGGAAACCTGTTCCGTGTTATACGGCGTGGTCCCTTGATTTACCTAACTTTAAAAATAAAGATTAATAACTGCTTTAGTTCTCACACCAGTCACATGACTGACCTGGAGTTTATTGTTTTAACCTAAACTCTGGGTGCCCCTATTTTCCACACGGGCAGCTAGTAGTTTTGGTTTTGCAGATTTATATTCATAGGGTCCTGATTTACAGCTGGAACGATGCTCGGAAAGCTCTGTATCCGTGTATCACTTCTAGTTGTGATTTTGTATTATTTTCCGCTGCTATGTAATTTATTGTAATCTCTGATATTTATCGAATGTAATTTATTCAATTATACTCTGTATATTCTTGTATCTGGTGGAATTGTTGTAATAACAATGAAATGTTCTTCTGTATGCGTTCCATTTTGTCTTGTCCTCAATTCTATCCGTGCTTTCCTTCACGGGGAAGTTCGGGTCGTCACAGTTTGGTATCAGAGCTTTGGTTTACAGAGCTCGAGAACAAGACACATTAGAACCATGCGAAAGAATTCATCAGATATTGGATTAATAATATCCAATTAGAATGACTCGTTAGAGATAGGATCAATAGTATCCTAGAACGGGTGTGAAGAGTATATTTTTCAAATGAAAACAATTTTGTTTTAAAAATTTAAATCACTTTATACGTATATGAATATTTATTTATTTTGAATATGGACAATCGAGTATATATAGATTTCGCGTATACGCGTCATGAACGTATAGTCGAAGTTTTAATATATTGGATAGATATAGAATCACATTCTAGACACCCGGGGATAATTCTGATGATGTGGCCACATCATCAGTATTTATATTCGAGTTTCGAAGGTGTGATTTCTATATATTTCCATTAGGCTGGTGTGAGAACCAAAACTTATATAGATAGATACATAGTTGTGAATTGGCATCAAAAACATGATTTTCTGCATATGTATCAAAATTATGAATTTGAAACTCTAATCCACTAATTGATTGATGTTTGAGTTGCGTGTTTATTTGTTTGCTAATTTTGAACCAGTATGCCTAATTGAATCAAATATTGAATTATATTGATAATTGGTCGCATTTGCTTGCATATACATATACTTATATTGAACAGGTCGTAGCAAGGAGGCTAGAGCCGAAGAATAAAATTTGTTTGCCCGACAAATAGGTACATGTTTATTACATAATTTACTGTTTTGTTTGGGTGATGATGATTTTATGAGCCTATTGGCTAGCCGCTTGGCTTTTTCTTTTTCTTTTTGAGATCTGAAGGACCGGGGAAGCTATTTGAAATTCCCCGATGCTCCCGGTGCAGGGGAGGTTATGGCGAAATTTTTCGAAAATTTAGGGTGTTAGCCAAATTTTTGAAGAATTTGAAAATTCTCAGAAACTGAAAAGTTGGAGAATGCAAACCAGATCGAACGTAGAGTTGATTAATCAAACCACTTTCGACTTTGTTCCTTTTTGGGGACGAAAAGTTTAAAGTGGGGGAGATTGTAATAACCCGAAAATCTGGGCCAGTTTAAAAATTTTATTTTTGCAATTTTAGTGAATTTTGAACATTTAAAATATATTATTTTAAATAATATCGACGAGAAATTTATTTTGAATATAATTCGACGTATATATCTATATACGTCGTCGTTAGAATATAAATATTTATATATAATTATAAATAAAATTGAAAATGGCGCGGTAGTTCGATAATTCGATTTCAAACTTCAATTGAATGTACCGGGTGCAAAATAATCTGGATTTTAGTGAAACCAAAAACATTAGGATCTAATTGGTGATATCTTTCCAACGAATCCGAAAGATCGAAATTTCATAGCGGGAATCAAAAGATATGTCCAGTTGAAAATTCTGAATAGTCGCTATGGAATTCAGGCCCTTAAAAATAGACATTTTGCAAACGACCTCGGATTTCGACGAAACCACTTTTGTTGGGTCCGTGATGTCGAATTATGGTTAGATTCCAAATTTCATAATTTTTCGAATCAATATGTGAGCGTGGCGAAGGAAAACGCATTTGACGAGTTTCAGTTGATTTTAATCGACTGAAAAATGACCATTTTTCCAACGGTCTCAGAATTTGACGAAATTAGTTTTGTTAGGACCGTATCGTCAATACGAAGCTAGAAAATATTTTTCTGCAATTTATAGAGTTAGTATGTGGCCCCGGTAAATTGAAATGTACGTTTAAAATTCAATATAGTGATTTAAATGTAAATTCAACGGAAACTGATTCAAACGATCAAATCAACCTACGAAACATATCCCATTGTGTTCGGAACGGGGGTAAAACGCTATGGACGACAGGCGGTGGACCTCGTTCAGGGGTCGTATGTAAAAGTCAACTTTTTAGAAAATAAAATAATTAAATAATAAAAATAAAATAAAATAAAAAAAAGAACCCCTTTCTCCCCCTTAATCTCGTTCTGCCCCCCCCCCCCCCCCCCCCCGATTAAATTCATTCAACAGAACAAAAAAAAACGAAACCTAAATCTAAATCGCTCGACCACCAGCTTCCTCCTCCTCCGATCGACGCGCCGCCGCTCCCCAGGTGTGCCGCCGCCGCTTCTTCCTTCCTCCTCCCTCCAGTCGAGCGCCGCGCCCCCTTCATCTTCCCCTTCTTCTCCTTCCTCCCCGCGACCGACTCCAGACCCGACCCCACAGCCCGCGCCACCAACCACCGCCTCACCTCGCCTCCAGCCCGCTGTCGAAGCCCTCCGACCCCCTCCGGCGTACACAGCAACCTCCTCCCCCCTACAAACGAAAACAGTAAGGTTTTTATTTATTTATTTTATTTTTATTAATTCCTTCGTATATATAATGTTATGTAAAAGCAATCAGTTGTTTAACATTAGTTTATATAGAAATTGGATTGGAAAAAAATATATGATTTTTATTTGTTTGAAATTACAAAGTTAAGATTTTTATTTGACTAAAAATATGATTTTTATATTTTTAAAAGAATTAAAAATATGATTTTTATATTTTTAAAGTATTAAAAATATAATCTTTACTATATAAAAGATGTGAAAATATGATTTTGTTTAGGTAGAGAATTAAAAATATAATTTTTACATGATAGGAATATTAAAAATAGCATCTTTATATATGTAGTGAAATAAAGATTGATTTTTAAAAGACGATATTTTTAAATATGAAAAGACGAGATTTTTATAAATGAAAAGATTTGATTTTTAAAGGAAGAAAGACGATATTTTTAAAATAGAAAAGGCGAGATTTTTATATATTGAGTAGCAAGTAAAAATATGATTTTTAAATTGAGAGTGAATAAATAGAAATGTGACTTTTATTTTAAAGACATCAAAATATAAAAATGTGTGATTTTTATATATGTAGTGGCTATGGGCAACGAAGATGATAAAAAGGGCGAGAATGAAGAAGATTTTTATAAAAGAAGTGTCGTGAAGTTGGATAGCTATTGGTGAGAACTTCTCACTCAAAATCTCTTTTTCTAGTTATATATATATACTAGGATGCAGACGGTGCTTAGCAGCACCCGACACCCGTCATCCACAGACCATGGATGGCTTGTTTGTTAAATTGTTTGGTTGTGTAGTTGGTTAGTCTAATTGGTTTGAATTGAATTGTTTGGTGAAATGGAATGGATTTGATTGATGTGTGAATGGCGTGGGCCTTCACTAGACCGGGGATAAGGCTAGGCCTCGTCCCGTTTCTAGTATCGTGCCGTTATGCCGCCGAAAATTTCTAAAATATGTTAGAAAAATGAAAATATCATTTTTATTGTGTAAATGAACTGAATAGAAATTCATGTGTTGAAATAGAATATTTTATCGTTAAAAATATAATTTTTAACGTGAAAGTGAATAAATAAATATTTATAAACAAATCGGCCGATTTGTTTATATACACTGATTTGACTGATATTGATTGGGTCGATAAATTTTACACATCGCCCAACTGCACAAATAAAATCTGTGTTTGATTGTTTGAAACCCCACACGGGTGTTGGGATGAAATTTGGAAGTTCACTCATCCTGATTGATTAAATATGTCGATCGATTGATTGATAGGCTGTTATAAGCGTAAGATATCTATATTGATGCTTATACAGTGTAGTGCACTTTGGTTGATGGTTGATTATTTTTCAATGCTATTATATACATGTGTTGTATGGAATCCATATAATTAACGTTATATGGTGATTGATTGGGCCTCATTCCAATCGGGAAAATAAGGAATATTATAAAAGAAAATTCATGTGTTGAATATAAAAATAGTCATGTGTTGACGATGTTCATGTGTTGAGTGAAATATTTTATACAATGAAATTTACATCTTTATCATACTTAAAATTAGAACTACTTCCCAGTAGAAGTCTAATTAAAATCAAACGATAGATACCATAATTTTATAAAATATTTTACATAACAAAAATAGTGATGTGTTGACAGTACTCATGTGTTGAGATTAGTCGTGTGTTGAAAGAAATATAGATTCATGTGTTGAATAGAATAAATATTCATTTGTTGAATAGAATAACGGATTATGGAAATATATAAAGCCGTGTTGATTAGAGTTGCGCTATTTTGACGTGAACGATATTTATATCGATTATATTCGTTTTTATAATGAATATAGAAAAGAAGTGATTTCAAAATATAACGTTTTGAAAATATTATCCTTTATATAGTAATGATATAAAATATTCAGTTTTGATTTGAAATTGAATATAGTGTTGAAATAGTTTTGAAAATGAATTCAAAACGATTTATAAAATACGTTTTAAAAGGAAATCGACGAAATATATATATAATATATATATTATATATATAATGGCCTGAATAGAACGCGCCGCGCCGCGGCAGTTCGTGAATTTCGACCATTGACTTCGAATTGACGTTGCGGGAGATCCGACCGTCGGATTCTCCTAAAACCGGAACCGTTGGGTTTGTATCGAAAAGAGCTTTCCAATGAATATTAGAAATTTGAAATCTAACGGTTGGATTTGGAATTATGTCCAAATCAAATTTGAAAAAGGTCGCTGTAAGGGCAGTTCGATGGCCGTTGATGGAAATCGACTTTACGGGCCTTGATAAATTTATTAAAAATATCGATAATTTGTGTAAAATCATAATATGTGATTTGGGAAAAATTGAGCTGAAGAATTCCACATTTGAAAGGATAAAAATAGATTTTTATCGAAATGAACTAGTTTTGAACTAGAATTAAAATCAATTTATTTTTGAAATAAATAAATTGAATTTGAAGTGATTTTAAAAATAACCAATATTCCCAATACGTGGATTGGACTAGAGTTGAATCGAAATTATCTTCGGAATATTTCGATGTTGGGTTTCGTGACTATACAAATATTGTTATGGGGATTTGAAAGATATATTTTATATCGTTATTTCCAATACGATATTTGTTGGTTTCAGAATTTGATATTGAATATAAGCCGATATATTTTCTATTCAGAGCCTTGTATTTAATATCAAATGTGATTTGGGTTTATCGTGGATCGTGTTTTAGATGACATTGGTTCTTTAACCAAGTTAAAGGCAAGATGTTGATTTTTGAAAGGATTAAGACTAAGTGTAGTTTTAATGAATGTTTAATTAGATTAAAATGTGAATTGATAATTTAAATTATCAAATCTGAAAAGTGATTGAGAGTGGAGCATCACCAGTTTTGCTCCAAAGCGATAGTTAAATCTTTAATTAGATTTGAACGTGAAATGGTAATTAATTTTACCGATAACACCGTGGTGTTAGGAATGGAGTATCACCAGTTTTGCTCCATGGGATATATAGGTTGGGATTGGGAAATAAAATAAATAATTACTTCGGTGTGGTTCGCTAATCCCGACTAGTTTGGAAAACCATAAAATGGTTTGAAATGATATCCAAAGGAAGATTATAGGATAAATTTAGAAGAATTTATCTTGGATAAAATTAATGGGAACATTTCCCTAAGAATGTGATTTTGTGAATAAAAGAATATTCTGAATTGGAATGAGGCGTTTGTTGTGTTTGTGTAACATTTGTTTACTATATACGTGGGTTATTCAGAAAGGTCGGGTTATACCCATTCTGAATAACCGATTCGACGAGATGTCGAAGATGAAGACGGTGGTTGAAGACCGGAAGTCTTCACATCGTTTGGGTGATTACTGATGATCTTGATTGGGCTGTACACCCAGGATGAGGGAATCAGTTGGTGATCGTCCAGACGTACTTGGAGATGGATGGATATGCGAGGAAAGTGCCTCCGGTTTCGTTCAGACCCAGAACGAACTTGTAAATGAATTGTGTGTCTGACATTGGATTTTATTCTGTGTTGATTGATCTTTATTAAATATACATCTGTTTGGCGGCGGAGAATTTATTCTCTTGCTTAACGCCCTTCTCTGAGACGTACGAGCTCAGAGGTTGTATATCGATGGACATCAGTCGCATGGAGTGAATTGCCAATGTGGCACGCGTAAGTGGCAATTGATCAGGGCTTTTGTTGAAAAGCAAAGTCTTGTGGTTGATGATCAAAGCACGGCCTGTGTGGCGTAGCTTTATGTATAATGTGAATTCGCGAGCCTCACACCTCGGTATGAGTCAAAAACGGGATAGTGACTGCAGGGAGAGCACGAAGTTTCTTTCTAGCTAGGGTGGTGTCAGTGACCTACCAGCCCTGACATTTATATACTTTTCACCTGTGTGGTTGTTGGATACGAGGCGCCTCGGATATAGGTCTGTAAGGACCGGGAAACGTGTGTTCAGGAATTGCCAATCCTCAAAAGTAAGAGAGGACCGGCCCTGAAGATCCAAGGATCATAGTGGGGTCCTGAGACATTTGCTAGAGTGTCTCGAATCGGAGAGGAGCTTGCCCCTTGCCTCGGCTTATGATGGAATCCAATTTCCAATACGTGTGTTTCGGTTTTATTTGTAGAGCCTAGTATGGCGACATAGTAGATGGTAGCTATGCCGCATATGGTTGATACTTATGATTGAAATTGTTTTGACACTATACACCTATAATAGTATCAAATAATGTGTTTTAAACGTATCAAGCATGCTTTGGCTGTTATAAGGTAAAAACCCTATCCTCCGGCTTGCGTTGCATTGTGTGATGGGACCTGGGTCTTATAACAGCTTCATTTTTCTTTATTTAGCATTGCGCTCTTTGTTTTATGCACTGGTATTCTTGGGAGGAAACCCGTTCCGTGTTATACGGCGTGGTCCCTTGATTTACCTAACTTTAAAAATAAAGATTAATAACTGCTTTAGTTCTCACACCAGTCACATGACTGACCTGGAGTTTATTGTTTTAACCTAAACTCTGGGTGCCCCTATTTTCCACACGGGCAGCTAGTAGTTTTGGTTTTGCAGATTTATATTCACAGGGTCCTGATTTACAGCTGGAATGATGCTCGGAAAGCTCTGTATCCGTGTATCACTTCTAGTTGTGATTTTGTATTATTTTCCGCTGCTATGTAATTTATTGTAATCTCTGATATTTATCGAATGTAATTTATTCAGTTATACTCTGTATATTCTTGTATCTGATGGAATTGTTGTAATAACAATGAAATGTTCTTCTGTATGCGTTCCATTTTGTCTTGTCCTCAATTCTATCCGTGCTTTCCTTCACGGGGAAGTTCGGGTCGTCACATCCTATGTCTAACCATTCTTTTATGCGCTTGCCTTAACTCATCGGGTTTCCATTTAACTTGGTTATTCCCATTCACATCGACATCTTAATCAAGTTACCAAGTTCCTCTCACTTATTAATTTCAGTCATATAACTTAACCCATTTGAGTTTATTAGTAAGCCCACAACATGTTATTATCTAGATTGTGATTCAAGGTCGGTAATCCACAATTTCTTTATACTCTTGTTTGATTTCATAGTTACAATAACATGTTCTACTTAATACGCAATTAAGTATATCTCCATTCATTTGTTTTTTATTTAACATGCATCATTTATGATTAAATCTAACTTATTTCATTTCATAAGTTTGCCTCACTCTTTCCTATTTAATCATAATTCCATCTTACATTGTCACTACAACTTATCTTTGTTTACTTATTAACTTAGTTCTCTTAACTACGGTTCACTAATAAGTTTTCTTTCCATTTATTATAACCTATGTTATAATTTCCCCTTGCCCCTAAGACCAGCCTCAACATGTTATTCTTATCAGTAGATTTCAGATTTTCAAGTTTACAGATTACTTAATTTATAATTAAGTACAACTTCTTACATTACATAAACTTTCCCCCTTTTCTCTACTTATTACAAATAACTGGTTTCAAGTTTTCCCCGTTTACTGATTACTTAATTTACAATTAAGTGCCACTTATCTCATTTCACCAGTTGTCTCATTTCCTTACAAGTTTATTATAACCTAAGTTACAATCTTCACTTGTCCCTGGTACAAGTCTACCTATTATATAACATCCTCATTAATGTAATTTATTTATAACGGGTTATTATCGTTCCCCATTCATTCTAATCCTTTTTACTGTTGTATCTTTTCTTTCAATTCCATTTATTTCCATTAATTACAATTAATGTTGTTTATTAGTCCTGCTATTTACATATATTATATATATGTATATATTTATGCACTAGACCTCTCACACTAAGCCTACACTTGTGGATGCTGGATTTGCCGGGCGGTTCCGGGTAGACTTCTACCACAAGTTGGCTTAACCTCGTGTCTTAGCACCACTACATGTTTTATTTATGCACTTAGACCCCTCACATTAGATTTACCACTTGTGGATGCTGGATATGCCGAGCGGTTCCGGGCAGACTTCAACCAAAAGTGTAATCTAACCTCATGTCTAAGCGCGGTTACATTTTCCTATTTGTTGTAAACTTCCTATATAATTTAGGCATTTCCATTCTTTCAAATCTATATTTTACATGTCATCATTTTAAACCCATTTTATGTCATATGTTCTTTTTAACATACAATAATTTCTATTCTAACATGTAATTGTTCAAATCAAACAAACTAACATGTAATGTTCTTAATTTCTACCGTTAATGGTCCAGGTACATAAATGTCAAAAATTAACATGAAATTGAACCAACAGTAATCGCTACACATATTTTGACAAGTTTATATTTCAACGTATGAATTTTCCAACATATTAATATCTTAGCATATTAATATTCCAACATGGCATATTCATCACTTTAATCCTTTTAACATATGTTTAAACATTTCAACATATCATATTTCAACATGTCATAATAACATTTCAATACTTTTAATTATCCTAGCAAATTCATGTTGTACGATAACGTGGAATGTTAAACGAAAATATATCATTATCAAAAATGATATAACTTAAATCCACTCACCTCATTTGCTTTCCAGATCCTGGATCTGGTCCAGATCTAGCATTCCATGGTTTTCTCCTAATTGGATTCAGAACCTAACAACCATGGAATCATAATTTTTACTAAAAGAAAAAGGGAAGAAAGAGGAAGAAAATTGAATAGACCGGATCTGGAAAATTACCTCACTTCGCTTTTGATTCTGAACGCCTTCTTATTAATTTTCATTCTTTTCCTCTAGATCTTGATTTAGAATTTTCCTAAACTAATCATCGTATTTTCTGAAGAGATTTGAGGAGGAGGAAGAATGGTAGAGCTTAGAAGTTGTAACACCCCGTATTTTCTGTGAATGTATAAGTAACAAATCAGAGAATAATTAATTTTTAAAATAAGAATCAAGGGAAATAGGTTGCTCCATTGCGTTTGTCTCGAAATTCTTCTTGAAAACGAGTCCGAGTTTTCGAAAAACGGAGTCCGTATGACCAAGTTATGACCCTCCAAAGTTTCAGGAATTTAAATAAAATAAAACAGCTCGAAAATAAAGCCAGAAATTCGAAATTCAAACCTAGAGAAGGCTGGCGGGAAAATTCCCGCCCATATACCCAGGTCGACTGGGTAGTCGACCCCCCCCAACCAGGTCGACTGGGGAGTCGACTGGGGTGTCGACCTCCCCATGACCAGGTCGACTGGGGAGTCGACCTGGGGGTCGAGCTGCCCCCGAAACCCAATTTTTGAACCTGGTTCATTCTGATGTATCCGGTCTCGTTTTCTGTCTAGATTCGTCCGCCTAATCCTATATAAACAGCTTCCTAGCCTCATTTTCTCTACACAAATTCATTCTGTCTATACTCTGCCTCTGTTCTAATTAAAAATAAAAATGGCGTCTCTACTCTGCTGGAATCAAAACTTAGACTGATGCATCTTCTTCCAACCTGAATAGAATTAAAAGCTAAATCAAATCTCAAATCAAAGTTTAGAGCTACAACAACAATTAAAGAGGAGTAATTCAACATTTCTGCATCAACAACAGTTTATTATCCTTTCTTAAAACCACGAAAGGCAAGTACATTTATTTTCCGCTATAAACTGTAACTATAATTGTGACATGATTGTAAATCTGAATTTGAGGTTGTGTACGTTCTATTCTGTATCTCTTTCTTCTTTCTGTTCTATAGCCAGGCTACCACGAGCCTGCGCCACTTCTCATAAGAGATTAACACACGAACGCTAAATTTTGGGACAAATAATAATGCATAATTGGACATGAAACTGATGCCTATGGGACTATTGCCTATGACTATAATTCATGCCTATGTGACTATTGCCTATGACTATGATTCACGCCTATGAGACTATTGCCTATGACTATGATTCATGACTATGAGACTATTGCCTATGACATTGAATAAGAAACTATTGTGATTAGTCGCCCATGACTATTGTGGTTAGTTCCCTATAACTATTGTAGTTAGTTTCTTATGCCTATTCCCTTAATGATGTTGGATCTCATATTTAGTATGTAACTTTGCTAGTTTATTTCCATCCTCTGTTATGTACATCGAGCCTATTGGGCCATTATTATTGTATTTAGTTCATTATTGTACGCCTATTCCTGTATATCAATTCTTGTGCTTATCCCCTATTCCTTTTATTAGGGTCATTTCATGAGTATTTAGAGAACTTGTGGAAACATGTTATACGGGGATTGGGCGTAGCTTAATTAAGTATATCTGGCATAACATATATGTTGGCATAATCTGAATTGGCTATAATAGAGAATGATTTACATGTGTATTAGTCTTGGACATAAATGGTGAACTAGACTATTAAATCTAGTTTTGACATGAACTGTAAATGGGAATATTAAGGCTAAAATTTGGGGCATATATTGTATCATGAATTATGACCTTGATTTAGGCATGTAAGTTTAGGCTAAAATTAAGATTAGGCAAGATATGTAAGTAGAGTTTTAGATATATATAATCTGCTAAATCTGTTGTCTACTAAATCTCTTAAATTGCCTAATCCGTTATCTGCTAAAACTGTTGAATTGCCTAAACTGCTAAATCTGTTATCTGCTAAATCTGTTGAATCGCTTAAACTGCTAGATCTGCTACCTGTTGAATTGTCTGATCTGTTGAAACTAGATAATGGTAATTTGGGTATGGAAATCCGTAGACTCGACCTAAGATTTAGTAGAACATGGAAATTTGATTAATATGTTATATCCTATAAAGAAGTTTAATCTGTTAAATAAACAGAATTAGTCTGATATCTCAAAATCTGTATTGGAATGAATTGGCTATAACACGAGGTTAGGCTCTGTTTGCGGTAGAAGCCTGCTCGGAACCAACTGGCTTAACCAACGACCGCAAATTGTTAGTCTAATGTGAGAGGTCGTAGGCATAACTAAAATATGCTTAGACACGAGGTTAGGTCTTTCTTGTGGCAGAAATCTGCTCGGAACCGCCCGGCATATCCAGCGGCCACAAGTTACTGACCTAATGTGAGAGGTCTGTGCATTAATATTTAATTAATGCAAATTTGGGATAAATATGATGTCTAAAACGTGTTGGGTAGATAGGGTTAAACCAATTGGACTAATGAATTTAACAAACCCGTTTCGTGAATCTGTAGGCCCAATTACAAAGTTAGACAAATCTGTAAATCTGTTAAATCCGTATATCTGATCCGTTAGTCTGAAAACTTGTATAATCTGCGAACTAGTTGATCTGAACTCTGTATGGCTGAACTTGTAAACAAGTTAATCTGAAATCTATTAGTCTGGGGACACAAGGTTAGGAGGGAAATTACTTGTGTCATCTGTTGTTTGGGACCCATATTAGTTATAACCCTTTCTGGTATCAAAACTTTGACCCAACAGTAGGTAGGGTCCGGGAACGCTTACTGAACTAATTATAAGCGGTTCATTCTGATAATGGCGAGGGGTGTTGATGGTGCGTTCTAACCAGGTCATGTGCGTGCATGGATCCTGGTCTGCCTCTGAGGATGTAAGACGCCGTGACATCTCTAAATAGGTCTGTGCCAATTGGTTGTCACTTTAGGGAGTGATACACCCTACTGTGGGGCCGACACAGGGTATTTATGTATTAGGGAGCCGATCGCTTGGGGTAGGGTTTTAGGGTACACTTAGTTCTGTCTGTTTCTGTTGGTACTGTCTGTTTCTATTGGGTGGTAACACCTGTCTGTTTCTGCGTGGTACCGTCTGTTCGGGTGGTAAAGGCCCATTTTCTAGTGTACACCTAATTCTACATTCCGTTTCCGTAGGGATTAATCTGTTTCTGTACCTTCTGTTCAGGTGGTAAAGGCCCATTATTAGCACTCTATTTTTGTCTGTTTCTGTTCGGGTGGTAAAGGCCCATTATTAGCATTCTGTTTCTGTCTGTTTCTGTTGGGGTGGTAAAGGCCAATTACTAGCATTCTCTTCAGTGGAAATTATTCTGTTCTCGTTTCTGTTTCAGTTTAGACATTGGGGTGACACCTGATCCTGTTATTCTAGTATTAGTGCAGAGAAATGAAAAGTAATATTATTATGTTTCTTCTGTTTAACCTAATTACATATGCTGCTCCTGTTACTGTTATCTCTCATCCAGTTTTATTTGCATGCAATGATTATTATTATCTGTTCATATGCTGAAAGTCACTGGACTTGCCAGACTTTATGTCTGACCTTGCTTGTTTTCGCCCCTTTTCTTCCGTCCCTCCCCCCCCAGGTTTTCCAAGGAGGGAATACTTTAGCTTGATCCGGATTTCTTCTACTTGAAGTACTTAGAGTGCTTAAAGTATGGCTTGACTCCTTATGGCAGCTTCTGTGGGGATTATGATTTTACAGTTTTGTACTCTGATGATTTTCTGAACAAGACTGATATTTATGTACTTGAGTTTTTGGTAAAGATGTAACCAAACTGATTTCTGTTTTCCGCTGTAATAAAGTTATAATTTCTGTTCTGTCTACTAAAACGCTCCACTAAAGTTAAGGCATTCCCTTTGTGAGTGACCTTAATGGAGGTGGTGTGTTACACTTGGTATCCGAGCTGAAGGTTACCAGATTTGATAAAAAGTTTTGAAAACTATTTTCAAAAAGGTTTTAAAAAGGAAGTATTTTCAAAAGTAAAACTTATTTTTGAAAAACATAATCCCCAAATGCCATATATCTATCTTTTGATCCTCTGTTTGAATCCTTGTTTCCTTCTTTCATCGGGGCTCCCGGCTTTTTGGGAGGTAACCTCATCGCGGCATGGTTCTGTAGGCTTGATAAGACTTCGACACCGGTCAAAGGGCAAATAAGCGCTCGACTTCCATCTGTAGCCGCAGTAGTCTCACCTACAGCTAATTTTCTTTCGAGCTTTGTAGGATTTTCCGTGCGATGGAGGCCACTTTCAAGGGACTTGTCAACGTGTTACACATGGATAGTAAAGATGAGAATGAGGGAGTTTGGCTAAGGAGCACAACCCAAGGATGAGGAACTCATGGATATGGACTTGGTTCACAAAGGAGGCAAAAAGGAAACACAAAAGAAGGAAGAAAAGTCTGAAGATAAAGGAGGAGAAAAGTGCTTTACTTATGGAAGCTTGACTCATCTGAACAAGGATTGTTGAAAGAGGAAGGACACTCACTTCAACTGTGGTGAGATGGGACACTTCACTAGGGACTGCCCAAAGAAACGGGGGCAAGGATAGAGGACATGACCTACTTCGGGAAGGCAGGCGAATGCTCTCATAGTTGGTGGATAGGATAGAAGTAGGAAAATTTCCATAGAAAGTTTAGTTTCCTTATCTGGTTATTGTGTTAGAACTCTTTCCGATTATGGCATTCTGATTCTGTAGTCGAGTCTCTGCACTTTAATACTAGTCTTGTTTCTGATCTGGTTATAGTCTCAAACCCCATAAGGGTTACGGCTCATCTGTTGGTGATAGGTTAGGGTTTGAGGGTATCTGTGTTAGGCGTCAAGTCGATTGTAATGCATACATTCTGGGTTTTTGAGGGATATGGTTGGATTTTCCCATGCTTAGTTTTCTAAGAATCATTCGATAATCTGATCTGTACTAGTAGTCTGTAAGCATCTCGATATTTTTGAAAAGGTTAAGATTTCCAGTTTTGACATTGTCTAAGGAGGGTAATCCTTTGGGTGTCAATCTGATGTTGATTTCGGTCTTCGTGGTTGATACTTAGGGGAGTTTGTCTCTCAACCAAGGTCTAATGGAAACCAAGTTTTTGTTTTATCTGTACTCACTTCCATTATTCGACTGTATCTTATCGATCGAATCTTCGAACTTTTGGTAGAAACTAATGGGTGTAAACATGTATTTGAGACATGTTATGTTTGATGGTTGCAAGTGGATGCAAGTGGTTGCTAGTGGTTGCTCGTGGATGCATATACACACACTAGGCACAAGATCGGCTCGAATACACTCTCATACTGCATATGGATGTATGAGCATTTTCAATTTCTGTGGATGCAAAATGATTGACTCATCACATGGATGTTGCATATGAATGAATGATTGTCACTCATATAGGAATGATATGTATCAAATAAGAAAATTGCATACATGTTGGACTCATGGCACTAACATAATTCGCATTAAGGAGGTCAGCTGAATCAGTGGACCGTCTGATCTTTGCATTAGATAAGGAACATATACACACACTTTTGCATATGTTCATACAACATTAAAAGTTTTCCAAGGACAATGGATGCTTGTGGATGATGGTTGAGTAGATGGATGATTGGATGGTAGGACACATTCTTTTTAACTTGAAGATTTCGGGGACGAAATCCTTTAAGGAGGGGAGAATGTAACACCCCGTATTTTCTGTGAACGTATAAGTAACAAATCAGAGAATAATTAATTTTTAAAATAAAAATCAAGGGAAACGGGTTGCGCCATTGTTTTCGTCTCAAAATTCTGCTTGAAAACAAGTTCGAGTTTTCGAAAAACGGAGTCCGTATGACCAAGTTATGACCCTCCGAAGTTTCAGGAATTTAAATAAAATAAAATAGCTCGAAAATAAAGCCAGAAATTCGAAATTCAAACCCAGAGAAGGATGGCGGGAAAATTCCCGCCCATATACTCAGGTCGACTGGGGAGTTTTAGATATATATAATCTGCTAAATCTGTTGTCTACTAAATCTGTTAAATTGCCTAATTCGTTATCTGCTAAAACTGTTGAATTGCCTAAAGTGCTAAATCTGTTATCTGTTAAATCTGTTGAATCGCTTAAACTGCTAGATCTGCTACCTGTTGAATTGTCTGATCTGTTGAAACTAGAAAATGGTAATCTGGGTATGGAAATCTATAGGCTCGACCTAAGATTTAGTAGAACATGGAAATTTGATTAATCTGTTATATCCTATGAAGACGTTTAATCTGTTGAATAAACAGAATTAGTCTGATATATCTGAAAAATCTGTATTGGAATGAATTGGCTATGACACGAGGTTAGGCTCTATTTGCGGTAGAAGCCTGTGCGGAACCAACCGGCTTAACCATCAACCGCAAACTGTCAGTCTAATGTGAGAGGTCGTAGGCATAACTAAAATATGCTTAGACACGAGGTTAGGTCTGGCTTGTGGCAGAAGTCTGCCCGGAACCGCCCGGCATATCCATCGGCCACAAGCTACCGACCTAATGTCAGAGGGGTGTGCATTAATATTTAATTAATGCAAATCTGGGATAAATATGATGTCTAAAACGTATTGGGTGGATAGGGTTAAACCAATTGGACTAATGAATTTAACAAACCCGTTTTGTGAATCTGTAGGCCCAATTACAAAGTTAGACAAATCTGTAAATCTATTAAATCCGTATATCTGATCCGTTAGTCTGAAAACTTGTCTGATCTGCGAACTAGTTGATCTGAACTCTGTATGGCTGAACTTGTAAACAAGTTAATTTGAAATCTGTTAGTCTGGGGACACAAGGTTAGGAGGGAAATTACTTGTGTCATCTGTTGTTTGGGGCCCATATTAGTTAGTAACCCTTTCTGGTATCAAAACTTTGACCCAACAGTAGGTAGGGCCCGAGCACGCTTACTGAACTAATTATAAGCGGTTCATTCTGATAATGGCGAGGGGTGTTGATGGTGCGTTCCAACCGGGTCATGTGCATGCATGGATCCCGGTCTGCCTCTGAGGATATAAGACGCCGTGACATCTGTAAATAGGTCTGTGCCAATTGGTTGTCACTTTAGGGAGTGATACACCCTACTGTGGGGCCGACACAGGGTATTTATGTATTAGAGAGCCGCTCGCTTGGGGTAGGGTTTTAGGGTACACTTAGTGCTGTCTATTTTTGTTGGTGCCGTCTGTTTCTGTTGGGTGGTAACACCTGTCTGTTTCTGTGTGGTACCGTCTGTTCGGGTGGTCAAGGCCCATTTACTAGTGTACAACTAATTCTACATTCCATTTCTGTAGGGATTAATCTGTTTCTGTTTCTGTACCTTCTGTTCGGTTGGTAAAGGCCCATTATTAGCACTATGTTTCTGTCTGTTTTTGTTCGGATGGTGAAGGCCCATTATTAGCATTCTGTTTCTGTTGGGGTGGTAAAGGCCCATTACTAGCATTCTCTTCTGTGGAAATTATTCTGTTCCCGTTTCTGTTTCAGTTTAGACATTGGGGTGACACCTAATCCTGTTATACTAGTATTAGTGCAGAGAAATGAAAAGTAATATTATTCTGTTTCTTCTGTTTAACCTAAGTACATCTGCTGCTCCTGTTACTATTATCTCTCATCCAGTTTTATTTGCATGCATGATTATTATTATCTGTTCATATGCTGAAAGTCAGTGGACTTGCCATACTTTATGTCTGACCTTGCTTGTTTTCGCCCCTTTTCATCCGTCCCCCCCCCCCAAGGTTTTCCACGGAGGGAATACTTTAGCTTGATCCGGATTTCTTCTGCTTGAAGTACTTAGAGTGCTTAAATTATGGCTTGACTCCTTATGGCAGCTTCTGTGGGGATTATGATTTTACAGTTTTGTACTCTGATGATTTTCTGAACAAGACTGATATTTATGTACTTGAGTTTTTGGTAAAGATGTAACCAAACTGATTTCTGTTTTCCGCTGTAATAAAGTTATAATTTCTCTAGTATTGTTTATTTGTCTTGTAAATTTCTGTTCTGTCTACTAAAACACTCCACCAAAGTTAAGGCATTCCCTTTATGAGTGATCTTAATGGAGGTGGGGTGTTACAGACGTTGTCTCACAGAATGTGAGATTTATGCTAGGCTCTGCTAGTCTATTTATAGCTGTTCAGGATCGTATCTACATGCAGCGTTGAGTCAACATTGAACCTGGTTAAGAAAACGAGCAGTTTTGGTGTAGAAATTTTATTTTCGAATTTTTGAAATTTCTGGAATTTATTTAACCGTTATATTCATATGTAATCTTCTTATATGTATACAATTCTTCTAATGATCATATTACATACGCACAACTTTTGTTTCGTTTTCAAAATTCAAACGGTGTTGCACCGTTATTTGATTATTGCCATATTTCTTTAATTGCAGCCTTATTTTGAACTTTTATCTCTTGTATACATATATTTCTGCACATATATACATATATTCTCATATATATATATACACACACACACATATATTTTCTTTATTTCCTTATATGTATATTTTTCCCTTATATGTGCATTCTTACCCTTTCAAATTTTGAATTTATATGCGTACATATATTTGTATGTTCAGTTGACCCTCTCTAAAACAAAGATAAAAATTATGTCACCGCCGGGTCTGAACCCTCGACCTCTATGTTGCATATCCTATGCCTTAACCAACTAATTAGTTAAGATGTCTTTTGTTAACAAGTTTAGAAACAATGGCAGTCATTGTCCTCCTTCTTTTTACCTTATTTTAATGTTTTGTTACAATAATTCGTTTAAAGGTATCTCTTTCATCTCTAATCAGTTTTCTACAATCCGTAGGTCTAAATTGACCAAAAAATCGCCATGAACGCAGTGACGCTTATCCCGTGGCCAAATTCTGGAAGCTCTTCAAATTTTTTTTTTCTATTTAAATTATGCATTTTAATTGCATTGCATTTCTTCTTAAATGTTTTATGTCTATGCATATATACACATATATGCATTATTTAATTATTGAATTGTCATAAAATGTGGGGTGTTACATAAGCACTGGCTCGAAATCAACAAAAAAGCAGTAGTAGTGGATAAACAATTAGACTAGAAGGAAAGAGATCAATCAGCCCAAAATTAATTCGCGAAGAAAAAAAGAACTGACCGTATCAACTCAAGAGGCCAGCCATTAGACAAGCTAAACCACTATCCTTATTAGGGGATCAAGAGCATCGGATGGAGCCTCCAGAGCTGACAATAACAGATCCGAACTGGAAAGGTGTCATGAATCAATTTAGGGTTCGTGAATTAATTTAGGGTTCATGAATCAATTTCTAATTAAATTCTTATATTAAATATGAATTGGTTTTGTTGTGAATGGTATCTTAAATAACAATATTCTTTAACCCATTAAGATTAAGTATGATTTGGGAATATTTAAAGAGGATTAAGATCTTATAAAGGACTAAGGAAGATGATAGTTGATGTTTTTGATTTAGAAATGAGTTTTAAAAGGAAGGAAAAAGTATTAAGAACGAAATGAATCTTGATAAAAAGTTAATGAATGATTATCAAGATTTTTAAAGTTTAGCTATCTTTGATTTAAAAGATAAGTTTTAAAAAGAAGGCTATGAAATTGATTAGGATATTTCAAAATACAAATGGAGAAATGCTTAATGATTTTATTTTGGAAATAAAAAGGAACTGGAAACTAATGAATCTTAATTAAAGATTTTTAACTATCTTTGATTTAAAAAGATGTGTTTTGAAGAGGGTTTATGAAATGAATGATTTCCATGATAAGATTTAAATTAACTAATCAAAATGGAAGTACTTAGTGAATCCGGTATTTCCATATAGTTTTTAAAAAGCGATTGTTATTTGGAAAGTCCGGGATCAGACTTATGTCTGGAGACCATTCCAAAAAAGAATAAAACGATTGGAATTTATTGAAGATGGAGTTGAAAACTGAAAATCTTCACATCGAAAGGATTGGTCTGCTGATTTTCTCCTCACGGGGTTGCTACAATATCAAGATGCATATTGTGGTGGCATGTCCGAACGTATTTGGAGAATTTCCGGATTGCAAGAACCTCTCTCCTTTATTGGACGAGGAATAAGGTGTCTTCGGATTTTGTTCAGACCCATAACGGACTTGTATAGACGTATGTCGGACATCATATTTTGTAATATGTGATTGATTTTTACTCAACGTTTTTCTTTTGGTGGCAAAGAATTTATTCTCTTAGCATAACACCCTTCTTTGAGACATACTAGCTCGAAGGTGATGTGGTTGGTGATTATCAATTACGTATTATGGAATGACAATGTGACATACTAAGTGATGTGCTATTGATGATCAAAGCATGGCTGAGAGAGCGTAGGTTTGTGTGAAGAGAATTCAACAAGCCTCGCACCCCGATAAATAACCAAAACAGGAAAGTTGCAGCAAGGTTTTGAGTTATCATCTTCTTCTATATAAAAAAGTGTACCATGGTACGGAGCCCAGGTAATACTTTAATGGTGAATTCTACTTTTCGTGGTTGTTGATGTTAGGGGCGCTTAGTTTACAAGTTGGTAATGACCGGGATATGATATAATCTGGAGTGACTAAGAAAGGATATCTCGACCTGTGTTGGCAGAGAACTTGTGTTGATTCTCGTGGCATCCCTTTAGAGGTGTTCGAATTCGGTGAGGAAGTTCCTTAACCTGGTCATTTGTCGGAAATTCATTCTCCACTACGAGTTTGTACGGTTTTAGTTGTAAACCTATATGTCAACATAATATATGGTACATATGCCGGCTTGGATTGAAACATTTATTTTCGAAAGTGGTTTCCACAGTTGGACACTGTAATAATATCAAATGATTTTCGCGTATCAAGCATGTTTGCTATCATTAAGAGAAACCTCTTCTAATCTGCATTTGCATGGTGTGTGTGACGAGAGAGCTTATGGTAGCTTCATTTTCCAAAAAGCATTATAAGTTTTTATGACTGGTATTTCTAAGGGGAAACTCGTTCCATGTTATACGCCATAGTCTTATGATTTACCTAACTTTAAAATAAAGGTATAACTGTTTTAGTTCTCACACTAGTCATATGACTAGCCTGGAGTTTATTGTTCTTCCACCTAAACTCCGGGTGCCTATATTTTCCAAATGGGCAGCCTAGTAGTTTAGGTTTTGCATATTTAGCCTTTGACTCATTTTAGAGCAGGATTCTGAATTATGGCTGGAGCTATACTCTACATCATTTCTTAGTTTGCCATTGAGAGTTTTGTACTTTCCGTTGTGTATTTTTTTGATGTACTCTGATATCGATTATATTTTGTTATGTATTGTACTATGATGTAATATTGTGATGATATTAATGAAAAGTGCTTTTGTTCAGTTCTTATGTGTTGTAAAGCCAAAGGCGATATGGAACCCAGTATTTGGAGTCCGGCGTTTGACGCTTGAGTTATGTCAAACGCCGCGCTTCGAAGGCCATTTTTTTCAGGTCATCGCAATTTGCTTTTGTCATTTTCATATCGAAGTATTTGGTTTGGGATCATCATGGAGAACTATTAGCATCTAATTATGTACAAGATAAGGAGGTGGTGAGTAATGAAATTACTACGATGAATCTCATAGAACATATAGTTCAGGATGTTGCATGTTCAATGTTCCTTACTACTCAATTTATTGATGACGATGATAATGCTGAAGAAGAACATAATATTGGAGCAAAAAACTGATTTATTAGATGTTGCAAACAAACCCTTTTGGGAAGGTTGTACAAGCGACACCCAATTTTCTGTAACTGATGAATAAATTGCGTTAAATCTAAATACAACCTCATAGAAGCTGGATTTATAGTTGTTTTACAACTTGCGAAGTGGCATATGCCTCCTAACAATTTAATATGTGAAAATCATTATGAAGTTGAAAAGCTGATATCAGCTTTTGGTTTACCATATTAAAAATAGATATATATTTAAACGGTTGCATGCTATTTTGGAGAAAAGACATCAAATCGAGGAATTGTAAAATATGTAACCATGAAAGGTACAAACCAATAAAGAAGAAGGGAGAGGAAGTCTCATACAAACGTATGCATTATTTACCTATTACTCATAGACTTCAAATATTATATGCATCTTCTATAATCGTTCATCATATGAGATGGCACAATATGAGAACACAGGAAGAAAGTACGTTAACACACCAAGTTGATAGTAAAGCATAAAAGTTTTTTAATTAGAAATATCCCAATTTTATATCAAAGAGTCATAATGTTAGTTTTGATTTATGTACGGATGGATTTTCACCATTATCTCACTGGTTCTAAATATTCGTCTTGGTCTACAATTGTTACACCTTATAATTTACCTTTGTGGATGTACATGAAAACTCCATATATTTTTCTCACGGTTGTCGACTATGGTCGTGATGACCCAACATAAGGAATAAATGTTTATTTACAACCTTTAATAAAATATTTTAAACCATTATAGTATGAAGGAGTAGAAACATATGATATTTCTAAAAAACTTTCACATGTTTGTTTCTTTGTTATGGACAATTGGTGATATTTTTACGCATGTAATACTTTCAGATTAGGGGTATGGACAATCATCTAGCTTGTCCTTATTGCATGAAAGAAACACGAGCATTTTCTTAACATCACAAAAAGAAAATTTTATGGTTTGACTATCATTGATGTTTTCTTCATATTAACCATCCTTTTAGAAGAGATAAGAAAAACTTTACACCTAACTGACATGAGACTTCGTTATCATATACTGTTTAGTCAAGCGAAGATATTTACGAACTTGTAAAGGATTATACAAAGATACATGAAACAAATTAAAATTCAAGGTAAATTATGGATTCTTAATTGGTGCGAAAAAGTATATGATGGGAGTTGCCTTATTGGAAAAATCTTCTAATTTGTCATAATATTGACATGATTCACAACAAAGAAAATGTGTTTGATAATGTATTTAATACTTGAATGTTAAGGGGAAGATGAAGGATGATTTGAAACCAAGACGTGATATAGAAGTAATATGCAATCGTCCTGAGCTTCATATAAAGCCAAGTGACACAAAAAAAAGCTAAAGGTTATTATGGATCGAAATTGCAGCGGATAGCAAAAATTTTATAAACCCTAGTTTATTATTCGAATTCAAATTTGAATCAAAACCGTATACCTTTCACCTTGATGTCCAAATCACGAATCTAAATGATAATTGATCTAGGTTGAATCAAACACAAACGTTTGCCGCGTCTCTGGAGAAATCCACAAACGATAATCTCGACAGTGTCAAATGAAATCGAGGAGGGTGGATGATCGGTACTGGCCAAGATGTTAGGGATTTAGGTTTCTATAGATATTCGTTTTTGTGATGATTATAAAAGAAGGGTCAGTACTCTCTTTTATAATAACAAAACGAGATATTGTAGGTGGACCATATAACCCGTTCACCATTTCAAAGCAAAGAAAATGTCAACAATTGAATTTCCTTTTATTATGAATGGCTCTCACCCTATTTAACATTCTTATGTGTGACCCTATAGGTTACTATAATGTTGGCAATAATTTAAATAATATTTAAATTATAAACTTTGAGCGGTATCTAGTAATACATCATAGTTACCCAAGTTATAATAAAATCATTGATTCAGTACAAACTTTTCTGTGACCGGTGTCTCAATGTAATTTAATCATTTTAACCACTATATCCAGGATTAAACTCGAGGCATGGAACGTATAATCTTCTTTATAATTTAATTCTTTTATCTTGATCGATGAGTAGACTATATAAAACAAATCAATATTTGAGCATGACCATGCATTTCATAGTCTCACTCAATCAAAAGGCTCATGGTTATCACTACTTATATTGTACGGTTAAATTCCATCTAGATCATTTATCATTTTCATTTGATTTGAGATGTATCCAATAATCACCTTTATCGTCTAGTCGGATAAAAATAACTTTTGATGATATCAAAACACAAATATCCTCGAATAGAATTATATTGATTTCAGGTCTGAGGACCATTACATCACTGTCACTATGAGAATAACTTATGATACTGTTAATTATATTCCATGTATTTTTCTCATGTTGGGTCAGTCCAATACACTATTCTCCAATACATATTTATGTATTAACATTAATATCACGTATATTATTAATTAATGAGATGTGATCATCAGTCAATCAACATACCAGTCTTAATGCTTTATTATCGTCCTATAGAAACAATAAAATTTGACTAGGGACATTTAAGAATTATAATACTTAACATATTATATAATCTCAAATTCAAGTCACTTACTTGAAATATATATTTCTGTATTGTTATTCTAAGGACTTCTATTATGTTTATATATTTATATTATGCAGTAAATATAACATAATATAATTTTTTATTCCAAATAAAATATAACATCAACAATGTTATTAATGTTCACATCACACAGATTGCCTCTATGGCACAAACTCTAACAATCTTCCACTTGCAATAGAGCCAATCACTCATGTATTGTATACCCATGAAACTAGTGTGACTATCATTCTTCTACAATGATAAAGCTTTAGTCAGTGGGTCTACAACATTATTATCCGTTGGAACTTTACAGATATGTATATCTCCTCTGTCAACAATTTCATGGATGAGATAGTATCGCCAAAATATGTGTTTGGATCGTTGATGTGATGTAGGTTCCTTAGCCTGAGAAATGGCCCCATTGTTGTCGCAATAAAGTTCTATTAGATTAATAATGGATGGAACAACAAAAATTTCAGCGATGAACTGCTTATTCCAAACAATCTTCTCAGCAGCTTCAGAAGCAGCAATGCATTCAGCCTCCATACTCGAATCAGTGATTGTTTCTTGCTTTGAACTTTTCTAGTTAACAACAACACCATTCAGGAAAAACACATAACCGGACTATGACTTGTAGTCATCTCTATCAGTCTGGAAACTAGCGTATGTGTAACCTTTTACCATTAATTCCTCTTCGCCTCCATATACCAAGATTGTGTCTTTACTCTTTTTCAGGTACTTAAGAATGTTCCTTACTGTTGTCCAATGACTTTCATCTGGATCAGATTATAATTTACTTGTCACACTTAAAGCGTACAAGACATCTGGATGAGTACACAACATTGCATACATGATTAATCCAATTGTTAAAGCGTAAGGGATCATTTTCATGTGTTACTTATCATCTGACGATTTAGGACATTATGACTTAGAGAGTGATATACCATGTGACATGGGTACATATCCTTTCTTAGCCTCTTGCATGCCAAATCTTTTCAACACTTTATCAAAAATATTTACAACTATTTAAAGCAGGAGAAAAAGATGACGGAACTCACTCATAATTTGGATTAGATAAGATTACACAATAGAAGTAGCAACTATCATGTATGGTAGAAGTACATAAGGCTATGCTAGAAATTTTCAATCCTGTAACAAAATGAAGTATATTCACATGTTTAAGAGTTTGGTTATTGCTTCATCTGTTGTTAGCACTGGTTCTCCCTAGCTGAGTTAAAATGGTACATATGTTCAACATAGACAAACTACTTTGGCCAGTGACTTAATATATTAATGAGGTACACCATTCAAATTTGATTATATCCTCCCCTATTTGCTTAACTTGCATATTGATTTAGCAATGTTTACAATACTCTACTTAGCTTTTTTCTTTTGAGCTTTAGCTTTTTCAAACATAGTTTATTCATATAGCATAGTAGAGTTTGTACTTTATTTGGATTTTGTATGTTGCTGAAAACTTTAGTATAGTAATGTTTACACTAACATGTTAAGCTTCTTTATTGAACTTTAGCATTTTACAGTTAGTACTTCAGGTAGAGTTTGTATGTTGCTGAAAACTCTAGAATTCTTTTCACACAGATATGCCAAATGATAGAAGCAATAAACATGTTGATTAGGTGGTTAACCATATCTGCTCCACGCTGATTATAAGATGATTGGTCGAAAATTTGTGTGTTGTCATAACTGTTCAGACCCTCAACTTGAGCTTACTGATATTGTTGTCTGAAATCACTTTACATTGAGAACAATTGGTAAAAAAGTGGTCTCTATTTTCTAAGTGTAGAGAACAAAGATTGTAAACTTGATCAATGCTATCGTTCTATTTACTGGTACTGTCTTCTGCTCACAATTTTTTTTAACACAATAACATTTTAGGGGCACTGAAAGAATCCCAAATCATTTTGCACAAGTTGAATTCTGCAGAATGGTCCTAATATGATTCCAAGAAGATCTAAACTCCAACTTACTAATTTTATCATCTCAAAATCTGTTTTATCTTGAAGAGCATATTGAGAAGGTAATTTTCTTCTCCAATGAGTTTTATTTTCAGAACTGACATATATGCATGAGGCGTGCTCTTTTAAATTTCAAACATGTCAGATGAAATTATTGACATTTTTATTTTACTACTTTATGATTTTCATTACCAGACTATGTTCAACAAGATGCCACCCTATTTTAATAATTATTTTTTTGTTCAAAACACAATTCTAAATCTATTCTGAACTCAATTTTCTTCATCTCAATCAATGTCAACCATAGTTGCTAGGATTTTTTTTGAAATTTGGCCTCGTTTTGACATTTACACTCTAATAGTTTATGTCGCAGGAAAGGAAGCATGCAATTTTGTTTTAATTTTTCATTGATATTCTAAGATGACCACCAACAGTCTACATCGTAGTTTGCTTAAATAAGAACAATGAGATAGCTAGTTTTGTATTTGGGTAGAAATAGTTGTACAGTTAAACAAAAAAATGTATGAGCTTGCAATTCAGTTTGCAACTGAGTAGCAAAATCAGTTTGCAAACACAAAACTGGGTTTGCAAATCATTTGCAAACTCAACTTGCAAGTTTGCAACTGAGTTGCAAACTATGAACTGAGTTTGCATCACAGTTTGCAACTCAGTTTGTAAGTTTGCAACTCAATTGCAAATTGAGTTTGCAAGTTTGCATCATTCGTCGAAACTGAGCCTCAACCTTTCGAAATTGAATTTTGAAACAATTGCATGTTGAACTGTCTCTGTAACTGTTTTTTGTTTTACCTTTTTGTTGTAAATTTTTTTAAAATTGCATCATGTTATTTTTTTTCAAGATTTGCTAGGCTGCATTACTTCAAGAGCAGCAAATGTTTAGTGCATCATTTTTCTAAGCATTGATGTCTTAGCTTTAACTGATAATTTCAATTCATTGTGATATTGAATGCATCTAGGTACTTCTAGAAGTAAAGTGAAGATTGGAGGGTAGTTGTAGTGGTAATAATGAAGAAGATCTTAAATTTTCAGATAGAGGCTTCGTTGTATGACCTGAATTGTAGTGGTATTTGTAGAATTTCATTTATATATTTAATTTAGCAACTTAATTATGTATTATATTTGTCTGTTGTTAACTAATATTCTATGTTGTTACTTGATTATGAATGTTGTTTATTGATATTCATTGAGTTATGCTTTTTAAATTGAGAATAATATTAGTTTTGGATTCATATTATTAATTGTCATTTTAGAACATTAATTGACTATTAATGTTATTAATTGATTATTCATAAGAAAATCTACCAATGCTTATGAGCATTGCGAAAGAAAATCTACTAACGCTTATAAGCATTGCGAAGGAAGATATACCAACGCTTATAAGCATTGGAAGAGAAAATCTGCCAACGCTTATATGCGTTGGAAATAAATTGTAACGCCCACATAGCAACACTAATAAGTGTTGCTGAAATTGTTTAATATGGTTATACTCGTTGGTAATCACCTGTTTTGGTGTAGTGTGTGGCACAAATTTTATTTCAAGAAAGTTATAAAGATTTTCAATTCTGGAAATACACAGCAAGAAATAAATCAAACTTTCAAGAAATGTTTTCAGCAAGATGGATATCCCACTAATCTCCATATATGACAAATATTAAATCGTTCATCTTTAAAAGGGAACATTAAAAAATATCTTGAAATATCAAACCAGTCAATCACGCAAGAATGAACATTTCAAATCACCAAATCATTGGGAGAAATCAGAGAACATTTAGGTTTTCGAAACCCTATATATCACTATTTCATCACAGGTAAAGGGGCATCGAAAAAACAACTAATCAAGCAAGTATTAAAGAAACAACATTCAGAGTATTCACAACAGTTCAGAGTTTCGATTCCAAAGCAAAGCCAAAACTCCGACCAGAGGACAAGCATCAGAAGCTATCAGAGAATTTGATCAATTATTTTTAAAAGTCACGATTTAGGGCGAAATAAGCGAAACCCTAAATTTACGTTCGGTCACCATTATTGAGAAAAGAAAAGCCGATATTTTTTAAGAATCAAAGGCAATAAAAGGGGGACCAACCATATTTTTTAAAAGAGGGGGTTTTGTTTTTTTATGTCATTCGATTCTCCAAGAAAAATTCTGATTTTTTGGCGAAAAGGCGAAGAAATGGATTTATCATTCCCAATTCCGGAGTAAAATCAGTTATTAAAAAGATATAAACTATTCCTTGGGCTCCTAGAATATGGCGCCCTTGTGGCAGTCTATTTGGACTTGAAATTCCACAGATCCACAGTTTTTTTTTCTTTTTCTTGTCGAATAGCCGAGATGAATGAATTTTTGACCATAAAAAAAAATTGACGCAAGAGCGCTCGATCAGTGAGCTATTATGCACTCTAGCTCTCAACAAAATCTGTTTTCGAGCCAATCTCCTTAGTTCCTATTAACTGGAGTCATCGACTCCTAGGAAAGGGTCGATGAATAGGGTCGGAACTATACTAGCTACTTATCTAATTTATTGTAGATATTCAGGGATCAATGATTGGATCATGCAAATGAGGTGAAATGACTGAATTCAACATTCACTCACCAGATAAAAGTCAAAATATGGTTCTTATGGGAGGGTTAACAAAATATATTCCAATTACAAGAATTACTTTTTTGGAACTCAAGCTCAGATTGATGTTTTGCCCGAAATAAAAAATTTAATCCCATAATAAAGAAAAAGGAGAGAGTGCTTTCGTTGTTGTGAATAAGAAGCCTTCATATCTTTTAAAAGATTGTGCGGTATGATTGGGTCAAATAAGGCCTTATGAAATAAATACTCAGCTGCTTTGATAGGTTTACTAGTTTTTTTCTAAACTATGGTTTTAGCTACAGGGATTGTAGTTAGGAAAATATGATCTCGGGGTTTGAGATCAGTGCAGGGTTTTGAGTGTAGGATTAGAACGATAGCGAGGGGTCGCGAGTGTACATGTGGTGTATGCGGGATATTATTTTAATTCCTATATAGAAACCTTGGGGAATACAATAGCAGGCAAGGGTTTGTCGAAGCTGGGTAAATTCTGTGTCGTTTATTTTTTGCACTTACTTATTCTGCTATAATCTGGGCCGTGATATTTTTTATATTCTGCAAAACTGCAATAAACCATGTTCATCCCTCCTCAAGGGTTAATTTAGATCCTACAGATTCAGATCCAGCTAGCACAAACACATAGCATTCTCACCACTCGCTTTATAAAACATTGTCGTCATCGCCATAAAAAGGAACACAGGCTCAACATGGCTTGAGCCCAAAGCCCATCACATCCAAAGAAAAATGCAGAAATAAAGATAAACAAATAACAACAGCATCCTACCCAGCAAGGCACTAGCATGATTCAACTAGAGTCAACTCCGATACCTTCTTCTTTGACTTCATCCACCTTAGTGCTTGAGTTCCCTCCACTGCCCAAAAACTTTCCTTCCAAATCCAGGTTCTCTTCTTACTACTGCTAGTTCCCACTTCAGCATTCTGCTTCTTCAAACAACTCCATCCCTCTTTCACCTTTGTATTGACACATAGAGTTTTGGTTAGCCGAGTTTGCTACAAGTTGGAAGGTAGAAAAAATTATTTGTTGCCCTGTTTCTCCTTCAAGCTGGTCAGGCCTACATTAATGTAATTTGTATCAACTTCCATAGGTCATTGCTTTTAGTATGTATCATTTTGGTTAGCTACAATTGTATGCATTGTTACTATTGTTCACAAATATTTATATGTTGGAAACTGTGTATGAAATATTGTGGATATATATACATATATATATATATACACACACACACACACATTGTGGTTTGGCTTTTGACTCCATTTGATTGCGTACGTTATAATTTCATAATTGGGGATTTTTTGAAATTTATAATATATTAGTAGACTTGTAAATTGTAAGCTTGAATGTATATGACAATCTATAATGATGAATATTTATAGCGTTCTAATCATGCTGTGAAAATGCTGATTTTTCAAGCTTTTGTATATTATAGCGTTATGTTGGCGCTATAAAACGTTTTCATAGCAAGCAAATGATGACATAAAAGGTAGTCACCAACTTTTCTATAGCATTTTTAGATGCTATATAAAACTACCATGTCAACATATTATAGCAATTAAATAACGTCATAAATGTTAGTAACATCATTATATGTACATGTTCTATAGTAAGTTATGAAACGTTATACAAGATATTTGTAACGACACATAGCGTCTAAGATAGCAACAAACAAGCAATAATAGACAGTTTTCTATAGCTTTTTACGAACGCTATTGTATATTTCCGACCTATTGATATATAGTGTTTATAAAAACGCTATAGTTTTATTTTATAGCGAATATTAACCGCTATTAAATTGCATTTTTGTTGTAGTGGATATTATTTTCAAGTCAAGAATAATGTATGTTGATTTTATTATGTTATAATACAAAATTGATTTTATCATTATAGATTTCAAAAGATAAATTTTTCTTTATACATAATAATGATTTGATTTCTCTTTTGTCAAGGGAGTGGACGGGTTTTGACTTTGGCTACACTGAGTGGAGGTTAATAACATTATATTCCATAGCAAACTCATTTTGATTTATTTACTGAATCTTTAGTCCCCTTAAGAAAGATGGTCCGAGAAGAGGAAAGAATCAATTTAAAGTATTTTTTAGGAATTACAAGTGGAAGAAGATTTAATTTTAAAAAGAAAACTTTAATTTTCAATACTTAGAAAAGAAGATAAAGAACATTAGAAAAGAGAAAGAAACGAAGATGAAGAGAAGAAAGTGAGTTGCTTTTACGGAAACCGAGCATGTAAAATCACCTTTATAACTTTAAGTACATACCTTAGTTATACCATGACTTGCCATCTCACCATGCTCCATCATCCTACTCTACTTCATTCGCCACATTATTAGACCCCCCACCTATTCCAACCAACTCATTCGGTCATTCCTATCATGTACAAGTACTTACATGGATCATTTTATGCACTTATATTTCATTTCTTTGCTTTTTTTTTAATAAAAATCTACTAAATACTCACATCACTAACCTTGCTTAAATACTCACATCACTAACCTTGCTTAAATCCATGCGCTCTTAATACTACCTTAATTTTGCACTTATAACTTATATAAGTATGTGTTTAAGTTCGTTAAGGACTTTATAACATTTTAAACAATTTTTTATTTGGTTAAAAATCATGGTTATTGTAAAAGCTTTTCGGCCACATTTTATGTTTTCCTCTGAAATAATTATTTTTTGTAAACCAAGTTTAAAATGAATTTAGTATCATTGTTTTGATTTACTAAAAAGGTATTTTAAATTTAAAAATGAATATTTTAATATTTAAAATTAATTAAATATTCATAAATCGAAATGATTCAATTTCGGACTGTTACAAAATTTATTCTCATTCTCACATCACTTATACAAAAGATACATTTTTTAATCTCATATAACAAAATCAAAGAAAATCATGATATGTACATATTAGATTTGGTGGCTACAATTGATTTCTAACTTATATTAAGTACTTATGTCTTAAAATTAAATCTTTGTTCCAACTTTATTATTGGAGTTCGAAAATGAATTAGTCAAATCAACATTTGTATATTAATATTGCTAAAGTGAATGCGGAAGAGCTCCATTTAGTAGCCGTAATAGAAAATGGTCGGGGTCAAAGCGAATATATTGTTTACTAATGTTAGTTGAAATAGCGTTGCTACCGAAGAAAGCTAAGGGCCATAATTATGAGAATTTTGCAAGTTTTTATTAGGTTGTATAATCTTATGCTTCATACTTATTTTCTTTTTTAAAACCCTTAATCACATCAAATGAGAAAGGTTAGAAGTGAAATAGAATTTAAAATATCAAGATTGCAACAAGTACGTGAATTTTACTATTTCAATGTATACAGTATGCTTGAGATTTCAATAGTACATAGAGGATTTATTTATTTTTGTGTGTAGGGAGAGGGGGGCTGGATTAAAAAAAATTGTAAACCAAATTACTGAAGGCATAAATCATATTCAACCTATATTATACAAATATAAAAATAAGAAATGGGCATTGTAACATTTGATTGTGTTTAATAGGTTGAAACGGTAAAAGATGGTCATTTCACATGCTTGCTGTATTCGGTGTTATATTGCTGAAAATTAATTGTGTAAACGACTATCTCTTACTGAAATTAAAAAGGTAGTTTGATTATACCTAACAGTATTGTTAAAGGGATAGCTGATTGTAACAGTACACCCCACAGAAAAAATAAGAAGCCCTAAAAACGACACTCCTTATCTAAAATGGTGTGTCATTAATAGTGACCGAAGAAACACGAAGATGAAGATTTCATGATTTTTCAGCTTTTCCTCTTGTATTTGTTTACGTCTGCCTTTTAATTTCTTTTTACACATGTTTCTTTACAAATACAAAACAGTGGCAATAGATTTGAAATTTCAGGATCAGAGGAGAATAGAACTAGAAATTGAATCTTGAACATCTAAACTTTTTTATCTAACAATTCTAAGAATCTCTTAAATCATAAAGGAATTGAACTGGACTGACATTTCACTCCGGCAGCCTAACCTGTGTAACTGTTGGGAAACAATGGCTGAGTCAAGTACTTCATCGCTTTCTTGAAGATGATTCGGCAATCTGGTCAGAGGTGCAAACCAGTTCGTACTTTCGCTGCCGCCTCTAGGATAAAACAGCCTCTGAAAAACAATAACTGATTTGCTTGCACAACAAATCAGTGCAGATATGCACGTTCGAAAATTAGCACTGCTCAAAAATTTCTAAAAGAAAATTTTAATGGCGGAGGCAAGAAGAGAAAATGTAATTCGGTACTTTTTTCTCGTCTATAGCTGAAGACTATATATAGAACGAGAATTAGGGTTTTACGGAGTAGTGGGAGAAAAAAATCGGATATGCTGAAATTACAGGACAAAAGTTTACCATTGCATAAAAAAAATTCCATAGAAAAAAACGGTTCGACAAAAGCAATGTTTTCTGGTCCAAAAATATAAGTGCCTACACCACAAAGTCAAGGTCCAAGCCCAAACCGAACCGAACCGGGCCGGGCCAGGTCGAGTCGGTCGTTCGCGCGTGCGTGTGTGGTGGTCATGATGCATGGTCTCCCTCCTTACAACAAAGCATGTATTGGGAGCCCCAAGGCCCCAACATGACTTCTTAGAAACAAGTATAAATACTTGCTTCTTTTATATAGTCTCATGATGTGGTATTATTCACATATAGGAGCCATTCATACACTTATTCCAACATTTTTAATAATTTACCTCATGTTTTTAAAACATTTTCAACAATCCCCCACTTGAATTTTTAAAAATATTTTCGAGCAGTTTCTAAAAAACATAAGATTGTGCATAAACAAAAGTGTCATCTGAATTGAACCTTTGCATAGTGAATAAGATTCAGTTTTTACTAGAGTGACACGTAGTCTTGAACTCTATTCCTGACATCAAACCACACACAAATTTTTCTATAGTGCAATCAAATAAGCCCGTGCATTTATGGCCATGCATGTCTATCCTAGCTTAGTGAACGCTCTAGAAGTTTTGCCCAAAACTCCATAGGAAACGACTACATTTCCATCACAAAGGTGAGTCTATCAAGAGCACTCCTTAAGGTAAGTACTCCACTCCAAATAGAGTATAGATCTCATTAAGAGTTTCTATTAACTCATCCTCTAATCACTTCAGGAATACATGCTTCTTGGTTTATTAAATAGCATGTTCAACTCATATCACTACACAACTTGTTTTTACCCGTTGAACCTAGTTCTTGGGATCTCTAGTCATTTAGGCCGGGTTACCATTGTGCGTGACTCAACAATCTAAAGGCAATGTCCCATTCTTTTAGAAGAATTAAGGACTTTCTCTCTGGGCAGTCCTTTCGTCAAAGGATCTGCCAAATTTTCATCACTACGTACGTAATCCACTCTAACGGTACATGTAAAAAGTAGTTCTCTAACAGTGCTGTGCTTACGACATATTTGTCGTCTCTTACGTTATAATAACGGTTCTAAACTTTTTCAATAGTCGTGGTACTATCGTAGTGTATCAACAAAGCTGGTATCGGTTTTCCCCAGAAGGGAATCTCAGCTAGCAGATTTCTCAAATACTCTGCTTCTTCACTTGCTGTGGCTAGTGCTATCATCTCAGACTCCATAGTAGACTGAGCCAAAATAGTCTGTTTCTTGGATTTCCAAGAAATAGCTCCTCCAGCAATGCTAAATATGTAGCCACTGGTCACTTTAGAATCATCAGATAAGGTATTCTAGTCTGCATCAGAGTATCCTTCAAGTACAGTTGGCAACCTTTCATAATGTAATCCAAGGTTCATAGTTCGTTTAAGGTATCTCATAACCCTTTCAGTAGCGTGCCAATGTTCTATACTAGGTCTGCTGGTAAACCTGCATAATAATCCCACGACATAGGCAATGTTGGGATTACATAGAAAAAAACGGTTCGACAAAAGCAATGTTTTCTGCTCCAAAAATATAAGTGCCTACACCACAAAGTCAAGGTCCAAGCCCAAACCGAACCGAACCGGGCCGGGCCAGGTCGAGTCGGTCGTTCGCGCGTGCGTGTTTGGTCGTCATGATGCATGGTCTCCCTCCTCACAACAAAGCATGTATTGGGAGCCCCAAGGCCCCAACATGACTTCTTAGAAACAAGTATAAATACTTGCTTCTTTTATATAGTCTCATGATGTGGGATTATTCACATATAGAAGCCATTCATACACTTATTCCAACATTTTTAATAATTCACCTCATGTTTATAAAACATTTTCAACAATCCCCCACTTGAATTTTTAAAATTATTTTCGAGCACTTTCTAAAAAACATAAGATTGTGTATAAACAAAGGTGTCATCCGAATTGAACCTTTGCATAGTGAATAAGATTCAGTTTTTACTAGATTGACACGTAGTCTTGAACTCTATTCCTGACATCAAACCACACACAACTTTTTCTATAGTGCAATCAAATAAGCCTGTGCATTTATGGCCATGCATGTCTATCCTAGCTTAGTGAACGCTCTAGAAGTTTTGCCCAAAACTCCATAGGAAATGACTACATTTCCATCACAAAGGTGAGTCTATCAAGAGCACTCCTGATGGTAAGTACTCCACTCCAAATAGAGTATAGATCTCATTAAAAGTTTCTATAAACTCATCCTCTAATCACTTCAGGAATACATGCTTCTTGGTTTATTAAATAGCATGTTCAACTCATATCACTACACAACTTGTTTTTACCCGTTGAACCTAGTTCTTGGGATCTCTAGTCATTTATGTCGGGTTACAATTGTGCGTGACTCAACAATCTAAAGGCAATGTCCCATTCTTTTAGAAGAATTAAGGACTTTCTCTCTGGGCAGTCATTTCGTCAAAGGATCTGCCAAATTTTCATCACTACGTACGTAATCCTCTCTAACGGTACATGTAAAAAGTAGTTCTCTAACAGTGCTGTGCTTACGACATATTTGTCGTCTCTTACGTTATAATAACGGTTCTAAACTTTTTCAATAGCTGCGGTACTATCGTAGTGTATCAACAAAGCTGGTATCGGTTTTCCCCATATGGGAATCTCAGCTAGCAGATTTCTCAAATACTCTGCTTCTTCACTTGCTGTGGCTAGTGCTACCATCTTAGACTCCATAGTAGACAGAGCCAAAATAGTTTGTTTCTTGGATTTCCAAGAAACAGCTCCTCCAGCAATGCTAAATATGTAGCCACTGGTCACTTTAGAATCATTAGATAAGGTATTCTAGTCTACATTAGAGTATCCTTCAAGTACAGTTGGAAACCTTTCATAATGTAATCCAAGGTTCATAGTTCGTTTAAGGTATCTCATAACCCTTTCAGTAGCGTGCCAGTGTTCTATACTAGGTCTGCTGGTAAACGTGCACAATAATCCCACGACATAGGCAATGTTGGGTCTAGTACAATCAGTGGCATATCGAAGGCTGCCAATGATGCTCGCATGATCAGACTGTCTTACACCTTCACCAGCGTTCTTAAATAACTTTACACTTGGATCATATGGTGTACATGCAGGTTTACAGTCAAAATAATTGTATTTCTTTAGTATCTTCTCGATGTAATGAGATTGATCCAATGAAAGTACTTTTTCTGATCTAGTAATTTTAATACCAGGGATTACAGTCGCCTTACCTAGATCTTTCATATCAAAATTGGCACTTAATAAGGATTTGAGTGAGTTTAAGGCATGAATTTTTGACCCAAAGATGAGAAGCTCATCTACATAAAGGCATATAATAGTGCAAATGTCATTCTCAGATTTGTAATAAATACATTAGTCACTTTCATTAACATTAAAACCATATGAAATGATTAAGTTATCAAATTTTTCATGCCATTGCTTAGGTGCTTGTTTTAAACCATATAATGATTTATCTAATTTGCATACTTTATGTTCTTGACCATGTACTACAAATTCTTCAAGCTGGTCCATATAAATTTCTTCGTCTAATTCACCGTTTAAAAAGGTAGTTTTAACATCCATTTGATGTATTAGTAAATTATGAATGGAAGCAAGTGAGATTAATACCCGAATGGATATTATTCTAGTTACAGGTGAAAAGTGTCGAAGAAATCTATATTTTCTTTTTGTTTAAACCTTTAGCTACTAGTCGTGCTTTATATTTATCAGTAGTGCCATCAGGTTTTAATTTCTTTTTAAGCACCCATTTGCAGCCTATAGATTTACAACCAGGGGTAAATCTACCAAATGCCAAGTCTTATTGGATTCCAGAGAATCCATCTCATCATTTATAGCCACTTGCCAAAAATCGGCATTAAAAGAAGATAAGGCCTCTTGGAGGTTTAAGGGATCCTCCTCTATAGTAAAAGCACAAAAATCCGAGCCAAAATCTTTTATGGTTCTTGCTCTTTTACTTCTGCTAGGTTCAGCTTCAGAATTTTCATTAAGTTTTGTTCTAATAGGCATACTTAAAGTGCCCCCACTATTCCTTAATTTAAAGGGAAATTTTCTTTCATAAAAATCAGCATCATTTGATTCAATTATATTATGTGCATTTAGGTCATAAAATTCGTATGCTTTGCTATTAATAGCATAGCCTATATGTAATGACCAGGAAAATTCAACACTCGAATTTTCAACAATAACACGAAATCCTGTATTACTTGTCAAAAACCCAAGTATCAAACTCTGACTGTTAATAGAAAGAATTTAGAGGATGAGATAAGAAAGATAGAACTATTAGAATAGAAGAAGGAGAACTAACAAGATCATCAGAATCTCACAACGGAATTTCAAAAAATACATAATATATTACATAACATGGTTTGATACATCATAGTACATTACCATCATAATACAGCATCATACTAGCTTAACACAGATATTCAAACTAGATACTTAGAGATAGATATAACTACTAGACCGGTTCTTGAACTCCTACTCCACGATACTCCAAAAGAGTTCCATTAGATACCTCGATCACTTGTCTACCCATAACAAGTGTTATGAGTACCCAAGAGTTTAGGAAAAACATACAAAAAATAACTTTGGGTCAGTCAGGGGATTGGTGTGAGTAAAAGTTTTAAAACAGATTGCAAATATGGAACGAGGCTTTTCTCTTGTGAGAACAGATTGATACCAAAGTACCATTTTTCCAAAGTACCACTCACCAAAACTCCATGCTGCGCACATTGGTCCACCCCAGATCATCATGTCGATCACCTCTTTCTTCTTCTCCAACTCCTATGCAACTTCCCAGTGCACAGTTATGCACGTGTACACCACCATCGATCATCAATGAGCCTCCGCAACCTTCCTTGCATGTCCACTCTCCCCTCCAGATCACCTTCCAGCGGCCACCTCTGCCCAGAAGCCCTTCCTCCTCAAATTTGATGTTCACGCCATTAATTTACATTTCCACGAGACAACGTACTTCCACTAATCCCTCTCGTACCACCACCAGTGACCACCGGTTTCCACCAAACTCGACTACACCTCCACGACATCCTCCTCGTCACTTCCCCCAGGTGCGATCGTCAGAACCTTCTGACGACGTCGCAGTTCGTTGTTTAACGCGAGCAAGTCAACTAAACTTCAAAACCTTGAATCCCTTGTGAATTTCCAAAATATGTTATGAAAATTCATCTAATATTTTTCCCTGATTCCCCACGCCATCTAGTATCTTCATGCCGAGAATCATAATCTCCCATCACCACTATCGTTGGAAATCACCAGAAGTTGATTTTCCATCCATCCCCGTTTTTTCATTTAATTTCACAACTAAAAATCACCATATTATCACTAAAAATCATGATTCCTCATTCCTAACGTTCCTATCTCCCTGAATCGTGAATTAAACATCTTTGAATTTTGTCCAGAACTGATGTTATTACCTGTATATAGCGTATTTCTTTGCTATATATGGTATAGGTTGGGATGAGTCCATTTTTAACAGAACTAGGAAGGGAGAGAAACATATCTCATGTAGAACATAAACCCTGATATTTACTAGAATTAATGTTATGGATTTAAAAACTGGTTTGAGCATAAAATTTAAAGTCTGATAACCTATAGGCTTGTTTAAAAAATGATAGTGCTTTATATCCATATATGATTCAATTATCAGGTCCATCTGTGTTGTAACACAACACAAACAACTGTATGCATCTACCTAGATTATATCACACTATAGTTTTAATATCAAACAATGGAGTTTTACAGAAATGGTTTACTGTTCATTTTATTTTTGTTCCCTGTTCTTCATCTTTGCTTAAGGTTCTTCTAAGTTAATTCCCAGTTTCATTCCAGATATTTTCATGAGCTATATATATATATATATATATATATATATATATATATATATATATATATATATATATATATATATATATATATATATATATATATATATGGAACATAAATTCCTATATGTTGTATAATAAATAGTAATTGATGGGTCAGTTTCCTTACATTTCATTTCCGCTGTTTTATTATTTACAGAATTCCTATACTGGTTTTCTATTATGTATCTTCCAGATTCTAACATGATCTAACAATTTAAATACATACATAAATGGCATACATGTTCTTGCATTTCAGTCAATGCTGGTCTTAAAAGTTTACTTACAGGCAGATCTCAATATTTCAGCAAAATGATACATATATGGTTTTAAAAACTCAAACCAATACTTGCACTAACATTTAAATGGAAACAGAACTTCTAAAATAAAGATGGTGTAAATTTAGTTTACTCATCTAGTTGCTTTCCTCTCTGTTCTGCTAACTGATTTCCTCAGCTATTGGTTTTATCACTCAAGTTTGATTGTTTTTGTGTGAGGAAAGATGCATGGTTTAAGTTCTATATATAGACACCTTCTATATTAAACAATCCATTTCTTTATAAAATAAGGTGGTAGGCTCTCTATTAAAAGTTACTGTACACTAGCTTATAATCCTATACAAATGGGTTCAGGAAACCTTATGCATGAAGAAATGAATTATTTACTTAGGATATTTACCACTTCTCTTGTCCTCGCCTCCCCTTCTAGAAACATGACATACACCAAACCATAACTCCATTTAATGCTGTCGTCTGGTCATATATTGCTCAGATTTGGTTTGCAATATAAAAAGTTTTATTTGCAAGATATTTTGCTAAAAATGATTTAATACATGAAGGGTTGTACGGCCTTCTTTTTAGGGGAATGGTTTATGCCTATACCAACACTACTATTCAATGTTAAATCAAATTAAGAGTGTTTGACTTCGGGTGCTTACTTTTGTTTGTTTCATGCATTTTCCCTTTTGTTTTATTTGAGGCATTTCACCAAATGGGTTGTGTTCAATATTATTTTCAACGTCCATATATATTTTTAAAACTTGTGGTGTTGTGATGACCTCTTGCCTGTGTTCCACCTTATTTGTCTACACTAGTTTTAAAGATCATCTTCATTTCTAAGTAATCAATGTCACATTATGATCTTTAACATATGCATTAAATTATGTATGTATTCTAGTGCAAGGATTTTAACTTGGAAGGTTGTATTAAGTCACAAATGTTAAGATATAAGCCCAAACATATGCTTGTCTCCATATACATACACATATCTATCTTTTATATATATTTACACTCAAGTTTTCAGTTGTTCAAGTTTGTTTTTCTTTATAATTTAATTCCATTTGAATTTTATTAACTCGTTAAAATTAATGTTTATTATTAACAAAGTCGTTTAAAAACCAGGACATTACACTATAAATGCACATTCATATGCTTTACTTGCCAATTTTATTCTCTTAGGGTCAGAAATGCGAACATATGCTAAACAACCCCAAGTTCTAGAGTATGAGGCATTGGCTTTATAGTTCTTTTAAATTTCATAAGGTGAAATTTTATTTTTAGATTTGGGGATCCTATTCAAAACATAGCATACAGTCAATAACATATACCCCCACCAATGTTTTGCTGCACCAGAATTTAGTAGAATGGAAACTACTAATTCAGTAAACGTCCTATTTTTTCTTTTAGCTTTACCGTTCATTTCAGGAGAATAGGATGCAGTTCTCTCATGTACTATACCATGTAGTTTATAGAAATCCAGAATTGAAGTAGATTCATATTTTGTACCTCTATCACTGTGAAATCTCTTAATTTTCCTATTTGCTTGATTCTCAATTTCATTTTCGAATGTTTTAAACATGTCAAAAGCATCACTTTTATTTTTCATAAGATATACATAGGTGAAATCAGAGCAGTCATCAATAAAAGTGATAAAATAACGATGTCCATGTCTAGTCAAAGTGCCATCAAGCTCATATATATCAGAATGAATCAAGTCTAAGGGTTCAGAAACTCTATCAATAGATTTATGAGGTTTCTTTGTGATTTTAGCTTGTGTACAGAATTCACATTTATCAGGTTCAGATTCTGTCATTTTAGGAATCATATCTAGGGTGCTTATGTTATGAATTATTCGTTTATTAACATGACATAATCTAGAGTGTCAAATATTAAAATCACACAACATATAAGCAGAAATAGTCACTTTATTAGATTCAACATTCAATTTAAACATTACCTCACAAGCATAACCTTTCCCACAAAAGTTCCCTTATAAGTTAGGGTATACAAATCATTCCCAATAACTTGAGTAAAGCCAGCTTTATTAAAGAGAAAGCCAGAAACCAGATTCTTCCTTATCTCTGGAGTATGCATAACATCTTTCAGAATTACAGTCTTTCCAGAGGTAAACGTAATTTCCACATTGTCAATCCCTGCAACTTTAGTGGTGTGAGAATCTCCCAACAACACTTTCTGATTATCAGCAGCCGTGTATGTAGTGAACAAGTCACGATCATGGAAGACATGGCGAGAAGCACCGGTGTCTACCCACCAACCCTCTGATCCACCAATTAGGTGAATCTCAGTAATCATAGCCGTAAGAGGCTCCTCAGTCAGGTCAACCTGCGGTGCAGAGCTTGGCCTGTTCCGACACTTTCGTGTCATATGACCTGGTTTTCCACAGTTGTAACATAGAAACAACTGTCTAGAATCATTCATTTGGGCTAGTTTCTGTTGTCCTTTTGGGTTTCCTTGCGGATTCCCATTCTGTTTGTTGCGCCTATTCTGATTCTTAAATGATTTCTAATTCGGTTTCAAAACAGCGGGTTTGGTCTTTTTAATGTTGTTGTTATTGACAATCAACACCTTCTTCTTTCTGGTCCTGCTTTCGTGCCTCCTCCTTAATACGAAGGCGCGTGATCAAGCTTTCTAAGGAAAATTCTTTAGTCTTATGTCGTAATACATTCTTAAAATCTTTCTAGTCTGGGGGTAATTTGTCAATGATAACAGCAATTTGAAATTGTTCGTCCAATGCTATACCTTTGGAGATGATCTCATGAGCTATTTTCTGAAGCTCATGAGACTGCATCTCAACTGACCTGTCATCTGTCATCTGGTACTTTAGATAGCGGCTTACAACATATTTCTTTGCCCCTGCCTCATCTGTATCATACTTCTTCTTCAGTGTTTCTCAGATCTCCTTTGCTGTCTTTTTATCTGAGTTGTAGTAGTCATACAGGTAATCGTTCAGTCCATTCAGAATAAAATTCTTGCATAGGTAATCATATTCGGTCCAGGTCTGCAATTGCTTTGACCTTTTAGTATAGGATGTCATCTTTGCTGCATCAGCCTCGTCAGGTATGTCTGGTAGCTACAGTTTGTCAGTAGTCAGCGCAACCACCTCTTTTCTTATCGTCAGGTAGAACTTCATCTTCTGACGCCATCGTTTAAAATGCAAGCCTTCGAATCTGAACGGAGCAACAGTCACGAGAGGGATCTGGAAGACAGAGGGTGGAGCAGCATCGTCTAGGGATGAGTTTGAAGCCATTGTTTCAAATCGTCTTCAAATTATTGGGAAACAATGGCTGAGTCATGTACTTCGTCGCTTTCTTGAAAATGATTTGGCGATCTGGTCAGAGGTGCAAACCAGTTCGTACTTTCGTCGCCGCCTCTAGGATAAAACAGCCTTTGAAAAACAATAACTGATTTGCTCGCATAACAAATCAGTGCAGATTTTGCACGTTCGAAAATTAGCACTGCTCGAAAATTTTAATGACGGAGGCGAGAAAAGAAAATGTAATTCAGTATTTTTTTCTCGTCTATAGCTGAAGATTATATATAGAACAGGAATTAGGGTTTTACGAAGTAGTGGAAGAAAAAATTGGATCTGCTGAAATTACGGGACAAAAGTTCACCGTTGCATAAAAAAATTCCTTAGAAAAAAAAACGGTTCGAAAAAAGCAATGTTTTTTGGTCTAAAAATATAACTGTCTACACCACAAAGGCAAGGCCCAAACCGAACCGGGCCGGGTCAAGTCGGTCGATCGCGCGTGTGTGGTGGTCATGATGCATGGTCTCCCTCCTCACAACAAAGCATGTATTGAAAGCCCCAAGACCTCAACATAATTTCTTAGAAACAATTATAAATACTTGCTTTTTTCTATAGTCTCATGATGTGGGACTATTTACATGTAGGAGTCATTCATACATTTATTCCAATATTTTTAGTAATTCACCTAATGTTTATAAAAACGTTTTCAACAGTAACTAACTAGGATAGCCGCTAATGTACATTTTCATTTCATCCCTAGTCACTTGCACAGCAAAATTAGTAAACAAAGCAAGTTGTTTGTGCTATTTTGATATATGGGGCAATACTTTGACATCTGAAAACCATGCAAGCAAAGGTAACAAAATTATGACATGTTGAGCCCCTTGTTTTTCTCCTCCTAATATCAGATTCGCACATCCCTGAACTGTTGTTTTCAGGCTATGTACACATACATTCCAAAACCAAATTAAGTAAACAATGGTTGATCAATCAACAATTATATCCCTTCCAAAGAAACACACACAAATACACTGATCACACACAAGCAGCACCACTCAATATCTACAACTAACAAACACTAAAACGTCACCATAATCAACACAAGGCAGACCGTTCCCTCAAGAGTCAAAACATCCTCAATTTTCTTGCCTGACCTGTCCGACATATCCTCTTTATACCTTCTCTAAAGTTGAATCTGTCCATAACACCATCTTCGTCTCTTATGGTAACCTCATTACAGTTATCGACCATGCTTTGCACCGGCTCAAAGCCATCTTCCTTGATCTCGTCCTTGCTGCCAACGCTATGGTACTTCTTTCTACTTTGATTGTTTCTGCATAATATCTCACTGAATGAAGTGTTGAATATTGAGAAATCGGACTTACTGGACTTCTGCTCAAGTTCAGATGCAGTGTTGCAGCCATGGCTATGCGTCGTGGACGAGGAGCAGGAGAGTAGTTCGATGGATTTGTCGAGTTCTTCTTCTCTTTCTCTGATTGTTTTCAGTATTAATGTCTTGAGGAGGTTCATCACTTGAACAGCGTGAATCAGTGCGGTGAGTGGATCTGCCATCTGAATCAACATCGATTGTTCGTTACATAAGCAGTTATACAAACTATAAATACAGTAGGAAATTACACGCAGGTGTATATTAGGTAACTGAGCTGAGATCACGTGCCCAAATAAATCTCAACTTCTACATTCTAAATCATACTGATAAGTACGGTTTATTTTCTTTTTAAGAGGATAACCAGGAAGGGTTAGTTTGGTTTCAAGGCACAAAAATCATTTTCCTTAAAACTGTCCCTACTCGATTGAAAGTTCACAAGTAGGTTCGTGGAAAAACGTTTCTAACGATTAGCGAATAGCAAGTTCAAGGATTTTTCAGGAAAATAATAATAATCTGTGATCATAGATGAACTGGTTTTGAACTATAATATTATATATATATATATATATATATATATATATATATATATATATATATATATATGTGTGTGTATATGTATATGTAGCAGAGGATGCCTTTTTTCGGGAGGGGGGGGGGGGGTGTTATAGTCATAGCTGTTCGGATTCTACCAATTTTATTTTATTTTGCTGCTTAAAAGAATTATAAAAAATAAATTTACTAGCACATGAGCGCATTCTAAGTGCTCTATTGCAAATGCTATTTTGTCACTTCCAACGTATTCTAATTAACAAAACAAACAAGGGACCATATATATAAATTGTGGTTGCAACAATTTTAGGCAATGTGTGGAACTGTTCTACATTTACCTTGTCTCATCATATCGATCTCCCAAAAAATTTAATTAACACAAGAATTAATAGATGGACTTAACTTGAGCGCATGGGGTTTGAAGAAATAGGATCTCACCTCAGGATAAGTAATCATGCCAAAATAATCAAATTGGATTTTTTTTTTTTTTAAAAAAAAAAAAAAAAAAAAAAAAAAAAAAAAAAAAACATCTAGTTCCTTTAGCTATAATGTAGATTGGTGCTAACCTTAGTCATGTTGGGTGCAAAAACCATAGCAACGTTCCGTGCATTCATTTTGTTATACTGTTCATGTTCCACAACATCGGCCATAAGATTGATAGCCCAATCAAGCAATGCTGCTTCAGTAGGTGGAAGCAGCCTTACTAGCTGAGAACATTCTTCTTCGCTATTACAACGCAAAACCTGATCTGGTGTGAGCGAGTCCAAAACTCCCGTAGGCAGTTCTCGAAACCACGCCTGTCGTTACAGCCAAAAAGATTATTATTATATTCAGATTTAAGGAAAATATACAATGAAAAAAATGTATAACCAAGAATGCATCAAAATTTTTGATAACCATAATTAAATCCAAATCTTGATGGACACATTGATACATGTATCATATTAACTGGATTGTCAGCCATGGCAAAGCCAGTAAATTGAACAGAAACGGTTAGACCATGGTGAAACTAAGCACTGTTATGCCACTACTAGATTCAATTACTTATTATAGCTTACATTCTAGATTAACTACTGATTTCACGGTTTACCATTTAGTTCAGTGCTCTTAAAAAGTATATTAAGTGGTTCTTTACAATGACAAACAGACTACATTTTGGTATTGTTCGTAATAAAATGCAGAAAAGTGGAAACACCGAAAGTCAACAAAATCTAGGTTACAAATTACAATCTGAATTATACCCTTGTAGAAGTTAAAGGCTACTGTTTGCATAACCCAGCCACTCAACTAGTCATCCAGTCGAGATTTATTTTCAATATGTAACATTTCAAATATTGGAGATAGGATTTACATATGGAATAGTTTTAACTTAATACAGGCAAATAACATAGATAAACTAAGACGTCAATTTACTAAATTAATAATACAAAAGTCCAAAAGGAACTTATAAAATATATTTCAGGGAAGGTACCACATCTTAAATGTTCATAATTACTGAATGTGACGCTTACCTTAATCAAACCAGCAAGACAATGTATATCAATATCATCAGGCACAAGTCCTGTGTTCAGTTGCTCTCTAACTCGGGTATCATGTCCATTTTCAGCATTGATTCTAAAGATTCCTTCAGCCTAAAAAAACAAAAGGAGTTGTCAGTTTAATGATGCATTGATATTGCTAAACATTGAATGTGTGAATCCCTTACCTTAAGCCCTCCTTGTAAATACAAGCGCCTTTGCATGGATAGTAAAATTGTTGGCACGCTATTTCCTCTGTTATCGTAGAAACATTGCATAGAATTTGCAGAAACCCCAAAAACAGTAACGCTGATGACAAAAACACAATAGGAACGTTTATTATAAATACTGTCCAAGTTAAGAAATTCAGTATGGGTATTGTACCACATTGAATGTATTTGCAAGCTATGGAGCACTTACTGGTCAGTTTAAATAGTGCACATCATCAAAGAGACTAAACGAGTAAATTAAGAAATGTGTAGCATAACATAAAGCAAACACGCATGTTTAGGTACTAGACGAAGGGGATATATCATGGGAGGGAAAGTTGTAACAGATAATAGCTTAAACAATGTACTCAGAACTGCAAATCTTCTCATGAAGGTCGCTATTGTCAAGATTACATACACATACCTAACAAAATAAATATAACTATATAAAGTTTGAAGGTTTGGCAACTGAAGAAGAATGGTAAGATTAAAAAAATAAGAAAAAAGAACTAGATGCTTACATGTTAAGAAATGCAGGGATGATCTGATATTTAAAAGAAAATTACAGGCCATCCCTAACTCAGCTTACTTCTCGTTTGGATTGACTTTCAGTTTTTTGAAAGCCAAACTGAATTGGTTTTGGCTTTCAAAAAGAAAAGAGAAAAACTACTTATTTAAGTCATCCAAACAGACCTCCATTGCTCGGATTTGGAAACTTTTATCAGTTGCATGTTCCCTTCTTTTAACATTATACCCGCTTTACAACGCATTTATAACAAAATCTAAGCTATTAAAATTGTAATCTGTCATAACGTCATATATCTTACAGCATATCAGATTATGTAACTGTGATAATTAAATAAGCTGTAAACCTTTGATGTAAACAACAAATCATATCCATTTGACATTAACCAGGTGGTCCTTGTCAATAATTTACATTGACCCAAATACTGTTTCAAAAATAAGATTCCAAACAAGAAAAATTCCTCTTAGAGCTAAGGTGTCATGTGGCTTTGCAACATGAAAGTTCAGATATTAATGCTCATACAGCTAAAAGACAGCTATATCAAGTCAAGTTAATTAAATTTCAAACTAAGTTAGAATAAAATTAAAGCAAGGCATGTTGTAGTCCGTAGAAAAGTGAAAACAAAAAAAAAACAAAAAACATAAACTAAAACGTTTATAGTTAACAGGGGGGAAAAAAAATACTGTCAACTGAAATTTTGTATATTCATAGTGGAAGCTATTTGCTAGATAATATATAACTTCAAAGTAAAGAGAGAGAATAAACAAAGAATAGGTTCCTAATAACCCTTGTATTCCAGTCCCATGTGCAAAATAGTCTAGATCCAATAATTAGTATTCTATAATCACTTATTCACATGATTAATTGTTTTATTTGGATTTATCATTTGTAATTTTCATAATCATCCAAAGTGTGATACTTCTTGTCTGGAAAGTAACGTTAACAGATTATTGTTTAGGATAAAAAAACAGTAGGTGTTCTAGTGTATTTGCTAAGCCTGTCAAACATAACTAAACCACTTATGCTTTAGTCAACCTAAAATTACATGATTAAACAATTCCATAAACAATGTACAAGAATTCTTTACAAAAGTCTGACTACATTAAGAAGCATATCTTTCAAAGGAAAAATAAAATTAATACACTCTTTTAGATCTCTACCTTCCTAACTCCTAATATTTCTCTTTCAGTGTAGCCCTGGACCATTATCTATCACATAATACACATACAAAAAAAGAGTACAAATTCTCTGGAAAAGCTACACGCAAAGATTAACATTCATCATATTAAATATAAATACAAAAGTTATAAATTTTAGAGTCATAACTTCCAATCCAAGTCAGGCAAAGTTAACAAACTTTTCAAATCATCACGGCTTAATTCTGCCACATTTAATAATCTTAGCTTAAAACCGACTACCTTTTGCGACCAAATAAACAGTAAAATGGAAAATTCTACTCCATTTACGCGAAAGTATTTTAGTTCCTTGCTCTCAATTTTCCACAATTATTCTGTGGATTTAGAGCTCTATAAATAATAATAATAATAATAATAATAATAATAATAATAATAATAATAATAAATGGTTACCTTTGAACAATTTATATCAATCCCTAATAATACCATTTATGCGAACGAAAATGCTAAATCACAGTTCACAAAACAAAAACTCCAAAATGTATAGCACAAACACTTCGGGAAACACATAAAAAGTAATTTGATTTGCTTGTCAAACATCAAAAGAATTACTGTTATTGTTCATTTAATTAATAACCTGGCACTAGGGATTGTACTAGGCAATTCAGGCTCCAAATCATCGGGCAACCCAAGAAATCCATCAAATCGATCAAAAGTGACATGCGCCACGTGTTGAACCTCCGTTGGCCAGCCGATTTCTAGCCCCTCATCTCCGCCTCCCTCTTCGCCAACGCTGCACATCACAAGAGATCTCCTGAGAACGGCCGCCATCACACCCAACACTTGAAAATTCCTTTTCCTCCGTTTATAATCGGACCCGGACAGGATTAGAGCGGAGGAGTTGAGATCCGAGTACCCGAATGTGGGTTCCTCTTCTTCGTTGTCGTCGTCCTCCGAAGAGGATAAGTAGTAGGGAGACATTGGCATATAAAACTAACTCTTGGGATCGATTTTATGGCGGGAAGTAGGAGAATTATTTATGGGGAAGAGCTTAGTTATGTCGGAGGCGAATGAAATATAACATATCAAAATGAATAGAAAGTTGCCCATTTTCTTACTTTATCAAGATGCTGTATTTAAACTTTTAGGCTGTATGTACTTCAAATTTTATGTCATTTTACATATTATTTTTTTCAAAGTAATGACACGTACTGTTGGACACGTAAGTGTGTGTATATTTTGAATTATTATGAACAATAGGTTGCCTAATATATCTTTGTATAGGTAACTTTTTAAGTATTAAATTGTTACTTCGTATGTTCTTCCATATTAACTAGAAAGAAAAAAAATTCTAGACTTAGGGTGCAATTATGGTAAACGATAACGAACCAATTCAACGGAGCATTTAAATCGAGGTATTCAAACGGAGATGAAAGTAAAACGAGGAATACATACATGATTTCAAGTAGAACGTTTAAATGACGCATCTAAGCGTAGTAATTTAAGTTTAATTACTTTTAACATTTTATAATTAATTAGATTCTTTTACTACGTAATATCCGTTTAGTAATTGGATATAAACACATACAATCATAGCAACATTTTTTTTTTTTTACTAGTACCAGCGAAACAAATCAATTACAAAACAAACGGAACAAACAAACAACAACAACAAACCAAACAAACAATATACATATTGTTGTTGATTACAACGAAACTTTCTCATATGATAACTAAGATAACCAATTAGATTTAGCTGAGGAAGTGTCTGCATCACATTCAAAATCATGGGATCGGTGGGAAACATCTCATCAAGCTCCCACTTTTGAACATCCACAACATATACCTGCATAGAACAGTATTGGTCCACCGTCTCATCGAAGCGTTCGGTTAAAACCGAAGACTGTGTCAGCACAGCAGTTACAGCCTTGCTAGATGAGGAGCTTCTAGGTGGGGCTCATGAAGTCTCGTCGGTCATCCAATCATTGTAGAGAGATGCGTTTGCAGTAGTGAACGGCTGGAGATGATGATCGGTCTGGGGAGCTGCATCTACATGTATCTAATACTAGCAAGTGCCCTTCTCTGTGCACTCACTAAACATCCGGTCCAACTCCCTAAATTTAAAAGGTGCATTTCTTCTCAACCTTCGGAACATGTATGCAGTATCGTTCCACCACTCATTAGAGTCGTCAAGTTAAGTCTGTTCCTCATTCCACTCACGCCGTCCGATCCACGACACTTACGTTTATCCAATTTACCATTCTTCAACATTTTAGATCGGTTATCTTTGAATCGTTCATTGACTTTCACTGCAAAAACGACCAACAATGACTAGTTGTTGCGCCTTAGGCCAAGGTTGCTAACGCAAATGTCAATGAATGTCGACGTGCGTTAATCCATCCAGTTTGTTATATGAGCGGACGAAGCATAATAGAGTGAGTGTGTCGTATGACTGAAAAGATAAAATGTCAAAACTGTCAAAAAATATCCAAAAGAATATATGATGTGGAGAACTGAAAAAAAAGCATAACTGTAAAGAAAATTACCAGAAAAATAGCATTATCAAGGTTTAAAAAAAAAATCAAAATTGCGGGAAATTCTTAGGTTGGTTCGGGTTTCGTGGAAGAAGGGAGTGGAGGAGAATTTTATAGCCAACGGGTGAATATTTTCACCCGCTAGCTTGTTTGGCCAGTTTGCACTGGCTAACAATACCTTGTTTTAGAATAAAATCTTTCTAGATTTATTTTAGACGTGTTCAAATACAAATTTTGATTTCAGTTACCTTTATTAATAATTGTGTTAGAAGCACAATCTTTTGATTCAATCATGAACTTCCTAAAATATCCTTATACGTAACTTTTCAAATATTTAATAAATATTTTGAATTATCACCCCAATAAACTATGAGATGAAACTCCTTGTACTTAGTTTAGAATAAAATATCCCTAGATTTGTCATGCTAAAAAAATATATCCCTAGATTTATTTAACGTATTCAAATCCATATCATATGCTTATTTCAGCTACTTATAGAGTAGAAATATTCAAACGTAATTGTTTTAAAACTTCAGAGGACAAGACAACATTGCAAGATATTTTTAGTTACATTAATCAATCGATAAATCTTTATTTGTTGTTGAAGTAGAAACAAAAAAACATAGTCCGATTATGAACCCAAAAAGCCTATATGTTCTACTTTTTATATATTAAATTGTTATTCCATAGTGAATATTATGCTTGGGTCTTAAAATCAAACTTAATACACAAAAACTTCTTTCTAAATAATGCTTGTAAATTAGGTCCTTATAATTTAAGTATTGAATAATTGCACACAATTATGCATTTAGTCAGTGATAATTGCAGACATTTATGCAAAAATATCCAAACACTACATAAATATTTGTAATTATTCGATGAATAACTGTGGAATTTAGTAACTTTTTGGTGTATAATTGCAAAATTGTTATGCGAAAAGATTGCGCGAATGTGGAAGCACAATAAACAAGATCTAGATTTGCCAACTGAACATCAATCTAATCTGATAGCAATTATTCTATTACATCAAACAAATAGTAAATAACTATAACAGAAGAAACAAAGAGACACAAAAGGTTTATACTGGTTCCACTATCATCGAGGTAGTGTACGTCCAGTCCAAAAGAGAGAGATTTTATTCCACGTGAGAGAATTACAAGAGATTACAAAATAAGAGTTTACATATCCAGACCTCAAATAGGCTTAAAAAGAAGAGACACCATTGGTGATCACTGGCTCCATACCAGGATGAGTTTACAATGAAGTGTACCCCTCAATATATAGCCAATGCAAATCTATGTGAGTCATCAATTAAATTATCAACATATGGTAATAATATAATAGAGGCAAATTACCATAGCGACAAATGTGCAAACGTAGAAAGTAAATCAATCTATTTCTTTAGCATAAATGAAAGAAATTAATGTCTGCATTTATTTCTTTCCATCTCATGCAAATGCAATCAATTAATTCATGCACTTCCATATTAAACAAACATTTACTTTCCATCTATTTGTGATTTTGTATCACCTAAATTTAACACTCTACATTGATGCAAAATCACATATCTTCAATACCCCATCTCAAATAAAATTCTTTTCACACATAAAACTCTTCAACAGAACTCCACCTTAAATCAAAATCTCACAATGAGATAGAAACCAAAGATGAATATTTACCTAATGGGTTTCAGCAAAGCTACCCCCATCACACCATGTTAACGAGCTCAGACTACGTCCCCGCCCGCCAACAAAATGTTGCAAATATCCAAATAAAAAAAAGGCAGATTCCAAAATAATCTTAACACCGCCATGGCTAAAAAAAATAATTCTCTCAATCACCAATTCAAATACAGAGTCAAAATGAAAATCTCTGTAGGCAATATAAATCCCTTTTCTTCCACATACATGAATGTAGCAACACTTCTTTAGAACAGCATCACGAAATCGACGATATACCACAATGGCACCAAATCCGCCAAAATCAGCTCTATGAACTGAACACTCCAAGATGGCATCACAAATCGATAAGTTTGAGTGGCGTCAAATCGTCACCAAAATCAGGAACATCAGATACAGTTTCTAAACTTAGTGGTCCCTTCAACATACTAAACTCTTTATCTCTCATACAATGCGAGCATTTCTCAACTGAACTTGAAGCTATACAATTCTCAAATACTTGGAAAGGTCGCTAACACCTCCAGCGGTTCGTCTTTGGTCGCTTCCACCTCTAGCAATTTCTCCAAGTTGTTATCTACGAAGTCCATATTCTACGGTTGGTCAGGCCATGTTCTAACATATAACTACACCTTAATGAGAATTCGACGCTCAAGCTACATCAAAATTCGAAGCCTGGAACACTCTTCTCTCTTAGCATAATCTTCTCCACTAGATTCTCTTTTTCCTCCAAAATAGCAAAATCACCACTGAATCTACCAACCTTTGTAGAAATAATTGATGCACAATTTAAAACAAATCACCTTGCTCTGATACCAATCTGTTGTGCAAAAGATTGCGCGAATGCGGAAGCATAATAAACAAGATCAAGATTTACCAATTGAACATTAATCTAATCTGATAGAAATTATTCTATTACATCAAACAAATAGTAAATAACTATAACAGAAGAAACAAAGAGACACACAATATTTATACTGGTTCCACTATCATTGAGATAGTGTACGTCCAGTCCAAAAGAGAGAGATTTTATTCTACATGAGAGAATTACAAGAGATTGCAAAATAAAAGTTTACATATCCAAACCTCAAATAGGCTTAACAAAAAGAGACACCATTGGGGATCACTGGCTCCATGTCAGGATGGGTTTACAATGAAGTGTACCCCTCAATATATAGCCAGTGCAAATCTATGTGAGTCATCGATTAAATTACCAACATATGATAATAATATAATGGAGGCAAATTACCATAGCAACAAATGTGCAAACATAGAAAGTAAATCAACCCGTTTCTTTAGGATAGATGGAAGAAATTAATGTCTGCATTTATTTCTTTCCATCTCATGCAAATACAATTAATTAATTCATGCATTTCCATATTAAACAAATATTTACTTTCCATCTCACAACACCAAAAATGGGTGTCGGTAACGCTTATAACCGTGACTAATTAATTTTACAACGGTTATACCCGTCCTCACAGAGTGCGTGGCAGTTTTTTATTACGGATATTATAACGGTAATAACTGTTACCAACAATATATTTTATAACGCTTATAACCGTGACAAATGGATTTTTTCTCACTTTTATTACCGTTAGGAATATGAAAATTATAACCCTTATAAACGTGGCTGGTAAAACATTTATAACGCTTAAAAGATTTCATATCAGGTACATGGTGTATGACTGTTAATTATTACATTAGACACAACTCTATTTTTTTAACATACCTGAAGTTACTTACAGTTTTGGGCAGTAATCATTCACTTACATGGCTTATCATTGGTGTAGTAGCCTTTGTGTCCTTGGCAGTTGATAGAAGAGGTTTCTCATATCTATATGCATAGTGATGCCTTTATTACAACTACATCTCTTGATATCGCCGTATCGGGTGGTATATATGTGGAGTTTCCAACAACAACAAGCACGGTGAAAATTTATCTTTGGTTACTGATCTCGATATCGGAAGGTATACATGGAGTTCTTGATAACCTTGTACATTGAGATTAATGATGGAACCTATACAAGAAAGACTCAAGCAGTTGTATATTTTGAATGATGTGATGCACCTGGAAAAGCACACATTATTTTTAGCGTTGTAAGTATTCATAGTTAAATCCTAATAGAAGTTTGGCAAAACATTCTTCTGGTAGTTTTAGATCAGTATAATTTTAGCAATCCATGCTTAACGGTTAAGACCAAATCAGATCGTAAGGGAGCAATATAGAGAATTTTGCATATTTTTGTAGCAAATTTATACTTGAAGATACCTCTTATGCTTGAGTTTAAAGATGACAATGCCTGTTCTCAAATCTGCCATATATGTAGAAAGAAACAGTGTTCCAAATTCCAACACTCAAACTGAAGACAACAATTTTGAGACTTTCAACTTCAAGATCAAGTCTGGACATAAATGAAAAGGAAAATATTATTCAAATGTAAACTACCACCCAACTTTTATAATATACTTTAAGAACAAACAAATTCATGTTCATTAGATAACTTGTTAAAAATTGTAGATACTATCTTCACTGCATTATCATGATCTGATGAGGTTATGCGTGTACTGTGTGCATATTCTAAATAATATGACAAATGCATGCATTTAATTATTTGCAAAACTAACAACTACAAATAAAGAAGTTGCATTATCCAATATGAGAATATAATTTATTCTTGCTATAATTAGCTTTTTAAAACTGCAATGATTTAAAGCCATAATTCGAAACCAAAAGTATTCCAAATAGCTTCATTAAATCCAAAACATATATATATATATATATATATATATATATATATATATATATATGTGTGTGTGTGTGTGTGTGTGTGTGTATGTATGTATGTATACACACACAGACATAAGAACACATGTAGAAGTGAATATCAAGAGTTGTAGCAAGAAGAGAAAACGAAATATAAAAGAGTGGCCAACCATGCATAAAGTTAAGGGCAAAACATGAAACCAAATTGTAGGTGGGGTCCATCCAAATTAAAGTAAAAGCAAAAGGCACACTAATGAAGACAAAAAACGCATGAAGAAAACCAACGCATGGGTATCAAGGTAAGTAAACGTTGTATTTAAGACAAGGCACAAGCTGGCTAATAAGGAAATTATGCTATTTCTTAGGTAAACAGTTTAAACTTTCCCTAGTGGTAGCTCCCTTTTATCTTCAAAATCCTTTCCTATTTCAAAGCGTATACATATAAATGGATTCATAAATATTTAGCAACTTGTAGAAACTAAGAGTTGGAGAATAAAAGAATATACTTTTCTCTACATGCATATGATCTAAGCTTAGCAGCTCTTAAAAAAGGAAAATAGTAACACTCAGTCTGAAACAAAAGATTTTCAATTAGCATCTTTCGAAATATAAAAGTATAAGATTAGTTAAATGTAGTAACAATTATGTGAAGCTTTCATAGCAAATGAATTTAACCACCAAAGTAATGCAAAGTCTGGAAAACAGCCACTACCACTATTGCAAAGCAACTAAATAAAAAAGTGAGGAGGTACCACAATGACAGAGGAAGAAAAAGCATTGGAACTCCTTGTTCCAGACTCCAACGGCTGACTGGTCATCTCCAACAAAACGACCAATGGGTTACTTGGAGCAGCTCGCTCCTGGTGTGATTCTTCCCACCGTCACAAAAATTGAGATGTTAATTGTTAAATAATTTAACGAAATTGTGAGATAGTACATATTCTAAATTGCATTCAAATTGACCAAAAAAGGAAAGAACTAATGACATATAAAACAAAGCCTATAAATAGCCACTCACATAAATCCATGTATGAAGGAATTGACATTAAATCATTTAACTTAGAGATTTTGAATAAAAAGGGAGGAAACTAATGACATATAAAACAAAGCCTATTATTTAGCAGCTCGCATAAATTTGTTTATGAAGGAATTAGCAGTAAGTTATTATTTAAATGGAGGCCGAAATTTCATTGTCATATATACATTTCTCAATATCCAATTGAAATGGCGGACATAATTATAAAAAGCTAAGTAACAACTAAAACATAAACATTTATTTTTCAAACAAAAAAACCAATTCTTATTTTCCATATATGGCAAATGCGCCTTTTTTTATCGCAAACCTGAAGTAATAAATATTAATTGTATTCTTGACGGTAGTAAACTTATTAGCAGTCCAGACTTACTATATTTAAAAAAGAAAAAAAAGAATGAATTTAGAAATGAATTACATGCTATATCGCAAACATGGCTTCCTCTGTTGTCTCTCTATCTTTAGGTTTTAGTGCCTCGGACCCATACATGATTCTAGCATCTATAACCCTCTTTTTCTGCATGATATCATTGATCCTTCCACGTGATGTTTCTAAATCTCCAAGCAAATTATTGCTTTCCTCGTCTTCGAGCTTCGATAAACTGCAACTGTCAAAGTCAGAAGATAATGAATGAAAATGGAATTACAGGATACAATTATTAAATGCAGAAAATGAAAACATAAAAGAGAGAATGAAGGTTTCTTCCCGTGAAGAACATAATGTCTATTTTAAGAGGAAAAGTTGGTTAAAAATATCAGGCTGTAGAGTCTAAATTAGAGCTGCCATAATAATTTTAGCCAGACAAGGATAACCAATGAAAATGAGAAAAACTGTTGAATTGAACATTTCTAGAGATAATACTAACTCGTCTTAAAAGCAGTGTTGATGATATTCCTATTTTCAGCAAATTTCTAGCCTGATACTATTTGGTAATATTAAGGAAATGACACTAATATTTACATTCAAATGTCAGAAAAATTTCAGCCCATAACTGTCAAAATATGAATCACGGCAATAAGCAGTCTTAAATAGTCAATACCTTCTTGAAAAATCTAATGCATGATACCAAATCTGTGTCTCCTTCCAAAGTTTAGTCCAGTACATGTAATATGTTAATAAATTCCTGTATTAAATATTCACCAGATGAGACTGTAGTAGACATAATCTTAATGTCAGGTGAATGACAACAATGCACATAGGTACAATATATCAACGCAGTTGACAAATAAACTCCATATTAGTTACAATGTCATACAAATTATGGTTAATGATTAAACTCCATAAACAAGAAGTCAACAATTTTTTCAAAACTTGATTGCAAATAAATAGCAACCTATGTTCCTCCGGTTAGAAATATCCTACCTTGCGCTAGAAATATACGATGTTCCTCCGGTTGGATGTCAACTAGAAAAATGTACAAGGATACTAGGATAATCAATCCGACAGCAAAAAACAACCAAAGACAGACAAGAGTCCCTTAAAAAGGAATAAAGCAACAAGACATAAACCATAATCAAACATTCAGTAGATCATTTATATAACAAAAAAATTCCTAGCATTGGAAAAGAAAAAACTGAATCAGAAGATACATAAATCGATTTACAGAAGATAGCTGCTGAACAAATACAAGATGAAATGCAGAAAATGGAGACAAGACCATATTTAGACGAAGCAAAGGAACCCCATACTAATAATATATAAGCCTTGAATGCCAAATGTAGCAACAAGTACAACAAAATGCAAGTGAGAAAAAACAATTCCAGGTTAGTTATACCTGGGAGAACCAGATAAGAAGAGATATTATTTGAATTTGAAGCAACTCAATCACAAGATGTTGCTGATAATCTTAACTATAACAATATAACTTATTTGTACTATACTCATGTTAAAAATCTGAGCATAAATGTGCCCTATAAGGAAATTAACAATATCAAAGGCTGTGATGGTTTTCAAAAAATTACACTCTTTGATTGCTAGCTCAATTATTTACCAATGATAAGATATCAGGGATATACAATTTTATAACAAATGAAGTAGACACCGAAAAACAAAATCAATGATGGAATACTCTCGTGGCACCCAGTGAAGTACGTACACTTCAGCCTCAAACAACAACAGCCAGCTTTGGATAACAACAAAGGGACAACAATTAAAGCACAAATAAGCGCTATAAGGACATAAATTAAGAACGTCCCAACCTCAACTCTATGTTCAGTATCAATAAGGGAAAGTAAGGCATAAGATCGACAAAACACACCTACAACAAGCAAGCTGAAAAGAGCCATAAGAAACCCCGCTTCGAAAACCCTAGATTGAAATTCGAAATAGGTAGAAACCAATACAAATTCAAATCAGTTAAATACCAACAGAATTAGAATATACCTTGATTTCGAATAGTGATGAACCCTAGATCCTAACGCGAACGGCGATGCCACTTCCAACCCTAGCTGTCGAACGTGAACCTTAGATCTGAGTGCTAATCCTAGTAATCGACGTGAAACTCGAATCTGAAATGCGAATAAAAGGAATGTGTCGAATCAAGAATTGCGAGAAAGAGGAACCGAAATAAGGTGGAATGCGTTAGAAGCGAAGGAAAGACGAGCAAGTAAAAAGAAAAATGGTAATTACAATGCTCTCACAGATGTTCGAAATATTTACAAAATAACCCCAAGTCATAACGGTTTTAAACGTGATTTGCCTTTATCACGGTTATTTTTGTTATAAATTTATCATGGTTATAACCATGACAAATTGTACAAGAAAAAATGTGACAAAAGAGCTTATTTGGTGTTGTGTCTATTTGTGATTTCGTATCACCTAAATTTAATGGAAATGCCCACAATTTTTACATATGATTGCATAAATTTGCAATTATTCAATGAATAATTGCATAAATTTATGTTTTTATTTGATAACTTAATTTTAAAGACCTAATTTACGTACCTTTATTACTAAGAATATTAGGTGTATTTTAAACCCTCATAGGGATTTTGTTTCTCGCATGTATACGAAAGTTAGAATCGACACAAATTCTCTCAATTTTTGGCCTATCGCATGATCTATTATATAAATAGATATATGTTCCTTTTCCATTACGAATAGCAATTATATGGCCAATCATTTTGGATATAATGGTAACTGCCCAAGACTATGTTATCATTGTTTTTTTCCCTTCCCTTATGTTAAGTTTTTTATTTTTATTTTTGAAAAATTACTAGTTACTAAAGGGTATTATTTAGTGAAGGCACCATAGTTGATCACTCCTTCTGCCCACATTCCATATGATCACCAGAATAAACTAGGTGATAATTAAAGTCACTCTACAATTACTTTATAAGTATCCAAAAGTTGATCCAATTATTTTAGTTATTCAAATGTAATTAGGATTAGACTTCAAAGAGTAGGTAAAACATATGGTTACATCTTTATTAATAGTTGTCTTATAAGCATAAACTTTTGGTCTGACCGCAAACTTTCAAAAATGCATCTACATATATTTAGCTTTATATATCACTTAAAAATAGGATCTATAACTAAATATTTTTATAAACTAAAACTGCATTTCTACATACATATTTACAAATCTTAATATCACCCATAAATAGGATGTAACAAGTAGAATTTTGTTACATTATTGTTCTTAATTACTTAACAGCACAAATAAAAATTAAAACAAATTAAAAAATCAACTTAAAAAAAATAAATTCAAACTATTTACACATAATTTCAACGTAAAAATACAATTAAATATTTTCACAAATTATTTTCTTTTGATGTGTTAAACATATATTGTTTCTAAAAATATAATCCAAGCGCAAATAATACACTATTTTGCGCATGTTGTAACACTCGTTAGAGAAAATTATGCAAGATCTTTCAAGAAAAATCAACCAACCTATGAATCTTTATTATATTATATTAATAATTGGAATAGAAACATGTTGTTTGGGTTGGATCTTGAACTCCCCAAAATGCAGTCATATATAACTATTTGACTATTGGAATATTCCATAAGATCACCCAAATACACTAGGTAATAAAATCACTCGTCTTTATCTCAGATGCACACATAGTTCAGACATTGATTCTAATTACTTATAATAGGATTGCTCAAATGTAACTAGTTTCAAATTTCAAAGATCGAGTCAAAAATATATATTATATTAACTGTTGGAATATAAACATGTTGTTTGGGCTCCATCGTGAGCTAACCAAAGTGCGCTAATGTATAACTATTAAAATATTAAATTGTTATTCTATAAGATCACTCAAATAAACTAGGTAACAAAATCAACAAACAATTACCTTAAGACTTATTTATAATCCTGACGCTGATTCCAATGTTTTTAAAAAAAATGAGTGTAGAGATATTTATATAGAGGAAGAGAAGGAGAAACTTTGATTCTAACCTCTTACACATTCTTTCACTTATAGCCATCTAAATCAAATCCTCTATAGCCTATTTTTACAACCGCCTATAAACACTATTAAAAACCACACAAACTATCCCCTTTGGGGGGTCTAAATCCATTTTGAGTCCAAGTAGAATATTATTTTGTTTAATCCAGTTTAATTCTTATCAATGTTGCATATCACTTAATATGCATATGTATAACTGTTATGAATATATTTAATAATACTTGTTCATCAAAATAAAATAAAATTTCGTAAACAAAAATTAATTTGTATTAATTACAACTTAATCAAATCGTTTGGTCAAAGTGGAATTCATTATTTAGGTTATGCGACAAGTTAGGTGTAAATTTGACCAGCAATTTATATCAATCTATTCAAATATTAACGTTTATATGACACTTGGCAACTGATGTGACACTTTGGTTAAATTTATAGCATATTCAATTTCAGTAAGATCCAATTTCACTTTATTAAGCGTTATTTGGTTGTGACTTTTATTTATAACAATTCTCTTCATTACAACTATCACTTTGAACTTACAAGTTTTCGTAATGGTCAAAATTTGAATATCATCCATATTCAAATCTATAGTCCAAACACAAAGTCGATAGTTATATACTAATAATAATTATTAATTGAAATTATTTAGATAGAGATTTTGACTTTAAGTTGACTATGATACTAACTCATCTAATTAAGAAGAGGAATCCTCTTTTGAATAGTGTTTCGCTTTCAATACTTCGACTCGACCCAATAATACATACTCGACATGCGACATGCCAACTTACTCAGGGTTATCATATTTTTTAACTAGTACGATAAAACATCGTGATGACCCGGAGATACTATTTGTCACCCCAAACTCAAATATAAACTCGCCTCGATCAATAAGTACTTAAATCAATGGTAAACCCAAACCTAGCATCACATCACCAGTGTATTCGCGACAAAAACCATGACCAGAAATCACGAAAATACACAAATCTGAAGTTCTCGAGTTTTTTGAGGAATTTAGGAACTTGTTTCGTGATTTAGGTTGTGTAAATCACGCGATTGAATTTTTCAAAGAATGCAAGAGGGGCGGCCATTTTTTTGGTTCACTGTTAATGAAACATTAACCTAGGGTAAGAGAAAGTGGAGTGAACAGTAGCATTCCCAATCACGTGTTAGGGTTTAGGATAATCTAATATTATGTTAATACATTTGTTCACAAATAAGGCCCAAACCCCGCAAACTCCAATCAACGTGTGTCATCCATCGTCATCTATGTAAAAACATCATTTAAAACCAATGGGACTAGTCTCGAGATCCAAATCGATCGTATGTGGAAGTTAACCATTAAAATTCAAATTACAATGTCAGTTTCTTACAGAAATTTACACAAGTTTAATTTATGCATGGTCGAGCGGTATGTCCATTCGCTACAAACCTTGACGGAGTACCATAACCCACTACTATGATTTTAGAAATATAAGTTTCGTCACAATCTGACATTGTACTCTCAAAACGACTATTTACGCATATTTTGAGATCGATATAACTGCCGATTGATCCAAACTCGAAATGAAGCAATCCACGTATTTATTTTACATGCAATGAATAGTTTAGACTAAATGGAGCTGGTCCCAAGTCCCGATTTGACCATTTGTGGAAAATCCAATTTTGGATCAGTCAGTCGTATACTTAACAATCAATATTTTAATAAAAAAAATTAAATATCCAATCGTTAAAATATGGGTCATTACAAACGTACTATTTATGTCATTTTGTATTAAAGTTTTAATTTGATTAGTCATTATGTTAAATTATATCAATTATATAATAGAAATAAAATATCTTTTATTTTAAATAAGATTGGTTAACGAGTTAGATATATGTAACAAATTATATAATTTTCCTTAGGACATATGCCAGACTCTATCAAAGTTGACTTGCCAATTATAGTAATGTCTACTTTAATGGGTCAATCATCTATTGATGTTTCATTTCAAACGGTTAAACATAAATCTAATTACTGTCGCGGTGTGATCAAAGTGTCATATCCTTGACCAGATCAAAGTATAATCAGGATACTTAAGACTGATAGTACTCTCAAGTTAGAAGACTACTAAATGCAGTCACCCAAAGATCTTGTATTTTGTCTAAGTCGTATTATCCAATAGAAGGCTCTCACGAGTCATTATGTGTCCTTCCAAATAGCCGAGTTCCTAACCCATTGTACTCCAATGGTCATGACTTAATCACTGTTCATTTTATGGACAACTTTACTTCTATGCATTAGTCCCAATAAATATATTGATATCCATTTCTCGATCTGTCTTGAATAGAAACTCAATAGGAGTAAGTATTTACTTACATGTCTATACATTTATCGATTCAATACGCATGATCAGAAACATGTCTGTGATTGCAATTGATAAAAGAAATTTTCGTGAGAACCTTGAACTTATATATGTTTAATTTATTTGATTCATTATTTGTACCTATGTAAAATAATATATAAAAATGGTAATACCTTAAGCTTATTCTATTTTGAATAAGATTACCTTATAAAAGTTAGATAATACAATAAATGTAACAACCTGAAATTTTGGCGATATAAATTAATTAATAGAATTTCAAAAATAGGAATTTCTGCAAACAATGGAATTTGGCCAGAAACTTTAACCGATGCGTTCATCTCGAAATTTTGGTCAAATTTCATGATTAGAGTTTCACGAACGGAGTCCGTATGAAAAAGTTACGTACGAAATACAAAAATGGACAGAAAATGAATAAATCAGAATTTAAATATATATTATACCTTATATAACTAGCCGACCTGGGCACTTGATGGCCAGATGGTCGACTAGAGTGGTCGACCGCCACGGTCGACCTACTGGGCGTCAGTTTGCCCAGCGATGGCTAGGTTGGTAAGGTTTCATTTATAAATTATATAAAATGGATAAACAGATATAAATTAAAACTAATCCAACGGTTCAAGACCGGTTCCACCTTTATAAACAAAAGGGTAAGGCCTCATTCTTTTCCACACAAATCTGTAGTGGTAGCGGAGCTCTATCATTTTCCTCCTTCTATAAACCAAATGTCTAAAATAAATTAAATATATTCATACACAACAAATCAAATCTAATTCATATGAAATTGAGAGAAATAATAGATCTAATGGAAATGGATGCAAATTGATGCTCCAAATCAGATTCTTCTCTCTCTCTTCCTATTTTCTTACATCTCTAAAATCTGGAATTTCCCCCTTTTCATATAAATTGTAGATTTATAAGAATTTGGGGATTGTAGGTCTAAAGGGTTCAAACTTTGGATTTGGAAAGTGAGTGAGAAATTTACGAATACAGCTGTAATAACTTATCTATTTCGTTTGAATTAGATCTAAATTTTTATGCCTGTTTCTACCAAATTAGTTCATTTAATTATTGTAATTTGATTAACACGCTTCAGATCTGATTATAAACATAGTTAAAACTTATGAATTATAAGTCATGGTTATGCATAATATCAATTGTAGGATTCTTAAACTTGTTCACACATGTTTCTACAGTTACACTGCACCATAGATGGCCTATCGCAACGAAAATCCATGGTGTTGCTAGCTACAATGTTGTCATTGCTATGCTGATTTTTGTCTATTGCTACGCATGTTTCAAGGTATTAGCACAAATATTAAACTATGCTGCAGTAGCTATGGATATATTCTAAATTAAAAAATTAATAAAATTATCAATCAGCATGAACATAATTCAGCGGTCTATATTATCAATCCGCGTCAATCTAATTTTCCTTATCAATCTGTGTCAATCTATTTTCTTTTGCAGCCTCTTCTTTGCCCCAAAATTTCATTTTCCTGCTGCAACATGTGAAAAATGGATCTGGCAATTTATCAAACCTTGTGGTCTCACTTCAATTAGTTCGAGCAATTTGGGATCCATCTCCAACGCTGAAGAAGGGCAAAGCTTATGATTTCCCGAAGCTTCTATGTCAATCAATTACATTTCTATATAATCCAAAGCTTCTTCCTTACCCCTTAATTTCCCCAATCAGAAAAAGGCAACCCTAAATTCAACTGAGAAAAGGTAAAATCGTGCGAAGCGATGATGCCTGGAATAGCTCGACTTGATGGAGCTCGGACTCGCTCGGAGGTAACATGCGAGATATTGACACCACGATGCAAGGCAAGGCGCGAGATGCGAGGTGCGCTATTTCGAGAAAAGAGCCACAAGGAGATACACGACTCAGATGAATTGGAGATGATCATTCAACAGTTGCTAACAAGTTAAATTCGATTTCTGCGTTCGTCATATTGGTGAGTTATTTACTAACAATTATATCTTACTGTCAAAACAATTTCATTTATACATCCATATGTTTTCTTAATTAGTTGACTAAATCTATTGATTGAATTGTCTGGATAATTGATAAAATTGTGTGAACTTGGATAGTTTGGATGATTGTTTTTGGAATTTATATTCACTGGGAAAATTGTGTGATCATACCACCATAAGATGGATAAGGAGTTCGATGAATATAACATAAAAATAATAGTTTGGATGTTGTTTTGGAGTTTTGGATAGTGGTAAGAACACCAGGTTAGATGTGGATTACGAAGTTCAACTTGTTTTGATATGGTAGGCACTCAACTTAGGTGATGTTGGTGGAGGACGTAATATGCAATTTGGAAGTGGCTTATTTTCAGCGCTAAATCAGTTTGGCATTTAATTAAATTGTGTTTGGTCTCTTCGATCAACATATATGTCTAGTTTGGCATTTCCTTTGCATCAAGTTGGTTCTGTAGATGGTGCAGGGTGGCGGTTCAACAGATGGTGCAGGGTCAGTATATAATATATTCAACAAAAATAGGTGCTTTGTTTTAAAATGGGTATAGTTTATCTGTTTGTAAAAGCAGCGCAACTTAAAGATGGGTTTTAGAAGTTGCTCCCACTATAAATATTCTCACCGTCATCTGCTGTTATTATTATAACTTTGTGTATTGGGTATTCTAACAGCCAGGTTTTTTAAGTGTGATTTTTGTTTGTTTTCATTTGCTTCTGGTAGACTGATTAACTTCATCAATAGGGTTGTGAACTCAACAGTAAAACTGGCGTTCACTCGCTTTTTCTGATTTGACTTCAGTCTCAAGAACGCTTATTCTTTAGAACCATATACCGTTATTGCAGAGGTGGTAGCATCAAATTGATGGGATAGAAAACTTCACCTAGATATTATAATCTAAACAGGTAAGAAAACATACTAATTAACAAGTTCAGATGATAAATCAACATTGAAATACTTGGATATTGACGAAGGCTCCATTAGATATATCCTACACACCTGTATTTGTTGGATTTATGTGATGTTTTATTTTCTCAAAGATTAATTCAAACCATATAATCTACTGTGAAACACACTTCAATATTGTGAATATGTAATTATTGGTCATTTAAGAATGTGATTTTTTTTTGCATCAATTCATGATTGAACTAGAGAGTTGCGTTTGCGAGCAATGACACTTTCAGATAATGTAAGTGATCACATTTGTTTGTGAATTTTTATTGTTTCTTGGAAGTTACCATGAATGTATGTGATGCAGATCAATTCTGCAGCAATCATTGATGAAGGAATGCCTATGTATCAGAGGCCATTATTGATTGAACTAGAGAAGTTGCATTTGCGAGCGAATCATCAGAAGGAAAAAAATAAAGGTAGTAGTTTATATAATCATTTTCATGTATTTTTTCCTGCTTATAGTTGTATGTGTGAGTGTGCATATGAGTGAATCGAGTGACAATGTAGTGAAGAATGTATGTAAATATGAATGATTGTGTAATATACGAGTGAATGTACAATAGTGGAGTCAAAAAATTTGTATCATTTGAAATGTTGAAATTAAATATTTATTTGAATAAAATACTGTGTTATAATAATATTTATTATAATATTATGAAATCTTCGATTAATAACAGTTGAGGTATAATTACTTTTAACGTCTGTAAAACAAATTTTAACAACTGCTAGAAACAGTTGTAAAAAAGGTTGACTTTATTACGAATGTCAGCTGTACTAGACATATTACAACTGTTTTTGGCAGTTGTGAAATGGTATTTTTTTTGTTCTAGTGGTACCTCTGGCAACACGTGTACTGATGTTATCATAGGGTCGCAAAGGTGTTGCTTTTGACTCTAAAGCAACGTGGCAAATGGCAACCCTAAAGAAGTGTTGCCACAGATTATTTTTTGCCTATAGCAACATTAGTTGGAACCTACTGCATCACTTCTCTGGGGTTGCTGTAGGCCATCTATGGCGTAGTGTTATGTTGCAAAATATGTTGTAGTTGTTGCATAGCACTGCAAATCTGGAAATCAGTCCCATTAAACAATAATTAGATGTAGTTACATTTCAGATCTTTAGTTCAATGTTAAATAATAAAGTATGTGAGTTTAGGTAAAAAGATGAAATTGATAAATTATATGATTGTAATGTTATAAGAAATATGCCTGTTTGTATTCAAAATTGTTGGGTTTTGGCTTAATTGTTGTAAATATGTCATTTTCCTCCTTTTGAATAAAAAAAGCATTATTTCGAAATCATAAGAGATATGATTAAAAGGGTTAAAAAGAGAAAAGTGGTGCAAATGTACATATATATATATATATGTATATATATTTATGCGTAATTTGCATCAACAATTTCAAATTATATATTTATATATATTTCTTATGATTTGGAAATATGTCAATTCCCCTAATTAGGCGTTATTTACAATGATTACGACTAACGATCTTTTGTGAGATTTGAAACCTTTTGGCAAGATTGAATGCAAAAAGGGATGTTTGGTTATTGCTTAAACCAAATCATTTAATTTGAAAATAATAAAAAAGTAATAACTACACTGACCGCACGAAAACATAGAATATAAATATACACATATTATCCGTCCAAATCAGTGTAAAACGGTAAAATATACATTGTATTGAATGTTTGATTGTTTGGATAAGGTTCAATTATGGAAATATATGTAAATATAATCTATATTGAATTAATATATTTGTGGTGACCATTTGTAGCAATTAATATAATGAATTGCCATAAATAGGGCCGCTAATCAGTAAATAACCATTGTAACCAATATTGATTGGGGGAAAATAAATGTGATAGGAAAATGGTTACAATTCCTAAAATTAATCAGGATAAATGTTGTAAACCCCAATTAGGAAATTTAGATTATAACCGCATTTAGATACAAGGTTAAGCTCGACTTGTGGTAGAAGTTTGCCCGGAACCGACCGACAAATCCATCATCCATAGGTAGTCAGCTTAATGTGAGAGGTCTAATGCGTAAATAGAAATGTGCTAAGGCACGAGGTTAAGTTCAACTTATGGAAGAAGTCTGCTTGGAACCGATCGGCAAATCCAGCATCCATAAGTGGTCAACTTAATGTGAGTGCTCTAGTGCATATATATATATATATATATATATATATATATATATATATATATATATATATATATAATAAACAAATAAATAAATATGAATAGTAATGGTCTGTTAGGGTACAACAAATAGATATTTCGGGACTGATAAAATAAGGATATCCGATGTTAAGAGTTGCCTTAGGAAAAGATGACCGTTATGATCATAATGGCAATAAAATTTTTAATAAGAAAAAAGGGAGTTAATGGGTATCGACTGTTGTTTAATACTAAGTCCAATTTGGGAAGGTGATTAAATATATTCTAGGATAAGGAGACATAATTTTCCTATTTATACTAGTTAACATAGAATTTATAATTTAAACTGCAGAGTTGGACTTAGTAGGTTAATAATGTAGATTATTATCAACCATATGAACCCGTGACGATAATAAATCGTGTGTGTATAACATTTCCGTATAGAGGGACTAAACGCGAATGACTTAATAACGTAGCACACTTTATCCCAAATAGGGAAAAATATTAACGGCTAATAAGGTACAAACCAATAACCTTCGCGTGTAATCTGCTTCTGGATCTTAAGCGGCTAGGGTTTAGGAGTCCATCTGGGAATAGATCTTTCAGTTTAGGGGTCTTAAATGGTAGGTGTGTGTAGGCCTATCCAAACCTGGAAACCAAAACGTCAGATATGGCTACCTATCCTACGGGAAGTAATAAGCGACTAAGGGGGTTATCTAATAAGGCCAGTTAGAAGGTATAGTGAACGATAAAATACCTTCTCTCACCTTATATAGGGAAAAGGTATATGCGTGAACGACAAAAACCTTAATTAGTAGGGCTTGTATCTAGTGCCCTCTAGTTTATGTTAATGTTAGATAAATCTTCGAGTAAATGAACGTATATATATATATATATATACATATATATACACACACACACACACACCCTCCCACACATACAGAAACTGTTAGGGTAATTGTGCCTTTGCGGAAGCGACCAGGATCTTATTCACCCAATTACTTAAAGATGATTTCTGTGGTAAAACTTATGAAATCACACGCGCGAATACAAGATATTCCACCCAACCACCATCTTTATTGATTCAACAATACAAATTTTGTTTACTACAATGGATCAACAACCGACAATAAACAAAATTACAAGAATCAATAACCTTATTGAGATAGGGAAAGTATTCTAGATGACTACAACTTTTGTTGGAGAAAGAGACAATGAAGAACGACGGCAAATCCTTGGACAATCAGGAGGCACCAATAGGAATAGCTTATCCCAGCCCTCAATTCCGAATCTTCCTCTCCAAGGCACAAACCCTGGAGGCACACAGCCTCTCAACTCTATTCGGTCATATCCTGATCCAATCCTGAAAGCTGATTTTATAGGAGAATAGAAGGCCTAGTTAAACATCCAATTTTCCCCTCAGAAAATATATCCAGAATATAATCATTCATTTCTTTCCTTCTATAATAAAATCAATAAATCAAATCAGTCAATTAACTAATAAATCAATCAAATCAAATCAATTAGTCAATTAGTCAGTCAATCAAATCAAACAATCAATTAATCAAATCAATTACTTGATTACATGTTCTTCATTAATGTATGTGATTTTATGTCACAAATCATAACACTCCACCTTGATATGAAATCACATGAACAACAAGTCAACTGACTTCCTTGGACATGTGATACCGCCTATCATAAATTACTCCACCTTAATATGAATTCATATCAACACTCCAACAATTACCAAACAAGTCAATCTAGCTCTTTCAACGACACATTCTCTCAATTAAAACCAACCTCGATTTGCAAGCAACGAGATACACCCCACTTGTTTCCGGGTTACAGGGACTCAATTGATTTCAAGGAAACAATCACTCCCAGTTGATTTGAAAGGACTACGACCATACCTCAATTACAAACACAACCTATCGTTTGCAAAAGATGCATTTACCACCATGAGTTGCACCGTGCATAAACCAACTGTCTAAAAGTGCTTGCAGTAACATCGACACCCGTCTAACACTTGACTCGAGCTCCTTCCTCTATCACCCCGGATCCCTTGAGTATCATCAACGTGAAGACCCCTGTTGAAAACAAGAACCGAATCACCAAGGTACAGGCAAATCAAACCAATTGCCAACATCTTCGTCTTCTTCCATCTTCTCTCATCCACATCAGAGGGCTTCTCTTTATCTCCATCAAGAAAACCATTGAAGCCTTCAAAATCCCCAATCAAAAATAGTCATCACCAAAAGCGTCATCATATCCATCAAAAACCAATTTTTCCAAAAACAAATCATTTTTTCTTTCCAATCCAAAATCACTCGAAGCTTTGCGATGATCTAGCTCTGATACCAACTGTTAGGGAAAATGGGCCTTTGCGGAAGCGACCAGGATCATATTCACCCAAATACTTAAAGATGATTTTTATGAAAAACAACACAGATATGAAATCACACGTGCAAATACAAGATATTCCACCCAACCACCCTCTTTATTGATTCAACAATATAAATTTTGTTTACATACAATGGATCAACAACCAAAAATAAAAAAATACAATGAATTAATAACCTTATTGAGAAAGGAAAAGAATATCTAGATGACTACAACTCTTATTGAAGAATGGAATAATGAATAATGATGGTAAACCCTTGGATCGACTGGAGGCACCAATAGGAATAGCTTCTCTCAACCCTCAATTCCTAATCTTCCTCTTCAGGGCTCAAGCATTGGAGGCACACAACGCCTCAACTATTCGATCATATCCTAATCCAATCCTGAAAGCTGATTTTATAGGAAAATAGAAGTCCTAGATAAATATCTAAATTGCCCCTCAGAAAATATATCCAGAGTATAATCATTCATTTCTTTCCTTCTATAATAAAACCAATCAATCAAATCAGTCAATTAACCAATCAATCAAATCAATTAGTCAATTAATAAATTAATCAATCAAATAATTAATCAAAACAATTAATTGATTATATGTTCTTCATTGACATATGTGACTTTCTGCCACAAATCACAACAGAAACTTCGCAACTAGGGGTCTAAGCTCGATTAAATAACCAACCATGCTCTCGTATAAAGGTTTCACAGATATATGGATAAAATGTCTTATCTCAGTATTATATCTCGGGAAGAGTAGTACAATCGTGCATAAACGTTTACAAGACTGACTAGAATCACTAACCTTGTCAGGCATACATCTTGGGTTGAACCAAACGGGATATATCTGGGTATTATAATCTCTGTTGTACATTTCTGGTTCACTAGAATCTTGTTGTTCTGACCCCCCTCCTCATTACAACCACCCAGGTTTCTAGAGAAAGTTGGGTTCCCACAGGTGTTTAAGTTTGGCTTTTGGTTCTCTTCTCTCTCATGCTCGGTATTGGCAAAGTGACTTATTTTGTAAAAGGTAGTCACTTGAGTTAATACTGGTTTATCCTATTTTGTTTCTGATGTGAGTTATCTTATCGTACTCTGATTATGCTCATGCTCATTGCATGTACCAGATTTACACGCTCCATATTTGGATGTGTTTAAGTTTCGATTTTTATCGAAATTTGGATGCAGAAAAGTGTGGGGTGTTACAATAAATTACATAAGTTCCCTTATGGTCTACTCATAACTCTATCAGAGATGAAAGCACTAGCGAAAAGAAGTTGGTAAAGAATGACAAAGCAGTGAGAAAATTCTACATGTTAAATTTATATGAGAAGGGATCAGACAATATCGACCTACATGTTATTTGTCATGGATCCATAAAAGAGATTACAAAAAAAGAGAAGGGGAAATGGAATAGACAAGTCTGCCAAGTCTTATTCTAGAGCAATTCTCAGTCTCAACTAAAATGAGGTAGTTTTTTGTATTGCGCAACTGCATAATATATATTTGTTGGAAGGATGTAAAATGATGATTGTGCAAAAATAAAATAGTTGAAAATACAATATTAAATGGTAGAAATATGAGTAATGATTCAACCTAGATCTGGATTTAGTTGTTTTTCTTGGTTTTAAGCGTGTTCTATATTCACATAAGTGTACTTTGAGGGACATGTACCATTCAATATTTTCATAAGCAATAGGTTGATGGAGTTGGACTATGAAATGATAAAAGAACATATGTTAGACTTCAAGATGATTGAGTGTAAAATAAGACGGGTAAAAAAAGGAGAAAAATGTTTAAGTCCTTGGATTGGTACCAATGTATAAATTCATTCTTTTCTTTCTCAATTCTCAGTGATGATGAAGAATCAAAGCAACGAAGAAAATATAAAAATTTCGTCAGAATTATTAAAGAATATATATGTATGTATGTATGTGTGTGTGTGTGTGTCTATATATATATATATATATATATATATATATATATATATATATATATATACACACACACACACACACACATGTGCACACGCACACACACATACATACTTTTTACATAAAATCAATACGTTGATGAAATGTGAAGAAACAAGTTTTAAGTGAAGATCGAATTAAGGAATGAAGAAGCTAAACTCTAAAAAATAATAAGAAAATGTTAGAAATAAACTTGGTTTTTAGGAAAATATTAATTGTGTAATGAATTTAATTATTGTATTAATGGAAGGCTAAAATAAATGGTAAGAGTTATCAAATGGAATTTGATATGTTAAGGAAAGTAGAAATTAGGGGTTAAGGACAATTCTAGAGAAAAAGACTCTAGAATCCTTGTAATGCTTTAAATGTAAGTGTAATATCTCATTTTGTGGTATGAAAAAAAAATGAAGCAATGAAAGTTTTCTTGATTATTCTTCTTTCTTCTTATTTCTTCTTCTTCCTCCTCTAAAATTTCCAACAGAGTGGTATCAGAGCCAGTTATTCTTAGAGCTTGTGAGATTTTTTTAAAAAAAATTGTGAGTGTTCTTCTAATGTCTACTGCAACAAAAATTTCACTTTTCATTCCTCTATTCAAAGGAGAAAATTATCAATCATGGGCTATCAAAATGAAGTCATATCTAAAAGCTTTAAGTTTATGGGATGTCATTGAAAACGATATTGATCCCACTCCACTTTCACAAAATCCAACAGCCACCAAGCCAAAAAATATGACGAAGATATGGCGAGAAAGTCAAGGGCACTTTTGTATCTGCATGGGGCCGTGTCAGAAGAAATTTTCACAATTATTATGGGCTGTGAATCTCCCAAAGAAGCATGGGAGAAAATTAAAGAGGAGTATGAAGGAAATCATCAAGCAAAATTAATGAAAATTTTGAATCTTAAGAGGGAATTTGAAATGATGGGAATGAAAAGTAATGAATGTGTTAAGGAGTATGTGAGTCGGCTGATGTCCATTGCCGACCAAATCAAGCTACTTGGTGAAGAATTTACAAGCCAATGGGTGGTGGACAAACTTCTTGTCACTCTTCCAGAAAGGTATGAAGGTAAAATTTCCTCACTTGAAGATACTAAAGATTTGTCCAAGTTAACAATTTTAGAATTGATCAATTCACTTCGTGCGGTGGATCAAAGGAGGATCATGAGAAATGAAGATGGTAAATACAACAGTGGAAAAGCTTTAATAGCAAAGCATAAAGAGAAAGGCAAATTTCTCCAATGCAATAATTGTCACAAAACTGGTCATGAAGAAAGTGATTGTTGGTATAAAGGAAAACCTAAGTGTTTCAATTGTCAAAAATTTGGGCACTGGACAAGGAATTGTAGATTTTAAAATGAAAAGCAAGAGACCATGACAGATGAAACAAGAGAACATGGCACAAGTGGCCGTGGAAGAAATTTTCTTTCAGAATTGTTGGTGAGAAAGTGCTCCTATATTAATTTTTTTTTTTTTTTTTGAAAGTGATGAGAGAGTGCATCACAAATCGAAGAGAAAGGGCTTCGTTAATTTTTGAAGATGATGAGAGAGTGCATCACAAATCGAAGAGAAAGTGCTTCGAATAAAAGAATCTGTTTGGAGTAGCAAAACAAGTTTAAGGGTGGATATTGGAAATAAACATGGTTTTTAGGAAAATATTAATTGTGCAATGAATTTAATTATTGTATAAATGGAAGGCTAAAATAAATGGTAAGAGTTATCAAATGGAATTTGATATGTTAAGGAAAGTAGAAATTAGGGGTTAAGGACAATTCTAGAGAAATACTCTAGAATTCTTGTAATGCTATAAATGTAAGTGTAATCTCTTATTTTGTAGTATGAAAAAAAAAAATGAAACAATAAAAGTTTTCTTAATTATTCTTCTTTCTTCTAATTTCTTCTTCTTCCTTCTCTAAAATTTCTAACAGAAAACAGGAAGTTTATAGAATGTTATTGGTTTGTATTTATTTTGGAACTTAGTTTGCATTTCATCTGCCTCTGTGGATTTGATTGTTTATTAATTGTATTGTTATTAGATAAACTTGTGTATTTATTTTTGGAGCTAAGATTGGCTTAGCAATACAAACTCGTCTATTTATTTTAGAACTTAGATTGACTTAGCCCAATATAAACTCATCTCTTTCGTTTTCTTCTCTTTTTGCATTTTTTTTTTAATATTTGATCTAGTGCTGCTATTAAAATATAATGGCTAAAGGTTGTTATTTTTCTCCAAAATTTGCCATTTGGGATGTTGTATCTCTATAATGTATTTCCTCTTTCTTATTTTTCGCTAACATTTTGACAGAAGCAAATGTATTTTCTAAGTTGCGTCGTACTTTCTTAAGACCAAAACTCATTTCATTTGTATTGTCGCAATTATATAAAAAGAAAAGCATAGCCATTTAAATCTACATATGTAAGGACCATTAGTTTAGTTAAAATCACCAGATTTTGCATGCACTCTCATACAAAGAAATACATTGCTGTCATATACGATATAGTACTCTGAACGTGACGAGAATATAAAGACAAAAGGCAGACGAAAGAAATTTGTCAATGTTGCTAAAAGGAGAGAGCAACACGATAACTTGTTTCCTACCACCAAAATCTGCCGCTTGCTTGCTTACATACATATCATGCTACAGCCCACACCGCTCCCCTTTTTGCTTTTGTCCTTTTTATTAAGGACTTCTTCATGGCTCCATCTTCACGTCTTCAATGCATGCATCTTTGTTGGCTTTTTATTATTTTTGCATCTAAATATAGCTTTCTGTTTCAACCATCCATTTATAATAGAACAAGTTAGCCAGGGAAAAAGAATCAGTGGGTGGACAAAGAAAACGTGATGCGGTGAAAATCACAAAACTAAAGGGGTGTTGCACTGTTTGAGAGTGTTCACTTCCAAACAATGCAGCATCCCACTTGCCTCTTTGATTTCCATCACTCATTTTTTCCTCTTTCTCCTCCTACTTACCCTTTCACGTCCCACCAACTTATTATAATATAAATACATAGTAGATATCAAAGATCAAACGAGGTTTTCACTAGAGAGTCAGTGGAAAGAAAAAGGGAGAAGTGTGGTGGAAAAGAAAAGGATCACAAGGAGACTAAAGGGGTGCTGTACTATTTGGAGTGCTCTTGAACGCTCCTTATATATATATATATATATATATATATATATGTAAGGACCGTTCAATGACACCCCAAATAGTGTAGCATCCCCTCCGATTTCCACCATATATTCTCGTTTCTCTCTCCTTCCACTAATTCTCTCTCCCTCCACTAATTTATTTAACTATAAATACTTGACCACAAATGAGGTGCGAAAGGGAGGCCAAAGAAATGAGTGTCATATAACCCTCCTCTATACGAGGAACGTTCAATGTCACCCCAATATACATACATACACACACACACACACACACACACACACACATATATATATATATATATATATATATATATATATGCAAGTTCAATGACACCTCAAATAGTGAGCACCCCTTTAGACTACCACTTTTCCATCACTCATTTCGCACTAACTCCCCTTCTCTCCCCTTTTATTAACTCTCTCACTTCCCACTCATTTTCTTTAATATAAATAAGAGGTGAAAATCAGGAGGCTTTTGGGGTGCAACGGAACGCTTGCCATATAACCCTCCTCTATATGAGGAGCATACAATGACACCCCAATATATATATATATACACACACACACACACACACACACACACACATACATACATACATACATGAGGTAGGATCAAGAGCACTTCAAATAGTGCAGCACCCTTTTAGCTTTCTGATTTCCATCACATATTCCTCATTCTCTCACTTCTCATTTAACTCTCTCTTCCTCCACTAACATATTTAATTATAAATGAGTGGTCCTTATTAAGGGGCAATTGAGGTACCACAAAATAGGAGTGCTCTGGAACCCTCCTCTACATACATACATAATGATAATGTCCTTGTCCATCTTGATCATTGATGGTTGTAGGATGGACGACTAAATAATGCTAATACATTAACAGCTTTCGAATCCAAAGTCCAAGCTTAGTTCTATTTTCAGTGACATCACTATTTACAACGTGTGCTACACACGCTTGTGTGTGACACACATATATAATACATGCTTGCTTGTGAATTACGACAAAGATAGTGGGAAGGAGGTGATGTGAAATTCGACCAGTGTAGTGTTATACGATTTTTTCATGGAAAACTATAATAAATGATAATGAAGGAGGGAAGAAAGTGGTAGCTTGTTTAACGTTGTTTTGTTGCTTAAATAACAAAAAAAAAATGCACGATGGGAGGGGTGTCCATTTACAAATTTGTGATTGCCTGCGTTTTGAGCAATGTAAAGACAAGATCCATTTTGCATGGTAAGTTGGCATAAATTATTCGCTGTAATATTGTTTGGTCGTATCACGTGACGAATGATTAGAGAAATCTTGTTGCATGCGCTCAATAATGCATGGGCCATGTGAACGGACGGATCCAATTTTATCTGCCGTGCGCTTGTGGAGCTACATACATGTTTTACTGCACTATTATTTGTCTATTCTAACAACTACTTTTCTCGTGATGTTTTTACTACTGAATTTTCGGAACTGAAAACAAACAATAAATATTTAGTCAAATTCTACGTTGGGAAAATAAAACCGTTCTTTCTAAAACTATGAATGAAAGACTACAAACTTAATGCATAATATTTTAAAAAGTGGAAATTCTAGTTGCATCCTTATTTTGAAAGTTATAGTAAAATGGCTCCTTCTATATGTCCATATTTTTCATTTGTTTTTGAATTGTATTTTTTGTTTTTTTGTTGATTTTCGAAATATAGAGACCTAATTTATAAAGTTTTTAAATAGAGAATTTTTTGTATATTGAAACATAACAGGACCTGAGCCAAATTATCCTTTTAAAAAATGCTCGATGCTGTTAATTGCCTAATATACTGCACGTGTTATAATAATTCAAATACAATAAATCAAGAAGACAACAATAATAATTCATGCAAACTCAATAAGTAAGTCAAATTCAAAACAAAATAATAAGTAGGAAAGATATATCTACATAGAGACTACCATTTAAAGGGCTTCTTAATTCAAAGTAATAAAAGATTTAAGGATAACACTTCTGAAAAATTAGTTTTAAGGAAAATTTATAAGAAAAAGATATATCAATTTCAGTTAGAGAAGAATAATGAAATTATCATTTTATTATTTCTGTATCATTGAAAATGATAAATTGATTTATCATTTTTCTATAAATTATTCTTAAAAGCAAATTTAGTAAAATTGCTGCCATTGAAACTTATTATGCGGAAATGATAAGCCCTTAAACTTAATTTCCATTATAAACATAATATAAGAGAGTGCGAGTACCGTGACACAAAGTTAAACACAAACTTAGAGACACAAATTGTGGACCATTAGAATTTTGTTGGTATTTATATCGAAGGTGAGATAGATGGAAATCTAATGATTATAAATTCATTGGTTTTTCTTTTCTTAAAAAAGATTAAAAAAAAACATAGTTCAAGGCCTAGCCAACATAAAGCGGTATAAAAAACAACAAAAGCAACCAACTAACCCTAACTGATAAAACAAACAAATAACGGAGGATAAGGTTCAAGTGTGCTTCAAGATTTTTTTAGCTGGCATCGACTTGCACGAGGTGGAGAGTATGCAATCTACGTGGAGCTTCAGTGGAGGCAACAACTACTCTCTGCTGATGGAGTTTCGCGTCTCTTCTCATTCTTTGTCTCTGCATGATGAGCTATAGATTGGATATCGTTACTGTTTGTGGTATGACTGTGATGGTCTTCATTTTTGTAGCTTGATATTCAATGTAAGCTGATGTAGTCTTGTGATGGTATTTGTAAGTGCATGTTGGTTGCGATTTACTGTTTAGGTCTGGACTATGTATTTGGGTATGTAGAGATTTTACTGTTATAATAAAAAGTGTCTGTAGTCACTTTAAAAACCGGTCGGTTTTATCAAAAAATAACGAGGGGGTGAAACTCTAGAAAAAAATGGCGGATCGAGAGAAAATAAAAGGGCTTTGTCTTCGATCCGGGCTCAAAAAGCTTAGACTTTACTTTGTCTCGTTACCGAGAACCTCATTTCAAAAAACTACGCCATCTGGGGGCTTTACTAGGATTAACTAGTAAAAAGCCTAGATTCGGAAGTGATCTTAAAAACTCATTGCGCTCCAGGAAAAGAATGCAATATCGTATTCGTTTAGAAGAAAAAACAGAAATTACGTTTTTATTATGGTCTGACGGAGCGACAATTACTTAGATATGTGCATATCGCTGGAAAAGCCAAAGGGTCAACAGGCCAGGTTTTAAACGAATGAAATTTATAGTAAGAGGAAAATCAACTTCTTTTCGTTGATTCTTCCCGCTTTTTTTATGGTATGGTAAATGATTCCACTCAATCAAATGGATAGATGTGAAAGCTACAATTGTAAACCGCGATCGAATATTTGGAAGCATTGGTTTATACATTTCTTTTAGTCTCGACTTTAAGGATAATTTTTTTCGCTATCTTTTTTCGAGAACCACCTAAAGTTCCAACTAGAAAATAATGAAATAATTTTTCATTATAGAAACTGAAGTAATGGGCCACACTCCCTTTCCAAAAAAAAAAAATCAACACACCAAGCACTACACTTAGATTTATTAGATTTGTTGATAAAATATTGGTATTAAACCCGAAACTCCCGTCAGATGGCCAGTGGCTTAAGAAAACGAAAGAATCGGTTACATTTTTCATATTATCTCCTCTTATAGATTAGGACTAACAAAGAACATAGTTCTTTTCATATTACTTGACTCGTCCTTTTTTGATTGATTTCTTTTTCTTATTTTTTTTTCCTTATTTTAAGTTTCCAATAAGATACTTATTAAGTTGGGTCCTAGGTCGAACCAAATCTTTATTTTTTGAAAAACAAGGGTTTAAAAAGGAAAATAAAAAAAGATAGGTGCAGAGACTTAATGGAAGTTGTTCTAATGAATGGAGTTGACTACCTTGCATTGCTAACTCAAATTCTTCAATAACAAAAAATGATTAATCGGACGAGAATAAAGAGTGAGTCTCAGTCTATATGTCAATACCGACAACAATGAAATTTATATTAAGAGGAAAATCCGTCGACGGTTATGGAGGCTTCCAATTTACTAATCCATGCTTCTCTCATTGCCCATGATCTTCTACTTTGAGCAAGAGAACACACATTCGATACTGTTGCTATTAATGGAAGAATTCGATATTCCATTATTGTCTGTGCCATTGTGAAGCTCCAAAATAGCAATTAGGATTGTTGATGACATCAGGATAACTTCGATTGTGACTATCGTTGTTCTTTCCTTTGCAGCACTCAGATAAATGGTGTGCTTGATTATCCAACTTGCTAATTTATAGATTGTCGTCAATTCTTTGATCATAAATGTTGATCTGACGATTCGTCATCTTATTGCCTCTAGTCAACTTATCTAAAATTACTGGTGGTGAATTGCGGTAATCTCCTGGCATATTCAGGTAAAAAGCAGTTCTTACCATTCGTAATTCTCAAATTATAAGTAGGATGTAATTTTACCTTGATATTTTCCTTACAAGTCATCGATTTGTACTTTATATCTCTAGTCAGAAAGCCAGAAGGGTTATGTTGGAAGATGCTCTTTCGTTCCAGGCTTCGACATAGTTTCTTCAGGAACAAAGTTGGAGATTCTAGATTCCTTCCTGTAAATGTCAGATAAAGCATGAATATCATTTGCATTATTATCTTAATTAATGCTATTAAAATTGATCAAAATATGATTACTCACTTTGCAGGCTTGAGATATGCCTTGGGTATCATCGTGCTTGTCCTCATTCAGAAAGTCGTATAATGAATGATTAGTGTGGAGAATTCTTCTCTTGGTATTGTTAACATTATCGTTGAAAAGATAATTGTTATATCTATCAAGAGAAATCTCAGTTGAATTTTTGCCACCAACAAGGTAAATCTTCCATTCTTCCTTCATAGTTCTAAGTCACAACAGCTTTATCTCTGACCATGATATTGATTTGTGATGTTTTGTTGGATTTACAAAAATAATATTGCATTCTAATTCAATTGCTTTCCATGTTTGAATGTTGTTTGTTTCTTCACCACTGTAATGTCTTTTATTCCTTTCTTCACATATATGGCAGATGATTGTAGTTAGCATAATGCAAGCTTTGTTAAATTAAGATTTATTTCATTTGAAAGTTTTATGGATTTGCATTATGCTCCCTCTAATACTTTGCATTTGAGTATTATGGTTAATCTTCAACTTGTTTTTAGCAATATGCCAAATATGCATTGTATATGGGCACCCAAAGAAAAGACGTTTAATGTTTTCAATGACTTTCTACAAAGTAGACTAATATTCCTTCCTTGATTACTCCATTTTAAACATTTTTCTCTCATAAGGAGTCTGTTTTTAACAGCAAAATATGAGCGGTGGGCCATTTTAGGCAATTTGCTTTATTCCACATTACATTGTGCCAATCAACTTCAATTTCTTCACCTTTGATATAAATCCAAATATTTTGAAACGAAAAATTACCTTTGATACTAAGTATCCAACCTCAGCTATCTTCTTTAAGATTGTTATCAATAACTATTTTATCGATAGATAATTTGAAACCAGAGCAACTGGTTGAAATTGAGTATTCCAAGTATAATTTTGGATAATGCTTTCAACCTTATAATCAGCTGCGTCAAGCAATTATAAGTTGTTTCAGCCTAATAATTAAATAAAAGAATTACCAAATATCTAAGGCTCGAACCAAAAATTTGTATTTTTACCATCCTAGAACTTTCTTTCAATGAATTTGGATCCAATGTCCTTATTTCTTAAATAATTTTCCAAGTGAAGGTGTAATGATTTTCAATGGGCATGTTCCAGAAAAATTTCTTTGTTGTATACTATGTTTTCATCCATTCCACCCATAAACATTTACCATCAATGTATTTCCAAAAGAGCTTTGAATTGCAAGCATACCTTAAAATTTTAAGTCCAAACCACCCGCTTCCTTTGTTTTGGTTATAATTTTCCAATTAACTTTGTGCTTTTTTCCATTCCATGTGAAAATAGCATTAAGTTTTTTCAATTTTCTCCTTAGTTTTGTAGGAATATCATGAGACTATATCCTATATAGAATAATGGTTCTGATGACTATGTGATTAAGTTCTGATCTATCATAAATAGATAGAAACTCTCTAGATCAATGATCACTTTTGCTATGAATTATATCATGAATTTCGGCACAATCTGCATCCTTGATCAGATTAGAACTCAATGGTAACACCAGATATTTAACAGGAAGTGCCTCTTTCTAAAGCTTTAGTAGGTCTGAAATTTCCTCTTTGTTGCAGTTTTGCTTAAATAAATTTTGCTTCTACATTATTAACTTGAAGCCTAGTAAAAAAATTCAAGTTTTCAAAGTTTTTCTTGATAACCATGTAATTTTTAGATTCTACATTAAGAAATGATGTTCCCTATCAAATCAACAAGAAACTGAAAACACGATATGAAAACAAGGATACGGTCCTAGACCAAAACGATATGAAGATCGTTACGTGAAGAGTCTGAAAACTCCATGAACCGAAGTTCTCCAAATAGTCGGAAGACCCTCAAGATTAACCGAAGTTCCATAAATACTTCGAAGGCTCTCAAGAATGAACCAAAGTTCCACAAATAGTGCGAAGAATCACAAGAATAAACCGAAGTTCCATAAATAGTTCAAAGACTCACAAGAATGAACCAAAGTTCCATAAATAATATGAAGACTCACAAGATTGAACTGAAGTTCCACAAATAGTCTGAAGATTCTAAAGATGATATGAAGTTCCACAAATAGTCTGAAGGCTCTCAGGAATGAACAAAAGTTTCATAAATAGTCCGATGACTTACAAGAATGAACCAAAGTTCCACAAATATTCCAAAGATTCGCTAGAATATAGTCCGAAGACTCACTAGAATATAGTCCGAAGACTCGAATGAATGGAAGTTCCATAAATTGTCCGAAGACTCCTAAGATGATCCAAAGTTCCACAATTAGTCCGAAGGCTCTTAAGAATGAACCGAAATTCTCTAAATAGTCCGAAGGCTCATAAGATTGAACCAAAGTTCCACAAATAGTCCGAAGACTCTCAAGATGATCCGAAGATCAAGGAAAACATAAGTTACTCCAACCTAGTAAATATAAGAGTTAAGCTACATGTTCCATAATCAGTTACTCTACTCGAATATTCACGAACAAGTTGTATATTCCACTAGAACACGAAACGATCATTGCCACAATTTTCGATCGATCAAGTCCAAAAATTAACCGTCGAAGCAAACATAAGGGTTCATAGTCCTTGTTTTTACTAAGGCTTTTGATTGGATATCTCATACGAACGAGAAAAAGGTTTATATAAATATATACTAGTAGGCTGGAAGATGATTTATAAAATGACCTTGTACGAAAAATAGCGTTAGAAACCATTTTAATAAAAAAAATTGGTATCTATTAATAACATAAAACCCTTTATAGTTTAAAGTGGAAAATTTCTTAAAATATTGATTGTAATAACAATCGATCTTAAAATTCACGTTTTAACAACATGAATCAAATCCCACAAATAACGATTACAAAATCGTTCACCATTAATAAATGGAAAGTCCATCTAACCGATCTGCTGAAATACATGGATTAGAGCAACTGAAAAGTCAGAGGAAAAGAGCAAAAAACTAGAAACTCAAATGGGGATAAGCCTGGAACAACCTAAATTATCGACCGTGGTACTCACCACTCGATAGAAGGAAAAATAGGGCAGCAGCAATTTTCAGATGTCTGGGCCCAATTTCAGACGTCTGACCTAGTTCATACGTCTAAAATTGGGTTTTAGAAGTCTTATATTGGCCTCTGCCACGGGATTGGTTCGTGTAGGACCTAGATTAAACTTAGAAGTGGATAAATAGAGTTTATTGCAGTTTTGAGGAATATAAGAATCATCACAGCACATAACACAACGGAATGAATAAATATAGAAAATGAAAGACATAGATTTTACCTAGCTTTGACAAACCCCTACCTATTGTTGCATTCCCCAAGGTTTCTATTAGAATTAAAACAATCTCTACGCATATAATTCCCTATAAAATCGCGACACCCGCTCCCAACTGTTCTAATCCTACACTCAAAACCCTGCACTGATCTTTATCCCCAATATCAGATTTTCCCGAATTACAAATCCCTAACTTGTAAACCCTAGTTCGAAAAACTAGTAAAAATACGAAGAGTTATAAAATAAACACTCTAAAAAATAAAAGGCAAAACCCTAGTAACACAAAAAATAATCCCGAGGCATTTCAAATAAATGTCGGCCCCTTCTATTCATGACACCGAACTATCGGCTTCCTCTATACTTCGATGGCCTCGATAGAAAATTTTAGGGTTTTTGCTGTTCTCCCAAATCGCAATGGTTGATTCAATTGATTCTCTGATTGCTTTGAATGATTGTTCTTTTTTGGCATTTGATTTTGACTTATGATCGAAAAACAGATGTGATTATTTTGATTTGTTTCTCTTGGTGTTTGAATGAATTGCTGTAGTTTTTCGATAATTGGTTTTACTGATAATGTAGTATATCTATAGGGTTTCTAACTGATCGACGCTTCCTATGAATCAGAAAAGAGCGAATTTTAAATTAAATACTGCAAGCGTACAGGTGTGTAGCATACAGGTCGAACACAGGGAGGTAGATTAAAATCAAATTATTTATTTAATCTCTTGGGCGAGTTAGATGTAACACCCCACCTCCGCTAGGGTCACTCTTTTGGGGGCACTAGCTTCTGGGGGGCGTTAGAACTGGGTAAGCATGCATAATGATATATCAAGGCAGAACAAGAACATAAATATATATGTAAAACAGAGTAAGTGAGAATAAAACAGCGGAATATCTCAAACCATCTCAAAACAAGTCTAGTACATCATAAAGTCAACTGCCAAAATAAACATGTCTAGTACATCATAAACAGAAATACTGAAATACATAGTGCTATCCCCAAAATAAAGATGATAAACCATAGCGAGCTCAATGTCCAGACATACATGAGCTATCCAGCAAACAAGCAAGCGATCCAAGCTAAGCACCACTATTCCCTCCCTGAGAACCTGGGGGGGGAACGGAAGAAAAGAAGCGAAAGAAAACAGGTCAGTCAAAAAGACTGGTAAGCCCTACTACGATCAGTCTATAAACTGATAAAGTTAACATCATGATGGAAACTGAGATGAACATACTGGCAATAGATAAAGGTGTCATCACATAAAGAAGATTAAGCTTTGCACCACAGTGTACTAGCAAACTAACCTAACAGGTATTGATCCCTCAGCCCAAACTTTGGCCCAATAACATGAGGTGACCTTAATACAAGGTCCAGCCCAACGGTCTAGTCGATCGGCTCCCTATAAACCTAACACGTCAAGTGTTGGTGTCCATACGGCCCACATATGGTTGTAGTCAGACTGTGCTGGGTCCACCTTCGGGTGTATCAAGCCCTCGGGTGTCAACCCCAGACACCTAAGCAATAATGCACAGTCTAAACCTACTGGTACTCGTGCCTCGAGTTTGTCCAACACCGGACTACGTGCACGTCCGTAGCCCGCCTGGACCCGCACCGCTGTACCACTCAGCCGTCGCTTTGGTCGCTTACATCAGTCCAGTAATCGTGCCCCGCCCTAGCCTAGCCTCTAGGGTTGTGAATGATACCAAACTGGGATTACTGCTGGAACAGACCACGTTGCTAGGGTTTTCTAAGAGGGTTAAGTGTGATTTAACCCCTCACTAATCATGGATTAAATTAGTTAAGTGTAACCAACAGTTCACCACTTAACCCCATTTAATCCCTCGTATCCCCAAAATTGGTTAAGTATTAGTGGGCCATGACTTAACCCTAATCATGAGGCATTAATTAATTTAATTGTGCCTTAACCTCACACATTAGACTTTGTTGCGGTTACTAGTTAAGCCGGGCGGGTCCGGGTAGCTTTACACCACAACTTGGTCTAACCTCGGGTCCCAGGTACACATGACCAACTTCTCACATTGGGTCCTATTGTTTGTAGCAACTAGTTAAGCCGGTCGGTTCCGGGTAGGTTTACGCTACAAACTCAACCCAACCTCGAGTTGGCCACACTTATGTTTTCTAAGTGTCATGTCCACTTTATTTTCAAAACATAATCACAAGTTTAACAAATACTTGGGTAGACCTAACTTAATAGGTAAATTCCCAAGGGGTAGACCTAACTTAATAGGTAAATTCCCAATCTTATATTTTCATGTATTTTAAGTTTTACCCCAACCCCCTCCCCCCCCAACGTCATTCTATCGCTTACATATTCGTCATAACGCATAAAGGATAGAAAGAGGGAACTTGGCACCACATACATGATGAATCTTACATATCATAATAAACATGCATAACATGTTGGACTTGCATAACTTAGCATAGTGAACTTGCATAAACATGCATAACTTGTTAAACTTGCAAATCATGGCATAGTGAACTTGCATAAACATGCATAACTTGTTAAACTTGCAAATCATGGCATAGTGAACTTGCATAAACATGCATAACTTGTTAAACTTGCAAATCATGGCATAGTGAACTTGCATAAACATGCATAACTTGTTAAACTTGCAAATCATGGCATAGTGAACTTGCATAAACATGCATAACTTGTTAAACTTGCAAAACATGGCATAGTGAACTTGCATAAACATGCATAACTTGTTAAACATGTGTAACATAGCATAGTGAACTCGCATAAGCATGCATAACTTATTAAACATGCATAAATCCCAACTTTCATCACATCTTAACTTTAGAGTTTCTAAAATGAAGGTAAGAGGGCTTACTAATATTATGAAGACACAAATCTACAAGTAAAGACTGAGAAGCCCTTTTATGCAAGCATAAAAACCCAAAACAAAGCTCCAATAAGAAACACTCTTAACAAAAATCCCAAAAACTCTAGCTTAGCCAATAAAGCTTGCAACTTGATGATGTATGCAAGCTAATGATCATTCATACAACTTAGAAATGCTTGTATGAACATCATAATCTTCATAGGAATGATTTATGAAGAGGGTGGAGGCTAGGGTTTTTAAGTGGAGGCCATTTGAGAAATCAATTTGACATAGTTTGGTTGCTAGAATGAATAATGAGTGATTTAGGTTAGATTAGGGTCTTATTTATAGATTAGGCTAGTGATTTAGACCATAGGATTAAACCCTAGTTGAATTAGGTCCATCAGATTTCGGAATTCTCCAGAACCAAGCCACAAACTAGACCAAGACCCAAAATGGTGCGCCAGGCAAAACTGCCCGGCCACCCTGTGTTGACAGGGCTGTCGACACCCTGGGGACCCTGTCGACATGCCTGTCGACGTGGGGGTCCTGGCGGGAATTTTCCCGCCTGCGCCAGTTTGCCATAATTTCCAACTTTGAACTTGAAATTCAAATCTGTTTTTGACATGGAAATTTCTGAAAACTTCGTTGGGCCTTAATCGGGTCATACGGACTCCGATTTTCGAAAACTCGGACTCTATTTCGCGTATTTTTCCGAGACGAACGCAATGGCATAGCCCGTTTCCCTTGATTCAGATTTTAGAATTAAATTCTGCCTCGATTTATGTTATAACAGGTTATTGAAAATACGGGTTGTTACATTCTCCCCTCCTTAAAGGATTTCGTCCCCGAAATCTTCAAGTTAGGAAGAACGTATCCTACCATCCAATCATCCATCTACTCAAAGCATCATCCACGAGCAATCATTGTTCTTAAAAGATTCTAAATGTTGTATGAACATATGCAAAAGTGTGTGTATATGTACTTATCTAATGCAAAGATCAATGCAAAATATGTTAGTGAAATGTATCCATATGTATGAAAATCCCTAACATAATGTATAATATCTACATGCGTGCTCAATCATACGTCCATATGCAACATCCATGTGATTGCATACAAATTTCATCCAAGAATAAGCATAAACACTCATGCACATGCAATATGAGGAGTGTGTGAGCCGATCTAGTGCCTAATGTGTATCATGCATCCACGAGTAGCCACTTGCAAACACTTGCAACCACTTGCAACCATCAAACATAACATGTCTCAAACACATGTTTCATCCAAAGGGTTTCTACCTAAGGTTCTCATGACAAGATTAGCACGATAACTAGATAAACATGGATAGCAAAGAGAAAGATATGCTAACGAAGGAAAGAGATTGAGAGTGTACCCTCAAAAAGGAATGGATAAAGCCCACACATCTTCTCCTCGGTTTTCCAAGTTGCGTCTTCTTCGGCTTCACCCCATTGAACCTTCACCAACTTGACCTCTCGATTCCTTAGCTTCTTGGTCTCCGTCCCCAAGATACGAATCGGAGCTCTCCTCAAAGTTGCCTCTTTCTCTACTTCCACGTCTTCAAGAATGCTAGGTTCAACCACCTCAGCGGACTCATGTAGGCACTTTCGGAGATGCGAGACATGAAAGACATTATGCACTCCGGACAGCTTCTCGGGCAATTGCACTTTATAAGCCATCTTTCCAATTCTCTCTATGATAGGGAAGGGTCCAACAAATCTCGGTGCTAACTTCCCGACAGCTCCAAATCGGACCACATTCCGCAAAGGAGAAACCTTTACGAAAACCATATCCCCAACATCAAACTCCAAATCGGATCTTCGCTTATCAGCATAGGATTTCTGTCGGTCTTGGGCCGCTTTCATTCGTCTCCGAATCAACTCGATCTTCTCGGACGTATCTCTGATCATATCAGGCCCAAGAATGAGCTTCTCTGTAGTCTCCCACCAACATGTAGGCGACTTGCACGGCCTCCCATATAAAGCTTCAAATGGTGCCATCCCTATGCTTGCCTGATAACTGTTATTATATGCAAACTCAACAAGAGGAAGATGGTCTTCCCAAGTACCACCAAAGTCCAGAATACAAAGCCTCAATAGATCCTCGAGTACCCTATTCACCCTTTCGGTTTGGCCGTCCGTCTGTGGGTGATAAGCAGTACTCAGATTCAACCTCGTGCCCATAGCCTCTTGCAAGCTATTCCAGAACTGACTTGTAAAGATTGGGTCACGGTCACTGACAATACTAGAAGGGACTCCATGTAGTCATACTATCTCACGAAGATATACTGATGCTAGTCCAGATGCGGTCCTTTTGCTCTTCACCGGAATGAAATGAGCACTCTTCGTGAGCCTATCCACAATGACCCATATGCTCGTATTCCCTTTCCTTGACCTTGGAAGCCCATCAATAAAGTCCATGGAGATACTCTCCCACTTTCAAAGTGGAACATCTAGAGGATGCAATAGCCCACCGGGCTTCTTTGACTCGGCCTTAACTTGCTGGCAAATGATACATCTAGAGACAAACTCTGCCACATCCTTCTTCATCCCAGGCCAAAAGAAAATACGCTTCATATCTTTATACATCTTATCACCGCCTGGATGTATAGTCAACTTAGAGCGATGCGCTTCCTCCAGAACTTTTCTTACTAAATCTTCTACCATGGGGACACATAACCTTCCATCTCTCCTCAGCCAACCCTTGTCATCAACAGAATATCGAGCGAGGTGGCTAGACGTCTCTCCTCGAGTCAGCTTATCCATAATCTCCACTATGTGAGGGTCTTTTCTCTGTGAAGCCCCAACTTGATCAAGAAGGGTAGGCCTGAGTTCCAGAGATGCTAAAGAACCGGTCATCGACTCCATCGCCAAAGAGAAATCAAAGGTTGCCACATACTCTAAATTCTTCATCTCAACGAATAGAGGACTTAGGGTCAACCTTCTTCTACTCAATGCATCAGCCACCACATTCCCCTTGCCAGGGGTATAAGCTATTTCAAAATCATAGGACGCCAAGAATTCCATCCATCTTTGCTGCCTCAGATTCAGATCCTTCTGAGAAAAGAGATACTTCAAAGACTTGTGATCGGTATAAAGCTCAAATCTTTCTCCCAGAAGATAATGGCGCCACGCCTTGAGTGCATATACTATTGCTGCCAACTCTAAGTCATGAGTGGGATAATTCTTCTCATGCACTTTGAGTTGTCTACCGCCAAAGCATATCACCCTTCCTTCTTGCATCAGAACAGCTCCCAACCCCGTGCCACACGCATCGGTGTATACTGTAAATAATTTCCCTCCATCGGGAAAAGCTAGAACGGGTGCTGATGTGAGAGCTCTCTTGAGTTTCTGAAAAGCAAGCTCGCACTCTAAGCTCCAAGCAAAAACTGAATTCTTCTTCGTCAATTTAGTGAGAGGAGCAGAAATCTTCGCGAAGTCCTTGATGAACTTCCGGTAAAAACCCGCAAGACCAAGAAAACTTCTCACCTCGGTTGCATTCCTTGGAGTCTTCCAATCCTGAACTGCAACCACCTTAGCGGGATCCACCGCTAAGCCTTGCTTGGATACGATATGCCCAAGGAATCTAACTTCCCTTCTCCAAAAGTGACACTTGGAGAACTTGGCCTTCAACTGATGCGCTCTAAGCGTATCCATCACCTCCCCGAGGTGCCTTGCATGCTCTTCCTCATCCTTAGAGAAGACCAAAATATCATCCACGAAGACCACGACAAACTTGTTCAAGAACTCCCTGAACACCCTACTCATCAAGTCCACGAAATACGCGGGTGCATTCGTCAAACCGAACGGCATAACAAGCCATTCAAAGAATCCATCTGGAGTTCTGAATGCAGTCTTGTCTATACTATCTTCAGCCACCCTGAGCTGATGAAATCCAGTAGCAAGATCAAGCTGAGAGAAAATAGAAGCACCGACAAGCTGGTCAAAGAGATCATCGATCCTCGGTAACGGGTGTCTGTTCTTCTTAGTCAGCTTATTCAACTCTCGATAGTCAACACATAGTCGGAGAGAACCATCCGCCTTGGTAGCAAACACCACAGGCGCTCCCCACTCAGATATACTTCGTCTAATGAAGTTCTTTTCAAGCAACTCTTTCACTTGCTTGCTCAGCTCCCGCCTTTCACGCGGAGCCATGTGCCGAACGGGCAAAGAAACAGGCTTAGCATTATCCACCAGATAAATGCGAAAATCAATCTCTCGTTTAGGGGGTAACCCCTTAACTTCTTCAAAAACATCTGGATAATCTCGGACCACCCTTACAGACTGAAGGGTTTCCTCTGACGAGTCGAGAGATTCAAGATAGCACAACATGACGGGATCCTTCGGATTGCATGAAATCTCTAAGGTGTTGCCAAGGCGAGTCACAAGCCTCACAACCCTATGCTCACAATCAAGAATGGCTCCATGTCTAGACAGCCAATCCATGCCCAAAATCAATCCGTATCCCCTGAAACCAAGAACATACGCACTACACAAGAACTCTACACTGAGTATAGAGATCCTCAGATCCTCACATATCATAGATAGATGAGCAGAACCCCCAATGGGATTCGAAACACAAACGGGATCATCCACTAAGCTAGTACTAAGGTGCAAACTATCAACAAGATCAGATGAAATAAAGCTATGTGATGCACCAGAATCAAACAAGGTACGAACTGGAAGATCGGAAACATAAACAAGGTTCTCAACAGAAACACTACCTCGATCGGGAACTGGAGTGGTATTGAGAGCATGAACTTGCCCTCTTGAAGATCCAGCATGCTGAGTCTGACCCTGCCCTTTCTTCTTCGGGCATTCCTTGCTGAAGTGTCCAGCCTCACCACAGGAAAAACATCCACCACTAAGCTTCCTTTTCTTCTTCCTACAATCCTTAGCAAAGTGTCCAGGCGCACCACAGTAATTGCACTTTCCCTTGCCTTTGTTGTTGTTCCCCTTCTTGTTCTTGCTCTGATTCCCCTGACTGCTTTGACCACCTTGATTGCCTTTACCCTGAGAATCAGTCTTCTTTTCTTGAGTATCACTTGACTTGACCTCTTTCTTTCCATCTCCCTGAAGTAGAGCCATATCGACCAAACTCTCAAAAGTAGCCCCATGCGGAATATGAGACATCGCCAAACCCTGCAGCGGCTCATTCAACCCTCTAGCAAATCGAAGAGCCTTCTTCTCAGGAGTGTTTACCATATCCAAACCAAAACGGGCCAGCTGATTAAACTTGTTCACATACTCCTTGACAGACATATCACCTTGCTTTAATGCAATGAACTTCTCCATCTGTAAATTCGCCTCAGCAGAAGATAGAAACTTGGCCACAAATCTAGCCCTCAGATCGGCCCAAGTCTCGACGGGTCTCGTCCCATTGGTGACCTCCCACCAATAGGCTGCTTCGTCCTTCAAAAGCCACATTGTCAATAAGATCTTCCTCTCGTCATCAATCCTAAAGATAGCAAAGAAGTCCTCAGTGTCTTTCAGCCAATTCCTAGCTTCAACAGAAGATTCCGTGCCTAGGAAATTCTTGCCTCCCATCGCCTTGAAGTCTTTACAAACCTTCGTGAACTCAACCTGAGGATGCTGAGGGGGAGGAGGAGGAAGAGGAGCCTCAGCAACAGGAGGAGGAGGAACATTAGCAACGGGAGGAGGAATATTAACTACTGGAGGAGGGGGAACAGGAACCACCAGAGGAGGGACATTAGGGGGAGGATTCTCAACTACAGGAGGAGGAGTGGGAGTAGGGTTTGCGGGGCCAGCTGCCGCCCTAGCTTCTAGAAGTCTCCTATACCAGAGTGGTACGTTTACTCCATCCGGGACGGCGAGATTCTCAGCCATACTGAAACGAAAGATAAGATAAGATTAGGTCAAGGGAACGTAGGATAACGCTAATGGCTTTTTGGGGAATAGCCTTTTAAAATACTAGACTTTTCTCTGGAAAATACTTTATACTTGTTTTGAAAATAGTTTTTCAAAAGTCTTTTAAAAACCTTTTTGTTCTTTCTCGTAAACCATATGCTCTGATACCAAATTTGTAACACCCCACCTCCGCTAGGGTCACTCTTTTGGGGGCACTAGCTTCTGGGGGGCGTTAGAACTGGGTAAGCATGCATAATGATATATCAAGGCAGAACAAGAACATAAATATATATGTAAAACAGAGTAAGTGAGAATAAAACAGCGGAATATCTCAAACCATCTCAAAACAAGTCTAGTACATCATAAAGTCAACTGCCAAAATAAACATGTCTAGTACATCATAAACAGAAATACTGAAATACATAGTGCTATCCCCAAAATAAAGATGATAAACCATAGCGAGCTCAATGTCCAGACATACATGAGCTATCCAGCAAACAAGCAAGCGATCCAAGCTAAGCACCACTATTCCCTCCCTGAGAACCTGGGGGGGGGGGGGACGGAAGAAAAGAAGCGAAAGAAAACAGGTCAGTCAAAAAGACTGGTAAGCCCTAATACGATCAGTCTATAGATAAAGTTAACATCATGATGGAAACTGAGATGAACATACTGGCAATAGATAAAGGTGTCATCACATAAAGAAGATTAAGCTTTGCACCACAGTGTACTAGCAAACTAACCTAACAGGTATTGATCCCTCAGCCCAAACTTTGGCCCAATAACATGAGGTGACCTTAATACAAGGTCCAGCCCAACGGTCTAGTCGATCGGCTCCCTATAAACCTAACACGTCAAGTGTTGGTGTCCATACGGCCCACATATGGTTGTAGTCAGACTGTGCTGGGTCCACCTTCGGGTGTATTAAGCCCTCGGGTGTCAACCCCAGACACCTAAGCAATAATGCACAGTCTAAACCTACTGGTACCCGTGCCTCGAGTTTGTCCAACACCGGACTACGTGCACGTCCGTAGCCCGCCTGGACTCGCACCGCTGTACCACTCAGCCGTCGCTTTGGTCGCTTACATCAGTCCAGTAATCGTGCCCCGCCCTAGCCTAGCCTCTAGGGTTGTGAATGATACCAAACTGGGATTACTGCTGGAACAGACCACGTTGCTAGGGTTTTCTAAGAGGGTTAAGTGTGATTTAACCCCTCACTAATCATGGATTAAATTAGTTAAGTGTAACCAATAGTTCACCACTTAACCCCATTTAATCCCTCGTATCCCCAAAATTGGTTAAGTATTAGTGGGCCATGACTTAACCCTAATCATGAGGCATTAATTAATTTAATTGTGCCTTAACCTCTCACATTAGACTTTGTTGCGGTTACTAGTTAAGCCGGGCGGGTCCGGGTAGCTTTACACCACAACTTGGTCTAACCTCGGGTCCCAGGTACACATGACCAACTTCTCACATTGGGTCCTATTGTTTGTAGCAACTAGTTAAGCCGGTCGGTTCCGGGTAGGTTTACGCTACAAACTCAACCCAACCTCGAGTTGGCCACACTTATGTTTTCTAAGTGTCATGTCCACTTTATTTTCAAAACATAATCACAAGTTTAACAAATACTTGGGTAGACCTAACTTAATAGGTAAATTCCCAAGGGGTAGACCTAACTTAATAGGTAAATTCCCAATCTTATATTTTCATGTATTTTAAGTTTTACCCCAAACCCCCCTAACGTCATTCTATCGCTTACATATTCATCATAACGCATAAAGGATAGAAAGAGGGAACTTGGCACCACATACATGATGAATCTTACATATCATAATAAACATGCATAACATGTTGGACTTGCATAACTTAGCATAGTGAACTTGCATAAACATGCATAACTTGTTAAACTTGCAAATCATGGCATAGTGAACTTGCATAAACATGCATAACTTGTTAAACTTGCAAATCATGGCATAGTGAACTTGCATAAACATGCATAACTTGTTAAACTTGCAAATCATGGCATAGTGAACTTGCATAAACATGCATAACTTGTTAAACATGTGTAACATAGCATAGTGAACTCGCATAAGCATGCATAACTTATTAAACATGCATAAATCCCAACTTTCATCACATCTTAACTTTAGAGTTTCTAAAATGAAGGTAAGAGGGCTTACTAATATTATGAAGACACAAATCTACAAGTAAAGATTGAGAAGCCCTTTTATGCAAGCATAAAAACCCAAAACAAAGCTCCAATAAGAAACACTCTTAACAAAAATCCCAAAAACTCTAGCTTAGCCAATAAAGCTTGCAACTTGATGATGTATGCAAGCTAATGATCATTCATACAACTTAGAAATGCTTGTATGAACATCATAATCTTCATAGGAATGATTTATGAAGAGGGTGGAGGCTAGGGTTTTTAAGTGGAGGCCATTTGAGAAATCAATTTGACATAGTTTGGTTGCTAGAATGAATAATGAGTGATTTAGGGTAGGTTAGGGTCTTATTTATAGATTAGGCTAGTAATTTAGACCATAGGATTAAACCCTAGTTGAATTAGGTCCATCAGATTTCGGAATTCTCCAGAATCAAGCCACAAACCAGACCAAGACCCAAAATGGTGCGCCAGGCAAAACTGCCCGGCCACCCTGTGTCGATAGGGCTGTCGACAGGGCTGTCGACACCCTGGGGACCCTGTCGACATGCCTGTCGACATGGGGGTCCTGGCGGGAATTTTCCCGCCTGCGCCAGTTTGCCCTAATTTCCAACTTTGAACTTGAAATTCAAATATGTTTTTGACATGGAAATTTCTGAAAACTTCGTTGGGCCTTAATCGGGTCATACGGACTCCGATTTTCGAAAACTCGGACTCTATTTCGCGTATTTTTCCGAGACGAACGCAATGGCATAGCCCGTTTCCCTTGATTCAGATTTTAGAATTAAATTCTGCCTCGATTTATGTTATAACAGGTTATTGAAAATACGGGTTGTTACAATAGACGATTTTCAAGGTTGGTTTTTGAAAGCAATAAAAATTGAAACTGCGATCCGATTCAGAATAAATCTAATTGAACCGACGATCAAATCACAATTATCAATTGGAAACTAAAATGCAAAACAGAAATAAAATACAGAAATTAAAATTGCAGGAAAAGAAGGACAACAAAAAGTAAATTAGGATTGTCGTTGAAACTAATCAAACGACTAATCACTAACAAAAAAAATGTAAAATACAATTGGTGTTCTTCCAAAACTAATTGTGAAGACAACACCGATTGCTTAAGAAAAAGAAAAATTGCAGAAAAATAAAAAAGAAGAACTTTTATTAATGGAGAAGAGAATAAAGAATAATGGCGATCTTTACAATGGGATGTACATGTGCTTTTATAGATGAACTGGAAACCCTAATTAAGTCTATGAATAACTGGGCCTCATCATCCATTATATCTCTTGCCTTCCTTGCCCAAGCTTGATTGGAAAGCAAAACATAGTGAATATCTTCCAAATCTTATTTGATTGATTGATGAGCAGATTCCATGTGATTAATTCTTCCAAACAAGGATACTCATCAGACTCCAAAGGCAACAAAGGATAAAATCTTCAAAATTGATCTTGTCTTGGCAATAAATCAATCAGAAATTCTTCTAATTGGAAATTGAAAAATGAATGTTCTGAATGGATTTCCATGACTACTCCTGAAATGTCTATTAGTGAATATCATACATACACATAAATATGTATATATATAATATAACACTAATTAATATATTCTTCATAACAAAGGGGCAGTGTGAAAGTTCCATTCTTTGGCAAAAACAGAGCTTGACAGGGATCGAACTCAGGTCTCTCAGTACAAATTTCCATGCCTTAACCAATGTTCTACGGCTTCCTTTGTGATTGAAAACTTGTTGAGATGGGAAAGCAGCTTCTTTTTCTTATCAGTGGTCTTTTATTTAATGAAGAAGACAATTAATCAATGACCTGTAAAAACACACAAAATACCCAAAGTAGCATTTATTTATATACAATAAAGATAAGATATAAACATAAAAATAAACACATTTCTGTGCTAATCAAATACCCGCACACTTATCTTTTACTCATCCTCGAGTAAAACAAGAAATGAAAAACTAGAGTAGATAGGTCACACTTTCGTAGGAAACACGATTGCATTGAGCGTATGCAACAAGCCGTTAAACCTCTAGGTGTCCCTAGTAGGACGAGTGGTGTCTCGTGAGGGTTTTCAGCATATACTACCCACAAAATCCAAATGCAGTATGTTATGATTCTAATGAAACTACATGAATGCAATGGACATATGCAAAATAAATAAATAAAATGAAAACAAGACTTGTTTCTGAAGTGGTACAACAAATTAAATTAACAATTTCTGGTCAGTTGATTTTATTTTAGATATCTCAACTTGTCACAAATTTTCAATATAAACCAAGTTTTCAAATGTTAAATTCCAGTTTGGCCAGTTAGTTCGGTCGATAACATAGTGCAGCCATGAAATAAATTCTTAGTTTGCTTGGCACAGTTTGCAAAGTGGTATTATTATTTTCTCATGTATGGCTAGTCAAATCAATAAGGTCAAGAAGTGTTTGGGCATCATCGCTTATTCTTTATTCTATAAAATTTTAAAATTTATGATTAAGTACATACATCTAACTTAGAAGACCAAGGTTTACCACCCATGCACTGCCTCGCGGACTAACGGAGAGTGGGTAAAGAGCTTGACGGATTGTGCAGGCCGACTTTGACTTTGTCAACAACGTATCGGTAATCCTTAGGTGTCCAATCTCATAAAATGAGACCAAGATATTCCAACGCTGACTTTGTCAACAACATGTCGGATAGAGCTTGGCGGGTTTGCACACCAAAGCTAGATATACAAGCAATGTTGGATACCCTTGGATTACTATTATTATTATTGAATTTATAAGCACACAAGAGAGTTATGCGAATTCAACTTAATACAACTTAGTTTTAAAGATTCGAAAAGCCAATATAAGTATTTTAAGTCCTCCACTTATTTAAACAAAGTCTACAATATAGAATAGATTTCATGGCCATCCCCTAAGAATCTCCCTATGTACCGGTTACACTATTATCCCTCAAAATTAAACTTTTCATTATATTTCTTATTCGATCTAAGTTGAGAGAAAAAAATACTATCAACTGACTAATAATTGTTAACTTATTTTGTTGCATCAAACTAAAATGAGTCATGTTTCAAAAAAAAAAAATGGCATGTTAGTACAGTCTAAAATGCATGATGGTCCTATTTAAATGGCTGAAAATGAAAAGAAAGAAAAATGAAAAATGAATGAAATGCAGACTCCCCCCACACTAGGACTAAACAGTGTCCACACTGTGAACGTTTCCTAAATTTGAAAGATCGTACCCAAAGGTGAATGAGATGCAAAATTATTTGAAGAATGAAATGCAGTCTAGCCACTATATGTGAATGCCAATCATAAACAAAATGAAATCTATAACGGTGATGAGTGTTATGTGAAAAATGATATTTTCTTTTTCCCCTACACTTGCCTCTATCGAAAATGATGTATGATGATTTCCTATCTGGTTTATGAGGTACAAGAGGCATGTCAATAAATTCCGAAATCAAAATCTTTCTTTTGAAAATGTTGTCGTGCCACTGATTTATATAATTAATATGCAGATTATCCCGTAAAATTTTCTCAGGTTTTTCTTCTTGGTCCTCAGTAAGATCAGAGGCCAAGATTATGGGAGAATTTTTCGAAAAGTCCAAGTGATCATACTCAAAGTCTTGTGGCAGGGGTTTGAGGTCTAATTTAGGAAGTTCGTGTATGACATTGGTCAATGTTCCTTGGTTAGATTCAGATGACATAGATTTTGGGTCAAGAAGTTCATTTAATTCAGAAATGTATTCGAGCTCATCAAAATCAGAGTTGAAATGGTTAAAACACATTTTCAAGGCTTCAGAAGTGTCAATAAAAGTTTCATCAACTGTGGTCTGAATCGTGCTAATTTTATCAATCTCCAAATCCCTAGAAGAATTGTGGTGGCTAAGACTTTTCTCAATCATCGTTATTAAATTTGGAAAATACAAAACTTAAATTTGACACATGTAGCTATTATTACAAAATAAATAACGTACTCAAATATATTTTATTAGTTGATAATCTCGATTTGAATGGGGAAGAGGGTCTTATGGCCGTTCACGTATAGTATAAATACTAAGGGATACGACCAATGTTTTACGGGTAGTATGCAACCTCTTTTGCTAGAAGTTCAATAAATTGAACTAATATATATCCGCGATCAAACCGTTGAGACAATTAATTTCATAAAGTACACTCTAGCAGTTAAATATTTTGAAAATCAAATCAGATTTTATTCTTGAAAAGCGACAAGAGCGATGCTTATAATTATGGAAATTCGTTCCTCACCAAATCAATGTAGAAATTTCAGGCAACACAACAGTCACACAAGAATAATTACAAAAATAAAAATTGTACAAGCAAGCCGCTGCCCCTGCAGAAATTTTTTTACAAGCAATGTCTATATTTTTCTTTGCAGCAGAGCATCTGTAGAGTTCAGAAATTATTACAGTGGGGCATGGCTGTCCATCCAGAAAAAATGAGTAGCGTCAATGATTGAAATCTCACTATTTGTAATTTCTTTTGATTTCTGAAATCTTGATTTGTTGCTTGAACTCCGGTCACCTTGTCCTTAGTTCGAAACTCTCTTTTTTTTTTGGTTTTTTTTGAATGAATTGAATAACAAAAAAGCACAAGAAAAAGAAAAAGGAATTAACAAAAAAAGCTAACTTTTTGGAAAAGATGGTGCTGAAGTGTTGATTGAAAAAAAAACTGTGGTGAAATGAGATTATGTGAGAGGGAGGGGTATTTGATCAGAGGGAAGAAAGGAAGCAGGGAAAAATAATTGAAAAAAAAAAGAATCTTTTTATGACCTCCCCTTTTTTTATTATTGTTGAAAAAGTGGACAAATAGGAAAGAAACAAATGACAAAAAAAATGGGAAGAGAGATTTCAGGAAAGAAAGAGAATTGTAAAGGAAGAAAGGAAAGTAATTGTAAAAGATTTGGAAAAGAAATTGAGAAGGAAAAGCAAAAAAAGAGAAGACAAAAACAGAAAGAATTTTTTTCTTTTGTTTATTGTTGTAAAATTAGAAGAGACAGAAAAAATGAAAAGGGAAAAACTTGAAAAGGGAAAGAAATAAATGGAGAAAGGAAAGAAAATTAATTAAAAGGCAGAGAAGATAAATTTATATAAGGAATTTTTTTCTTCAGCAAATTGTAATAGAAGAAAGGATGCGAGATATTAGTAAGAGGGGAAACAAACGAAAGAAAGGAGAAAGAAGTTGAAAACAGGGAAGAAATAAAAGAAACATGGCAAGAATTTTTTTTTTGAACTTGTAAAAGAAGAATGAGAAGTAATTGTATTGAAAATTGGAAAGGAGGAATAAAGAGGAAAGAAATCAAAAGTGGATTTTTTTTTTTGAAAAGAAAGGAAATTTGTAAGAGAAGAAAAGAAATCAAATGTTTTGAGAACAAGAAAGACAAAAGAAGAAAGGAATTTTTTTTTGCAAAAGAGGAATCTTTTTTTTTTTTTTGAAATTTGTAAAAAGAAAAAGAATGTAGATGATTGGAAAGAAAGTGGAAAGATGAAAAGAATAAAGAAAAATTGAAAGTTGTTTTTTTTAATGAAGGAGAGAGCCAGAAAGAAATAAATGAAAAAATGGAAAGAGGGATTGTAGGAGGTGAATGAGAAATGCAATTGGAAAGAAATAAATAAATAAATAAAATGCAAGCTTTTTTTATGAAGATTTGAACAAGAAGAAAGGGAAAGAAATGAATGGGAAAAACCAAAACAAAAAAGGAAAATAAATTAAAAGAGGAAGGAAATATGAGAAAAAAGCAAGGTTTTTTTAGTAGAGAGGAAGGGTAGAAGGAATTGAGGAAAGAAATAAAAGCAGACAAAAACAAGAAAGAAATCAAAGTAGACAGAGAAGAAATTGCAAAAGTTTTTTTTTGAAAGTTGTGGACAAAAGATGGAAACAAATAAAAAGAAAAGGAAAGGTAAAAGAAAAATGTGAAAATCAGCGAGGTGGTAGAAAGATGGAAAGAAATTGAAGAAAAATTAGCAAGTTTCTTTTTTTGTATATATATATTTTTCTTTTTGAAGAAAGAATTAGATTGGAAGAAATGCGAACAAAAAAAAGAAATAAATGAAAATAAAACGAAGGAAAATTAAAAGAAAAAGGGGCAAGATTTTTTTTCCTTGTCTTAGAGATTATAATATCAATATGTAATACACAATCAACTAATCAAGATTTTTATCTATATATATGTACAAGAAAACAATAGGAAAATAAAAAGAAATAAAAGAAATTTTGGCAAGATTTTTTTTAACAAAATCAAATAAAAAGAAAAAAAACTAACACGAATCATAAATTAAATAAATAATAAAATTCAATTGTTACCTCCCCAGCAACGGCGCCAAAAACTTGATCGACGCTTCCTATGAATCAGGAAAGCGCGAATTTTAGATTAAATACTGCAAGCGTACAGGTGTGTAGCATACAGGTCGAACACAGGGAGGTAGATTAAAATCAAATTATTTATGTAATCTCTTGGGCGAGTTAGACGATTTTCAAGGTTGGTTTTTGAAAGCAATAAAAATTGAAACTGCGATCCGATTCAGAACAAATCTAATTGAACCGACGATCAAATCACAATTATCAATTGGAAACTAAAATGCAAAACAGAAATAAAATACAGAAATTAAAATTGCAGGAAAAGAAGGACAACAAAAAGTAAATTAGGATTGTCATTGAAACTAATCAAATGACTAATCACTAACAAAAAAATGTAAAATACAATTGGTGTTCTTCCAGAACTAATTGTGAAGACAACACCGATTGCTTAAGAAAAAGAAAAATTGCAGAAAAATAAAAAAGAAGAACTTTTATTAATGGAGAAGAGAATACAGAATAATGGCGATCTTTACAATGGGATGTACATGTGCTTTTATGGGTGAACTGGAAACCCTAATTAAGTCTATGAATAACTGGGCCTCATCATCCATCATATCTCTTGCCTTCCTTGCCCAAGCTTGATTGGAAAGAAAAACATGGTGAATATCTTCCAAATCTTCCTATCTTCCATGTAGCAAATTGATTGATTGATTGATGAGCAGATTTCATGTGATTAATTCTTCCAAACAAGGATACACATCAGACTCCAAAGGCAACAAAGGATAAAATCTTCAAAATTGATCTTGTCTTGGCAATAAATCAATCAGAAATTCTTCTAATTGGAAATTGAAAAATGTATGTTCTGAATGGATTTCCATGACTACTCCTAAAATGTCTATTAGTGAATATCATACATACACATGAATATGTATATATATAATATAACACTAATTAATATATTCTTCATAGCAAAGGGGCAGTGTGAAAGTTCCATTTTTTGGCAAAAACCGAGCTTGATAGGGATCGAACTCAGGTCTCTCAGTACAAATTTCCATTTCTTAACCAATGTGCTACGGCTTTCTTTGTGATTGAAAACTTGTTGAGATGGGAAAGTAGCTTCTTTTTCTTATCAGTGGTCTTTTATTTAATGAAGAAGACAATTAATCAATGACCTGTAAAAACACACAAAATACCCAAAGTAGCATTTATTTATATACAATAAAGATAAGATATAAACATAAAAATAAACACATTTCTGTGCTAATCACTAACCCCTTAACAATCTCTGATTTCATGTAATGACTTGGCTTGACATTTTCATGAAATTTATCTTGATTTGGTTATCCTTGCCCGAATGGTTGCCATGTATACCCAGTTTATTTCTGGAAACTCTCGAATGATTTTCATGCATGAAAGATTTCCCTTTTGATATTCTGGAAAGCACATAAAAGAAAAGATTCATCCTTGCCCAAAATATGACCCTTAATACGTTGATAAATCCACGCTTGATCTTCATTGATGTATCATGTCATTTTCTGGTCACTGTCCATTTGAGAATAAATTGCCAATATCTAATTGCAGTGATTTATGGCAATTACTAAATAAATGCATGATTTGAATTGTTTCGACCAAACATTTACTTGCCAAAATATATTCATGAAATTCTTTTACTGCTACAATCAAATTGACATGCTTCATGCTTGCATGCACACTTCTCTGGTTTCCTCCATATACATGTTCACAACTATCATTCAATTTTCCTGCTTGGTCCATTTTGGTTTTTGATCACTTGGCATTTGACCAGTGCCTCATCTGTGTTATACTTGAACGCCTTTTTTTGTTTGTATATATATACACACACACACACAGAGATTTGTATATGTACATTTGTGAATGCTATCTTCTGCACTTGAATGATTTGTGCATGTCGCTTTATCTGCTGGTATGCCATGTACCTGTGTTCTTGAACATTGCTTTCTTATGTACACCTATGTACACATTCCTAACTGGATCCATGTGTACGCATTGTTGCAACCATGTGTTTTATACCGAGCTGGCTTGTTGTATCACTTGCATGTGCACTTGGCACTCATGTATACTTGCTGCTGCCCATCCGCTTTAAGACTCTTGTGTAAATTTCCACTTGCCATATCTCAGTTGCCAGTTGTGCATTTAAAACCTATATGTTTTGACCTGCCATATGATTGTTGGTATTTGCATTTGTACACCCCTGTAGCTTTCGCCTGAAACCGAATCCCTTCTTGACCATGCTATGTACACTTTGTTTACTTTGACTGATTGTTTAGTTGTGCATGGTTTTTTCTTATCTTGTTCCACTTTTTTGTAGATGTGTACATGCCATATGTACCTCCTTCATGTCAGGCTTGAATTGAAACTGTTTTACTAGTTCCATATGCTATGAATTTTTGCCAAGTTATGTGCCTCCATTAGTGGTGTTGGAATCAAGAAAGTTTTCATCATCTGTAACACCCCATTTCCGTTAAGGTCACTCGCAAAGGGAATGCCTTAACTTCGATGGAACGTTATAAGTAAACAGAACAGAAATTTACAAGACAGATAAAGTAGTAAATGAAAAATTTATAACTTTATTACAGCAGAAAACAAAAACAAGTTTCGTTACATCTTTCAAAACCACAATATTGGAATTCAAGTACATAAATATCAGTCTTGTACAAAAGCCTTCAGAATGCATAATTTTCAAAGCTATAATCCCCAACATAAACTGGCCTGAAAAGATAGAGTCAAAGCCAAGCAATACTTCAAACACTTCAAGCAGAGAGAATATGAATCAAGCTCCTACGTTTCCACCCTGAGCACCTCGGGGGAAAACGGAAAGAAAAGAGGCGAAACAAACTAGGTCAGACATAAGACTGGTGAGTCCAGTGACTTTCAGCATATAAACAAATAATAGTATCATGACATGTAAATAAAACTGGATGAGAGATAACCATAACAGGAGTAGCAGGTTAACAGAAGAGACAGAATGATAGAGGGTAAACTAAGCTTCTTACTTGGCTTTCACTTCTCTGCACTTATACTAGTATAACAGAATTAGGTTTTGTCCTAATATCTAAAGAGAAAACAGAACGATCTCTTCAGAAACACGATGCTAGTAATGCGCCTTTACCACCCTAACAGAGACAGATGTACAAAAACAGAATGCTAGTAATGGGCCTTTACCACCCTAACAGAGACAGATGTACAGAAACAGAATGCTAGTAATGGGCCTTTACCATCGAACAGAGACAGACGGATACAGAAATAGAAGCAGAAATGGAATCAGGGATGGAAACAGAATATTCCCTACGTAAACAGAATGTTAGAATTAGGTGTACACTAGTAATGGGCCTTTACCCCCCAACAGACGATACCTCACAGATACAGACAGGTGTTACCACCCCAACAGAAACAGATGGTACCCCAACAGAAACAGACAGAGCTAAGTGTACCCTAAATTCTACCCCAAGCGATCGGCTCCCTGATATAGAAAAACCCTGTGTCGGACCCATAGAAGGGTGTATCACTCCCTAAAGTAGCAACCTATAGACACAGACCTATTTACAGATGTCATGGTGTCTTTCATCCTCAGAGTAGACCGGATCCATGCACGCACATGACCCGGTTGGAATGTGCCATCAATACCCCTCTCCATTATCAAAGTGAACCTCTTACAATTAGTACAGTAAGCGCGCCCGGACCCCTCTTAGTGTTAGGTCATGGTTTTGATATCGGAAAGGGTTACTGACTATTATGGGCCCCAAACAATAGATGACACAAGTAATTACCCCTCTTAACCTTGTGTCCCCAGACTAACAGATTTCAGATTTACTTGTTTACAGATTTCAGATGTACAAAGTCCAGATTAACTAGTTCTCAAATCAGACGTACAGGTTAACAAGTTTTCAGATTAACGGACCAGATATACAGATTTACAAATTTTCAAACTAACGGATCAGATATACAGATTAACAAGTTTTCAGACTAACGGATCAGTTATACAGATTAACAAACTTACAGATTGTTTCATCTAACCTTGTATTGGGCCTACAGATCTTCAAACAGGTTTATTAGATTCATCAGTTCAGTTGATTTAATCTTATCCACCCAATACGTTTTAGGCATCCTATTTATCTTAGATTTTCATTAATTAAATATTAATGCATAGACTTCTCACATTAGGTCGGTAGCTTGTGGCCGTTGGATGTGCCGGGCGGTTCCGGGCAAACTTCTGCCACAAGCCAGACCTAACCTCGTGTCTAAGCATCTTTATGCCTATGGCCTCTCATATTAGACTGATAGTTTGCGATTGCTGGTTAAGCCGGTTGGGTCCGGGCAGGCTTCTACCGCAAACAGAGTCTAACCTCGTGTCTCAACATTCTTATTTTAGCTAAGTATTCATTCACAGATTATGCCAATATCAGAATAATTATGCCAATTCAACAAATTAACTTCTTTACAAGTTACAGCAGATTTTCCCAAGTTCTATTAACATGTTTTGCTTAATTTTAGATCGAGCCTACAGATTTCATACCGTATTCAGTTTCAACAGATTTAGCAGATTAGGCAACTTAACAGATTTAATCATCCCTTAAAATTCCAAAATTATGCCTAATTTTACATGCCCAAATTACGGCCATAATTCAAAACATAACATATGTCCCGAATTTTAGTTAAATTTGCACCGTACAGAATATTCTCTATAAACCCCAAATCTTGATGCACAATATAAATTATGTCAAATTATAGCCGTTGATTACCGCGTATGTCAAATATCCAAAAATCCGAATTAGGCGTATTCACATTAATAGTTATCCCTATTTTAATATAGGTTTTTCAGGCCTAGATCACATATCATTTTTCTTCCCAGTCATAGATCGTCATATAAAATATGCCCCAAATCTAGATCTTAAGTTACAACATGTATTATGTCCTCAAAATCAGATCTTGGATTATAACATGCATTATGTCCCCCAAATTACAAGTCATATATTGTCATACAATAATTCTCCTTCTTCCAAATCGTAAACCGTCATATATAGTATGCCTAGATCTAGATCTTAAATTACAACTTATGTTGTGTTCTCAATTTAGTCACAAAACGTCCGATTATGCATCATTTAATATTTTCCCCAAATTTAGCGTTCGCGTGTCAATCTCTTATGAAATTTGGCTCAGGCTCGTGGTAGCCTGGCTATAGAACTGAAAGAAGGAAGAGATACAAAATAGTTACAATAAGATAGATCTACACAAAATAAAACAGATCTGATAAACAAGAATAAGATAGATCTACACAGAAAAACAGATCTGATAAACAGGAATATGCATAATCTCCAATTCAGATTTATAACCATGTCAAGATCATAATTAAATTTCATATCTGAAAATAACTGTACTCACAAATTGGGGTTTAAGAAAGAGAAGAACGATTATGGGATCTGATTTTCTGGAGTTGATTTAGCTTTCCGTTGATGTAGGCGTTGGTTTATTATCTTTATCTTTTCTCTTGAATTGATTGATTAGGATGGAGGCTAGGTTACTTTAGGTTTTAGGAGCATGGAGATGCCATTCCTCTTTGTTAATGAATTAGGGTTGGGTCTTGCTATGTATTTATAGGTGTAGAGAGTGTTTTAGAGCCCTTAGATGAACTAGGAGACCATCAGAACCACTCAGCTCAAATACACATCATCCGGCCACTCCGAAGAAGACACCTCATCACAGAATACTCCAGAATTCTGTGCTGGATCGGTGTGGGCACACTTGGCAGGTGCGCCAGTGCATTTTTGTACTGGCGCACTTGTGAAGTGCGCCAGTGCATTCTGGTCGACTTCCGGTTTTTCTGCCAAACTTTGTTCGTCCATATCTTCTTCATACGGTAACCGTTTTACGCAAACTTGGACTCTATGTCAAGCAGAATACCGAGACGAACGCAATGGAATAACCCATTTCATCTTATTCTTCTTTTAATAATTAATTATTCTTTAATTATCTCTTATGTCCCATTTTAAAATTACGGGGTGTTACATTCCCCCCTACTTAAAGAATTTCATCCCCGAAAACTTCATGTTACGAAGAATGTGTCCTACCATCCAATCACCCATCTACTCAACCATCATCCACAAGCATCCATTATCCTTAGAAAACTACTAATGTCACTACAAGAAAAACAGCATATAGCAGCGGTAGAATCCGCTTCTAATCCGTCGCTAAGTAGGCATTAGCGACGGATTTCCTACATACCAGCGTGGTCGGTAAAAACCACGACGGTATCTATGTCGGATTTTGCAACGGAATTTAGCATGAGTTTTCCGACATTTTTCCATTATTTTACTAATTTTATAATAAAAATAAAATTTTATTTATTAATTTTATTTTAATTTACATACCGACTATTTACCGACGAATAATTAATTTATAATAAAATATTATTTATAAAAGGCGTTGGTAAATCCTTACTAATTGCCAAGGGATTAGCGACGGAAATTAAATTGAAGTAAACTTAACCTCACTTTTTTTGTTGGTAATCTGCCGCTATTCCCCTTCTGATCTGCCTATATATACACACACCCACATATACATATATACACACATACATACATTAAACTATAACATCATTACTATGAACACTGAAATAGCATATTAAAAAAAACAAAGATAAATTTGCAAGAAAATGCATCTATAATCGCATTGAAAATAGAACAACATCCATATTAACATTTAAAAAAGAACATCCATATTCACATTAAAAAAAAAGTCCACAATTCTTCCTCAATTCATACACCAAGCTTTCATATACCAAGCCAAATTATAAACAACAAAACTATACACCAAGCTTTCATACCACCAGTCTCTCTACAATTTAAGCTTCCAAATCCACTATTGTTCAGCCCCGATGAACTCAAATTGGAATCCCTACTTAACGAACCAAGATCACCAAAACTAGCAGGAGACCTACCAACAAAATATGGAACTGGGCAATCCCTTGGTAATTTTAGATTATTTATATACACTGTATTATTATTTATATATGTACGTGACTTATTGGGAACATAGTTACATGCAACACTGATCATAAACCAAAATAGCTATAAATATCTCATCAGTACGCAGCTAAAGCTCTCAGCTAATAGAACAGAAACATAATAACTCTTAGATATGATCTGCATTTGTTTATGGATATGATTTGCGTGTTTAGTAAAAAAAAAAGGTGAAAGCAAACAAACATCCAATGTAAAATTTTATATAGTTAGTGTAATGATCACTATGTTTACTTCATTTTAGAAGTTCTGCATTAACATTGTCATGTGCTATTTGACCAAGATTTTCATAAAAGTGTACCCGTGTCAAAACCTGTGTTAAAACCTCTAAACCTGCACATCCATTGGTTGCAGTTTAGTTTTCTCTGTCAAGCAGCAGAACCAATTCCTGCACTTCACATTCGTTCAATTTGTATTCAACATATGTTCTACATCCATGCATGTTGCCTCACCTCGCTCAGCCTTTTTTAAGGACCTTCCCTGCCGCTGCACTTTGCCTCATGTTTTCAAAACTTGTTAGTTGCATATATCATGATTAGTTTTGCGACGACATAACAAATAAATAGTTCATGAACATAAATATATCAAAATATAATTCGTTATATATTCTTTTCTTACAATTCATGATAGTCAAGCACTTAAATTAACTTATTCTTACATGAAAGTAACTTAACTTTAAACATTTCTATTGGGAATTATTTACAAAACTTCTTAGAAACTGATGTTCGCAGCTTTTACTAAGAAGGATTCAAATCAAGTTATTCATGTCTTTGAATGTGTTTATGATTAAAGCTAGCTCCATGTAGAAGGCAAGAACTAACCTCAGTATAACATCTTTTCTCGATGTATTCCTTATTATTTTTAACCTTCAGTTTTGGTATTTTCAAATATACACACATATGACACTACAAATTTTGTATGCTTAAATGCATCGAATAAATGTGAAACTCAATATTAAAATAAAAATGTATACCAGTTGTAACTGCAAATTGCAATCCAACAAACTACAGCGCAACCAAATCAAAATTGATGGTATACTTGTGGTTAAACTTCAATCCACAACGCTGCAAAACAGTAACAATAATAGTTCAAATTATATACCTTTATAAATTGTAGTTTTTCAATGAAAAGTCAGAACACAAAAATGTTAAAGAAAAAGATGAATTCGTGGATGAGTTAAAAGGAGATTCATGTAATCGAATAAAATTCAAAATTACCTCGTTAAGCCATGGTTTATTAAAAAAATCTCCCAATTAAAGCAGCCTATAACGGATCCCACAGCGGATTCGAGCATCCCCAATCTGAAAACCCACTTGTTGATGCCTGAAACAACAATTGCACTTTTTACTACTACCATTTCAAGAACTTTAGTGAGGCCCATAAGATGCAGTAATCTTTGTGCTCTAGGAACATAGAAAATATAATTCACCAACATAAACGTAAGGTATTTGATGTTGATTTTACATGTAACACTAATATTTTACCATGACATGCTGATAAAGAGAAGAGTAACAGCTAAGCCAGTAACTACAGGGAAAGCGGGAGCTGTTGTAATTTCCTGAACGTTTTGAACAAAAATAGTAAGTGCTATGCTTATAGTATAATCATTGATCATAGCATTTGAAAAAAAAGAGACTGCTAAAACTGCTCTTAAATAACGAAGGTAAAAATAGAAAATAGAAAATGGATCATCAGATTTCAAATGCAAAGTCGAACGAAGGTGAAAAGCTTTCAGATCTGAGAAGAGGAATAAGCGGGGTTTATGAGGGGATCGAACTGCACCAATGCGGTGGTAGGAAAAGCATTGGTGGGGATCATCAGATTTCGAATGTAAACTGCATCCTAATTCACAGATTCAACACTTTTTTCATACCGCTTTTTCAGAATCCAAATCCCATAAACTAAATCTCCCAAATTACTCCTCATAAACCCTATCCTCAGAATCCTATGGATGTTTAGCAACTTTTAAAGCAACATTTAAAAAAACATGCTCCAAACGGACAATCAACAACTTTAAGAAATACAGAGCGTTCAATTAAACTAAAATTATTTTATACTTTATGTAATTTGCCCAACTAGGATTAATAGCACGATTAATAAAAATTGGAGTAACAACCATAACTGACCTAGTTTATTCGGTGGAGAATACACTTGAGGTCTGCCGATACTTCCATGGCTGACATCAATGCTCTTTCCACCTACGGTTCAAGGCCGCAGACCATCTCCTAAGCTCTTTCGAACTCGTGTTGGCAGGCCTCTCTTCAAGTTCGTTCGAGTTCGATTTTAGGGAATTGGCTTTCGGATTGAATCGTGGAATTCCAATGTGTTTGGAGATGAATTTAGGGATTTCGTTTTGAAGAGGGATGAAGCGAAAATTTTAGATAAAATGATTGATATTGGAGCCAAGATTTAAGGGACGAGCCAAAATTTTAACATTTCGAGCCAAAATTTTAACGTTTGGAGCCAGAACTAGTTTAGTATGACCTAAGTATTAGGAGTTTAACCAGATTATCCGTGAATATAAAAGTCACAGCTTCGAATATTAATAACCTTAGCTGAACAATTTTTCAAAAAAAAAAAAAAAAACTCAATGTCAATATTTATTCAAGTACAAACAACGTTACTTTTTAATTATATACTATTGTAATTTGTTAATTGTTAATAATAATTAATAATTAGCAATATAAAAAAATACTTAATGTAAAAATTTGTTAAATATAAAAATCATTGTTAATTGTTAATAATAATTAGCAATTATTAATTATTATAAATTAATTATTGTATTGAATGCTACTTCTTAATTATTTAATATTAAGTTACTAATTATATCAATTATTTATTTAATTTAGTTAATGAATATTATTTACTTCTAATAGTTATTATTTATTACTAATATATTATTAACAATAATTATTTAAAATTTATATTTACTTATTAATTATTATGTAATAACACAAATGCAAAACATTTTATAAATAATAAATATAAAAGTTCTTTTCAAATCTCTTGCAAAACTGCTGCAAAATTAGCTTCAAAATTTAGTAGTCAGTAATCCGACTCTATTAGCAACGGAATTTACCGGTTAAATAATTTTTGACAGTAAAGTGTTGCAATTTCCAATGATTTAGCGACAGAAATAATATTCGGCGGTAATAATTAAAAATAAGGTGACATATAAAATCCAAAATATCGTCTCTTACAAAGTCCACGAAAATCCGTCGCTAATTAGCGACGGATATTTTCGCTGCTAAAAATCTGCCGCTATTTACAGCTTTTCTTGTAGTGTGTTGTATGTACATATGCAAAAGTTTGTATATATGTCTCTTATCTAATGCAAAGATCAGGCGGTCTACTGATTCAGTTGACCTCCTTAATGTGAATTATGTTACTGCCATGAGTCCAATTATGTATGCAAGAAATCCTATTTGATACGCTTCATTTCTTTATGAGTGCATAACCATTCATGTAAATGCAGCATACATGTGATGAGTTAATCATTTTGCATCCACAAAAATTGAAAATGCACACACATCCATATGTAGTATGAGAGTGCTTTTGAGCCGATTTAGTGACTAGTGTGTGTATATGCATCCACGAGCAACCACTTGCATCCACTTGCAACCATCAAACATAACATGTCTCAAACACATGTTTACATCCATTAGTTTCTACGTAAAGGTCGAAGACTCGATCGATAGGATACAGCCGAGTGATAGAAGCAAATTCAATTAAAACAAAAGTTCTGTTCCCATTAGACATCGGTTTAAGAGAATAACCCCCTAAGTATCAATCCCGAAGACCAAAATCAACATCAGATTGACACTCAGAGAATTACCCCCATTAAACAAATGTCAAACTGGAAATCTACTTCACGCTTTGAGTAAAAACCCCTAACCTTATCAGAAATATTCAAATACTTATAGACTACCGGTACAGATCAGATTATCAAATGATTCTTAGGAAACTAAGCATGATAAAACCCCACCATATCCCACAAAACCCAGAATGTATGCGTCATAGTCAAATTAACGCCCAACACAGACACCCTCAAACTCCAACCTATCACAAACAGATGAGTCGTAGCCCTTATGGGGTTAGCGGGATCATAAACAAGACCAGTATTAAAGTGCGGAGACTCAACTACAGAATAAAATGCCAGAATGATCAGATAAGGAGTTTAAACTTTCTACGGAAAATTTTTCCACCTCTATCCTGTCCACCAACTACGAGAGCATTCAACTACCTTCCAGAAGATTCTGCCCTTTGCCCTTGCCTTTTGGGGCAATCCTTGATCAGATGTCCTGTCTCACCGCAATGAAAACAACCAGTCTTCTTACACGTTAACAAGTCTTTCTATAAAGTTGCCCCCGTCGCACGGAAAACCCTACGAAGCTCAAAAGTGGATTAGCGTAGGTGAAATTACTGCGGCTATAGATGGAAGTTAGGCACTTCTTTGCCCTTCGACAGGTGCGGTAGTCTCATCATGCCTATGGAACCATGTCGCGATGAGGTTACCTCCCAGGAAGCTAGGAGCCCCGGAGACTCAGAAAAGAAAGAAACAAGGATTAAACAAAAAATCAAAAGATAGACATATGGCATTAGGGACTATGTTTTCCAAAATAAACTTTCCTTTTGAAAATACTTCCTTTTTAAAACCTTTTTAAAATAGTTTTCAAACACTTTTTATCAAATCTGGTAACCTTCAGCTCTGATACCAAGTGTAAAACCCTACTTCCGTTAGGGTCACTCGCAAAGGGAATGCCTTAACTTCGGTGGAACGTTATAAGTAAACAGAACAGAAATTTACAAGACAGATAAAGTAGTACTTGAAACATTTATAAATTTATTACAGCAGAAAACAGAAATAAGTCTGGTTACATCTTTCAAAACCACAATATTGGAATTCAAGTACATAAATATCAGTCTTGTACAAAAGCCTTCAGAATGCATAATTTTCAAAGTAATAATCCCCAACATAAACTGCCACGAAAAGATAGAGTCAAATCCAAGCAATTCTTCAAACACTTCAAGCAGAGAGAATCTGAATCAAGCTCCTAATTTTCCACTCTGAGCACCTGGGGGGAAACAGAAAGAAAAGAGGCGAAACAAACTAGGTCAGACATAAGTCTAGCGAGCCCAGTGACTTTCAGCACATAAACAGATAATAGTATCATGACATGTAAATAAAACTGGATTAGAGATAACCATAACGGGAGTAGCAGGTTAACAGAAGAGACAGAATGATATTGGCTAAACTAAGCTTCTTACTTGGTTTTCACTTCTCTGCACCAATACTAGTATAACAAAATTAGGTGTTGTCCTAATATCTAAACAGAAAACAGAACGATCTCTTCAGAAACACGATGCTAGTAATGGGCCTTTACCACCCTAACAAAGACAGATGTACAAAAACAGAATGCTATTAATGGGCCTTTACCACCCTAATAGAGACAGATGTACAGAAACAGAATGCTAGTAACGGGCCTTTACCACCCGAACAAAGACAGACGGTTACAGAAACAGAAGCAGAAACAGAATCAGAGACGGAAATAGAATATTCCCTACGGAAACAGAATGTTAGAATTAGGTGTACACTAGTAATGGGCCTTTACCCCCCAACAGACGGTACCTCACAGAAACAGACAGGTGTTACCACCCCAACAGAAACAGATGGTACCCCAATAGAAACAGACAGATCTAAGTGTACCCTAAATTCTACCGTAAGCGATCGACTCCCTAATACATAAATACCCTATGCCGGCCCCACAGAAGGGTGTATCACGCCCTAAAGTGGCAACCTACAGACACAAACCTATTTACAGATGTCACGGTGTCTTACATCCTTAGAGCAGACCGGATCCATGCATGCACATGACCCGGCTGGAATGCGCCATCAACACCCCTCGCTGTTATCAGAGTGAACCTCTTACAATTAGTTCAGTAAGCGTGCCCGGACCCCTCTTAGTGTTGGGTCATAGTTTTGATACCAGAAAGGGTTACTGACTAATATGGGTCCCAAACAACAGATGACAAAAGTAAATACCCCTCCAAACCTTGTGTCCCCAAACTAACAGATTTCAGATTAACTTGCTTACAGATTTCAGATGTACAAAAGTCCAGATTACCTAGTTCTCAGATCCGACATACAGGTTAACAAGTTTTCAGATTAACGGACCAGATATACATATTTACAAGTTTTCAGACTAACGCTTCAGATATACAGATTAACAAGTTTTCAGACTAACGGATCAGATACACAGATTAACAGACTTATAGATTGTTTCACCTAACCTTGTATTGGGCCTACAGATCTTCAAACGGGTTTATTAGATTCATCAGTTCAGTTGATTTAACCTTATCCAACCAATACATGTTAGGCATTCTATTTATCTTAGATTTGCATTAATTAAATATTAATGCGCAGACCTCTCACATTAGGTCGGTAGCTTGTGGCCGCTGGATGTGCCGGGCGGTTCCGGGCAGACGTCTGCCACAAGCCAGACCTAACCTCGTGTCTAAGCATCTTTGTGCCTATGACCTCTCACATTAAACTGACAGTTTGCTGTTGCTGGTTAAGCCGGTTGGGTCCGGGCAGGCTTCTACCGCAAACAGAGTCTAACCTCATGTCTCAGCATTCTTAATTTAGCTAAGTATTCATTCACAGATTATGCCAATATAAGACTAATTATGCCAATTCAAAAAATTAACTTCTTTACAAGTTACAGTAGATTTTCCAAAGTTCTATTAACATGTTTTGCTCAATTTTAGATCGAGCCTACAGATTTCATACCGTATTCAGTTTCAACAGATTTTGCAGATTAGGCAACTTAACAGATTTAATCATCCCTTAAAATTCCAAAATTATGCCTAATTTTACATGCCTAAATTACGGCCATAATTCAAAATATAACATATGTCCCAAATTTTAGTTAAATTTACACTGTACAGAATATTCTCTAAAAACCCCAAATCTTAATGCACAATATAAATTATGCCAAATTATAGCCGTTGATTACCGTGTATGTCAAATATCCAAAAATCCGAATTAGGCGTATTCACATTAATAGTTATCCCTATTTTAATATAGGTTTTTCAGGCCTAAGTCACATATCCTTTTTCTTCCCAGTCATAGATTGTCATATAAAATATGCCCCAAATCTAGATCTTAAGTTACAACATGTATTATGTCCTCAAAATCAGATCTTGAATTATAACATGCATTATGTCCCCCAAATTACAAGTCATGCGTTGTCATACAATAATTCTCCTTCTACCAAATCATAAACCGTCATATATAGTATGCCTAGATCTAGATCTTAAATTACAACTTATGTTGTGTTCTCAATTTAGTCACAAATCAGTTATGTCCGATTATCCATCATTCAATATATTCCCCAAATTCAGCGTTCGTGTGTCAATCTCTTATGAGATTTGGCTCAGGCTCGTGGTAGCCTAGCTATAGAACAGAAAGAAGGAAGAGATACAAAATAGTTACAATAAGATAGATCTACACAAAATAAATCAGTTCTGATAAACAAGAATAAGATAGATCTACATAGAAAAACAGATCTGATAAACAGGAATATGCATAATCTCCAATTCAGATTTATAACCATGTCAAGATCATAATTAAATTTCATATCTGAAAATAATTGTACTCACAAATTAGGGTTTAAGAAAGAGAAGAACGATTCTGGGATCTGATTTTCTAGAGTTGATTTAGCTTTCCGTTGATGCAGCCGTTGATTTGTTATCTTTGTCTTCTCGCTTGAATTGATTGATTAGGATGGAGTCTAGGTTACTTTAGGTTTTAGGAGCACGGAGATGCCATTCCTCTTTGTTAGTGAATTAGGGTTGGGTCTTGCTATGTATTTATAGGTGTATAGAGTGTTTTAGAGCCCTTAGATGAACTAGGAGACCACCAAAACCACCCATCTCAAATACACATCATCCGGCCACTCCGAAGAAGATACCTCATCACAAAATACTCCAGAATTCTGTGCTGGATCGGTATGGGTGCACTTGGCAGATGCGCCAGTGCATTTTGTACTGGTGCACTTGTGAAGTGCGCTAGTGCATTCTGGTCGACTTCCGGTTTTTCTGCCAAACTTTGTTCGTTCATATCTTCTTCATACGATATCCATTTTACGCAAACTTAGACTCTATCTCAAGCAGAATTCCGAGACGAACGCAATGGAATAACCCATTTCATCGAATTCTTCTTTTAATAATTAATTATTCTTTAATTATCTCTTATGTCCCGTTTTAAAATTACGGGGTATTACATCATCTTAATTTGCTTGATGCTCTCCATGCTTCTTCATGTGCACGCACTGAAATGTAGTTGTGTCATTGGCACATGGCTATTCATGTGCATATCACCATGTGCTTGCTGAATACACTTCACTGCGTTGTCATCTGCTCCTTGCATTGTAATTTGTGGCCTTTGTAGCCATTATCCATTTATGTTCACTTTGCATGCACTGTTGTGCCTTTACACTTTGTATACTGCGATTGTGTTGTTCCTACATGCTCCTCTGCCCTTGTGCCATTTGTTGAGTTGCTGTCATGTGCTTGTACACATGAGTCTTGCGTACTTGCTGGCTTGAATTCTTTTGGTGTTTGGCTTGTTCATGTATATACTCTTGTACTTGCCTTTGTGTATAGGTCAAGGCTAGTTTTCCCATGCTGAAGTTGACTTGATCATGCCTTCTATGCGCATGTCATTTTTTTGGTATGTTGTACCATGGTAGTTGATTTTGTTGACATATGCCACTGTGCTGCATGTACATTTGTGCTTGTGTTGAACTTGAATGATTTGCATGTCGATCCTATTCACCTACACATTATATATGTGTATATACATACACCTGTATATGTATACATGTATTGTGCATGTGCAATTATGTTCTATTTACATCTACAGACCACTATACGATGTGTCGTGGTTGGTCAAGATCAACAGACCACAAATGTGAGTCGTGGATGGTCTTGGTCATCAGACCACTATAGTTGTGTTGAGGCTGATCTACGAGCACTAACATACAGTCTGCCTTGTGGTATTTTGCAGTGAATCACTGTGAATATCACAAGCAGTCTACATTCAAATAAATAAATATACATATCTGACCAAGTCAAGAAATATAATGAGAAACACACTAAAATTCTAAGGCAGATAAAATTTGAAATAAATATATATTTGCTAGACTATAAAACTATTTTTGTTCCATTTTACTGTGTGTGTTTCTATGATAGTTGTATAGGTGATTGGACTGAGTCTGAAGCATACTGAAGACAAGTGAGTTAGTGAGTATATATGTGTCTGAACATGAGAGATTGTATATATGTATATGAGTGAAATCTGAATGTTGTAGTGAGGAATCAATGTATATGAAAATGAATGTATTATCTCACAGTGAAATGTACCATAGTGGAGTCGAAATTTGTACTATGACAAATGTTGAAATAAAATATTTATATTGAATACGAATATTGTTTGAATTGTAAATTAAATGTAATAGCATTTTATTCAAAATACATATATATTTCTGTATGAGATGAAATAGGATAGTATAAATACAAACACATTTATAGAATAATATATATTTGTTATCATCAAACAAAAATCATACTGCTATATTCAACAATCTCCCCTTTTTGATGATGACAAACATACATATAGGATTTTGAATATGATAAATGTGTTTGAATGTGATGTGTAGTACTCCCCCTATATGTTTGCCCCCTACAGCTGAACTCCCTCTATATATGCGCATATGAGCGGATGAAAAATAAATTGAATTTCCAATATTAAAATAATCATGAAATATTCACTTATCAATCAAAATCTTAAACATTCTCCCCTTTTTATTATCATCAAAAGGATATAGTAATCGAAATAATGATGAATATAGACCAGAAAAATAAATTCAAATCAAGAGAGAGCAAGTATATCGTAAACCTCATATAATCAAACAAAAATCATAATATTCTTCTGACTAGAAGCATATTTCACATTTTAGAATGATGGATTTACAATGGATTTTATAAAATGGAAAGTGTTATGAATACGAGTTCCATAAATTTTCAATTTTTTTTCTAAAATTAAGCACAAAATAGCGGTGGATTTGGACTATAATTAGGATTCAAGTTAGGAGACAAAATAAAAAACAAATTATCGCAAATCCCAAAACGGCTAACCAAAAAATCATAATATATCATGAAATGTAATACACTTCACAATTTTAGAAAATGGATTGATATGTGGGTTTTTACATAATGAGGAGGATTTCATACATATAAATTTATTTTCTTTTATTTTCCCTTTTTTTGTTATTTTCTTTTATTTAAGAGCACACTAACCATGCACAACCATAAGGGCTTTTAAATGAGGTCAGTTGCATCTTAAATTACAAGCATTCTCAAACTATGCATAAATATATCTAGGCTTTTTAAATGAGATTAGAGTAACACCTATTATATAAAAATCCGTTCAGTATATAAAACCAAAATGAATGATCGTGAAATAAATTTTTGTTTAATCATATTATGAAATATGTTCAACCATACCGTGATTTTGGAAAATTTTCAATTCTCTCTTATTATGAAAAATAGTATAATCACATTTCCATTAAAAATTTTGAAACTATACTTTCATTAATGATTTAAAAAAGACTAAACTCTCCACATTTAATAAAACCATGATGAATGACACAAAGATGGTCGGAAAAAAAGATGTTCATGAAATAAGCACCAATTCAAAGATATTAAAAAATCTGTTCAATCTTCATAAGAATTTAAATAATATCAATCAAAGATGTTATAAAATCTGTTCAATCATCATAAGAATTTAAATAATATCACCTCTTGTTATGAAATAAACTATAGTTACAACGCAGCATAATTTATAGATCTAATAACAATTTTGATGAGTTCCAAATATAGTTCAGTTTGGTCAATAATCTCAATTTTTGAATAAATAATCAAAGTGATTGTAAAATTGAAAAATATCAGTTTCAAGAGGGATTGTGAAGGAACTATGCACATGAAAAAAATGTTTTAAGAAATCAAACAGTTGAATAAATTTTTTTCAAGACTGATACAACCCGTAGCTCCTAATTGCCATTTACAGTGTTCTCAAACATATCATCCAATCACCAAGCCCAAGCAAAAAAAAAAAAAAAAAAAAAAAAAAAAAAAATCTAAGAAATCAATTTTCTTTATCAGAGTAGTATATCAGGACAAGCATAACAAGAGATTTTTTTTTACAATGTTTACATTAAGCCCAAGAAACAATCAATGATTCAAAACAAGTTATTTGAAATCACTTGATGAAATTTATTTTTAGAAAACGAATCAAAAAAGGATATCCATGAAATTCAATCAACCACAAATGATTTCAAAGACAAGATAGTTAAGCCCATCCAAAAAACAATGAAATTATCACAAGATAAAAAATAGTAGTGTGCTGTAATGAGTGTAGTTTTTTCAAGTCTTTCCAAAATGAATTAGAAGAAACTCAAAAACAACAAATATGTGTGAAATTTCAATAGATTTTCAAATCATTAAAAAAATTAGAATTCTGAATAACAGTGTCCAAGATACTTCAGCACTATTAGAAATTCAGGAATCAGTCAAAAATTAAACTTCAAAACAATTGCAGTTATTTACAAATTTAAGTTCATAATCTAGAAATCATCAAAGCATGAGAGTTTTAGATAAATGACTCTAATTTCCAGAAAACCAAGATTTTTTCAATTTGAAGTTAAAAAGGACGAGAAGTGTCAAAAATATTGTTGTAGTGTCAATACAAATCATCATAGATGGAAAAGAAGAATAAAAAGACAAAACAAAAAAAATGAGCTTAGAGATCATACTTGGTCTACAATAGGCGTTATGGTTTTCCAACTCATCACTAATCACTAAAGAACATATATCGGATGGCTTCAAAATACGGAACAATCTTTGATTCTTCCAGTAAGTTGTTCCATAGCCAACCTCTGGTACCTAAGTATTTAGGGGATCCAGCGGTCTAACAAAATTTTTAAAACCACTATTAACTGTTTATTTGACTTTTGGTACCCAAACCTATTTAAATAACAATCCGTTTGAATTTACCATTGTGTCATTAGGAACCCAAACTCGTTTAGTCTTACTTGAATTCACTTTATCATCTTTTGGGATCCAAATTTGTTTAATAAGATTATTACTAAACAAGTTTTTATCTTGTTTATGATTTTAAAACCCTTGAGATTTTTAGAGTTCGAATTCTCAGATCGATCTTTTTGAAAGTTATTTAAGGATTGTTAAAATCATTGGAATTTTGTTTTTTAGCTTGATGAAATTTACCAAAGCCAAGTCCACTCTTATTTCCGATAGAAAATTGGTTTTTCAACAACATATTCAACGATTTTTATCCATTGTAAATTTTATCCAGAAATGATTCAAGTCATTGAATTTTAGATTTAAGATCACTGTTTTCTTTCATTAAATCTGAACAACGATTATTAGCGATCTTTCTTTTTTCAAAATTAGTTTGTTTCAAAACCAAATTTTCATCTTCAAGCATTTTAATTTTAGCTTTGGACTCAGAAATCTCAAAATAAATTGTTTGCAATTTTCAAACCCAAGTTTTTCAAATTTCTTGAATTTTTCAATTTCTTTTTCAAGCTCATACAAAATTAATTCGATATTCAGCAATTTTTTTTGGCAAAGCCGACGGGTTTAAGTGGACTCCTACCACTTTTATTGATACACCAAAGAAGATTACGAAGAAAAAAGTGAGAAATAAAATAAGAGAGAAACAGATAATACATGGCATGTCAATGACTCATGAGAGCTACAAAAAAAAACATATATACGACAAAGCTAATAAGCTAAAATATTAGCCAAAAATTCTAGAGTTAAAAGAAAATTTCAAAAATTTGTGACCATCCCTGATGTCATGCCACACGAATTTCTTCCATTGGCCATAATTCATGACTTTTCCTGCATCAAACACTCTCACATTTCTTTGTCTCCAAATATTGGTAACAATCTTCCTCAGCACATAGCAGAAAAACCTAGCTTTAGGTCTTCTGCCCTTTACTTTCATGTGAATTCTTTCCTATTCTTGACTCGAGGTCGCGCAAATGGTTCCATTTATCTGTTGCATAGCTTCAGACCACAACTTGCCAGTGTAACACCCCGAATTTTCTGAGAATATTAAAGTTAACAAATTCAAGAACACTTAATTTTTAAAAGAAGAATTAAGTGAAATGGGTTGTGCTATTACGTTCATCTCAAAATTTTGGTCAAGATAGACATTTGGTTTGCATAAAACGGATACCTTATGAAGAAGTTATTAAGCCTTGAAGTTTGTATGCATATGAGAAATATATATATATATATATATATATATATAAATTAAATAAATAAATATGCAAAAAAAAGTTCAAAACAACGAATCAGGAGGGGGAACAACCGAACCGACCCATTTTTGAGGTCGACCCAAGCCCTGCTGGGTCGACTAGGGGTTGATTCAGGGTGTTTGGCTGTCAACCCGTGGGCCGATTCGCTCTAAGGCTGATGTGGCATCTGATTTGTTCTGATGGTTCAGGGTTAATCTAATGGTCCTAAAACACTCTCTACAACTATATAAGGACCCTAAACCTAAAAGCTAATTCTATTATTCACTCTCATCTAAACCTAGCCACCACTAAAACCTAAATAAAATTAGAAAACAAGTTAAAGCTTCGAATTAAATCTAATCTAATTCAACTAAGAGAATTCAACGATCTACATCAAAGGCGAGCAATTCAATTTCCGATTCAAGATCCCAGAACTCAAGAATTCCTTTTTGTTTGTAAGTATAGTTACCTTTCAGATGTGAATAAATTAAAGACGTGATTTGTAATGAATTGGAAAATAGAATTTGAACCAAGTTGTATGAGATCGATGATGCGAATTCATGTCTAATTCTTGCGATAATTTGGTCATGTATGTCTTGGAATGATTATGGTTTATTTGAACTTATTGTATCATGTGGAAATTGGTGATAAACTTATTATAATTTGTGGAACGAAACCATCATACCACATATAAGTTTGACAATCCTTTCATGATGTGTCAATAGCAAGATACATGTTTTATGTTAGTCAAGATCTATATATATGTTCATATGCAAGATACACGTTTTATGTTAGTCAAGATCTATATATATGTTCATATGCAAGATACATGTTTTATGCTAGACCCAAGTAAATATATATATATATATATATATATATATATATATATATGTTCATATGAAAGTTTCATGTTCTGTGTTAGATCCAAAAATTAGATCTATATTTATATGCAAGTTTGTAAAGTGGATTCATGCAAGTTCATATGATCATTATTGTTAGATCTAGTTCACGTCTACATGTTAAAATTAAACTTATACATGCTCTGGAATGTACATCTCATGATTCTCCTAAATTATGCTAGTTTATAAACCAAGTTGTGTTCACCTATGCCTAGATCTACATGTTCACATGCTTAGGCTTATGCAAGTTCTATCCATTCTAATTGCAAGTTTCGTGAGACATGTTAATTTAAATTTACGTGACATATGTTTGATTAAATGTTCTCTTCTTTTACCTCTTGTTTATAAATTGGTCTAATTTTCGGGCCCAATGACTTTATGTGATTAATGCGAATATACAACGGGGGTAACGTTGGGAAAAACTTGATACATAACTGACATATTTGGCTCATAGTCATGTAATTAACGAGTGGCACAAAAATGGTATAGTTTTTATGCCAAAAACCATGAATTTGAATTAGAGGGAAAGTGGGCCATGACAATAAATTGTTGACAAATTTACATATAAGCATAAAAGGATAATTACGACATAAATAAATTAGGAATAATTTACATATGGAATTTGTCATAAATAAGAAATATGTAAATTTAGAAAAGACGAATATGCCTAACCCGACGTTAGACTGAGTTATGGTGTACAACTGCCGGGAACCGAGCGGTACATCCAATGACCACAACAATACATGTCTAATGTGGGTGGTTAGTGTATTGAGCCCAAAAAGGACCCAAGGTTAGACTGAGTTGTGGTGTAAAACTTCCCGGAACCGACCGGCACATCCAATGACCACAACTGTAACACCCCGCCTCCGCTAGGGTCACTCGCAAAGGAATGCACTAGCTTTAGAGGGGCATTATTGGTAAACATGCACAGAAATATCACAAGACAGAACATATATAAATAGCGAAGGTAAAATCAAACTTTCATAACATGAATAAATAAGGTCTAAAGCCTTTTACATCAGAGTACATCAAAACCTGTCTTGCAATAATAAAGAAGCATAAAAACCTTTTCATAAATTATTCCCCAAGTAAAAACAGTAAAGTAGCCATAGCCAAGAGAAGTCCAAGCCATCCATGATGACCTTCAGGTAGGAGAAGTCCGAACTAAACAGCATTGTTTCCTCCCTGTAACCTGGGGGGGGGGGGGGGGGAAACGGAAGAAAAGAGGCGAAACAAAACGGGTCAGTCAAAAAGACTGAGTAAGTCCTATCTACTTCCAGTATAAAAACAGGTAAAGGTAACATGACATGCATAAACTGAAAGTAAACATAAGGATAACTGCAAGACAGATAAACCAGGATGGCCGGTTGAACTACTGTGGCAAGGTAAACCAAGGTATCATGTTAAACTGCGGTGTTATGATAAGTCAAGGTATCACATCGTCAGATTTCTAACGAGTACATTATCCCAAGGTATCTAGTCCTAACATGTGTATTTGCTCTGCACCTCTCGTACTAGTATCCCTACCCGCGCCATGAACGTCCCTTGCTCAAAGTCGTGTAATGGTCCATGTCAACCTAATATATCACATATACAGGTTACTCACATCATATGTTTCTTTTCATGTATATAAGTTCAGTCCTTTGCCGTACCTCGTACGGGCTTCCCCATGTCGTATTATCCTTGAAGTCGTTTGGACTGTCACCCTTGTTCTAGCTAGGTTCTTCCATATGAATCATCGTTTGAACTATTAGGACTTACGCCACCTAGCACCACTAGGGATTACGCTTACCTATTGCACGCTTTCGTATTTCGGTCTGGGTTAAACCACCTAGGCCACTAGGGATTACGCTAACCCTCAACCGCGCCCTTTTTCCCGCGCATTCATCGTGAATCGTTTTTCTATAACTGGATGCACATGTATCACATCGCGCTATCCGAGTCCTGTCACTGGCCAAAACAAGAAATACAGGACTCGGTCGGGAGCTTTAGATTTATCTGCCGATGCAGATACTAAGGTCTGCTTTTCTACACGTGGCTATGGTCCCACGAGACCCCTCCCTCAACTAGTGAAAGGCAATCACAAGAGAAAATCTTGCATGAGAACTACACTCCGGCCAGCCCACATCCTACGGCCTACCTCACCCATAATTAGATAGCAATTATGGTCTGTTGGGTGTTCCCTGCCTTTCCGTACGTACACGCTTGACTCAAGATGGTAGATGATCGACGAACTTGCTATCTCGGGCACCTTATGTGTTCGTCGGCTCACTGCTATCCACCCCAGTCTTTAGGTCGCTCGCATAGCAACCAAGGCATATTCTTGGTTCTTCTACCGTAGACCTCAACCTCCCGTGAGCCTAGTATGATGACCTGGCAGCTCACGGAGGGATCCCAAGAATATCCTCACGTTCCCCGAAGCCGCTGCTTCGTTACCCAGTTCGTTGGAGCCTTTATCTAAATCAGATAGCCTGCTCCTCCACGCATACTTAAACGTCGACCTAACGTATCGGGTTACTAATCTGTCTAAGAAGTGGTCCAGATTTCCTTGGCTAAGAATTATTACTTAGTTTCCTTTAACTAAGGTTTACCACCTAGCCTTATTTCCATTACCCTTGTTAACTATGGTTATTCTCCTAATCCTCTGAGTTAGGGTTTATCCAATGGGTTAAGTGCCACTTAAGTTCATAACTTAGCCCGTCTACCAACCATGTCAAAATTGGCTAAGTATCCAAGTCCAAGACTTAACCCCACAAACCATGTGTCAAGCCGGCTAAGTATATCAAGCAATCCATAACTTAACCTCGTCTAATTATCATTTTAGATTGGTTAGTTAATTATATAAATTAACTTGACCCTGTCAAATTACCGAGTCAAATCGGTCAAGCGTCATTAGGCAAATCGAGTTACTTAACCTACCCAAGCTTATTTATGTTTGGTCAAGTATCATTAGCCTAATCAAATTACTTATCTCATTTGTCCATATCATATTCGGTTAAGCCTCATCAATCAAATTAACTTAACCCTATTTTGTGGCATTAACTATTTAATGCACCCCAACCTCTCACATTAGACTTCGTTGTGGTTACTAGTTAAGCCGGGCGGGTCCGGGTAGATTTACACCACAACTTGGTCTAACCTCGGGTTCAAGCGCAACATGACCAACTTCTCACATTGAGTCCTATTGTTTGCAACTACTAGTTAGGCCGGTCGGTTCCGGGTAGTTTTACGTTGCAAACTCAACCCAACCTCGAGTTGGCCACTTTCATGTTTAGTCTAGTATCATGTTCATAGTTAAGTTTTCAAGCAATTGGGTAGACCTAACTTAATAGGTAAATTCCCAATGGGTAGACCTAACTTAATAGGTAAATTCCCAAGCTTATGTTTTTATGTTTTCAAGTATTCGCATGTCCTACTTAACGTCACATGTTATCCCGTTATACCCTTTTTACCCAAATTATGGTTCATGCCAAGTTTAGCTCGCCTACCATGTTCTCATGCAACTTCGAGTTAAGTTTTCATGCTATATTCACGCTTGTCTACCCTCAACCCAAATCGTGTTCCAACGCAAGAATGGACGAGTCACATCGCAAAGGTACTATGCTACACTATGACCCCAAACATGCATAGCATCATGAGGGTTTGGCTTAAGACATATGTAGGTTCATAAAGGTTTGGCCACAAGCATGCATAACATGAAAACAAAGGGAATTGGCCATAAGTATGCATAATGTCATAAAGGATTTGGCCACAAACTTGCATGTTAACACTAGGGGTTTGGGTTCATAAACATGCATAAGCCCCAAACTATAATCTTAGCCAATGTTTCCCAAGTAAAAATAGTTCCTAAAGGTTCATGCTAGCATTTCATACATAAAGATCCAAACTTGCAAGTTAAAATAGGTTATGCATAGCATGAGAGGCGTAACTAAGTCACTCACATTACCTAAAACCATAAACATGAACACAAGAGGCAAGGTAAGGTTCACATAGGTTCGCATAATCATGTTTAGCCTCATTTTATCCCATGTCATTATCAAAACTACCGTTTCCATCTAAAAGTAGCTAGAACTTACATAGTTAGGCCTAGGGAAAGAGGCATGAATCATCTTGGCTAAGAAAGGTGCCTCCTTTATTGAAGAATCGTCATGAAACTCGCATAGAAACGTTGATCTTCCTTCCTTTTGGCGTAGCTAGCTTGCACCACTTGATTTGAACCCGATTTGAGTGCTTAGGCTTTAGGAAAAGGGAATGGAGGCCATGATCACTTGGCATTTGGGCAGCACTTCGTGGAGAGGGTGAGTTATGAGGGTTTAGGGGGGGGGGCTTAGGGGTGTTTTTATAGAGATTAGGAGTGTTTTAGGCCATAGGATTAGATCTAGGATAGGTTAGGACCATCAGATCCCGGAAGTTTCCAGAATCAGCCCAATAGCAAGCCCAGGTGAGCCAAGCAGGTGCACCAGGCAATTTAGCCCGGCCACCCCCTGTCGACTGGCATGTCGACAGGGCTGTCGACTTGGTCTGGGCCCAAGTCGACAGGCCTGTCGACAGCCCTGTCGACATGGCCTAGGCGGGGAAAATTCCCGCCTAGCCCCAGATCTGGATTTCCAAACTGATTTCCGAATTTCAAATTTTCACTAATCTTCCTTGGGCCTTTAACGGGTCATACGGACTCCGATCCTCGAAAACTCGGACTCTATTTCGCGTATTTTTCCGAGACGAACGTAATGGTGAATCCCGTTTACCTTAATTCTAGAAGTTCAAACAAAACATCTTTCATTTATATGCTTTACTGGTTCATATGCTTCGCGTATCATTGTATACGTATGTAAATCTCTTACTTCTTAAAATGTAATCATACGGGGTGTCACATCCTCCCACCCTTAAAGAATTTCGTCCCCGAAATTCAAAAGTAGTAGGATTTATGTCCCCATATTAGCATCCAGAAGTGTTCAGCCAACTGTTGCAAACAGGTGCACATGTGCAAAAGTGAATCACATCGTAGAAAAATATGTATGCCTAACTTGTGGTACCACCTACATGAATGCAATTTCTTAAAAATTTCTTTTTCAAACCATGATGCTGTCATCCTAAATATACTTGCAGTTCTATATGAATGCAAAAATTTTGAAAAAGTAATTCCATCCAAATTTTCCCACACCCTTATAAAATAAGAGTGAAGTTCATCCAATTTGAGCATCCAGAATCCTACCATCCATTATTAATTTAGAAAAATCTAATTTTTCTAAATTTTTATGTAGCGGAGAGATATCCCGTTTTGTTGTTTTCATTGTTCTCCGTTATCAGACATTATCGTTCAATATTTCATAATTACATGAGACACAACAAATTGCGCAAACAAACAACGTACAAACTTTATTAAGATAGTTTTAGTACATCGTTACAACCAGACAACAAAAAGGAACAGCTAAACAATACTGAAAATAAAATACTATCCTACGGATAACTGATAGAGGTCAATCCCGACGGAAGTAGCTACGGATGAGCTCCTCTAAGCTGTCAAGCCTCTCCTCCTGTCGTCGGTTCCCTTGCCTAAGCTCCAACTGTAGGTCTTGCATCCCAGCCCCTAACTGGTCATAAGAGGAACTCATATCCTGGAGCATCTGCTGCTGTGTCTGAGCCATGGCTACCTGTGACTCCAGTGTCTGCTGCTGTGACCTCAAAATATCCTGGTGGCTCCTCATCAAGCGAGCCTGCTGCTGTGAAATATATCTCAGCTCGGTCCTCCAGTCTGGATCCCTAGTAGCCCACGGATCCCAGGCACCTGTGTCCGGAGCCCCCTGTGCCGGGCCCTGATGAGCCCAGGCTCCATCCCCAGCCTGCTCATCATCATGCTGTGGTGCCTGATGGGGGTCCTCAAAGTGTCCAAACTGATCATCATGTGGCTCCTCCTCTTGTTCCTCCTCCTCGTTACCCTCATCCTCTTCCTCATCCAATCCCTCATGCTCCATAGGCTGAGGCTCCCCTTGCAGCTCCTGCATATCTATACTCATCCTCCCTAGTGCGGCTTCAGTGATGATAACAGAGGGATGGTTAGAAAGCGTCACATAATCCTCATCATGCAAATCCACCCCGAACCAGCGGAAAACTATAGTCCACAGGTTCCCAAAACAAATATTGGAGTGTCTTGCTCCCCTAAAGATCTGGTATTGCTGCAAGATGGTCCTTGCCCAGTTTATTTGTATGCCCCCAAAAATAGCATAAGCAGCGGCCTTAACAACTACGGGGACTCTGTCAAACCCATGATTCTGCCCCGCAATATTATATTGCAATATCCTAATCACAAACCTAGCTAGGGGGCGCAGATGCGCACTATCCCATTGCCTGTCCAGGCCATTAAAAAAAATCCTTCCCCAAACATTCAAATCATCCATCTCCAGGTCATTTATATCAAGTCCCGTACCCCGGATATTCAAAATTTCCCCAAATTGGACCTCATTCATAAATATATGGGTACCCTTAACCCATGAACCATAAGTTATCAACCCATTATTATCCACATCAATTTGCAAACGAGCATCAAAAAGTCTTACCATACGCTTGTAGCCCCTCCTCTCGGCTGTGTGCGTATCCAGAATATGAATAAGGCCCGCATTAACAAACAAGCCTTCCACGGCGGTTCCCGCAAAGTCCGCAAACCTCACCGGTCGGCCTAGAAGCAAATTCCTAGTGGCAAGCTGCATGTAATGCTCAATTATTCCCGGTTGCTCGTCACACCACTCAACCTCTTGCGCGGTTAGTTGGGGGTAAAGCTCGTAGGGATTGGGTTGATTGGCCATGGCGATTTAAATACGAATTGGAAGAGAGGAACTATAGATCCGGATGGAGAGAGCCTCTAGCTTCGATTTAAGCTTAATTTTACGAAGAACGGTGGAGAAACGAGGTGATGGGAGGTGGTGGAGTTGGGGAATTTCGGTTTTGGTGGCTGGGAGGAAGGAGAAAAGGGGTTGGGGTTATGAGCCGAAGCTCTCGGCTTCGGGTTTATATATTTTTTTTCTGCAGGGTCGACGTGTCGACAACCCTGTCGACTGGGGGGGGGGGGGCATGTCGACTGCCCTGTCGACAGGCCTGTCGACTGGCCCCCTCTCTGTTTTTTTTTTTTTTCTTGCTGGTCCTTCCACCCTTCCCTTTCCTTATTTCCCCCCGACCCAACTCCATTTTCCCGAAACTATTCCCCCATCATACTAAAACCCCTCTTCTAACTCAAAACTGCTTGTAACCGAAGCCAACGTGACTATCGATGGGAGAGAGAAAGGCAAAGAGAATTCAACTAATAAAACAAGGACATTGCTACTGGCTTTTTGGGGAATAACTTCTAAAACAAAGTTTTTCTTGAAAAATGCTTCTTTGTAAACAGTTGTTTTTTTTTCAAACTTTTGCCCAGTCTGGTAACCTTCTGCTCTGATACCAAATGTAACACCCCGCCTCCGCTAGGGTCACTCGCAAAGGAATGCACTAGCTTTAGAGGGGCATTATTGGTAAACATGCACAGAAATATCACAAGACAGAACATATATAAATAGCGGAGGTAAAATCAAACTTTCATAACATGAATAAATAAGGTCTAAAGCCTTTTACATCAGAGTACATCAAAACCTGTCTTGCAATAATAAAGAAGCATAAAAACCTTTTCATAAATTATTCCCCAAGTAAAAACAGTAAAGTAGCCATAGCCAAGAGAAGTCCAAGCCATCCATGATGACCTTCAGGTAGGAGAAGTCCGAACTAAACAGCATTGTTTCCTCCCTGTAACCTGGGGGGGGGAAACGGAAGAAAAGAGGCGAAACAAAACGGGTCAGTCAAAAAGACTGAGTAAGTCCTATCTACTTCCAGTATAAAAACAGGTAAAGGTAACATGACATGCATAAACTGAAAGTAAACATAAGGATAACTGCAAGACAAATAAACCAGGATGGCCGGTTGAACTACTGTGGCAAGGTAATCCAAGGTATCATGTTAAACTGCGGTGTTATGATAAGTCAAGGTATCACATCGTCAGATTTCTAACGAGTACATTATCCCAAGGTATCTAGTCCTAACATGTGTATTTGCTCTGCACCTCTCGTACTAGTATCCCTACCCGCGCCATGAACGTCCCTTGCTCAAAGTCGTGTAATGGTCCATGTCAACCTAATATATCACATATACAGGTTACTCACATCATATGTTTCTTTTCATGTATATAAGTTCAGTCCTTTGCCGTACCTCGTACGGGCTTCCCCATGTCGTATTATCCTTGAAGTCGTTTGGACTGTCACCCTTGTTCTAGCTAGGTTCTTCCATATGAATCATCGTTTGAACTATTAGGACTTACGCCACCTAGCACCACTAGGGATTACGCTTACCTATTGCACGCTTTCGTATTTCGGTCTGGGTTAAACCACCTAGGCCACTAGGGATTACGCTAACCCTCAACCGCGCCCTTTTTCCCGCGCATTCATCATGAATCGTTTTTCTATAACTGGATGCACATGTATCACATCGCGCTATCCGAGTCCTGTCACCGGCCAAAACAAGAAATACAGGACTCGGTCGGGAGCTTTAGATTTATCTGCCGATGCAGATACTAAGGTCTGCTTTTCTACACGTGGCTATGGTCCCACGAGACCCCTCCCTCAACTAGTGAAAGGCAATCACAAGAGAAAATCTTGCATGAGAACTACACTCCGGCCAGCCCACATCCTACGGCCTACCTCACCCATAATTAGATAGCAATTATGGTCTGTTGGGTGTTCCCTGCCTTTCCGTACGTACACGCTTGACTCAAGATGGTAGATGATCGACGAACTTGCTATCTCGGGCACCTTATGTGTTCGTCGGCTCACTGCTATCCACCCCAGTCTTTAGGTCGCTCGCATAGCAACCAAGGCATATTCTTGGTTCTTCTACCGCAGACCTCAACCTCCCGTGAGCCTAGTATGATGACCTGGCAGCTCACGGAGGGATCCCAAGAATATCCTCACGTTCCCCGAAGCCGCTGCTTCGTTACCCAGTTCGTTGGAGCCTTTATCTAAATCAGATAGCCTGCTCCTCCACGCATACTTAAACGTCGACCTAACGTATCGGGTTACTAATCTGTCTAAGAAGTGGTCCAGATTTCCTTGGCTAAGAATTATTACTTAGTTTCCTTTAACTAAGGTTTACCACCTAGCCTTATTTCCATTACCCTTGTTAACTATGGTTATTCTCCTAATCCTCTGAGTTAGGGTTTATCCAATGGGTTAAGTGCCACTTAAGTTCATAACTTAGCCCGTCTACCAACCATGTCAAAATTGGCTAAGTATCCAAGTCCAAGACTTAACCCCACAAACCATGTGTCAAGCCGGCTAAGTATATCAAGCAATCCATAACTTAACCTCGTCTAATTATCATTTTAGATTGGTTAATTAATTATATAAATTAACTTGACCCTGTCAAATTACCGAGTCAAATCGGTCAAGCGTCATTAGGCAAATCGAGTTACTTAACCTACCCAAGCTTATTTATGTTTGGTCAAGTATCATTAGCCTAATCAAATTACTTATCTCATTTGTCCATATCATATTCGGTTAAGCCTCATCAATCAAATTAACTTAACCCTATTTTGTGGCATTAACTATTTAATGCACCCCAACCTCTCACATTAGACTTCGTTGTGGTTACTAGTTAAGCCGGGCGGGTCCGGGTAGATTTACACCACAACTTGGTCTAACCTCGGGTTCAAGCGCAACATGACCAACTTCTCACATTGAGTCCTATTGTTTGCAACTACTAGTTAGGCCGGTCGGTTCCGGGTAGTTTTACGTTGCAAACTCAACCCAACCTCGAGTTGGCCACTTTCATGTTTAGTCTAGTATCATGTTCATAGTTAAGTTTTCAAGCAATTGGGTAGACCTAACTTAATAGGTAAATTCCCAATGGGTAGACCTAACTTAATAGGTAAATTCCCAAGCTTATGTTTTTATGTTTTCAAGTATTCGCATGTCCTACTTAACGTCACATGTTATCCCGTTATACCCTTTTTACCCAAATTATGGTTCATGCCAAGTTTAGCTCGCCTACCATGTTCTCATGCAACTTCGAGTTAAGTTTTCATGCTATATTCGCGCTTGTCTACCCTCAACCCAAATCGTGTTCCAACGCAAGAATGGACGAGTCACATCGCAAAGGTACTATGCTACACTATGACCCCAAACATGCATAGCATCATGAGGGTTTGGCTTAAGACATATGTAGGTTCATAAAGGTTTGGCCACAAGCATGCATAACATGAAAACAAAGGGAATTGGCCATAAGTATGCATAATGTCATAAAGGATTTGGCCACAAACTTGCATGTTAACACTAGGGGTTTGGGTTCATAAACATGCATAAGCCCCAAACTATAATCTTAGCCAATGTTTCCCAAGTAAAAATAGTTCCTAAAGGTTCATGCTAGCATTTCATACATAAAGATCCAAACTTGCAAGTTAAAATAGGTTATGCATAGCATGAGAGGCATAACTAAGTCACGCACATTACCTAAAACCATAAACATGAACACAAGAGGCAAGGTAAGGTTCACATAGGTTCGCATAATCATGTTTAGCCTCATTTTATCCCATGTCATTATCAAAACTACCGTTTCCATCTAAAAGTAGCTAGAACTTACATAGTTAGGCCTAGGGAAAGAGGCATGAATCATCTTGGCTAAGAAAGGTGCCTCCTTTATTGAAGAATCGTCATGAAACTCGCATAGAAACGTTGATCTTCCTTCCTTTTGGCGTAGCTAGCTTGCACCACTTGATTTGAACCCGATTTGAGTGCTTAGGCTTTAGGAAAAGGGAATGGAGGCCATGATCACTTGGCATTTGAGCAGCACTTCGTGGAGAGGGTGAGTTATGAGGGTTTAGGGGGGGGCTTAGGGGTGTTTTTATAGAGATTAGGAGTGTTTTAGGCCATAGGATTAGATCTAGGATAGGTTAGGACCATCAGATCCCGGAAGTTTCCAGAATCAGCCCAATAGCAAGCCCAGGTGAGCCAAGCAGGTGCACCAGGCAATTTAGCCCGGCCACCCCCTGTCGACTGGCATGTCGACAGGGCTGTCGACTTGGTCTGGGCCCAAGTCGACAGGCCTGTCGACAGCCCTGTCGACATGGCCTAGGCGGGGAAAATTCCCGCCTAGCCCCAGATCTGGATTTCCAAACTGATTTCCGAATTTCAAATTTTCACTAATCTTCCTTGGGCCTTTAACGGGTCATACGGACTCCGATTCTCGAAAACTCGGACTCTATTTCGCGTATTTTTCCGAGACGAACGTAATGGTGAATCCCGTTTACCTTAATTCTAGAAGTTCAAACAAAACATCTTTCATTTATATGCTTTACTGGTTCATATGCTTCGCGTATCATTGTATACGTATGTAAATCTCTTACTTCTTAAAATGTAATCATACGGGGTGTCACAACAACAATGCCTATCTAATGTGAGCGGTTGGTGCTTTAATAAAGCTAAGTCAAGATTGGTAGGGTTAAGTCAATTAAGGAAACACTTAACCTATTCAACATGTTAACTAAACTGATGGGTGAGGTTAAGTAAATTTAGAACACTTAACCGTTATAACATGTTAATTAGACAAGTAGGTGAGATTAAGTAAATTTAGAACACTTAACCGTTATAACATGTTAATTAGACAAGTGGGTGAGGTTAAGTAAATTTAGAACACTTAACCGTTATAACATGTTAATTAGACAAGTGGGTGAGGTTAAGTAAATTTAGAACACTTAACCGTTATAACATGTTAATTAGACAAGTGGGTGAGGTTAAGTAAATTTAGAAACACTTAACCAATATAACTTGATTTATGGATATGTTAAGTTAAAATAAGAGGGCAACACTTAACCAATATAACTTGATTTGTAGTAGGGTTAAGTTAACACAAGAAGGCAACACTTAACCAGAGTAACATGACACGTAGGTGGGTTAAGTTAACTTGAATTGATTGATGACACTTAACCAATACAACAAAGATGAATATGCGGGGTTAAGTTAACAAGAAACCCTTGACCAATATAACTTGATGAACGAACATGGTTAAGTTAATAGGAAACACTTAACTGATCCAACATGATAAGTAAGGAGGGTCAAGTTAATAATAAACATGCTTGAATCAGTGGAAGGGTTAAGTACATATCGGGTTGGTGGGTAATATTAGTAATTATAGGCCCACAAAACTTAACTATTAAATAAAAATGCTTGAATCGATGGGAGGGTTAAGTGCATCTCGTGTAGGTGGGTAATATTAGTACATATAGGCCCACACAACTTAACCGTTTATTAAAAATGCTTGAATCGATGGGCGGGTTAAGTACATGTCGGGTTGGTGGGTAATATTAGTAAATATAGGCCCACAAACTGAACCAATAACGAGGACCCATTTCAGCAGTAACCCACATGGATGTATCACGGTATCCTGAACTAGGCAGGGTGGGGCACGATTACTGGGATGATTATAAGCGGTCAAAGCAGCGGCAAGGGGTACGTCAGTGTAGGTTCCGACGGTTTATGGACATGCACGTACTCCGGAGTGGGAAAAGCAGGCACTGGGTACCTGTAGTTATACACTGTGCATCTTGAATCGTGTCGGGTCTCTGTCATAAGGATTAATACACCTTATGGTTGGACCAGCACAGGGTATCTACATGCAAGAGAGGGCTGATTGACATAGACACATGGAACATGAATACAAGTAGGGAGCCGACCGATAGGGTAGTAAGGGTACATCTAACATGTTCATGGCAATTAGGCTGATTGAGGTGGAATCTTCATAACAGATGTATGCCTGAAGGCTACCACAAGTACGGGGATTGGGATCACGTTATCATTTTATACAGATTACTAGTTGGGACACTAGTTAGGTGGTGTGGAGATAAATATAGAAATCAAATTAACAGAGTAGTAGCAAAGCAGAGAAACAGTAGAAGCGCATTCAGTTCACCTTGCACTTATCTTGTGTTTAGTTACCTTGTTTTTATGGTATTGTCATATTTTCAGTTTATTCATATCATGATACTTTATCTTGTTTGCATGCTGAAAGATCACTGGACTTACCAGACTCATGTGTGACCTAGTTTGTTTTTTGCCTCTTTTCTTCCGTTCCCCCTCCCCCAGGTAGTTAGGGAGGGAATAGCTCAGCGTCGCTTGGACCTCTTCTCTTTCCAAGCTTGAAGATTAGTTGGTGTATTGCTTTGAGCTCTCTCTCTTCCGCTGCTATGGCTGGTTCATTCTTTATTGGGGAATATCATTGTTATTTTTATGCTTCTTTTATACTTGGAAGTTTTTAAATCAAGACATAAGTTCTATGTATTACTTTTAGTACGATTGAGACAACTGTTGTAAAAGCTTGACTGAACCACTTTGTTAATAAAGTGACTTTATTTTCCGCTGTTTTATTTGTCTGTCTTGTAATTTATCTGCATCTTTTACCTATAATGCTCCACCGAAGTTAAGGCATTCCCTTTGTGAGATACCTTAACAGAGGTGGGGTGTCTCACTTGGTATCAGAGCTGAAGGTCAAAATGGTTTTAAAGGAAGCATTTTCAAAAGAAAAGTTTTGTTATAAAGGCGTATTCCTCAAAGCCATATGCACCATCTTTTGATCCTCTGTTTGAATCCTTGTTTCCTTCTTTCCTGAGTCTCCGGGGCTCCTGGCTTTATGGGAGGTAACCTCGTCGCGGCATGGTTCCGTAGGCTCGATGATACTACGACACTTGTCAAAGGGCAAACAAGTGCCCAACTTCCATCTATAGCCGTACTAGTTTCACCTGCTGGTAATTTTCTTTCGAGCTTTGTAGGATTCTCCGTGCGATGGAGGCAGCTTTCGAGAGACCTATCAACAAGTTACACAAGGATGGCAAAGATGAGAATGAGGGAGTTTGGCTAAGGAGCACAAACCAATGATGAAGAACTCATGGATATAGACTTGGTTCACAAAGGAGGGGAGGAAAGAATAGTAAAACCTAAAACAAGATGAAGTATCTTTATTTTGGTATAACGGGTCGTATAATTAAGGGCACAGGCAAGAACAAAAGACTGGATTTTCCGGAAGGCAAGTGCATGCTCTCACCACCAGCATACCTGAGAGAGAGGTAGTAAGGTTTCTGTTGAAAAGTTTAGTTTTTCTTCTTGATCATCCTACTAGTACTCTTTTTGATTATTGCGCTTCACATTCGTTTATATCTGCTACCATAGTTGAGTCTCTGCACCCTAGAGCTTGTATAGTAGATGATCCCATTATTGTCTCATGTCCAATTTGTGGTTCGGCTCATTTATCTTTGGTTTGTAAGGATTTGAGATACTTATGTTTTTGGTTTCATGGGCTATGGGTTGATTCTAGGCATGGATTAGTTAGCTAGTAATTGTGAAAGGACGGTAGTTAGACTTTCGACTTGCCTCGGGAATACCCTCGAAATTTCATGCGATCCTAAGGGATCAGATCGTCTTAGCTACCTAGAATCACTTTATGTATTTATCGACGATTTTCGATCCGTTAGAGTAGTCTATGAGTACGCGGATGTTTTTTTGGTTAAGGTTAGGAGTTTTCCCCCTAAAAACTCGAGATAGGCTTCCGCAAATATCCAGTTGACAATACAAAGCCAGTTATGCGATCAACGATAGTTTTGGAGCAAGATTGGCGAGGATAGCTAGAGTCGGTTAAGTGCTCAATTGTTTGGTTGTTTTGCTAGTATCACCTCACATAGATCGTCCAAGTTCGGAGGAGGTATTCCTTGGGTGCTTGTTTGATATTGGTTTAGGCCTTTGGGGCTTGTACTGGAGGGATGTCGAGTTCGACTAGGATGGTCTGCGTGAGAGATAAATAGTTGTGGCAAGCGCCCTAAGTAGAAAAAAAATTAACCTTAAGAGAGGTAAAAATTACATAGCAACCTTTAGCTTTAGACCCTCAGATTTGTGACATGATGGATAAGCTAAGTAGAGGAGAGACCTCTAATCATCTTAGTATATACACTTGGTATCATGGTTAACTTCTGTTTATCTTGGAAAGATAGTTCGACAACATTGGATACCCTCTAGCATAGTAAATGATCGAGGTCCTATCTTTACTAGTGGTTTTTGGAAATGGAGGTCAAGAAGCTTCACAATCGTGAAGTTAAATTAGTTAAAGTACAGTGGAGTGAAGCTCAAAGAAGATGCGACTTAGAAGACTGAAGACTAGATACGCGCATCATACCCTTTTTGAGGGTATATCCTTGATTCCTCCTTTTTCTGTAATATTTATTTGCATGCTAGTCTTTATCTTTTAAGTATGTCCTCTCGGTCCTATCCTCGATCTTTATGTAGAAGCCAATGGATGAAAACATGTGTTTAAGACATGTTATGATTGATGGTTGCAAGTGGTTGCAAGTGTTTGCTAGTGGTTGCTCGTGGATGCATATACACACATTAGGCACTAGACCGGCTCAGTCACTTTCATATTGCATATGCATATGAATGTATTTGTATATGGATTGAAGCTTGATGTGTTATCATATGGATGTTGCATATGGATGAGTGAATATGCACACATATAGTATTTACATGATTAGGGATATTTGCATACATATTAGACGCATGACACTCTCATGATTCGCATTAAGGAGGTCAACTGGATCAGTAGACCACCTGATTTTGCACTAGGTAAGAGACATATACACACACTCTGCATATGTTCATATGGCATTAGAAGTCTTTTAAGGACAATGGATGCTTGTGGATGATGGATGAGTAGATGGATGATTGGTTGTAAGGATGCATTCTTCTTAACTTGAAGATTTCGGGGACGAAATCCTTTAAGGAGGGGAGAATGTAACCCCTCGAATTTTCTAAGAATATTAAAATTAACAAATTCAAGAACACTTAATTTTTAGAAGAAAATTTAAGTGAAATGGGTTGCGCTATTATGTTCGTCTTAAAATTTTGGTCAAGATAAACATTTGGTTTGCATAAAACGGATACCTTATGAAGAAGTTATTAAGCCTTGAAGTTTGTATGGATATGAGAAATATATATATATATATATATATAAATTAAATAAATAAATATGCAAAAAAAGTTCAAAACAGCGAATCGGGAGGGGGAATAACCGAACCGACCCATTTTTGAGGTCGACCCAAGCCCTGCTGGGTCGACTAGGGGTTGATTCAGGGTGTTTGGCTGTCAACCCGTGGGCCGATTCGCTCTAATGCAGATGTGGCATCTGATTTGTTCTGATGGTTCAGGGTTAATCTAATGGTCCTAAAACACTCTCTACAACTATATAAGGACCCTAAACCTAAAACCTAATTCTATTATTCACTCTCATCTAAACCTAGCCGCCACTAAAACCTAAATCAAATTAGAAAACATGTTAAAGCTTCGAACTAAATCTAATCTAATTCAACTAAGAGAATTCAACGATTTACATCAAAGGCGAGCGATTCAATTTCAGAATACAGATCCTAGAACTCAAGAATTCCTTTTTGTTTGTAAGTATAGTTACCTTTCAGATGTGAATAAATTAAAGACGTGATTTGTAATGAATTGGAAAATAGAATTTGAACCAAGTTGTATGTGATTGATGATGCGAATTCATGTCTAATTCTTGCGATAATTTGGTCATGTATGTCTTGGAATGACTGTGGTTTATTTGAACTTATTGTATCATGTGGAAATTGGTGATAAACTTATTATGATTTGGGGAACAAAACCATCATACCACATATAAGTTTGACAATCCTTTCATGATGTGTCATATGCAAGATACATGTTTTATGTTAGTCAAGATCTATATATATATGTTCATATGCAAGATACATGTTTTATGTTAGTCAAGATCTATATATATGTTCATATGCAAGATACATGTTTTATGTTAGACCCAAGTCAAGATCTATGTGTATATATATATATATATACACATATGTTCATATGCAAGTTTCATGTTCTGTGTTAGATCCAAAAATTAGATCTATATATATATATATATATATATATATATACACACGCAAGTTTGTAAAGTGGATTCGTGCAAGTTCATATGATCATTATTGTTATATCTAGTTCACATCTACAAGTTAAAGTTAAACTTATACATGCTCTGGAATGTACATGTCATGATTCTCCTAAATTATGCTAGTTTATAAACCAAGTTGTGTTCACCTATGCCTAGATCTACATGTTCACATGCTTAGGCTTATGCTAGTTCTATCCAATCTAATTGCAAGTTTCGTAAGACATTATAATTTAAATTTACGTGACATATGTTTGATTAAATGTTCCCTTCTTTTACCTCTTGTTTATAAATTGGGCTAATTTGCGGGCCCAATGACTTTATGTGATTAACGCGAACGTACAACGGGGGTAATGTTGGGAAAAACTTGGAAATTACACATAACTGACATATTTGGCTCATAGTCTTGTAACTAACGAGTGGCATAAAAATGGTATAGTTTTTACGCCATAAACCATGAACTTGAATTAGAGGGAAAGTGGGCCATGACAGTAAATTGTTGACAAATTTACATATAAGCATAAAAGGATAATTATGGCATAATTAAATTGGAAATAATTTACAGATGGAATTTATCATAAATAAGAAATATGTAAATTTAGAAAAGAGGAGTACGCCTAACCCGAAGTTAGGCTGAGTTGTGGTGTCAAACTGCCCGGAACCGAACGGTACATCCAGTGACCACAATAATACCTGTCTAATGTGGGTGGTTAGTGTATTGAGCCCAAAAAGGACCCGAGGTTAGACTGAGTTGTGGTGTAAAACTGCCTAGAACCGACCAGCACATCCAGTGACCACAATAATACCTGTCTAATGTGAGTGGTTGGTGCTTTAATAAAGCTAAGTCAAGATTGGTAGGGTTAAGTCAATTAAGGAAACACTTAACCAATTCAACATGTTAACTAAACTAATGGGAGAGGTTAAGTAAATTTAGAACACTCAACCGTTATAACATGCTAATTAGACAAGTAGGTGAGGTTAAGTAAATTTAGAACACTTAACCGTTAACTTAACCATTATAACATGTTAATTAGACAAGTGGGTGAGGTTAAGTAAATTTAGAACACTTAAGCATTATAACATGTTAATTAGACAAGTGGGTGAGGTTAAGTAAATTTAGAACACTTAATCGTTATAACATGTTAATTAGACAAGTGGGTGAGGTTAAGTAAATTTAGAAACACTTAACCAATATAACTTGATTCATGGAAATGTTAAGTTAAAATAAGAGGGCAACACTTAACCAATATAACTGGATTTGTAGTAGGGTTAAGTTAACACAAGAAGGCAACACTTAACCAAAGTAACATGACACGTAGGTGGGTTAAGTTAACTTGAATTGATTGATGACACTTAACCAATACGACAAGATGAATACGTGGGGTTAAGTTAACAAGAAACCCTTGACCAATATAACTTGATGAACGAACGCGGTTAACTTAATAGGAATCACTTAACCGATCCAACATGATAAATAAGGAGGGTCAAGTTAATAATAAACATGCTTGAATCAGTGGAAGGGTTAAGTACACATCGGGTTGGTGGGTAATATTAGTAAATATAGGCCCACAAAACTTAACTATTAAATAAACATGCTTGAATCGATGGGAGGGTTAAGTACATCTCGTGTAGGTTGGTAATATTAGTATATATAGGCCCACAAAACTTAACCTTTTATTAAAAATGCTTGAATCGATGGGAGGGTTAAGTACATATCGGGTTGGTGGGTAATATTAGTAAATATAGGCCCACAAACTTAACCAATAGGAAACCCTAGTAACGGGGACCCATTTCAGTAGTAATCCACATGGATGTATCACGGTACCCTGAACTAGCCAGGGTGGGGCACGATTACTGGGCTGATTATAAGCAGTCAAAGCAGCGGTTGTGGGTACGTCAGTGCAGTTTCCGATGGTTTACGGGCATGCACGTACTCCGGAGTGGAAAATTAGGCACTGGGTACCAGTAGTTATACACTGTGCATCTTGAATCGTGTCGGGTCGCTATCATAAGGATTGATACACCTTATGGTGGGACATGCATAGGATATCTACATGCAAGAGAGGGCCGACTGACACAGACACATGGAACATGAATACAAGTAGGGAGCCGATCGATAGGGTAGTAAGGGTACATCTAACATGTTCATGGCAATTAGGCTGATTGAGGTGGAATCCTCACGATAGATGTACGCCTGAAGGCTACCACAATTACGGGGATTGGGATCACGTTATCATTTTATATAGATTACTAGTTGGGACACTTGTTAGGTGGTGCAGAGATAAATATAGAAATCAGATTAACATTGTAGTAGCGAAGCAGAGAAAAAGTAGAAGCACATTCAGTTCACCTTGCACTTATCTTGTCTTTAGTTACCTTGTTTTTATGGTATTGTCCTATTTTCAGTTTATTCATATCATGATACTTTATCTTGTTTGCTTGCTGAAAGATCACTGGACTTTCCAGACTTATGTATGACCTAGTTTGTTTTTCGCCTCTTTTCTTCCGTTTCCCCCCGGTAGTCAGGGAGGGAATAGCTCAGCCTAGCTTGGACCTCTTCTCTTTCCAAGCTTGAAGATTTGTTGGTGTATTGCTTTAGACTCTCTCTCTTCCACTGCTATGGCTGGTTCATGCTTTATTGGGAAATATCATTGTTATATTTATGCTTCTTTTATACTTGGAAGTTTTTAAATCAAGACAGAAGTTCTATGTATTACTTTTAGTATGATTGAGACAACTGTTGTAAAAGCTTTATTGAACCACATTGTTAATAAAGTGACTTTATTTTCCGTTGTTTTATTTGTCTGTCTTGTAATTTATCTGCATCTTTTACCTATAATGCTCCACCGAAGTTAAGGCATTCCCTTTGTGAGTGTCCTTAACGGAGGTGGGGTGTTTCAGCCAGTTTGAGAGCACTCAAAATATAGGTGTTGAATATTTTTAGCAAACTTTTCTTTTCAAAAATTTCACGTTTGGAATTTTTAGAAGTCTTAAAAATTTCCAACTCCTTTTACAAAAATTTGTTTTTACATTTTAGCTCAAACTCGTTTTCTTTTAAAATCAGAAGTTCCTTTTCAAGCTTTTGAATATTTTCAATCAAATGAATGACATTAATTTCCAAATTCAAACAAATTTTGCAACCGGAGTTTGAAATTTAATGCTTCCAAGTTTTAGTTCCAACACATCAATTTTTCCACTGAACTCAAGATTCTCAAATTTTAGATTTTTATTCTTCAATTTGAGACTGTCAACATTTTTAGTTAATTTTTCACAAAAGAAAAAAAATCACATCGTTTTTCATCTGTTGAGTCTCCATCATCTTTATTCCTTGTCAAGCAGAAACCTGAATCTGAGTTGACCTTCGAGGGTTTTGAGCTACTGTTGTCGTTTTTTTCATACATGGATTCAAGAGTATTCCACATATCCTATGCATATAAACAATGAGAGATATGGTTAAATCGATCAATACTAAGATAAGAATATATAATATGCATAACACGATCATTGATAACAATATTTTTCTTATTTAACATATTGCCATTGTTTTCAATAATATTCTAATATTCAGAATTAACATATTTTAAATATAATTCAATCTTTGATTTTCAATTTTAAAATCTGTACCATTGAAAATATTGGAATATTACTGAACTGACTCTCGCTAGATTGGCAACTAGAACAATCTATGACTCTATAGTTAATGAAAAATGCTTGCTCCAATACTTCTTGTAGGATCTGGATTAACCCTAGAGGGGTGAATAGAGCTTATTGCAGTTTTGAGGAATATAAAATTATGACTGCATAGATCCCAACAAAAGAAATAAATATTGAAAATTAATGACATAGATTTTACCCATCTTCAGCAAACCCCTGTCCACTGTTGCACTCCCCAAGGTTTCTTTTAGAATTAAAACAATCTCTACGCTTACAATTCCCTATAAACTTACGACGTCCGCTCCCAACTGTTCTAATCCTACACTCAAACCCTGCACTGATCTCTATCTCCAAGATCAGATTTCCTCGAATTACAAACCCATAACACATAAGCCCTAGTTTAGAAAACTAGTAAATATACAAAAAGTTATAAAATAAAAACACTAAAAATTAAAAGGCAAGACCTTAGTTACAAAAATAATAATCCTAAAACACTTAAAAAAATGTCAGCTCCTTTTATTCTTGACACCGAACTATCGGCTACCTCTGTCAATGGCCTCGATTGAAAATTTTAGGATTTTGGCTATTCTCCCGAATTGCGATGCTTAATGCTTGATTCAATTGATTCTCTGATTTCTTTGAATGATTGTTCTTCTCTGATCGTTTCATTTGGACTTACGATCCAATAATAGATGTGAGTATTTTGATTTATTTATCTCGATGTTCAAATGAATTGCTTGTTGTATTTAGATAATTGATGCCAGTGGTGATGTGTTGTATTTTTAGGGTTTTTAACCCCTTAACAATCTTTGATTTCACGTAATGACTTGGCTCGATATTTGCATGAATTTGGTCTTGATTTGTTCATCCTTGCATGAATGCTTCCCGGGTATATCCAGTTTATTTTTGGAAACTCTCGATTGATTTTCGTGCTCAAAAGATTACCCTTGTGATATTCTTGAATGTACTTAAAACTGAAGATTCATCCTCGCCCAAAATTAGACCCTTAGTATGTTGATAAATCCACACTTGATCTTCATTGATGTATTATGTCGTGTTCTAGTCACTGTCCATTTGAGAATAAATTACCAATTTCTAATTGCAGTGATTTATGGAAATTACTAAATAAATGCATGATTTGAAGTGTTCCGACCAAATATTTTCTTGCGAAAAATATATTCATGAGATTCTTTTACTGCTAGATCAAATTGACATGCTTCTTGCTTGCATGCACACTTCTCCGGTTGCCTCCATATACATGTTCACAGCTATCATTCAACTTTCCTACTTGGTCCGTTTTGGTTTTGATCACTTAGCATTTGAACAATGCTTCATCTGTATTATATTTAAATGGCTCTTCTTGTTTGTATACATATACAAATCTCTATATGTAGATTTGTGAATGTTATCTTGTGCACTTGAATGTTTTTGCATGCCACTTTATCCGCTGGTTTGCCATGTACCTGTGTTCTTGAACATTGCCTGCTTATGTACACCTATGTACATATTACTAACCGGATCCATATGTATGCATTGTTGTAATCGTGTGGATTTATACTGAGCTGGCTTGTTTTGTCACTTGCATGTGCACTTGGCACTCTTGTATACTTGCTGTTGCCCATGCACTTTGAGACTCTTGTGTAAATTGCCACTGCCATATCTCATTTTCCAGGTGTGCATTTAAACCTGTTTGGTTTGACCTGCCATAGGATTAGTTGCATTTGCATGCACATTTAGCTTTTTCCTGAAATTGGATCCTTCTTGGCCATGTTATGTACGCTTTGTTTACTTTGCCTGGCTGTATAATTGTGCAAGGCTTTTGCTTGTCTTGTTCCACTTTTTTGTAGATGTGTACATACCATATGTCTCTCCTTCATGTCAGGCCTAAATTGAAACTATTTTACTAGTTCCTCGCGCTTTGAATTTTTGCCAAGTTGTGTGAATGCATTAATGGTGTTGGAATCATAAAAATTGTTGTCATCTTAATTTTCTTGATGCTCTCCATGCTTGTTTATGTGCATGCACTGAAATGTAGTTGAGTTGTTGGCACATGGCTATTCATGTGCATCTCACCATGTTCTTGTTGAATGCACTTCACTATGTTGTCACCTGCTCCATGCATTGTAATTTGTGGCTTTTGTAGCCATTAACCATTTATGTTCACTTTGCATGCACTGGTGTGTTTTTACACTTTATATACTGCTATTGTGTTGTTCTTTCATGCTCATCTGCCCTTGTTCCATTTGTTGAGTTGCTGTCATGTGCTTGTACACACGAGTCTTGTGTACTTGCTTGCCTGAAATCTTTTGGTATTTGGCATGTTCATATATATACTCTTGTACTTGCCTTCGTGTATTGGTCAAGGCTTCTCTATCCATGCTGAAGTTGACTTGATCACTCTTTTTGATGCTTGCTGTGCACACGTCATTTGTTGACATATGCCACTATCCTCCATGTACATTTGTGCTTGTGTTGAACATGAATGATTTGCATGTCAATTCTATTCACCTGCACATTATATATGTATATACATACACATGTATATGTATACATGTATTGTGCATGTGCAATTATATTTTCTATTTACATCAGCAAACCATTATACGTTGTGTCGTGGCTGGTCAAGATCAGCAGACTACAAATCTGAGTCGTGGCATGTCTTGGTTAGCAGACCACTATAGCTGTGTTAAGCCTGATCTTTGAGCACTACCATACAATTTACCTTGTGGTATTTACAGTGAATCACCATGAATATCACAAGCAGTCTATATTCAAATAAATACATATACATATCAAACCAAGTTTAGAAATATGATGAGAAGCACATCAAAAATTCGAAGGCAAATAAAATTTTCTTTGTTAGACTGTAGATCTATTTGTTCCATTTTAATGTATGTGTTTCTGCAATAAGTATATGGGCGAATGGACTGAATCTGAAGCATAATGAAGATAGTTAGTCTGTGAGTGTATGTGTGTTTGTACATGAGAGAGCATATGTATGTATATGAGTGAAATTTGAGTGTTGTAGTGAGGAACCAAAGTATATGAAAATGAAAGTATTATATCACAATGAAATGTACAATGGTGGAGTTGGAAGTTTGTACTATTTTAAGTGTGGAAATAAAATATTTTTATTGAATCAAAATGTTGTTTGATTTATAAATTCTGTGCAATAACATTTTATTCAAAATAAATATATATTTCTGTATGAGATGAAATAGAATAGTACAAATACAAACACGTTTATAGAATAATATATGTTTGTTATCATCAAACAAAAATCATACTGTATTTTCAATAGTTCATACGCCTGAAATTTATTTCAGGCATCTAACCTTCTCTGAAGGTGTTTTTCATGGTGATAAACATCACTTGATGGCTCCAGATTGATACATTCTTGCTCTAGACTCTTGAATAGGTTAAAGGAATTCCCTTATACACTAAAGAACATGAAAAAACATCCATACAAGGGTTTACAAAAGCAATTCATATAAATAATATCAAAACTCACAAATCAGGAAGTTGACACATAACAAACTGATCAACCAAATGCACACACACAATCTGTACGTGCCACGGGCACACTTGCCAAGCATATAAGCTTGTTTACATATATGTGAGTTCACAAGAACTCACCTTTTAGCTTAACGATCAAGGAGATTAACCAAAATCAAGCTAGATTAACTTCCTTTCAATAAGAATTCTAGAATCTCCAATCTAAACACATGTACACAAACTTCCTAAGAATTAGGTATAGGATATCACTAGAATCAAAGAGAAGTTGAGTTGGAGAAGATAAAGATTGAGATGGAGAAGCTTACTTAAGTTGTCTCTTTGATTTTCCCATTGATTTGGATCTCTAGAAGCCAAATCTAGTTTTGGAATTCTAATTTCCAATCCCCCTCACCAGTTTTGCCTAAGTATTAAGAAATGAAATGAATGAGGAGGAGCTGTGGCTAAGAGAGTTATAAGGGAGAGGGCTAATGGGATATGTTTACTAACCCAAGCCCCACTCGAAGTCCCAAATTTCACAAACACTAAACATATCGATGTTTACAGCTTTCAATCACGTAAACAACATTTTGAACTCAATGGAAGTAGCCTCGAGTCCAAATTCAACCATATGCAAAAGTGACTTTTCAGACATACACTCGAATGATGCTATGTTTAAATCAATTATTTAAATATATTATTGTGAAATATGCAGTATGACACCCCACATTCGTTAATGTCACTCTTTATCAGAATGCATTAAGTTTCATGAAGCGTTATAGGTAAAAAGAAGCAGAAACATCACAAGACGTATATAAAATAACAACAAAATTTAAAACTTTATTAAATAGAAAACATCGTGGTCCAAAACCTAGTTACATCATAAGTCTAAAATATAGAAAACCTATTACAATTTATGTGTTGTACTAAAGTCAATAGAGTACAATAATATATAAAAAGCATATCCCAAAAAATAACCATATCAGAGAAGACAGGAAATCAAAGCGGTACATCTAAGCAGATCCAAGCAGAATTAAAGAGAGAACCCTAATCAAGCCTGAGTATTCCCACCTTGAGAACATGAGGGAGGAGGAACGGGAGGGGAGGAAGAGAGAGAAAAAGAAACAAAACGGGTCAGACATAAAGTCTGGCGAGTCTAGTTACTTTTAGCATATAAATAAGTAAATGCATCATGATAGGCATATAAACTAGATGAGAGAGATAACAGTATCATAAGGCAGGTATAACAGACTTAGCTGGATAAACAGAATAAATGTGACTGGATATATTGCGCTTCTCAAGTACTTTTCTCTGCACTAATACTAGTATAACAGAAACAAGATGATCCCAACAAGAACAAGATGGTAGACTTAAGTGTACTTCTAGTGTGGGGTTTTACCCCGTACAATAATAACAGGTAGCCCAACAGATATGACAGGTGTTACCCCCAGCGATAATGACAGGCTCCTAAATAAGCAAGACTAAATATACCCTCATTACTACCCCAATCGATCGGGTCCCTATCCCGTAGAGACCATGTGCTGGCCCCATAGTAGGATGTATCACTTCCTAAAGTGGCAGCCCCTTTTATTAACAAGATGCACATCCATCTACTAATGTCACAACACCTTATTATCCTAACGCAAGAAGATTCATGCATGCACATGAATCAGACGGAGTACACCATCAACATCCCTACTTAAATGAACATCTTACAATCAACTCAGTAAGCGTGCCCAGACCCCGACCTAATTCGAGGTTCCCCATTTGATACCAAGATGGGTTACTGACTGATAAAGGTCCTGCACAACAAATCATACAAGCTACCCCTAGGCTTGCATCCCCACTACTAGGATTTTGACAGGTTATGCCTAACAGTTTAACAAGGTTGCATAACCCCAACATATAAAACAGGTTAAGTTTGTCGGGTTTATATATAACCTGTCCCCACATATTTAACAAGATTTACTTAACCCCCACTGACAGGATATACCTAACAGTTTAACAAGGTTGCATAACCCCCGACATATAGAACATGTTAAGTTTTCCGGGTTTATATATAGCCCGCCCCTACATATTTAACAAGATTTACTTAACCCCCACTGATAGGTTATGCCTAACAGTTTAACAAGGTTGCATAACCCCCAACATATAAAACAGGTTAAGTTTGTCGGGTTTATATATATAACCCACCCCACATATTTAACAAGATTTACTTAAACCCCACTAATTCAAGCAAGTTTACTTAACCCCTACCCAATCTGACAGGTTCATGTAAACCCCACAGATCTGAACAGATTAAGTATTACAGGTTAATAGCTTATTCCCATTCCTATTGACTTCTTTTCAAATTACCAACTTCCTCTTGCTTATTAATTTCATATACATATAACTTAATCCATTTAAGTTTATTAATAAGCGTATAACATGTTATTCTCTAGATTGTAATTAACGAAAGTAATCTACAATCTCTTATCCCCGGATTTTAATTAACGAAAGTAATCTATAAACCCTTTATATTATTCATTGTCTGATTCCATAGTTACAATAACATGTTTTACTTAATATGTAATTAAGTGTACTTTGTCTCACTTCACCTATTTTCTGTTTAACATGTCACTACAACTTGTCGTTGTTTACTTATTAACTTAGTTCTCTTAACTAAGGTTTACTAATAAGTTTCCTTTCCTTTTATTATAACTTATGTTATAATTTCCACTCGTCCCTAGGACAAGCTTACCCATTATGTAACATTCTCATTAATGTAATTATAGATAATATGTTATTATCATTCCCCATTCATGTATGTTAATCCACCAGACCTCTCACATTAAGTTTACCACTTGTGTATGCTTGATATGCCGGGCAGTTCCGGGCAGACTTGTACCCAAGCTAGACTTAACCTCGTGTCTTAGCACCGTTACATGTATATTTATGCACTAGACCCCTCACATTTGATTTACCACTTGTGGATGCTGGATTTGTAAGGCAGTTACGGGCAGGCTTCTACCACATGTGTAATCTAACCTCGTGTCTAAGTTGCTTACAGTTTCTATTTACTGTAAATCTAGGCATATTCATCATTAAACAATTATTCATGTTCATCATAGGTTTTTCAATTACAGTATTCAGTTTCAATGGATTTCAGCAAATTAGTCATTTTAACAGATTAAACATCTCCGCAAGTTACAACAAGTTACTTACAGTTTCATTATCATGTTCTGCTAAATCTTAAATTAAGCCTACAGATTTATATGCCCCCAAATTACAGTCATAATTCGTAGTATAACATATGCCCCTTGTTTTAGTCAAATTATATAGTATAGGTTATATCCCAAAAACCCTAGTCATGATTCATTATACAAGTTATGTCCAAATTAAAGTTTTAGATCAAGGTATAGATTAAGCCCCCAAATCCCAGTCATGTTTTACAATACGAGTTATGCCCCAATTTATCATTCCCAACAATCCCCAATTTCGTTCGTTCGCATATTTCAGCGATAGGCCTTGGCTCAAAGGCAGCCTGGCTATAAAAATAAAAAGGGAAAGAGGGAGAGAAGAGAACAAGAATAGGCATAATAAAAATTCAGGCATATGATGATAAAATTGGTCATAATAACAGAATAGGAACATGATGGCAGAGTTGGGCATATGAGAACAATAGATCAGGTGTATAAGTAATGGTAGATCTCTTATGATTCAGGTTATTAACATGCATAGGCTTAGATCCAAACTTATAAACATGTCAAGATTACTTTTTAAATGTTTATATCTAAAAATAGCATGAACTCAGAGGGATTGGATTTAAAGAACAGAGAACAATAAGCTGAAGCTATAGAAGAAATTCTTGTATGCGTATAAGCTATTGTTGAAGGAAATAGGCTAATTCAATCTAAGATGGGGCAGCGTCTCGTTGTCTCTGTTGTTTTTGGTGTGTAAAAACAATAGAAATGGGGTCATATTTATGCCTAAAACCAACAAACTAAGCCATAAACAAGTCCACATTCAGAAAAATGAATTCTTCCTAGATCTGTAAAGGGGTTGACCCCCCTTTATTGCCCATGGGTCGACCCCAAACACCCTAGGTCGACCCCGGGGTCGACCCAGTAGGGTCTCGGGTCGAACCCTAGAATGGGTCGACTCCGCTTCTGGCCTTCCTGCTTCCCTGTTTTGAATAATTTTGAAAATTTTGTTTTGTTTGTATATATAATTCTCTTGTGCGTATACAAACTTCTAAGCTTAATAACTTCTTAATTCGATGTCCGTTTCATGCAAACTCAAAGTCTATCTTAAGCAAAATTCCGAGGCGAACGCCAGTCTGCTTTACTTACTTCCCAATATTTAATTAAGTATTCTTTAGTTTATCATTATAATGTTCTTTAAAATTATGGGGTGTTACATGCAGGTTGTCACACCTCTTGAATTTCACCTTAAATATAAAGACCAACAAATCTGATGGTCTGCAGCTTGTATATCAAATTTTGTGTCTCAGTTGTCGCTTCCATAATAAATAGCAACACGTCTATTTAGTCAATAACAATTAGTAAACATATTAATTAACATTAAAATGATCATTTTAATTTGTAAGCGTTAACCATCTTTTAGGCAAAAGCTGCCATGGATCAGGTCGAAGCCCAGTATCTAGAAATGTGCAATTGGCCAACTCGGATAATTAATGCTGCAGGAAGCCCAGCCAAAGCTCGGTCTAGAATAGTCAGACATTGGCCGAAGCCAGTTCCTACCAGTTGATAACTCACTCTAGAAACATCGCTCTCCCTAGTTGACTGAGTAAACCACTTCCGTTAAAGACACATCGACAGAATATCTCGTGCTCGTCCAAAAATATCCAACTGAATCATTCAAATCTCAGCTTGACTTTCAAGGCAATAAAGGCGGTCAACCATATCCGGACAAAGCACTACTTTTGATACACCTCACCTCGAATGCCACATAAGCCGCTATTTCCGAGGATACTATTAATGAGCAGCGGAATGGGTCTTACCGCCCCGATTGCTACCAATGATCGAGCTCCACGTGTCCAAGCTCCGAAAAAGAGGAAGGCCACTTAGCGGCCCGCTCAGCCCATTATTTCCCCTATAAAAACCTCAAAGCTCAAAGAGGAAAGGGACTTCTGCTAGATTTAGATTCTTAAAGTTTCTCTTGGAACACTCTACTCTTAAGTTCTCCGACTCTCGTGGCTAACTCAAAAATAGCCATCTTCTCTTCTTTCTTAAAACAGAAAAAGCTTTGTACTTGTAATCAAAAGAAAATCAATACATATAAAGTGGACGTAGGCATCATCTTTTGCCGAACCACTATAAAAAGGCTTGTGTGTTCCTTGTTCTCTTTATATTTTTTGCATTCAATAATCATCATTCATGTGTCATTTGCACAATTGGGGGTTGACAGTCACTTCTGACCAACTTTGGACGTCAACACTTTTGGCGCGCTAGGTAGGGTGATAGGCTCCGACATACCCTCCGATCTTCTGCAAGTTTCAATCTGTGGCGAACAAACGAAAGAAAGACGCAACATCTTCTCGTCCCACTAATGCCGATGCAGCCGATACAAACGCTGTAGAAGCAAGTCAGGAAGCCTCCTCTCATGAAGATATCCCCCGATATTTCACCCGGGATGACATGGATAAAATCATGGTCGAATTTAGAGACCATATAACATCTCACAGTAAACTCCTCGAACGGCAGCAGCAGTTGAGGGATCATCTCCTCGATCGAGAGGAGATAGGGCTAAACGCTTCAACATCAATTCATCCACCGGCCGGGGCTGGGGCAACAACTGCTCTTTGGTCTACATAGAATCAGGCAACTGATCGGATTCCACCTTTATTTCATCCTGGGTCGGCTCCATCCCCCGACCAATCACATCCAGGAGTATCACTTCCAGCAACCAATGCTGCTGTAGCTGTAGATTCGCAGGAGGCTCGCGATTAAGATCTAGGTCGTTCGACCACTTTGCCTCCACTCTTGGAAATAGCTCCACCCCCCATACCAGTCGAGCAATTACCAGGCCCATCAGAATCACTGCCATTCCCATTACAACCCGAAATCTTACCGCAGACCAATCTAACCACTCTTCCCCTTCAACGAAATGCTGGCGTGACCTTCCGTTTGAACCAGGGAGACCACTCTACCATACCGGTCCTCACCATGGAAAAATAAAACGCTACCGTAAACCCTTCTAACCGTGCTCCAACCGGGGGCAACCGCGAGCTCCGATCATCACATGCCATGCTGGATCATCCTGGACCCTCTATCATGGGTAAAGCTCGATCTAGTACCCATCAAGTTCAAGAGGGGCCATTCTTCCCAGAACCACCTACCAGAGCTCATCCTCACTCCCACCTTCTCTCAAGTCTCGAAGCCCGAGCCCAGCCAACGGCCGCCCTTCTGAGCATGCTTTTGCCAGATCCTCGTATCTAAGTTCTTCTAAATGCAGAGCTAAATTCATGGAAACAACTCCTCGGAGATGGAAGCCAGCTTGCAAGCACCATCCGACGTTTCACTCAGGGTACTTCTTCTTAGCAGGATATAAATAATGTCCATCGTAGCCCCTGCACCAAGGAAATCAGAAACTCCTGAAACCCTCTGAACTTCAAGTTTCTAGCTATCGAGCCTTACAACGGTTGGACTGACCTGACCATACACCTTATGCAATATATGCGGCACATGGAGGTGCTTGGTGCATCGACCAATGTTATAGCCAAGTATTTTCCACTCTTTCTCGCAGATATAGCCGGCATGTGGTTTCAGCAGCTCACAACGGAGTCGATCGACAGCTTGAACACGCTGGTCACCTGCTTTATTGAACAGTTTAGAGTACATATCTCCCGACCAAAGAGTATTATGTTCCTGTCCACCATCAAGCAGCGATCAGGAGAAACACTTTGATCCTTACTCAAAAGGTTCAATGCGGCCGTAGTATTAGTCGATCGACCTAAGCCATCGATAATGCTTATGGCTGCCATTGCGGGAGTTCAGAACCGACCATAATTCTCAATCTCTTTAACCAGAGATCCCTCTAAGGATATAGATGATTTCTATGCTGAGGCCGAGCAATTCCTCCGACAAGAAGTCTCCAGCATTGAGATGGAGAGCCTCGAGGTCTTCGGCACCAAACAAGAAGGTCCATTCAATACCAATGACAAGAACAAAGGAAGAAGAAAGGCCTCGAAAAAGAACGGACACAACATACGACCTCGAAATGAAAATAAGTACGACCAGTACACCGAGCTTAACTCTTCTCTGGTCGATATCTACCTTGACAAACGAGGGACCCGACCTCTTCCAATACCACCTCGATGAGAACCAACCCAGATGGAACTCGATTCCGGTAAACATTGCATATTCCACAACATAGCTAGACATAGCACCAACGAATGCTGGCATATGTGCGATCTCATCGAGGATCAAGTCAAGTGAGGAGAGCTTCCCGAATATGTTAAGAAAAGCGCTCCGGCCTTGCCGTCGCGATCTTCTGCCCAAGCTCCTCAGGCCGGTCCTCAAGCCCCTTGGAATGGAAAGGACCCTGAAACTAGCACTCGCGGCATTATTATTAATTAAGTTTAAATTTCTTTTCTGATGTATTCAATAAAATGGACACTTTGATGCAAATATGTATGGGGTTAGGATTTAGCTCCTAGGCATGCTCTGGGATCAAATGTTGTCCTCCTAGAATTTATTTTCTTTGTAATAGTTCCTTAACAATGAACTTTCTTTTGCAAACATGGATTATATTTGTATGATTTAAGCCGAGTATGGTTAATGCTCGCCACCTCTTTAAGCCGAGTATGGATTATACTTGCCTCCCTTTTCTGGACCACTGGGCATACTAATCTTACATGAGTCAAGCATAAAAAACAATTGCCACAAGCCGTGTATGGTTAATACTCGCCACCTCTGTAAGCCGAGTATGGTTAATACTCGCTACCTCTATAAGCCGAGTATGGTTATACTCGCTACCTCTGTAAGCCGAATATGGTTAATACTCGCCACCTCTGTAAGCCGTGTACGGTTAATACTTGCCACCCCTCAAAGATAAGTGAAATAAATGCTCACCCGTGACTCTAGGTCGGGTATATTCAATACTCGACCCACCGAGACCGAAGCCTTCTTCAAACCGAGAATGATTTATTTTATCTTTGCAATAACTAAATCCCACAACCAAAGTCAGTGATCATCATCTCAGCCTTAATACGGTTCCTGATGGTTGTTGGTTTTCTGGCCTTAATACGATCTACTTCGATCGTCGGTTTTCCGGCCTTAATGTAACCATCAAAACCGACTTCCGACCTTAATATGGTCCGATGCAAGCATAGCTGCTCGAGAAATTATGCTTCCAATCATATTTCAGAACACACCTCCCTCAACCGAAGAAGATGTATTCTAAGGGGCAAAGTATTAACCATCTTTTTGGCAGAAGCTGCCACGGATCAGATCTAAGCCTAGTATCCAGAAATGCGTAATTGACCAATTCGGATAATTCATGCTCCAGGAAGCCCAGTCAAATCTTGGTCCAGAACAGTTGGACATCAGCCCGAGCCAGTTCCTACAAACTGATAACTCACCCCAGAAAAATCGCTCTTCCCAGTTGACCGAGTAAGTCGCTTCCGTTAAAGACGCATCGACCGAATATCTCGGACTCGTCTTGAAATATCCAGCTAAGTCATTCAAATCTCAGCTTGACTTTCAAAGCAATAAAGGTGGTCAACCATATCTGGACAAAGCTCTAATTTTGATACACCTTACCTCGAATGCCACATAAGCCGCTATTTCCGAGGATACTATTAATGAGCAGTGGAATGGGTCCTACCGCTGTGATTGCTATCAATGATCGAGCTCCACATGTGCAATTTCCGAAAAAGAGGAAGGCCACGTGGCGGCCCGCTCAGCCCATTATTTCCCCTATAAATACCTCAAACTCAAAGAAGAAAGGGACTTTTGCTAGATTTCAAATTCTTAAAGTTTCTCTTGGAACACTCTACTCTTAAGTTCTCCGACTCTCACGGCTAATTCAAAAATATCCATCTTCTCTTTTTTATTAAAATAGAAAAAGCTTTGTTCTTGTATTCAAAAGAAAATCAATATATATAAAGTGCACATAGGCACCATCTTTTGCCGAACCACTACAAAAAGTCTTGTGTGTTTCCTATTCTCTTTATATTTTTTTTTTGTATTCCATATTCATCATTAGTGTGTCATTTGCACGATTGTTGGTTGACAATCACTTGAGACCAACTTTTGACATCAACAGTAAGTATAAAACAAATTTATTGTACTCAGTACATGTCAAAATTTAATCTATTCAACTTATAATGGAAAATGTTAACATGTGCCATAAATGCACATGTTAAGGTTAGTGATTACCAATATACCCTCCTTGAGTTCCACTATTTTTTTATTACATAAGGACAAAGTAGTAATTTGAAATAATTACTTTTGTAGTTTTACTTATAACTACAATCTTAAACAAGTTCCCTTAGGACGCACTCATTAATAAAAAATCATTTATAATAACAGAATGATTTTTTTTCCTGCTAACTATATTTCAATATTGAAGTATAGTTACTTAACTATGATAATTAAGTTTAATCACTAATAATTTATTAATATTTTATATTTTGTTAAATTTGTCTAATATACATCTATGTGTTGTATTCATTTATATGAATTTAATGTGAAAATCCATGGATTAACTGGATTTCTCCCCTTTCTATTTTAATCATTTAACTAGTCAATATAACATAAAATATTTAAATTCTTCACCTATGGCACTTATGCACGGGCCAGCTCCCCCATTTCAAACTGAAAGCCACAGAGCCTGCATGCAACATCTACTAACCTTCCTATCCTCCTTACCCTCATACAAATGACCATAATATAGTGGACTTCAGCGCAAAAATGAAACTCGCCCCATGAAATACATTTTCGTTTCTTCGCATGCACCTCTTTCTTCTTGGCATGTCCACAGGCACGGGTTCAATCCTAGGCTAGCCAGACAACATCAAGGAGTCTAGGTCCACCCCTAGGTAGGGGCAGTAAGTTTAAGAAAGATGGAGGATAACAAAGGGTATAAATGCTTAACTTCTTTGCATGCAAATTATTGTGGTTAACATTTAGTGTATGGGTTGGTGCTATATATGGTAGCATGCTTGCATTTAACTTGGAGACTTTATATAGGGAGACTAATTCTTCTGTACTCAATTCCCCTGTCCCCCATGTCCCCTCCAATCAAATCTCTCTATTTCGGTTTTTTTGCATTTTAGTCTTCGGACAATTAAAGGGTTTAAATGCAAAAGGCGAAAATCAGGGGGCTGTGATTAGTTAGGGACACGGGGCACACCGAATTTCGACATAGAATAATTGGTGCCTTATATGGGCCTGCATGTACACATTTCATGCATGCACCTGCAACTCACGGCGTAAAGCCTAAAACCCACGCATAACAGACTAAAACGCACCAACTTCATCGTATTAAAAAGGAAAAAATAAAAATAAAAAGGAGGCACTCCTACTGACTATTTCTTACACTTCATTATGCTCAACATGCACCCACTTATATCCACATGCCTTCTTCCTCTTGTTCATGCACATATACTTCAATATTTTCTCTCATCAAACCACCAAACTCTAAGACCCAAGGCCCAAAAATAGAGATTAATGATATAATTTCATAGTTTGATAAAAGAGAAGCAAAAATGAATTGATTTTATTTGATGTAAACTGAAATGAATGTTACAATGCTTAATTACGAAGACACACACACACACACACACACAAAAAAGTTTTGGTATTGTACAAGTTGCTTTGATTTTGAATAAAATAGATTTGGGATGAATCCTGTTGGAAATGTTTTACAAACATTATGTGAATTATTAAAAATGATTGAATAAGTGTATGAATGACTCCTATGTTTGAGTAGTCCCACATCATGGGATTATAGGGAAGAGGCAAGGATTTATATTTGTTTCTAAGAAGTCATGTTGGGGCCTTGGGCTCCCAATACATGCATTGTTGTGAGGAGGGAGACCATGCATCATGACCACCACACACGCGCGCGACCGACCGACCCGGCCCGGCCCGGTTCGGTTCGGTTCGGGCTCGGGCTTGGGCTTGGGCTTTGTGGTGTAGGCACTTATATTTTTGGACCATAAAACTTAGTTGTTTTCGAACCGTTTTTTATGGAAAAATTATTTTGCGCACCGATATTTATTCTGCAACGGAAAAATTTTTGCAACGGTAAAATAATTAATCCCCCCGAAATTTTAGCAGATCCGATATTTTCTCCCAAAACCTAATTCTCGTTCTATTTATACTATTTTATCTGAGACGAGAAAAACACCGAATTTTATATTCTCTTCTTCTCAGCCGCCATTAAAACTTCTAAGAAATTTCGAGCAGTATTTTTCCCGAAAGTGCAAATCTGCACTGATTTGTTTGTGCAAGCAAATCAGTTACTATTTTAGAGGCTGTTTTATCCTAGAGGCGGCGGCGAAGGAATGAATTGGTTTGCACCTCTGACCAAATCGCCGAATCGTCTTCAAGAAAGCGACCTAGTCCGCGACTCAGCCATTGTTTTCCAACAATTTGAAGACGAACTGAAACAATGGCCTCGAACTCAACCATGGACGATTCTGCTCCTCCCTCTGCTTTTCACGACCCTCTGGTGACTGCTGCTCCTTTCAAGTTCGAAGGTTTGCATTTCAAGCGCTGGCGTCAGAAGATGGAGTTCTTCCTCACGATCAGGAAGGTGGTGGCTGCTCTGACTGCTGAAAAACCGCAGCTACCAGAAAAGCCTGACGAGACTGATGCAGCAAAAATGGCATCATGGACTGAACAGTCAAAGCAACTACAGACCTGGACTGAACAGGATTACTTATGCAAGAATTTTATACTGAATAGACTGAGCGATGATCTGTATGATTATTATAACTCAGATGAAAAGACAGCAAAAGAAATCTGGGAAGCACTGAAAAAGAAATATGATACAGAGGAGGCAGGGGCAAAGAAATATGCTGTGAGCCGCTATTTAAAATACCAGATGACTGATGATAGATCTGTAGAGATGCAGTCTCATGAGCTGCAGAAAATAGCTCATGAGATCATCTCCGAAGGTATGGTCTTGGACGAACAATTTCAAATTGCTGTTATCATTGACAAATTACCCCCAGGCTGGAAAGATTTTAAGAATGTCTTGCGACATAAGACTAAGGAATTTTCCTTAGAAAGCTTGATTACACGCCTCCGTATTGAGAAGGAGGCACGCAAGCAGGACCAGAAAGAAGAGGTGCTGATTGTGAATAACAACAGTACTAAGAAGACCACTCCCGCTGTTCTGAAACCAAATCAGAAATCTTTTAAGAATCAGAACAGGCGCAACAAACAGAATGGGAATCCGCAAGGAAACCCAAAAGGACAGCAGAAACCAGCCCAAAAGAATGACTCTGGACAGTTGTTTCTTTGTTACAACTGTGGAAAACCAGGGCATATGGCACGAAAGTGCCGGAACAGGCCAAGCTCTGCACCGTAGGCTAACCTGACTGAGGAGCCTCTTACGGCTATGGTTACTGAGATTCACCTTGTTGGTGGATCAGAGGGTTGGTGGGTAGACACTGGTGCTTCTCGCCATGTCTGCTATGATCGTGGCATGTTCTCTACATACACGGCTGCTGAAAATCAGAAAGTGCTGTTGGGAGACTCTCACACCACTACAGTTGCGGGGATTGGAAACGTGGAACTTAAGTTCACCTCTGGAAAAACTGTAATTCTGAAAGATGTTATGCACACTCCAGAGATAAGAAAGAATCTGGTCTCTGGCTTCCTCCTTAATAAGGCTGGTTTCACTCAAGTTATTGGGGCTGATTTGTACACTCTTACTTATAAGGGAACTTTTGTGGGAAAGGGTTATGCTTGTGAGGGTATGTTTAAACTGAATGTTGAATCTAATAAAGTGACTACTTCTGCTTACATGTTGTGTGATTTTAATATCTGGCATTCTAGATTATGTCATGTTAATAATCGAATTATTCGTAATATGAGCACCCTAGATATGATACCTAAAATGACAGAATCTGAATCTGATAAATGTGAATTCTGTACACAAGCTAAAATCACAAAGAAACCTCACAAATCTGTTGATAGAGTTTCTGAACCATTAGACTTGATTCATTCTGACATATGTGAACTTGATGGCACTTTAACTAGACAGGGACATCGTTATTTTATCACTTTTATTGATGACTGCTCTGATTTCACATATGTATATCTTATGAAAAATAAAAGTGATGCTTTTGACATGTTTAAAACATTCAAAACTGAGATTGAGAATCAAGCAAATAGAAAAATTAAGAGACTTCGTAGTGATAGAGGAACATAATATGAATCTAATTCTATTCTGGATTTCTATAAACAACATGGTATAGTACATGAGAGAACTGCACCCTACTCACCTGAAATGAACGGTAAAGCAGAAAGGAAAAATAGGACCTTTACCGAGCTAGTAGTTGCCATATTATTAAATTCTGGTGCAGCAAAACATTGGTGGGGGGATATTTTATTGACTGTATGTTACGTTCTGAATAGAATCCCTAAATCTAAGAATAAAATTTCACCTTATGAAATTTTAAAGAATCATAAACCCAATGTCTCATACTTTAGAACTTGGGGTTGTTTAGCATATGTTCGCATTCCAGACCCTAAGAGAATAAAATTGGCAAGTAGAGCATATGAATGTGCATTTATAGGCTATGCTATTAATAGCAAAGCATATAGATTTTATGACTTTAATGCACATAATATAATTGAATCAAATGATGCCGACTTTTATGAAACTAAATTTCCTTTCAAATTAAGGAATAGTGGGGCACTTCAAATATGCCTATTAGAACAGAACTTAATGAAAATTCTGAAGCTGAACCTAGAAGAAGTAAAAGAGCAAGAACCATAAAAGACTTTGGTTCAGATTTTTGTGCTTTTACTATTGAGGAGGATCCTATAAACCTCCAAGAAGCCTTATCTTCTTTAGATGCCGATTTCTGGCAAGAGGCTATAAACGATGAGATGGATTCTTTAGAATCCAATAAGACTTGGCACTTGGTAGACTTACCCCCTGGTTGTAAGTCTATAGGCTGTAAATGGGTACTTAAAAAGAAATTAAAACCTGATGGCACTATAGATAAATATAAAGAACGACTAGTAGCTAAAGGTTTTAAACAAAAGGAAAATATAGACTTCTTTGACACTTTTTCACCTGTAACTAGAATAACATCCATTCGGCTATTAATCTCACTTGCTTCCATTCATAATTTACTTATACACCAAATGGATGTTAAAACTGCTTTTTTGAACGGTGAATTAGACGAAGAAATTTATATGGACCAGCCTGAAGGATTTGTAGTACATGGTCAAGAACATAAAGTATGTAAATTGGATAAATCATTATATGGTTTAAAACAAGCACCTAAACAATGGCATGAAAAATTTGATAACTTAATCATTTCAAATGGTTTTAAAGTTAATGAAAGTGACAAATGCATTTATTACAAATCTGAGAATGACATTTGCACTATTATATGCCTTTATGTAGATGACCTACTCATTTTTGGGTCAAATATTCATGCCATAAACTCAGTCAAATCCTTATTAAGTGTCAATTTTGATATGAAAGATCTAGGTGAAGCGAGTGTAATCCTTGGTATTAAGATTACTAGGTCAGAAAAGGGAATTTCTTTGGATCAATCTCATTACATTGAGAAGATACTAAAGAAATATAATTACTCTGACTGTAAACCTGCAAGTATGCCATATGATCACAGTGTAAAGTTATTTAAGAACACTGGTGAAGGTGTAAGACAGTCTGATTATGCGAGCATCATTGGCAGCCTTCGGTATGCCACTGATTGTACTAGACCCGACATTGCCTATGTCGTGGGATTATTGTGCAGGTTTACCAGTAGACCTAGTATAGAGCACTGGCAAGCTATTGAAAGTGTAATGAGATACCTTAAACGAACCATGAACCTTGGATTACATTATGAAAGGTTTCCAGCTGTACTTGAAGGATATTCCGATGCAGACTGGAATACCTTATCTGATGATTCTAAAGCGACCAGTGGCTATATATTTAGCATCGCTGGAGGAGCTGTTTCTTGGAAATCCAAGAAATAGACTATTTTGGCTCAGTCTACTATGGAGTCTGAGATGATAGCACTAGCTACAGCTAGTGAAGAGGCAGAGTACTTGAGAAATCTGCTAGCTGAGATTCCCTTATGGGAAAAACCGATACCGGCTGTGTTGATACATTGCGATAGTACCGCGGCTATTACAAAAGTTCAGAACCGATATAATAACGGTAAGAGACGACAAATACGTCGTAAGCACAGTACGGTTAGAGAACTACTTTCCACAGGTACCGTTGGAGTGGATTACGTATGTAGTGAGGAAAATTTGGCGGATCCTTTGACGAAAGGACTGTCCAGAGAGAAAGTCCATAACTATTCTAAAAGAATGGGACTATTGCCCCTAGATTGTTGACTCACGCACAATGGTAACCCGACCTAAATGACTGGAGATCCCAAGAACTAGGTTCAATGGGTAATAACAAGTTGTGTAGTGATATGAGTTGAACATGCTATTTAATGAACCAAGAAGCATGTATTCCTGAAGTGATTAGAGGATGAGTTGATAGAAACTCTTAATGAGATCTATACTCTATTTGGAGTGGAGTACCTACCTTCAGGAGTGCTCTTGATAGACTCACCTTTGTGAATGTGGAAATGTGGTCGTTTCCTATGGAGTTTGGGCAAAACTTCTAGAGCATTCACTAAACTGGGATAGACGTGCAGGGCCATAAATGCACGGGCTTATCTGATTGCACTATAGAAAAGGTTGTGTGTGGTTTGATGTCAGGAATAGAGTTCAAGACTACGTGTCACTCTAGTAAAAACTGAATCTTACTCACTATGCAAAGGTTCAAGTCCTTGGACACCTTTGTTTATGCACAATCTTATGTTTTTTAAGAAACTGCTCGAAAATATTTTTAAAAATTCAAGTGGGGGATTGTTGGAAATGTTTTACAAACATTATGTGAATTATTAAAAATGATTGAATAAGTGTAAGAATGACTCCTATGTTTGAGTAGTCCCACATCATGGGATTATAGGGAAGAGGCAAGGATTTATACTTGTTTCTAAGAAGTCATGTTGGGGCCTTGGGCTCCCAATACATGCATTGTTGTGAGGAGGGAGACCATGCATCATGACCACCACACACGCGCGCGACCGACCGACCCGACCCGGCCCGGCCCGGTTCGGTTCGGTTCGGGCTCGGGCTCGGGCTTAGGCTTTGTGGTGTAGGCACTTATATTTTTGGACCATAAAACTTAGTTGTTTTCGAACCGTTTTTTATGGAAAAATTATTTTGTGCACCGATATTTATTCTGCAACGGAAAAATTTTTGCAACGGTAAAATAATTAATCTCCCCCGAAATTTTAGCAGATCCGATATTTTCTCCCAAAACCTAATTCTCGTTCTATTTATACTATTTTATCTGAGACGAGAAAAACACCGAATTTTATATTCTCTTCTTCTCAGCCGCCATTAAAACTTCTAAGAAATTTCGAGCAGTATTTTTCCCGAAAGTGCAAATCTGCACTGATTTGTTTGTGCAAGCAAATCAGTTACTATTTTAGAGGCTGTTTTATCCTAGAGGCGGCGGCGAAGGAACGAATTGGTTTGCACCTCTGACCAAATCGCCGAATCGTCTTCAAGAAAGCGACCTAGTCCGCGACTCAGCCATTGTTTTCCAACAAATCCCAATATAATTTAGGATAGGTGAAGAGATGTGCTCAGACCAAAATGTAATATCGCTTAGAAGATCCTCTTTTTGCTAACCACTTTCTCTACCATCATCGTCGTCATCATCAAGTGGCCAAGACATTTGATTCAAGCGAAGATGATACCAAAAAGGAGAGAAAAGTCAAAGAATTTTGAAAAAAGAATACTCAAGTTCAGGAAATTTCAAAGCATCGTAGCAGAGCTATACCAAATCTGGGATCTTTAAAAATCAATCAAGGTGAGAAACTAACTTTAAAATGATGCTAACTATATCCATATGTTAATGAAATGATTATGCTTGTTATAATGATGATTAATGATGTTTATCTATGATATGATGATTGTTTATCAGGTTTTAATTGATAATATGTTTGTTGAATGGACTATTTAACAAGTCATGTTATATACATATCGATAAGCAAATAAGAAATTACCTTCCTTTTATGAATGAAATGATGCAATGGAATGGTCAAACCAATTAAAATTAGTTTAAAATGTTTTATAAATGTCCATTAATCAGTTATAAAAGTAAATATAAAGTTTAAAAATAATATAAAATTTAAATAAATTTCAGTCTATCGCAAAACGTTAGTTCGCGATTATGCACCTAAAAAAGTGAATCTTTTATATATGGCAAAATATGTATCCAAATTCTTTAAAATAAATTTTTTTGGAACTTCTATAACCATAGCTTCCTAATAGATAAAAAAAAATCAAGATTCATTTGATTTGATTTTTAAAAATAACCATAATAATTTTCGAAAAGCATCGCTGTTTTGCAGTACGAAATAAAGGAAACGCACTTGTTCGAAATTGAGATTTTTAATCTCTTAAAAATATGAAATAAATCTTATAAATCATTTAAAATATTCTAAAAGTAATTTAAGTTGAATATATGAATTTTGCAATGATAGAGAAATTGTGTTGATTAATTAAGCTAAAATAGCACGTTCCATAACATTTTTCCAATAACGATTGGATACAAGTTTAAACTTAATGACTCTTTTCAAACCTCTCATGAATGTTTTCAAATTATTAAATAAGTGTTTTAAAGATTATATAAAAGTTGTATAACTTATTTAAAAGTGTCTTAATGATTAAACTGAATCAAAAAATAATAATAAGCAACTAATTATCTTTGGCTCTAATAAGCAGACGAGTAATCTTGATTTTTCTATTTGTGATATTCAGTAGGACATTTAACTACGGTGATGTTAAGAAGAAACAGTCCCCTGTCTCACCTGGCCTTTGTGTTGGAGAGAGATAGACATTTTGTAATGTCGGAAACGAGTTAAGTATAAATAATCAAATTTCTTAAGTTAAAAGAATCAGATTACTTAAAGATGATCTTGTTGTACTTGGTTATAACAAATTATGAGAAGAAAATCCTCACAATCAAAAGGATTTAAAAGGTGTTTACATCATTATTCGACGAGTAATAGATATTGAACACGGAAATTGATACTGAAAACAACGAATATGATTTCTTTAGTTCCATTATATTAAAATGGACTTACCATCTAAGATAACATAATAAACAAGGTTTAATAATTCGGTGCATATACCCAAAGAGTATTTGAATGATATACATACTAAAAGATGTTTTATATAGAAATAAACCAGGAAATGAAGAATACCAAATAGTTGTTAAACAATATTTATTGATTTGAATAAATTAGGTTCAAATTTGGGTGATTCCAACTTGAAAATCACTTTGAATCAATCAACATTTCGAAGGCAAGGACGATGAACAAACAATAATGAATGAACAAGAATAATGGAGAATGAATGAAGGGTTGTCGTCACCGACCCTTGAGGAAATTCCCTATTTTACATATCGACAGTAGTTTTGCATTCAAATCTTTGATGTAAAGGCTCCACTCTATTAGATTACATGATTTAGTAGGAGGAGCGCCTTCAGTTTATCCAAACCAAGGATGACTTATTTGGACGAATGTTTGGCGTTGCACTTCTAATATGCGTATACTGACCTTCACGATTGTATACCTATTCGGTGGTGTGGGAAGTAACTCTTCCGCACTATATATAGTTTTCTATGAGATGTACGAGCTCAGGTATTGTGCACAAGTGGAAACTGGTTGCATGTAATAGACTTAGCAAAATGACACTCAAAGTAAATGATGTGCTTAGTAAAAGGTAATCGATAACCTTAATCCTCATCACCCGATAATGGCAAAAAAGGGCATGTAGTGAGGCTGCGTAGTCGCATCCATTAGGATATGATCATCACATTTTTAGATTACTCATTATATGTCGAGTGTGTGATGTATGTAAAAGACATCCAAGATTGGTCGGTTACGTCCAGGGTGATGTTAAATTTGGTCGGCGCAACACCTTCGGGTCTGTGTAGTTGGGCCAATCGTGCTTGGAACAAGTGGTTAAGCTCTGGGTACATCCCTCTGATGGTGCATTATATGGAAGATAGTCCCTTACCATGCTGTTTTATGAAATTCATTCCCCCAAAGAGCTTGCAATTTTGTTTTTATTACCTAACATGCGCAGAATTTAATAATGTTAAAATTTTCACACCTTGATTTGATTTATGTTAAAAAGTTTAATCCTAAATGTAATCAAAATTAATATCAGATAATCTTGCATAAGTAAGGATTTGGATACCATAAGGAAAAAATATGTGCTATATTTCTATGTTGTCGTGGTTTTATGGGATATCATTTTGTTTTCCAAAAACAAACGGATTTTAGTGTTGGATTAGATTAACCCTACAGGGGGGTGATTAGGGTTTATTGAAGTTTTACATTATATTAAAAATATCACAGTACAGATAGCAACAAAGAAAATAAATGAAGAAAGTAAATGACACAGATTTTACCTAGCTTCGGCAAACCTTGCCTACTGATGTGTTCCCTAAGGTTTTTTTACTAGAATTAAAACAAACTCTACATTTACAAAATCCCTATAAACTCACGACTCCCATTGCCAAATTTTCTAATCCAACGCTCAAAATCCTGTACCGATCTTTATCTCCAAGATCGGATTTTTCCCGAATTACAATCCTGTAACTCGTAAACCCTACATATGAATCCTATAACTAGAATCCCTTAGTTTTTACATAAAAAATTGAAAAACAAATGGATTGGTTTACAAATGAAATACAATAGTAAAAACAAAACAATAACAAAACCCTTTGTAAAAATTAAAAACAGACGGCCTCCTTTTTATGTCACTTTAGAAAATATTGTCCGTTATTTCTTCACTGGCCGCAGGATTCAAAATTATCATTTTGTCTTCACCAAATCAATTCACATGCCTGTAGCTTGATTCAATTGGTTTCCTAATTGCTTTGAACGGTTTCTCTACTCTGGCTATTTGATTTGGACTTACGATCGAAAAACCGCGAGCATTATGACTTGATTTTGCTTTGAGCTCTCGAATTTGTGTTGCTTGATTTTCGATAAAATTTCTAGTGATGTATTAGTATATAATAGTGTTCTGAAACAACAATTTTTTCTATGATTTCATGCATGTGTTGATTTGGTCTGGTTTGTGTTTTACATTCGTGATTGAAGCTTGATTTCCCCGGCTCGAGGACTTGCTCTAATTTGTTGTCGTGAGTTTCCACCTTTATTTCCACAGCATTGAATAGCTTGATTGAATTTTTGGAATAAAAGATTTGATTTTCATTGCCTAAAAAAACCCTGCGAATTCTGGGAATCTGATTGAATTTCTTACCCATGAATGTTGCTTGTTTGATTTCTGGAAATCATTCAAATGATTCTTGCCTAATATCTGAACTGTGATTTTGAAAAAATCCCGTCTGTTTAAAAACCATTTCCAAAAATTATTTTGCCAAATTTAACACTGTTCAAAATTGGAAATATATAAAATTTTCTTTCCCAAAAATAATTTGCCTCTTCGATTCTTTTAGTAAACATTGCCTGAAATCTTGATGTACCTGGCCATGCTTTTGTCCCTCTGTGAATTTGTGAGTTATAAAGAAATATCCAGTTGCCAAAAATAATGTAGCCCGCAGAGCAGATTTGAATTCAATCTTCATTTAGAAAACAATTAAAAAAATGGAATTCCCTTTTTTAAGATCATTCGAATGTTGTATTTACACTTTCTGACTTATCAATCTTCATGACTGTTTTTCTATGAGCATATAATCCTCCAGTTGTGTATATTACAGTTCTTTGTGACCATTTTGATTTGCATGTATTCTAGTGTACACGACCATTTCATTTAAATTTTGTACCTATCAGTGTATACTTGGTTTTGCACATATCTTTGTGCATGTATACGGCCATGATATTCATTCACTTGCCTGTTGTTTCACTTTGGCTTTGAGTATACATGCCATGTATATATACATGCGCATATATATATATAATATGTATATGTATATGTGTTTTTGGCTCTGGCTTATGTTGCGAATATTTGTGGCCTGTGTTTGTGTCAACTATATATATATATATATACATATACATACATACATACATATATATATACATACATACATATATATATATATATATATATATATATATATATATATGCAGATCATGATAAACATGTATACTGACTTCGTGAACATGTATACTGACTTCGTGACAATAGTTTTGTGTTTGTAAGAATGTTGCTCTGTTTGTTCACTTGAGCTTTGTTGTGTGCTTCAAACTTAAAGTGGGAAACTAGCTTGAAACTTGCTTCCATTCTTGTGATGCTTCACTGGCTTTTGATACAGCCATATATATGCATATATACACACACACACACATACACCCATTTTTGTATATGTGTGTGTGTGTGTATATATATATATATGTGTGTGTGTGTGCATTGCTCTCCATGTGTTATGCTAAAACTTGAAACTTTGTGTACACATGTGTATGCATATTCCTGAGCTTGAACTTGCAATTGTTTTGTCGTGCTGAAGTTTACACTTGTATGTTTGTTCATGTTGTATTTTCACAGTTGTGCTTCCTGAACATATGATGCATGAGTAATTACAAGAACAACCTGTACATTTGACTCAGCCATGTGTTTGTGTTGTAATTGTGCCTATTCTCTTCATGACCTTTCTTGCTGCACCATATATGACCATGATATTTCTTGTATTTTTGTGTATACATGTGTGTTTACTTGGCTGTTTGTCCCTTGTCACTTTCCATATCATTCTTTCTCTTCTTTCAATCTGGCTTTACTTGATCCTTGTTTTACCCATGCTGCCTTTCATTAATCTTGAAAATAATGTCATCCCATTTACTCTATGAATATTCTTGTTGCTCTCTGTATATACATACGTATGTATATATATGTATGTGTGTGTGTGTGTATATATACACAGACGTGTGTGTGTGTATATATAGATGTATTTTGCGTGTTTCCTTTCATTGTATTTGTTACTTGTTTGTTCATGGATACTAGCCACATGCATGTGTTGTCATGCTTCACCTGAATATATCAAACTTGATATATTTGCCCTTTGTTGTTTCAATGTTTGACCATATTGTTCCTGCACAAAATATATGTGTATATACATACACATGTATGTGTATACATGTATTGTGTATGTGCAGAATATATATATATGTGTGTGTCTGTGTCTGTGTATGTGCGTGTGCGGGTGTGTGTGTGTGTGTGTGTGTGTGTGTGTGTGAGCACTAGAGACACTGTCTACTTTGTGGTATTTACAGTGAATCACTGTGAATATCACAAGCTGTCTAGACACATATGGATGTACAGACATATCACACCAAGTCAAGAAATATGATGAGAAACACACCAAAATTCCGAGGCAAATAAATTTTAAAAGAAAATTATAACTGCTAGAATTTAAGAAATATTTTTGTTCTAATTTACTCTATGTGTTTCTGTGATAGATATGCAGGTGACTGGACTAACTGTGAAGCAGACCGAAGAAACAGCGATGTGTCAGTGAATGAGTGAGAAAAAAATCTGTATATGAGTTTGTACAACTCAGTGAAATGCATATAAGTTACCGTGTAACCGAGTGAAACTGAGAGTTTGTAGTGAGGAGCTATGCATATAAAATCATTGAGATGTACAACAGTGGAGTTAGAAAATATGTACTATTGAGATAAATTATTATATTTAAATAAAATACTGTTTGAATATTTAAATTCTTATGTGGTCGAATTCTATTTAAATATAAATATTTATTTCTGTATGTGATGTAGTAGAATAGTACAATTGCAAACACATTTATAATATATATATATATATATATATGTTTGTTAACATCAAACAAAAGTCATATAATTGTATACATAACAATCTCCCCCTTTTGATGATGACAAATATATAATAAGATTTTGAATACTATAAATGTGTTTGACAGTGAAGTGTAGAACTTCCCCTATATGTATGCTCCCTCTACAACATAAATCCCCTTAAATATGTGCATATGAATGAAATGGAATAATAATTGAATTTCCAATATTAAAATGTTTATGAAATATTCAGTTTTCAATCAAAATCTTAACCATTCCCCCCTTTTGTTATCATAAAAAAGATACAGAAATTAAAATAGTGATGAAAAAATTGGCTAGAAATATAAAATCTGATCAAGAAAGAGAATGTGTATCATAAATCTCATTCAATCAAACAAAAATCATAATTTTCATAAAACTAGTGGCAAATTTCACATTGAGAATGATGGATTTACGATGAATTTTATAAAATGGAGGGAGTAATAAAACATATAAATTCCAATTATTTTCAAATAATTTTTTTAAAATTAGCACGAAATAGTAATGGATTTGGAATATGGTTATAAATTCAAATTAAGCGACAAAATCAATTAATCTCAAATCCCAATGACTATCAATCAAGAAATCATAATATATCATAAATTATTAACACATTTCACAAAGTAGAAAATGGATTGATAGGCTGGTTTTTACACACCAAGGAAGAGTTCATATAAATTTTTATTTCTTATTTATTAATAGAACACTTAACCATGCATTACCATATCTTGGATTTTCAAATGAAGTTAGTCGCCACTTAATTTATAAGTAATCTCTAACCATGCATGACCAGATCTTAGATTTAGAAATGAGGTCAGAGAAACACTTATTACATACAAAATCTCCTTAGTATATAAAATCAAAATGGATGACAGAAATATGGCAGGTAAAGAGATGGTTATGAAAAAAAAAATCATATTATGAAATATGCTCAACTGTACCGGGATTTTCGAAATTTTTTCAATTATCTCGTTTTCTAAAAAATAATACAATCACATTTCCATCACAAATTTTGAAACGATAAATTTAAAATGATTTAAAAAAAATTAAACTCTCCACATTAATATAAAATCATGATGGATGACGGAAGGATGATAGGAGGGGAAGATGTTCATGAAATAAGCGCCAATTCAAAGATATTATAAAACTGTTCAATCATCGTGAAAATTTAAATAAAATTTCCTCTTGTTGTAAAATATACTATAGTCATAACTCCTCATAATTTCAATCTGATAATAAATTTGATGAGTTCCAAATATAGTTCAATTTAGTCAATAATTTCAATTTCTGAATAAATAATCAACAAAAGATTTTAAAACTCAAAATATCAATTACAAGAGGGATTCTGAAGGATCTATACAAGATGAGAATCAATTTCAAAAAAATCAATCAATTGAATAAGAAGATTTTTCCAGCACTTCTAGAAACGATACCACTTGGAACCCCTAATTATCCATAGCAGTCAATGAAAACAAAGCACATAATTTTCAGTTTAGAACACCAAGCTCAAGCAGACAAATCTAACAATTCAGACTTTTTTTATCAAAGCAGCAGTCATTCAATTTCGGAACAATATCTACATGGGAATTTTTCACAATTATTGCTAACAAGCACAAGAGACAGTTTATGATACAATGATTAAAACGGTTAATTTGAAATCACTTGAAGAAATGTGTAAATTTGAAGATGCAATGAATTGATCACACAAAATTATCAAATTCAAATCCAAGAAGTGCGTGAGATTCAAGATATCAACAATTTCAAATGATTTCAAAATAATCAAATATCCAAGTTAAAAGATCGTGAATTAAAAATGAATTTCATGATGCAACACAGGAATCTATAACAAAATACTTTCAATTCAAAGCATTTAAGCCAATCCAGAAACCAATGAAATTATCGCAATTGAAAATTAGTAGTGTGCTGTAATGAGTACAAATTTTCAAGTCTTGCCAAACTGAATTAGAAAAAACTCAAAACAACAAAGATGTGCGAAATTTCATTTGTTTTTCAGATCTTCAAAAAATTAAAATTCAAAATTAACAGAGTTCAAGATAGGATAAGAATGCTCCAGCACTGTTAGGAATTCAGGAAAAAAATAAACTTCAAAACAATTGCAAATATTTATAAATTTGAATTCAAGTTGCAAAAATAATTAAAAACGAGAGTTTTATACAATAGAAGCAAATTTCAAAAACCAAGAAATCGACAATTTGAAGTTAAGAAGATCAGGAAGAAAAAAAATGAGGCAGTGACAAAGTAAATAACCATAATCAAGAAAAAAGATAGAAGGGGTAGAAAGAGGAATAAAAACAAGAATATAAACAGAGAATATAAACAAACAAAAAAACATGAGTCTAGAGATCATACCTGATTTATAGTAGACGTTATAGATCTCCAACTCAACAATCTTTGCTAAGGAACACTGAATAATTCAAAGATATGGAACAATTTGAACGCAATATCTCTTTTGCATGTGGTTCCTCAGCCTCCTTCGATACCTAAGAATTTAGAGGATCGAGTGATCTAACAAAATTTGTAAAACAACTCACAGTTTTGTTAACACATTTTGATACCCAACTTGTCTGTACAACAATCCGTTCGAATCTATTTTTCTTCCCTTCGGAACGTAAATCTTTTTGATCTTACTTGAATTCATTCTGTTAACTTTTGGGATGCAAATTCGTTTTAAATGGACTGTTACAAAACAAGTTTTCATCTCGCTCATGATTTAAAAATCCTTTGAAATGATTAGAGCACAAATTCTCAAAACGATCTTTTGTCAAATAATCTGAAGGATTTATAGAATCACTAGAGTTCATTTATTTTTTCTAAAGCCAAGACCACATTTATTTCCAATAAAACTTGGTTTTGCAACAATATATTCAACAATTTTCCCCATTAGAACATTTATCCAAAGTTGATTCTAGTCGTTGAATTTTTGATTTAAGATCACCATTTTCTTTTATTAAATCCGAACAATGATTATTAATGATCTTCCTTTCAACATCATATTGTTTCAAAACCAAATTTTCATTTTCAAGTAATTTAATTTTGGTTTGGGACTCAGAACTTTCAAATTCAAAATGTTTTTGCTTTTCAAATTCGATATTTTCAAAATCTTTGAATTTTATAAATTTTTTTCAAGTTCATTCGAGATTGATTCAATTTTCTGCAAATTTTATTTTTCAAAATTTTATGTTTGGAATTAAGCTTATCCCATTCCTTTTGCAAGGCATCGACTTTACAAATTAACTCATCCTCATTTTGTTTTAAATTCATAATTTCTTTTTTAAGTTTCTGAAGATTTTTATTGAGATGAGATAAATCATTTTTCAAATTGAAACAATTCTTGCAATTAGAGCTTTCAAGTTTTAATTTCAACATATTATTTTTGCGAGCCAACTCAAAATTTTTAGATTTTAAAAGTTTGTTTTTCCGTTGGAGATTATCAACGGACTTAGTTAAATCAATACACATAAAAAATAACTCTTCATATGAGAAATTTTTTGTCTCATCGTCTATTGAGTCTCCATTGTTTGATCCATCTGAATTTTCATCTGTAAGACCTGGTAAGCCCAAAACCAAATCTGAGTTGACATTCTGGGTTTTTGAGCAATTGTCTTCTTTTCTTCCATATTTCTCATTGAGAGTATTCCAGATTTCATGTGAAGTTGAAGAATGTTAGGTAAGGCTATATTGGTCATCATTAATATAGGAATATAAAATATGTATAGCACGAGAATTAAACCCAATATCATTCCTATCTACCATATCATGTCAACTGATAACAATATCCGAACATTTAATATTGATAGATTTTAAATAGGATTCCATTTTGGATTTCCAATTTAAAAATCTGTACCATAAAAATTATTTGTAGTACGATTGGGTTGACTCTCGCTGAACTGACAACTAGGGAACACCATGACTCTAGAGTTAATAAAATACCTTCTCCGATACCACTTGTTGGATCTAAATTAACCCTAGAGGGGGGAGTGAATAGGGTTTATTGGAGTTTTACAAGATATTAAAAATATCACAACACATATTGCAATAAAGAAAAGAAATGTAGAAAGTAAATGACACATATTTTACCCAACTTCGGCAAACCCTGCCTACTGCTGCATTCCCCAAGTTTTTTTTACTAGAATTAAAACAATCTCTATGCTTACAAAATCCCTGTAAACTCACGACTCCAGCTACTAACTGTTCTAATCCTATACTTAAAACCCTGTACTAATCTTTATCCCCAAGACCAGACTTTACCCGAATTACAATCCTCAACTCGTAAACCCTACCTATAAATCATACAACCAAAAATCCCTAATTTTACAGAAAAACTACAAAACAAATGGATCAGTTTACAAATGAAATACAGTAATGAAAACAAAATGATGATAAAACTCTTTGTAACAATTAAAAACAACCAGCCTCCTTTTTTATGTCACTTGAGAAAATATCGGTCTTTATTTATTTAATGGCCATGAGATTCAGAATCATGGTTTTTCTTCCCCAAATCAATTCGTGATGCATGTAGCTTGATTCAATTGGTTCGCTGATTTCTTCAAATGATTTCTCTACTCTGCCTATTTGATTTGGACTTGCGATCGAAAAACCGTGAGTATTATGATCTGATTTTTCACTGAGCTCTCGAATTTGTGTTGCTTGATTTTCAATAAAATTGCCAGTGATGTATCAGTATATAAATAGGTTTCTGAAACCCTAAATTTTTTTTTTGATTTCACGCATGTGTTAATTTGGTCCGATTTGTGTTTTACAATCGTGATTGAAGCATGATTTCCATGGCTTGATGACTTGCTCTGATTTGTTGCCGTGAGTTTCCCCTTTGTTTCCACAACATTGAATAACTTGATTGAATCTTTAGAAATAAAAGATTTGATTTTCAGTGTATAAAAATCCCTTGCGAATTTCTAGAAATATGATTGATGTTCTTACCCATGGATGTTGCTTGTTTGATTTCTAGAAATCATTTGAATGATTCTTGCCTAAAATATGAACTGTGATTTCTAAAAAATCCCATTTGTTTGAAAACCATTTACAAAAATTATTTTTCCAAATTTGACGCTGTTCAAAACTAGAAACATATAAAAATTTCTTGCCAAAAAACAATTTACCTCTTTTATTCTGTTAGTAAACAATTGCCTGAAACCTTGATGTACCTAGCCATACTTTTGTCCCCCTGTGAATTTGTGAGTTGTAAATCAATATCCAGTTTCCAGAAATAATGTAGGCCAGCAGTGCAGATTTGAATTCATTCTTGATTTAGAAAACAATTAAAAAAGGAATTACCCTTTTTAAGATAATTCGAATTTTGTATTGGCACTTTCTGACTTGTCAATCTTCATAATTGTTTTCCCATGAGCATATAATCCTCCAGTTGTGTATATTGTTGTTCTTTGTTACCATTTTAATTTGCATGAATTCTATTGTACACGACCATTTCATTTAAGTTTTGTACCCATTAGTGTGTGCTTGGTTTTTCACATATCTTTGTGCATGTATACTGCCATGATGTTCATTCACTTGCCTTCTATTTCACTTTGGCTTTAAGTATACATGCGTATGTATATACACACACACACACTCACATGCACAAAAAAAAATTATGTATATGTATATGTGTGTTTGGCTCTGGCTTGTGTTGAAAATATTTGTGGCCTGTGTTTTTGTCACTATATATATGTACTGATCATGCTAAACTTGTATACTGACTTAATGACAACGGTGTTGTGTTTGTAAGCATGTTGCTCTGTTTCTTCACTTGAGCTTTGCTGTGTGCATGCATACTTGAAGTGGAAAAATGGCTTGAAACTTGCTTCCATTCTTGATATGCTTCACTGGCTTTTGAGACGACCATATATATATATATATATATATATATATATGCATATATACAATTATAGATTTGTGTATGTATATATATATATATATGTGTGTGTGTGTGTGTGTGTGTGTGTTTGTGTATGTGTGTGTTTTTGTCTTTGGTTGCTTCCCATGTGTTATGTTGAAACTTGAAACTTTGTGTACACATATGTATGCATATTTCTGAGCTTGAATAGGCACTTATTTTTCCTGTACAATTGTTTTGTCATGCTGAAGTTTACTCTTATATGTTTGTCTATGTTGTATTTGCATACTTGTGCTTCCTGAACATGTGATGCATGAGTAACTACAAGTACACCTTGTAAATTTGACTCAGCCACTTGTTTATGTTGTAATTGTGTTCGTGACCTTTCCAACTGCACCATATATGACCATGCAATTTCCTGTTTTGTTGTGTCCTTTGTCTGTTGCTGTATCATTCTCGCTCTTCTTTCAATCTGGCTCGACTTGATCCTTGTTTTACTCATGCTGCCTTATCACTGATCTTGAAAATAATGTCATCCCATTTACTCTATGATCATGCTTGTTTCTACTCGGTATATACATACATATGTACATATATACACAAACGTAATTCTGGTCTGAATCCTTTGCATCACCCAGCAACTCGGGAAGTGGCAGCTGAATTCCAATCTATTCCACTGTTTCCAAATAGGCAACATGACATGTACAAATGGTGTGATGGGGGTGAATTCTCCTTCAATACTGCATGGAATAAGGTCAGAGTAAAATGGGTTTACAAACCTATTTACAGTGTTATTTGGCACTCGAAGAATAGTAAACGTATGGGGTTTGTGTCATACCTTGAAACGTTAGACAGATTGAGTATTAAAAGTTGGCTTTAAAGACATGGCATTCTCTTAAACACATTATGTCGACAATCATGAAGAAACATCTCAGCACCTTTTCTTCTCTTGTGATTATTCATCTTTTATATGGGGATCACTTAAACTTAAACTCAACTTGCAACTTGATGTTCTTGGCAGTCTAGAGGATGAGGCGGCGCTTCTTTTAGCAAATTTCAAATCGCAAGATCAACAAAGGGACATTGCTTTCAGAGCTTTTGTAGTAGCTATATACTCATTTGGCAAGAAAGAAATGCTCGAGTGTTTTACAACCGTAGTCTAAATTATTCTACTAAATTAGCATTCATTGAGGAGTTAATTATTTGGTGCGAGGAAATGGTTCAAAGACTTATAGAACGCCATTGAACAATATGCTACTAAGTAGATGAGGGATTGAGTTGAACGATTATGGACAAGGGATTGGTGAAGAAGGCGATTTGAATGATATGGGCTTTGGGCAGTAGTGATTTTAATTATTATTTTTATTTATTGATGTTAAGTTTGATAACATGTTGTACTGTTAATATGTGGAACTTATATGTACTTTTTTTCCCTTGTAAGGTACCTAGTAGGGGGGATTGCAAGGTTTTGCTGAGGCATATAACAGAAACATATGATTGGTCTTTAATAAAGTATACCACTTTTCAAATACACACACACACAAATGTGTATATATATAGTTGAATTTTATGCGTTTCCATTCCTTGGATTTGTTACTTGTGTGTTCATGGATATTTGCAACATGCATGTGTTGTCAAGCTTCACCTGAACATATCAAATTTGATATATTTGTCCCTTGTTGTTTCAATGTTTGACCATACTTCCCTTGCAAAAAATATATGTGTAGATACATACACATGTATGTGTATACATGTATTGTGTATGCGTAGAATATATATATATATATATACACATATACATACATATATATATATATATATATATATATGTGTATGTATGTATGTGAGCACTAGAGACACTATCTACTTTGTGGTACTTATACAGAATCACTGTGAATATCACAAGCTTTCTAGATACAGATGGATGTACATGTATATCAGACCAAGTCTAGAAATATGATGAAAAAAACACCAAAATTCTAATGTAAATAAACTTTAAAATAAAATTATATCTACTAGAATTTAAGAATGTTTTTATTCTAGTTTATTCCATGTGTTTCTATGACAGGTATGCAGGTGATTGGACTAATTGTGAAGCAGACTGAAGAAACAGTGATGTGTCAGTGAATGAGTGAGAAATAATCTATATATGAGTTTGCACAGCTGAGTGAAATGTATATGAGTGACTATGCAACTGAGTGAAACTGAGAGTTTGCAGCGAGGAACTATGTATATGAAATCATTGAGATGTACAATAGTGGAGTTAGAAAATATGTACTATTGAAATGTTGAAATAAAATATTATATTTAAATAAAATATTATTTGAATATTTTAATTCTTGTGCGACAGTATTCTATTTAAATATAAATATTTTTTTTGTATGTAATGTAGTAGAATAGTACAATTGTAAACATATTTATAATAGTATATATATAAATATATGTTTGTTATCATTAAACAAAACCCATATAATTGTTATATACAACATTAATTTTTTCACACGAGTTTCATGGTGGACCCAGAGTTCTTTTTTCTTAAACTTTGAGTACCTCATATTTTCTTCGGGAAACCAAGTAGCTTAGGTTTACTTAGATCAATTTGAGAGAGCTTAGAGCTGAAGATTCTATAAATAGTAATCTATTCCTACGTTTACTTTGTTTCTTTCAATAATTGCGAGGACTAGTTACATAACTATCTAGGATGACTTGAATTACATTTCGATTAGTATGATTTAGTTTTCCACTGTAATGATTTTATATGATAAAATATAAACATTTTCCGTTGTGCAAGATTATATTCTTTTTATTTCTTATTATTTTCTTTCTTATCACAAATGATTCGATTCTCAAGCACTTGGTTTTGCGATACGCGAATACCGTGAATGTATTAGAGTCGATTTCCATGTGTCGAGGAAGCAAGTCGTTTCATTTGGTATAAGAGCTTGCATTAAGCAAACATCTAAACCTGGTTCAAGTAAAAGACCCATTACAAATAGGATTAGCAATACCAAGGATGAGTAGATCATTCGAGATGAGGATAGTAATAGCCTAGAATGAGCTAAGAGTAATATACACGAGTGCATTTTATTAAAGTATAAATGACTTCTCTTGAGTCTGGTAAAGAAATAAATTTATTTATGATTTGTTTTCAATAAAAGAATATCTCTGAAAATTTTAATTCCTTAAACAATAATAGACAAACTATTATATCTTGTGATTTTTTTAACAAAATAAACATACATACATATATATATATATATATATATATATATATATAACAAAAGGGAGAATCTAGCCATTCTCTAATGGCTCACAACAACAGATTCATAGAAATGGCTATAGAATCTGTGAACACACACAAGAAAAAACGGAATAATCCAAGTATAACCGCGGACCATCTAAACCAAATGCTAGGCCTATCCAATCAGACCCTTGTTAGCCCTTCTCTATTCTCAAGGATAACGCCAAAGCCTCCAATGATCGACTGCTCTATGAAGGGAAACCAGGATAAAGGACGAGCCGAACCTATAAACCAAGAGGCAAAGTCGATATTCTCCATCTTTAAGCTCCAGCTGCGACTACCAACCTGCATTGCCAGCAACAAGGAGACCCAAAGAAACTTGATCCAATAAGTATTGGTAAATTCAAGACCTACAGTACTAGAAAACAACATAAGAAAAAAACGTGGGGGGGGGGGGGAGAGGATGGGTGGGGGTTGGGAGGTGGAGAAGATAGCGGGGAGGAGCTCGCACTCTTATAAACAATGGGCTCAACCAATCCCGTCGCTAAGGGGATGCGGTACCGATGTAACATCAAAGGTACTAGCCAACCTCCTTCAGCGGCAACCGATTGCTCCCTTAAACGGTTTACCACAAAATGTAAGGAAATCATCATTCCTTACCCTCTAGATGATGGTAGGAGGGTCCATAGATAATTCCTAAAAAATTGCCTTATTCCGCGAGCACCATATATGCCAGCAGATAAGACAAGGAATCAGATGAAAAAAAAATCAAACGAGTAGAATTACCTGAGATGCCAATCCACCAGTATCTCAATAAATCTATAAGAGAAGTGGAATTATCTCGGTGACTAACCAAGTTCTCGAAGTGATTCCAGATAGCTTTGGCACATGAGCCTTGGAAAAACAAATGAGCAAGGGATTCCAAATCACCGAATTCGCAACATCTGCAATGGGACACGAATCGGATGCCAATCCTCTAGAGGTTCTCGTTTATTGGTAACCCTTCGTGCATGATTTTCCACATAAATAGAGATACTTTCAGAGGTAACCAGACATCCAAAAAGAAAGAAAAGATACGGGGACGTGGATTCTGGGTCCTTGTCGAACAGCACGCCGCCTTTATCGAGAAAGGATTTCCATCCCATCCAGACCCACCGCCATGTGAATCAGAGAAGAACTTCGCGGATTGCATCCATTTCCATGTCTCAATAGTGTAAGATGGGACACCCGTGCAATTCTCTCCCATAATCCTGTGGTACTTAGTGTGGAGGAACGTCACCCATTGTGAATCGTTCACTTCAAATTGTTCACACAACTTGCAAGAAAAGGCAGTACATATATCCTTAGGATTTCGAAGGCCAGGCCCCCCTTGCTTTTTGGATGAAAAATGATGTCCCAAGAAATCTAATGGTCATGTTTAGCATTGTCCTTTTTACCCCATAAAAATGACAATGCCAAAGAACGATATGAACAGAAGAAGGAGGAGGTTGGAGTCATAGAGGTAAAGACATGCGATCCAATAAAGTCTAGAATAGACTTTACGAGAACCAGTTTACCTGCCTGAGAAATAAGAGTCGCATTCGAATGAATGATCTTTCCTTGGATTTGTCAGTCAGGGATCGAAAATGGCATCGAACTTCCGACCTCTGTAAAGGACAATACCTAGGTAAGTCAAGGGAATGGAGGCTGCCTTGAAGGTTTCGGTCCAAGAAGATCTAACTAGAGACAATTCTTTTGCGGAGACAAAGATACTTTTAGCAGAATTAACTGTTAACCCAAACGCCTATCGTACCACTGAATGAGGCTAAGAAGATGTCAGACAGGGCGATGGCTACCATTAGTGAAAATGATAATGGCGTCAGCAAAAGATAAAGCAGAAATAAGAGGGAAGCCCTTGGGAATACCGAACCTCTAAATCTGACGTGCTATCATAAGTGAATGCAATCCATGCACGAAGGCCTTGGCAGCGATGACGAACAAAGAAAGGGAAAGAGGGTCTCCCTGATGAAGTCTCCTTCCCGCCTTGAAATACAGGTTGGCCGACCCATTAATGAGAATGTAAAACCAATAGTTGGAAACGAGCCTCAATGTAATATCGATAAGGGGTTCTAGGAAGCCGAAGCCCTCAGGGCCATAATGATGAAAAACCAAGACATGCGATCGTAGGCCTTTGCCATGTCCAGCTTAATGACCACATTAGAAACTCTGACCTTCCGATCGATTTGAGAAACTAGCTCCTAGGCTAAAAGGACATTATCCATGACTAGGCGTCCTTTTACAAACCCAGCCTGAGAAGAGGAAATAATGCGCTCTAGAAACGGTGGTAGTCTAGAGGCTAGTACCTTAGAGATAACAGTGTTAGAGAAATTACACATGCTGATCGGGCAAAAATTTGCGAACGAACGAGGATTTTTGCATTTTTGGATAGGAACTAGATTGATGGAAGTCCATCCTTGAAGGGAAGCTCTACTAGAGAAGAAAAACTGAATAGGAAGACAAAAATATGCCTGGATAATCGGCCAGACACTCCCGAAAAAGACGACATTGAAACCGTTAGGGCCACTCACACTATCCTTAATAAGTGCAAAGACGCAAGCCCACATTTATTCCAAAGAAGGTGGTACGGTAAGATAAACACTATCTGAAGGAAGAACCTAGCTGGGGATGAAAGCTAGTAGGGCTGGGTCAGATACTGATACAAAGGGAGAACCAAGAAAGGATTGGAAGTGCGACAGAATAGTCACCCTGACTTCCTCCAGCGTGGAATCCATAGAGAGATCAGGATGAAGGATCTGACAAATCGTAAGAAGATTATTCTTCTTACGAATAAAAGAATGGAAAAAATTGGATTTCGTATCTCCTTCGACCACCCACTTGGTTCTCGTCTTCTAGCGAAGATAGTCGTTCTCAATATGAAGTTCAGACGAAAAGGCCACGAAGGATAGGAATTCATAGTAAGGCGATCGAGATAGGCGATCGTTAATGATTACTATCTGATCCTTACTAAAAAAGAGAAATAGAAGCAGCAACGGAGTACGCGGAACGACCATGATTAGAACCTCACCATTTGACTATAAGATGTAATGAAATCAAGGATAAGATAGAATCTTGTCATAAAAATTACTAAAAAATTTAGTTAGACCTACATGGTATGAATTAGGATATGCTATCAAGTGTCCTTTATCTTTGTAGAAACCGGACGCAAGAAGATTCTATAAAGAAGAGTCCTCCAAAGCCCAGAAGAACAAACCCATCGTCATCTCTTGCGACGACGGTAGTAGACACTCAAGCCTCCTATATTCTCATTTTAGTTAGGGAAAAATGTCCGCAACTAAGAATCCCCGAGACTCTAGAACTTTTCATCCTTTCTAATGATGGGGAGCTGACTCGATAATCAAGATCAAGAAATGTGATTCTGTAACACACTGAATTTTAATAAACAATAATTAAATAAAAATTGGTAATAAATTAGATATTAATTAGAATAAACTTCAGAATTGGACAACGAGACTACCACCATTAGGTTCGTTGTAATTTTCTTATGAAAATAGACACTTGGTTTGTTGAAAACGGAGTTAAAATGAATTAGTTATGAATTACAGAAGATAAGCCAAAAATTAAAATTTATATATTAAAAAATAAATATATAGTGGCACAGTCAAATGGGACGACCCATTCCCACTTGTGTCGATCTAGTGGTGATCCATAGGTCCTTGGGTCGACAAAGGCGCAGGTATGTCAACCCAACGCCCCTGTAGGCACGTGACTTGACGCACATGTAATTTTCGACTGATGTTTATATTATTCTATTGTTATTGTCTGAGCGGGATTAGTTTTATTGGTTCAATTTTGAACTTAAGGTTAACGTTGCACTTTCTAATTGGTCCAATGACGTGGATGGTGCAGATTTAATCCTAAATTTGGACGGCTAACGACGCCTGGTAAACCCTATAAATAAACAAGCAGAGCCTCCCTCATTTCTTCACATCCATTCTTTCTCTCTGTCTTCTTCCTCTTCCCCGAGCCTATCCTCAAAACTAGGAAGGGCGAAATAATTAAATTTTTATGGGGATAAAGAAGTTCTATACTTTTAATATTTATTTTTATTAATACTTCTGGAGGCGCACATTCTAATGGAATAAGAAAAGGCCATGGGGGAAGCTCTCTTCATCAGATCTGTGAGTTTTTATGTGATTTCTAGATTAGTAGTTTGTGTAGGGAAATTTAGAAGCTTAAATAGTTATAATTTGCAACTTTATGTTTAAAGTTATTTACATTATTTATGCATTTAGTTTTTTTTTTTTGTAAAGTTACTGTAATATATTTACTACTTATGCCTATTTCTTTCTAGTTATTTGTTGTTTATAAGTAATTCTCATATCCCCTTCTCCGCTGTGGTTTTATTCACAGCTTGGGCTATCCCCTGTTTTATTTGATTTGGTTATTTTTGAGTCTAGGTTTTGCGAATAGCCAAAACCATTTCCCTTTTTATTTTAGCGCTGAGCCGAGGCCTATAGAGAGCCTGGGCTTTATGGTTATTTTGCATTAAAATTGGAACAATGTTGAAATTGAATATAAAAGGGATTGGTCATGTTAGAACTGATTAAATATTATAGTTAGTATTGGACTATAAATTGGGTATAATACTTAATATGTAATTGGAGAACATGAAATCATATAAAATAGAACAGAATTAACTTAGTTGGACAATAAGTAGTGTGGGGTTGGGATGTATAAAAAGTTAAATATTAATTAGGAATGTTTAATACAACCTAGGAGTATAACATGAGGTTATATCGGGTTTATTTATAACCTTAAATTGTGAAAGTTAAATTAACTATAAAATTAATTAGTTAGATAGTGGAGTTCATTCCGACAGCGTGAGGCTGATTGGGGAAACAAGTGGCTCGTAGTTTAGGTTCGTTCCGGCAATGTGGGCTTATTATGGAAAATAAGAGGCCTAATAAAATAATTTTTTTATCATGGGGGTACGTTCCAGACGTGCAGGGATAATTGGGGAAAATAAGTGCCTTATAGTGTTCCGACCGCATAGAGCTAATTTGGGGAAAATAAGAGGCCTAATAAAATGATAGGATTGTAGTTTAGGTTCGTTCCGATAGCATGAGGTTAATAGAGGAAACTAAGTGGCCTAATAGAAAATAAATGAGGGCTGAGTTTAGGGGTGACTTTTGTCAATTGCATGTTTGGTTGGGGACTCGTATCAGGCAGTATCTCTTTTATCATCTATAGAGGTCTCACGCTAGGTAAACATAAGGGCATGCTTTGCTACACTGGATAGTAAGAGGTCCAGATGAGGTGGGTACGGGGGAGTTCCAGCGGGACGTTGAGCGTGCATCGTGATGATTGGGGAAAATAAACCACTGTACGCCTGTGATTAACGGCTGTGTCCTTTTAGTTGATGGTCTAGGGATTGATAACCCCGAGTTCCGTAGCAAGCATAAGTTATAACATTGTGGTTATAGGAGCTGGATGACGGGTGGAAATTAGGTAAATCCTAATTATGACATCTTTAGTAAGTTGGTGCAACAATCTTGGATATGAATTAGAAGCCAATCTTTATTCATGCTTAACTTCGTTTACTGCTTTTATACCTTTATGTCTTATGTCCTTAAAATTGTTCATCTATCTATTGCTTCCTTAACGTGTGCTAGAAATTACTAGAAGTCGACAGATGTATGTCTAACGAAGTTTGTTTTCTCCTTCTCTCTTCCTTCCCCCTAGGTTAGCAGGGTGGAGGGTCTCAGCGATGATTCTTGATTTTCAGTTCAGCTTGGATTCAGACTCATTTCAGACTCATGTATTGGTTCATTCCTCATTTTATATTGTAGTATTTGATAGTGAGAGTGATGGATTTATTTATGCACTATGATATTATGGTTTTCCATGAGATAGTATATTTAGTTTTATGTTAATGACTATTTAGTACTTTGGAAATGTAATAACCATTGTGATTTGACTTGCTTTATTAGATGTCGTTTTAAAATTTCCTCTATGTTTTATATTTCTACCTTGTGAATTTTAGTCTCTGTGTTGTTAGTTTATACCTAAGCGCTTCATAAAGCTTAGTGCTTCCGTATATGGGTGACATTAAGGGTGTAGGGTGTTTCATTTGGTATCAAAGCCTACAGCTGCAAGATCAGAGAAATGTTTTTGAAAAAATGTTTTTCAGAAGTAAAGTATTTCCAAGTAAAACTTGTTTTTTTCTCTTTTTCAGCATGTTTAGGGCTCCCAACTTTCCGGAGGGTGTTTCCATCCCAGTACAGTTCTATAGGCATGTTAAAGCTATGACGCTTGCCGAAGGGCAAGAAAATTCCCAACCTCCAGTTGTAGCCGCCGTAGTTCCATCGAATATAATGGCTAATTTTTCTAAGCTCTTTAAAGATCTTTCTTGGATTAGAGATTTTTGGTTATGCTCTTAATAGGCTTATAGAGATCAAATCTTATATTTAGACTATTAGAGCTTGACGAAAGGGGGAGGATTCAGTTGGCCATCATACTACTGAAAGGAGAGGCTTCGTACTGTGGGAAGTTGAAACACCCCACCTCCGTTAAGGTCACTCACAAAGGGAATGCCTTAACTTCGGTGGAGTGTTTTAGGTAAAGGATGCAGATAAATTACAAGATAGACAAATAAAGCAGCGGAGAATAATGTCATTTTATAAACAAGGTGGTTCAGTCAAGCTTTTACAACAATTGTCTTAATCATACTTAAAAACAATACATAAAGCTTCTGTCTTGATTCAAAAACTTCCAAGTATAAAAGAAGCATACAAATATAACAATGATATTCCCCAATAAAGCATGAACCAGCCATAACAGTGGAAGAGAGAGTCCAAAGCAATACATCGACTATCTCCGTCCTTGGAAAGAAAACTGAGCTTAAGTGGTAACATTTCCTCCCTGCAAACATTGGGGGGAGGGGGGACAGAAGAAAAGAGGCGAAACAAACTAGGTCAGACATAAGTCTGGTAAGTCCAGTGACTTTCAACATATAAATAGGCAAAAGCATCATGACATGAATAAACTGAATATAAGACAATACCGTGAGAACAAGGATAACAAAATAACCTACGATTGGTATAGATATGATAAGGCAAGATAAACTGAATGCACTTCTACTCTTTTTCTGCTTTGCTACTACCTTGTTATTATGATTTCTGTATCTCTGCACCACCTAACTAGTGTCATAACTAGTAATCTGTATAAAATGATCGTATGATAATGTGATCCCAATCCCCGAAATTGTGGTAGCCTTCAGGTGTACATCTAGTATGTGGATCTTACCTCAATCAGCCTAATTGCCATGAAGATGTTAGATGTACCCTTACTACCCTATCGATGGCTCCTTACTCGTATTAACTTTCCTTGTGTCTATGTCAATCGGCCCTCTCTTGCGTGTAGATACCATGTGCTGGTCCCACCATAAGGTGTATCAATCCTTATGATAGCGACCGACACGATTCAAGATGCACAGTGTATGACTATTGGTACCCAGTGCCTGCTTTTTCCCACTCCGGAGTACGTGCATGCCCGTAATCCCTCGGAACCTACGCTGACGTACCCTCTGCCGGTATTTTGACCACTTATAATCAGCCCAGTAATCGTGCCCCACCCTGCCTAGTTTCAGGGTACCTTGATACATCTATGTGGGTTACTGCTGAAATGGGTCTTCGTTACTAGGGTTTCTTACTGGTTAAGTTTGTGGGCCAATATTTACTAATATTACCCACAAACCCAATATGTACTTAACCCTCCCACTGATTCAAACATGTTTACTTAATGGTTAAGTTTGTTGGCCTATATTTACTAATATTACCCACCAACCCGATTTGTACTTAACCCTCCCATACATTATGTCATATTGGTTAAGTGTTGTCCATTAATGTTAACTTAACCCACCTACTCATCATGTCATGTTGGTTAAGTGTTTCCTATTAACTTAACCCCGTTCATTCATCAGGTTATATTGGTTAAGTATTTCCCATTAACTTAACCCCATTCGTTCATCAAGTTACATTGGTTAAGTGTTTCTTATTAACTTAACCCCATGCGTTCATCATGCTGTATTGGTTAAGTGTCATCAATCAATTCAAGTTAACTTAACCCACCCACTTGTCGTGTTACATTGATTAAGTGTTGTTTTCTTGTGCTAACTTAACCCTTCCACGCATCCTGTTATATTGGTTAAGTGTTGCTCTCTTGTTTTAACCTAACCCTACCCATTCATCATGTCATATTGGTTAAGTGTATCTTATTAACTTAACCCTTCTCATTCATCATGTTGTACTGGTTAACCTAACCCTGCTCACTTGTTCAATTAACAAGTTATAACCGTTAAGTGTTCTAAATTTACTTAACCTCACCTTCTTGTCTACTTAACATGTCTTGTTCATTAGAATTAATTGATTTATTAATGCACCAACCTCTCACATTAGATCTATGTTGTTGCGGTTACTGGATGTGCCGGGCGGTTCCGGGCAGTTCCGGGCAGTTTTACACCACAACTCAATCTAACCTCAGGTGTTTCTTGGCATGATGCACTAACCTCTCACATTAGATAGGTGTTGTTGCAGTTACTGGATGTGACGGGCGGTTCCAGACAGTTTTACACCGCATCTCAATCTAACCTCGGGTTAGGCATGTTTATCTTTTAGCATATTGTAACGACCCGCATTCTAGGTATCATAAGATCATAAAATATTTATTTCCTTCACATACGAAGTCGTATGGTCATGTAACTTTGGGAGACGACTATTGGGGTCATTTCCCATGTTCATGATTTTTCCCGATTTTTAAATGACCATTTTACCCCTAGTTGGTACTGTTTTGGCCATAACTATTGACTGGAAGGGAATTTTGACCTGAAACCACTTCCATTAGCTCCGGATGATGGTTTACAATTCCGTAGAGTGGTCACATTAGCCAAACGGACTCACCGTTTAGGAGATATGGCTGAAACAAGTTTTAGATAGTGAAAAACAGCTTAATTGGGCTTAATCGGGTAATTAGCAGCTAGGCCCAAAGGGGATTTCGGGATTGGAGATGTATAGGGGCTGATTAAGGTTAGAAAACATTTCTTTCAGCCGCCACTTTCATTCTTGGAACCCTAATAATGGCCTCCAACACCCAAATCACCTTCTAATCACTTTCTAATCAAGTTTTGGCTTAATCTACATCAAATTAAGGAGAGAAAACACGAAAGCAAGGTTAGAGCTGCTGTTAGACACCAGTATTCACCCAAATCAGCGAGGTTTTAGTTCTGAGAATTTTATTTGTGGCCAAGGTGAGTGATTAGCATTGTTTTGACACTAATTACAGTTAATTAAGGGTAATTAGTGAAGATTAGCGAATTTATACACTAATAAATTCTGGAAAAATATCTATAAATTCGAAAATAATATTTTATGTCTCTGTTAGAAATTTGGTTTAATTTGATTAAGTTTTGTTAATCCTATGATTAGTTTTTCTTAAACATGCTTAAGGGAAAATATGGGGTTCTAGGTATATTTGATCCATTTCGACACGTAAATTCATTGTTTTGGTGTTTGTGGTTAGTTTTCTATGTTGCTATGACTGTTTGGAATGATTTGTGGTTGATTAGAATAGTTAGATTGGTCGAAAACGTCGTCGAACGGCGTAAACACTTGCTGGAAAAGTTTCAGGAAACAGTGCAGGATCGGATCGGATCGGATATGGTGGCTCGGATTGGATAAGTTGAACTGGGCAAGGGATTCGATCGGATCGGAACCTGACACTTGGGAGAACTGGCAAAAAAGAAGGCCATGCTAATTGAACAGGGATCGAATCGGATAAAGAAGGAGGGATTGGATCGGAGCACGTGAAGAACGAGGGAGCGGATCGGAGCGGAAGCACGAACTGGAAGGGAGATGGCACCCGACCCGACCCGAAGTGGGACACCCGACCCGGAGGAGGACACCCGACCCGAACCGATACAATGCTGGGAACCTGAACCGAACCGCTACAGGGGAGGACAACACACCGACCTGACTCAGAATGGACACCCGACCCGAACCGATGGCTTGAGGGGAACCCGACCCGACCCGACCCAGTATTGACCAATAACCCGAGATGCAAAGGTAGTCCAATGTGGGAAGTTAGAGCTCAGAATCCAGTTGGGAACCGATGAGTTCACTTCATGGTTGGGCTTTGCTGCGGGACGTGTGCCAAGGGGCAGTCGATGTCTATGACTTTGGATCACTATGTATGGGAAGTACGTGAACGGATTCAGGGCCACAGTGGCCTAGGTACGACTAAAGGGCTATAAACCAATGAAGTGGGGTCATTTGTAAAGATTTGGTCATGACTCCATATGGTAAGCTTGGTAGTAGCAGTAGTTGTACAAGTTGAACTCCGTCACTACTTCGATGGGTCTAGTGATTAACAGTGGTGGACATTGTACGCTTTACGCACTGAGTGAGAGATGTGAGGATGATTGCTATGGATGATTTGTTTGCTATCGTTATGACATGCACACTCCACCCCCGTATTCTTTACACTATTTATTATGGCACCTTAGAGTACTGTACGGTATGTGGTACTAACTCTTTGGTTGCAGGTCCAGGTTCAGGTATGGTTTAGTATACCTGTTATTGTTCTATTTAGATGCTTATCGCTCATACCAGGCTTTATGTCTGACCCAGAGTTTTATGTCTCCTCTTATTACTCTGGGTGCTCACACGAGCAGACTAGAGACAGGTTAGCTGGTGATGCACGGGTAGATGATCCGGAGACGAGCAGGAGGCTTCCACGTAATATATATATATAGTATTCTCCTTGTGTTGTTGAAGATCACTGCTTGGGCATTGGTGGTGCATCTTCTACTTTAGCTTTCTTTTGTTTAGAGACAGTAAATTTGAAAAGTTGTAATAAGCTGTATTTGGATTTCCGCTGCTCTGATGTTGATGTTGGTTTAGTTATCAGCTTATGCACTATCTCACCTGTTTTATGTCAAGTATGTTATTATTATATTTTATTCCATGCGCTGTGAGACATTCTACAGGTTCCTTGTTAGTTAATTCCCTTCTTTCCTTTCTTCTGACGACCGTCCCGTGCTAGTCGGACATGTGTTCAGCGCACTTTCGGAGGAAATGCAGGCTGGTGCGGGGCGGCCCGTCACACATAATTACCATACATGTCCAAGTCTAGATTTTATATGATAATTATCCCAAATTCACAAAACTAGTCATGTTCCAATTCTCATGTTATACCTCAATAAAGCTAATTTCAAGTTAAGCCCCACAAATTCAAATTCAAGTTATTACTCAAAATAGGTTACACCTAATTTTCCCAAATTTGCAATAATAGTCTTGCCCCAAAAATCATAATATAGCACACGCCCTAAGGTTTAGTCATATCGCACCGTACAAAATATCCTCCCAAAAACCGCCAATCATGATTCACAGTATAAACTATGCCAAATTATAGCCTTTAATTACAGTGCATGCCAATTACCCAAAATCCCAATTTAGGCGTGTTCACATTTAATAGTTATCCCTATCTTACTATAGATTTTCATGCCTAAGTCATATATCACTATACACAATAATCTCCTTCTTCCAAGTCATAAACTATCATATATAATATGCCTCGATTTTTTGGTCTTAAACCACAACCTGTACTATGCCTTATATGTTTACAGTTCAATTTACGCCCCAAATCCCAAGTCATATCTCCAATATACTTTATGCCTTAAATCTCAAATCATATGTTCGATACACTTTATGTTTTAAATACAACATGTTTTATGTCCTCAAACCAGTTACAATCAGTTACGACTAATTATACATAATTTAATACTTTTCCCAATTTTAGCGCTGGCCATGTCCAAATCATATATTACGTCCAATTTTAGTGCTGGTCATGTTCAAATTATATATTATGCCCAATTTTATTTCCGATGTACGTTCATCTCCTATGAGATTTGGCTCAGGCTCGCAGTAGCCTGGCTATCAAAACAAAAAGGGAAGAAGGAAAGAAGAGACAAAGAATGGACATAATATTATTTATGAGATAGATCCAATGGGTATAGAAAGACAGATAGAAATAGGCATAATCTCAGATTCAGATTTATTACAATGCAAGAATCATAATTAACTTTTATTTCTGAAAGTAACATGAACTTACAAATTACAGAACGGTCTTGAATTCTGTGATCTAATTTCTGAAATGATTAGCTATTCCTTTGATGTAGACTTTGATTGTTAACTTGAAAACTCTAATTTGATTGATTAAGGTGGAGGCTTAGCCACTTCAGGTTTTAGCAGCATATAAGCGCTTATGAATTCGTGTGTAGAAAACAATAAGGGTCTTTTTATAGGTGAATAGGGAGATTTATAGCCTTTAGATCAGTCTAGAAGTCATCAGGATTGTTCATAGCAGAAAAATACGTCACACAGCAAATCAGGGAGCGACACATCAGCCAAAACACGTCGGTCCAGAAATTTCGTCCAAATCTGGAAAAGGGGTCGACACCCTATAGGTGGGTCGACACCTATGTCGACTCCCCTATAGGGGGGTCGACTCCTGTGTTGACTTCCCTTAAGGGGGGTCGGCACCTATGTCGACTCCCCCTTGGAGGGTCGACACCTGTTGAGCGGGAATTTTCCCGCCCACTTCCCTTTGGCTGATTTCGAATTTTAGTCCTGTTTTGAGTTGTTTCAATTATTGTTTATATTTTCTGTTTAAACATGAAATCTTCTGAACTCCATAACTTCCTCATACGGAGTCCGATTTATGCAAACTCGGATTCTATCCCAAGCAGAATTCCGAGATGAACGCAATGGCACAACCCATTTCCCTTAATTCTTCTTTTAATAATTAATTGTTCTTTAATTATCTCTTATGTCCAGTTTTAAAATTACGGGGTGGTACATTCCCCCCTACTCAAAGGATTTCCTCCCCCTGAAATCTTCAAGTTAAGAAGGATTTATATCCTACCATCCAACATCCATCTATCAACCATTCAATCACAGGCATCCATTGTCCTTAAAAAGGCTTCTAATGTTTTTCATGAACATATGTATAGTGTGTGCATATGTCCTTACTCAAACGCAAAATCAGGCGGTCTACTGATTCAGTTGACCTCCTTAACGCGAATTATGTCAGTGCCATGAGTCCATCATGTATGCAATTATTCCTAATCGTATTTTATAACTTCTACATGAGTGCACAGTCATTCATACAAATGCAACATCCATATGATAACACATCAAGTTTTAATTCACATATATATAAATTCACTCATTCATATGCAATATAAAAGTGACTGAGCCGATCTAGTGCCCAATGTGTGTATATGCATCCACGAGCAACCACTAGCAAACACTTACATCCACTTGCATCCACCAAACGTAACATGTCTCAAACACATGTTTACATCCATTGGCTTCTACCTAAGGATCGAGGATAGGATCGAGAGGGTATACTTAAAAGATAAAGACTAGCAAATAAACTTTACAGAAAAAAAGAGAGATCAAGGATATACCTCAAAAAGGGTATGATGCGCGTATCTAGTCTTCAGTCTTCTAAGTCGCATCTTCTTGAGCTTCACTTCATTGTGCTCTGGCTGTCTTGACTTCACGATTGCGTAGCTCCTTAATTTCTGTTTCCAAAATATGAGTTGGAACTCATTTCACTGTCGCCTCTCGTTCCACCTTTTCTTCTTATAGTATACTTGGCACTACAACTTCTGCCGTGTCATGCTAACATTCCCAGAACTATAAACAGATGCTAACCATGTTATAAAGTGTATATACTAAGATGATTAGATTCTTCTTTGTCAATCTAGTAAGTGGGGTCAATACCTTCATAAAGTCCTTAATTAACTTCTTATATTAGCCCGCTAGTCCAAGAAAGCTTCTTACTTCTGTTTCATTCCATGGGACTTTCCAGTCTTGCACTGCAACTACTTTTGCGGGATCTACTGCTATCCCTTCTTTGGGTACCACATGTCCTAGAAACCTTACTTCTTCTCTCCAAAAATGACATTTTTGGAGAACTTTGCCTTAAGTTGATGCGCTTGGAGGGTATCCGAGACTTCCCTTAGATGCAAAGCATGTTCTTCCTCATTCCAAAACATCATCTATGCATAAGCGAAGTGAACCATTCGCCTTTATAGCGAAAACAACTGGAGCACCCCATTCAGAAATACTTCACCTTATGAACCCTTTTTCAAGTAACTCTTTTACTTGTTTACTGGGCCCTCCCTTGGATTTATGTGTCGTACAGGTAATGCAACTGGATTTGCATTGTCAACTAGATATATGCGGAAGTCTATCTCACATTTTAGGGGATAAACCCCTAACCTAATCAAAAACATCTGCATACTCATGGACTACTCTAATGGATCACAAATCATCGATAGATGCATCAAGTGATTCTAGGTAGCCAAGACAAACTGATCCCTTAGGATCGCACGAAATCTCGAGGGAATTCCCGAGGCAATTCGAAAGTCTAACTACCCTCCTTTCACAATTACTAACTAACCAATCGATGTATAGAATCAACCCATAGCCCATGAAACCCGAAAACATAAGCATTACACTTACACTCAATACTTAATATAGCTATTCTCAAATCCTTACAAATCAAAGATAAATGAGCCGAACCACTAATTGGATTTGAGAAAATAATTGGGATCTTCTACTATACAAGTACTAAGGTGCAGAGACTCAACTATGGAAGCAGATATAAACAAATGTGAAGCGCTAAAATCAAAAAAAGTACTAACAGAATGATCAAAAAAGAAAAACTAGATTTTTCAACAGAAACTTTACTACCTCTCTCTCAGGTACGCTGGCGGTGAGAGCATGCACTTACCCTCCTGAAAATCATGTCCTATGTTCTTGCCCTTGTCCTTAATTATATGACCCGTTATACCATAATAATGACACTTCCTCTTGTCTTAGATTTCTCTATTCTTTCATCCCTCGTGAATCAAGTCCATATCCATGAGTTTCCCATCCTTGGGTTATGTTCCTTAGCAAAACTCCCTTATTCTCGTCTTTGCCATCTTTGTGTAACTTATTGACATGTCTCTTGAAAGCTGCCTCCATCTCACAGAAAACTCTACAAAGCTTAAAAGAAAATTAGCCGCAGGTGAAACTACTGCGGCTATATATGGAAGTTGGGCATTTCTTCGCCCTTTTGATAGGTGTCGTAGTCTCATCAAGCCTACGGAACCATGCTGCGATGAGGTTACCTCCCAGAAAGCCAGGAGCCCCGGAGACTCAGTAAAGAAGGAAAACAAGGATTCAAACAGAGGATCAAAAGATAATGCATACGACTTTGGGGAATATGCCTTTAAAACAAAACTTTTCTTTAGAAAATGCTACTTTTAAAACCATTTGAAAATAATTTTTCAAATCTTTTATCTGATCTAGTAACTTTCAGCTATGATACCAAGTGAAATACCCCACCACCGTTAAGGTCACTCACAAAGGGAATGCCTTAACTTCGGTGGAGCGTTTTAGGTAAAGGATGCAGAAAAATTACAAGACAGACAAATAAATCAGCGGAAAATAAAGTCATTTTATAAACAAGGTGGTTCAATCAAGCTTTTACAACAATTGTCTCAATCATACTTAAAAACATTACATAGAGCTTCTGTCTTGATTCAAAAACTTCCAAGTATAAAAGAAGCATAAAAATATAACAATGATATTCCCCAATAAAGCATGAACCAACCATAGCAGTGGAAGAGAGAGTCCAAAGCAATACATCGACTATCTCCGTCCTTGGAAAGAAAACTGAGCTTAAGTGGTAACATTTCCTCCCTGCGAATCGGGGGGGGGGGGGAGCAGAAGAAAAGAGGTGAAACAAACTAGGTCAGACATAAGTCTGGTTAATCCAGTGACTTTCAGCATATAAATCGGCAAAAGCATCATGACATGAATAAACTGAATATAAGACAATACAGTGAGAACAAGGATAACAAGATAACCTACGATTGGTATAGATATGATAAGGCAAGATAAACTGAATGCACTTCTACTCTTTCTTTGCTACGCTACTACCTTGTTATTCTGATTTCTATATCTCTGCACCACCTAACTAGTGTCCAATATAGTAATCTATATAAAATGATCATATGATAATGTGATCCCAATCCCCGAAATTGTGGTAGCCTTCAGGTGTACATCTAGTATGAGGATCTTACCTCAATCAGCCTAATTGCCATGAAGATGTTAGATGTACCCTTACTACCCTATCAATCCGCTCCTTACTCATATTAACTTTCCTTGTGTCTGTGTCAATCAACCCTCTCTTGCGTGTAGATACCCTATGCTGGTCCCACCATAAGGTGTATCAATCCTTATGATAGCGACCTGACATGATTCAAGATGCACAGTGTATAACTACTGGTACCCAGTGCCTGCTTTTTCCCACTCCGGAGTACGTGCATGCCCGTAATCCCTCGGAACCTACACTGACGTACCCCCTGCCGCTATTCTGAACGCTTATAATCAGCTTAGTAATCGTGCCCCACCCGGCCTAGTTTCAGGGTACCTTGATACTTATATGTGGGTTACTACTGAAATGGGTCTCCATTACTAGGGTTTGTTACTGGTTAAGTTTGTGGGCCTATATTTACTAATATTACCCACCAACCCAATATGTACTTAACCCTCCCACTGATACAAACATGTCTACTTAATGGTTAAGTTTATGGGCCTATATTTAATAATATTACCCACCAACCCGATATGTACTTAACCCTCCCATACATTATGTCATATTGGTTAAGTGTTGTCCATTCATGTTAACTTAACCCACTTACTCATCATGTCATGTTGATTAAGTGTTTCCTATTAACTTAACCCCGTTCATTCATCGGGTTATATTGGTTAAGTATTTCCCATTAACTTAACCCCATTCGTTCATCAAGTTACATTGGTTAAGTGTTTCTTGTTAACTTAACCCCATGCGTTCATCATGTTGTATTGGTTAAGTGTCATCAATCAATTCAAGTTAACTTAACCCGCCCACTTGTCGTGTTACATTGGTTAAGTGTGGCCTTCTTGTGTTAACTTAACCCTTCCACGCATCTTGTTATATTGCTTAAGTGTTGCTCTCTTGTTTTAACTTAACCCTACCCATTCATCATGTCATACTGGTTAAGTGTTTCTTATTAACTGAACCCTTCTCATTCATCATGTTATACTGGTTAACCTAACCTTGCTCACTTGTTCAATTAACATGTTATAACGGTTAAGTGTTATAAATTTACTTAACCTCACCTTCTTGTCTACTTCTTGTTCATTAGCATTAATTGATTTATTAATGCACCAACCTCTCACATTAGATCTATGTTGTTGCGGTTACTGGATGTGTCGGGCGGTTCTGGGCAGTTTTACACTACAACTCAATCCAACCTCGGGTTTTCCGTTGGCATGATGCACTAACCTCTCACATTAGGTAGGTGTTGTTGCGGTTACTAGTTGTGCAGGGCGGTTCCGGGCAGTTTTACACCGCAACTCAATCTAACCTCGGGTTGGGCATGTTTATCTTTTTGCATATTTACCATACATGTCCAAGTCTAAATTTTGTATGCTAATTATCCCAAATTCACAAAACTAGTCATGGTCCAATTCTCAAGTTATACCTCAACAAAGCTAATTTCAAGTTAAGCCCCACAAATTCAAATTAAAGTTATTACTCAAAATAGGTTACACCCAATTTTCCCAAATTTTCAATAATAGTCATGCCCTAAAAATCACAATATAGCTCACGCCCTAAGGTTTAGTCGTATTGCACCGTACAAAATATTCTCCTAAAAACCCCCAATCATGATTCACAGTATAAACTATGCCAAATTATATCCTTTAATTACAGTGCATGCCAATTACCCAAAATCCCAATTTAGGCGTGTTCACATCTAAAGTTATCCCTATCTTACTATAGGTTTTCATGCCTAAGCCATATATCACTATACACAATAATCTCCTTCTTTCAAGTCATAAACTATCATATATAATATGCCACAATTTTTTGGTCTTAAACCACAACCTGTACTATGCCTTATATGTTTACAGTTCAATTTACGCTCCAAATCCCAAGTCATATATCCAATATACTTTATGCTTAAAATTTTAAATCATACGTTCGATACACTTTATGTTTTAAATACAACATGTGTTATGTCCTCAAATCAGTTATGCCCAATTATACATAATTTAATACTTTTCCCAATTTTACGCTGGCCATGTCCAAATCATATATTATGTCCAATTTTAGCGCTTGCCATGTTCAAATCATATATTATGCCTAATTTTATTTTCGACGTACATTCATCTCTTATGAGATTTGGCTCGCAGTAGCCTGGCTATAAAAACAAAAAGGGAAGAAGGAAAGAAGAGGCAAAGATTGGACATAATATTATCAATGAGATTGATCCAATAGATATAGAAAGAAAGATAGAAATAGGCATAATCTTAGCTTCAGATTTATTACAATGCCATAATCACAAATAACTTTTATTTCTGAAAGTAACATGAACTAACAAATTAAAAAATGATCTTGAATTCTGGGATCTGATTTCTGAATTTGATTAGCTATTCCTTTGATGTAGACTTTGATTGTTAACTTGAAAACTCTAATTTGATTGATTAAGGTGGAGGCTAGCCCACTTCAGGTTTTAGCAGCATATAAGCACTTATGAATCCGTGTGTAGACAACAATAGGTTTAGGGGTCTTTTTATAAGTTTATAGTGAGATTTAGAGCCTTCAGATCAGTCTAGAAGTCATCAGGATCGTTCATAGCAGAAAAACACATCACACAGTGAATCAGGGAGCGACACATCAGCTAACACACATCGGTCCAGAAATTTCGTCTAGATCTGGAAAAGGGGTTGACACCCTATAGGGGGGTCGACACCTATGTCGACTCCCCTATAGAGGGGTTGACTTCTATATCGACTCCCCTTAAGGGGGGTCGACACCTATGTCGACTCCCCCCGAGGGGTTCGACGCCTGTTGAGTGGGAATTTTCCCACACACTTCCCTTTGGCTGATTTTGAATTTTAGACCTGTTTTGAGATGTTTTAATTATTATTTATATTTTCTGTTTAAACATGAAATCTTTTGAACTCCATAACTTCCTCATACGGAGTCCGATTTACGCAAACTCAGATTCTATCCCAAGCAGAATTCCGAGAAGAACACAATGGCGTAACTAGTTTCCCTTTATTCTTCTTTTAATAATTAACTATTCTTTAATTATCTCTTATGCCCTGTTTTAAAATTACGAGGTGTTACAGAAGTGGCCAAGGCGGAGCAGGTCGTTAGGTCATGGGATGAGTTCAAGGATAAGTCTGAGAAAAAGTTTTTATCACAAGCTGAAGAAGGGATGAAATTAGAAAGATTCTTGAGTTTGAGACATGGTGATATGTTGGTTATGGAGTATGTGAGTAGGTTTAATGAGTTGGTGAGATTTGGCTTAAAGCGAGTTAATACTGCGCATAAGAAGGCTTTGTGGTTTGCGAGGGGCCTGAACCAATCTCTCCAAGGACTAGCACTGACACACATTACTATATGTGTGACTTTTGTGGCTATAGTGGAGATGGATCTTATGCACAATGATGGGAAGAAGAGTACACGTGAGGCTAAGGCTGAGGTGGCCAAGACAGGTTTTGTAAATAAAAAGTGATGCCCTAAGAAAGGTGGAAAGAAAAAAGAAGAGAAGCCGAGTAAAGAACAAATCAAAGTGAAGTGTCATGGGTGAGGCATGATGGGACATTTCATCAAAGATTGCAAGAAGACAGCTAAGAAGGATGCTTGCTTCAGTGCGGACAGACAGATGGGACATTATAATAGGCAGTGCCCTCATAGGTAGAGACATGAAGTAGGATCATCATGAGCATAGATTCATGCTCTTGAGGTAGCTCTGACTGGTGGTAGCAGTAAGGACAGAGGTAAGAAGGCCATGGTATAAGGTTTGATTTCACTTTTCGACTTCCCTATTGGACCTTGTTCGATTCCGGTGCTTATCATTCTTTCATATCTAGTTCTGTTGTTGATTTTCTACACATAGATACTTCTATAGTTTTTGACCCAATAGTTGTATCAGACCCCGTAGGAGGTACGACTCACCTATCTATGATATGTAGGGGTTTGAGGATTTCTGTTATTGGCGTTGAGTTTGATTATGATGCATATGTACTGGGTGTCATGAGTTACAGGCTTATTCTAGGGAAGCATTGGCTTATCATGTGTGTTTCATCCTTGAATACGTGAGGACGGTTGTGAGGCTTTTGATGTGCAATGGCAGGACTCTCGAGATCTCCTACGACCCGTGAGGGTTAGTCATGCTTAGTTTCTTAGAGTCCCTAGATGCTTATGTAGATGATCTCGATTTGGTGCCTATAGTTAGAGACTTTCTGGACGTATTCAAGGATGTGAGAAGGTTACCTCCTAGGCATGATATTGATTTCTGGATATACTTGGTGGATAATGCTAAGACTGTTACATTGCTAGTGTGCCACATGACTCCGAGAGAGAGGAGGGAGCTTAATAAGAAGGTAGGTGAGTTGTTCGAGAAAGGGTTTACTAAACGGAGTATTTTTGAGTGGGGATCGTCAATCGTCTTCGTGACTAAGGAAGACAACTCTCTTTGTCTATGTGTGGATAAAAGAGAATTGACCAAGCTCACGAAGAAGAATAAAAAACTTCTCCCTCGGATAGATGACTTGTTCGATCAGTTGGTAGGCACTTTAGTGTTCTCGCGGTTGGGTTTGGGTACAGGTTTTCATTAGCTTAGGGTGGCATATGATTGCATAGATAAGACTGCCTTTAAGACTCCAGATGGATTTTTTGAGTGGCTGGTTATTCCTTTTGGGCTAGCCATTGCACCGACGAATTTAGTTGATTTGATGAGCCGACTGTTTAGGGAGTTCCTAATTAACTTCGCGGTAGTGTTTGTTGATGATATCTTGGTGTTCTCGAGGATCAAGGACAAGCTTGCCTTGCATTTAGAAGAGGTCCTCCATGCTCGCTGTGCACATCAGCTGAAGGCAAAGTTCTTTAAGTGCCACTTTTGGCAAAAGGAGGTGGCGTTCTTGGGGGCATGTTATCTCTAGAGAGATGGTATGGAAGTGGGTCTCGCTAAGGTTTTCACGGTAAATGATTGGAAAGCCCTCAAAATTTTGACGGAAGTGGGGAGCTTTCTAGGTTTGGCAGGATACTATCGGATGTTCATTAAGATTTTGCGTGGATCTCAGCTTTGCTTACCCGCCTTATAAAGAAAAACCGAGCATTTTCTTGGGATGTGAATTGTGAGGATGCATTCTTGAAGTTGAAGAAAGTCTCACATCGGCTTCAGTATCGACTCTTCTGGATGGTACGAAGATGTTCACTGTGTATACGAACACTTATGACACGAGTTTAGATGCGTTGCTAATGCAGGAGGGTAGGGTTGTCTGTTAAGGGACTAAACAACTGAGGGTACATAAAAGGAATTACCCTACTTTTGGTTTGGAGCTTGTCACGATAGTGTTTGCGCTTAAGCTTTGGAAACATTATTTATTATGTGAGTTGTTTGAACTATACACCAACCATAAGTCTCTCAAGCACTTGTTTTCACAAAAGAATTTAATTTGCGACAGTAGCACCGGATGGAGTTTCTTGCATCCTACGACTTTGAGATATCATATATGCTAGGGAAAAGGAATGTAGTGGCAGATGCACTAAGTAGGCAGAGGACGAGTTTCAGTCCATTATTCGTAGAGTGGAGGAGTTTGGAGTTTATCTCGTCATTTGATTTTTGACCATCTATGAATTATGCACCAGGATTATTGGCATCATTAGAGGTGCGACCTACTCTCTTAGAGCGCATTGGATCCAGTCAGTACAAGAATCAATAGTTAAAGTGTATCATGGACCGATTCAACAGAGGAGAGACCTCTAGTTAACTTGCTTGTTCTTCCGTGGTTGAGAGAGGGTGGTCACACTATGATGGGAGATTATGTGTTCCTCGAGTTGATGATTTGTTGAGATCGGTTTTAGAGGAGGCTCATCACTCTTGGATGACCATCCGTCCGGGAGGCGATAAAATGTACAGAGACACGAGGATGATCTTTTATTGGATAGGGATGAAGAAGGACATAGGAGAGTACGTGGCTAGTTGCATGCCTATTCAGAGAGTAGAGGTTGATCAAAGGTGGCCTGGTGGATTGCTTTAGCCAATGGATGTGCCACAGTCGAAGTGGGACAACATCTCAATGGATTTCTTAAATGGTTGCCCAGATCGAGGAAGGGCAACACCAGTATTTGGGTTATAGTCGATAGGTTAACTAAGAGCACTCGTTTCATCCCTGTTAAGCATAAGATGATGGCGACTTGGTTGGCATTAGTGTATCTTAGAGAGATCGTCCAACTTCATGGAGTTCCATTTAGTATTGTTAGTGATAGGGACCACATCTTTACTAGCAAGTTTTAGAGGAGCCTGCAAGAGGTATTGGGAACATATAAACGACTTAGCACTACCTATCTCCCTCATACAGATGGCTAGACGGAGAGGGTTAATAGGATACTTGAGGATTTATTAGGGTTGTATATCTTGGACTTCGGAGAGACTTCAGAGGAGCATCTTCCATTGGTAGAGTTTGCGTATGATTGTAACAACCCGGATTTTTAGAACAAATTTAATTTTTTTTATTTTAGCAATTTTAATGGATTTTGAATATTTAAAATGATTTATTTTAAATAATAATGAGTAAAAATTAATTTAAATCGAAGTTAGAACGAATAAATTTGTTTTAATTACAAAACAAGCCTAAGATGGCGTGGTAGTTTGAAAATTCGATTTAAAATTTCAATTTAGTGTATAGAATTCAATATAGGTCGGAATTGGACGAAACAAGAAATATTTGAATCTAATAAACAATATATTTTTAACGAATTTGAAAAATCCAGATTTCACTTTACAAATTGTAAGTTACGTCCAGTTAAAAATTTAGAAAATTCGCTGTGGAATTTATATATATTTTATATAATATGAAGGCCTTAAAAAATAGCCATTTTGCAAAGGACCTCCATTTTTGAAGAAACACTTTTGTTGGATCCGGAATGTCAAATTACTGCTAGATTCCAATTTTCAGAATTAATATGTGAGCGTGGTGAATTTAAACGTGTTTGGTAATTTCAGTTTGAATTAAATCCACAGGTAAATGACCGTTTTTCAAACGGTCTCCAAATTCATTGAAATTAATTTTGTTAGGACCATATCGTCAAAACATAGCTAGATTTATTTTTCGGTAATTTTTGGAGTTAGTATATGGCCAGGGTAAATTAAAATGTACATTTAAATTCAATATATATTGATTTATATTTTAATTTTGATAAAAAAATGTTCAAAATAGTCAAATCAGCTTACAAAACATATCCCATTGTGTCCGGAATGGGGGTATTTAGCTAGGGGCGACAGTCGTTGGGTTTGATTTGGGGTTCGGAGTGATAAACATGTATTTTTGAATTAAATAATATAAAAAATATATAAATAGCAAAAATTAAACTCTAACTTTCTTCATTCCTCGGCGCCTTCGTTCTAACAAAATTAATGGCCTCTATGCTCTGATTTTCTTCACTCAATATCCCTTAATCCAAACAATAATTTCCAAAACTCATTACTACCAAATCGAAGAGTAAAGTATGATCTTTAATTTCAACGGTTGAGATCTAAAATCATTTAGTGGTTAACGATATTTGGGGGTTCAAAGGCGCAATAGCGGCCCGGGTTTCTGGAGCAATCAGAGAGCGTGAGTTCGACATGGGGGTCAGCGTTGACACGCGATGCCGGGGGGAGTCTAGGGTGGGTTTCGATCGGAGGTCTTGTGGTGTTTGGGGTGGGCGACGGCGGAAGTTTGATGTCGAGATGATGGGTTTGTTTTCTTATGGGAACCTGGGGTGAACGATAAAGAAAGGAGAAGGTTTAGTTTTAATTAGTGATTAGTGGTATTAATTATATTTTAATTACTTTAAATATGTAGTTAAAGTTTAAAAACTCATATCTTTGTCATACGATCTCAGAATCGCGCAAACCCGAGCCCGTTGGAATCGCCTTGAAGAGCTGTGCAAATAAAACTGACCAAAATAAAAAAGGAGCAAATCAGAATTTGAAACGAATTTAAATTCAAACAGAACAGAAATTCAAAAATAAAAGAATAACGGAGTGGAAACGAAGGTGAGAACTCTCTCTCACACAATTTATTTTGTAGTTAAATATATACTAGGATGCAGACGGTGCTTAGTAGCACCCGACACCTTTGATTGAAACCATGATTGTCTGTTTGGACTGTATTGTGATGTGAAATGGAAAATAAAATATTCATATGTTGAATAAAATATTTTATTGTTAAAAATATAAATTTTAATGTATATATGTGAACAACATAAAATTTTCCTGGAATGAAAATAAATATTCATTTACAAACCAGACAGTTTGTTTATGTACACTTATTTATCTGATATTGATTGGGACGATAAATTTTACATATCATCCAACTGCACAAATAATAAACAATATTTGTTGTTTGAAAACCCCACATGGGTATTGGGATAATATTTGACATATACTGATCCCAATAATTAGTTCTATGTCAATCGATGGGTTGATGGACTGTATAAGCGTTATTTATTTATTTTGATACTTATACAGTTGTAGAATGCACTCTGGATGTTGTACGAATTTTTAATGATTGTTTATCATTATTGTTGTATACATGCGATGTATGAAATCCATATAACTGAAATTATATGGTAATTGTTTGAGTCGCATTCCGATTCAGAAATAAAGAATATTTTAAAATGATTGGACAATAAAATTTATATTTTTATTGTGTTATTGATTCATCAAAAATGATCACAGGTAAAAAAAATGAATTGTTCATTAAAAATGTAACTTTTCACACGTTTGTTTAAATTAAAAGAATTACATGTTAATATATGTTTTGATTGATAAAATGTCATTTTTATCATGATAAATTAAAATAAAAAGAATTATATGTTAGACATATTTTGTCATTAAAATAATGTCATTTAACATATTAGTGATGTTAATGTAAAAAGAATCATTTGTTAAAATATGATTTTGCTTAATTAGAATATTATCATGTTAGCGATGTTAGAAAATATGATTTTGTTTAATTAAAATATTATCATGTTAGAAATATTAGAAAATATGATTCTGTTTAATTAAAACATTCACATGTTAGCGAAGTAGAAAAAGAAATTTATGTTAAACATGTTTTGTCATTAAAAATGACATTTTTAATATGTTACGTTGGTAGAAAAAGAAATTTATGTTAAACATGTTTTGTCATTAAAAATGACATTTTTAATATGTTTAGTTAGTAGAAAAAGAAATTTATGTTAAACAAGTTTTGTCATTAAAAATGAAAATTTTAATATGTTAAGTTATAATAAAACGATATAGGAAAGAAATAAAAATATATATGTGATGAATAAAAAAAATATACGCGAGGAATAAAAATACATATGCGACGAATAAAACATATATATATAAAATGTGAAGAATATATTAATGAAATGAGAATAAACCATATATATGCGATATATGAAATGGTCATGAAATGGAATAAATATTTGTTCGTTAAATATATTGTTTTTAGCAAATATATATATATATATATATATATATATGTGAGATATATAAAATTGGCATGTAGTGAAATAAATATTGGATTGTTAAAAATATAATTTTTAACATATATACATATGCGATATATAAAACAGTTGTGTATAGAAATAAATATTAGATTGTTAAAAATATAATTTTAACATGATTATGCGATGAATAAAATTGTCATGTATTGAAATAAATATTGGTTAGTTAAAAATATAATTTTTAACGTATATATGGAATGTGTAAAGTTGTCATGTAATGGAATATTCAATTTTGATTAAAAATTGAAAATGAAATTGAAATCGTTTTGAAACGAATTTAAAACGATTTATACAATACGTTTTAAATGGAAATCGACGAAATACATAATATATATATATATTACATATATATTATATAAATTAAATGGCCTGAATATAACGCACCGCGCAGCGACCGTTCGCGAATATCGACCATTAACTTCAAATTGATGTAACGGGAGATCCGACTGTCAGATTCTCCTAAAACCAGAACCATTGGGATCGTATCGAAAAGAGATTTCCAATGAATGTAAGAGATTTGAAATCTAACTGTTAGATTTGGAGATATGTCCAAATCAATTTTAGTAAAGGTCGCTATGGATGCAGTTCAGTGCCCAATATTGGAAACCGACTGTACGGGCGATAATAAAATTATTGAAAATATGGAAAAATTATGTAAAATAATAATAAATGATTTGGAAAGAATTTGGAAGGAAAATTCAAGTTTTAAAAAGAAAAATATATATTTTTATCGAAATGAACTAGTTATTAACTAGAATATTAATCCCATGGGTTTTAAATAAATAAATTGGATTTGAAAATGGTTTTAAAATAACCATAATTTTCCAAAGAATAAATTGGAATGGATTCAGAATGGAAATAATCTTTGGAATATTTCGATATTGGATTCCATGATTATACAGATATTGTTGAGGAATTTCGAATATATATATATATATATATATATCGTTATTCCCAATACGATATCCGTTGATTTCAGAATTCGATATTGAATATAAGCCGATATAATTTCTATTCAGATCCTTGTATTTAGTATCAAATTGGATTTTGGGTTTGTCGTGAATAATGTCTTCATTAACACTGTTCTTAAAACCAGTTAAGAAAAGAATAAATCTTTTAATTAAGATTAATGAAGTTTTCCAATTAATTAATATTAAATTGGAACTAAATAAGAGAATTGAATTTTTGGGTTTATCGTGAATGGTGTTTTAAATAACACTTGTTCTTTAACCCAATTAACAGTGAAGGATACGATTTGGATTTTATTATCTTTTAATCAAGATTTAATGGAAATTTTCCAATGTAAAGTTTTCCAATTTCATATACTAAATTGGAATCGAATGGAATTCAATTTGGTAATAATCGAGATGAGCTTCTGTGAATGAAGACTATAACTATATATGGAATTTGAAAGGCCTTGCCGCTATTCCATTTATATTATTAGTTTGATACGAGGATTTATATCGATTATACACTGTTATGATTTTCGTGAAGATTCCATAGTTAATGGAAGAAGATTTGGGTTTATCGTAAAAGGCATTAGTTCTTTAACCCTGTTAAAGATAAGATTAATTTCTTAAATTCGAATAATCATTAAGTAATGATTTTTGAGATTAAAATTGAACTAAAGTTTTAATGAATCTTTAATTAGATTGAAACGTGAATGAGGGAATTAAATTTTTCGAATTTATGAAATGATCGAGAATGCCACCAGTTTTACTCCAAGCGATAGTTAAATCTTTAATTAGATTTGAATGTGAAATGGTAATTAAATTTACCGGTAGCACAGTGGGTGTTAGATATGGAGTACTACCAGTTTTGCTCCATGGGATGAATAGGTTCGGATTGGGATTAATAAAATAAATGATTACTTCAGTAAGGCTCGTTAATCCCGACTAGTTAGTAAACCTTAATTTGTTTTAGAATTGTAAAAAGATAAAATAAATCTTTTGAACTGGATATCCAAAGGAAGATTAAAGAATAAATTTACAAGAATTTATCTTTGATAAATTTAATGGGAACCTTTCCCTAAAAATGTAAATATTTGAATAAAAGAATATTTTAAATTGGAATGAGGCATAGGATGTATTTTTATAGCACCTGATTATAAATTACGCGAGTTATTCGGAAAGACCTGGTTTAACCCATTCTTAATAATTGATACGACGACTAACGGTCGAAGAGATTGAAGACGGAGCAATACCGACGATCTTCACATTGAATGGATGAGTTGCTACTGATGCCCATGATTGGAGTAGCTACCTTGAAGGGGCTACAGTTTTGGCCCTCCGGATGTACTTGTTGATTGTTCGAATATGCGAGGGCCTCTCTCTCCTGTATTGGACACATGGTACGAGGAATAAGGTGCCTTCGGTTTCGTTCAAACCCAGAACAGACTTGTAAATGGATGGTATGTCTGACGTTGTATTCCTTTATACTGGACTTGTTGATCCCTGCTAAATATATATCTGTTTGCTGGCAGAGAATTTATTCTATTGCTTAACACCCTTCTCTAAGAACTATGAGCTCAGAGGATATATATTGGCAGAAATCAATGGTATGGTATGGATTGACAATGTGGCATACTGAGATGCATGGATCAAGGATTTTTTGAAAAGCAGATCTTGTGGATGATGATCAAAGCATAGCTTTAATTAGCATAGCTTTGTGTAGCGTGACTTCGCGAGCCTCACACGCCAATATGATGGTGAACTGATGGTCAAGTCAGTCGGTCGACTGAGATGAGCTGAGTGTGGTCGCTCCACGTGCAGAGGGATAGGGCACACCCCCGATTCCCAGATGGATAGAGTAAGCTGCATCTTCTCATGCATGGGATGTAAGTCGCGGAGATACTCGATATCCTAGATAAAGTGAGGATGTGCATTACGGCGTTTTCTCATGCCTGGGACTTAAGTCATGGAGAAGTGCACTATGCGATAGATCTTTCGAATCAGGAGCCATCATAATGGAAATCCAACTTTCCAATACGAGCTTTACGGTTTTTAGTTGTAAACCTATATATGGCGACATAATGGATTGGAGCGCTCATGTTGTCTAGGATTGATACATTTACTTTCGAAATTGATTTCTACACTGTACACTTATAGTAATAGTAAAAGATAAATTTCGCGTACCAAGCATATTTGGCTATTATAAGGTAAAGCTCTATCCTCCGGCTTGCGTTGCATTATATGATGGGACCTGAGTCTTATAATAGCTTCAGTTTTCTTTAATTAGCATTGCACTATTTGTTTTATGCACTGGTATTCTTGGGGGTAAACTCGTTCCGTGTTATGCGGCGTGGTCACTTGATTTACCTAACTTTAAAATCAAATTAATAATTATTTTTGTTCTCACACCAGTCCCGTGACTAACCTAGGGTTTATTGTTTTAATTTAAACTCTGGGTGCCCATATTTTCCACATATGCAGTTAGTAGTTTTGGTTTTCGGAGATATCTCTTTTTCCAGGATCCTAGATTACAGTTGGTGCTATATTCGGAAAGCTTTGTATCTGTGTATTTCATTCTGTTGAGTTAGTCATTATATTTATACATTTTATTTCCGCTGCATTGTATTTTAAATCTCTAATATTTTTCTGTGTAATAATTATTCATACTCTGGAATATTCTTGTACTCTGATGTAATTGTTGTAATAGTAATGAAATGTTCTATTATTTGTGTTCTGATGCGTCGTGTTCTCAACTCAATCCGGGCTTTCCCGAAAGGGGGAGTTTGGGTCGTTTCAGCGTTGTATCAGAGCTTTGGTTTACAGGGCTCGAGAACAAGACACATTAGAACCAAATGAAAGAATTCATCAGAGATTGGATTACTAAAATCCAATGAGAATGACTCATTAGAGATGGGATTAGTAGTATCCTAGAATGAGTCGGAAGAGTGTTATTTTTAAAAACAAATTTAGTTTTGAAATTTTATATCTATTATACATATTTGAGTATATTATTTTATATTAAATTTGGACAATCGAGTATATGAAGATTTTGCATATACACCCACCTAGCGTGTATACAAAGTCTCAAATATACTGGATAGATATAGAATTACACTCTAGTCGCCCGGGGATAATTCTGATGATGACAGCTGCATCATTAGTATTTATGTTCGAGTTTCAAAAGTGGGATATCTATATATTTCCAATTGACTGGTGTGAGAACCAAAGCTTAGTTAGGGTTTATTGCTGTGATTTGCACTAAAAATATGATTTTTGACTATTTATAATAGTTATATATTTGAAAACTAATCAACTAGTTGATTGCTGGCTGTGATGTTTGATTATTAATCCAATTAATCAAACCAATAAGAAAATGAAGGTAAATTTTTCCAAATTGAATCAAATATTGAACTGAATTGAAAATTGATTGCAATAAAATACAAATACATGTATATATGTTGAACAGGCCATAGCATGGAAGTTAAGAAGAGGAATAAAATTGTATGCCCGACAAATAGGTACATATTTACTGCATTTATTGGGGTTTGATGATTTTATGAGCCGATTGGCTTTTTCTTTTTTCTTTTGGATTGATGAGGGCCCGGCGAGGCAAGTTGTAGTTTTAAATATCAACCCGTACAAAGAACGTTATGGCGAAAATTTAGGGTGTTAGCCAAATTTTTGAAAAATTGGAAAATTCTTAAAAACTGAAAAGTTGAAAAATGAAAGCCAAAATGAAAGTTGAGTTGGTAAGTTAAACAACTTTCAGCTTCGTTCCTTTTCGAGGATGAAAAGATTTTAAGTGGGGGAGATTGTAACAACCCGATTTTCAGAACAAATTTAAAATTTTCATTTTAGCAATTTTAATGGATTTTGAATATTTAAAATGATTTATTTTAAATAATAACTACTAAAAATTTATTTAAATCGAAGTTAGAATGAATAAATTTATTTTAATTATAAAACGAGCCTAAAATGGTGCGGTAGTTTGAAAGTTCGATTTTAAATTTAAATTTAATGTATAGAATTCAATATAGGTCGGAATTGGACGAAATAATAAATATTTGAATATGATCAACAATATCCTTTTAATGAACGTGAAAAATCCAGATTTTACTTTATAAATTGCAAATTACGTCCAGTTTAAAATTCAAAAAAGTCACTGTGGAATTTATATATTTTTTATATAATATAAAGCCCTTAAAAAATAGCCATTTTGCAAACAACCTCAGTTTTCGACGACACCACTTTTATTGGATCCGGAATGTCAAATTATTGCTAGATTTCAATTTTCAGAATTTTTGGAATTAATATGTGAGTGTGGTGAATTTAAACATGTCTGGTAATTTCAGTTTGAATTTAATCGACTGGAAGATTACTGTTTTTCAAACGGTCACCAAATTCGACAAAATTAACTTTGTTAGGACCGTATGGTCAAAACATAGCTAGATTTATTTTTCGGTAATTTTTAGAGTTAGTATCTGGCCCCGGTAAATTAAAATGTACGTTTAAATTTAATATATATTGATTTATATTTTAATTTTTATAAAAACTGTTCAAAATTGTCGAATAAGCTTACTAAACATATCCCATTGTGTTTGGAATGGGGGTATTTAGCTAGTGCGACGGTCGTTGGGTTTGATTTGGGGTTTGGAGTGATAAACATGTATTTTTGAATTAAATAATATTAAAAAAATAAAAAATAAAATTAAAACCTAATTTTCTTCATTCCTCAGCGTCGTCATTCTAACAAAATCAATGGCCTCTGTGCTCTGAATTTCTTCACTCAATATCTCTCAATCCAAAAAATAATTTCCAAAACTCATTGCTGCCAAATCAAAGAGTAAGTATGATCTTTAATTTCAACGGTTGAGATTTAAAATCATTTAGTTGTTAATGATATTTGGGGGTTCAAAGGCACAGCAGTCGACGGGGTTTCTGTAGCAATCAGAGAATGCGAGTTCGACATGGGGGGGTCAACGTTGACATGCAATGCCGGGGGAGTCCAGCGGTGGGTTTCGATCGGAGGTCTGGTGGTCTTTGGGATGGGCGATAGCGGAAGTTCGATGTCGAGTGATGGGTTTGTTTTCTTATGGGAATCTGGGGTGAACGATAAAGAAAGGAGAAGGATTAATTTTAAATGGTGATTAGTGGTATCAATTATATTTTGATTAATTTAAATATGTAGTTAAAGTTTAAAAACTCATATCTTTGTCATCGATCTCAGAATCGCGCAAACCCAGGCCCGTTGGAATTTCCTTGAAGAGATCTACATAATAGAATTGACCAGAATAAAAAAGGAGCAAATCAGAATTTGAAACGAATTTAAATTCAAACAGAACAAAAATTCAAAAATAAAAGAATGACGGAGTGGAAACGAAGTTGAGAACTCTATCTCACTCAATTTATTTTGTAGTTAAATATATACTAGGATGCAGACGGTGCTTAGTAGCACCCGACTCCTTTGATTGAAACCATGATTGTTTGTTTGGACTGTATTGTGATGTGATTGTGGTGTGAAATGGAAAATAAAATATTCATATGTTGAATAAAATATTTTATCGTTAAAATTATAATTTTTAACGTATGTATGTGAATGACATAAAATTTTCCTGAAATGAAAATAAATATTCATTTACAAACCAGACGGTTTGTTTATGTACATTTATTTATCTGATATTGATTGGAACGATAAATTTTACACAACGCCCAACTACACAAATAATAAGCAGTATTTGTTGTTTGAAAACCCCACACGGGTATTGGGATAATATTTGACATACACTAATCCCAATAATTATTTGTATGTCAATCGATGGGTTAACAGACTATATAAGCGTTATTTATTTATTTTAATGCTTATACAGTTGTAGAATGCACTCTGGATGTTGTATGAATTTTTAATGATTGTTTATCATTATTGTTGTATACATGCGATGTATGAAATCCATATAACTGAAATTATATGGTAATTGATTGAGTCGCATTACGATTCAGAAATAAAGAATATTTTAAAATGATTGGACAATAAAAATTATATTTTATTGTATTATTGATTCATTAAAAATGATCATAGGTAAAAAAAATGAATTGTTCATTAACATGTAACTTTTCACACGTTTGTTTAGATTAAAAGAATTACATGTTAATATTGTTTTGCTTGATAAAATGTCATTTTTATCATGATAAGTTAGGATAAAAAAGAATTATATGTTAGACATATTTTGTCATAAAATAATGTCATTTAACATATTAGTAATGTTAATGTAAAAAGAATCATTTGTTAAAATATGATTTTGTTTAATTAAAATATTATCATGTTAGAAATATGATTTTGTTTAATTAAAATATTATCATGTTAGCGATGTTAGAAAATATGATTATGTTTAATTAAAACATTCACATGTTAGCGAAGTAGAAAAAGAAATTTATGTTAAACATGTTTTGTCATTAAAAATGACATTTTTAATATGTTAAGTTAGTAGAAAAAGAAATTTATGTTAAACATGTTTTGTCATTAAAAATGACATTTTAAATATGTTAAGTTAATAGAAAAAGAAATTTATGTTAAACATGTTTTGTCATTAAAAATGACATTTTTAATAAGTTGAGTTAGAATAAAAAGATATAGGCAAATAATAAAAATATATATGTGATGAATAAAAAAATATATGTTAGGAATAAAAATATATATGCGATGAATAATATATATATATATATATATAATGTGAAGAATATATATGAAATGTGAATAAACCATGTATATGCGATATATAAAATGGTCATGATGTAGATTAAGTATTTGTTTGTTAAAAATATTGTTTTTAACATATATATATATATATATATATATATATATATATATGAGATATATAAAATTGGCATGTAGTGAAATGAATATTTGATTGTTAGAAATATAATTTTAAATATATATACATATGCGATATGTAAAACAGTCGTGTATAGAAATAAATATTATATCGTTAAAAATATAATTTTTAACATGAATACGAGATGAATAAAATTGTCATGTATTGAAATAAATATTGGTTGGTCAAAAATATTATTTTAACGTATATATGGAATGTGTAAAGTTGTCATGTAATGGAGTATTCAATTTTGTTTAAGAAATGAAAATGAAAATGAAATCGTTTTGAAACGACTTTAAAACGATTTATAAAATACGTTTTAAATGGAAATCGACGAAATATATATAATATATATATATTAAATGGCCTGAATAGGACGTACCGCGTAGCGACCGTTCGCGAATTTCGACCATTAACTTCAAATTGACGTAAAGGGAGATTCGACCGCCAGATTCTCCTAAAACCGGAACTTCTGGGTTCATATCAAAAAGTGCTTTCCCATGAATGTAAGAGATTTAAAATCTAACAGTTGTATTTGGACGTATGTCCAAATCAATTTCAGAAAAGGTCGCTATGGATGTAGTTCAGTGCCCGTTATTGGAAATCGATTGTACGGACGATAATAAAATTATTAAAAATATGGAAAAATTATGTAAAATCATAATAAATGATTTGTAAATAAATTTTTATCGAAATGAACTTGTTATTAACTAGAATAATAATCCCATGGGTTTTAAATAAAAATATTTTTATCGAAATGAACTTGTTATTAACTAGAATAATAATCCCATTTTTAAAAAGATAAAAATATATTTTTATCGAAATGAACTTGTTATTAACTAGAATAATAATCCCATGGGTTTTAAATAAATAAATTGGATTTGAAAATGGTTTTAAAATAACCAGAATTTTTCAAAGAATAAATTGGAATGGATTTGGAATGGAAATAATTTTCGGAACATTTCGATATTGGACTCCATGATTATACAAATATTGTTGAGGAATTTGGAAGATATATATATATATATATATATATATATATTTATATTTATATCGTTATTCCCAATACAATATCCGTTGGTTTCAGAATTTGATATTGAATATAAGCCGATATAATTTCTATTCAGAGCCTTGTATTTAATATCAAATTGGATTTTGGGTTTGTCGTGAATAGTGTCTTCATTAACACTGTTCTTAAACCTGGTTAAGAAAAGAATAAATGTTTTAATTAAGATTAGTGAAGTTTTCCAATTAATTAATATTAAATTGGAATTGAATAAAAGAATTGGATTTTTGGGTTTATCGTGAACGGTGTTTTAAATAACACTTATTCTTTAACCCAATTAACAGTGAAGGATATGATTGGGAGGTTATTATCTTTTAATTAAGATTTGATGGAAATTTTCTAATGTAAAGTTTTCCAATTTAATATATTAAATTGGAATGGAATTTGATTTGGTAATAATCGAGATGAGCTTCTATGAATGAAGACTACTATATATGAAATTTAAAAGGCCTTGCCGCTATTCCATTTATATTATTAGTCTGATATAGGGATTTTTTATCGATTATACACTGTTATGATTTCCATGAAGATTCCACAGTTAATGGAAGAAGATTTGGGTTTATCGTGAATGGTGTTTTAAAAGACATTAGTTCTTTAACCCAGTTAAAGATAAGATTAATTTCTTAAATTCAAATAATCATTTAGTAATGATTTTTGAGATTAAAACTGAACTAGAGTTTTAATGAATCTTTAATTAGATTGAAATGTGAATGAGGGAATTAAATTTATCAAATTTATGAAAGGATCGAGGATGGAGTACCACCAGTTTTACTCCAAGCAATTGTTAAATCTTTAATTAGATTTGAACATGAAATGGTAACTAAATTTACCGATAGCACAGTCGGTGTTAAATATGGAGTACTACCAGTTTTGCTCCATGGGATGAATAGGTTGGGATTAAGATTAATAAAATAAATTATTACTTCAGCAAGGCTCTTTAATTCCGACTATATGATAAACCTTAATTTGGTTTAGAATTGTGAAAATATAAAATAAATCTTTTGAAATGGATATTCAAAGGAAGATTAAAGAATAAATTTAAAAGAATTTATATTTGATAAGATTAATGGGAACCTTTCCCTAAAAATGTAAATATTTGAATAAAAGAATATTTTGAATTGGAATGAGGCGTAGGATGTGTTTTTATAGCAATTGATTATAAATTACGCGATTTATTCAGAAAGACCGGGTTTAGCTCATTCTGAACAATTGATACGACGATTAACGGTCGAAGAGATTGAAGATGGTGCAAGATTGACGATCTTCACATCGAATGAATGAGTTGTTACTAATGCCCATGATTGGAGTAGCTACCTTGAAGGGGCTACAGTGGTGGCTGTCCGGACGTACTTGTTGATTGTTCGGATATGCGAGGGCCTCTCTCCTGTATTGGACATATGGGACGAGGAATAAGGTGCCTCCGGTTTCGTTCAGACCCAGAACGGACTTGTAAATGGATGGTATGTATGACATTGTATTCCTTTATGTTGTATTTGTTGATCTCTGCTAAATGTATATCTGTTTGGTGGCGAAGAATTTATTCTCTTGCTTAACACCCTTCTCTGAGATGTATGAGCTCAGAGGTTATATATTGGCAGAAATCAATGGTTTGGATTGACAATGTGGCATGCTGAGATGCATGGATCAAGGCTTTTGTTGAAAAAAAGAGCCTTGTGGATGATGATCAAAGCATAGATTTAATTAGCATAGCTTTGTGTAGTGTGACTTCGCGAGCCTCAAATACCGGTATGACGGTGAACTGATGGTTAGGTCAGTATGCATTCGATATGAGGATGGATTTGGTCAACCGAGATGAGCTGAGTGTGGTCACTCCACGCTCAAAGGGATAGGGCACTCCCCCCGATTCCCAGATGGATAGAGTAAGCGGCGTTTTCTCATGCACGGGACGTAAGTCGTGGAGATACTCGATATCCTAGATATAGTGCGGATGTGCATTACGACATTTTTTCATGCATGGGACGTAAGTCATGGAGAATTGCACTACGCGATAGATCTTTCGAATCAGGGGACATCATGAAGGAAATCCAACTTTCCTATATGAGCTTTACGGTTTTTAATTGTAAATCTATATATGGCGACATAGTGGGATGGAGCGCTCATGTCGTCTAAGATTGATACATTTATTTTCAAATTTGATTTCTACATTATACACTTATAGTAATAGTAAAAGATAAATTTCGCGTACCAAGCATATTTGGCTATTATATGGTAAAACTCTATCCTCTGGCTTGCGTTGCATTGTGTGATAGGACCTGAGTCTTATAATAGATTCTTTTTTCTTTAATTATCATTGCGCATTTTGTTTTATGCACTGATATTCTTAGGGGTAAACTCTCTCCGTGTTATATGGTGTGATCCCTTGACTTACCTAACTTTAAAATCAAATTAATAACTATTTTAATTCTCACACCCGTCCCATGACTGAACCGGAGTTTATTGTTTTAACCTAAACTCTGAGTGCCCACATTTTCCACACGAGCAACTAGTAGTTTTGGTTTTCACAGATATTTCTTTTTCCAGGATCCTAGATTAGAATTGGAGCTATATTCAGAAAGCTTTGTATCCGTGTATTTCATTCAGTTTTGTTCGTCATTGTATTTATACATTTTATTTCCGCTGCTTTGTATTTTAAATCTCTGATATTTTTCTGTGTAATAATTATTCATACACTAGAATATTCTTGTACTCTAATGTCATTGTTGTAATAGCAATGAAATGTTCAATTGTTTGTGTTCTGATGCGTCATGTTCTCAACTCAATCCGGGCTTTCCCGAAAGGGGGAGTTTGGGTCGTTTCAATAATAATAGCTACAAGACGAGCATACGTATGGCTCCCTTCGAGGCATTGTATGGACAACCCTGCAAATCACCTACTTATTAGTGATAGTCCACGGATACACTTTTACTTGGGACTGAGATGGTTAGGGAGACCTCAGATAAGATAAATTTGATTCGAAGGCGGATGAAGGTAGCTCAGGATAGACATAAGTCATATGCATATTAGTGAATGGCAGACCTAGAGTTTGAGGTAGGGGACACGGTTTTCATTAAGGTGTCACCCTTGAGGATTGTTGTTTGCTTCGTCTCAGTAGGGAAGTTGGCATCGAGGTTCGTAGGGCAATTCCATGTAGTAGAGAGGATATGTCAGATGGCCTATAGGGTCAGACCACCGGAGAGATTGGCAGGAGTTCATGATGTATTCCATATTTCGCACTTGCGAAAGTGCTTACATGATTCCGTGGTTGTGGTGGAGCCGAGTACCCAAGAGAGGGTTGAGATAGAGAGAGAGGCACCAGTTAGGCGAGTTCCTACTCGAATAATAGGATCTGAAGTGAGGAAGTTGCAGAATAAAGAGATCAAGCTTATTAAGATTCAGTGGGGAGAGGACAACGATGACGCAACTTGGGAGCCAGAGGGTAGGATTCACGCTTCTTTTCCATTTTTCTTTGGTAGTACACTCTTAGTCCTTTCCTAAGCTTTGAATTTGTTTTTCCTATCATTTAAATCTTAAGTCTTAGGTAGAAGCATATGGATGGTAGGAAATGGTTTAAAACATTCACGTTGATGCAACTGTTTACTAGTGGGTACAGTGGATGAATATACACAAACTAAACAGTAGTTCGCGATCAGGAAACTAGGACACTTACATAATTGCATATGAATGTGTGTGCATTTATAATTTATTTAAAATATGGATGAAAAATTGATGAATCATCACTTGGATGTTGCATTTGGTGAATGGTTGATGCACGCAAATTTAATTATATGTATTATCAGGATTCCTTTGCATACATATTGGATGCATGACACAGACATGAAATTGCATTAAGGAGGTCAACTGATTCAGTGGACCACGTGATTTTTGTACTAGCTTAAGGACGTATGCACTACACACTTTGCATATATTCATTATAAGCATTAGAAAATCTAAGGATAATGGATGCCAGTGGTTGAGAAGATGAGTGTAGATTATGGTTGATAATATTTACATCATTCTTCTAGCCTTGGAGATTTCGAGGATGAAATCCTTTAAGGAGGGAAGAATGTAATACCCTGAATTTTAATAAACAATAATTGAATAGAAAAAGGTAATAAATTAAATATTAATTGGGATAAGCTTCAGAATTGGACAACGAGACTAGCACCATTGGGTTTGTTCTAATTTTCTTATGAAGATGGACACTTGATTTGCTGAAAACGGTGTTAAAATGAATAAGTTATGAATTAAAGAAGATAAGCCAAAAATCAGAATTTATATATGTCAAAGTATATATATACAGTGGAATGGTCTACTGGGACGACCCATTCCCACTTAGGTCGACCTAGTTTCGACCCATAGGTCCTTGGGCCGACCCAAGGCGGGGGTGGGTCGATCCTATGTCGACCCAAGGCGGGGATGGGTCGACCCAATCCTGTAAGCACGTGACTTGGTGCGCACGTAACTTTTGACGAACATATATATTGTTCCATTGTTATTTTCTGAGTTGGCTTAGTTTATTAGTTCAATTTTGAACTTGAGGCTGACGTGGCGCTTTCTGATTGGTTCAGTGACGTGGCTGGTCTAGATTTAATCCTAATTAGACAGCCGAGGACACCCAATAAACCCTATAAATAAACCAGCAGATCCTCTCTCATTTCTTCACATCCATTCTTTTTCTCTGTCTTCTTCTTTGCCTAGCCTATCCTCAAAATTAGGAAGGGCCAAATAATTAAACTTTTATGGGGATAAAGAATTTTGTACATTTAATATTTATTTTTATAAATACTTCTAGAGGCGGAGATTCTGCTAAAATAAATAAGGACACAAGGGAAGCTCTCTTCATCAGATCTGTGAGTTTTTTATGTGATTTCTAGATTAGTAATTTATGTAGGGAAATTTAGATAGTTATATAGTTTTAATTTGCAAGTTTAAGTTTACATTTATTTATAGTATTTATGCAGTTAGTTTTTCTGTAAAGTTACTGTAGTTTACTGTCTCTGCCTATTTCTTTCTAGTTATTTACTGTTATAAGTAATTCTCCTTCTCCTATCCCCTTCTCTGCTATGGTTTTATTTACAGTTCGGGCTATGCCCTATTTTATTTATTTTGTTTATTTTTGAGTCTTTGCCTTGCGAGATGCCTAGATCATTTCCCTTTCTATTTTAGTGCCGAGCTTAGGCCTATAGAGAGCCTAGGCCTTTATCGTTTTTTTCGTTAAAATTGGAACAATATTAAAGTTGAATATAAAAGGGATTGTTGGGCATGTTAGAACTGATTAAATATTAGAATCAATATTGGACTTTTGATTGGGGATAAGGCTAAATATGTAATTTAAGAACATGCAAATAGATAAACTGGAATATGATTAACTTAGTAAGACACTAAGTAATGTGGGGTTGGGTTGCATAAAAAGATAAACATTAATTAGGAATATTTAATACAGTCTAGGAATATAACATGAGGTTATATTGGGCATATTAATAAACTTAAATCATGTTAAGTTAAATTAAAGATAAAATAAATAAACTAAGATAGTGAGCCCGTTCCGGCAGCGTGTGCCTGATAGGGAAAATAAGTGGTTCGTAGTTTAGGTCTATTCCGACGGCATGGAGATGACAGGGGAAAATAAGAGGCCTTAAAAAAATTGAAGTGGGAGTCTGTTCCGACAGCGTGGGGCTGATTGGGGAAAATAAGTGTCTCGTATGTTAGGTTCGTTCCGGCAACATGGAGCTTATTGGAGAATATAAGAGGCCTAATAAAATGTTAAGATTGTAGCCTAGATCTGTTCCAGTAGCGTGGGGCAGATTAGGGAAAATAAGTGCTCTAATAGAAATTTTATGGGGACCAAGTCTAGGGGTGACTTTTGTCAATTGCATATTTGGTTGGGGACTAGTATCAGGTTGTATTCCTATTATCATCTATGGAGGTCTCGCACTAGGTAGAGGCGATGGCATACTTTACTGCATTGGATAGTAAGAGGTCCAAACAAGATGGGTAACAGAGAGTTTTGGCGGGACGATGAGCATGCATCATGCCGATTTGGGAAAATAAATCGTTGTAATGCCTGTGATTAATGGCTATGTCCTTTTATTTGATGGGCTAGGGATTGATGACCCCGAGTTCTGTAGCTAGCATAGGTTATCACATTGTGCTTATAGAAACCGGTCGACGAGTAGAAATTAGGTAGAGCCTAATTATGACATCTGGTAACTTGGTGCACCAATCTTGGATATGAATGAGAAGCCAATATTTATTCATGCTTAACTTTGTTTACCGCTTTTACACTTTTATGTCTTATGTCCTTAGAACTATCCATCTGTTTCATGCTTCCTTAATTTATGCTCATGCTAGAAAATACTGGAACTCACTAGATGCATGTCTGACCTAGTTTGCTTTCTCCTTCTCTCTTCTTTCCCCCGATGTTCGCAGGGTGGTGGGTCTCAGTAGTGATTCTTGATTTTTCAATTTAGCTTGGATTCAGACTCATTTCATACTCACGTATTGGTTCATTTCATATTTTCTAATTGTAATATTTGACATTGAGAGGGACGGTTTTACTTATGTACTCTAATATTATGGTTTTCCAAGAGACAGTATTTTCTTTTATGTTGAAGAATATTTTTACTTTGGAAATGTAATAACCATTGTGATTTGACTTGCTTTATTTAATGTTGTTTTAAAATTTCCGCTGTTTTTTATATTTCTATCTTGTGAATTTTAGTATATGTGTTGTTACTTTATACCCAAGCGCTTCATAAACCTTAGCGCATCATTATATGGGTGATGATGACATGCCTTTATAAACTTGTTTTCATGAAACTTATTTCCGTGGACACGTTTAGCAAGCCAAAAGGAAGCGTTTTAATAAAGGATTTGAGGCTTCAACTAAATGACCGTCAGCTTCAGTAATGGTAATGAGAGGAGCTTTATTTCATGTTTGTATAAAGGAGTTAGAGTTTTCTGCCTCTATACCCGGCCGTTATGGTATTGTAACACCCAGTGAATTCTATAACATTAAGCTTCACAAATTAAAGTATAATTAATTCTAAATGCAGGAATTAAGGGAAATGGGTTACGCCATTGCGTTCGTCTCGAAATTCTGCTTGAGGCAGAGACCAAGTTTGCATAAAACGGATATCGTATGAAGAAGATATGGACGAACGAAGTTGGGCAGAAAAACCAGAAAACGGGTCAGAATGCACTGGCGCACTTGGGAAGTGCGCTAGGACAAAATTGAACTGGCGCACTTGGGAAGTGCGCCAGTACAATTTTAGCCTGGCGCACCTGCCAAGTGCGCCCAGGTCTGAAAGACCTACTGGTCAGGCCCTGACTGGTTTGGTCAGGGTCTGGTCGAATTCTGAGGCTTAGCTGAGTCACCAGGGCTTACATGTCACTTTCTGATTGGCTTCTCTTGAGATGGATGGTCTGGATTCACTCTAGCTTCATCGACGGCTCTAATTAGATTGAAATTCTATAAATACAACTGAAGTTTAACCCTAAACTCACACAAATAATAGAATACTAAAGCCGTCATGCTGCTGGAAAGGAACTAGGAATGGCCGTCAATTAGAAAGCCTAGAGACAAGCCAACACTAAAGCTTAGAGACGAATCAAATTAAGAAGAAGATAAAAGTCTAATCTAATTTCTACGCAACGTTTTCTACTCCAAGGGAAAGCTTTGCAAATTCAGAATAACAGAAACCAGAAAACAAGTTTCAGCGCCCGTTGGAAGTATAGTGGTTTTTCTGAATATGAATAGAAATTGCGATGTAAATGAAATTGGGGTTTTAATATCGTACAATATTGATGTAAATTCTGTGTATTGCGTTGATTATGTCATATTTTGTATTGGGGAATTGGTTGATGTGAACCTATTGACATTTGTATATGAAAATACCACTTGCAAGTTTGTAGTAAAAACTAGAATTGGCATCTTTATGTTATGTCGTTAACATGGTTAGAATATATTCTTTTTTAGGCCTAAGTTGAGACTCATGTAAACATGTTCCAAGTTGAAACCTTTTATGCCTACACGACTCAAAACCTTTGTATACATTATTATGTTTAATTGCAAGTGATAATTGGGTTTATGCAAGTACCCTTTGGTTACACAAATTATACTAGTTTCATGTTGAAATAGGCTACTTGATGTAAAGTTAGTTTGCACCTTTGGGTTATGTCAAAAAGTGGACACTTTTATGCTAGTTTGGTGTTTGACATTATGCCTAATTATATTTGTATAAAACCATGTTTAAACAAGTCTAAAAGTACGCCATTTCATGTGACACCTATTATGCTATACCATGTTATATCTTTATAATAATCTAGAATTTATGATTTACATGACACCTATCTAACTAGATCCAATATTCATGTGCAAGTTTGTGACATGTTATGCAATGTTATGATTCATGTTATGTGAGATCACCTTATTTATCTAATTACACCTTTACGTCACACGCTAATCGATAACTATGTTTAGGCCAAATTTCATAGTATAGGTTCATTGAACCTATGCTCCCTTCCTTATGTTGTTTATGGATTGGGCCTATTAGCGGGCCCAATATCTTCATACGATTAATATGAATAATCGAGCGAGGGTAACGTTGGGACTAACTATTAAATTAAAGTATGTTAATATGTCGGCGGGCCTAAAAACCATGAAGTGGGTTAAGACCATAAATGATATAAATTAGGTACCATTAGTTTGGAATAAAACATGTGACATGAATTATTTACATAAGTAAAAAGTGTAAATCTAGAAAATACGAGTATGCTTAACCCGAGGTTGGATTGAGTTGTGATGTAAACCTGCCCGGACCCGCCCGGCTGTCCAGTAGTCACAACAATACCTATCCAATGTGGGTGGTTAAGCATTGAGCCCAACAATGACCCGAGGTTAGACCGAGCTACGGTGTAAACCTGCCCGGAATCGACCGGTACATCTAGTAACCGTAGCAATATCTGTCTAATGTGAGTGGTCAGATGCTCTAAGAGGCTAAGGACAGATGTTAAGGTTAAGTTAACTAAAACACTTAACCAGCTTAACATGTTAACAAGACAAGACCTGTAGGGGTTAAGTAACTAAGAAAACACTTAGCCAATTTAACATGTTAACTAGACAAGAAGGTGAGGTTAAGTAAAGTTAATATACTTAACCAATTTAACATATTAACTAGACTAGAGGGTGAGGTTAAGTAAATTCAGGACACTTAATCGTTTAACCTGATAATTAGATAAGTGGGTGAGGTTAAGTAAATTTAGAATACTTAACCATTATAACACGTTAGCTAGATAAGTGGGTGAGTTTAAGTAAATACACTTAGCCAATTTAATATGTTAGCTGGACTAGAGAATAGGGTTAGGTAAACTTAGAACACTTAACCATCATAGTGTGATAAATTGAACAGGGTTAAGTTGAAACATGAAGGGACAACACTTAACCATTAGAACATGTTAATTAAACATATGTTAGGGTTGAGTTAACTAAGGGAACACTTAACCGTTATAACATGTTAGCTAAAACAGATGGGCAAGGTTAGGTTAAAAGGGACACTTAACCAATATAAGATGAATGGGTAGGTTTAAGTAATAAGAAATACTTAACCAATATAACTAGGTTTGTGATAGAGTTAAGTCAACATGAACTACTGATAACACTTAGCAAGTTTAATATGACAAAGGAATGGGTTAAGCTAACTTGAATTGACTAATGACACTTAACCAATCCAACTTGACGAGAAAGAAGGCTAAGTAGTAAACCCTAATTAAGAAACAATTGAGAACGGGAGCTAAGTTGAAAGCCCTAGCTAAAGAAACTAAGGGATAAACCTTAGTTAAAAAGATTTATGGGAAAAGAAACTAAGTGGTAAACCTTAATTGAGAACAACTAAGTAATAATTCTTAGTCAAGAAAACTGAGTCGTTCCATAATAGATGAATAACCCGATATGGTAGATCATCACTTAACAAGTTCATGAGAAGGAGCAAACGTTTATCCGATTTCGAAAAAGGCTCCAGCGGACGGGGTTTAGAAGCACGTAGCTTCGGGGGGACGTGAGGGTACTCTTGGTATCCCTCTGTGAGGTGGCAGATGATCCGCTTGGGCTCACAGAGGTTAAGGTCTGCGTCAGAAGAACCAAGGGTATGCCTTGGTTGCAATTCAAGGCAACCTAAAGACTAGGATAGACCAGCGTGATTCGACGAGACCAGTAGCCCTGTGATAGCGACTCGTCGTCTACCTACCATCTTGAGTCAATCATAGTACGCATGCAGAAAGGCAGGGAACTACCAACAGACCATATACTTGCTATCTAGTTATGGGTGAGGCTGGCCAATTGGAAAGTGGGGCATAGAGTGGCAAGAGTATAGTTCTCGTGCTTGATTTTCTTGGATTGCCTTTCATTAGTGGAGGGAGGGGTCACGTGGGACCATAACCACTAGTAGAAAAACAGACCTTAGCATCTGCATCGGCAGATATCTGAAAGCTCCCGACCGAGTTCCGTGTTTCTAGAATAGCCCTGCCACGGGACTCGGGTCGCACATTTCAGGACATGTGCATCTAGACAGCGATAAACGATTCATGACACTTACGTGGGGAAAGTCTAGGAACATATACCACTCTAGATAGTGTGTCCTAGACTAGGGGCATCGTTCGACAGGTAGCATAATCCCTAGTGGACCTAGGTGGCATAAATCCTGAATCCGATAATTAGTAGACAAGTCACATAAACCCTAGTTGAATCTAGGGAACGCTCGATAGAAAACCCTAGACTAAATCCAGGAAATAAATAAATGTGTGCCTGATGGCAACCACGGTTACGGGGACTGGGATCACGTTATCATTTTATACAGATTACTAGTTGGAATACTAGTTAGGTGGTGCAGAGATTAGTATGGGATGCGATAGTAATTTCGATTCTAAACTGCTTTGCCTTAGTTTATGGTATTTTCCCATTTTCATTTTATGCCTACCATGTCCTTTTTCTTATTCATATACCGAAGCACCACTAGACTTACCAGGCTTTATGTCTGACTCTATGTTTTCTTTCGTCTTCTTTTCTTCCGTTTCCCCCCTAGGTAGTCAGGGAGGGAATAGCTCAGATTTGTATGGACCTATTACTCTTTCCAAGTTTGAAGGCTCTTTGATGTGCTGCTTTGGACTCTCTTTTCCACTGCTATGGATGGCTAATGTTTTATTGGGGAATATCATTGTATATTTATGCTTCTTTATTTTGTTAAATGAGATAGATACTTTGTTATTGGAAAACAATCTTTGTACAAGCTGTTTATAAATGAAATAAAATTTTATTCACTTTTCCACTGCTTTATTTATCTGTCCTGTAATTTATCTACATCTTTTACCTATAATACTTCACAGAACTTAGTGCATTCCCTTTGTGAGTGACACTAACGGATGTGGGGTGTTGCACGTGGTATCAGAGCTGAAGGTTACTAGATCAGATAAAAGATTTGAAAAATTATTTTCAAAACGGGTTTAAAAGAAGCATTTTCAAAAGAAAAGTTTTGTTTTAAAGGCATATTCCCCAAAGCCATATGCACTATCTTTTGATTCTCTGTTTGAGTCCTTGTTTCCTTCTTTCTTGAGTCTCTGGGGTTCCTGGCTTTCTGGGAGGTAACCTCATCGAAGGACGAAGTAGTGCCCGACTTCCATCTATAGCCGTAATAGTTTCACCTGCAACTAGTTTTCTTTCAAGCTTTGTAGGGTTTTTTGTACGATGGAGGCAGCTTTCGAGAGATTTGTCAACATGATTATACAAGGAAGAGGACGAGGAGTTTGGCTAAGGGGCACAGCCCAAGGATGAGGAATTCATGGATATGGACTTGGCTCACGAAGGAGGAAGGAATTATAAAATCTAAGACAAGAGGAAGTAGCTTTTCTATGGTATAATAGGACATATAGTTAAGGACAGGGGCAAGGACAAGGGAAAGGGTTTTCAGAAGGACGAGTGCGTGATTTCACCACCAGAATACCTGGGAGAGAGATAGTAAAAGTCTCCATTGGAAAAGTTTAACTTTTCATTTGATCAACCTGTTAGTACTCTTTTGATCTTATCGCTTCGCATTTGTTTATACCTGCTTTCATAGTTTGGTCTCTGCACCTAGGTACTTGTATAGTAGAATATCCCAGTTAGTCTCAGATCCAAATTGGTGGTTCGACCCGTTTACGTTTGGTTTGTAGGAATTTGAGAACGGCCACATTAATGTTGAATTTAAGCGTAATATTTTGGTTCCATGGGCTATGAGTTGATCCTAGGCATGGGTTGGTTGGCTAGTAGTTATGAAAGTTAGACTTTTTGACTTGCCTTGGAAAATACCCTCGAGATTTTTTGATCCTAAAAGGATCAGTTAGACTTAGCTATCTACAATCGCTTAATACATTTATCGACGATTTGCAATCCGTTAGAATAGTCCATGAGCACGCAGATGTTTTGATTAGGTTAGGTGTTTACCCCTAAAACGCGGGATAGACTTCTGCATATATCCAGTTGACAATGAAAAGCCAGCTATCCGATCAACGACAGTTTTGGAAAGGGGGGGGGGGTCAAGAAGCTTCACAATCGTAAAGATTAACTAGATAAGGTACAGTACAGAGAAGTTCAAGAAGATGCGACTTAGAAGACTGAAGACAAGATACGTGCATCATACCCTTTTTCTTAAGGGTATATCCTTTCTCTAGGAGTTTTATGCCTACTTATTTCTAGCTTTTAAGGTACATCCTCTAGGAAGTATCATCGATGCTTAGGTAAAAGCCAATGGATGTAAACGTATATTTGAAACATGTATTTGAAACATGTTATGATTGATGGTTGCAAGTGGTTGCTCGTGGATGCATATACACACCATATGCGCAAGAACGACTTAGTCACTTTCATATTGCATCCGTATATATGTATTTGCTTAACGGATTTAACTTGATATGTTATCATATGGATGTTGCACATGGATGAATGGCTATGCACACATGTAGTATTTACATAACTAGGGATGCTTGCATACATGATTGGATGCATGGCACTGACATAATTTGCATTAAGGAGGTTAACTGAATCAGTAGACCGCCTGATTTTGCATTAGATAAAGACATATACACACACTATGCATATGAACATGAAAGCACTAGAAATATTTTTAAGGACAATGAATGCGTGTGATTGAATGATTGAGTAGATGGGTGATTTGGTGGTAGAACACATTCTTCCTAATTGAAGATTTCGGGGACGAAATCCTTTTAAGGGGGGAGAATGTAACACCCCATGAATTCTATAACATTAAGCCTCACAAATTAAAGTATAATTAATTCTAAATGGAGGAATTAAGGGAAATGGGTTACGCCATTGCGTTTGTCTCGAAATTCTGCTTGAGATATAGTCCAAGTTTGCGTAAAACGGATATCGTATGAAGAAGATATGGACGAACGAAGTTGGGAAGAAAAACCAGAAAACGGGTCAGAATGCACTGGCGCATTTGGGAAGTGCGCCAGTACAATTTTAGCCTGGCGCACCTGCCAAGTGCGCCCAGGTCTGAAAGACCTGCTGGTCAGGCCCTGGCTGGCCTGGTCAGGGTCTGGTCGAATTCTGAGGCTTGGCTGAGTCACTAGGGCTTACATGTCACTTTCTGATTGGCTTCTCTTGAGATGGATGGTCTGGATTCACTCTAGCTTCATCGACGGCTCTAATTAGATTGAAATTCTATGAATACAACTGAAGTCTAACCCTAAACTCACACAAATAATAGAATACTAAAGTCGTCATGCTGCTGGAAAGGAACTAGGAATGGTCGTCAATTAGAAAGCCTAGAGACAAGCCGACACTAAAGCATAGAGACGAATCAAATTAAGGAGAAGATAAAAGTCTAATCTAATTTCTACGCAACGTTTTCTACTCCAAGGGAAAGCTTTGCAAATTCAGAATAACAGAAACCAGAAAACAAGTTTCAGCGCCAGTTGTAAGTGTAGTGGTTTTTCTGAATATGAATAGAAATTGCGATGTGATTCGATGTAAATGAAATTGGGGTTTTACTATCATACAATATTGATGTAAATTCTGTGTATTGCGTTGATTATGTCATATTTTGTATTGGGGAATTGGTTGATGTGAACCTATTGACATTTGTATATGAAAATATCACTTGCAAGTTTGTAGTAAAAACTAGAATAGGCATCTTTATGTTATGTCATTAACATGGTTAGCATATATTCTTTTTTAGGCCTAAGTTGAGACTCATGTAAACATATTCCAAGTTGAAACCTTTTATGCCTACACGACTCAAAACTTTTGTATACGTTATTATGTTTAATTGCAAGTGATAATTGGGTTTATGCAAGTACCCTTTGGTTACACAAATTATACTAGTTTCATGTTGAAATAGGCTACTTGATGTAAAGTTAGTTTACACCTTTGGGTTATGTCAAAAAGTGGACATTTTTATGCTAGTTTGGTGTTTGACATTATGCCTAGTTATATGTGTATAAAACCATGTTTAAACAAGTCTAAAAGTACGCCATTTCAAGTGACACCTATTATGCTATACCATGTTATACCATGTTATATCTTTATAATAGTCTAGAATTTATGATTTACATGACACCTATCTAACTAGATCCAATATTCATGTGCAAGTTTGTGACATGTTATGCAATGTTATGATTCATGTTATGCGAGATCACCTTATTTATCTAGTTACACCTTTATGTCACACGCTAATCGATAACTATGTTTAGGCCAAATTTCATAGTATAGGTTCATTGAACCTATGCTCCCTTCCTTACGTTGTTTATGGATTGGGCCTTTTAGCGAGCCCAATATCTTCATACGATTAATATGAATAATCGAGCGAGGGTAACGTTGGGACTAACTATTAAATTAAAGTATGTTAATATGTCGGCGGGCCTAAAAACCATGAAGTGGGTTAAGACCATAAATGATATAAATTAGGTACCATTAGTTTGGAATAAAACACGTGACATGAAATATTTACATCAGTAAAAAGTGTAAATCTAGAAAATACTAGTATGCTTAACCCGAGGTTGGATTGAGTTGTGATGTAAACCTGCCCGGACCCGCCCGGCTGTCCAGTAGTCACAACAATACCTATCCAATGTGGGTGGTTAAGCATTGAGCCCAATAATGACCCGAGGTTAGACTGAGCTACAGTGTAAACCTGCCCGGAACCGACCGGCACATCCAGTAACCGTAGCAATATCTGTCTAATGTGAGTGGTCAGGTGCTCTAAGAGGCTAAGGACATATGTTAAGGTTAAGTTAACTAAAACACTTAACCAGCTTAACATGTTAACAAGACAAGACTTGTAGGGGTTAAGTAACTAAGAAAACACTTAGCCAATTTAACATGTTAACTAGACTAGAAGGTGAGGTTAAGTAAAGTTAATATACTTACCCAATTTAACATATTAACTAGACTAGAGGGTGAGGTTAAGTAAATTCAGGACACTTAACCTTTTAACCTGATAATTAGATAAGTGGGTGAGGTTAAGTAAATTTAGAATACTTAACAATTATAACACGTTAGCTGGATAAGTGGGTGAGGTTAAGTAAATACACTTAGCCAATTTAATATGTTAGCTGGACTAGAGGGTAGGGTTAGGTAAACTTAGAACTCTTAACCATCATAGTGTGATAAATTGAACAGGGTTAAGTTGAAACATGATGGGACAACACCTAACCATTAGAGGGGGCAAAATGTTGGCTAGCTTTTTGACCAAGCCATCAAGGTTCACACACAAGAAGAAAATATGAAGTCTCATTCCTCTAGTTCACGAGAAGTCAGATCGCAGTCGCTCAACCATCCTCAGGTCGGATCGCCCCTTTTTGGGTCGCCCTACCAGGTCGCTAAACCCTTATGCGGATTGATCCGCCTATACCACCTCGACCCGATCCAAGCCCAGAAGATGCAGCGAAGACCATGACCCATTCTATCACGATCCGAGATGTATGGATCTCGCGACACCTGTCACCAACTGTCATATTGACCAATTCTTGATCAAGCTACGATTCGGTCCGATATTCTCGGGATTTGCGCCACGTATGACCGCGGTCCGCCTGAAAAATCAGCTATAAATAGCCCAGAGCTGGGCAATTTTCAGGATCTTTTGGCAGTTTTAAGGATTGATTCCACCATTACTGTCATACCACTATTTCATACCAGATTTACTTCGAGATAACTGAAAGGAATCGTAGTTGTAAGAGTGAGTTTGAGAGAAATCATTGGTCATACTATTAACCAAAGTATAATCAATAGCATATAAAGTGGACGTAGGCTCGTTAACGCAGAACCACTATAAACCGTGTGTGTTTTCTGTTTTTTCCTCATTTTTCAATTATAATTCTCTATGAATCAAAACAATTTGAGTGTTAGAGCCAAATTTTGATCTAACATTTTGGTGCTTCCACTGAGAATTGATTTCTCGGCATATTGGATTGTTGCTCCGTTGTTTGGATATTCGAGTCCGATGGAAACAGTCCCGAAACTTCACTGTTCAGATTTTTGAAGATTCCAGCGGCATCTGATATCATGGCCGGAAAGAAGTCTAAGGAAGTACGAGCTTCGCAAGCGATTGAAGTCGCGAATGAAGCAGTTGAAGAAAGTGTACATGCGCAGGTTAAGGAGGGCCTCGCGGATCGCAGTGACGTAGGAGCAGACCGATCCGAACATGGCGTCACGAACCAGTCTGAAGGGGGCGCCATGATCCGAACTGAAGGGGTAGTCACTCGATCCCACGACAACGCCGCGAACCCTCCACCTAATGTTACCACGATCCGACCTCGGGGGGCGCTACGAGCCATAGACATAGGTCCACTACGATCCGAAGTGATGACCAGACTACAACTCGACCTGGAAAGGAGGTTATGGCTCACTCTTCCCGTCCCGGTACATCTGTTCGACCTGGATTAAGTAACCTGCGCATAAGAGAAAATGTTGATGACCAATATGACCCCTCTGCTCCGGTCATTGAAGGAGATCTCTCTCGCTTCTCTGAAATGTGGGATAGGCTGTTTGATGAATTAGCTGCTCAAAGGCAGCAAAGCTCTGTGCTGCGGCAGAACTTAACTGCTATGGATAGAAGGCTCGATGATCTCGCAAGACAAAGAACACTCCCAGTTCGCCCACTCACCCCAGAGTACTCTTCTTCGTCAGAGGAATCGCCAAGACCTCCGCGGTGACCGTATGAGAGGGCTGAAAACATAGAGCAACTCCGATTTGGAACCTTGCCATCACGAGAGGAAGAGACACTTGGTGTAGGACCCTTAATCCGCAACTTGAATAATCGTGCCGCAACTCCTAGAGCTCGAGTTGTGGACAATCTTGTTGAGAATAGACCACCTCAGCCCCTTCGCCGTACAAATACTCATGGTAACAGGGGGCAACGAAGCCCAATCCGAGCTCCGAACTTCATGGTTGTTCCTAGAAGAGAGATCGGAGAATTCCACCGAGCGAGAAGCGCTGATCCCGAGCCTCCGATGACCAGTGCAAATGTTGCAGCTATGGTCCATCAAATCCTGGCGGATAGCCGTGGACAAAGGAATGAAGATTGGGGAATTGACCGCAGTCACACCCCTTTTACTGATGACATTCTAGACGTAACATTCCCGAGGCGCTTCAACATGCCTCAGATGAACCGTTACGTGGGTAGATCTGATCCAATCCAACATCTAATGAGATATTCTTGGTCAATGACCATTGCCGCAGCCTCTGACGATGTAAAGTGAAAAGCATTCCCTATATTCCTGGAGGATGTAGCGTTATTATGGTTTACTCGCTTACCAGCAAGATCAATTTCCAGTTTCAGGGAGTTGAGTGAAAGGTTCGTGGAACAGTTCCACATTTATGCACAGAGGACGAAGAGTGTGATTGATCTGTTCCATATCAAACAATGACCAGGCGAGAGCTTGAGGGTGTATCTGGATCGTTTCAACCTAGCCGCCACTGAAGTCAAGGATCCCCATGAGCCAACTGTTGTGGCAGCCCTGATTGATGGGGTAGTAAAGATACTGAATTTGGGGGATACCTGGCCGGCAAGCCACCTCATAATAGAGAATTGTTCTACGAGAAAGCAAACGTATGCTTACGTCAGGAGGAGGTATATGCTAATCGGAAGATGAAAATGGCAAATAAGGATGAGATCCAAAGTAATGTGGCCATCAAGCAAATCGGAGACAACTCGGGGAAGGTTGAAGTCAATGTTGGAAACCGAAACCAGGGCGGCGGCCACTAGTCAGGAAACAATGGTAACAACAGTAATGGCAATAATCGGAAGAGAAATCGGGGGAACGACTCCCAGAGAAGGACCCATCCCAGGTCTTTCGAAAATTATACGCCAATAAATGATACTTTGGAGAATATCTTCGTAGACTCGTACAACGTTCTCCAACACAAAAGGCCTCCTCCAAGAGATTCGATGGAGAAAGAACGTGTGACGGGGAAGTTTTGTCTCTTCCATCAGACTCATGGCCACTCTACAAATGAATGCCGTCATCTGAGAGACGTAGTTGAGAGGCTGCTCTGGGAAGGGAAGTTGGATGAGTACAGGGTGACTCCTAGAGACAGGGGGCAAGCTATTCAGACCCCGAACCAAAATCAGAATCAACCTACTGCCAGGCCAACTGTCCAGCAAAAAGGAAAGGATCTTGTTATCAATACCATAATCGGAGGGCTTCACCTAGCCGGGCATAGTTTCAAGGCAATGGATCAGTACGTAAACGCAGCGAAGCAGCTTTTGAGGCAGGAGAGTGTAGCAACCCTGAGGACAATGTCCCGGTAAAACAGCAAAAGATGATGTTAGATGATGTCATTTTCCGCAACCGAGAGAGTATTGGAGTCCACACTCCAACCGAAGATCCATTTGTAATCACAGTTCCTATTTGCCTGACCGCTGTTCATAAAGTTTTAGTGGATAACGGAAGTTCAGTCAACATTCTATTCAAAAAGATGTTCGATCAAATGAATCTTGAATTGAAAGATTTAAAGCCATGTGAAGGATGGATCCGTGGATTTAACGGAGCTTCAACTGCTCTAATGGGATATGTAGAGCTGCCGGTAACACTTGGGGAAGGAGAACGCCAGAGAGTGAGAATTCTTTCTTTCGTGGTTTTGGGTATTGAATCACCTTATAATGATTTCTTGGGCCGACCGGCCCTAGCAAAGTTTAGAGCTTGTATAGCCCCCTGGTGCTTGTTATTGAAGTTTCCTACGGAAGCTGGTGTTGGCATAGTCATAGGAGATCAGGTTGCCGCACGAGCATGTTACATTGCAGAGCTAAAGCTACTCCGTAAAGGAAGAGATATAGAAACTAAAGACGCTTCTTCCCCCACAAGGGAGGAGACGTCATAGCAATTAAAGAGAATGACTATGGGTGAGTCGCCCAGAGAACTGCCCGAGGATATAGATCCCAGAGAGGACGAAGAGACTAGGGGCAGAATGGCGGCTCCCAACGAAACGACTGTGGATGTACCGATCGATGATAGTTACCCAGAGAAGGTCCTGAAGATTGGATCACAGTTGGATCCAGTTCGAGCTAAAGAACTGACGGATTTCCTGAAAGATAACTTGGATGTATTTGCTTGGACCCACGTGGACATGTGTGGGATATCTCCATCAATCATGAGCCACTCATTGAGCATTAACCCAAAGCATCCCCCTGTAAAACTAAAAAGGCAAATTCTGGGCCTAGAGAGGTCCGCAGCCTTAAAAGAAGAACTTGAAAAGTTAAGAAGTAACGGATTCATCAGAGACTCAACCTACCCAGATTGGATTTCAAATCCAGTTTTGGTAAAGAAGGCCAATGGGAAGTGGCGTACGTGTATTGATTTTTCGGATTTGAATAAAGTCTGCCTAAAAGATAGCTTTCCGTTACCCAGAATTGATCAGTTGGTAGATTCAACGGCGGGTCTAGAGCTTCTCTCTTTCATGGATGCTTATTCAGGATATAACCAGATCCCTATGCATGTTCCAGATCAAGAACACACTAGCTTCATTACGGATCTGGGACTATACTGCTACGTGGTAATGCCTTTTGGTTTGAAGAACGCAGGCGCTACATATCAACGGTTATTGAATAGAATGTTCTATAACCAGATTGGGAAAACGATGGAGGTATACGTTGACGACATGTTGGTTAAGTCCAGACAATCATCCAATCACACTACAGACTTGGCAGAGATGTTTGGTATCCTTCGAAAGTATGGGATGAAATTCAACCCAACGAAATGCTCATTTGGGGTTGCCTCCGGGAAATTCTTGGGATTCATTGTCAGCTCGCGCGAGATTGAGATTAATCCAGACCGGATCGCAGCAATCAGAGGCATTCAGGAGCCTAGACAAATCAAAGATGTGCAAAGCCTTACAGGGAAAGTAGCAGCATAAAGCAGATTCATCTCTAGAGCAACAGACAAATGCATTCCATTCTTTGAATTGATAAAGCGAGGAAAACACAATTTTAAATGGACTCCTGATTGCATAGAAGCATTTCAGAACCTGTGGAATCATCTGGAGAGGCCTCTGATACTGTCAAAGCCAGTGGACCATGAGGATTTATTCATGTACTTAGCTGTGTTGTCCCACGCGATCAGTTCAGCATTAACGAGAGAAGAAGACAAGGTTCAAAGACCAGTGTACTACGTGAGCAAAAAATTGGCGGCAGCTGAGCGCAATTATCCGAGGATAGAAAAGCTGGCGTATAGTTTATTGATTGCATCTAGGAAGCTTCGACATTATTTCCAAGCTCATCCTATCACCGTGTACACTAATCATCCGCTCAAGCAAGCTCTACAGAGACCAGAAGCTTTTGGGAGATTGCTCAAATGGAATATTGAATTGAGTCAATTTGATCTGAATTTTCAGCCCCGACGATCGATACGGAGGCAAGTGCTGGCAGATTTCATAGCAGAATCTACTGTCCCGGAGGATGACATAGTAAACGAAGAGGCTGACCCACCAAAACTACTTCTCGATCCTAGTGCATGGAAATTGTATACTGATGGTGCTAGGAATGATAAACGATCCGGTTCCGGAGTGGTGCTTGAAACGACTGATATCCTATGCTATCCGGTTGGAATTTCAAGCCACTAACAACGACTCTGAATATGAAGCCCTGATAGCCGGGCTGAGGTTCGCAAAGGAATTAGAGATCGCGAAGCTGGACATATTTTGTGATTCCAAGTTGGTTGTAAATCAGGTCACTGGAAAATTCCGAGCTGAGAGCCCAAGATTTATTTCGTATTTGGAGAAAGTGAAGGAGTTGCTGACTGGCTTTGATCACTACAGTATATCTCATATTCCACGGTCAGAGAACCAACAGGCGGATAAGTTAGCGAAGATGGCTAGTTCCGACGATCCTGAAGAAGCCGGGCTAGCCCCAGTTGAAGTACTTTAGTTCCCTAGCATAGGTCAGATGGAAATTGATCCGATACTAGAGATTGAGCCAGAAAGGGATTCATGGATGACCCCTCTAAAGAATTTCTTGATGAATGGAACTCTTCCGACCAAGAAGAGTGAGAGGCGTAAAATAATCCGTAAAGCTTCCCGATACGTTCTGCAAGGCGGAGTCCTGTACAAACAGGGATTTTTGATGCCTCTTCTCCGGTGTATAGCCCATGACGACATCAAAAGTGTACTGCAGGAAGTACATGAGGGTGAATGTGGCGACCATACTGGAGGACAAACATTGGCCAAAAAGGTGTTGCGGTATGGTTACTTCTGGCCTACCATAAACAAAGATGCGGCAAAATACGCATGACATTGTGATGCATGCCAAAGATTTTCAAAAATTCCCAGGGCACCTACTGGCCAATTAAAGACAATGGAGAGTCCTTGGCCTTTCGCTATGTGGGGAATTGATATCATCGGAAGCCTCCCTATAGCGAAGGGCGGAGCAAAGTTCGTTATTGTAGCTGTAGACTACTTCACCAAATGGGTCGAGGCTGAGCCATTAACTACAATCACAACCAGGCGAGTGATTAATTGTGTTGTTAGGAACATTATTTGCCTGTTTGGGATCCTGAAGATCATCATAACTGACAATGGAACCCAGTTTGATAGCAACGAGTTCAAAGACTTCTGCCGGAAGTACCACATCGAAAAACGGTACACCTCTATGGCACATCCGCAGTCGAACAGACAGGTCGAAGCAGCAAATAAAGTGATTAAGTCCATTACAAAAGAAGATTGAAGCGGGCCAAATCCATGTGGGTCGATGAATTACCATTGGTATTATGGGCCTACAGGACAACGTATAAATCAGCGATATGCCATACTCCCTTCTCTCTCGCTTTTGGAGCAGAAGCAGTCATCTCGGTTGAGCTAAAAGTACCATCTCACTGAGTCACTTACTATGATCCAATGACTAATAACGAGTTGCTCCTTGAATCCCTAGATACAATAGAGGAGAAAAGGGATGAAGCAGACCTGCGTGCCTTGAGACACAAGCAACAGGTCGCTAGATACTACAACAAAAGAGTTCGAGCCCGAACCTTTGAACCCGAAGACTTGGTTCTGAAGCGTGTCTTTCCACCCCCAACTCATATGGGTGCGAAGTGGGAAGGACCATACTCCGTTCTACGAAGGCTTGATAATGGAACCTTCAAGCTAGCAACCGTAGATGGAGAAGAAATCCCCAGAGTGTGGAATGCCCAACATTTGCGGCCCTATCTGACGTAATGTTGTCAGATTTATCCTTTTGTTTCATAGGACCATGTAAAAGGCATGACCTGCCAAGAATAGTCCAATGTTTTGAGCAAAGGATTATAAAGTGGACGTGGGTCACGATTCGACTGAACCACTATAAAAATATTGTGTGTCGTTTACCTTTATTGGCACTATTATTTATCTGCTTTTCTATCTTTATAAAGTTTGATGTAAAGCCATATAGCGATCACAGAAACGTGTAATTCTAAGTGCCATCCATCAGAATGGAGAGTAATTTGCAGCCAGAGCGCTGAAGGTGCAATAAAGTGAATCACACTATTGACTGCACTCTAACTCTCCAGAGCCGAGAGAGGACGTAATGGACGCGAAAATAACGTCCACATGGTAAGGCGACGCACCATGATAAGAACTTCCTTGACAGGACTCTAACCTTGGCGACTGCCAGGAGAGTATAAAGGCGTCTATGATTAAGCGCTGAGAAAGAGCTCTCACCCCGCTGAAGGATCGGGGGGCGACTGAACAGCTAAGCTCGAACTCTAACCTTGGCGACTGCCAGGAGAGTATAAAGGCGTCTATGATTAAGCGCTGAGAAAGAGCTCTTACCCTGTTGAAGGATCGGGGGGAGGGGGGCGACTGAACAACTGAGCTCGAACTCTAACCTTGGCGACCGCCAGGAGAGTATAAAGGCGTCTATGATTAAGCGCTGAGAAGGATGCTGGAGACTCAGCACCCCCAGAATTTCTACCCCGTTGAAGGATCGGAGAGCGGATCATGGTACGAGTTCGAACTTTAACCCGCTGATGGATCGGGAAAGTATAGAGGTACCGGAGATTTGGCGCCTCAAGGACTATAATCCTACTAAAAATTCCAAGTCCCCCGTATTCAGAGATAGGAGGCAACGTGCATAGAAATTTTTAAATTTTTTCTGTCGCTTTAAGGATTTGTAATATAATTTCAACTTGATTATAGTCAAATGACTTGTGACTAAGTGTGAAGAGTTTATTGAATGCAGGTACACGATGATGCAAAAGAAATAGGCTTTCATTCATAAACTGCAAGTTTACAAGATAAAGAGGAACCTAAACAAAAGTGAGGGCCATTCTCACAATTACATTTCATGGCCAGTGGAAAGCCTAAAAATCCTAAGGACAAAATATGAACTAATATCTGCATCCTACTCATGCTGGGGGGGGGGGGGCTATGTTGGCTTCTTGCTCTTCTTCTGCTTCCCCGACTCCTCCTTATCAACATCTGAACGATCACCTTTTTTCCTCTTCCTCTTATCAACAAGAGGCTCTGGCGAAGAACTAGAGGATTGAGAGGCTAGTTGTGAAGTTATTGATTGGGAGGAAAATCTTATGACCAACCCAGTTTTGGGATCGATCTCGGAAATAGGGGGAACATATACTGGATCCTGTTCCCTTTTCATAAGGAGCAACTGCCCCTCCTCTTCAGCCTGTTGATCAGCCAAGGTTTCACCACCACCCTTTATTTCGTCTGTAATAACAACATCACCCTCTTCGTCCCTATGACCACCTTCCGTGTCCTTCAAAGCAGCAATGACCTCGGCATCTGTAGGAACATCAGTGCTGGGTACCACAGATACTATAATTACTTTTTCATCACCCTCAGTTCGCTCTGAAGTCTTAGAAATTTCAGCATCAGTGCCTAAGGGGATATCAACTTTCTCTGCCTTTGCTTTATTTTCTCCCCTTTTCTCGGTCAATGTATCAACTGTATTGCGAAAGGCACGTGTTAGTAACTCAATGGGTTGCTCCGCAGAACGGTGAAAAGTCATAGCTGCTTTGGCAAATTGCGGGGAAAATATGGATATACCTTTAGCTGATATTTCATCTAAGCCTACAGCAGAAACTCCGACAGCCGAAGGAGTTGGGCGTAAGGGAATTAACGGATCGTCAGGATTATATTCCTCGACTTCGGGGGCCTTGAGTTCCGCCGCTGAGCTTGAACCCTCATCAAGTTTGCTCTTACCTTTAGCCTCAGTCTTCTCCCTTTCCACCTCTTCTTGGATTAGGCGTCTCCCCTCCTCCAAATCCTCGGGTTCGTTATCCTTAAGAATGGTCCGCATCAACTCATTCTCATCAATCTCATCGACTCCTAATCGCCATTTCTCGCCCTAGACGATAGCATCCCACTATTGACACCAAAGAAAAAAAGGGGGGGGGAGGAGAAGGAGAGTTCAGAAGTATACCTGGTAATTTGATAATGACGTTTCCAAGAATTCCAGAGATGGAAATTATCCGGTAAACAGAGAAATGATTGACGATTTATCCGATATTTATACAAATCAAGGAATGCGACTTTCCGAAGTGACATGACATTTTAGATAGACGCAACCATTGATTTGCATCTCCCTATGAAAAGATGTCTCTGCAGTTTCGAAGCATGTTCTATCCTCGATAAAACATACTTCGAGGGGGCAAAATGTTGGCTAGTTTTTTGACCAAGCCATCGAGGTTCACACACAAGAAGAAAATATGAAGTCTCATTCCTCTAGTTCACGAGAAGTCAGATCGCAGTTGCTCAACCATCCTCAGGTCGGATCGCCCCTTTTTGGATCGCCCTACCGGGTCGCTAAACCCTTATGCGGATCGATCCGCCTATACCACCTCGACCCGATCCAAGCCCAGAAGATGCAGCGAAGACCATGACCCATTCTATCACAATCCGAGATGTATGGATCTCGCGACACCTATCACCAACTATCATATTGACCAATTCTTGATCAAGCTACGATCCGATCTGATATTCTCGGGATTTGCGCTACGTATGACTGCGATCCGCTTGATAAAATCAGCTATAAATAGCCCAGAGCTGGGCAATTTTCAGGATCTTTTGGCAGTTTTAAGGATTGATTCCACCATTACTGTTATACCACTATTTCATACCAGATTTACTTCGAGATAACTGAAAGGAATCGTAGTTGTAAGAGTGAGTTTGAGAGAAATCATTGGTTGTACTATCATCCAAAGTATAATCAATAGCATATAAAGTGGACGTAGGCTCGTTAACGCCGAACCACTATAAACCGTGTGTGTTTTCTATTTTTTCCTCATTTTTCAGTTATAATTCTCGACGAATCAAAACAATTTGGGTGTTAGAGCCAAATTTTGATCTTACAAACATGTTAATTAAACAGATGTTAGGGTTGAGTTAACTATGGGAACACTTAACCGTTATAACATGTTAACTAAAATAGATGGGCATGGTTAGGTTAAAAGGGACACTTAACCAATACAAGAGGAATGGGTAGGGTTAAGTAATAAGAAATACTTAACCAATATAACTTGGTTTGTGATAGGGTTAAGTCAACATGAACTACTGATAACACTTAGCCAGTTTAATATGACAAAGGAATGGGTAAAGCTAACTTGAATTGACTAATGACACTTAACCAATCCAACTTGACGAGAAAGAAGGCTAAGTAGTAAACCCTAGTTAAGAAACAATTGAGAACGGGATCTAAGTTGAAAGCCCCAGTTAAAGAAACTAAGAGATAAAACTTAGTTAACAAGATTTATGGGAAAAGAAGCTAAGTGGTAAACCTTCGTTGAGAACAACTAAGTAATAATTCTTAGTCAAGAAAACTGAGCCGGTCCATAATAGATGAATAACCCGATATGGTAGATCATCGCTTAACAAGTAAATGAGAAGGAGCAAACGTTTACCCGATTTCGAAAATGGCTCCAGCGGACTGGGTTTAGAAGCACGTAGCTTCGGGGGATGTGAGGGTACTCTTGGTATCCCTCTATGAGGTTGTAGATGATCCGCCTGGGCTCACAGATGCTAAGGTCTGCGTCAGAAGAACTAAGGGTTTGCCTTGGTTGCAATTCAAGGCAACCTAAAGACTAGGATGGACCAGCGTGATTCGACGAGACCAGTAGCCCTGTGATAGCGACTCGTCATCTACCTACCATCTTGAGTCAATCGTAGTACGCATGCGGAAAGGCAGAGAACTCCCAATAGACCATATACTTGCTATCTAGTTATGGATGAGGCTGGCCAATAGGAAAGTGGGGCATAGAGTGGCAAGAGTATAGTTCTCGTGCTTGATTTTCTTGGATTGCCTTTCATTAGTGGAGGGAGGGGTCACGTGGGACCATAACCACTGGTAGAAAAACAGACCTTAGCATCTTCATCGGTAGATATCTGAAAGCTCCCGATCGAGTTCCGTGTTTCTAGAATAGCCCTGCCACGGGACTCGGGTCGCACATTTCAGGACTTGTGCATTTAGACAGCGATAAACGATTCGTGACACTTACGTGGGGAAAGTCTAGGAACATATACCACTCTAGACTAGGTGCATCGTTTGACAGGTAGCATAATCCCTAGTGGACCTAGGTGGCATAAATCCTGAATCCGAGAAGTAGTAGACAAGTTGCATAAACCCTAGTTGAATCTAGGGAACGCTCGATAGAAAACCCTAGACTGAATCCAGGAAATAAATAAATGTGCGCCTGATGGCAACCACAGTTACGGGGACTGGGATCAGGTTATCATTTTATACATATTACTAGTTGGGATACTAGTTAGGTGGTGCAGAGATTAGTATGGGATGCGATAGTAATTTCGATTCTAAACTGCTTTGCCTTAGTTTATGGTATTTTCCCATTTTCATTTTATGCCTATCATGTCCTTTTTCTTATTCATATACTGAAGCACCACTAGACTTACCAGGCTTTATGTATGACTCTATGTTTTCTTTCATCTTCTTTTCTTCCGTTTCCCCTCCCAGGTAGTTAGGGAGGGAATAGCTTAGATTTGTATGGACCTATTACTCTTTCCAAGCTTGAAGACTCTTTGATGTGCTGTTTTGGACTCTCTTTTCCACTGCTATGGCTGGCTAATGTTTTATTGGGGAATATCATTGTATATTTATGCTTCTTCATTTTGTTAAACAAGATAGATACTTTGTTCTTGGAAAACAATCTTTGTACAAGCTGTTTATAAATGAAATAAAGTTTTATTCACTTTTCCGCTGCTTTATTTATCTGTCTTGTAATTTATCTGCATCTTTTACCTATAATACTTCACAGAACGTACTGCATTCCCTTTGTGAGTGACACTAACGGATGTGGGGTGTTACACATATTGACGCCAGGTTGTGATTGATTGCTTAATTGCATGGATTCGAAAGGAATACCTTTCGGGGTAAATGTATGGTGTCAGAGTGTTTTTTTCCGGAGTAAATAATTTCTTGTCTTATGAAGCCAAAAAAGGTTGCCCTTCGAAGAAGAGTAATGAATGGTGTTGGAGGGGTTGGCTTCGAAATAAAAGATTATTTGTCTCCGTTGAATCACGATTTTGGTCAAGTACCAGTTGACTGGTCATTTTTCAGGAGTCGACTGATCCGAACCTAACGGTCATATTTTTGAAAATACATCTTCTTTCATGAAGAGTTGTGATCCAATTTCAATACAAATGATTGCTTCTTTTTAAAGGAACTTTTCATGAATGATTACTACTCTTCAATACTATATATACATCATAAATTTCACTTTACAATTCACCTGTTCTTGCCCTAATTTCTCATCTTATTTTCTAAAATATCTTGCATTTTAAAAAGCATTCAAAATCATTCTTATTTCTTTGAATCGCTAGTTCTATTTCATATTTCTCGATTCAATAGCAATCTATTTCCTTCAAATCTTCACAAACACGAAATATATCTGAGGATAATATTATAGGAAGGGTGTACTCAAATTGTGACTAATCCATGTTACTTAGAATGCATATTAAAGTCAAAGCTTTTATTGTGTTGTTAAATCTTGTTCGGCTGCTCAGGTACGAAATCCCGTTCGGTTCCTTGGGTCCCCATTCTGCTGCTTGGATGTGTTGTAAATCTATTCCTCCGGGTGAAATGAGGGTGTTGTTTGTGAAAATCCAGAAGTAGTCTGGGACTGGACATAGGACGTGTCCGAACCAACATAAAAATTCCTGGTGTTATTTATTTTATTTTACTACATCCATTTACTGCTTATATGTGACATCGTTATAGTTAGTTTATTAAATATTTACTTGCATAACTATTGTATAGTATAATATATCAAATTATCTAAGCTTTCGCATATACACTAGATTCCATACTACACTTATAACCATAAAACATGTATTTGATACTAGATAATATGGATAATAACACAAACACAAACACTAGTAATAACACAAGTTTCATAGAAGGTCAATCCACTACACAACCTCCACTTTTTAATGGCATGGACTATAATTACTGGGCTACATGTATGCGAATATGCAAGCAAATGCATTTGATACTTGGAATATTGCTCAAAATAAATATACTATTCCAACTACCAATTATTCCAAGTGGTCAAGTTCACAAATATTTGATGCTACTTCAAATGCAAAAGCAATGCATGTGTTGATTGTGTCTTGAATAGAAATGAGTTTAACCGGATTTGTATGTGCAATACTGTATATGAAATTTGGAACACACTCTAAATAATACACAAAGGAACTATAATGGTTAGATAAAGCAAGATATCCATGCTTAAAAATCAATTTCATAATTTCAAAGTAAATGAAAGCGAATCTATCAATGATATTTATTCTAGATTTCAAAATATTTATCATTAGTTATTGGGCTTAGGGTAAAAATATTCTAACATTGATATAGTATAAAAAATCCTAAATTCTTTGATGGAAGATTGGGAAAGGAAGGTCTTGGCTATTGAATAAGCTAATGATCTCTCAACCATGAAACCAGAAGAATTAATAGGAAATCCTATGTCGTATGAAGTTAATCTGTAGGAAAAAAGAGTTCATGCATAGGATAAAAAGAACTTAGCTTTCCATGATTAAAAAGATGAATCAAATTCAGATAAAGAAGAAGATTTGGCCTTCACTGCCAAAAATTTCGAAATTTTTTTGAAATACAAGAAAGGATTCAAGAGCAATTGAAATAAAAACGACGAAAATAGTAGCAAAGCATCTTCATTGGTAGTTGAATGCTACAGTTGTCACATGAAATGACATTACTAGAAAGATTGTCCAGAATAGAAAAAGGATCAACACAAAAACAAGAAAGAAAATCCAAAAGACGAGCCTTTTCTGTAACTTGGGATGACGCAGATTCTTCATCTTCAGAAAGTGATAGTGAAAGCAATAACGGACAAGCTAACGCATGCTTCATGGCTGAAATAACCAACGTTAGTGATTTTACATTCGAAGATATGGTAGAAATAAATGCAGAATTATTAGAATCCAGAAATAATTTCAAAAGAAAGTATAAACAAGCCAACGAAGATCAAAAAAGGTAAAATTCGATAGAGATTTGCTGAAAGATGGAAAAGCTTTATTAGAAGATAAAATTAGAAAACTTCAAGAATCTCTATCCAACACAAATTATCAACTTTCCTTATTGAATCAAGAATTTGAAACTCAAAAAGAAAAGAATAATCTGCTTGCTTCTGAAAATCATGAACTGAAAACTAGGATTAAATTAATAGAATTAGATAATTATAGTATAAAAATTAAATTAGATGATATTACTAAAAATGTCACTAATTTTAATAAAGGCAGAGAGAATTTATCTAATATTATAGAAAATTCTCACAAGTATCTAGTAAGAAAGCTCTAGTATATATTCAAAAACGTGATATTTTAAAGAAATCAAATAGAAAGAAACCTAAGACTAACAAGTCAGTAACATCTTCGACAAAGAAAAAGGTTTCTAAAACTATTAGTAAATGGGTTCCTAAAATAGATAATTATTTGTTTAGGAAAAAATATATAAAAACATTCTTAGAAACTGTTCATAACAGTAAAGATTATATTATTAATAGGGACACTAAACCCTCTTGTGATTTGGTTTCCTAAGATCTAACTCTTATGGCTCTAACGGAGGAAGTTGGTGCCAACGTCATTACATATTTTTTGCAGGTGCCACTCAAGAAAAGAGGAAAATGGATTCTCGACAGTGTTTGCTCAAAACATATGACAAAAGATAAAGAAATGCTAACAAATATTATCTACTCAAAAGAGGAACTGTCACATTTGGAGATAGATCCAATGGATATATCATCAGTAAAGGCGATGCGAGCAATTACGATACATCTAATTTACCTCTTATTACCGATGTTTTATTAGTTAAGAATTTGAAATGTAATTTATTAAGTATTAGCTAGTTATGCGATACGGGTTTCAAAATATCGTTTTCTGAAAATAAATGTAGTATTTTTCATAATAATCAAAATCTTATTTTCGAAGGTAATAGGGATAAAAATATTTTTATTTTAAATAGGAAAGTTAATAATAATCCAGATATGTGCTTATTAGCCAAAACAGCGATCCTTGGTTATGGAACAAAATATTTTGCCACATAAATTTTGAAACTATTAATAAAATTTCAAAAAATGAAATCGTAAAAGGATGACCCAAAATGAAATTTAAAACCGAAAATTTGTGCGATTCCTGTTAGTTAGGGAAATTAACCAAATCATCATTTAAATCTAAAAAGGTCATTTCAACATTACAAATGTTAGAATTACTACATATGGATTTGCTTGGGCCAACTCAAATTCAATCTATAAATCACAGTAGATTGGTATTTGTGATAGTTGATGATTCTTCTATATATATCTGGATGATATTTTTGAACAATAAAGATGATACTTTTGATTATTTAAAATGTTTGTTAAAAAAATTCAAAACTTTAAAGATTTAAAAATTAAAAATATATGAAGTGATCATGAAGGAGAATTTGAAAATGAAAATTTTGATTTATATTGTAAAAAGAAAGGAATTTTTCATAATTTTTTGTTTCCTAGAACTCCAAAACAAAATGGAGTTATAGAAGGAAAAATTGAACGTTACAAGAATGTGCTAGAACATTGTTGAATGGAAGTTCGTTACCAAAACATTTCTGGGTAGAAGCAGTTGCAACAACCTGTTATGTTTTGAATCGCGTTTCCATTCGACCACTTACGAAAAATACTCCATATGAACTTTTTAACGGTAGAAAACCAAATATTTCATATTTTAATTTTTTTGGTTCAAAATGCTTTATTTTAAATACTAAAGATTAGCTTGGTAAATTCAATTTGAAATTCAATGAAGGTATATTTCTAGGATATTCAGATCGAAGCAAAGCTTACTGTATTTTTAATAAAAGAACAAATACAATAGAAGAATCACTTCACGTTTCTTTCAATGTATATTATATTCAAGACTCTCATAATACTGAAGTTTTGAAAAATAGAAATTCTCAAGATGAAGATAATATGATTTATAATTCTAGAGATGATAGGAACATTATTCATATTAATATAAATGAAAATTTTACTGAAAATCAAGATATTTTTGAAAACAACAATCAAACCAAAATATGATTATAGAAAATCATAATGTAAATAATGAAAGCATTGTTCAAAATAATAACGAAATGAGATTTCCACCAAGAATATTACAAGATCATCCAACTCAAGATATTATTAGTGAAATGAATTCAAATGTAAGAACTAGAAGTCAATTAAATCTAAGACATGGTGCATTTTAACCCAATATTGAACCCAAAAATCCTAAAGAAGCATCTTATGATGAAAACTGGATTATCACTATGCAAGAATAATTAAATCAGTTTGAATGTAATGAAGTCTGGGAATTAGTTCCAAGACTAAGTGATCAAGATTATAGGTACAAAATAGGCTTATAAAAATAATGCTGACGAGTTAGGAAATATAACTAGAAATAAAGCAAGACTTGTCGCTCAAGGATATAATCAAGAAGACGGAATAGACTATGAATAAATGTTTGCTCCAGTCGCTAGATTAGAAGTAACTTGTATCTTAGTAGCCTATGCTTACTATCATAATTTTAAATTATATCAAAGTGACGTAAAAAATGCATTATAAAATGGTTATATAAAAGATAGAGTTTATGTTGAACAACCACAACTTTTTGCACTTGAAAAATGTCCTGATCATGTTTATAAATTGAAAAAGGTTCTGTAGGGTTTAAAGCAAGCACCCCATGCTTGGTATAAACACCTTAAAAATGATTTAATTGGTTCAGGATTTCAAATTGGAAATGTTAAATAAACATTATTTATAAAACGTGATAACAATGATATTTTGGTAATTCAAATTTATGTGGATGACATTATTTTTGGTTCTACTAATGAAAAATTATGTCAAGAATTTTCAAAAATTATGACTAGAGAATTTAAAATGTCTCATATGGGAGAATTATCACATTTTGTTGGTTTACAAATTAAAAAACTACATAATGGTATTTTTATAAATCAAGAAAAATATTGTAATAATTTAATAAAATGTTTTGGTATGGAAGATACTCAAGTAAACCGACTCCCATGAGTACAACAACACATTTAGAAAAGGATGAAAATTGTAACACCCCATCTCCGTTAAGGTCACTCACAAGGGGAATGCCTCAACTTCGGTGGAGCATTATAGGTAAAAGATGCAGATAAATTACAAGACAGACAAATAAAGCAGCGGGAAATAAAATCATTTTATAAACAATGTGGTTCAGTCAAGTTTTTACAACAATTGTCTCAATCATACTCAAAAATAATACATAAAACTTCTATCTTGATTCAAAAACTTCCAATTAAAAAAGAAGCATTAAAATGACAATGATATTCTCCAATAAAGCATTAACCAGCCATAGCAGTGGAAAAGAGGGTCCAAAGCAAAACATCGACTATCTTCGAGTTGAGCTAATTGGTAACATTTCCTCCCTGTCAACCTGGTGGAGGGGGGAGGGGGGAAACGGAAGAAAAGAGGCGAAACAAACAAGGTCAGACATAAGTCTGGTAAGTCCAGTGAGTTTCAGCATGTAAATAGGAAAAAGCATCATGACATGAATAAATTGAATATAAGACAATACCGTGACAACATAGATAACAAGATAACATAAGATTAGCACAAGATATGACAAGGCAAGATAAATTGAATGCGCTTCCGGTCTTTCTCTGCTTCGCTACTACCTTGTTATTCTGATTTCTATATCTCTGCACCACCTAACTAGTGTCCCAACTAGTAATCCGTATAAAATGATCATATGATAATGTGATCCTAATCCCCGCAATTGTGGTAGCCTTCAGGTGTACATATATTGTGAGGATTCCACCTCAATCTGCCTAATTGACATGAATATGTTAGATGTACCCTTACTACCCTATCGATCGGCTCCTTACTCGTATTAACTTTCCTTGTGTCTGTGTCAATCAGCCCTCTCTTGCGTGTAGATACCCTGTGCTAGTCCCACCAAAGGTGTATCAATCCTTATGATAACAACCCGACATGATTCAAGATGCACAGTGTATAACTATTGGTACCCAGTGCCTGCTTTTCCCCACTTCGGAGTACGTGCACGCCCGTAACGTCGGAACCTACACTGACGTACCTCTGCCGCTATTTTGACCGCTTATAATCAGCCCAGTAATCATGCCCCACCCTGCCTAGTTTCAGGGTACCTTGATACATCTATGTGGGTTACTGCTGAATTGGGTCCTCGTTACTAGGGTTTCTTATTGGTTAAGTTTGTGGGCCTATATTTACAAATATTACCCACCAAACCGATATGTACTTAACCCTCCCACTGATTCAAACATGTTTACTTAATGGTTAAGTTTGTAGGCCTATGTTTACTAATATTACCCACCAACCCGATATGTACTTAACCCTCCCACACATTATGTCATATTGGTTAAGTGTTGTCCATTCATGTTAACTTAACCCACCCACTCGTCATGTCATGTTGGTTAAGCGTTTCTTATTAACCCTTCTCACTCGTCATGTTGGATTGGTTAAGTGTTTCCTATCAACTTAACCCCGTTCATTCATCATGTTATTTTGGTTAAGTATTTCCCATTAACTTAACCCCATTCGTTCATCAAGTTACATTGGTTAAGTGTTTCTTATTAACTTAACCCCACACATTCATCATGCTGTATTGGTTAAGTGTCATCAATCAATTCATGTTAACTTAACCCACCCACTTGTCGTGTTACATTGGTTAAGTATTGCCTTCTTGTGTTAACTTAACCCTTCCACGCATCCTGTTATATTGGTTAAGTGTTGCTCTCTTGTTTTAACTTAACCCTACCCATTCATCATGTCATATTGGTTAAGTGTTTCTTATTAATTTAACCCTTCTCATTCATCATATTGTACTGGTTAACTTAACCCTGCTCACTTGTCTAATTAACATGTTTATAATGGTTAAGTGTACTAAATTTACTTAACCTTACCTTCTTGTCTAATTAACATGTTATAACGGTTAAGTGTTCTAAATTTACATAACCACTCTTCTTGTCTAATTAACATGTTCTAATGGTTAAGTGTTGCCTTAGTTAACTTAACCCTACCATTCTTAATATGTCTTGTTCATTAGCATTAATTGATTTATTAATGCATCAACCTTTCACATTAGATCTATGTTGTTGCAGTTACTGGATGTGCTAGGCAGTTCCGGGTAGTTTTACACCATAACTCAATCTAACCTTGGGTTTTTTCTTGGGCATGATGTAATAACCTCTCACATTAGATAGGTGTTGTTGTGGTTACTGGATGTGCCAGGCGGTTCCGGGCAGTTTTACACCGCAACTTAATCTAACCTCGGGTTAGGCATGTTTATCTTTTAGCATACTTACCATACAGGTCCAAGTCTAGATTTTATACGCTAATCATCCCAAATTCACTAAACTAGTCATGTTCCAATTCTCAAGTTAAACCCCAACAAAGATGATTTCAAGTTATGCCCCACAAATTCAAATCTCAATTTATTACTCAAAATAGGTTACATCCAATTTTCCCAAAGTTGCAATAATAGTCGTGCCCCAAAAATCACAATATAACACATGCACTAAGGTTTGGTCATATTGCACTATACAAAATATTCTCCAAAAACTCCCAATCATGATTCACTGTATAAACTATGCCGAATTATAGCCTTTAATTATAGTGCGTGCTAATTACCCAAAATCCCAATTTAGGCATGTTCATATTTAACAGTTATCCCTATCTTACTATAGGTTTTCATGCCTAAGCCACATATCACTATACACAATAACTTCCTTATTCCAAGTAATAAACATCATATATAATATGCCCCAATTTTAGGTCTTAAACCACAACATGTACAAAGCCTTACATGTTTACAGTTTAATTTACGCCCCAAACCCCAAGTCATATGTCCAATATACTTTATGCCTCAAATCTCAAGTCATATGTTCGATACACTTTATGTTTTAAATACAACATGTGTTATGTCCTCAAATCAATTACAAATCAGTTATGCCCAATTATACATAATTTAATACTTTTCCCAATTTTAGCGCTAGTCATGTCCAAATCATATATTATGCCCAATTTTAGCGCTGGTCATGCTCAAATCATATATTATGCCCAATTTTATTTCCAACGTATGTTCATCTCTTATGAGATTTGGCTCAGACTCGCAGTAGCCTGACTATAAAAACAAAAAGGGAAGAAGGAAAGAAGAGACAAAGAATGGACATAATATTATCAATGAGATAGATCCAATGGATATAGAAAGACAGATAGAAATAGGCATAATCTTAAATTCTGATTTATTACAATGTCAGAATCACAATTAACTTTTATTTATGAAAGTAACATGAACTTACAAATTATAGAACGGTCTTGAATTCTGGGATCTGATTTCTGAATTTGATTAACTATTCCTTTGATATAGACTTTGATTGTTGACTTGAAAATTCTAATTTGATTGATTAAGGTGGAGGCTAGGTCACTTCAGGTTTTAGCAGCATATAAACGCCTATGAATTCGTGTGTAGAAACAATAGGTTTAGGGGTCTTTTTATAGGTGTATAGGGAGATTTAGACCCTTCAGATCAGTCTAGAAGTCATCAGAATCGTCCAGAGCAGAATACCACATCACAGAGCGAATCAAAAAGCGACACATGGTGAAACACGTAATTGGCCAGATCCGGGCCAACACGGGTTAACTCCCCTATAGGGGGGTCGAAACCTATGTCGACACCCCTATAATGGGGTCGACAACTATGTCGACTCCCTCTGGGGGGGGGGGTCGACACCCTGAGCGGGAATTTTCCCGCTCAGCCTACTCTGCTTGAGTTTCGAATTTTGAACTTGGTTTGATATGTTTAATTATTATTTATATTTTCTATTTAAACATGAAATCTTCTGAACTCCATAACTTCTTCATACGGAGTCCGATTCACGCAAAATCGGACTCTATCTCAAGCAGAATTCCGAGATGAACGCAAAGGCATAACCAATTTCCCTTATTTCTCACTTTTAAAATTAAGTGTTCTTTAATTCGTCACTTTAATATTCACAGGAAATACGGGGTGTTACAAAAATGGTAAAAGCATCGATAACAAATTATACTGTAGTTTAATAGGATCATTATTATATCTAACAATTATTTGACCAGATTTAATGATGAGTGTTTGTTTTTGTGCTCGATTTCAAGCCAATCCCAAAGAATCACACTTACAAGCATTTAAACGTATTTTGCGTTATTTAAGCAACACCAAAATTTTTAGACATTTTTATCCGAAAGATTGCTCCATTGAATTAGTGTTGTACATTGACGCTGATTTTGGAGGAACAAGGATGGATCGAAAAAGTACTAGTGGTATTGTCATTTTATTGGCAAATCACTAATATCTTGGTTTAGCCAGAAACAAAATTGTATGTCACTATCGACTTGTGAAGCTGAATATATATTAGTAGCATTGGCTTGTGCTCAAGTACTATATAAGCAACAAATACTTAAAGATTTTAATGTAAATTTAAATAATTCAAGTACTTATTACGACAACACAAGTGCACTAAATTTATCTAAAAATCTGGTTAACCATTTAAGAACTAAACATATAGACATAAGACATCACTTCTTACGAGATAACATTGAAAAAGGGAATATAAATTTAGAATTCATAAACTCCGAAAAATGAAGGTCGATATTTTTACTAAACCATTACTCCGAAATACGTTTATTAAACTTAGAAGATAAATTGGAATAGTTTCATACAAATATATATATATATATATATATATATATATATATTTATATATATATATTAGCACAAAAATCAAATTTTCAGAAAAATAAAAAAAATTGTGCATCAGCAAGGTCTTGAACCTTGGTGTTCTCTTTAAAAGTTGAATAGACTTTCCATTAGGCTATGATGTGTTACTTGTTGAAATTAGAACATGATATAAAATTATACTTCTATGATTATAACAAACCTCTAACTATTTACTATTAATATAAACTACTAGCAATGGAAATTTCCTTTCATCTAATCATTTCTACAGCTAATATTAAGGCATTTCAGTTATATAAACACTCTAACTTTCTTATTCCAAACTTAAGTTTCTAAGTACTAACTATCAATTCAAAAACAAAAAGTTATGTCAAATAAAACAATTCATCCTCGTTAAAATTTTTTCCAAGCAAATCAAATCAGAAACAATCTTCCAAGTCCATTCAAATTGTTTCTCCGAACCGGGAAAAATAACCTAAATATAAGTGGAAAAATTATCGCACCGGTTATACTCCGGACTCGAAGAAAACAAAGCACGTTTTTCTGTTTCTCCAACTACGTAGTATGAGATTGATGAAATACGCCATTATCTATATCAACAACTTGATTTACAATGAGAACTTTTCTTCGAGCAAAAGGTAGTTGCAAGACGATATAGCTTCTTAGAACAAATGGCTATACGAGTGCGCGGAAAACCAAATGTACTTGAACCTCGACACCATCCATTATCTACCACTCAGAACATCAGACATCTTCCTGGACCCCATGGGAAAACACTCCAGCTTATCATCTGTATAGCCCGAATTCATAAGACATAAATTATATGGCTAATGAGGAGTCTAAAGAAACTCCTAAGAAGAAATCGACGTCTTTATATTCAGATTAAATGACATTAATAGTTTCATTTTCTTCTTTTCATTTGTTTTTCTAAATAACAATGCATTGGATAAAAAGCATGGTATATTGATTTTGAATTTTTTGTTGCATCAATGAAATTAATATATATCTTTCAATTTCAATTATATAGTGTTAGACCAAAAAATGGCACTAACACCCAAATGCAGATCACAAATCATAGAATGCAGAAAACAATAAAATCAGAAGGAACACACGATGTTTTTATAGTGGTCCAGTTGTAGATGTAGCCTACGTCCACTTTATAATCTTATTGTTACACTGACAGATTACAAGAATCAGTTACATGTAGACACACAATCTGTGTGCTAACTGAGATTACAAGAGGAGAATTTAGATGTAGAAAGGTGCAAAGTCCTTGCACTTCAGTAATGTTGGAGGCTGCGAAAAAGAATGGCCAAAAGTCCTTGAAAATGCCTTCAAATGGTGTACTTATAGTTGCATGAGGGCTTCTGGGAAGACCGGTTCATGATGGGGTACGTGACACTCGATCTGGGAAAGTAGGAGCGGGAGTAGCCTTGAGAACAGGTCAAAATTGAGTGCGGTTGCTGTTATGGTACGAGCGGTTCGTGATCCCTATATGCCCCACGAGCGGGTCGTGGTCCAGGGGCGAGTCACGAACCGAGTCGATTGCAAGCTGGAGTGAGAAGCTGGGATGGTGAACCTGCGAGCGAGTCGTGGTCCATAGGTTGACCACGAACGGGTCGTGATCAATATACGCCCCACGAGCCAGGGTGTTCCAGTGAGGAGGCTTCACGAACCGAGGAGAGCCCAAAAGGGGGCGAGCCGATGTCAGGGTCCCACGATCCGGTCCATATTCTAAACTTTCTAATGTTTCGTCACTTCATCAAGTGATTGCCAGTCTATACCTCTACAGCGTTCACGAAAACGGGCATAACTTCTGAACTGTAAGTCCGATTGAACCAAACGAATGCTCAACCTGAAGCTAATTCAGAGGGCTACAAGAGTTACTGAGCTTAGCTCCATAATTGCTGTTTTCGGGCCCAAAAGAGGTCGTCTGATATGAGTTTCCGGCCTTTTTATATTAATGTTGTTATTTCGACTAAATTGCTATATGTCTTATGGCATTGTTTCAATCGCTTGAGCGTGCTACCATTCTGGAATTCCACATGTGACAGCTTTGACCATAAAGTGTGTCAACATATAGCATATTTAAATGATGCAAATAATAACTTAAGTTTATATACTACGCACACAAATATATAAAACATTGCAAAAGAAGTAATATACATACATACATACATACATACATATATATATATATATATATATATATATATATTGGTGCCTAGAAAAACCTGGGAAACATTCACTAGTCAATTGGTGAAAATGCTACCAGTCGACTGGTAACCCCTAGAAGTCAACGTTTTTTTAGGTCGTAGCCATTAAACCCGCCCCCGCCAACCCCTTATTTTCTTCTTCATTTCAAAACTCACTCTTTCCAAAATAAAAACCCTAGAGTCCCAGCAATAAAAATTTCTATTTTTCTCCTCAAATTCAATTAACAATGGCTCTACCTTCAAAGAAAACAAAAGGAGGCTCCACTTCAACTCAAAAACCAATCGATTTATCACAATTAAATAGAAACTGAAAGATGGCACAAGATGGAGAAACTAAAATTCCTAGAAGGAGTATTTGTTAAATTTCTGGATTTCAACTCACATGGGCTACAAATTTTGGCAAGAAGAGGAAGATTTGAAACTTTGATGGACTACGAGAAGAACAACTTGAAGATTAATGTTACTATGGTAAAACTGTTTCTTGTAAATCCAAATTTGCATCATCAGTCACCTAGAAATCCCATAAATCGCATGTGAATTTTTCGTTTCTGGAAAACTAGTATTCTTTTCTATAGAAGGAATGGGCCATATCTTAGAATCACCAATCGACGAAATGCCACTTGAACAATTAGATTATGAGACTCATGTTCAAGATGAAGTAAGTCACTTCTTTATAAAAGACGACTCGGATGGCACAAAAACTAAGGGATTACGTCCGAGTGCTAGGTTTCCCCATCATGCTTTAACATGTGCTTTAACACGTAAGATTTAACCGAGAACTGGCACGTTTGATTTAGTCTACACCGAAACATTTCAAGCTTTGTACGTAGTCTACAATGAGGTACGTATCAATTGGATTCAATTGATCATGGATCAATTATTGGCATTCAATCCCAGGACTATGTGGTATATTTACTATGGAGAATATATCATGCGTTTACTTGCTAGTGCCGACATTCCCGAACTTGCATCAAAAAAGATAGATGTGAAATTTTTAGATAGTAAGAATTTGATAATAATGAAATTACCTCCACCAAGTCTTAGTATTATGAGTTTAGATGAGTGGAAGCAAAGGGAGAAAGGTCAATCATCTGCTACACCAATTCAAGCTAATCTGTAAGATGTAAATATCATTACTCCATCTCAAACTACCAGAGAATTTATCGATGTGGTTACCCGAAATCAAATTTTACTTAAAGCTCGCCTCAAGAAGATGGATAAAAAGGTAGATAAGAAATTCAAAAAAAAATAAATCTTTTCTGGGAAATATTTGATATGCTATTTCGTGCTCGACTTCCACATCCACTCAAGATCAAGATCCAGGAAAGAGGCCGACAACTACTTTTACATGACCCACTTCCGAGAGCACGAGTTCAGACACTATTTGATATAGTGTTATGGTAGTAAGTATTTTTAATATTTCTAATATTGCGTATATTCAGGGGGAGAAATAATTTTTTCTATAAGATATTGCCATAGGTTGTCATCAATCAAAGAAAGGAGGAGGATGCTGATTCACGAGTTTTTTGATTCACGATAACGAAGAAAAGAAGATAAAAGGAAGAGCGTTTTAGTATGATTATTTATTTGTGATTATAGTTGTGTAAAAACTTGTTAAAATATATCCTTAAATATCACAAAATCATGATTTTTTTAAGGTTGGTTAAATATTTATTGTTGCATCGAGATCAAATGCAGCCCAAGCCTATAAGAAAAGATGGTACCGCTACATGCAATTACAAACCAAATACAGTTGGTAGAAGCAATGATTTCTAGTACCAACCAGACACTAATACCATAATCGCGTGTAAGGTATAACACATAATCCGAAGCACAGTTTCCTAAATAGAAAAATCTAGGGTATCATGGCGGCCGAAAGCTCCAATTCTCCAAGGTGCGATCTACTTCCTGGCCATTTTTGTTGAGTAAAGACTTCTTTACTCTTCGTAAAAGAATGTTAACATCCAAGTGAATGAGTTTACTGACCAAGTTGCTCTCTCGTTTCTTATTTTCAAACACTCATCGATTCCTCTCTTTCCAAACATGATGAGTTGAAGTTATCAGTGTTATTTGGAGCAACTACAGGCGCAATGGAATGAATTTCTATGTTCTCACGTAAACAAGCTCTTCTTCCAGATTTCTAGAGAAAGATATTCCATTTTTTGTATTGTGGCATTAATGATTTCAGCACTAAAATTACATTCGAAAAATAGATGTTCGTGTGATTCCTGTTATGTGTTGCATAAATAAAAAATTAAATCATCGTTAAGGTTCCATTTTATAAGATGATCCATGGTCGGCTGTCTAGAATTCACAGCTTTGTAGGTGGTGAAAGCCATTTTAGGGAAGTTTTCTTCGCCCCAGATCATATCCACCTAATATTTATCTGTTTGTTCTAATGTGATTCCATGCTGAGGAGGCTGAGAAATTACTATCAGATGAATCAGACCAAACCCGGATATCCTATGTTAGATTCAGGACAATTTGAAGCTGTTGGATTTCAGGTTGCAATGCGTGCATGCAACTGATGTTTTTTGTGAGTCCCCACCAAGGAAGCTGATAAGAGTTTGCCACATAAACCATGGGTCATTCCATAGACTAGTAGATTTATCATCTGCAAATTTGCAGTGGATCAATTGTTTTAGTATACCCTTTTTAGCCATTATGTGTTTCCAAACAGAGGATGAGTTATTGTCACATTTCATAATCCAAAAATTGGTTTTGATGTATCTATATTTCATCCAAGTAGCCCAGAGAGTGTTTCCCTGAATAATTTTCCATGTTGTTTAATGCTATAAGTTTTCTTAAGATCTTTAAGGTTAGCCAGAACCACTCCCCCTTCGTTTTTGGGTCTGCACAGAATATCAAAACTGACTTTGTGAACCCCACCTCTCCAAAGAAAATTGGCGCATATTATATTGATTTCATCAATTGAACAATCTGGAATTTGAAAGGTTCGTAGTCTAAACCTGAATTTTGCCATGATAACAGTGTGAATGAGTTCCAATCTTCCAGCAAACGAGAAAAGTTTAGAGCTATGACCATTAATTTTGTATTTAATACTAGCAATCAAATCCCCACATTCTCTGTCAATGATGATATTAGAAGATAGGGGAACCCCTAAATACTTCACTGGAAGTTGACTTCCATTCACACCCAGGATTGGAAGAATACTTTGCTTTTCCCTGCAATACTTGTTGAAATTGCATTTTGATGTGTAGTTATTGGATTTCAAACCCACATACATTTGGAGATTTTTGAAAATGTCCTTAATTGTATGGGCTGTTCAGATGATTTCAGAACTGTAATAAGGTCATCCGCATATAGTAAGTGATGAACAATCAGTTGATGGTTGCAAATAGGTTGAAATAACCCATTGTGACATGCCAATTCCATTTGTAGAGAAAAATATTCCATCGAAATGACGAATAGATAGGGGGAGAGAGGATTGCCTTGCCAATTACCTCGATTTGAAGTGAAGTAACCCTTTAGAGCACCATTAATCATGATGGAGAAAGTGGGTGTAGATATAATTCCCTGATGATTGCTGTAATTTGTTGTGGAAACCCTATGCAATCTAACATGTGTAAGATGAATTCACGATTTAGCCTGTCATATGTTTGTGAAGGTTTACTTTTAAGCATAATTTATCAGCCCCTTTTTTTTATTAAATTGTCTTACAAGTTCATGCGCCGAGAGAGTTTTCTGATATATGCCTACCTTTAATGAACGCCGATTGGCAACTAGATATAATTTCAGGTAGAAATTGAATGAGACGATTACAAATCACCTTACTAAGAATCTTGTAAATTAAATAACAACATTCAATGGTCTGTATTCTTCAATCTTGCTGGTTAGTTGACTTTATGGATAACGTGATGAAAGTATGGTTAATTTCATGTAGAAATTTTCCTATTAAGAAAAATTCTTGAATAGCTAGTAGTGGTACTTATTTCATATTTTGCCAATGCAGCTTGAAGAATTTCATATTCGACCCATCGGGATCGGGACTGGAATTGTCATGGATAGAGTAAACCGCAGTTCTGACTTCCACTTTGATCACTGTACCCAGTAGCAGAGTTGCCCTGTCATCACTAACCAATCGCTGGCAGTTAACAAGGGGTAAGACACTTGTATTTTCTCCATTATATAGTTTAGTGAAATAATTGATGGCAAACTCTTCAAATACTTGTAAGTTTGTAACTGGTTCACTATGAGCATCAAGAGCATTATAGAAGTTGTTGCAGTTGTTTCTGTAAGACATTTTTGTGTATAAGAATTTAGTGCAGTCATCACCTTGGGTTTGCCAATTAACTTTAGCCTACTACTTTAACTCAATGGCATGTGTAGAAATAGCCGCTTTGAGTTGAGACTAAAGCCTGAAGTAATTTTCATTCAGGGATTCATCAAGCGGGTTTAAGTAAAGTGCTGATAAAGTGTTTTTGCACTGTGTCTCCAGATACTTTAAAGAGGTTTTTGTCTGTTCTTATTCCAAGATTTGGGTCTAAATTTTGTTGTTTTGAGTAAACAAACTAGCAAGTACCACCCTCTTCCCACCGTCAAAGGAATAGATTACATGTCAATGATGTTGTCATAATCTTCAGCTAAGTGCCATGAGTTAACATATCTGAATGGGCTACCTTTTGTAAGAGTTACACTGTTATTGGATGTAATGTGTAAAGGACAGTGATCAATCGTAGAAATAGGAATAATTTCCACTTTAGTATTTGGATTCTTGATTAGAATATCAGCATTAATAAGAACATGATCTAATCTGCAACTAATTTTCTTTGCTTCACTGCTTTGCCATGTATATTTCAGGCTAGTATGGCAAGCTTCAACCAACACTGTTGCTGCCATATAGTAATTAAACTCAGCAACTTGTGCTAATTTAATGGTAAGCCCACCTTTCTGCTCATTATTTTGTAGAATAGCATTGAAATCCCCGAGTACCATCCATTCATTTTGGATCGATTTAGAAATATTATTTATGGTCTCCCAATGTTGTTTGCGAACATATGCCTAATTATGAGCATAAATAAACAAACAAGTAAAACTGAGACCCCCCACATTTGTGGCATGAACAGTGAGGTGTTGGTCATCTACGCAAATACCATTAATTGATCAAATGGATTTGTGCGAAAAAACCATAATTCGACCAAACCACGTGGTTGAATTGTTGTTGATGGTTCCCCGTTCATTACCAAGTAAGCTTTCAAACGTGGCCGCGCAGCGGCTGCCATTTTATTCTCTTGTATAACGATAACAGTAGGATTATACTTATTTATATTATTAAAGAGGTTAAGCTGACGGGTATCCCCATTCAGTCCTCTAACATTCCAACATATGATAGACATTATAAACCAGCTGATTTGCTCCTTGTGATTGGAGCAGATTCAGCGGTTGTGTTCACCATCTTCTGCTTCCCTTTAGCAAATTGCTTAGAATTGTTTAGGTTCGATTTTGTCTTATCGTCTACTTGTGTTTCATTTTAGTTTTCAGTATCTGAATCTTGAGCATATAACTCAATGTCTAACTCGCTGAACTCTTTAACGCTTGTAGGGTCCGGTGGGCCAGGCCCGACAGGGAGATGATCAGGAGGAGGTTGGGTCCAACGACCCTATGAGGGAGGTGCCTCCTTAAGGGGGTGGAAAGAGTTTCTAGTGGAAGAGTACTTAGGAGTTGAGCTTGCACCACTGGTGGTTCCTCAACTGCCATCACCACCGTAATTGGATCAGCAACTATAGTATGTACACTTTCGTTTTGTGGTTTAGGTAAAATTTTAGTCTCATCCTCTGTTGTAAGGTCAATGGATGTTTCTTTTTTGGGGCTGACTTTGTGTAGATAGCATACTGGAGTTAGGAATTTTAGCAGGGGTAGCTACTTGTTTCTGTTTTCGCACTTGTGAGGACACCTGTGAGGGTACATGTGTGTGGCTTTTTAGGATAGGACATTGTAAAATACTATGTCCAAAACACTTGCACTCAATGCATATGGGAGGAATGGCCTCATATCCAACCTTTTGTAGATGAACTCTACCTTGGCTATCCTTGGCTCTGATCATTTTTGGAAGTGTAGTGCTTGCTTTTATATCTATTGATTTCCTTGCAAAGTTTAATCTATTTATATTTCTGGTACTGTAATCAATATCAATTGGTTTACCAACAATATCGGCAAGCTTACTTGTGCCTCTGGCATTCTAGAGAGCAATGTGTCTTTCTTCAGTTTAACCCTAATTGGATACAAAGTCAACTTGTCGCGTTCAAATTGAAAATTTTCTTCCCACTTTTTCATGAATACTAACTTGCTATCCATGAAACAAGGACCCCCATTAATAACTTTTTCCAGATCTTCAACTAAATCAAACTTAACCAGAAAAAACACATTATCTTTGGAATAAACTTCTCAGGCCCCCTTAGCCTGCCATTCACGTTTAATGTAAGAAATAAAATACATGTAGTAGGGGCACTTACTAGCCATGTAGAGATAAATTGAATTTCCCCATATTTTAGTAGAATACGAATAATCACTTTCATCAATTTACGCAAATTGACCATCTTGGGGCGTGTGGAATTGCATTGTGTCTTTTATTTGGACTCTGTTGCCCAGCGCACCAGCCCAACAGCAAGAGTCCAATGAAGCATTCAACTTCATCGGTTGTGGCTTGGATCTAGAAGGCCCAGCGACGACGGCGGGTTTAGGCACTAGAGGCGGGTGACTTTTCTTCACCGTTTGCCAGCCATCCTCTAAAACAGGCGAGTTAGGATTACTTCCACAGAAGGATGTGATTCCTAAACCGTACTTTTCGCGTGTCAATATATAAAATCACAAATATATATATATATATATATATATATATATATATGATGGCACATGCAAGCAACTGGACCTGTGCATTTTTGCATAGACCAGTTGACTAAGGGGAAAATCCACTAGTCGACTTGTGTGCACAAAAGTGCACAACCCGATACAACTGTGTATGCCTATATATACACTTTCAAATACTAGTTGATTGGTTATTTTTTCACCAGTCGACTGTTCCAAACCCAGTGGTCATAATTCTGAAAAGACGTCTTCTTTCATGAAGAGTTGTGACCCAATTTCAACAGAAATCGTTGCTTCTTTTCAAAGGTCATGAACGATTACCACTCTTCAATGATATATATATATACATCACAAATTTCACTTTCCAATTCATCGATTCTTGCTCTAATTTCTTATCTTAATCTCTTGCATTCTAAAATCATTCTTACTACTCTGAATCGCTTATTCTATTTGATATTTCTCGATTCAATAGCAATCTACTTCCCTCAAATCTTCACAAACACATCAAATATCCGAGGATAAGATTATAGGAAGGGTGTACTCAAATTGTGACTAATTCATGTTACTAGAGAACAAATATTAAAGTCAAAGCTTCTGTTGTGTTGTTGAAGTCCTATCCGGCTTCTTAGGAATGAAATCCCGTTCGGTTGCTCGGGTCCCCGTTCCGTTGCTTGGGTGTATTGCAAACCTGTTCCTCGGGGTGAAATGAGGGTGTTGCTAGTGAAAATCCAGAAGGGGTCTGGGAGTGGACATAGGATCGTGCTCCAAACTAGTATAAAAATTCCCGATGTCGTTTATTTTATTTTTCTGCATTCATTTACTGCTTATCTGTGATATCGTTATAGTTAGTTTGTTAAATATTTACCTGCATAAATATTGCATAGTACACTATATCACATTATCTAAGCTTCCTCATGTACACTTGATTCCATATTACTCGATACTACTCTAGCACTCTTTTCATAAACTATGATGGAGATGAGATTTCATCCTGGTGCACAACTACTTATGTATCGAGTCTTAAGTCTTAGAATAAAAATTGTTAAAATCTCTCCTCTAGTAGTTTTGTTAATTTTAAAATTGAAACTAGCTTATGTATACATATATATATATATATTTTATATCTAATAATACATATAAGTATAATATATATATAAAGCATGAGAACTAATATTTTTAAAATTATTTATCTACATACACACAACTGCACAATAGGAAAATTGCATTAAATTATCCAGGTCAATCGGCTGACCTATATATTTCTACGTAATTTGCACACGTGCACAACTATATTATTTATATAAATCCATTTGAATTTCTAGTCGAATAGCTTGAATTTCAGTCGATTGAATTTTTCAACGGTCAAATTTTATGAAGATTCACTGTATTCATGAAGAAAAACGATTTTATATGAAAAACTTGGATGCTACTTTTCAACCAAATCTCTTCGCCAATAGTTACTATTGTTTATACATTATATATAAATGTTCTAACATCAATCAAATCAACTTTTCTCTCTTCTAATCTGATACTATCTGTACACTACTATTACTCTCTTTTTTTAGCATTCTAAATATACAATATATTGCTTGAATCGCCTTGATATTTTATATTCAAAGCAATATCTTCCTTTCTTATCTATATACACTTAGACTATATATACAAATATACTTGAGGAGCATATTATTGGAAGGGTTTACTGTAAAGAGACATACTAGTGTTATCAAGAATAAGTCTACTTTCTACTGTATTAGTATAACATTATGTTCTACTGCTTAAGCACGTCAAGACCTCTTCGGCTGCTGAGGTGAAATCTTGTTTTGCTGCTCAGGTCCCTTTTTGCTACTTAGATGTTGAAAATACCTATTCCTCTGGGTTAATTGAGGGTTATGATATAATTGAAGTTCCAGGTGGAGTCTGGGACTGAACGTAGAAAGGTGCTCTGTTCAGTATAAAAATCTTTGATGTCTTTACTTTTATTTACTGCCTTTTATACTGTTTACTTCTGTAATAAAATAATAATCACACAACTATCTGTATTGCATGATCCATACTACCTTTTCATTTGGTATAAGAGCAAGGCTATCATATAATGGTAACACAGTTATCTGATACCATAAAGTAATATCACTAGTATGAGCACTAACACTAGTTTTATAGAAGGTCAATCTACTGTCCACCACTTTTCAATGGCATGAATTACAACTATTGGCCTACATGCATGAGAATATATTTGTAAGCAAATGGTTTTGAATCATGGTTACACAAACTAAATATCATATTCCTAGAACTGAATATTCCGGTTGGTCAAATACACAAAAATTAGATTCTACAGCTACTGCTAAAGCAATGAATATGTTGTTTTATGCCTTAAATAGAAATGAATTTGACCATGTCAGCATGTTCACAACTGCATATGAAATATGGCGAACACTCAAAGTCACTCATGAAGGAACTAACAAGGTCAAACAAAGCAAGATTCCCATTCTTAAAAGCTAATTCTATAACTTTAGATTGATACAAGATGAGTCCAATGATTATATGTATTCTAGATTTCAAGATATTTATCATTCAATATTTGGACTAGGAGAAAAATATATGATTTCGATATAATTTCAAAAATCCTAAACTCTTTAATGGATAAATAGGAAATAATGGTCTTGGCTATCGAAGAAGCAAATGATCTTTCTCTCATGAAACAAGAAGAGTTAATAGGAAATCAATGTCATATGAAGTTAACTTGTAAGCAAAACGATTATAGACTCAAGATAAAAAAATTGTAACATTCAATATAGAGCAAGAAGAATTAGAATTAGACAAAGATGATTTATTGCCAAGATTTTCAAAAAAAATTGGAATATAGAAAAGGAAACAGAAATAAAAGCAAGAATAGCTTTAATACTAACAATCCATCATCGTTAATGTTAGAATGTTATAATTGCCATAAGAAGGGACACATACAAAAATTGTCTAGAACAAAAGAAAGAACATCATAATAGTAAAAGAAGGATAGATTTAAAATGAAGGCATTTATAGTGACATGGGATGATTCAAATTCCTCGTCTTTAGAAAATGACAGCGATAGCGATAACGAGAAAGCTAATGTGTGCTTCATGGCTAAAGAAAACAAGTTTAATAATTTTACTTTTGATCATATGATAGAAATTAGTTCAAAATTATAAGACACTTTAAAAGGTCTCAACATAAAATATGAAGAAGAAGTTGAAAATCAGAAAAAGGCACAATTCGAAAGAAATATGCTTAAAGATGAGAAGAAAATATTGGAAGAAAATCTTGCGAAAATTACATGTTAATTTTCTAATATTAATTCACAACTTATTTTGTTGAGTCAAGAAATTGAAACTCAAAAAGAAAAGAATGATTGAGACGACCCAAATCTGCCTGCTTTTTGAACTGACTGTAAACCACATAAGTCCAGTTCAAAAAGTAAGCATCATCAGAAGGTCGTGCGATAAACTGAAATTTCCGATCTTTGATAGTTGATACTTAACACACACACGGTGTTCGTGTACCGCAAAATCAAATATCACAAACTCGATTCATTAGGATTTTGTCAGAGCAAAACACAGTGAACCAAAAACAATTTATAATACTCAATATATATCCTTACAACGGAAACTTTTACATTAGAAAACATTTATATTATTAGAGAAACATATCCTTACATCATTTATCGATTCATATACATCCAACTATAGATGTATAATACATCCTCCATCTACAAAGAACTCCAACTTTTCATAATCATCTGAAAACTCCTCATCTACCTGTTTTAACCTGAAACACACACTCGGATCTGACCCGAGCGTTAAACACTCGGGTTAGGCTTGAATTAACCAGTTTAAAACTAGACAACAAACCATAACCCATGTCATACAATCATCAACCAAGATTCAAAAGTGACAAAACTCGTGCTTTTGAAAAATGAAGTTATTATAAGGCTCAAGTCTCATCACACAATGCAACACATACCATAGGATAGAGTTATACCATTTAATAACCAAACATGACTGATATTCTTAAAACAAATATTTTGCTATTATTATTAATATCTAGGTGTGGAAATCACTTTCGAAAATAAATGTATCAATCTTAGATCGCATAATGCCCAATCCCATTATGTTGGCTATTAGGGTACAAATGAAAATGTAAGCTCGTATTGGAAGTTAGGTTCCATCAATCACCAAGGAAATCTTCCATAACCGTTCATATAATCTCTAGCAAGATGTCCAGGACTCACACGCATGCGATCCTTCGGAGCGGCAGTGTCGACCCACCAATTCTCGGTGAGTTCGGGTTACTCCTGAACATAACGTTTCCCGGTCATATCTGACAGTCATCCTGGTCATATTTGACAATAAATTGTGATGCCTTTATCCATCATCTACATAAGTAAACATGCTTGAGATCCAAATCATATCATCAACTTTAGCTAGTAGGAAACGTTTGTAACGATCTAGAATTTTTAACCAATTTAAAATTGGAATTTTTATTACTCAGTTTTAATTTAAATTTGAATTTGACATAAATAAATATACATATATATATGGGTAAGAATATTTAATAATTTTGATAAGCTAAATGATAGATTTTATTTGAATTATAAATGAGAAAGATTATTAATAAGTTTAGATTTATTGAACTATCTGTCGTTCGATCGGAAAGGTGGGTAATGACCGGGAGATTACATACTTAGGCGTACTCTAAGTTACCTAGTTACAGAGGTACCCCGACATTGTATTGGCATAAGGAGCATCACTGTTGATCCTCGGACATCCCTCTAAAGGTGTTCAAAATTCGGTTTGGAAGAAAGTTCCTTTGCCTGGTCATTGTTGGAAACCCAATCTCCACTAAGAGTCCATACGATTTTAATTGTATACCGTATGTCAGTATAGTATATGGTACCTATTCTAGCTATTTTAATACATTTATTTTTGAAAGGTTTTTCACACTGTATTATAGTATTGAAAGAGGATTTTACGTATCAAAGGCATTTTTGACTACATAAGGAGAAACCTTGCTCATGTGTGTGTTTGTATTGTGTGTGTGCCACGAGACCTTATGTTAGTTTCATTTTCAGAAAGTCTTTGCGAATTTCTATGCACTGATATTCATATGGAGTAAACCCATTCCGTATTAGCGGCATTGTCTGGTGAATTTCCTAACTTTAAAATAAACCCTAAAAACAACTATTTTGAGTTCTCACACCAGTCCAATGACTGACCTGGAGTTTATTGTTACCACACTTAAACTCTAGGTGACCATAATTTTTGCATAGGTAGCGTAGTAGTTTGGTTCATAGATTTAGTCTTGGAGTTAGTTAGAGTAGGATGCTGGTTTAGCTGGAGCCCTTATATTTTGGAGCATGCATATTCTTCCACTGAGTTTAGTATCTCTTCCGCTGCGTAATCGATGTACTCTGATGTATCTCCCGTAACTCTGATGTAGTATTATTGTAATGATAATGGAAAAGTTCTTTTTATTTTGTGCAAATGTGTAAGTACCCCTGACAATCCGTCTTTATGAACGATTTAAGTTGGTTTAATTACCGGCGAAAACTGGGCAAAAAGCTAAGTCATTACATTTGGTATTGGAGCTTTGGTATATAAAAAGCTATAGGGTACGACATATTTGAACAAAAGTAAAGGACTCATCAGAGTGATGATATCTCGTTAGAGATAGGGTTAGTAATGCCCTAGAATGAGATTTTGGAGTATAATATATCTCATTAGAGATAGGGTTAGTAATGCCCTAGAATGAGATTTTGGAGTATGATATTCGAGAGAGCGTATTTGTAAATATGAAATGAGTTTTAAAAAGTTATATTTTTAGAAAGAAATATATTTTGAAAGTATATGGTTAATTATAACCTGGATAATTAATCAAACAATTAAGGTTAAGTTGAATTTAGTGATTATAATTACACATAAAATACTTCTTATGGGATGGTAATTAAGCCCCTTCCACTGATCAGAAAACTAATCCGAGTACAAATGCCATTTGGATATAATTTCACTATTGGGTAACATTTCAAAATATTGATAAGATTATAATGTATCAATTGTTAAGGGATTAACTTGGGTCAAATTTATTAAGATAATTCTCCTTTAAAGAAATTAATCAATATGGTTCGAAATCAAAATAAATTATAAGTGTTTGAGTATTTTATTCGATGTTGAGGTTGGATTATCAAGTATAAGAAGATTTTGAATATACACCTAGCTAACGTATATATAAAAGCTTAAGTATACTAGATAGATATAGAATCACTCTCTAGTCACTTGAAGATGATTCTGTTAATGACTGTAGCATCATCAGCATGTATTTTCGAGTTTCGAAACTGGGATGTCTATATGGTTCCAATTAAAACATCAATATATACTTGAACCAATTTAGATAAGTGTTTGGAAATATTTGTTAAATTGATGTGAATTTGAATAAGTAAGTGAGATCTTGAAAATTTGATAGAGTTTTAAGAATTATATCAGATAAACCAGTAATGAGGATAACCCAGTAAAGAGTTTATGAGAAAGTGTATTTGTGATATAAAAAATTGTTTTGAAAAGATGTATAATTTGAAAACTCAAATCAAAATTTTGAGTAAGAATTGGCAATTACTTGGAAATTGATTTTGAAAGAGTATATTTTGAATATAAAGGAACTAGATCTTTGACATTTGGGAATTGAAAACTTGAGCACGAACATCTTATGATTGAAATTTCTTAGTTGATTAAAAGATATTTATGTAAAGTTGTAATTTACATAAGCAATCCAAGTATAGAAAAATTAGTTTGGGAAATGACCTAAAGGCTAAATTGGAATTAATCAATCAGGATATTTTATAATTAGTCGCCCCTATCTGATTAAATTTAAAATGCAAATATCTTGAGAATTCAATAAGAGTATAAGATATTTGAAAATATTTTGGTTAAGAACTACACTGGTTAAAGTAGTTAATAAAATATATCTAAATAGTTTCTCTAAAATTTGAAGGAAATAAGTTTCGTAACTTTGAATTTGGAATAATAAATGAGGATTGTCAAACTTAAATAATATAAGGAATTAAAATCCGAAATTATTGGCGATTTTGGACAGTCAATAAGTTCTAAAGTATATTACGGCAACAAAAGAATTGTTTAAGTAAGCATGAATACCTTGTGAATTAAGTTTCACAATTTGATTAAAGGATATTTGGCAGGCGGAATAGTAAAAAGAAACTACCTAAACTGAAACGTTTAGACAAGCTGAATTCTGAGATGATCGAGTTTTTCGTGTAAAGAATAAGAGTAATTTTGGGGAACCGAAAGGAAGTAAGTTTCATAACCATTGTATTTTCAAGATAGGATCAAAGAGAATAATTTGTAACTATGAATTTTCTGAAAAGCAGTAAATGGCTAAGTATAAGTAATTGGTCCAGTAAACGATGAATCGAATATAACGGGTAATTGGAAGTTATCGTTGGAGGACATAGTAAATATGGTTATCCGTAAATATGTGTTAGAATATTCTACCCGATATATCCATTTTGAAAAATGAGAGTTTTGGTATAAAGAATTTTAATCTTAAGTTTGAAAATTTACTAGATGTCAAATGAGCAGTTACGATTCCCTTTCCTTTTCGAGGACGAAGAGTTTTAGGGGATAAATGTAACGATATAGAATTTTTAACCAATTTAAAATTGGAATTTTTATTACTCAATTTGAATTTAAATTTGAATTTGACATAAATATATATGGTTAAGAATATTTAATAATTTTTAATAAGTTAAATGATAGATTTTATTTAAATAATAAATGACAATGATTATTAAAAAGTTTGGAATTATTGATACTGTTTGTCGTTCGATCAGAAAGGTCTGTAACGACCGAGAGATGATATACTCAGGCGTACTCTAAGTTACCTAGTTACAGAGGTAACCCGACCTTGTGTTGGCATAAGGAACATCACTATTGGTCCTCAAACATCCCTCCATATTTGTTCAAAATTCAGCTCGGAAGGAAGTTTCTTTACCTGGTCATTGTTGGAAACCCAATCTCTACTAAGAGCCTGTACAATTTTGATTGTATACCGTATGTCAGTATAGTATATGGTACCTATGCAGGCTATTTTAATACATTTATTTTGAAAGGTTTATCACACTACATTATAGTATTAAAAGAGGATTTTACGTATCAAAGGAATTTTTGGTTGCATAAGGAGAAACCTCGCCCATGTGTGCGTTTACATTGTGTGTGTGCCACAAGACCTTATGTTGGTTTCATTTTCAAAAAGTCATTGCGAATTTCTATGCACTGGTATTCACATGGAGTAAACCCGTTCCACATTAGCGGCTTGGTCCAGTGAATTACCTAACTTTAAAATAAACCCTAAAAACAACTTTTTGAGTTCTCACACCAGTCCCATGACTGGCCTGGAGTTTATTATTCCCACACCTAAAATCTGGGTGCTCATAATTTTTGCATGGGAAGCAAGTAGTTTGGTTCGCAAATTTAGTCTTGGATTTGGTTAGAGCAGGATGCTGGTTTAGCTGGAGCTATTATATCTTGGAGCATGCATATTCTTCCGTTGAGTTTAGTATCTCTTCCGTTGTGTAATCGATGTACTCTGATGTATCTCCCATAACTATGATATAATATTATTGTAATTATAATGGAAAATTTCTTTTTATTTTGTGCAAATGTGTAAGTACCCCTAACAATCAGTCTTTAGGAATGGTTTAAGTTGGTTTAATTACCGGCGAAAATCGTGCAAAAAACAGGGTCGTTACAATGTTAGTCCCTATTCTACTGTCCATTATCTTGTTTTCAGAAATTCATGAGTTGTGAGGCCCTACAGCTATGTTTCAACACAAAGCTATGCTATATCATCCATGCTTTGATCATCATCCACAAAACTCTTCTTTTCAACAACGGTTTTGATCGTCTCAACACTTAGCATGTCATATTGTCAATTCACAACATATAATCGGTGTCTACTAATATATAACCCTCTGAGTACATAAGTCTCAGAGGTGGGTGTTAAGCTAAGAGAATAAATTCTTCGCCACCAACTAATATAACATCAATAGAAACCAATCCGTTATGATTTAGAATACATCGTCAGACACACATCAATTGACAAGCCCTTTTTTTTAAATAAAACCGAAGGCGCTTGATTCCACGCCCCCCTAGGTGCAAAAGCCCTTGCATTCCGAATCACTCTAAGTACGGTTAGGTCACCATCACAATATAACCCCAGAGTGGCCACCTGAGGCATCATTGGGAAATCCTTCCGATGTGAAGGTCTCCAACCTTCAATCATAGACAACGCCATTTTCATTACATTGTATAGTTATTAACAATGGGTCGAAACCCGATCATTCTGAATATCTTTAAAATCAATAAAGATATATTAGACATTACGAGTCTTATTCCATTTTGGGAATATTATTTTTATTCAAATCATCATTTAAATTTCAGAATTATTCCCTTAAATCTTATTAAAGATTTATACTCTTTAAACTTTTATTTAAATCTTCCATTAATCATATCACTTGCCCCAAATCGTATTTACGATTTTTTAATCTTATTGGTTACGCGAACGCGCACTTATCTTCTTCCTACGCGATTCTTAAACGCATTCCCATTATCATTTTTGAGAGAAAACTCCTTATTCAATATTTATATTTGAATAATTGAAGATTCCATTTCAACTTGTCTTGGTAAATTATCTTCTCCTTTTACCGAGTTAAAGAAAAAACGTTATTTAAAACATCGTTCATGATAAACCCCAATCAATTGATATTAAATTTAAGAACTCAACAGAATTATATATACTTATATTCAACACCAATTATTGTAATCAACGAAGATAAATGGAATATCGATATAAATATCTTTTAAATTCATCAAATAGCAAAACACAACAGTAATTAATACCAAATATCTAAAGATCATTTCCATCCAAATCCGGTTTTTATTCAACTTCGAAAACTTTTCTAAATTAAAAGTTTTATCTAAACACTTCTTTCAAAGCATGGTTATATTTGATAAACTAAATAATTTAAGTTTGTTTAACTTAAATTCACAAAACGACTTGTAATCGTTTTTAGCCAATTAGGCTGAAAACACAAATATCCAACATATTGTTCAAAACTTCATATTTCTTTTCCAAATCACTTTGAAATCAATTATTATGATTTATCATTATTTTTTCATATTTTTAATAATTTAAAAATAGCTCATTTTATTAATATCCGTTTTCGAGTGACTAACGACTACGGCGATTTTTTTATATTAAAAATTGATTTGAACTTATCTCAAAACCAATGTAACAACCCGGAAAATCAGAACCAATTTAAAATTTTATTTTAGCAATTTTAATGTATTTTGAATATTTAAAATGATTTATTTTAAATAATAACGACTAAAATTTTATCATTAATCGAAGTTAGAAGGTAATTTTTTTTAGTTATAAATAGAGTTTGCAGTGAGCATTTTTAATTCTTTTGCTAATTTAAAAATATAAAAATAGCAAGATTTAAAATAAAAATAACATTGGTAAGAATTGATTTGTTTTAAAAATAAAAATAGATTTGTTTTAAAAATAAAATAGATTTGTTTTAAAAATAAAAATATATTAGTTTTATAAAATAAAATTGACAAAGTTTTATAAAATAAAATTGACATAGTTTTATAAAATAAAATTGACAAAGTTTTATAAAATAAAATTGACATTGTTTTTAAATAATAAAATTGATATTGTTTTTAAACTATAAAATAACATTGTTTTTAAGTTATAAAATAAGCATTGTTTTTAAAATAAAAATACGATTTTATTTATAAATGGCTTAGAATAAAAATATGATTTTTATATAATATACCATAGAAATAAAAATGTGATTTTTAATTTTTGTAACAATGGTATAAAAATATGATTATATATATGTATGTAGCATAAATAAAACTATGATTTTTAATGTGTATAATGTTGTATAAAAATGTGATTTATATATATATCTTAATAAAAATATGATTTTAAAAATATTTTTTTATTATATATAACATATTATAAAAATATGATTTTTATATAACTAGCGTTGCAATAAAAATTGGGTTTTTATATGTACAACTTTGAAATAAAAATATTATTTTTGCGCATATGTCATTGAAATAAAAATATGATTTTTGTTGTATGAAGAACATTATAAAGATCGGATTTTTATATATAATAGAATAAAATAAAAAGGTGATTTTTATGTAAATATAATAACAATAAAAATGTGATTTTTATCTATATAGCGTTAAAATAAAAATGTGATTTTTAATATAAAATCGTGTGAAACAGATTGCGATGAAACTGACGGGAAGCAGAGCAGAATCCAAATCGTCCAATAAAGAATGGAGGAGCGGAAACCAAAGGTAAGAACTCATCCTCACTCTAATTACTTTATACTAAAATATATACTAGGGTGCAGACGGTGGCCGCACTTGGCACTGTTTATTGTACAAACCATGATTGTTTGTTTGGACTGTATTGTGTGTTATTTCGTGATGTTGAAATGTTTAACGTATTAAAAATAATGTTAACATTAATGTGGTAGTTGAAATTATATTATAAATATTTATTTGCAATTTAAACACTGTAAATTGGTTAAATAGAAAATAATTCAAACCGAATTAGAATTAGTTAAATTTATTAACCAATGATTTATTTAAATGAACTACTGTTGTTTGAAAACCCCATATGGATATTGGGATGATATTTGACATACACTAATCCCAATATTTAGTTGTATGTCAATCGATGGATTGACAGGCTATGATGAGCGTTATTTATTTATTTTAATGCTCACACAGTTGTAAATTTCACTTTGTATGTGAATGGACTGTTTAATGATTATCGATCATTATTGTTGTATATAAGCAATGTATGAAAACCATATAACTAAAATTATATGGTAACAGATTGAGTCACATTCCGATTCAGAAATAAAGAATATTTTAAAATAAAAGAACCATGTGTTAAAATATACTTTTGTTAGTCAAAAATGTTATTTTTAACATGTTAATGAAAAATAAAAGAACTATGTGTTTAAATATATTTTTGTTAGTCAAAAATGTCATTTTTAACATGTTAATGAAAAATAAAAGAACCATATGTTTAAATATATTTTTGCTAGTCAAAAATGTTATTTTTAACATGTTAATAAAGTAATAAAAATAGTCATACATTGAATTATATTATTGTTAGATAAAAATGTTATTTTTAACATATTAATGAAGTAATAAAAATAGTCCTACATTGAATTATATTTTTTTTAGATATAAAAATGTTATTTTTAACATGTTAATGAAGTAATAAAAATAGTTATACATTGAATTATATTTTTTTTAGCTATAAATAATTTTTTTAATATGTTAATGAAGTTATAAAAATAGTCATACATTGAATTATTATTTTTTCAGATATAAATATTATTTTTAACATGTTAATGAAGTAATAAAAATAGTCATACATTGAATTATATTGTTGTTAGATAAAAATATTATTTTTAACATGTTAATGAAGTGAATAAAAATAGTCATGTGTTGAAATGAATGTTCATGTGTGTAGAATATTTTAAAACAACAAATATTATAAAATAACATTCAATGAAGAATAAAATTATAAATTTGATGTCCATTTTTGGATGGACACAAAAATATTGAAATGTGAATCTGAGTTGTGTAATAAATGCTATTTTAACCCGAACGGGTTTATCGATCGATTTTATTTATTTTAAAATCAATATCGAAAGGAAGTGATTTCAAAATCTAATATTTTGAAAATATTATCGTTTAATATGATAAAGATATAGAATATTTAATTTTGATTTAAAATTGAAAATGAAGTTGGAATCATTTTAATATGAATATATAAACGATTTATAAGATACGTTTTAATTGGAAATCGATGAAATATATATAATATATATTATATATATTTAATGGCCTGAATAGAACGCATCGCGCAATGACCGTTCGCGAATTTCGATCATTAACTTCAAATTGATGTAACGAGAGATCCGACCGTTGGATTCCCCTAAAACTGGAACCATTGGGTTCGTATCGAAAAGAGCTTTCCAATGAATATAAGAGATTTGAAATCTAATGGTTGGATTTGGACTTATGTCCAAATCAAATTTGAAAAAGGTCGCTATAGATGCAGTTCGGTGGCCGTTATTGGAAACCGACTGTACGGGCCTTGATAAAATTATTAAAAATATGGAAAAATTATGTGAAATCATAATAAATGATTTGGAAAGGTTTTGGATGAAAAATTCCAAGTTTGGAAAGAATAAAGACATATTTTTGTCGAAGTGAACTAGTTATTAACTAGAATAATAATCCAATGATTTTTAGGATTAATAAATGGAATTAAAATGGTTTTAATATAACCAAAATTTTCCAAAATTAACATTGGAATGGATTTGAATAGAAGTAATCTTTGGAATATTTTGATATTGAGTTCCGTGATTGTATAGATATCATTGAGGAATTTGGGAGATATGTATATCGTTATTCCCAATACGATATTCGTTGGTTTTGGAATTTGATATTGAATATAAGCCGATATAATTTCTATTTAGAGCCTTGTATTTTAAACAAATTGGATTTTGGGTTTGTCGTGAATGGTGTCTTCAATAACACTGTTCTTGTAATGTCCTGACTTTTTCGACCACTTTAAAAATCATTTTAATAAGGAATTAAAATGAGATTTGTATTTAAATTCAAAACTCAAGAGATTCTTGAAACAAATATATATGTATAAACATATGTATAAACATATGTATGTAATAATATTGTAATTAAATCTTATATTTGAAAATATAAAACAAGTATAAAATATTTAAATAGAAATTCATAAGAGAATATACATATGAGGAAATATAATACTTCATAGTTTGTTATATTAACAAAGCAAGGATTTAAAACAAAATCCATACAACATGAATGGTATATAAGAAAAGGTATTTTTGTTCACTTAAGAAATAGAGAAGGACCTTATAATAAATCAACAAAACATGTAGATGACAAAGAAGACAATGCGGCCAAACATGAATACATAAAACAAATGACACATAAAACATTTGTTTCTTTTTATCAACATAGATATTGTAGTACATAAGACAAAATTCAAAGCCACATGAGGACAAAAACAATTAATGAATGATACTTGAAATAGTAAACTAGGATTGCAAAATCATTCCCTAAAAGCCTCTACATTTCAGTTTTTGCGTGTGCAAAGAAATATCTAGCAAAGAGACAAGGAGAACCCATTTTTTAAATACATTAAAATCCAAGAGGGATCCTAGCATTTAATGAAAGTAAGGTGAAAGATTCTAGAAGATAGCACCTAGTACCCTCTCATTGGCTAGAACCCTTAACAAAAAAAAGTTTCAATGCATGTTATCCCTCAAAATATGGCCGTAGGGACTAAAGAATGAGGGTTGAGGCTAAAGGATTTTTACTGTGAACACATGTGTAGAAATTATTTGTTTAAAGCATGAAAACCACTATAAATACATCAAAGATCTCACACTTTTTCTCACAAACAAAAACTGAAAACTTCATACTAAAATCTGAAGACATTTTCTGGAATCTTGGATAGCATTGTGGTGAGTGAAACAACTTTAAAATTTCTGGTTTAGATAATACTGTAAAACAGTTTTTGTTGATAGTTTCTCTACCAAGTTTTGTTATGATCATTGTTACTGTTAAAACCTGATGATCAAACACTCTGATATACATGGACTAAGATCCATGTAGAAACATGTTAGAATGATTGTGTAGGTTTGTTAAATGATTTAGTTTTGTTAGCACCTGTACTGTGTTTTGAAAACACAAAGGAGGTACATTTGAATCCCTGTAGTAATTAGAAAATAATAATCCTCATCTTTGATTTGATAAAAAATGTATGAATTTAGTACAAACTTATCATACAGTTGCAAATTAGATCAAAGGAAATCATGTTTTAAAGTATATGTGATAAGCAGGGAAACACAGTTAAACTCTCTGTAATGAAATTTCAAAGTGGATTTTCAAATGTTATTAAAACTGGTTCGAATCATATACACGTAATCGCAGATCAAAACGATGATTTTTAAAATAAAAATCATGATTTTTAATTTAGTGGATCAGGAGAATTTCAGACATGAATGGGATTTGGTTTTTTGTCAAATTCCGATCGTTGGAGCCACCAGAGATCAGGCGGTTGGGAGGAGAGCTTCATCGGGGACTGGAGCATCGGGGAAAAAATACAATTTAATTTTTCTAATGTGTAAATTTCGAGATCGAGGGAGAAATAGGGTTTTTCTTGTGTTGATGGGTTCGTTTGTTTGCGTCGGAATTGTTCATCGACGGCAAAGCGTTGGGGGATCGGACATGGGGGAATGGCGGCGTCAGAGGGGTGTGGTGTCGTGGTCGGAAGGGGACAATGGCATATGGCCTGAGGTGGAAGCACGAGGCGGTTTCCCCTATGTTATTTTCTGACGTGAGGGAGCTCGACAGTCAAATCATTGTAGCAATGGCGAACAGGTGATCGGACGGGTGGAGGATGGACTGGAGGTGGAGCGCGACTTGTTGGTATGGGTGCGGTGGCTCCTCGTCGAGTCGAGGTAGTGTGCACGTGCACCACTGTGCAGTGATATAGTGAAAGCTAAAGTACCAAGTCTGGTACTTGGCATTTGCCAAGACCAGTGCCTTGGCACTTGCCAAGGCATGGTACTTTGGCATTTTCCAAGTCCAGTGACTTTGGCAGTGCCAAAGCATGGTACTTTGGCATTTTCCAAGTTCAGTGACTTTGGCAGTGCCAAAGCCTGGTACTTTGGCAGTGCCAAATCCGGTACTTTGGCAGTGCCAAAGCCGGTATTTTGATTTGCAAACCGGTACCTTGGTACTTCGGTTAAACGATGATTTTAAATTTAAAAATAGTTTTAAATTTAAATGAGAAATATAAATATAAATAAATAAATTAATTAATTAAATAAAAAGAAGAGTTTTATTTAATTAAGCAGAAGGCAAGTGGAAAGTAACAAAAGTAGATCACACCGACAGGTTCGACTGTAAGAGTTCGACCAGTTTGAAGTTAAATAATATGAAAATAAATAATTTAAATTTATTATTTAAATTATTTATAAATTAAATAATCATAAAGAAAAGGAATAAAAAGGAAAGGGAAAAGTTTGAAACATCGCCCAAGCAAAAATGACAAAGAAAGAATATATAGTGTGCGAAGCACGGGCATTGCAAATGATGAACAAAACACTGTGTAAACTACTTACACCTCAACTGATTATTTTTAAAGAATAATGTAACTATTCTGAGGTAAACCAGATAAGCAAACACTGTTTGTAGAATGATGATTAATTTGTAACGAAGTAATACTCCTGATATAAACCGATAAACATTTATCGACTGTAAAAAGATTTTCGTACATCGTTCGAAGAGTACGGAATAAACAATTCCACTTCGATTCGAAGTATACGACGCATATCAGAATGCTGAAGTCAACGAGATGCAAGCGTTATTTAAAAAAAGTATTTTTGGTCTGATCAGTCCTAGACCAAACCCGAATGGACGAGTGTCTGACAACGTATGTCAGTCAGATTTTTCACATCGAATTTACGTAAGTATATTACGTTGGTGGCAGAGAAATTCGTTTCTCTTAGCTTTATTACCCGTAACATATTTGCGTAATCGAATGGGTATTTCTGACGGATAGGACGATGTGGCATTCAAAGAATCAAAAGAAACAAATCTGTCAGAAGAAAGACGTAACCTCTAAACTTCACAACCCGGAAGTAACAAAAAGTTGGGCTAGGCAGCATGGCTAGTTAGGTCATACCCAAGCAGGGTATATTATCACCATCTAGAGGATTTCCATATTTAACTTTCTTAAATCTCTTTCGCTGCTGTAGCATTCGGAAACGGTAAATCGAGCTCAACCGTAGGAGAGATAATATATTCGTCACACTCAAGCTAAATGAGTGGATGGTCATGTGTGGTCGGGTTACAAGACGTTCTTGTTGAACCCCAGTGTATCCTCTCTAGAGTACACTGATCGGTGGGTGCTCCCATACCCTGTCTGTTGGAATCCAAACTCCAATACGCGCTCTGCGGATTTTGAGATTTTATACTATATATATGAACGTGAGATGCAAGCGTTTCACTAGATTTTATTTATCTGATACGAACTATCATAATATCAAACGTTTTGATATAAATTACCTGGTCATCTCCCATATGTTAGTTATGGTTTGACCTAATGCTTCTAAAGTAAAAACATGGATCAACATGAGAACTTTTACACTTATTTCCCTGTTTACAATTTTAACTATGTTTCCTCACACCAGTCCCCTGACTGACCCAGAGTTTATTTTTGTGTTTCCTAAACTCTTGGGTACTCATAATATTTATTATGAGTAGACAAGTAGATTCAGGTAAGGCAAGTGGAACATGATGCAGAACAAGTTCAAGACCCTAGTAGCATATATGTTTTAGTTACCCAGTTTGAGTATCTATGGTATTGTAATATGATACTGTATAATTATGATGTTGAACCATGATGATGATGTATTATGTACTCTTATGTATCAGACCTTGTGATGTAATATATAAGTATTTGTGAAATTCCTCTGTTAGATTATGATAACTTCTTACTCTTCTATTCTATAAGTACTATCTTTTCTATCTCATCTTCTAAATTCTTTCAATAATGACACGGTTTTCAAGGCATCGAAAATCGCGCCGTTACAGGTGGTATCAGAGCTTAGGATTTCTGAACACCTAGGCTTTTAGTTAGTGCTGAGAGAGCGTACTTTTGTAAAAACCATTTAGTATAGGACGACCCTAGTTATTTAATTAGGTTATCCCTAAGTCTGTTTTCCCAACGAGTATTAACTCTCAAACCGTATACTCAGGAAATTGACAATGAGTTCTCAAGCAAGGCGAGGCCGAGGAGCAAGTAGGGCAACTACGACCAATAGGCACACTGTTAATCAGACCCAAGTGGAAATGGATGATGTAGTCCAAGCTCAAATACAGCCGAACTTCGCTATGATTTGCAAGAACTACACTACTCTGGGAGGAAGAACTTTTAAGGAAACAGAATCTCTGGTTGACGTCCAAGCATGGGTTAGATCATTTGAAAAGATTTTTAAGGGATTAAAGTTGTATGACGAGTACAAACGTCTCCTAGCATCATGGAATCTGGAAGGAGCCGCAGCTGTTTGGTGGGATGCCCAGACTGCAAATGCTCCAGTAGAGGATTTTAGTTGGGCTATGTTCAAAGAAGCTTTTGAAGCTCAGTATCTGCCAGCAACTGGGAAAACCAGGATGTACCGAGACTTCATCGACCTAAAACAAGAAAGCATGACTGTCACTGAGTACGAGAACAAGTTCAATGCACTATCAAGCTTTGGACCAGAGTTGGTAAATACCTCACTGAAGAAAATGAAATTTTCATAGCAGGATTAAAGGATAGTCTTCAGGGCCGTATGATGGGGCATCTAAAAGATCCATTTGTTGAACTCGTGGATTTAGCTCTCAGGTATGAAGCCCTGGATGCTAAAAACCCAACTGCAGCAAAGGCTCAGACTGGAGAAGCGAGTGGAGGGAATACCCAGAAAAGGAAGTTTAACCCTGACTGGAAGGATAACAAGAACCAAGGAAAGACAGGTCAAAATAAAACTGAGGATCGTTTCAAGAACGTTCTGTGTCACAACTGCAAGCAGAAGGGTCACATTACAAGGTTCTGCAAACAAAAGGGTAACAAGAAACCTCAGCAACAATAGCCACAACAGCAGCAAAGAAAGCCTCAGCAACAGTCACAGCAGCAGCAACAGGTTCAAAGAAATGAGATGGTACTGAAAAACCTTTGTTTCAACTGTCACCAGCCAGGTCACATGGTGAAAGACTGTCCACTGATGAATAGGGCACCTCAGGAAAAAGTGTTTGCCATCAAGAATGAACCATCTGGCTCTCAGAATGTGAAAGGGAAGGGAGTGCTGGAAGGTACTTTACAAATTAAAGGAATTTACCTTCGAGTTTTATTTGACACCGGCGCTTCACACAGTTTTATTTCTTCTGAAACTGTAGACCAATTTAAACTTAAACCGATTATTTCCCCAAACCCAATTTGTGTATCAAATCCTATTGGGGGTAAAACTGAGTTAAAAATGTGCTGTGAGGATATCTCTCACATTCCTTTCGATTCGATTTCTATGTCCTAGATTTCAAAAGTTTCAATTTTATTCTTGGATTGGACTGGCTGAGCGAGTTCCAAGCCAAGATAAAGTGTGATAAAGAAACTATAACCTTAATAAAGAGCCTAGACCGTAAAGCTAGGATACCTTGTGGAAAACCTGGTATTCATACCTGTAGTTTCCTATATGCCCTAGAAGCACCAAAAGAGAGCTTTGAAACACTGGACATAGTTAGAGAATTCAAGGATATATTTGAAGAAGTCGGAAGTTTACCTCCTCATATGGAGATAGAATTCCGAATCGATTTAATTCCAGGAGCAAGACCAATAGTTCAACCAAAAAGACGTATGGCTCCAAAGGAAGTATCGGAACTAGAGAAACAAACTCGGGATTTACTGAATAAAGGCTTAATCCGACCAAGTTTTTCTAGTTGGGGCTCGGTAGTAGTTTTTGTAGTAAAGTCTGACGGGTCGTTGCGAATGTGTGTTGACTATAGAGAATTAAACCAAGCAACCATAAAAAACAAATACCCTTTACCCCGAGTTGACGATCTTTTCGATCAATTGCATGGAGCAAAAATATTCTCCCAAATGGACCTAGCAACAGGATTTCACCAATTGAGAATCGCTAAGGATAGTATTCCTTTAACAACATTTAGGGGCCCGGATTTCTTTTATGAGTGGTTGGTTATGCCATTCGGTCTAACCAACGCACCAGCATTTTTCGTGAATTTAATGAACAGAGTCTTTAGAAAAATTCCGAACAAGTTCGTTCTAATTTTCATTGACTATATTCTGATTTATTCAAAAACTGAAGAGGAGCATCGCTATCACCTTAAAGTAGTATTAGAAACTCTGAGGAAAAATGTATAGAAAGCCAAATTTTCAAAATGTCATTTTTGGAAGTCTGAAGTGAGATTTTTGGGGCATATTGTAAATGGAGATGGAATATCGGTAGACCCTATTAAAGTTGAATCAGTACAACAGTGGAGGCAACCTCGTACACTAACCGACGTTCGAAGTTTCCTAGGATTGGCAGGATATTACCGAAGATTTATTCAAGATTATTCTAAGATATCGTCCCATCTGACGAAATTGACGAAGAAAAACCAGAAGTTTGTTTGGACCCCGAAGTGGGAAGAATCTTTTCAAGAGTTAAAGGATCGGTTAACCAAAGCACCAGTGTTAGCAGTTCCCGATGGAACAAGCAAATTTGAAGTTTATACCGACGCTTATGGAACTGGATTAGGAGCCGTGTTGATGCAGAACCGTTGTGTAATTGCATATGCAAGTAGGCAATTAAAGATACACGAGAAGAATTATGCAACTCACAATCTAGAGTTAATGGCCGTTGTTTTTGCATTGAAGATATGGAGGCATTATCTTCTGGGTGGAAAATTCGAAATTTTTACAGATCATAAACCATTGAGGAACTTATTTTCTCATAAGGATTTAAATTTGAGGCAACAACGATGGTTGGAATTTCTTGCATCGTATGATTTGGATATCATTTATACACCCGGCAAAGCAAATGTAGTAGCAGACGCTTTGAGTAGAAATGCGATTCTATCCCTATTGGAAGTCACACCGACTCTCCAAGAAAGGATTATGGGCAATCAGAGAAGAGAATCCAAACTGGAGAAGATCATTCAAGGAGTCACGGATGGAAAGGAGTCTGATTTCGAGTTGGATAACCGAGGAGTGTTAAGAATTAACAACAGATTATGTGTTCCAGATGTGGATGGATTGAGGCAAAGAGTTTTGAAAGAATGCCATGCAACGAGGTTGAGCATCCATCCGGGAATTCATAAAATGAATAACGATATGAAAAGAGTATTCTGGTGGCCAGGAATGATGAAGGATATTACAACTTTCGTGAATGAATGTTTGTGTTGTCAGCAAGTCAAGGGAGATCATCAAAAGACTGCTGGACTGTTACGATCATTAGAAATACCCAACTGGAAGTGGGAAATGATATCGATGGATTTTATCGATGGATTTCCACGGAAAAGAAGAGGATTTGATGGAATTTGGGTAATTGTCGATCGGCTGACAAAAAGTTTGCATTTTATTCCCGTAAAACCGGCACGTACTGCCGCATCTTTAGACGAAGTTTTCATGAGAGAAATTGTACGGTTACATGGAGTTCCAGCAAGCATTGTAAGAGATCGAGATCTTATCTCTACAAGTAAATTTTGGGGAGCATTGCAAAGGACTTTGGGAACGAGATTGAATCTCAGTACAACTTACCACCCTCAAACGGACGGTCAGACTGAGAGAGTAAACCCGATATTGGAGGATTTGTTAAGAGCGTGTATTCTAGATTTTGGAGGATCATGGGAGGATCATCTACACCTAGTGGAATTTTTCTTATAACAATAGTTACCAGGCAAGTATACAGATGGCACCCTACGAAGCACTGTATGGAAGACCTTGTAAAGCACCAGCATGTTGGATTGAATTCAGAGACAAATTAGTACTTGGACTGGACATGATCCGAGAAGCAACAGGAAAGGTGGAGTTGGTAAAGTTAAGGATGAAAGAAGCCCAGGATCGACAGAAAAGCTATGCTGATCAAAGACGAAGAGATCTTGTATTTGAGATAAGAGATCTGGTATTTGTGAAGATTTCACCGCTGAGAGAAGTGGTGAGATTTGGAAAAGACGGAAAGTTAACTCCGCGATATGTTGGACCTTTCCGAATTTTGGAGAGAATTGGTTTTCTAGCTTATAGAGTGGAGTTGCCAGAACATATGGCAGAGATTCACAACGTTTTCCATGTGTCTCATTTGAGGAAATGTTTGCACGATCCGTCTTTAATTTTGGAACCATCTGTTCAGCATGAAATAGAAATTGAACCAGATTTGACAATGATTCGACGACCATTTCGTACTATCGATAAAGAAGAAAAGAAACTTTGTAACAAAGCAGTAAGTCTGCTAAAGATTCAGCGGAGCGATAACCCGAAAGATTGCACGTGGGAGACAGAGAAACATATCAGGAAATTATACCCGGATTTTTCTACAGATTAGGTATGTTTACTATTTGGTTGTTTAGATGAAACGAAACCTTGGATTTCTTCATTTCTATGAGCCTTGGTATGTACATTTGTGGATTCAGTTTATTAGGACTTATGAACTCCCTTGCTATGATTCTATCATTGATGAGTTCTATTTCCTTAATTACTTTCCAGATGACACCGCTAATGAAGACCACAGCTAGGAAAAGACTCACCCCACACCAGACCGAGAGATTGCTAGCCAAGAGAGCAAGGGTAGGAGATTCTGAAGACATTAGAGAGAGGACACCAAGTGAAGATGAGCGTATCCACAGGACATCGGAGGAGTCAAATGTCGGTAGAGAAGAACCCATGGAGCAAGAAGAAGACAGCCAGGATCCCTTAGAGGAAGATGACTTACTGATGATCGAGACCGGTTTTGGAGAGAATCATGGTGATGACGATAGTGACCGGGATGAGGATGAGGTGGAGGATATAGATGTCGATGGTGATGATGAGGAAGAATATGAGGAGGAAGAGGAAGTTGTACTCGAGACACCTATCGCTGACATGGGAGGACAGCCAGAGAGGAGTTTATTGACCCCGTTTTGGTGATATGGATGAGAATGGAGCAGGCACTCTTTGAGTATTATGCAGTGGGAGGATGGGTAGAGATTTTTGGAGACTATGGTTATCCCTCGATTCAAGTGTACATGATTCCACCGGTGGACGTTATAGAGATTTCTGACGACGAGGAAGAGGAACCAGCTAACCAGGGAATTATGGAGGTTGCAGAGCCATCAGATAATGAGGATGAAGTGACGGAAGTTGTAAACATCACAGATGACGAGTGTATTGTGATTGATAGTGACCCGGAGGAATAGGGAGGAGTGTTGTGTTTGGACTTTGTATGTGTAGCCCATAACTTGATTTAGTCAAGTATAGCCTAGTATTGTAGTATGTATGTATGACTAGTACGAGTGCGAACTAATGTATAATTATAATGTACTAAGCAGTAGAAATATGAAGCATCATCTTTTGGGGAAAATTCTTTCTATCTGTCATACTTTTAATTTCGGGGATGAAATTCTTATAAGGGGGGTGGACTGTAATGTCCCGACTTTTTCGACCATTTTAAAAATCATTTTAATAAGGAATTAAAATGAGATTTGTATTTAAATTCAAAACTCAAGAGATTCTTGAAACAAATATATATGTATAAGGATATGTATGTAATAATATTGTAACTAAATCTTAGATTTGAAAATATAAAACAAGTATAAAATATTTAAATAGAAATTCATAAGAGAATATACATATGAGGAAATATAATACTTCATAGTTTGTTATATTAACAAAGCAAGGATTTAAAACAAAATCCATACAATATGAATGGTATATAAGAAAAGGTATTTTTGTTCACTTAAGAAATAGAGAAGGACCTTATAATAAATCAACAAAACATGTAGATGACAAAGAAGACATTGCGGCCAAACATGAATACATAAAATAAATGACACATAAAACATTTGTTTCTTTTTATCAACATAGATATTGTAGTACATAAGACAAAACTCAAAGCCATATGAGGACAAAAACAATTAATGAATGATACTTGAAATAGTAAACTAAGATTGCAAAACCATTCCTTAAAAGCCTCTACATTTTAGTTTTTGCATGTGCAAAGAAATATCCGGCAAAGAAGAGACAAGGAGAACCCATTTGTTAAATACATTAAAATCTAAGGGGGATCCTAGCATTTAATGAAAGTAAGGTGAAAGCTTCTAGAAGATAGCACCTAGTACCCTCTCATTGGCTAGAACCCTTAATAAAACAAAGTTTCAATGCATGTTCACCCTCAAAATATGGTCGTAGGGACTAAAGAATGAGGGTTGAGGCTAAAGGATTTTTACTGTGAACACATGTGTAGAAATTATTTGTTTAAAGCATGAAAACCACTATAAATACATCAAAGATCTCACACTTTTTCTCACAAACAAAAACTGAAAACTTCATACTAAAATCTGAAGACATTTTCTGGAATCTTAGATAGCTTTGTGGTGAGTTTTAAAATTTCTGGTTTAGATAATACTGTAAAACAGTTTTTGTTGATAGTTTTCTCTGCCAAGTTTTGATATGATCATTGTTACTGTTAAAACCTGATGATCAAACACTCTGATATACATGGACTAAGATCCATGTAGAAACATATTAGAATGATTGTGTAAGTTTGTTAAATGATTTAGTTTTGTTAGCACCTGTACTGTGTTTTGAAAACATAGAGGAGGCACATTTGAATCCCTGTAGTAATTAGAAAATAATAATCCTCATCTTTGATTTGATAAAAGTGTATGAATTTAGTACAAACTTATCATACAGTTGCAAATCAGATCAAAGGAAATCGTGTTTTAAAGTATATGTGATAAGCAGGGAAACACAGTTAAACTCTCTGTAATGAAATTTCAAAGTGGATTTTCAAATGTTATAAAAACTGGTTCAAATCATATACACGTAATCGCAGATCAAAACGATGATTTTTAAAATGAAAATTCGTGATTTTTAAGTTAGTGGATCACGAGAATTTCAGACATGAGTAGGATTGGGTTTTTTTGTCAAATTCCGATCGTCGGAGCCAGCAGAGGTCAGGCGGTTGGGAGGAGAGCTTCATCGGGGACTGGAACATCGGGGGAAAATACAATTTAATTTTTCTAATGTGTAAATTTCGAGATCGAGGGAGAAATAGGCTTTTTCTTGTGTTGATGGGTTCGTTTGTTTGCGTTGGAATTGTTCATCGATGACGAGGCGTTCGGGGATCGGACATGGGGGAATGGCGGCGTCGGAGGGGTGCGGTGTCGTGGTCGGAAGTGGACAGCGGCATATGGCCTGAGGTGGAAGCACGAGGCGGTTTCCCCGATGTCATTTTCTGACGTGAGGGAGCTCGACAGTCAAATCACTGTAGCAATGACGAACAGATGATCGAACGGGTGGAGGATGGACCGGTGGTGGAGCGTGGCTTGTTGGGATGGGTGCGGTGGCTCCTCGTCGAGTCGAGGCGGTGTGCACGTGCACCACCGTGCACTGATATGGTGAAAGCTAAAGTACCAAGTCTGGTACTTGGCATTTGCCAAGACCAGTGCCTTGGCACTTGCCAAGGCATGGTACTTTGGCATTTTCCAAGTCCAGTGACTTTGGCAGTGCCAAATCATGGTACTTTGGCATTTACCAAGTCCAGTGACTTTGGCAGTGCCAAAGCCCGGTACTTTGGCAGTGCCAAATCCGGTACTTTGGAAGTGCCAAAGCCGGTATTTTGATCTTCAAACCGATACCTTGGTACTTCGGTTAAACAATGATTTTAAATTTAAAAATAGTTTTAAATTTAAATGAGAAATATAAATAAAAATAAATTAGTTAATTAAATAAAAAGAAGAGTTTTATTTAATTAAGCAGAAGGCAAGTGGAAAGTAAAAAAAGTAGATCACACCGACAGGTTCGACTGTAAGAGTTCGACCAGTTTGAAGTTAAAAAATATGTAAATAAATAATTTAAATTTATTATTTAAATTATTTATAAATTAAATAATCATAAAGAAAAGGAATAAAAAGGAAAGGGAAAAGTTTGAAACATCGCCCAAGCAAAAATGACAAAGAAAGAATATAAAGTGTGCGAAGCACGGGCATTTCTAAATGATGAACAAAACACTGTGTAAACTACTTACACCTCAACTGATTATTTTTAAAGAATATTGTAACTATTCTGAGGTAAACCAGATAAGCAAACACTATTTGTAGAATGATGATTAATCTGTAACGAAGTAATACTCCTGATTTAAACCGATAAACATTTATCAACTGTAAAATGATTTTCGTACATCGTTCGAAGAGTCCGGAATAAACAATTCCACTTCGATTCGAAGTATATGAAGCATATCAGAATGCTGAAGTCAACGAGATGCAAGCGTTATTTTAAAATAGTATTTTTGGTCTGATCAGTCCTAGACCAAACCCGAATGGACGAGTGTCTGACAACGTATGTCAATCAGATTTTTCACATCGAATTTACGTAAGTATATTACGTTGGTGGCAGAGAAATTCGTTTCTCTTAGCTTTATTACCCGTAACATATTTGGGTAATCGAATGGGTATTTCTGACGGATAGGACGATGTGGCATTCAAAGAATCAAAAGAAACAAATCTATCAGAAGAAAGACGTAACCTCTAAACTTCACAACCCGGAAGTAACAAAAAGTTGGGCTAGGCAGCATGGCTAGTTGGGTCATACCCAAGCAGGGTATATTATCACCATCTAGAGGATTTCCATATTTAATTTTCTTAAATCTCTTTCGCTGCTGTAGCATTCGGAAACGGTAAATCGAGCTCAACCGTAGGAGAGATAATATATTCGTCACACTCAAGCTAAATGAGTGGATGGTCATGTGTGGTCGGGTTACAAGACGTTCTTGTTGAACCCCAGTGTATCCTCTCTAGAGTACACTGATCGGTGGGTGCTCCCATACCCTGTCTGTTGGAATCCAAACTCCAATACGCGCTCTGCGGATTTTGAGATTTTATACTATATATGTGAACGTGAGATGCAAGCGTTTCACTAGATTTTATTTATCTGATACGAACCATCATAATATCAAACGTTTTGATATAAATTACCTGGTCATCTCCCATATGTTAGTTATGGTTTGACCTAATGCTTCTAAAGTAAAAACATGGATCAACATGAGAACCTTGACACTTATTTCCCTGTTTACAATTTTAACTATGTTTCCTCACACCAGTCCCCTGACTGACCCAGAGTTTATTTTTGTGTTTCCTAAACTCTTGGGTACTCATATATTTATTATGAGTAGACAAGTAGATTCAGGTAAGGCAAGTGGAACATGATGCAGAACAAGTTCAAGACCCTAGTAGCATATATGTTTTAGTTACCCAGTTTGAGTATCTATGGTATTGTAATATGGTACTTTATAATTATGATGTTGAACCATGATGATGATGTATTATGTACTCTGATGTATCAGACCCTGTGATGTAATATATAAGTATTTGTGAAATTCCGCTGTGAGATTCTGATAACTTCTTACTCTTCTATTCTATAAGTTCTATCTTTTCTATCTCATCTTCTAAATTCTTTCAATAATGACACAGTTTTCAAGGCATCGAAAATCGCGTCGTTACAGTTCTTAAACCCCGATGAGAAAAGAATAAATCTTTAAAATAATTTTTAATGAAGTTTTCCAATTAATTAATATTTAATTGGAATTGAATAAAACAAATTGGATTTTGGGTTTGTTGTGAATGGTGTCTTTAATAACAATGTTCTTAAGCCTAGTTGAGTGAAGAATAAATCTTTTAATTAAGATTTAGAGAAGTCTACCAATTAATTAATATTTAACTGTAATTGGAATGAAAGTTGATTGTGGATTTATCGCGAACTGTGTTTTAAATAACATTTGTTCTTTGACCCCATTTAACAGTGAAAATATAATTTGGAATCTATAAATCTTTTATTAAGATTTAATGCAAATTTTCCAGTAAAATTTTCCAATTTAATACGTTAAATTGGAATAGAATGGAATTCGATTTGGCAATAATCGAGATGATTTTCTGCGAAGGAAGGCCGTTACTATATATAGAATTTGAATGGCTTTGCCGTTATTCCATTTATATTATTAGTATGACATGGGAATCTATATCGATTATATACTGTTATGATTTCCGTGTAGATTCCATTTTGGAAAGAATATGAATTTGGATTTATCGTGAACAATGTCTTTAAGATAACGTTTGTTTTTTAACCTAGTTAAAGATAAGATTAATTTCCCAAATTTGAATAATCATTAAGCAATGATTTTTGAGATTAAAACTATACTAGAGTTTTAATGAATCTTTAATTAGATTAAAATGAGAGTGAGATAATTAAATTTATCGAATTCATGAAATGATCGAGATTGGAGTACCACCAGTTTTACTCCATGTGATAGTTAAATCTTTAATTAGATTTAAACGTAAAAGGGTAATTAATTTTACCCAGAACACAGTGAGTGTTAGATATTGAGTGCTACTAGTTTTGCTCCATGGGATGAATATGTTGGTATGGGAAAATAATAAATGACTATTGCGGTAAGGTTCGATAATCCCGACTAATTAATAAAATCTATTGAAATTGATATCCAAAGGAAGATTAAAGAATAAATTTTAAAAAAATTATCTTTGATAAAATTAGTGGGAACCATTCCCTAAAAATATGAATATTGGAAAATAAGAATATTCTGAATTGGAATGAGGCGTATGATGTATTATTATAGCACTTTATTATTGATTATAAAATATGTGAATTATTCGGAAAGACCGGGTTTAACCCGTTCTGAATAATTAATACGATGACCAAAAGTAGACTATGAAGACGATGGTTGAAGACTGGAGTTCTTCACATTGTTTGGATGATTACTGATGTCTTGATTAGGCTGTACACCCAAGACAAGGTAATAAGTGGTGATCGTCCAGACGTACTTGGAGATCGACGGATATGTGAGGACCTCTCTCCTGTCATATGGGACGAGGAATAATGTGCCTTCGGTTTCGTTCAAACCCAGAATGGACTTGTAAATGGATGTGTATCTAACATTGGATTTTACTCTATGTTGATTGATTTTTATTGAATATATATATGTTTGGTGGCGGAGAATTTATTCTCTTGCTTTACACCCTTCTCTGAGACGTACGAGCTTAAAGGTTATATATTGATAGATGTCAGTTGCATGGCGTGGATTGTCAACGTGGCATGCCAAGATGAATGATCAAGGCTTTTGCTGAAAAGCTGAGCCTTGTGGTGGATGATCAAAGAACAGCTTTAATTAACATATCTTTGTGTATAGCGTTTCTTTCTAGGTAGGAGTGGTGTCAGGGCATGGAGCCCAGACATTTTACTTATGTGGATGATGGAAAACGAGGTACCTCAGATATTAAGTCCCTAGTGGCGCAGATTTACGCCCCATAGGGCTGGGAAACGTATTTTTCAGGAATTATATATAATCCACTAACATATATGTGGAACGGACCTGTGGCCTCTAAGGGCTTGACTGAGTACGAGTCCTAAGACATGGGCTAGATTGTCTCGAATTCGGTAAGGACGATCCCTTGCCTTGCTTCATGATGGAAATCCAACTTCTAATACGACATCATGATGTTTTGATTGTAGAACTAGTATGGCGACATAGTAGGATGGGGTATTATGCCGTATATGATTGATACATTTATATTTGAAGTTGTTTTGACACTACACACTTATAGTAATGTCAAAATGATTTGTTTTAAAACGTACCAAGCATATTTGGCTATTATAAGGGAAAACTCTATCCTTTGGCTTGCATTGTGTGATGGGACCTGAGTCTTATAATAGCTTCATTTTTCCAAAAAGCGTTGCGTTGTTTTATTTTAAACTAAGGATCATGTGGAGTAAACCCGTTCCATGTTATACGGCGTGGTCCCATGATTTTCCCACTATTAAAATAAAGTTAATAACTGTTTTAGTTCTCACACCAGTCCCATGACTGACCTGGAGTTTATTGTTTTGACCTAAACTCTAGGTGCCCATATTTTCCACATAGGCAGCTAGTAGTTTTGGTTTTGCAGATATTATTTCCACAGGATCCTGGTTTAGAGCTGAAGCGATATTCGGAAAGCTTTGGATCCGTGTATTTCTTTTAGTTGTATTCTGTATTATATTTCCACTGGTATGTATTTAAAAGTAATTTAAATCTCTAGTATTATTTTTCCGCTGTATATTATTCATTCATAATCTGGAATATTCCTGTACTCTAATGTAATTGTTGTAATAGCAATGAAATGTTCTTCTGTTTATGTTCTGATTTGTCGTTTTCTCAAAGCAGTCCGGGCTTTCTCGAAAGGGAAAGTTTGGGTCGTTTCAACCAAACCTTTGGATTTTAAAGTTTTTATATTCAGTTGAAAGCTCTATTCATTTCGAACCAGATTGTAACAACTCGAATTTTTATGTGTATTTTATTTTATAATTTAATTTAAATTTTGGTTTCAATTTTGATTTTATTTATTTTGAACTCAATTTGTTTGGATTTTATAGAATAACTATTCTGATTTTTGATATAAAATAAAATTTATTTTGGATTTGAATATAAGGAATGAATTTCGTTTTTGATATAATACAAATCAATATTTTCTATTTCAAATACTATTTATTTAATTTATTTTATCGAGTTTATTTACTTGGATTTGAAATTTTGTTTCTTAAGATTTTAATCCAAATATTAAACTCGTATTGTTATATAATTTGTTTTCGATAATAATAAATTATTACCTTTGATTTAATTTCAAAATATTCTCTTGTTGATCTGGTGTTTATATTGATCGTTGTTCTCACAAACAACGTTCGAATTTCAATTTTTCCGATTCGTTCCTTTTGATATTTCAACTCCTTTCTTTTCTGATTGGTTAATTTAGTTTTATTCGTTCATTTCTTCCATATCAAAACTAAATTTTATTTTATATCGTTCATTATTTATTTGTAAAATCCTTCATTACATGTATGCCAAAACCGTTCATTCACTTTTTATTTTCAATTTTATTTAAAATTAGATATGTTCTAATTTTATTATATTTTGATGCCTAAAACGATCGTTCAACTTTTATTTGTCAGAACCCATTTCCCATCTGTTCAAATTAAAACTGTTCGTTCCTTTTGACTTGAAAACCGATATCATTTCCTTTTAATTTGCAAACACTGTTTACCTTTTCAAGGTTCGTACGTCAGCCTTCCACGTTTTAGATTTTCAAAGCATTGGCCATTCTTTTTCCCCCAATATGGATGGCATCGTGGACCGCTTCATCGCCTATTTTATTTCCATTATGAGGAAAACACTACTGCTCTTCTATTTATTTCGTGGAAACAAAACAAATGGCACAACAACCTATTCTTCCCATCATGAATATAACTCTCCTTATTTTGTGTCCCTTCAGTTTCTCCCCTAGCGACTTCCCTCTCTCTGATGTGAGCCATCCTCCAGCAGAAGCTCTCCACCTCCACTTCATACCCCTTTTATAAAATAAAATGTATATTGAGTAGTTACCGTTATTGAGTCCATTCTGAGTCATGCCTGGAAGTCATCGTTTCATTTCGTGTTAATCCGTCAGTTTTTTCTATTCTGTACCACGAAAGGTGAGTTTATGTTACACTTCACTTACATTATTTCATGGATGTTAAATTCAGCAAAATGAACTATTGTAAAATGTATAAGGTTGCTATTAGAAATTATATAATTTGATATGTACACCTTTCATGTATGACACAATATATTTATGTGACACGTAGGTGCACTGATGTTATATGACTTCTGATGTGCACATAAATGTGTAAATTTATATTAACACATTTACTTGTTTTAGTTAAATAAATAACATAAAGGGATAATTTTATATATTTTAACCAAAAACTCAAAATGCTTAAATTATCATGCATTCATCTTCATATTGGGGTAAAATGGTCATTTTTGCATGTATTTATTTTTGATAAAGTTTACTTGTTCATTTTCATGTGTCTTGTAGGAATTTAGGAGCAAAAATGAAGTATGCACATGAAGTTTATACGGAGATATGCATGTACAAAGTGCATACAAATGAATGGAGATGTAATTAATTCATACACAAGTTAGTGGAGGATCCTGCCCATTATCACTCTTTCTTTAATGGAACAATTAGAGACTAATATATTGGCAAGTGGAGACAGAAAAGGCTTCATACTATTTTAATGAATCATTAGTAGCTAAAGACAAGTGAAAGCTTCATGAAGGGCGTATTTTGGTAGTCTCTAACAAAAGTGAGGTTTTAGGGTTTAGAAGCATGTATAAATACCCCTTTATGTCATGTAAATAAACTCTCTCTTTTATCCTCTTATTTAGTTTGTTTAGTTTAGAGGATCATAGCTCTCTCTTTTCTTTTATGGCTTCTTACCATTTCTCTTTTATGTAATCTTCTTTTAATGCAATTTTAATTAGTTGTCTTTTATGTATATGTTCTTTTCTTTTATGTTAGTAGTGTAGATATACATTTCATGCAAGTAAATTAGATTTATTTTATGCAAGCAGAATAGATTTTCCTTTATTTTTCTCTCTTTTTCCCCTTTTCTTTTCTTTCATATTGCATGTTACATTAGTTTATCTGATAACTAATATAAGTAGCTAAAGCCCTTCAACTTAGAGGTAATGAAGCTCTCTAATTATGTAGATTCAACATAATTTGAATTTATGTTCTATTTTTGTGCTTAATGAAAATATGATTATGGCAAAGAAGTGATTGTTTAAATTGAAATTTGATGACCTATAATTCTAAACAATAGTTAATAGGCCGTGCTTAAATAGATTTGATTCTCATCTTTTTGGCATTTTCACGAGAGTTAAACAAGTGGGTTGGAGATTGTGTTAAAGTTTGATGGTTTATGTTGGGCTAATTAATCGCACAAATATGTCATGCTTAGGGGAAACACATCAACTAATCGCACTTATGACCAAAATTTAGAGATCATAATTTCTAAACTTGTTGAACTATATGATCAATAAAGTGGATTTGCTTCTAAGTTGATATCTAACTCTCATATTTTTATCTAACTTAGTTTGTTAAAATAGTTTAGTTGTAATTGTAGCTAGCATCTCTCATGACATTGTTTTAATTTAATTGAGTAGTATCTAAAATTATTTCTTTCCTCGTGGATCGACTCGTATTCACGAACGTACTACAAGTGTACGTCGTGCGCTTGCTATTTATTTCACTTTGCGACGGATTTCTAATTGATAGATTATTCTTCGTAGAACAAGTTTTTGGGGCCATTGCCAAGAAAGGAATTTAATTTTAGTTTTATTCTTCAAATTAATTTTCTTGTTTGTTGTTCTCTTAAAAAATGTGTTTTATTTTGCTCACTTGAATTAGTTTTGTGTTGTTTGTTTGGTGCATATTTTGTTAATCTGTGTCTTGTTTCCCTTGTTTGTTTTTTCTTTAGTTTTGTTTTACTTAGATTTATGTGTTAGTATTTATTTTTATTATTTAAAAAAAAAATCATTTTAGTTGCTTTTGGTTTGTTTGTCAATTGTTTCTCTGTTCTTCACTCGCAGCTATTTAGTCTTGATACTGAGTTGTGTGTAAGAAGTGTTTGATTTTTGCACTTCTATGGACATTTCATTTGCATTGATCTTTGCTTTCTACATTTTGTTCTCAGTACTCAGTAAACTAAAGAACAGTTCACATTTCATTGCTATATCTTTCAAATACATATTCTCATTTACACTTCACTGTGAAATTTATAACTCAATTTTTGCCCTCAAAATTTTGCTTTTTTGTACAAGTATTGCACACTGTTTTTGCTCTCAAAATTTTAGATATTTTTTGCATACATTCCACAAATTCGCCATCCTCACAAGATTTTCATATTACATAACCTCATACACTCACTCAATTCAACCATACTTTCTACCTTACTTGCTATCTCACTTGAGTTTCATTTACTCCAACCATACTTGCTACCTTACAAATCAACAACACAAACCTACTACAACCATTCCACTTCCCCACTTCACCTTCAACCAACATATGAACATACATACACCTCCTTGTCTCCCAAAACCACTACTAAATTGCCAAGTAACAACAAACTGACCAACTACATAGACCATATCTATCCCTCGAACCAGTTTAGACACCATCACCACTTTCTTGTGACACCCCACATCTGTTAATGTCACTCACTAAGGGAATACATTAAGTTTTGTGAAATGTTATAGGTAAATAAGAACATAATAGCACAAGCAGACATGCAAAATAGCAGTGGAAATAAAAGCTCTATTTAAATCAAAACATCATGGTCCAAATACTGAGTTTACATCATAAGTAACTAATTACATTAATAAACTGTCTTGCCAAAAATATCAGAGTACAAAAGCGTAAAACCATATTTCCCTTGCAAATCCATAAGAGAGTTGACAAGAAGTCAACGCAGTACATTTATATCCAAAGTTCAAGCTAAGCTGAAAGAATCCAAATCAACTCAAAGCACTTCCACCGTGAGAACTTGGGGGGGGGGGACAGAAGAGAGAAGAGGAAACAAAAGGGTCAGACATAAAGTCTGGCGAGTCCAGTTACTTTCAAATATAAAAAAATAAAAGTATCAGGGTAGGTATATAAAACTGGAAGAACAAGATAGCAGTAACAATAACAAGTGTGAACTGAGCAAGATAAGATGAACATGATATATTGCGCTTCTTAAATACATTTCTCTACACCGCGCAGATACTAGTATATTAGAAGTAGCACTCAAGACTTATACGCGCATCGTACCCAGTTACTTTCCCATGGATTCACCTAATACAATATATGTAGCTATCTCTTAATATTGAGATACACCCTATGGTACTGTAACACTCCACACCCGCTACGGTCACTCACTAAGGGAATGCCATAACATCGGTGGAGTATTTTAAGTGAATATAGAACAGAAAAATTACAACAAGACAGATATAAGTAACACTTGAGAATTTAAAACATCATTTCATTGCAGCGGAAAGTAAAACATGTTTGGTTACACCAAAACCATAAACAAGAGTCAAGTACATAATATCCATCCTGATAAAACAAAAGTACATAATCCCACTACATAACTTAATAGCCATAATAGAAAAGATAAACTGAGCTTTACATCCACGGTCCAAGCTCCAAAAGATAGATAAAGCAGTCTGATCAAAGCCCACTAGTGCTAGGCCCACTCTGATAACCTGAGGGTTGGGAAAAAGATAAAAACAACGGGGTCAGACATAAGTCTGAGCGAGTCCTATAACTTTAATAATACAATCATTAAAGTAACCAGAGTAAGACATAAGCTTGATATACGGTAACGACTGGGGATAAATGGCTACCCTAAGCAGCCAACTAGACTTAGGATGAACTAAGATAACCGTAAAGACGCATTTACCCACCCAAGGGTAATTCCTACACTGCACCACACCAGTTCTACCCACCCAAGGGTAATTCCTACTTAAGGTTGATCCCACTAAGTGTACTTAGTAATTTTTAATAGTAGTTTCGTGTACCCCTAGCTGACTACATAGGTGCCGTCTGCCCCTATCTCCACTAGGTGTACCCACTACTCCCCAAGCGATCGGCTCCCTAACGTAGATACCCGTGCTGGCCCCACAGTGGGGTGTATCATTCCCCAAAGTGGCAACCTGATAATATCAACGGTGCACGACTTATACCTACACGATGCAACAACGTCTTACTTACCAGCCCGGGTCCACACACACATATGAAACCCGTTGGACTTGCGTTGCCACCGCTAACCCGTTTTGGCCTCTTACAGTCAAGCCCAATATGCGTGTCACGTCCTCGACTTGGGTCGAGCCCACAAAGATACGTTTGGGATATTGGTTGAAATGGGCCCCCACAAGCTACCCACCTAAGCTTGTCATTTCTAGTGAATCCCACTTAACCCTTTAACCATGTCCACTTACATGTTATAAATTTTGGTTAAGTCTTTTAATCATATTTCAATTGCCACTCAAGGCACCCACTAGATTTCCACATGCCACCCAAGGCACTTACTTGATTTCCACATGCCACCCAAGGCACTTACTTAACCCTTTAATCATGTTTAATTACATGTTCCACTTTGGTTAAGTATTCTAATCGTATTTTCTATTTCCACCCAAGGCAACCCACTAGTTTCCTCATGCCACCCAAGGCACCCCCACTAGTTACTACATTCCACCCAAGGCACCCACTTAACCCCTCATGCCCCACTACATGCTAATTTGGTTAAGTGTTTCTTAATTAATTAAGATCGTAACCTTTGTAAAGACCTCTCACATTAGACTTTCTTTTATGGCAGCTGGATATGCCGGTTGGTTCCGGGCAGCCTTACACCATAACAAAGTCTAACCTCGTGTCTTTACACTTGTCACGTATTTAGTTTATGACTAAGACCTCTCACATTGGGCCAATCATTTGTAGCCGCTGGATTTGCCGGTTGGTTCCGGGCAGTCTTATGCTACAAAAGGGTCCAACCTCGTGTCTTAATCGATTAATTACACCTAATTAATCACCCCCATAATTTGTATTAATTATCCCTAATTAATTACCAATTTCAAGAATATGGGTAGACCTAACTCAATAGGTAAATTCCCAATTCCATAATATGGGTAGACCTAACTTAATAGGTAAATTCCCAATTCCATAATATGGGTAGACCTAACTTAATAGGTAAATTCCCAATTATGTCCATTCACTTTATGTTATGCTTAAGCATACCCATTTCACACCATTTTATTAACATGCATATTAACCCCATCGTTCCCCACGTAATTCGTTCTCATAACATGACATAATAAAGGGAAGATTCATCACAAATGCCATGGGTTTAACCAATCATAGCATATAACTTTATCATGGGTTTAAAAGGTGTCAACTTGCATATATGAGCATACATTAAACCCAACTAGCATTTAACCCAAACTTGCATGAAGCACATATGTCACAAAGGGGGTAACTTGCATATGATTCTTATGTCATACAAAGGTGTGAACTTGCATAGCATGTCACATGTTAACTTGCATATAACCAAACACATAACTTGCATAACATGTTACAAATGAACTTGCATATAATCATGCACATAACTTGCATATAACCAAACACATAACTTGCATAACATGTTACATATGAACTTGCATATAATCATGCACATAACTTGCATATAACCAAAATCATAACTTGCATAACATGTTACATATGAACTTGCATATAAACTTCCATATGAACTTGCATAACATGTCATACATAGAGGCAACCTTGCATATGTTATGCATATCATAAAAAGAGATAAACTTGCATATGTTATGCATATCACTAATCCAAACGACTTGCATAGATTATGCATATTATAGATCCAAACTCATAGGTTAAACTTGCATGTCATGTCACTTATTTCACCCATGATTCTAGCATAAAACCAAGCATTTAACTTGCATAAAACCAAACACTTAGCATGCATAAAACCAAACACTTAGCATGCATAAAACCAAACACTTAGTATGCATAAAACCCACCACTTAACATGCATAACCCCAAACACTTAACTTGCATAAACATAGTGTCATCATGAATAAGTGTTAAACATAGTGATTAGCAAACTAGCATCATAACATATGACCTAAAACCCATTGATCCGCAAGCAAAACCATATGATCTCATCATATCTCATCTACTTAGTTTAGCAATTGGTTATTAAAGTGATAGAAACTCACAAACTCCAAGATTAGCTCCTTAGATAGTTGCTAGAGTTGAAGTAGAGGTGGATTAGTAGTTGATTAGCTTGCAATCCTCTTCACAAATTAGTGGAGGCTCCTTCTAAGTTGCATTTTGGCGGCATGATGGCATAGATTCTATTTTTAGTATGGATTAGGGTAGTCTTAGGGTGTATTTATAGGATTAGGTTGTGTTTTAGACCCTTAGATTAACCCTAGGTTAGTTTAGGTCCGTCAGATTTCGTCCCAAGCCCTCCAACCCAGCCCAAAACTCAACCAGGTGCACCCATGCCAGAATCAGCCGACAGGGCAAGTCGACAGCCCTGTCGTCTGCCAAGTCGACAGGCATGTCGACAGGAAAGTCGACAGCCCTGTCGACAGCCAAGTCGACTTGGCTGGGCGGGAGTTTTCCCGCCTGGCCCCCATTTCTGCATGTTTCGAAATTCAAATTTCCCGAAAAACTTCTTTGGGCCTTAACCGGGTCATACGGACTCCGATTTACAAAATTTCGGACTCTATTTCGCGTATTTTTCCGAGACGAACACAATGACGTAACCCGTTTCCCCTGATTCTCACGTATGAGATTATTAATTCTGTAATTAGTGAATATCAGTGTTAACTGAAATTCGGGGTGTTACATTCTCCCCTCCTTAAAGGATTTCGTCCCCGAAATCTCCAAGTTAAGGAGAATGCATATCCTACCATCCAAACAACCATCTACTCAATCCATCAAACATGGGCATCCATTGTCCTTAAAACAATTTCTACTGATGTATGAGCATATGCAAAAAGTGTGTGTATATGTTCCCTATCTAATGTATGAACATATGCAAACCGTGATAGTGCCATGCATCCAATATGTATGCGAAAGAACCCTATCGACACATACTATATCTACATGAGTGCACAATCATTCACCAAAATGCATCATCCATATGATAACACAACCATTATACATCCATAAATATAGCTACCTACACACAATTATACGCAATATGCAATATGAAGTGATTGAGCCGATCTAGTGTCTAGAGTGTGTGTATATGCATCCACGAGCAACCACTAGCAAACACTTGCATCCACATGCATCCATCAATCATAACATGTCTCAAACACATGTTTCAACCATAGGTTTACCCTATCTAAAGGTCAAAGGCACTAACAAGAGGACATACTAAAGATAAGATAAGTACTAGACAAACGATAAAGGAGAAGTTAAAAGACATACCCTCAAAAAGGAATGGGTATAATGAACGCATTTTCGCTTCCGTCTCCCAAGTAGCGTTGCTCTCATCTTCTCCCCATTGCACTTTGACTAGTTGAACCTCCCTGTTTCTCAACCTCTTAATCTCTGACCCAAGGATGCGTGTAGGAGCTCGTCGAATAGTCGCATCACGCTCTATCTCTACTTCTCTAAGCAAGCTCAGCTCTACCACCTCTGCGGTCTCATGTAGGCACTTCCTCAAATGTGACACATGGAATACATCATGTACACCACTAAGTCTGTCGGGCAACTCCACTCTATAGGCCATCTGTCCAATCCTTTCCTTAATAGGAAACGGTCCAACAAACCTTGGTGCTAACTTCCCAACAGATCCAAAGCGAACCACATTCCGTAACGGAGATACTTTGACAAAGACCATGTCCCCAACATCAAACTCAAGCTCTGTTCTCCTCTTGTCCGCATAAGATTTCTGTCTGTCTTGCGCCGCTTTCATCCTTCTTCGAATCAAATCAATCTTTTCCGAAGTCTTCCTAACCATATCGGGCCCAAGCAAGATCTTATCTGTAGATTCCCACCAACATGTAGGTGATCGACAAGGCCTTCCATAAAAAGCTTCGAAAGGAGCCATGCCAATACTAGACTGAAAGCTGTTATTATATGCGAACTCCACCAATGGAAGATGCTCTTCTCATGTACCTCCAAAATCTAAGATACATAGCCTCAAAAGGTCTTCTAAAATGCGATTCACCCTCCCGGTCTGGCCGTCCATCTGAGGATGATTTGCGGTGCTCAAACCCAACTGAGTCCCTACCGCCTCTTTCAAACTCTTCCAAAACTCGCTAATGAAGATAGGATCTCGATCGCTCACTATACTGGAAGGTACACCATGCAATCTAACTATCTCTCGAATGTAATCTGAAGCTAGCCGTGGAGCAGTTCTCTTACTCTTCACGGGTATGAAATGGGCGCTCTTAGTGAGTCTGTCTACCACAACCCAAATTCCCGTATTACCCTTCCTCGATCTTGGTAATCCATCGACAAAATCCATCGAGACACTATCCCACTTCCATAGCGGAACTTCCAATGGGTGAAGCAACCCACCGGCTTTCTTTTGCTCCGCTTTCACTTGTTGGCACACCAAGCATCTAGCGACACACTCGGCCACGTCTTCCTTCATACCGGCCCAAAAGAAAACTCGCTTCATGTATTGGTACATCTTGTCCCCACCGGGATGAATGGTCATCTTCGAACGATGTGCTTCATCAAGTATAGCCTTCCTCAAACCCTCGTCTTGCGGTACACAAAGTCTATCGTCTCTACGCAACCACCCCTTATCATCTAGGGTGTACCTACTCAAATGGCTGGACGACTCCCCCCCCTTATGAGCTTCTCTACTAACTCAACCAACTGTGGGTCGTCTCGCTGTGCCTCACCAATCCATCCCAAAAGAGTAGGTCTAACTTCCAAGGAAGCTAGCAAACCGGGTACAAAGTCAACGGAAGGTCTAAAGTCAAACATCGAAATAAATTCCAAGCTCCGTCGTTCAACGAACAATGAACTCAAGGACAACCTTTTTCTACTTAAGGCGTCCGCTACCACGTTACCCTTGCCAGGGGTATACGCTATCTCAAACTCATAGGATGCTAAGAATCCTATCCACTGTTGCTGTCCTAAGACTATGCGCTCGAAGAGTCTCCAACACTTCCCTAAGATGTAGGGCATGCTTTTCTCCACTTCTAGAGAAAACCAGGATATTACCCCATCCAAAATCATCACAACTGTCCATCTCTCACGCAGACCATCCTAGTCGAACTTGACATCCCCCAAGTGCAAGCCCCAAAGGACTAAACCAATATCAGACAAACACCCAAGGGATACCTCCTTCGAATTCAGACGACCTACGTGAGATGATACTAGTAAAAACGGCTAAACAATTAAGCCTTTGTCCAACTCTGGATGTCCTCGCCAGTCTCGCTCCAAAACCACCGTTTATCTCATAACTGGCTTTGCTCAACCTATTAAGCACATACGAAAACTTATTTCGCTCCTAGAAAAGACCAAGATGTCATCCACAAAGACCATCACGAACTTATTTAGGTACTCCCTGAACACCCTTCTCATCAAATCAACAAAGTATGCGGGGGCGTTCGTCAAACCAAATGGCATCACCAGCCACTCATAAAAACCATCCGGAGTCCTAAAGGCAGTCTTCTCTATACTATCCTCAGCCACTCTCAACTGACGAAACCCCGTGGCTAAGTCCAACTGCGAAAACACTGAGGCGCCAACCAACTGATCAAAGAGATCATCAATCCTCGGCAATGGGTGTCCATTTTTCTTTGTTATCTTGTTAAACTCTCTATAGTCTACACAAAGTCTGAGGGACCCATCCGCCTTCATAGCAAAAACTACTGGGGCACCCCACTCCGATATACTTCGTCTTCTAAACCCCTTCTCAAGCAAATTGCCTACTTGCTTATGGAGTTCCCTCCTCTCACGAGGAGCCATGTGGCACACTGGCCAAGATACTGGTTTGGCATTGTCTACCGGATATATTCGGAAGTAAATCTCCCGCTCCGGAGGTAAGCCCTTCACCTCCTCAAACACATCCGAGTATTCCCGGACCACTCTAACAGATCGCGAACTCTAGACCGATGTGTCAAGCGATTCTAGATAACTTAGCATAACAGATTCCATGGGATTACAAGAGATCTCGAGAGTGTTACCCAAGCGGGTCATAAGCCTAACAACTCTCCTTTCATAAACAAGAACGACACCACTACTGGATAACCAGTCCATGCCCAAAACTAACCCATAGCCCGTGAAGCCCAAAAAGCATCACATCTAAACTCAACGCTAAGTATAGAAACTTTCAAACCCAAACACATCATGGAGCCCCCAATTGGGTTTGAAACAACTAAGGGATCATCTACTAAACTGGTGTCTAAGTGCAGTGACTCAACTAACAACGATGAGATAAACGAACTCGATGCGTCAAAATCAAATAAAGTTCGAACCGGATAATAAAGAAATCCAAATTCCAACCTAGACGGTCCTATCCCCATCTGGTACACTAGCCGTGAGGGAATACAACTACCCTCTAGGAGATTCCGTACCTTGCCCTTGCCTCTTTGGACCATCCTAATAAGGTGTCCTATTCCTCCCAAAAGGATAACTACTAGCCCTCTTCTTCCCATTCTCCACTCGTAACCTCCCATCAAAATGAGGTTTCGCTCTTCATTAACCAAACAACTATTTGAGCCTTCCTCCCATCGTCTATCCAATAGGTACCTACAAGTCCTCCTCCTTCTTGAACCAACTTCTAATCCGACTAACGTCTAAGTCCCTTGAAGTGGTTTTCCATTCTTATCTATCTTAGAAAGATCATCTATACACGGAGGGGAAACTCAAAGCGAGAGAGGAAGAGATTCAAAACGGAGAATTCGAAAGATAAAGATATGGCTATCGGGGATTATGCTTTTCTTTCAAAAACTTTTCTCTTAAAAGACATGTTTTTGAAAATACTCCTTTCAAAAATATTCTTAGAAAATAGTTTTTCTAAAAATTTTATCTGTTCTGGTAACCTTAAGCTCTGATACCACGTGTAACACCCCACACCCGCTACAGTCACTCACTAAGGGAATGCCATAACATCGGTGGAGTATTTTAAGTGAATATAGAACAGAAAAATTACAACAAGACAGATATAAGTAATACTTGAGAATTTAAAACATCATTTCATTGCAGCGGAAAGTAAAACATGTTTGGTTACACCAAAACCATAAACAAGAGTCAAGTACATAATATCCATCCTGATAAAACAAAAGTACATAATCCCACTACATAACTTAATAGCCATAATAGAAAAGATAAACTGAGCTTTACATCCACGGTCCAAGCTCCAAAAGATAGATAAAGCAGTCTGATCAAAGCCCACTAGTGCTAGGCCCACTCTGATAACCTGAGGGTTGGGAAAAAGATAAAAACAACGGAGTCAGACATAAGTCTGAGCGAGTCCTATAACTTTAACAATACAATCATTAAAGTAACAAGAATAAGACATAAGCTTGATATACGGTAACGACTGGGGATAAATGGCTACCCTAAGCAGCCAACTGGACTTAGGATGAACTAAGATAACCGTAAAGACGCATTTACCCACCCTAGGGTAATTCCTACACTGCACCACACCAGTTCTACCCACCCAAGGGTAATTCCTACTTAAGGTTGATCCCACTAAGTGTACTTAGTAATTTTTAATAGTAGTTTCGTGTACCCCTAGCTGACTACATAGGTGCCGTCTGCCCCTATCTCCACTAGGTGTACCCACTACTCCCCAAGCGATCGGCTCCCTAACGTAGATACCCGTGCTGGCCCCACAGTGGGGTGTATCATTCCCCAAAGTGGCAACCTGATAATATCAACGGTGCACGGCTTATACCTACACGATGCAACAACGTCTTACTTACCAGCCCAGGTCCACACACGCATATGAAACCCGTTGGACTTGCGTTGCCACCGCTAACCCGTTTTGGCCTCTTACAGTCAAGCCCAATATGCGTGTCCCGTCCTCGACTTGGGTCGAGCCCACAAGGATACGTTTGGGATATTGGTTGAAATGGGCCCCCACAAGCTACCCACCTAAGCTTGTCATTTCTAGTGAATCCCACTTAACCCTTTAACCATGTCCACTTACATGTTATAAATTTTGGTTAAGTCTTTTAATCATATTTTAATTGCCACTCAAGGCACCCACTAGATTTCCACATGCCACCCAAGGCACTTACTTGATTTCCACATGCCACCTAAGGCACTTACTTAACCCTTTAATCATGTTTAATTACATGTTCCACTTTGGTTAAGTATTCTAATCGTATTTTCTATTGCCACCCAAGGCAACCCACTAGTTTCCTCATGCCACCCAAGGCACCCCCACTAGTTACTACATGCCACCCAAGGCACCCACTTAACCCCTCATGCCCCACTACATGCTAATTTGGTTAAGTGTTTCTTAATTAATTAAGATCGTAACCTTTGTAAAGACCTCTCACATTAGATTGTCTTTTATGGCAGCTGGATATGCCGGTTGGTTCCGGGCAGCCTTACACCATAACAAAGTCTAACCTCGTGTCTTTACACTTGTCACGTATTTAGTTTATGACTAAGACCTCTCACATTGGGCCAATAATTTTAGACGCTGGATTTGCCGGTTGGTTCCGGGCAGTCTTATGCTACAAAAGGGTCCAACCTCGTGTCTTAGTCGATTAATTACACCTAATTAATCACCCCCATAATTTGTATTAATTATCCCTAATTAATTACCAATTTCAAGAATATGGGTAGACCTAACTCAATAGGTAAATTCCCAATTCCATAATATGGGTAGACCTAACTTAATAGGTAAATTCCCAATTCCATAATATGGGTAGACCTAACTTAATAGGTAAATTCCCAATTATGTCCATTCACTTTATGTTATGCTTAAGCATACCCATTTCACACCATTTTATTAACATGCATATTAACCCCATCGTTCCCCACGTAATTCGTTCTCATAACATGACATAATAAAGGGAAGATTCATCACAAATGCCATGGGTTTAACCAATCATAGCATATAACTTTATCATGGGTTTAAAAGGTGTCAACTTGCATATATGAGCATACATTAAACCCAAGTAGCATTTAACCCAAACTTGCATGAAGCACATATGTCACAAAGGCGGTAACTTGCATATGATTCTTATGTCATACAAAGGTGTGAACTTGCATAGCATGTCACATGTTAACTTGCATATAACCAAACACATAACTTGCATAACATGTTACATATGAACTTGCATATAATCATGCACATAACTTTCATATAACCAAACACATAACTTGCATAACATGTTACATATGAACTTGCATATAATCATGCACATAACTTGCATATAACCAAACACATAACTTGCATAACATGTTACATATGAACTTGCATATAAACTTCCATATGAACTTGCATAACATGTCATACATAGAGGCAACCTTGCATATGTTATGCATATCCTAAAAAGAGATAAACTTGCATATGTTATGCATATCACTAATCCAAACGACTTGCATAGATTATGCGTATTATAGATCCAAACTCATAGGTTAAACTTGCATGTCATGTCACTTATTTCACCCATGATTCTAGCATAAAACCAAGCATTTAACTTGCATAAAACCAAACACTTAGCATGCATAAAACCAAACACTTAGCATGCATAAAACCAAACACTTAGTATGCATAAAACCCACCACTTAACATGCATAACCCCAAACACTTAACTTGCATAAACATAGTGTCATCATGAATAAGTGTTAAACATAGTGATTAGCAAACTAGCATCATAACATATGACCTAAAACCCATTGATCCGCAAGCAAAACCATATGATCTCATCATATCTCATCTACTTAGTTTAGCAATTGGTTATTAAAGTGATAGAAACTCACAAACTCCAAGATTAGCTCCTTAGATAGTTGCTAGAGTTGAAGTAGAGGTGGATTAGTAGTTGATTAGCTTGCAATCCTCTTCACAAATTAGTGGAGGCTCCTTCTAAGTTGCATTTTGGCGGCATGATGGCATAGATTCTATTTTTAGTATGGATTAGGGTAGTCTTAGGGTGTATTTATAGGATTAGGTTGTGTTTTAGACCCTTAGATTAACCCTAGGTTAGTTTAGGTCCGTCAGATTTCGTCCCAAGCCCTCCAACCCAGCCCAAAACTCAACCAGGTGCACCCATGCCAGAATCAGCCGACAGGGCAAGTCGACAGCCCTGTCGACTGCCAAGTCGACAGGCATGTCGACAGGCAAGTCGACAGCCCTATCGACAGCCAAGTCGAATTGGCTGGGCGGGAGTTTTCCCGCCTGGCCCCCATTTCTGCATGTTTCGAAATTCAAATTTCCCGAAAAACTTCTTTGGGCCTTAACCGGGTCATACGGACTCCGATTTACAAAATTTCGGACTCTATTTCGCGTATTTTTCCGAGACGAACACAATGACGTAACCCGTTTCCCCTGATTCTCACATATGAGATTATTAATTCTGTAATTAGTGAATATCAGTGTTAACTGAAATTCGGGGTGTTACAGGTACCCCACTCACACGGTCTCCACCGTAATGAACGCAGTCCCTTGTCCTACGCCAGAGTGACGTACGGATTTCTATATAAAATGTTACGTTCCCCGTATATCTAACATTACTATGCTACGTAAGCATATGGACTGCCAAAATCGATCGAGTCAGATTCCTTATCGGAATAATGCCCTCTAGTCTACGATACACCTCCAAGAGTAGATATGCATGTATCTAGACTATCCCACGTATGTACCGTAATTGTAGGTCGATGCCTTAATCGCAAGTCCTCTAATGTGCACCGAGTTCCGTGGCAGGGCTAAACAAGAAACACGGAACTCGGCCGAGAGCTTTTCCATATCTGTACAGGCCGCCTTTAAGTGCCTTTAAATACAGATATTCCTCGGGTCTGTTTTTCATGGTGGCTATGGCCCCACCTCGGCCCCTCCCTTAACTAGTAAAGACTACTGATCTAAGTGACCACCCCTAATAACAACCATATCCATGTGGCGTCTACCCTCAACCCCGTACATCGATAGTGAAAGTGAAATGATATCTTGGGTTTAACTATAATCTTTTCGCATCCCGCTGGCTGACGATGACGGATATCCGATGGTTTACTGTACTTGTTGGTCGTGACCCTCTCTACCTCCTCGTAAGGCAACCACCGAATCATCCTGGTGTCACCTCGTCACAACATTCTGACTGCATAGCTACATCTGCAGTCAAGGCCCACCCACCTAGTAGTTATGCACAGACCCAACCTCTGTGAGTACAGCCTAAGACATCCATCACCGTACAAAGGACTACTAGGAGCACCTTACGCACTTCAGGAAGCCGCGTGCTTCCCCTTCCCATTCCTTTGGAGCCGTTATAACAATCAGATGAATGTGCGCTCCCCTCGTATCTTATAACACCTCGATGATCTACCCCGTTGGGTTATTCATCCTCAAACGTATGAACTGGTCCAAGCGCCTTTCTTTAATATGCTGTTAGACCCTATGTCTAAACATTCTTTCACGTGCTTTCCTTACCTCACCAGGTTTCCATTTAACTTGGTTATTCCCATTCATATTGAATTCTTATTCAAATTACCAAGTTTCTCTTGCTTATTAATTTCAGTCATATAACTTAATCCATTTAAGTTTATTAATAAGCCCACAACATGTTATTTTCTAAATTGTGGCCCAAGGTCTGTAATCCACAATCTATTTTATATTCTTGCTTGGTTACATCATTGAATAACATGTTCCCTTAATACATTGTTAAGTATATCTCAATTCACATGTTTCCTAATTAACATGTCACTTACCATTTATGATTAAATATAACTTGTTCATTTTATAAGTTATCCTCATTCTTTCTCATTTAATCATAAATTCAATTTACACCGTCACGACAACATATCGTTGTTTACTTAGCAGATTATTACATATATCTAATTCTATCATTTCTACTATTTATGCTTACCCTACAAGGGTGTCTTTAATCAGATAACTTTATTATATATTTTCCACCGACTAATGCATACCACTAGTTGTCTTTAATTACATAACCTTATTGGGTTAAGTTCGTGGGCCTATACGTAAATATTACCCACCCCCTATTTTACTTAACCCACCCACTACACGTCCAATTTTACTTAACTCTAACTTAAGTTCATAATCATACAATCCTTATGGATTAAATTAGGTTAAGTAGTCCAATTCATTAACATGTCCAATTATGATTATAATGCGCTAGACCTCCCACATTAGGTCTACCACGTGTGGATGCTGGATATGCCGGTCGGGTCCAGGCAGCCTTATTCCACAGTTGGGCGTAATCTTGTGTATTAGCCTGATTCGTATTTGCTCACTTAGACCTCTCACATTAGGTTTAGCATTAGTAGTTACGGGATATGCCGGTCGGATTCGGGCAGACTTCCGCCACTAATGCAATCTAACCTCATGTCATAAGTACAATTAAAATTTCTAGTTGTAATTACTAAATATTCCATTTTTATCCAAATCTACCTATGTCATTATAGGTGATTATTTCTCTTTTTCCCCATAATCAATTATATGCCTAATTCACTATTCAAATCATAGACTTTTACACCCCTTTTCAATTAACCTTTTAATTATGCATCATATGCTCTTTTTCCCAAGTTATTAGTTATGGCATGTACACCTGTATATGTTATGCTCAAACCCAAATCTACATATTTTCCAATTTATGTCCATAGTCCATATTCACCCATTTCAATACAAGTTATACCCGAATCCATATTCGCATATTTTCCAATGTATGCGTAAAATTCATATTCAAATACGTCCCAATTTATGTCCAAAATCAGTATTTAGACATGTCCCATTTTATACCCAATTCCATGTTTACATTTATTCCAATGCGTGCCTAAATTCATATTATCCAACAAGACATAGGCCCCTAAATCCATGTTTGTATATTTCCAAATTTATGCCCTAATTACGATCCATATTTTCCAATATCAATTATGCCCCAAATTATGTCCTTCCCAATCATTCCCAATTTCGTGTATTCACATTTTTCAGCGTTAGGCCTAGGCTCGAAGGTAGCCTGGATATATAAAATGATAACGAATCAATAATAAATTGATAGAAATAGGCATAAACTGAATAGGTATATTATTACAAGATTTAGCATAGTGGCGATATGAACATGTAAAAGCAGATATGATAATTATGTCATAATAGAACTGATTAAGCACCATTTCAAGATCCAATTTTTATATACATATCAAGATTACTATTTAAATATTCATATCTAAAAATAACATGGACTCATAGTGAATAGATCTATGGAAATGGATCCGATTTACTGCGAAGAACGTGTTGAATAAGTTGTTGTAGCCATCGTTGAATTCATTGTAGCAATCTTCGAATATGTATAATCTTCTTTGAATTGATTTAGAAGAAGAAAGGCCATTTTAATTTTCATTGCAGCAGAGCTTCTCCGTTAGTATTTAGATAAATAAAACCTAGGTCTAGAGTCCTTTATATAGCCTAGGGTTCATGAATCTAGTCCAAAATCGTCCAGGTTCAGAAAAGAAGCTTCCTGATCCATGGCTAGGTCGACCCCCTTCATCGGTGTCGACCCCTAAGTCGACCCTCCTTCATGGGTGTTGACCCTAGGTCGACCCCCCTTCATGGGTGTCGACCCTTAGGTCGGCCCCAGGATCGACCCCCATGAGCTTGAGTCGACCCCTAGGTCGACCCAGCAAGCTCTCGGTTCAACTACAAAATGTTGACCCTTCCTCGATTTGTGCGCCGGATTTATGGTTTTGCTGATTTTTGAATATTTTTTAATTTATATGTATATATATCTTCTTTATATGCATACAAACTTCAAAACTTAATAACTTCTTCATACAATGTCCGATTTACGCAAACCAAATGTCTATCTAGACCAGAATTTCGAGATGGATGCAATGACGTAGTCCATTTTACTTAATTTTGATTATTAAATTAAGTTTTCCTTAATTTATTGTTAACAGTGTATTTCACACTAATTATTCTTTAATTCTTCATCTTTAGTGTCATTAAAATTTCAGGGTGTTATATTCTCCCCTATTCAAAGGATTTTGTCCCTGAAATCTCTATGTTAAGAAGGACATATATCCCAACATCCAACAGTAACACATCCATCTAGCAATCACATGCATCCATTGCCCTTAAGGAATTTCTAATGCATTTATGAACATACGTAATAGTAAGTGTATATGTCCGTAAACTTGTGCGAAAGATCATGCGGTCTACTAATTCCGTTGACCTCCTTAATGCAATGTATGTTTGTGCCATGCATCCAAAATGTATGCAAATCATCCTAGTATAACATGTAAGCTCTATATGTGTGCACAATCGTCCATCCAAATGCAAAATCAATGCAACGATACACCCATTTCCATCCATAAAATTTAAAACGTACACACATCAATATGCAAAATGTAAGTGATTGAGCCGATCTAGTGCTTATTGTGTGTGTATATGCATCCACGAGCAATCACTAGAAACCACTTGCATCCATCAAACATAATATGTCTCAAATACATGTTTACATTTATTAGTTTTCTACGTAAAGACTCGATCGATAGGAGATATTCAAACGATAGATACAAGTATTAATTCGAAGCTTGGAAAAGAAGTTAAGAACATATTCTCAAAAAGGAAAGGATATGAAGTGCAAATCTTGTCTTCAGCTTCTCAAGTAGCGTTCTTGCAGTCCTCTCCCCATTGCATTTTTACTAGCTTCACTTCTTTGCACAATGTCTTGACCTCCGACCCAAGTATGCAAGTCGGAACTCATCCCATCATTGCTTCCTTCTCTACTTTCACTTCCTCTCGCAAGTTTGGCTTCACTACCACGAACTCTTTACATTTTATCGCCACTTGAATGAATAGTCATCTTAGTATGATGGGCTTCCTCAAGGACTGCCTTCAATAGATTCCCCATTCCGATATAATTCACTTATCAAAACTCTTCCCAAGTAGCTCCCCTACTTGCTTACAAAGTTCCCTCTTTTCTTTTAGGTGTCACATGTCACAAATCATCGATAGATATATCAAGAGGTTCTAGGAGACTAAGCATGACAGACCCTTTTGGGGTCATAAGAAATCTCAAGAGTCTTTTTATGGAAAGTCAGAAGTCTAACGACCCTCCTCTCATAATCTAGAATGGATCCATATATGGTTAACCCATCCATCCTAGAATCAAACCGTATCTTATGAAACCAAGAACATATGCGTCGTAACCAAACTGAACGCCTAACACAAAGATTCTCAAACCCCAACAAACCCTCTATAAATGAGCCGTACCTCTAATGGGTTTGAGACGCTAATGGGATCCAAATCCATACTAGTATTTAGGTGCAGTGACACAACTAAAGGATTAGATATAAAAGAATGCGAAGCGCGAGGAAAAGAATCCTAATAGGATAATCAGAAATAGAAATCAATCCTTTGATGGAAACTTTCCTACCCTATCCTGTCCACTAACTTTGAGAACATTAGCTTGCCCCCTAGAAGTTCCTGCCATCTAGCCTTGTCTTTGTCTCTTCGGGAACTTGGTAATAAGGTGTCCTGCCTTACCAAAGTGGTAACAAACGCCTTTTCCCTTTCTGCAATCGTTTTCCAGTTACCCACCGTTCCGAAGTTATGGTATTTCCTCTTTTCTTGTTTGGGCGGCTGTGTTCCTTAGCCCCAACTCCCTTATTCTCCTTTTTACCATCCTTATGCAACATGCTAGCAAGTCTCTTGAAAGTTTCCTTCATCGCACGGAAATCCTTACGAGGCTTGAGAGAAAATAAGACGCAGGTGAAACCACTGCGGCTAAAGATGGAGGTTTGGAAATTCTTTGCCCTTCGACATGTACCGTAGTGTTAACATGCCTACGAAACCATGCCAAAATAGGGATACCCTTTCCAGAGGAAACGGTTCCCCGATCAAAAAGAAAAATAAATCAAGCGGAGAACGAGAAGATATTTATGGCTTTGGGAAATATGCTTGTCAAAAATAGACTTTTTATTTTAAATACTTTATTTTTGAGACCTTTTTGAAAACCATTTTCAAAATACTTTATCCGATCTTATAACCATATGCTCTAATACCAAATGTGACACCCCACGTCCGTTAATGTCACTCACTAAGGGAATGCATTAAGTTTCGTGAAGCGTTCTAGATAAATAAAAACATAGTACACAAGACAAACATTTAAAATAGTAGTGGAATTAAAAACTTTATTAAAATCAAAATATCATGGTCCAAAATACAAAGTTTACATCATAAGTAACTAATTACATTAATAATCTGTCTTGCCAAAAATATCAGAGTACAAAAGCATAAAATCATATTTCCCTTGCAAAGCCATAAGAGAGTTGACAAGAAGTCAAAGTAGCACATCTATATCCGAAATCCAAGCTAAGCTGAAAGAATCCAAATCAACTCTAAGCACTTAACCCTGAGAACCTTGGGGGTGTCGGAAGAGAGAGAAGAGGAAATAAAAAGGGTCAGACATAAAGTCTGGCGAGTCCAGTTACTTTTAAATTTAAATAAACAAAAGTATCATGGCAGGTATATAAAACTGGATGAACAAGATAACAGTAACAATAACAAGTGTGAACTGAGCAAGATAAGATGAATAGGATATATTGCGATTCTTAAATACATTTCTCTGCACCGCGCAGATACTAGTATATCAGAAATAGAATGATCCCTACTAATACCATTCCATTACATTTTCTTGGTTATTAGGTTACTTGGGTTAATAGCACTCAAGACTTATATGCGCATCGTACCTGGTTACTTTCTTATGGATTCAGCTAATACAATATATGTAGCTATCTCTCAATATTGAGATACACCCCATGGTACCCCACTCACATGGTCTCCATCGTAATGAACGCAGTCCCTCATCCTACGCAGCAGTGACGTATGGATCTCTATATAAAATGTTACGTTTCGCATATATCTATCATTACTATGCTACATAAGCGCATGGACTTCCACCATCGATCAAATCAGATTCCTTACCGGAATAATGCTCTCTAGTCTACGATACACCTCCTAGAGCAGATATGCATGTATCTAGACTATCCCATGTGTGTACCGTGATTGTAGCTCGATGCCTCAATCGCACGTTCTTTAATGTGCACTGAGTTCCGTGGCAGGGCTAAACAAGAAACACGGAACTCGGCCGGGAGCATTTCCATATCTGTATAGGCCGCCTTCAAGTGCCTTCAAATACAGATATTCCTCTAGTCTGTTTTTCATGGTGGCTATGGCCCCACCTCAGCCTCTCCCTCAACTAGTAAAGACTACAGAGCTAAGCAACCACCCCTAATAACAACCATATCCATGTGGCATCTACCCTCAACCCCGTACCTTTCTAGTGAAAGGTGAAATAATATCTTGAGTTTAGCTCTAGACTTTTCGCACCCCGATGGCTGCCGATGACGAATATCCGATGGTCTACTATCCTTATTGGTCGTGATCCTCTCTACCTTCTTGTGAGGCAACTGTCGAATCACCCTGGTGTCACCTCGTCACAGTATTCTGACCGCGTAACTACATATGCAGTCAAGGCCCACCCACCTAGTAGTTACGCGCAGACCCAACCTCTGCGAGCACAGCCTAAGACATCTGTCACCGCACAGAGGACTACTAGGATCACCTTACGTACTTCCGGAAGCCGCGTGCTTCCCCTTCCCATTCCTTTGGATCCATCATAACAATCATACGAATGTGTGCTCCCCTCGTGTCTTATAACACCTCGATGATCAACCCTGTTGGGTTGTTCATCCTCAAACATACGGACTGGTCCAAGCACCTTTCTTTAATATGTTGTTAGACCCTATGTCTAAACATTCTTCTACGTGCTTGCCTTACCTTACTGGGTTTCTATTTAACTTGGTTATTCCCATTCATATTGAATTCTTATGCAAATTACCAAGTTACTCTTGCTTATTAATTTCAGTCATATAACTTAATCCATTTAAGTTTATTAATAAGCCCACAACATGTTATTTTCTAGATTGTGGCCCAAGTTCGGTAACCCACAATCTATTTTATATTCTTTCTTGGTTACATCATTACAATAACGTGTTCCTCTTAATACGTTGTTAAGTATATCTCAATTCACATGTTTCCTAATTAACATGTCACTTACCATTTATGATTAAATATAGCTTATTTATTTTATAAGTTCTCCTCATTCTTTCTCATTTAATCATAAATTCAATTTACACCGTCACTACAACTTATCGATGTTTACTTAGTAGATTATTATGCATATCTAATTCTATCATTTCTACAAGTTATGCTTACCCTACAAGGGTGTCTTTAATTACATAACTTTATTATATTTTCCACTGGTTATGTATACCACTAGGCGTCTTTAATTACATAACTTTATTGGGTTAAGTTCGTGGGCCTATATGTAAATATTACCCACCCCCTCTATTTTACTTAACCTACCCGCTACCCATCCAAGCTTACTTAACCCTAACACAAGTTCATAATCATACAATCCTTATGGTTTAAATTAGGTTAAGCAGTCCAATTCATTACCATGTCCAATTATGGTTATAATGGGCTAGACCTCCCACATTAGGCCTGCCACGTATGGATGCTGGATAAGCCGGTCAGGTCCTGGCAGCCTTATTCCATATTTGGGCATAACCTCGTGTCTTAGCCCGATTCGTATTTGTGTACTTAGACCTCTCAGATTAGGTTCAGCATTAGTGGCCGCTGGATATGTCGGTTGGGTCCGGGCAGACTTCCGCCACTAATGCAACCTAACCTCGTGTCATAAGTACAATTACAATTCCTAATTGTAATTACTAAATATTCCTTTTATATCCAAATCTACCTATGTCATTATAGGTGATTATTTCTCCTTTTAACCATATTTAATTATATGCCCAATTCATGATTCAAATCATAGATTTTTACACCCCTTTTCAATTAACCTTTTAATTATGCACCATATGCTCTTTTTCCCAAGTTATAAGTCAAGGCATATACACATATATATGTTATGCTCAAACCCAAATCTACATATTTTCCAATTTATGTCCCTAATCCATATTCACCCATTTCAATACAAGTTATAATCAAATCCATCTTCGCATATTTTCCAATGTATGCCTAAAATTCATATTCACATATGTCCCAATTTATGTCCAAAATCAGTATTTAGACATGTCCCATTTTATACCCAATTCCGTATATACATTTATTCCAATGCGTGCCTAAATTCATATTATCCAACAAGACTTATGCCCCCAAACCCATATTCGTATATTTCCAAATTTGCGCCCAAATTTAGATCCATATTTTCCAATATCAATTATGCCCCAAATTATGTCCTTCCCAATTGTTCCCAATTCTGCATGTCCGCATTTTTCAGCATTAGGCCTAGGCTCGAAAGTAGTCAGGCTATATAAAAAATAAAAAGGGAAAAGAGGGAGAGAAGAGAATCAAGAATAGGCATAATAAAGAATCAATAATAAACTGATAGAAATAGGCATAAACTGAATAAGCATATTATGACAAGATTTAGCACAGTGGCGATATGGACATATAAAAGCAGATCTGATAATTATGTCATAGTAGAACTGATTGGGCATCGATTCAAGATCCAATTTTTATATACATATCAAGATTACTTTTTAAATATTCAGATCTAAAAATAACATGAATTCACAGTGAATAGATCTAAGGAAATGGATCTGATTTACTACGAAGAATATGTTAAATAAGTTGTTGTAGCCATCGTTGAATTTGTTGTAGCAATCTTCGAATATGTATAATCTTCTTTGAATTGATTTAGAAGAAGAAAGGCCATTTTAATTTTCGTTGCAGCAGAGCATCGCCGTTAGTATTTAGGTAAATAAAACCTAGGTCTAGGGTCCTTTATATAGCCTACGGTTCATGAATCTTGCTCCAAAATCATCCAGGTTCAGAAAAGAAGCTTCCAGAGCCACGGGTAGGTCGACCCCCCTTCAGGTGGGTCGACCCCGGGGTCGACCCCCATGAGCCTGACTCGACCCCTAGGTCGACCCAGTAGGGCCTCGGGTCGACTTCAAAATATCGTCCCTTCCTTGATTTGCACTCTGGATTTCTGGTTTTGCTGATTTTTGAATATTTTTGAATTTATAAGTATATATATCTTCCTTATGCATAAAAACTTCAAACCTTAATAAGTTCTTCATACAACATCCGATTTACGCAAACCAAATGTCTATCTTGACCGGAATTTTGAGACGGATGCAATAGCGCGATCTGTTTTACTTAATTCTGAACATTAAATTATGTTTTCCTTATTTCATTGTTAATAGTGTATTTCACACTAATTATTCTTTAATTCTTCATCTTTAGTGTCGCTAAAATTTCAGGGTGTTTGTTGGATCAAAAAATGGCTCTAACACCCAAATTGTCGTATTTTGAGCATAGGATATGAAGAAATAATCGAAAAATAGAGAAAAAAGCAAGACAACGAGATTTTTATAGTGGCTCGGCTTTAACGAGCCTACGTCCACTTCATATTTTCTCATTTCACTCATGAATTACAATTACAATGAATATTGTCTTTCAATCACTTGAATTCAATGAATAATTCTCATTGAATCCATTGAATTTATTGAGGAAGATGGTGGTTATTCATGGAGAAGTGTTGGTTATGGCAGCCATGGATGAGGAGATGCCAAAAAGTCCCTTGAAAATGCCCTCTGAAGGTGTATTTATAGCTATAGGAAAGCTCCTGGGAGGACTGGTTCGTGATGGGGTACGTGGCAGGCGATCCAGAAAAATAGGAGAGCCAGTAGCCTTGAGAATAGGTCAAAACAAGCTGCGTTTGAACAGGTCCGAAGGTCGGATCACGGTCATCGGTTGGATCGCGGTCATAGGTCGGATCGCGGTCATGGGTCGGATCGCGTAGGCAAGGGCGGATCGGATCGCGGTCATATGCCAGCTTACACCCGTTCACGGAAATGGGCGTAACTTTCAAACCGTAAGTCCGATTGAGCCAAACCAAAGCTCAAACTGAAGCTAATTAAAAGGACTACGAGTATATGAGGTGAATAGATCCAAATGAGGTCATTTGATAGGGGTTTCGGGCCAGTTTATACTGATGTTGTGATTTTGACCAAACTGCCTTGTGTCTTCTGATGATGCTTGCAATGCCGGAGAGCGATGTTATCCAGAGATTCCATATGAGACAGCATTTACCCAGAGGTATGTCAACATGATCTTTTCTTTGGGTAGCCTGGTCACAAAGCAGGCTAACGTTTTGCCCCCTAAAGTACATCTTATCGAGGATGAGATGTGCTTTGAATATGTTGAGCTAAATCTTTCTGGAATATCATTTGTCCTTGAGAAGGCTTTATCCAATTGTTGCATTGCTTCCATTGGAGCTAATCAGGCTAAGTTCTATGAGAGGAGTATTCGAGACGATCAAGAAATTGTTTAAACCTTGTCAAATCAAAAGATCTAATTCATCCGTCAGAAGTCATGCTAAATTGTCGGCTCCCGAGCGTGATCCTACACGCATAGGTCGTCGCCAAACAACATCATAACTTTATTCAAGCCATGCGCGTGGTAGGGTTGGACTTTCTTTTACATATGAGTCAATAAATGAAGTAGCTACCCAAATCATGGGGCGATGTAAGAATCTTTGGGCTCTAAGCTAACAACTGGACTGTTGGGATAAAGCACATCAGAATCAACATATGAATTTGTCATTTGTACTAAAGTTCGAACTATCCTGATATCTTGATATTAATCCAGGATCTTAAAATCGCATTGAATCGTAACAGTAAGGAATTCAAAAGCCATGATCACTCTGGATCGTAGTCGAGAGAATCCACAATTGTTACGGATCATTTCTTAATCCAATATTCACATATGAAGTAGTCAGTAAGGGATGTTGTTAAAATTATGTGGACCAGTGCCTATAGGATCGTCACCATCGCGAGGCAGTAGATAGGTTTGTCACACCTTCCATTCGGTGTAGTTTGAGTCTTTAAGTTCACATTCGATCCACAAGCTAGCTCGCTTGGTCAGCAAAGATGAGTAAGATTGTACTCCGGAGGCATGACATACATGTTTTGAATCCCATTTCATGCCAGGATTGTCTTCAAAGTTAGTCTATGAACCGACACTTGTGCTCTCAGTGCCATCGGAGGACAAGCGAGGTCAGTACTTATGCCCCCAGTATCGATGGGGGTTGAGTTGAGTCAATAAGGCATTTAATCTTGAAGATTTTATACTTCCTGTCATTGCATCTGGTAAGAGTTGCAGGTTCAACAATCTTAGTCGACCCAGATCATTCTGTACTGTTTCTCAATTTAGCAAAAATCGGAATTGTATATGCGAATGGTTGAACCACATTTGCTTTGATATCATCTCTTCTCTTTAGTCAGATAGTGAGGATTGCCTCATCGGCATCAGCGACTTCGGTTACTCTCATCAGATCAGTTGCGGAGTCAAGTAAGGTTGTTGAATGCGAGTGAATAAATGTCGTTATGAAGTTAGTTGGGCCCCACCGTTTATGCTTCAGCATAGTCTGTAATGGTTATCACAGTCTTATTGAGTCTCTTTCTCATGCTCGGTTCAATTGTGCTTGACAAATAAGATCATGGGCTCAATAAGTGATATAGATTCACTTTGGAATTGCACATTCTTGTCATTGTTTTCCAGGGCTTTTCCTTTGTCCTTATCAGTTCGGGAGTCGGATGATGCTCCATCCTTTATCAGAAAAGCATTGAGATTTTCTATCTCGACATTAACACCTTCTTATCATAGAAGTATGTCCACCTCAGGGTTGAATTCATCAAAGCTTCTAAACAACTCTCGTTAGAGAGAAAATTTAAAGTCCAGGGGAATAACAGGGGATCCTAACGTCCCACGTGTGAGGGCTGTAATTGTTGTTATCCATATCATCTCGAGAAGTGCCGCCTCTCGAGAGGCGCCGAATCAGACTAGCGAGCTGGTTGCCATCAAAGAATTAATGCACATTATTAAGATCCTGGCTGGTGCCTCCAGCATCGAATCTGAGATTACAAAGGGGGTCTTTGCTGATTTCTTGTTTCCACATCGATATTGCCCCCGGGTCATGGTTCGAGTCATTCGACCTGACCGGGTTTCTGTTTTTCGAATTGTTGCGTTCCTCCTTAAAGCTGAGTATGAAATGTCGCTCGAGTATTCATTCGAGTTGGAGTTAAAACTGACCGTGCATGATCTGAGTTTGTCACAATTCTTGCATTCTCATCTAGGATGTTGCAGGTAGCTGTTCCATTGCCCGTGTTTCCATCCATGACGTAGGGAATCGAAACCGCATGTTGCGCGCCTGCTGATTGGTTTGTGTTCAACCCAAGCTGATGGTTGATATCTGACTGTGCCAAGTTCGTCACTACCTGAACTTCAATTTTATCATTTCCAGCGAATTGATGATTGTTGCTCGGCCTTCCAGTTTATTCCTGAAATCGGTGAAGGTCGGCCTCGGGCTTCTTGATTCATGTGCCCCCTATCCACAAGGGTTTTTGTTGAGCAGTACACTTCGAATTCACGTCTTCTCTGGATTCAAGTTCACTTCTCGCATAAAGAGCCGGAGTTGAGTGCAAAAATGAATTGTTGGTATTCAGCCCATGCTAAGCCCTAGTCTCCCATCCAAGCTCCGAGGACAGAAATCAAGCGGTAAAGGGTCAGATTGTAGTCGCCTCGAGTGCTCCCGTTTGCTCTTTGCATCAAGGGAAAGGTCGGGGACGAAATGGTTGCATCATGTTCAATTATTACGTGGGATATATCCAGCCTTATCCGAGCTTCCCATTCTGGAAGTAAGTTGGGATCAGCAGATGTACGTTCTCTTTGCATCTGCTTTCTGGTCTTCAAGGGGCCTGCATCATCCTTTTGGACGCGACCCTTTGTTCGTTTTCCATTAGCACGTTGCCATCACTGCGAGTGAGGCCCTCGCGTTCTTGACTAGTAATCTTTTGTAAACCTGCGTTTAGTTATAAAAATTCTGTTCCTTTCGCATTGTCTTGTACCTGCGAATGGGCAAATAAGTCATGAAGCGTTATAAGTAGTCAACGCAATTATAAATGAAAATGCACTAAAGTAGTATGCGTGTATAGGTATGCTCCCAATCAATCATTAACTTAGTGCCTGGCCAGGGCTTTGTTGAGGATTGATTAGGACCTTAACTATTTTGCCCCCATGTCCGGACATGGAGGATCCAGGCTCGGAGTTCAGTCAGTCCCCCGACACTCTGGCGGGGTAGGAGCCCTTGTGGCGCTAAGTCTCTAGCGCCTTTATACTTTCTCTGGAGTTCGAACGCAGCTTTCAATCTGCTCCCCAATCCTTCAGCGGGGTAGGAGTTCTAGCTTGTTTCATGATATGCTCAACGATCCTTCAGCGGAGCAGAAATTATGGGGGGTGCTGAGTCTCCAGCACCTTTCTCAGTGCTTAATCATAGACACTTTTATACTCTCCTGGCGGTCGCCAAGGATAGAGTTCGAACTCAGCTGTTCTGTCGCTCCCCGATCCTTCAGCGGGGTAAGAGTTCTTTCTCAGCGCTCAATCAGAGACGCTTCTATACTCTCTCTCTCTCTCTGGAGAGTTAGAGTTCGAGCTCAGCAATTCATTCGCTCCCCGATTCTTCAGCGGGGAAGGAGCTCTTTCTCAGTGCTCAATAAGAGACGCTTTTATACTCTCTCTCTTTGGAGAGTTAGAGTTCGAGCTCAGCAATTCATTCGCTCCCCGATCCTTCAGCGGGGAAGGAGCTCTTTCTCAGCGCTCAATCAGAGACGCTTTTATACTCTCTCTCTCTCTCTCTGTGGAGAGTTAGAGTGTTGTCGAGGCGGTTCCCATCATGGTGCACCTTCGCGGCTTGTGGACGTCATCTTCGCGTCCTTTATACTCTCTCTCGAATCATGAGAGTTAGAGTCATGGGTCGAGCGGTCTTCAATCAGGCACGCCCTTCAAACTCATCCAAGGTTTATATTTTAATCCAAGCTCTGAGGATTAAAGTCAGACAGACAAACAGTTGGAAAACGTTTGCCAAGGCTCTGAGTTCCTCCGAACAGTCTTTGGGAGGATTGGTTGGCACCAAACTTCGGGTACCTGCGTCATTCATATCACACGAGTTAGTCATGTCAATAACTCGGAAAGCATATGAAAGTAAATTGCATGATTGAAAAGTGAGCAAATCAAGGGGCAGTATTGCCTCCTTTATTTGAATTCATGTAATCCGGTGGCGTCGAGCATAAGATCGAGCCATGTAGGCGGTCACACCGCGTTCATCTGGAGTTAGACTACGACTTTGCGATTCAATGATTTATGTACAATTGTCTTGCGATCTTCCACGTGTAAGCCAAGGATTGGATGATCATTCCAAATCCACCTTGAGCTATATGACTTTCTTTAGATGGGGGGCATGACTTTGCTAGCGAGTAGTTCAGTCGGGCCCGTTATGGCAGTGCTCCATAATTCTGCATGCGGGTGTTAAAAGTCTGATCGATACCAGATCCAAGGTACCTACACCATCCACATATTATTTCATTTGAGTTAATTACATCAATAACTCATAAAGGATGCAAATATAAGAGTCATGGTTATAGAATAATCCTGTTAAAGGAATGAGTATCATTCTGAGTGAAAAATGGCGTTGCATATTCATTGCAGGTCCATTTTGCTTCGCCCTATCTCTGCCAATAAAGGGCTGCCAAAGTCCTTTAGTTGATGAGGGGTGTCTTTTCAGATTATCATGGGGGTGGCAGTCCCAAAAAATGAATAGACCTTAGTCGGGGTCTTGAGATGGCAAAGGCGGCTAGGTAGGTACTATAAGCGAGTGATGAGGTCGCATCTCATTCAAATCGTCTTTTTGCCCCCATGCTGAGGGTAAGGATAGAGTGTCAGGAAGTCATGACTGGATTGCTAACGGTAGCACATCTTTGCATTAGTGTTAGGTTGTAAATTAGCATGAGACCAATGGATTCATGCTTATAGAAATTTTTTCACTTTCCATGCTAGGAAATAGGATATTACTGCTGGTGGGATAATCATATCACATAAATTTGCTGATATACCCTCGATCCCATATCGGGGACAAGGGTTGGTGCACCGACAATCAACCAGCATTCATGCGTAAGTGTTCTAGATCTTCAACTTGCTAACTTTCAGGCAAGACTAAGTCAATTGGCCAGGCAAATTCTTGATGTATCAGCTCTGAATTAGATGATGTAATCTCGAGCAATTTATGCTCAAATTTGTAGTTGCCCCCAGCCTTAGGGGAGTGAGTCACTTGGCAGATAATCGATGAAAAGAGTAGAAGTATGAGTCTTCACTTTCTAACTTCAGAACGCCGTTCGCTAGAAGTTTCATTCATGTACATCTCCCATCTAATGGGTGGCTGATTGGTGATTTGGTCGAATCATTCAGGGCGGTGAATTCGGCAATTGCACTCGTTGGTGTTTGTTTTGGGACAACCTTCCAAGAAAAATAGGCAATGTCGAATTAAATGTCATATCTCGAGGCATAAAAAACGATTGCACGCCTTTCACTTCACCTTGTCAGATGCATTCTGTGCTGTAGGAAGTTTATCATGGAGTTAACCATGACGCTCTTCCGGGTTTGGTCTCCAACGTTGGATCAACTTCCATCTGATCAATGGTTGTATTTCATAGTGTCTTGATGGGGATCATCTCTATCTTTTCTATATTATCGGACCCTTCTAACTTGGCCGGATTATCCGCCTTCTGATCTTCTGCTCGCAGGACATGAGATATGTTGTAACGTTCCAATTCGTCCAACAACCCTTCTTCCGGTTCTAGGTAAGCTGCGAGTGGTGGTTCCTTCGTCTGGAATTCCTTTCGAGCCTGGCGAACAGCAATGTGAAAGTCAAAAAATATGCTTAGTGCCACTATTCCCCACTCCTTAGCGAGTTTCAATTCGATAATCAGGGTGACGTCTTCGGAGCCGTTGTTAGTAGCGGAGAATTTCAACCGCAAGGCATAGTAAATTGACCGCCCTTTAGGGGATATTAATAAGACACCGGCGTCGGACAATCAATCATTCTTTGCACCGTCTGATTACATCTTCCAGGTGCATCTTCTACATCTGCCACATCCTCTTCGGGAGTGGTACATTCAGCGATGTAGTCGGTTAATGCTTGCCCTCGTATGGACTTCTTTAGGAGGGAGTTGAGATCAAACTGGTTTAGCTCTATGTCCCGATCAAGCAATTTTCCAGATGCCTCAGGTCGTTGCAGGACCTGTCGTAGCAGTTAGTGAGGGTGCATACCATCGGATGAACTTGGAAGTAATGGGGGAGCTTTCTTAGAGCAACCAGCAAGCTGTAGACGAGTTTTTCAATCTTTGGGTATACCACGACTACTTTCTTGCTCACATTATTGACTAGTTTTCAGACCTTATCCTCCTTACACACAAGTGGTACCAACTTTCATGCCAAGCTTCAGACGCCTTTAATTCTTTGTTGTTCATGGCTAACTATGAGGCCTTTAGGTTCATTCTAGATATTTAACATCTCTGTCAGATTCGAAACGTGGTAGGTTGACCGCTCGGACTCCATAAGACTATCACCTACATGGACTTCCATGGGCCCTGCACTTTGGTTGTGGACCATATAATTCAGTAAGCACTGGTAAGTTGCCTCGGCATCCTTTGGTACGAATGCCAATTCCATATAACAGTACAGTTCGAGGTCAATGATAAAACATGTTTATTCATGATCAGGCACATGCATAAGAATTTAGTTGTAAGCTGCGCACACGTCCATGAGAGGGATAAATTCATGTCTAGTCATTGAATCCACAAGCTGATCAATTCTGATTGACGGGATGCTTCCTTTTGGGCGAACTTTGTTCAAATCTAAGAAATCAATGCGTGTGCGCCAATTTCCATTAGCGTTCTTGAAAAGGACGGGATTTGATATCCAAGCGGGATGTGTGGCACATCATATAAAACCATTGCCTCTCAACATTCCGACTTCCTCTTTCATGGTAGATGCTTTCCCTGGATCGAGCATACGTCTTGTTTGCTTAACAAGAACACACTTCAGGTTTATTCTCAACAAATGACTCATAAACTATGGTAAAATCCTGCGAATATTAGCATAGGTCCAAGCGAACACATCCAGGTTTGCCTGCAGAAAGCATGTCAGTTCCTTCGTTCGGAAGAGGTCTAAATGAGATCCGATTTCAAGACCTTAGTATGGTCGACGTCACCAATCGGAACACATGTAGTTGCGTCATTAGATGTCACCCTTCTGCATCCCGAATGATGATCCTTGCTGGGATCTAGATCTTCAGACAGATCCTTGGGCAATTCCTTTTGTGATGCTCCCATTATTCGCAATATTGATACCTCCTTCACACTCCATTTCATCTAGAGGGGAAGCATCTTTGGGTTTCACGCCATCTTTGTTGCGTAGCATGGTCCATCCAACTGAATAGTCGGCTTCTCCAATAACTTGGTCACCACAGACCATTCCCGCTCCATCTTCGGTTGGCATATTTAGCAATAGGCTCTAGGGTGCAATGTAGGCTCTGAATTCTGTTGGAGCTGGTCTGTCTGAATCTTGATCAGATGAGCTTGAACATGATAGCATAGCTTGTGAGGCTTCAAGTAAGGTTCGTATATCCTATCACAACTGTTGTATGAAGTGGAGAGCTAATGGTTGATTCATATTTGCGTTGATCTCAAATTCTCATTTCTTGACCAATGTCATATGGTGGCTGGTGAGCAGTCAAGTTGTTATCATCCCAGCAATGATCCATATATCCAATCACGGCCTGCGGAGGTTCAATTGGTTCCTAACTCTGGGGACCAAAGTACATCGATCTAACCCTTGGACACGTGGAAATCAATCTATCTCGATGCGGTTGACGACAAATAGGTGAACCGTAGGACATACGTTTTTCACTACGCCATTCAAGCGAAGCGTAACTTTGTAGTGCTAGGATCCTTACTTGTCGTCGGGTATCCCATTATTGAGAATCATGGTCATTGGGATCTTTTGAGTCATCCTCAGAATAGTGTCCGGATTGCTCTATGTCAATGTCATCTGGGATTTCGCCTGTAGGAAAGGTTTAAGTCACGTAAACTAGGTGATCACTATTCGCTCAGGAGCATCATCAGTTGCATTTGGGAAATATGCACACCATTGGAGCTTTGGAAGAGGAGGTTGCCAAGATATAATCATTATCTCGTATACTGTCATAGCTAGCGTGCCGAATCTTTCCAATAGCTCCTCACATTGAATAACATCAGTATTAAGTGTTATGGCTCTAGAAAGAATCCTCAGAATACCTACCGAATCTTGGTCGATAAGCATTTGTGATAATTGTGGGTCAAAATGTACTCCGAGCCGAAGGCGAGCCGTGCTCCGAGCCGAAGGTGAGGCCGTCAGCATGTCCGGGCGCAGCGCCGGCGGGGGTCCGTTCGTGGAGGTCGTTCCGTGAACCGCGAGCCAGTTCGTGATACCCCCTGCGATCCGCGAACCGCGAACCGGCCACCTGCTCTAACCTGCTCCTGTGCATTTTCTTTATTATCCTTATTTGGTCGTGAAGCTTGTGAACCCTTAGCTTTTTTCGAAGGCATGAAGCTCTGATTTTCTGAAATCAACGAAATATTCAAAAATGGTAGAAACGCGGACTGTTTTCTTCGAACTTTCAAATCCAAATAGTAGAATAACAATCCGATAGGTTGAGAATTCGGTTCTCAGTGAAAGCACCAAAATGTTAGATCAAAAAATGGCTCTAACACCCAAATTGTCGTATTTTGAGCATAGGATATGAAGAAATAATCGAAAAATAAAGAAAAAAGCAAGACAACGAGATTTTTATAGTGGTTCGGCGTTAACGAGCCTATGTCCACTTCATATTTTCTCATTTCACTCATGAATTACAATTACAATGAATATTGTCTTTCAATCACTTGAATTCAATGAATAATTCTCTCTGAATCCATTGAATTTATTGAGGAAGATGGTGGTTATTCATGGAGAAGTGTTGGTTATGGCAGCCATGGATGAGGAGATGCCAAAAAGTCCCTTGAAAATGCTCTCTGAAGGTGTATTTATAGCTGTAGGAAAGCTCCTGGGAGGACTGGTTCGTGATGGGGTACGTGGCAGGCGATCCAGAAAAATAGGAGAGCCAGTAGCCTTGAGAATAGGTCAAAACAATCTGCGTTTGAACAGGTCCGAAGGTCGGATCGCGGTCATCGGTCGGATCGCGGTCATAGGTCGGATCGCGGTCATGGGTCGGATTGGATCGCGTAGGCAAGGGCGGATCGGATCGCGGTCATATGCCAGCTTACACCCGTTCACGGAAATGGGCGTAACTTTCAAACCGTAAGTCCGATAGAGCCAAACCAATGCTCAAACTGAAGCTAATTCAAAGGGATACGAGTATATGAGGTGAATAGAACAAAATGAGGTCATTTGATAGGCGTTTCGGGCCAGTTTATACTGATGTTGTGATTTTGACCAAACTGCCTTGTGTCTTCTGATGATGCTTCCAATGCCGGAGAGCGATGTTATCCAAAGATTCCATATGAGACAGCATTTACCCAGATGTATGTCAACATGATCTTTTCTTTTGGTAGCCTGGTCACAAAGTAGGCTAACAGTGTTACATTTCTCCTCAACGATAACCATCCCTCACCTGCACTTGCAAAACTCCAACCATATCGCAACTTCCTCATCCCATACTTCGCCATTCTCGACAATCTCACAACCTCTTTCCATCCATACACCTTACCTCTTCACATTAACCTCAAATAGATTGCCTCAAACTCCATCCAAAACTACACACCTAAAGCCCAAGCATTCATTTCAATATATGTGGCCTCAAACTACACAACAAAAGCCCCAGCAACATACTCCAAATTATCCCACTTCAAAACATCCAGCAATTCAACTGAAGAACTCCACAACCGGGAGCATTCTTGAGCATCACCGAACCGCAATCGAACTCCAGTGAGATCGCGAGCCACCGCAACTCCAAACAGTTATCGCTCTTTCCAAAACAACCAAATACCCTCAAATTGCCACTTCAACAGACCCTAGCCTACAACTCTACTTCTTTGTCTTCACTCGCAATAGCAAAAAAAAAAAAAAAAACCAATTCGAGTTCTCGTGGAATTGAAAATTCTAATATTTATCTGCCAAAAGAATTTATGGGTTTCATTTTTCTTTTTTTATACAATAATTGAAAGTTGATTGTTGTGGAAGAATGTTTCTTTGCGTTAAATTTATAGGTCGGCCGAGCTTTGCTAGGCTCTTTATTTTGTTATGTCTTTTTATTTTTGTTAGGATAGTTTGAGATTTTAGTACCTTTAGTTTCTTGATTTGGGTTTTAGTTTTAATTAATTTAGGCAGTTTAAGTTGCTTTTGTTAATTTTGATTTTAGTTTAACTTTATTCTATCTAGTCTCTTAAAAAAAAGTTTAATTTCTTTCGTTTAAATTTTGTGCTTTTGTTTTAGTTTAAATCAAAGAAAAGAAAAAAGAAAGGGAAGTAGGGTCTTCAATTTGTAAATCCTTTTGTTTGGTCATTGAAAACAAAACTCTTGCTTTCAAAACATTTTCAGGTTGCAGAATTTCAGGAGATAAGATTGCTTGCAAAAAAAATTTCCCTTGCTCACTTGCTTTGCTTTGTTCGACACTGCGTTGCTTTCTTAAAAAAATATTTTGCCGCTAAAAAAATAAATTGTTAATAATTCATCATGCTCAGGTATCATATTTTAACCTTGTTTTTATTCATATTGCATTGATGTTTGTTTGCATAAAAAAAAGTCCAAAAAAATAAAAATTCATTCGTAGTTGCATTATTAATACATGTTTAATTTCTGGTTCGCATTCATTGTATTTTTGTTTTTATTTTCTAAGGACATCATTATATTTTGACAATTTGGTTTATTTCTAACGAATTATTTCTCGATGTCTAGACTACGGTAGAGTAATAACTGTTTATAAATATGACGATGATTCATAAATACTATAGCGGTTGTTCATCTGAAGGTACTTAAACCTTCGGCTGCATTGCTAGGGTGATTCCTGATGCATTGATAACTCCTGTCCGTTAACTGGTTGAGAAAACTTTTGTTGAAATTAATCTAACCGTCATTACAGAACTTTAAAGATATTGTAAATAAGTATTCATATAGTTGCATTAGGTTTGTGCATATTTAAAAAAAAAATCAAAAACTTAAAAAAACATTTTCTTTTTGTAAACTTTTATTTTCCTTTCCTCTTTGAAAAAAAAGTTCAAAATTAAAAAAATCATTTGTAAATAATCTCTTTCCATTTTTAGTTGAGCATTTTGTTTCAAAAAAAAATCAAAATCAAAAATAAAAAATACAAATAAATATTTGGGTGCGTTTTCACAGGTCCCTATTAAGTTTCAAAATTAGGCTCACATCCGGTTATAAACTTATTGTAAATTTAGTCCCTACTTTTCGAAAATATAAAAAATAAAAAAACTTGAAAAAAACAAGTAAATTCGTAATTAATTAAAACAATTATTATGGAAAAAAAATCAGGTGAAAAAACATCAAAAACCATGTCAAAATCAAGAATAACACGAAAAACAACGAAATGCAGTAAAATGCATCAACAGAAGCATATATTTCAAATAGTTGCATATATATATATGCATTTATTACAATTCTGCGTCAAAACTACAGTATAAATGCATACATGTATGCACATACTGTGAATACATGCATCTTCTGATGCATTTATTAAAAAACTGCATACATACGTACAATTTTTTCACTTTTACATAGATTTTGACATATCTGCATACGTGTATGAAGTTTAAAAAAATAACCGCATACATGTATTCAATTATTCATGCATCGTACATAAATACATGCATGTGTATTTAAATAGTTGCATATATGTATGCAACTATACATAATAGTTGCACACATGTATGCAACTTTTTTCTTTGAGTGGACTTCCGAGAATATTTCCAGATTTTAGAAGTTTTTTTTACCTTACAGCGCTTTTTTTTTTTGACTGAAAAATGAAAAAGGCGAAACTTCTAAAAATTGGGGGCGGGTTTACATTAAAAGGATGGGAGTGATGTAAGCCGAATTAAGTTTGGAAATAGGGATGTTAGCCTTATTTCCACTAAATATTTTGTAAATATAAATTTTCCTTTCTTTTAAAACTAGTTTTTTTGAAGAAAAAAATCCAAAAAAACAAAAAACATTTTCTTGAAAATGTCTCAATTTCCTATGCCCACGTATTTTACGATAGTTGTGAAAAATCTATATAATCCATATAATTTTACACCAAAATCATATGGATATTCTAATAACAACTATTGTACAAACAATTTGGATTTTACACCACCATCTTTTCAAAATTTTCAAAATAATCCTAATTTTACACCATAAAATTTTCAAAATTATGACCAACTCTCAAATCTTGAAACAAGTATTGAATTTTTACTTAAAATGAGTAGCACACAACAAAATCAAAGAATAAATGAATGGTGTAATTCATATTTGTGCAACAATTCAAGTCAAAGTTTTCAAAATAATCAAAATTTGAATTCACTTCCAAATTCAAATGATTTTGATTATAACCCTTGCCAATTCAATTTCAAACTTCAAAATGAATATCAAATTCAAAACGGAAATGTGAATAATTTTTCAAATGATTTTGGCAATGGGAATAATTTAAATTATGGTGCAAATGAAAAAAAAAATCTCAACAAATTCAAATTAAAAATTCTCAAATAAATAATTATAATTTTGATTTTGTTGAGCAAATGAATGAAATTCACGTTAATCACATGAATTGTTTTTTCAAAACTATTTCATTTTTCGTGAAAAACAAAATAATCTAAACCAAACGTGTAACAATTCGAACGGTAATCCATCTTGTACCACAATCGACGATTTTCAAATAACAACTTTTGAAATGGAAAATGACGATCTAAAAGAAGTTGTTAATAATACGGTATTAAGTTGGATTTTAATTCATTTGAGAGTGTGAAACAAAATTTAGAACTCGATCTTCCTTTTTAATGAAAATAACGAATTTCAAACCACAACTTTAGAATATGAAAATGATTTATGCAATGAAGTTGTGAATGATTCAAAGGAAGACGAATTTAATGAACACGAATTTTTTGGTCTGTTCGAAGACGAGTTTAATTGTGAAAGGGTAGATTTGAATCACCTTTTGGATTTTGAAATCAATATTTTTGAACAAATTTTTAGTGATAAATTTGGAATTCAAATTGGTGAATTTAAACATGAGTTTCAACCGTGTATTCAATCTACCCCAAAAACCATCAAAAACAAATCAACTCATTCAATATTTAATAAAATGGCATTCATTTTTCCGAACAAATGTTTAATTTCGAATTTTTTTATGTTTTTTCAAGCTTAAACCGTGTCTCTCATATTTGAAGAGACAAATGAATTGGTCTTTAGAAGACTGTTTCATTTACTTCTTGTCAATGTATTTTTTGATATACTATAATTTTTTTTTTTTGTAAATATAGGACATACTATCAAAATTTAATTTTCCTTTTTTTCCTTTTCTCCTGCCACTTGGGTTGGTTGTAGGGACACAGTCAAAATCAAATGTAGGGGGGAGGGGGATTTCATATTTATTTTGGTTTTTCATTTATTTTATTATTTTTTTGTCTTTTTTCATTCCAAAAAAATGCATTTTAATTTACTTGTAAACGGGCATGATGAAGTAAACATACGATATTGGTCGTACGATTAAAATGTTTGGAAAATCGCTTCTCTTAACGGATAATGAAAGAAAAGTTTTATTTGCTCTAAGCAAGGACAGTGCTAGTGGGCCAGATGGTTTCAACGGTTTTTTTATAGGAGTGTGTAGCCTATCATTCAGGCGAACTTTTGTCTTTCCATTCAATCCTTCTTCTCTGGTGGAGATCTCCCCGTTGGATGGACCTCCACCAACTTGGTTCTCATCCCTAAATGCGATCATCTTAGTTCTTGTGTAGACTTTCGTACAATCAGCTTTGTGCGACTTCTCTAACAAGGTCATATCTAAGGTTCTAACCTCTAGGGTAGCACCGTTTCTCGAGCGTCTTATTTCTTCTTCGCAGACTGGGTTTGTAAAAGGACGGTTATCGCTGATAACGTCCTTCTAGCCCCGGAACCGATATCTCAGACTGATAAGAAGGTTCATGGCTCTAATGTGGTCATTAAGCTTTATATGGCTAAGGCTTACGATCGCATGTCGTGGTTCTTCATCATCAAGGTCCTGAGGGATTTCAGCCACTGGGTACTTTCAGTCCGGGAGAGGTCAGCGTTAGGGTTACCCCCTGTCCCCTTCCCTTTTCGTCATTGCTATCGAGGCATTCGTTCGAGGACTACATTATCTAATGATAACTAGGCAGATTCACAGGTTCAGATTCCCGAGGGGTTGCCCTCTTACCTCTTCCTTATCTTTCGTCGATGACATCATCATTTTCATGAATGGTACTCGTCGTTCTATTCGCTGCCTTCTTCGTCTTATAAGGCAGTATGAGAGTTGTTCGGGAAACTCATAAACTCCGCCAAAAGTTGTATTGTGCCTGCTAAAGACCTGTCTTAGACTAGATCCTCCTAGATTGAGTTGACTACTGGCTTAAAGGTTGCCTCCCTCCCGCTTCCTTATCTAGGTATTGTACTTTATCGTGGCAGGAAGCTGAACGCCATTTTCGACACCCTATTTGACAAAGTTAGGGGTAAGATTATTAGGCGGAATGCTTCCCTAATCTTTTAAGCTAGCAGGCTGGATCTCAGGGAGTTTGTCCTTGACTCTATGGTATCTCATATCTTTGCAGCTATGACTCCCACTACTTCCTTCTTCCTTTCTTTCCGTTCCTTGGCTTCTTCCTTTTTCTGGGGAAACAAGGACACCGATTCGCGCCACCACTAGATTTCTTGGAACACCATTTGTCATCCCAAATGTGAGGGATGTCTTGGTCTACATAACCCTAAGGATATCTGTTTGGCCTTTGCTTGCAAGCTTTGGGAATAGTTTGGAGCGAACAACTCCCTTTGGGGGACGTTCCACCATGCCAAGTACCGTATGCTTGCTGGCAAAAATTACACCGGTATCCCGTCCTACATCAGTGAGACATGGAAACGTATGCAATCCGTGAAGGCCTTAACGGATGCCTATGGGGATGGTACCATCTAAGACGGCAGTCCCTTCTCGCTTAAAGCAGTGTGGGATACTGTGCGGGCGCCTGGCGCATGCCTCCTTATTTTCAGCCTCATTTGAAATGTTTGTATTCCGCCAAAGGTTTCTCTATTTATGTGGAAAACATTGCAAGATGGTTTACCTATAGATGAGAACCTTCAGCGAATCAGGATCCCTCTCGTGTCCAGATGCAGGTGCTGCAACTCAGGTTGCACTGAGTGCACGTTTCATTTGTTGATATCCGGTACTTGTGCTAGGGCTGTCTGGAATTACTTCGGAAATCTAATGGGTTGTCGAGGTAATACCACCACGTTGGAAGGTTTGCTGAGTTTGTGGTGGGCTGGCAACTCAAGTAAATCTTTCTGTTCTATTCTCCTTCGTCTGATTCCTTGTTTGGTCTGCTGGCACATGTGGTGCTCTAGGAATAAGGCAGTTTCTAACAATGTCGCTATGGACCCTCCTTATATTATCCGAAAAGATGTGTTCCTTTCATTCCGTGGTTGACCATTCTAGGGCGTTTTAGGAGCCCACTCTAGGAGGTTGGCTGTTACCTTCGATATTTTACCATTAGCGGCCAATCTGAGGGGAGGTATTGGCTGATTATTGGTTTATTGATTTGCTTTGGTTTTTTTGTTTCTTTTTTTATTTTATATTCTACCTTATCCTTTTCTCTCCCTACCCCCCCCCCCCCGGGCGTTCTTGTGTTGTTTACTAGTTTTGCAGATATTGGCTTTTAGGTTGCTGGTTTTGGTCTGCTCAGAGCTTGTTGGGTGCTCTCAAGATCAGATTCTAGAGCTTTTTATGCTAATGTTATTGGTAGACCAGTAGCCTTTTCCCTTTTCTTGGGCTCTCACCTTGGTGTTGAGGAAGCGCTTGGTTCATGAGTTTTCGGAGTATCGAGGACATCATTTTGGTTCTCCTAGCCTTGGACTGTTGACTGCTTTGGAGGCATGTCCACAGAACTGGCACCACGCTTTTTCATTGTGGAGCTATGGTCTCATTGCCGCTCCTCCATTTTCTAAGTCTGCATTGACGGTGTCTTTGCTTGGAGTTGTATTTTTATTGTCTTTGGTTTTTAACGTTTGATGTTCGGTGTTGTCGTGAGTATGTGTGTGCATGGTTTTTGCTTTCCGGAAACCATTTTTGTGAGCCATTGGATGATGGCTAGATTCTCCCTTTTTGCTATATCATTTTCTATTGTTAAAAAAAATGAAAGAAAAGTTTGAATTATGAGAAAATTTAGTGTAACTGGTATATAGAGAGAATTATAGGTGATGAGTATGAAGTGTTTTCTAAATTGTAGTCTGATTAAATGAATGCTTGATTTAGAGTACCTGTAATAACATTTTAGATCTTTTAAGTGAAGTTGTGCTAAAATATTCTTGCTTAATTCTCTCTTTGAAAGAAAAAAAGAAAGAAAAAAAGAATGAAGAATGAAAAGAAAATATAGCAATCCAAGGGTACCCAACATTACTTGTAAATCTGGTGTTGGTGTTAAAACCCGCCAAGCTCTGTCCCAACTCTCATGGGTGGTATACCTTGGTCTTAATTCATGAGTTGGACACCTAAGGATTACTGACATATTATTGACAAAGTCAGCGTTGATTTGCACAATCCTCCAAGCTCTGTCCCAACCCTCACATAAGTCGTAATGTAGTGTAAGGGTGGTATACCTTGGTCTTTTAAGTTAGGTGTTTGTAAATAATAATAATGTAAATATTTTTCAAATAAAGAGAGAGTAAGCACTTGAAATCCAAGCACTATCTTCACTTATTTGACCTAACTTGTTAACCGAAAGAAAATAAAATTGCCATTTTACGATTATTGATATCGACTATAGAATTCTTTTCATAATTTCACTATGTTTTCAACTGAAACAACAAGCTAAGATGGAGGATTTTGTAATGATAACCGAACTTCTTTTTGAAGTTTTGATTAGTAACGGACTAAAATTTCATAGTGACGACCCAAATTTTGTTTAACTCATTCGTAATCAAATTTAAAAGTAAATTATCCATTTGTAAATATTCTTGTGAAAACTTGCATTCACCTTGTAAATATTTTTAAATCTTGCATTTATAAATATTTTTTGCATTTGACATTTAGATTTTGTGGGTAGTATCTGCTGAAAACCCTCACAAGACAAAACTCGTCCTACTAGGGACACTCATAGGTTTAATGGCTTGTTGCATACGCTAATTGCAATCGTGCTCCCTATGAAAGTGGATTTGTCTTAGTTTTTTTCCTTTATTTGAGGACGAGTAAAAAGATAAGTGTGGGGGTGTTTGATGTGCATGTAAATGTGTACATTTATACTCACACATTTATTCTTGTTTTAGTTAAATAAATAACAAAGAGGGCCATTTTTACATGTTTTAACCAAAAACTCAAAATGTTGAAATTAACATGCATTCATCTTCATATTAGGGTAAAACGGTCATATATGCATGTAATTTTTTTGATAAAATTTGCTTGTTCATTTCATGTGTCTTGTAGGAATTTAGGAGCAAAAATGTAGTATGCACCCAAATTTTATTTGGAGATATGCATGCGCAAAGTTGATACAAAGGAATAGAGAAGAAATTAATACATACACAACTTAGTGGAGGACCCTACCCGTTATCACTCTTTCTTTAATGGAACAATTAGAGGCTAATATATTGGCAAGTGGAGATAAAAAAGGCTTCATATAATTTTAATGAATCATTAGTAACTAAAGACAAATGAAAGCTTTATGAAAGGGGTATTTTTGGTAGTCCCCAACAAAAGTGATTAGGGTTCTAGGGTTTTAGATCATGTATAAATACCCATTTATGTCATGTAAATAAACTCTCTCTTTTATCCTCTCTTTTAGTTTGTTTAGTTTAGAGGATCATATCTCTCTCTTTTCTTTCATGGCTTCTTAGCCATTTCTCCTTTACATAATCTCCTTTTTAATACAATTTTAATTAGTTGTCTTTTATTTACATGTTCTTTTCCTTTATGCTAGTAGTGTAGATTTACATTTCATGCGAGTAGATTAGATTTATTTTATGCAAGTAGAATAGATTTTCCTTTATTTTTCTCTATTTTCCTTTGCTTTCCTTTCATGTTGCATGCTACATTTGTTTATATGGTAACTAATATGAGTAGCTAAACCCATTCAACTTAGGGGTAATGAGGCTCTCTAATTATGTGGCTTCAAATAATTTGAATTTATGTACCCTTTTTGTGATTATTGAAAATATGATTATGGAAAAGAAGTGATTGTTTAAATTAAAATTCAACGGCCTATATTTCTAAATAATAGTTAATAGGCCATGTTTAAAATAAATTTGGTTCTCATCTTTTTGTCATTTTCATGAGAGTTAAACAAGTGGGTTGGAGGTTGTGTTAAAGTTTGATGGTCTACGTTGGGCAAATTCGTAGCACATATATGCCAAGCTTAGGATAAAAACATCAACTAATCACACTTCAAACCAAAATTGAGAGATCATAATTTCATAACTTGTTGAACTATATGATCTAGAAAGTGATTTGCTTTTAAGTTGATATCTAACTCTCATATTTTCATCTAACTTATTTTGTTAATATATTTTAGTTAGAGTTGTAGCTAGCATCTCTCTCGAAATTGTTTTAATTTTATTGAGTAGAATTAAAATTATTTCTTTCCTCGTGGATCAACTCGTGTTTGCTAACGTACTACAATTGTATGTCACGCTCTTGCGGTTTATTACACTTCGTGACGGATTTCTAATTGATATAATATTCGTCTTCGAACAACTTACGATGTGATTGATGCTATGTAATGATTTATTTATGTGGTTGATTTCCATAGTTTAGGAAAACCGCTATGGGTTGAAATAATAAATACCCGAACGGACGCCAGATTAGGGAAAAATCATTATGGGTTAAAACGATAGACCTGAACGATTTTTATCTAGGATTATGGGTTGAAATGATATAAACTAGATTTTTTTTAAAAAATTGGATTAAAATGGTAAATATCCATATCACTTGACCACAGGTTAGAAAACTATATATGGACACCGTTGGTCATGTTTCGAAGTAAAGTGATTTGGAAAATTTGATTTTAAAATAATAATTTAAGATATTATAATTTTATATATGTTTTAAAGATTTTAATCCATAAAATTTATTAGGATAATCATATAAGTATTTTAAACTTTAAATCTAAAAAAATTATAATAAATTATTCTTTTAAAAAAACCTATATTTAATTTATTTTGAACTTATATATGTTTATAATCTATTTTCAAAAAAAATTGTTTTGCATTATTGCTTGGGTTAGATCGAGTATTACAGTTTTTGAGATTCATTCTTGGACCTTGGAGTTTAATTTGGGATTTTGCTCATCTTGTATCTACCTTTTCAGTTGTTCCATTTTCAGCTAATCCTGGTATTTCTGTTTTCAAATAGTTACCATTTATTTATGTTTTCAAATGGTGGGTCGTTATAGTTGGTACCAGAGCTTTGATTTATCAAAGCTTTATCCTATGAGGTAAAAGCTCATTAGAGATAGGGTAGTGATCCCCTAGAATGAGTGGGATTAGTCGCAGAATCCTTCTTGAGAGAGAGAGAGCGTATTTTGAAAGTATAATAGGCTTTAGACAAATGTTTTCAGATATAAAATTTAGCTTAATAAAATTTGGTTTAACATTTAAATCTTTTTCTGGAATTTCCTTTCCATTTGAATCCATCTTCCTTCGTAGATCCTCTTTAATTAGGTCCATTCGTTCGTTCAGCTTTTAACTCGCATTCTTTAATCTATCCTTGTTGAAGTACAGTATAAATCTTATAGCAAGTTCATTCTTATTGAATATTGGTTTGAAATTGATATTTTCAAAGGTATTCTAATACAAAATTTTCTCGATATAATATTGAGATTTTGATATATATTTGTGGAAGTTATATATTTGAAAAAAAAACAAGATTTGACGATTATACTTTAAGATTTAGTATTTTATAAACTATATATTTTAAATAGGATTTAAAGTTGAAGATTTTGTAAAAAATTGATCTTATCTAGATTGAATAATGTTTTGGAAAAGTTTATATATTTTGAACATTTTAAAATAAAAATGCTCTAGTGGTTATGGTAAATATTTTGAGAATATTGTTAAATGGTTGAAATTTATAATGGTATAGCATATAAATGTACATATATATATAGGTATTTATAAATTTAAATGGGTTGATAAAGATTTTATAGTGTGTGTGTATATTTGTGTTAAACTTATGGAATTAACAAGTTTTATAAGTTTAAATATAGATAACATGGATTTGAAAATCTTTAGGTATTATATAGAATAATATTGTTATATATTTTGTAACAACCCAGATTCCGATGGACCGATTTTTTTTTCAAAAATCCAATCCCTCGAAACCCGAGTTTGTTGCTCTGGTATCCTGCAGAAAAAGACAGAGAAAAAAGATATGTCAGAGTTCGGAAAACACCTCACAACGGAAGGAGTAAAATATAGTATATTTAAAACATAGCTTTACCTTAATCACAATATTGCTAAATCAGTATTCCCAAAGCTATAAGTCTTTGTCTAACCTGCGAATATTACGAGGAGGGGATCAGAACATAAGTTCTGTGTGAATGAATTTAAACTACACTTCTTGAATAATCCTACATACACCGTTCAATTACACTTTCTTATTTATTAGGTTATACGTGTTATTAGCACTCAAAGCTTACACACACGTCGCACCCATCTACCCCTTGGTAGATTAACCTAATATAGTGTATATGTAGCTACCCCCAAACCGAGGTACACCCCGTGATACCCCACTCGTACGGTCTCCTCCGTATCGCCACAGTAATATGCGCAGTACCTCATCCTATGCCATAGTAACTACAACACTACATCCGCATAGAACCACTATCGCTGTGCTATGTAAGCGTACTGACTGCTATCCTCAAACTATTCGATCGAGTTTGGTTCCATCACAGAATAAGGCCCTCTAGTCTACGATACACCACCCAGAGCAGACATGGTTGTACCTACACTTTCCCACGTACGTATCATCAATCGTACTCAGTGTTTCTACTGCACATAACCTCTACTTGTGCACCCAAGTTCCGTGGCAGGGCTACACCAGAAAACACGGAACTCGGTCGGGAGCTTTTCTATATCTGTACGTGCCCACCTTTAATAATGTCCAATGTACAGATATCCCTCGGGTCTGGTTTTTCTGTGGTGACTATGGCCCCACCTCAGACCCTCCCTCAACTAGTAAAGACCACACGAGCTAACCAACCAACTCTAACAAGCAATCAATCTAAACATTCATGTGTGGTCTCCCCGCACCCGTCCCTTAATAGCAAAGATTAACGATCTATAAGGATTAGCTCTTGTCTTTTCACATTACTTAGGCTGCTGGTGACAGGCGTCCGACTATCTTGCTATGTTTGGTCTTGACCCTCCGCCTGAGGCAATCGCCGAACCACCCTTAATGCCACTGCGTACAGCATTCTGACAGCCCCTATTTGTGCAGTCAAGGCCCACCCACCTGGTAGTTCCGCGCAGATCCAACCTCTGTAATCTTGGCCCAAAGCTAAACCACTACAAAGGACTACCAGGAGCACTTTTAACGTCTCAGGAAGCTGCGTGCTTCCCCTTCCAGTCTGATGGAGCCGCCAAAATAGCGAACGTGCGCTCTCCTCGTGCCTTATGACACCATCTTGATCTACCTCATTGGGTTATTCATCCTACAACGTACGGACTGCTTCAAGCGCCTTAGTTTTATATGTCATTAGACCTTAAGTCTAACCATTTATTTCACGATTGTGCCACCTCGTCAACTTTCTCATTTAACTTAGTTATTCACATTAGCTTTCTTTTTATTCGTATTCACCAAGTTACCCTTGCTTATTAATTCAATTTATACTTAACCCACTTAAGTCCATTAATAAGCCCACAACATGTTATTTTCCAATTTCATAAATTATTCCCTTTTTAGGTTACAACAACATGTTATACTTAATTCATAGTTAATATGCCTTATCCCACATACATACTGATTAGGAGAATAACCCTCTAAACACCAGCCCTGAAGACCGAAATTAACATCAGACTGGCACCCAGAGAATTACTCAACCCAACCAACATATATGATTTTAATTTACTTCTTTTCCACTCATATAACTTATATCATTTTTAAATTTCACATTTCTCCTTTCCAATATGCTTAATTTAAGTATATCTTTACATATAAGTTATCTCATCTTCCTTATCGGTTCCTATAACTTATCTTGTCCTATAAGTTATAATTTCCACCTATTATCCTTTCTTGCCTTATTCAAGTTTATTCATAATAGGATATTTATCATTCCCCATTTCTTGTCATTAATTTTAGATTTGACTTAACCCTTCCATTTACTTAACCCGTTACTTAAACTTTACCCAATTCAATTACTTTTTGATACCATCTCGGGTCCTATTTGGTTAAGCATATCTAAATTTTGTTTCATACGTCAGCCGTGTCTCACTTAACCCCCTTTATTATAGTTTCCATATCTTACACATGTCTTACTACGGTTAAGTCTACCTTAGTCATGTTATACATCACATGTATTACAACGGTTCAGTCCACATTAGTCATGCTTTACATGTCATTTATATCACCCACTTAACCCTCTAACCATACCCATGTCACCCACATGTCTTATTATGGTTAGTATTTCTTAATTTATTTATAATGTCATAACGATGTATGACCTCTCACATAGACGTCCGTTCGTGGCTGCTGGAATTGTCGGGCTGTTTCGGGCAGACTTATACCACAATGCGCCTAACCTCGTGTCATAAACCGTTATGCCTCTAGTTCTTGCCGTTGACCTCTCACATTAGACATCCGCTTGTGGTTGCTGGATTTGTCGGGCGGTTCCGGGAAGTCTTACACCACAAATGTGCCTAACCTCGTGTCATAGGCGTTCATTAACAATCGTCTTTCACCCAAACCCCAAATTTATGTCATATGTTCCAAATTCAACTTAATTACATTTCATTTTTACGCATATTTCCAATTTGTCATTCATTACACCAATTACATAATAGTTAGCCAAATTTCATATTACCCAAATTATCCAATTATAGCCAAATTCACCAATTCCATGTTATTCATACCCAAACATGCCAATTTGCAATATCCAATTATACCCCAATTTCATATAATCAATATATTCCCAATATATATCCCAACATTTCCACGTTCACACATATAATCTAATTCACCCTCTAGGCTTACTTTTCAAGTCATTAATAAATTTCACTAATCCATGTTATCCAATTACATGTTGTTAATATTGAATTATACCAATTCCATATCCAATAGTTCCAATTAAATTTACAAAATTTCATGTTAACATCATAAATCAAAATTCATAGTTGCGCACTATTCAGCATAGATTCATGTTCCCAAAGCATACTCAAAGATTCATTATTGAAATACGCTCCAAAATCCCCAATTCGACTTTATTTCATTGAATAATCCCAATGTACAATTCGCCAATTGTCCCAAAATTTTGCAATAATAATTGTTATGCCACAATCCCCAAATTACATGTTGTATTCCTCGATTGCGTAAGATAAATTATGCCCCAATATTCCCATATTTCAATCGTAAGTATATATAATAAGATTTCGTCTAGGTTTGAGATAACCTAGATCCAAAAATAAAAAAGGGAAAGAATAGAAATGAGAGAACTCAAATGTAGGCATAAATTAAATAACCAATCTTATTAAATTATCACCATATTCATTATGGGGAATGATAAACGATTAAAGCAATATTATACAACAAATATAATTCAAATCCACTCACTTTGACTGGATTGGAGAAATAAGTGATTCGTCGTTGATGTAGAACGCTGATTTAATCTTCTTATTTGATTATTGGGGAAGAGCATGAATTGTTGATGAAGAACTTTGCTAGTTGATTTGATTAAACTCCAAGGTTGATGAAGAACTTGCAAATTAATTTAGAGTTTTAAGGCGGCGGCCATGTTTGGTTGAAGTTTAGCGACATGGAAGCGTTAGAAGGAATTGTTTATGAAATAGGTTAGGTCTAGGTACTATTTTATAGGTGTAGAGAGTGTTTTAGAGCCATTAGATCGCCCTAGAAGCCATCCGGTCCGTCCAACACATCAAAAATCATCACTACCCAGATCTGGAAAAATCAAGCGGGAGGTCGACACTAAGGTCGACCCCCAGGGACCTCCCTGGGTAGGTCGACCCCCAGGTCGACCTGCCTGGGTATTTTCCTATGTAAATTCTGAATTTTTGTTGAATCTTCCGAAGGCAATAACTCTTTCATACGGAGTCCGATTTTTGAAAACTTGGTCTCTATTCCAAGAAGAACGCAATGGTGATGTCCGTTTTTCTTAATTTCTGATATTTAAATTAAATATCCTTATTTTATTGTCTTCTCTGTTACATACACTATTATCAAATTAATTTTTCCTTCTCTTCCATATATTAATAAATTTTTCATTATACATCACCATTATTTACCTATCTATGCATATACACATATTTTTACATACTTTTAACTATATTAAAAATGTGTGGTGTTACATTCTCCCACCCTTAAAGAATTTCGTCCCCGAAATTCAATAAGAGTAAAATAGATAACCGCTCGCAATATACATCCATCAAGTGTGCATCCAATTGTTGCAAACATTGTGCTCATGTGCAAAGTGAGATACATCATAGTAAAGTATGTATGCATAATTTGGATCCACCTATATGTATGCAAATTTTAAAAATTCTTTCAAATCATGATGCTCACATCCTAAATATACTTGCAGTTTCGTTTGAAAGCAATATTTTTGAAAAATCAAAACGTTTTTCATCCAAATTTTCCTACACTCTTACAGAGTAAGAGCATAGTTCATCCAATTTTCGCATCCAAAACCCTACTAACCATCATTAAATTCGAATTTTAGAAAAATCTAATTTTCCAAGTTCGATTTCTTATGTTACGAAAACGGAAAATTTTACATCCTCCGTTTTTCTTTTCTAATTGCACTTGGATTTTTACATAACTATTCTATAAAGATTTCCTATTTTCCTGTCCAAGTACAACCACATAAGAAAATTTCTTCTCTTTTTCCACTTATCTTGGAAAAATTTCATATTTATTCATCTTTTTCTTAAGATTTCCATTTTCTTTTCCCGTCAGTTATTGGATTTGTTATTTTCTTCTTAGTTAGGTTATTCTCTTTCTTAGCTTATTTGACTTACTCCAATTACTTAAATTTATTTTCCAAATAAGCTTTTCCGTTTTTAACTCAAACAACATCCTACACAGCTACTTCCAAGGGCGAAGAATCATAAGACTATTTCTCTAAAGAAAAGTCCAACCATCAACTCTCTACACTTACTTTCCTTTCCACTACCTAGTAGTTACCACTAGTTCTTGCTGTGTATTACTAGCCTATACTTTATCTCTTTTTCTCAAGCAACAAACCTAGGTTTCTCAATGTTTATGCAATCTACAGGAATTTTCTATTAGTTTAATATTAGCTAATCTTTGACCGGAAATTGGTAAGAGAATAATTCCCTAAGCGTCAACCCCGAAGACCGAAATCAACATCAGATTGATACTCAGAGAATCACTTAACTCTACCAATATCCAGTTAGGTTCTATTTATTTAATTCATAGCCTTAACTTTATCTCGATCTTTCTAGGCCTTAATCCTTACCTACCCCATTCTTTTAAAAGTATGTTTTGGCCTCCATTGCATTGCATATTTCTTCCAAAACTAAAAGTGGTAAAACTTTTATCTTTTTCTCAAAAACTTGTCTTTGCCAATCCATAAAAACATGTTACTAAATAAAAATGCAAAACATTTTTTTTTCAAATCACAAACCTGGAATAGATGAGGATAACTATCGGGCTTACATTGTTTCTAATTACAATGTTAATTTAACTACTCGCTATAAGGTGCAGACATCTATTCTATTCCTACAACTTATTTTGTTCGCCTAACAAAATTTCTTCGTAAATCAATAATCAAAATTTATTGGTAACTGAATAGAATTTCAAAACTTCTTTTCATATATGAAAACTAGCAAGCTATTTATGCTCCATAATATGCACCTTTTTATGAGAGAATTTTTTTAAAACAAGAAATCATTGTTTTACACAATATACCCCACTTTACTTTAAAACCCAACATGCATTTATCAAAATACTTTTAAGATTAAATCTTGGAAAATACCACAAATCCTTTTAAAAATTCAAGTTCTTAAAAGTTTATCATTGGGTTAGACTCAAAGCGGGTTTTCGGCTCAACTAGACTTTCCTAGGCACTTTCACGAATTCAATTCTCTCGACTATATATATTCCTAATCCATTTTTCATTTTTCAACCTTTTCGAGTTTCTAAGGTTACACTTCTAAACCCACTACTCTAACATTTTAGTTTCCACTTTATGGGATGCTTTCCTTTTCCAATACCAAGTCATATTGTACACTTTCCAACCAATCCTCTTAGGGGTCTCAAAATTTCTATGTTCAATCCTTGAGTGTACAAACTAGATATCCCAACTCTTTTCATGTCCAGTGGGCCACCATATGGATCTAGGTTTTTATATATATATATATATATATATTTAAAAATACAAATACACTCACTCGTTATCTATATAGGAATCATAAACCTATACTTTGAAACCAGATGTAACAACCCAGATTCCAACGGACCGATTTTTTTTCCTTTAAAAATCCAATCCCCTGAAACCCGAGTTGGTTGCTCTAGTATCCTGTAGAAAAAGACCGAGAAAAGAGATATGTCAGAGTTAGGAAAACACCTTACAGCGGAAGGAGTAAAATATAATATATTTAAAACATAGCTTTACCTTAATCACAATACTGCTAAATCAGTATTCCCAAAGCTATAAGTCTCTGTCTAATCTGCGAATATTATGAGGAGGGGGTCAGAACATAAGTTCTGTGTGAATAAATTTAAACTACACTTCTTGAATAATCCTACATATACCGTTCAATTACAATTTCTTATTTATTAGGTTATACGTGTTATTAGCACTTAAAGCTTACACACATGTCGCACCCATCTACCCCCCGGTAGATTAACCTAATATAGTGTATATGTAGCTACCCCTAAACTGAGGTACACCCCATGATACCCCACTCGCACGGTCTCCTCCGTATCGCCACAGTAATATGCGTAGTCCCTCATCCTAGGCCATAGTAACGTACAACGCTACATCCGCATAGAACCACTATCACTGTGCTACATAAGCGTATTGACTTCTATCCTCGAACTATTCAATCGAGTTTGGTTCCATCATAGAATAAGGCCCTCTAGTCTGCGATACACCACCCAGAGCAGACATGGTTGTTCCTAGACTTTTCCACGTATGTATCATCAATCGTACTCGATGTTTCTACTGCACATAACCTCTACTAGTGCACCCAAGTTCCGTGGTAGGGCTACACCAGAAAACACGGAACTCGGTCGGGAGATTTTCTATATCTGTACGGTCCTGCCTCTAAGAGTGTCCAATGTACAGATATCCGTCGGGTCTGGTTTTTCTGTGGCGGCTATGGCCCCACCTCAGCCCCTCCCTCAACAATCTAAACATCCATGTGGGGTCTCCCCGCACCCGTCCCTTGATAGCAAAGGTTAACGATCTATAGGGGTTAGCTCTTGTCTTTTCACATTCCTTAGGCTGCTGGTGACAGGCATCCGACGATCTTGCTATCTTTTGGTCTTGACCCTCCACCTCCGCCTGAGGCAATCGCCGAACCACCCTTAATGCCACCGCGTACAACATTCTGACTGCCCCCTACTTGTACAGTCAAGGCCCACCCACCTGGTAGTTCCGCGTAGATCCAACCTCTGTAATCCTAGCCCGAAGCTAAACCACCACAAAGGACTACCAGGAGCACCTTTAACGTCTTAGGAAGTTGCGTGCTTCCCCTTCCAGTCCGTTGGAGCCGCCAAAATAGCGACTTGCGCTCTCCTCGTGCCTTATGACACCATCATGATCTACCTCGTTGGGTTATTCATCCTACAACGTACGGACTGCTTCAAGCGCTTTAGTTTTATATGTCATTAGACCCTAAGTCTAACCATTTATTTCACGCTTGTGCCACCTCGTCAACTTTCTCATCAAACTTGGTTATTCACATTAGCTTTTTTTTCGTATTCACCAAGTTACCCTTGCTTATTAATTCAATTTATACTTAACCCAATTAAGTCCATTAATAAGCCCACAACATGTTATTTTCCAATTTTATAAATTATTCCCTTTTTAGGTTACAAAAACATGTTAGACTTAATTCATAGTTAAGTATGCCTTATCCCACATACATACTGATTAGGAGAATAACCCTCTAAATACTAGCCCCGAAGACCGAAATCAACATCAGACTGGCACCCAGAGAATTACTCAACCCAACCAACATATATGATTTTAATTTACTTCTTTTCCACTCATATAACTTATATCATTTTTAAATTTCACATTTCTCCTTTCCAAAACACTTAATTTAAGTATATCTTTACATATAAGTTATCCCATCTTCCTTATCGTTTCCTATAACTTATCTTGTCCCATAAGTTATAATTTCCACCTATTATCCTTTCTTTCCTTATTCAAGTTTATTCATAATAGGTTATTTATCATTCCCCATTTCTTGTCATTAATTTTAGATTTGACTTAACCCTTCCATTTACTTAACCCGTTACTTAAACTTCAACCAATTCAATTACTTTACGATACCGTCATGGGTCCCATTTGGTTAAGCATATCTAAATTTTGTTTCATACGTCACCCGTGTCCCACTTAACCCCATTTATTATAGTTTCCATATCTTACACATGTCTTACTCCGGTTAAGTCTACCTTAGTCATGTTTTACATCACATGTCTTACAACGTTAAGTCCACATTAGTCATGCTTCACATGTCATTTATATCACCCACTTAACCCTCTAACCATACCCATGTCACCCACATGTCTTATTATGGTTAGTATTTCTTAATTTATTTATAATGCCGTAACGATGTATGACCTCTCACATTAGACGTCCGTTTGTGGCTGCTGGAATTGTCGGGCGGTTACCGGCAGACTTATACCACAATGCGCCTAACCTCGTGTCATAAACCGTTACGCCTCTAGTTCTTGTCGTTGACCTCCCACATTAGATGTCCGCTTGTGGTTGCTGGATTTGCCGAGCAGTTCCGAGCAGTCTTACACCACAAACGCGCCTAACCTCGTGTCATAGGCATTCATTAACAATCGTCTTTCACCCAAGCCCCAAATTCATGTCATATGTTCCAAATTCAACTTAATTACATTTCATTTTTGCGCCTATTTCCAATTTGTCATTCAAAACACCAATTACATAATAGTTAGCCAAATTTCATATTACCCAAATTATCCAATTATAGCCAAATTCACCAATTCTATGTTATTCATACCCAAACATGCCAATTTCCAATTATACCCCAATTTCATATAATTAATATTTTCCCAATATATATCCCAACATTCCCACATTCATACATATAATCTAATTCACCCTCTAGGCTTACTTTTCAAGTCACAAATAAATTTCACCAATCCATGTTATCCAATTACATGTTGTTAATATTGAATTATACCAATTCCATATCCAATAGTTCCAATTAAATTTACACAATTTCTTGTTAACATCATAAATCAAAATTCATAGTTGCGCACTATTCATCATAGATTCATGTTCCCAAAGCATACCCAAAGATTCATTATTGAAATACGCTCCAAAATCCCAATTCGACTTTATTTCATTGAATAATCCCAATGTACAATTCGCCAATTGTCCCGATATTTGCATTAATAATTGTTATGCCACAATCCCCAAATTACAGGTTATATTCCTTGATTGCATAAGATAAATTATGCCCCAATATTCCCATATTTCAATCGTACGTATATATAATAAGATTTGGTCTAGGTTCGAGATAACCTAGATCCAAAAATAAAAAAGGGAAAGAATAAAAAGGAGAGAACTCAAACGTAGGCATAAATAAAATAACCGATCTTATTAAATTATCATCATATTCATTATGGGGAATGATAAACGATAGAAGCAATATTGTACAACAAATATAGTTCAAATCCACTCACTTTATTTGTTGTTGATGTAGAACGCTGATTTAATCTTCTTATTTGATTATTGTTGAAGAGCATGAATTATTGATGAAGAACTTTGCTACTTGATTTGATTAAACTCCAAAGTTGATGAAGAACTTGCAAATTAATTTAGGGTTTTGAGGCGGCGGCCATGTTTGGTTGAAGTTTAGCGGCATGGAACCGTCAGAAGGAATTGTTTATGAATTAGGTTAGGTCTAGGCACTATTTTATAAGCGTAGAAAGTGTTTTAGAGCTATTAGATCGCCCTAGAAGCCATCCGGTCCGTCCAGCACATCAAAAATTGTCACTGCCCAGATCTGGAAAAATCAGGGGGAGGTCGGCACTAAGGTCGACCCCTAGGTCGACCTCCCTCTGTAGGTCAACCCCTAAGTCGACCCCAAGGTCGACCTCCCTAGGTAGGTCGACCTACCTAGGTATTTTCCTATGTAAATTCTGAATTTTTGTTGAATCTTCTGAAGGCCATAACTCTTTCATACAGAGTCCGATTTTCGAAAACTTGGACTCTATTCCAAGCAGAATTCCGAGACGAACGCACTGGTGATGTCTGTTTTTCTTAATTCCTGATATTTAAATTAAATATCCTTATTTTATTGTCTTCTCTGTTACGTACACTGTTATCGAATTAATTTTTCATTCTCTTCCATATATTAATAAATTTTTCATTATACATCACCATTATTTACCTATCTATGCATATACACATAGTTTTACATACTTTTAACTATATTAAAAATGTGGGGTGTTACATATTTGATTTAATAATTTTTTATATATTTATTAAGGATTAAGGTTGAATTTTTAATAAATAAGTGAGTAGGGGAGGGATATAATTTTCCCTACTTAAATTTTTAATGATTTGAAATATATTATTCATAATATATGATTGGGAATTTAGTATATATTCTGTTTAAAGTCATATTGTTATATAATTTGTTTTCAATATTAATAAAATTTTATCTTTGATTTAATTTCAAAATATTTCTCTTGTTGTCTGCTGTTTGTATTGATCATTGTTATCGCAAACATCGTTCGAATTTCAATTTTTTGGATTTTTTTCCTTTTGACATTTTAAACCCGTTCTTTTCTGATTCGTTTATTTTGTTTTATTCATTTATCACTTCCATGTCAAAACTAAACTTCGTTTGATATCGTTCATTATTGATATGTAAGATTGTTCGTTATATGTATGCGAAAAATGTTCGTACACTTTTTATTTTCAACTTTATTTAAAATTAGATCTATTCTAATTTTATTTCTGTTTTGTTGCTTAAAACAAAGTTCAACTTTTATTTGTCATAATCCATTTTCCGTCTATTCAATTTAAAAACATTTGTTCCTTTTGAAACGAAAACTTATATTGTTTCCTTTATATTTACAAATATTATTTACCTTTACAATATTCATGCGTCAGCCTTCCACATTTTAGATTTTCAAAGTATTGGCCGTTTCTTTTTTTCCAAAACATATGGCTTCCTGGACCTCTTCATCTCCTATTTTATTTCCATCATGAGGAAAACACCACTTCTTTTCTATTTATTTAGTGGAAATAAAATGAATGGCACAACAGCCTATTCTCCCCTTCACAAAGATAACTTCTCCCCATACTGCACCCATTCGGCTTCTCCCTTCGTGGCTTCCCTTTCTCCGACATGAACTTTCCTCCAACCGAATTTCTCCACCTCCACGTCCACACTTCACCTTGTCACGACAGGCCAGCCGACCAGTCGCAAGCCCCTTCTCCTTCCTGTTTGCATCACCGAGACCACCCAACATTCGCCTGCCATCTGAATCCTCTGAACCACGCTTTCCCATCTCCACACCCGCTGCCGTCACCCACTAACCCGATCCAGGCAAGAACCCACGATAACCCTGAAGCCTACCCTTTGGCTCGCTGCCTTCCTTCATGTTCCTATCGCCAATGCCAGGGTCGAACCCCACCCTCCTGAAGCTCACAAGATTCGGCTTTGATCGAACTAACCTTCGCCAGCCATGCCGTGACTACTGCAGTTCACCCACTTGCCACACCTTCCCCCTCCTGCCCAGTTTGCATCGCTTCCCGAACTGAACTCCACCACCTGATGACCCGCACGTGTGTGTAGGAAAAGTATGTGCATGAGTTATGGAGTTGTGGTATGTTTGCATGTGAATTGTTATATATATTTTTGCGTGTGATATTGTGTGTGTTGAGTACTGATGGATTTGTGTGTGTGGCGTGTATTTTATATGTATCGATTTGTGTGTTGAATATGAGTGTGTGTGAATGTGGTGTATGTGTGGGGGTTTTTCTTGATGGAGGTTGTCGTGAGTATATGTGTTTGTTGTGTTTGTGTGTGCATGTATGTGTGAGTGCCTATGGGTATTTTGTGTGAATGTTTAGGTTTTCAATGTTAGCCGTGTGAGTTCTTTTTTCTTTCATGGCATGAGTTCATGAATGGTGTGCGTGATTTTTGGCAAGAGTTTAGTATGGGTGTGTGTGTGTGTATAAATATATTATGGGTATGTGTGCATATCATATATAAATATAATTTATAATATATATTCAGCTTTGGTGTGCATCAAATTATAAATATATATATATATATATTGTTGTGTGAAAATAATTTTTGTTGTAGTGTCCTGAAATTCTGGTCCAATTTGAGCTGACTAAATAACACAAGTCCAACCCACATTACACTAGAAATCAGAAAACTAATAGAAAGAAAATAGAGGGTGAGGAAAGATAAGATAGAAACTTAGAATAGAAGAAGAAGAACTCAACATCAGAGTAACACGAACCTCACAGCTGAACGAATAACCTATAATATATACATAATAACTTTGAAATATAAATTTGTACTTGAATATACATATCATTTCCAAAGTACAACACTTACAACACAGCGGAAATAAACAATAGTTATATGATCCTGAAGCCTCCTGCTCCAGCTCTTCAAGTATCTGTAAATCCCGACTACTTGACTGGCCGTACAAAATTGGGCACCCAAGAGTTTAGGGAAAACAAAACAAAATAAACTCCGGGTCAGTCATGGGACTGGTATAAGTAAAACAGTTTAAAACAGTTCGAGCCATTAAAAGATATCTCATAAGACCACGTCGTATAACGGAACGGGTTTTTCCCTTATGAGAATCCAAAATAATCTTTATATCAAAACTCATTGATATTATAATAGTGTCTATCAACCACAATATAATAATCATCTAGCAGAAACGCTTTCATCTCACGTTCTACATATATAGTGTATAATCAAAAACCGCGAGCGCTTATTGAATAATGGATTTCCAACTATGACAAGGTATGGAACCACCTTTCGCTAGTGTACCTATAGAGAGGAATACACTCGGTTCAACAAGAACATCTTGCGACCCAGCCACACGTGACCGACCACTTATTTCTCTTGAGTGTATCGAATGTATATCACCAACGGTTGGGATCAACAACCGTTTCCCAAATGGGACAGCATCGACAATAGATTTTTAGAAGTAAATGAAACTCTAGATCAGGTAATCATACACCCTAATAGGTGCGACCTACATAGCCATGCTGCCTGCCCAATTTTTTTCATTTCCCAGTTGTGAGGCTAGAGGCCACGCTTATATCTGACAGATCACACATTTATTCACTTCGAATGCCACGTCGTCATACCCACCAAATCACAAATTGATTTCCCCAAAAATACCACGGGCATACAGCTAAGAGAAACGAATTCCTCCGCCACCAAACATAAATACGTTTGAAGAGATCAACTTACACGATCTATTAAATATACTCTGTCAGACATTCTTCCGTACAGGTCATCTTGGGACTGGACAAACCGAAGGCACTATTCAGTACAACCATCTAAGGCAATCTTTACCTAAGATTTATACAATAGCCCTTGCACTTTACTCCGTCTTCAATTATCTTTGTCACATATGATTCGCAACGCTTATACCAATACGGAGTGGTTCTTCGGATAATAATCAGACCGGTCTCTCAATATTAACAATGTTAAAATGGTCGAAAACTTCAATAGTCGGTGAGTTAACTATCAAAGAAAAACACATGTGCAAACAACGATATTATTTCCAAAGGGAAATTATATCGATCAATCATCATTTAACATTTTTATCTTTAGTTCATTGATTTACTTATCTCCTTGATACATATATTTTAAATTCATATTTTCTATTTTCAGAAAACATTTCCGATCCTTATTTGGAAAACAATTCCAAAACTCCATCACTGGGTTTAAACTGATGCTTAAATCAAACACCGCCATGCCAACACAAACCATTTCACTCATTAACCAAATTCACTTAACCATCCTTTACTATCAAACCTTACCATTCCTTAGTTAAGAAGGAAGTCAATCATGTTGGGGTATAATTATCTCTCAGACCTTAACTGAACAACGTTTTAACTTCGAAATAGTCAAAGTTTATTTTTTAAACCTTTAACAAACTTCCTTACGTAACTCTCGGATTCTATTTGCGTATCCATTTTTTATTGCAAACTTTGGTTATAATGAACGTTATAATCCCTACTTTCGAAATATCTAACTTCAATTATAACTTTTTTTCTTGCTTTGAATAATTAACTTAACAACTTATTTATTTATAAATAAATAAATTTTTATTTAAAAACCGGAAGGTAATAATACCTTCCCGAATTATATATAATCGAATTCGACATATAATTCTCTTTTGAGTAATCTCTATTCGATTAACTCCTTTGAATAACTAATATTCGATTAACTCCCTTCGAATAACTTATATTCGATTTACGCACTTCGAATAACCATATTCGATAACTCCTTTCTTCGAATAACTATATTCGATAACTCTACTATGAATAAGTGTATTCGATAACTCTACTTCGAATAAACTATAACTCGATTATCTTAACTTGATAATCTTAACTCGATTACTTAACTTGATAACTTAACTCGATAATCTTAACTCGATAATCTTAACTTGATAACTTAACACGATAATCTTAACTCGATAATCTTAACTTGATAACTTAACTCGATAATCTTAACTCGATAACTTAACTCGATAATCTAAACTCAATTTGATTAACTTAATTTGATTAACTCTGATTGATTAACCCTATCTGGTTAACTCTAAGTGATTAACTCTAACTGATCAAACCTAACTGATTAACTCTAACTGGTTAACTCTAACTGATCAACCCTAACTGATTAACTCTAACCGATTAACTCTAATCGAATAACTAATATTCGATTAACTCATTTCGATTAACTCTTTTAATTTACTCCTTTGAATTATATCCCTTGATTAATTCATTTGAATTAACTCCTTTGATTAATTCCTTTGAATTAACTCCTTTGATTAATTCCTTTTCTATTTGTTTACTTAACAAATAACTATTCCCTTTTCAATTCTATTTATTAAACAAATAAATATTTGTTTTCTCTTTTCCATTTATTTAACAAATAAATATATTTTTTTACTTTATTTATTCCCTAAATAAATATTTCCTTTTCAATTCCATTTGTAAATGTTTTACAAATATTCCCTTTCCAATTCTATTTGTAAATGGTTTACAAATATTTATTGTAATAACCCGGAAAATCTGAGCCAGTTTAAAATTTTTATTTTGGCAATTTCAGCGAATTTTGAATATTTAAAATAGATTATTTTAAATAATATTGACGAAAATTTATTTTGAATACAATTCGAACGAATATATTATACGCGTCGTCGTTAGAATATAAATATTTATATATAATTATAAATAGAATTGAAAATGGCGCGGTAGTTCGATAATTCGATTTCAAACTTCAATTGAATGTACCGGGTGCAAAATAAACCGGATTTTAGTGAAACCAAAAACATTAGGATCTAATTGATAATATCTTTCCAACGAATCCGAAAAATCAAAATTCCATAGCGGGAATCAAGAGATATGTCCAGTTGAAAATTCTGAATAGTCGCTATGGAATTCAGGCCCTTAAAAATGGAAATTTTGCAAACGACCCCGGATTTCGACGAAACCACTTTTGTTGGATCCGCAGTGTCGAGTTATTGCTAGGTTTCAAATTTCATAATTTTTCGAATCAATCTGTGAGCGTGGCGAAGGAAAACGCGTTTGATCAGTTTCAGTTGATTTTAATCGACTGGAAAATGGCCATTTTTCCAACGGTCTCAGAATTCGACGAAACTAGTTTTGTTAGGACCATATCGTCAATACGAAGCTAGAAAATATTTTTCTGGAATTTTTCTAGTTAGTATGTGACCCCGATAAATTGAAATGCGCGTTCAAAATTCAATATATAGAGTTATATGTTGATTTTAACGGAATCTGATCGAAACGATCAAATCAGCCTACGATACATATCCCATTGTGCTCGGAATGAGGGTAAAACGCTATGGACGACATGCGGTGGGCCTCGTTTCGAGGTCGTATGTAAATGTCAACTCTTTGCAAAATAAAATAATTAAATAAATTAAAAATATCTATCCTCTCTCCTTTCCTTATACTCTGCCCCCCCCCCCCATATTTTCAATTCAGTTTTCAAAATAAAAATATAAAAAAAGAAGAAGGACTGGGCGGAGCAGCCGCCGCTCCTCCTCCTTGAGTGCCGCCGCCCCCTTCATCGAGCCCCCTCCTCCTCCCCTTCGTTTCCCCCTCCAACCGCAACCCCAAAACCCCAATCAGTGAAACCCTAAACCCCCATTTCGAGGACCACGACCACCACCCCTCAGCGGCGGAGCCACCTGAAGCCGCCTCTGCCAAGTCCTGTCGCCGCCAGTGAAGCCGCCATCCACCAATCTCCGGTGCCGCACCTCATACCCCCCCCCCCGATCGAAATCAGTGAGTATTTAATTAATTTTAATTACAGTAAATCTAAATTTTTAACTATAGGAAGAACTGATTTTTTTTCTTTATTATAAAAGACTTGATTTTTATAATGGTAAAGTTTATATTTTTAACTTAATAAAGTTTATATTTTTATTACAGAAATAGATTATATTTTTGTTAATGAAAATATATAATTTTCGAATAGAAAGATTAGATTTTTAAATTAGAAAAGGCGAGATTTTTAATTAGAAAAGATGATATTTTTAATCAAGGAAAAACAAGATTTTTATGATGTCTTCATTTGGGTAAAGATGCGATCTTTATAAGGTTACCATTAGAGTAAAAAATTCGATTTTTACATATTGAATAGCATAGTAAAAATTCAATTTTTATATATTGAATAGCGAAGTGAAAACTCGATTTTTACATATGTAGTGGCTACAGCAATGAGGAGGACAAAAATGCGATAACGATAAAGATTTCTATCAAAGAAGAGTCAAGATGATTGGATAGCTATCGGTGAGAAGCTCTCACCTTTCAATTTCATTTCTAGTCATATATATATACTAGGATGCAGACGGTGCTTAGTAGCACACGACACAATCGTCCACAGACCATGGACTTGTTTGTTTGGTTGCATAAATTAGTTAGATGATTTGATTTGAATTTGGTTGTTTGGTGAATTTGATTGATGTGTGAATGGCGTGGGCCTTCACTAGACCGGGGATAAGGCTAGACCTCGTCCCGTCTCTAGTATCGTGCCGTTATGCCGCCGAAATTTTCTAAAATAAGTTAGAAAATAAAAATATCATTTTATTGAATAAATGAATTGAATAGAAATTCATATGTTGAAATATAATGTTTTATCGTTAAAGATATAATTTTTAACGTGAATGTGAATAAATAAATATTCATTTACAAACCGGACGGTTTGTTTATGTACACCTATTAGAAGGACATTGATTGGGACGATAAATTTTACACATCGCCCAACTGCACAAATAAAATCTGTGTTTGATTGTTTGAAACCCCACACGGGTATTGGGATGAAATTTGAAGTCCACTCATCCTGATTGATTAAATATGTCGATCGATTGATTGACAGGCTGTTATAAGCGTTAGATATCTATATTTGATGCTTGTACAGTGTAGTGCACTTTGGTTGATGGTTGATTATTTTTCAGTGCTATTATATACGTGTGATGTATGAAAATCCATATAATTAACCTTATATGGTGATTGATTGGGCCTCATTCCAATTTAGAAAATAAAGAATATTATAAAATAAAGGTTCATGTGTTGACTGTACTCATCCGTTGAGATTAGTCATGTGTTGAACGAAATATTTTAATAATAAAATTTACATCTTTATCAATATAAAATAAAGGTTCATGTGTTGACTGTACTCATCCGTTGAGATTAGTCATGTGTTGAACGAAATATTTTAATAACAAAATTTATATCTTTATCACTATAAAATAAAGGTTCATGTGTTGACTGTACTCATCCGTTGAGATTAGTCATGTGTTGAACGAAATATTTTAATAATAGAAATATTTGAAAGGAAATATTTGAAAGGAAATATTTGAAATAGAAATATTTGAAAGGAAATATTTGAAATAGAAATATTTGAAAAGGAATATTTGAAAAAGGAAATATTTGAAATAGAATATTTAAAAATAGAAATATATGAAGCCGTGTTGATTTGATTGACGCCATTTTGACGTGAACGATATTTATATCGATTTTATTCACTTAAAAATGAATGTTGAAAAGTGATTTCGAAATCGAATATTTTGAAATGAAATTTCGAATTGAATTCAAATTGAATAGAAAACGAATTGAATTCAAACTGAATAGAAAACGAATTGAATTTAAATTGAATAGAAAACGAATTGAATTCAAATTGAATAGAAAACGAATTGAATTCAAATTGAATAGAAAACGAATTGAATTCAAATTGAATAGAAAACGAATTGTATTGAAATTGAATAGAAAACGAATTGAATTCAAATTGAATAGAAAGCGAATTGAATTCAAATTGAATAGAAAGCGAATTGAATTCAAATTGAATAGAAAACGAATTGAATTCAAATTGAATAGAAAACGAATTGAATTCAAATTGAATAGAAAGCGAATTGAATTCAAATTGAATAGAAAACGAATTGAATTCAAATTGAATAGAAAACGAATTGAATTCAAATTGAATAGAAAACGAATTGAATTCAAATTGAATAGAAAACGAATTGAATTCAAATTGAATAGAAAACGAATTGAATTCAAATTGAATAGAAAACGAATTGAATTTAAATTGAATAGAGAACGAAATGAATTCGAATCGAATTAAAATCGATTTAAAGTGAAATCAAATAGAAATGAAAGTAAAAAGGATTTATAATAGAAAATTCAATTTTGATTTGAATTTGAAATAAAGGTTGAAATGGTTTTTGAAGCGAATTCAAAACTATTTATAAAATTCGTTTTGAATAGTAATCGACGAAATATATATTATATATATAATATAATGGCCTGAATAGAACGCGCCGCGCCGCGGCAGTTTGTGAATTTCGACCATTTATTTCAAACGGACGTTACGGGAGATCCGACCGTCGGATTCTCCTAAAACCGGAACCGTTGGGTTCGTATCGAAAAGAGCTTTCTAACGAATATTAGAAATTTGAAATCTAACGGTTGGATTTGGAGATACGTCCAAATCAAGTTCGAAAAAGGTCGCTATAGGTGCAGTTCGATGGCCGTTGATGGAAATCGACTGTACGGGCCTTGATAAAATTATTAAAAATATCAATAATTTGTGCAAAATCATAAGAAATGATTTGGGGAAAACAGGGACGAAAAACTCCATATTTGAAAAAGATAAAAATGGAATTTTATCGAAATGAACTAGTTTTGAACTAAATTTAAAACCCAATTTTTTTAAATAAATAAATTGGATTTAAAAAGGGGTTTTAAATAATCGGAATTTCTAATATATTTGATTGTATTTGAAATGGGTTTATTGTGAACTGTGTTTTAAATAACACAAGTTCTTTAACCCGAAAATAAATAGAATGTGATTTGGGTTTGTCGTGAACTGTGTTTTAAATAACATTAGTTCTTTAACCCAGAAAAAGGAGTTCCAATGAATTTGTAATTAGGTTGAAATGTGAATTGATAATTTAAATGATCAAATTTGGAAAATGAGTGAGAATGGAGTATCACCAGTTTTGCTCCAAGCGATAGTTAAATCTTTAATCAGATTTGAACGTGAAATGGTAATTAATTTTACCGATAACACCACGGTGTTAGATATGGAGTATTACCAGTTTTGCTTCATGGGATGAATAAGTTGGGATTGGGAAATAAAATAAATAATTACTTCGTTACGGTTCGCTAATCTCGACTAGTTTAGAAAACCATAATTTGGTTTGAACGACATCCAAAGGAAGATTAAAGGATAAATTTTAAAGAATTTATCTTTGATAAAATTAATGGGAACCTTTCCCTAAGAAGTGATTTCGTGAATAAAAAGGATATTCTGCATTGGAATGAGGCGTATGTTGTGTTTGTGTAACATTTGTTTTAAATATACGCGGGTTGTTCGGGAAGGCCGGGTTCATACCCATTTTGAATAACCGATTCGACGATATGTCGAAGATGAATACGGTGGTTGAAGACCGGAAGTCTTCACATCGTTTGGATAACTACTGACGATCCTGATTGGGCAGTACACCCAAGAGGATGGAAATAGTTGGTGGTTGTCCAGACATACCTGGAGATGGATGGATATGCGAGGAAAGTGCCTCCGGTTTCGTTCAGACCCAGAACGGACTTGTAAATGGATTGTGTGTCTGACATTGGATTTTATTCTGTGTTGATTGATTTCTATTAAATATACATCTGTTTGGCGGCGGAGAATTTATTCTTTTGCTTAACGCCCTTCTCTGAGACGTACGAGCTCAAAGGTTGTATATCGATGGACATCAGTCGCATGGCATAAATTGCCTGTGTGGCACGCTAAGATGCAATGATCAAGGCTTCTGTTGAAAAGCAAAGTCTTGTGGTTGATGATCAAAGCACGCCTACGTGGCAACTTTGTGTATAACGTGAATTCGCGAGCCTCACACCTCGGTATGAGTCAAAAACGGGATAAGGACTGCAGGGAGAGCACGACGTTTCTTTCTAGCTTTGGTGGTGTCAGTGACTTACCAGCCCTGACATTTATATACTTTTCACCTTTGTGGTTGTTGGATGAGGCGCCTCGATTATAGGTCTGTAAGGACCGGGAAACGTATGTTCAGGCATAACTGATCCTCTAACGTAAGTGAGGACCGGCCCTGAAGCATCCAGGGGTTGCCCAGAGTGCGTAGCCCTGAGGCATTTGCTAGAGTGTCTCGAACGCGGAGAGGAGCTTGCCCCTTGCCTCGACTCATGACGGAAATCCAATTTCCAATACGTGTATTGCGGTTTTAATTGTAGAACTAGTATGGCGACATGATAGATGGTACCCATGCCGTCTATGATTTATATTTATGATTGAAATTGTTTTGACACTATACACTTATTATAGTATCAAATTTGTTTTAAACGTACCAAGCATGTTTGGCTATTATAAAGGAAAACCCTATCCTCCAGCTTGCGTTGCATTGTGTGATGGGACCTGGGTCTTATAATAGCTTCATTTTTCGAAAAAGCATTGCGTTGTTTAGTCTACGCACTGGTATTCTTGGGAGGAAACCCGTTCCGTGTTATACGGCGTGGTCCCTTGAATTACCCTCTTTTAAAGTAAAGTTTAAATAACTGTTTTAGTTTTCACACTAGTCACATGACTGACCTAGAGTTTATTGTTTTAACCTAAACTCTGGGTGCCCCTATTTTCCACACGGGCAGCTAGTAGTTTTGGTTTTGCAGATTTATATTCACAGGATCCTGGTTTACAGCTGGAATGATATCCGGAAAGCTCTGTATCCGTATATCACCTTCAGTTGTGTTTTATATTATTTTTCGCTGCTATGTAATTTATTGTAATCTCTGATATTTATCGAATGTAATTTATTCATTATACTCTGTATATTCTTGTATCTGATGGAATTGTTGTAATAGCAATGAAATGTTCTTCCGTCTGCGTTCTGATTTGTCCTGTTCTCAACGTTCAGGGGTTTCGAACGGTCTAGATCGGTTATAATCCCTACTTTTGAAATATCTAACTTCAATTATAACTTTTTTCTTACTTTGAATAATTAACCTAACAACTAATTTATTTATAAATAAATAAATCTTTATATAAAAACCGGAAAGTAATAATACCTTCCCTAATTCGATATAATCGAATTCGACGTATAATTCTCTTTTGAGTAATCTCTATTCGATTAACTCCTTCGAATAACTAATATTCGATTAACTCTCTTTGAATAACTTATATTCGATTTTCGCACTTCGAATAACCATATTCAATAACTCCTTTCTTCAAATAACTATATTCGATAACTCTACTTCGAATAAGTGGTATTCGATAACTCTACTTCGAATAAACTATAACTCAATTACCTCACTCGATAATCTTAACTCGATTACTTAACTTGATAACTTAACTCGATAATCTTAACTCGATAATCTTAACTCGATAATCTTAACTTGATATCTTAACTTGATAATCTTAACTCGATAATCTTAACTTGATAACTTAACTCAATAATCTTAACTCGATAATCTTAACTCGATAACTTAACTCGATAATCTTAACTCAATTTGATTAACTTAATTTGATTAACTCTGATTGATTAACCCTAACTGGTTAACTCTAAGTGATTAACTCTAACTGATCAACCCTAACTGATTAACTCTAACTGGTTAACTCTAACTGGTTAACTCTAACTGATCAAACCTAACTGATTAACTCTAACTGGTTAACTCTAACTCTAACCGATTAACTCTAATCGAATAACTAATATTCGATTAACTCATTTCGATTAACTCTTTTGATTTACTCCTTTTAATTATCTCCTTTGATTAATTCCTTTGAATTAACTCCTTTGATTAATTCCTTTTCTATTTGTTTACTTAACAAATAACTATTCCCTTTTCAATTCTATTTATTTAACAAATAAATATTTCTTTTATCTTTTCTATTTATTTAACAAATAAATATTTCATTTTACTTTATTTATTCTCTAAATAAATATTTCCTTTTCAATTCCATTTGTAAATGTGTTACAAATATACCCTTTCCAATTCTATTTGTAAATGGTTTACAAATATTTCCTTTTTATATTTATTTTATTTATTTTCTAAATAAATAACCCTTTTATACTTCTATTTATTTCTTGAATAAATATTCCATTTCAATTCTATTTATTTAACAAATAAATATTCTTTTCAATTCTATTTGTTTGACAAATAAATATTATTTTCTATTTGTTTCCACAAATATCCCTTTGTATATTCCAGTATTTCTTATGGTGTTTCAAATACCATATATCACTGCTTAGTATCACCGAAACACACACAATCAACAAAGATTGTATATCACATCATATATTACAATATATATGAAAAACAGTAAAATAAATGTTGAGGAATCCAGTTGGATCACTCCAACCTGTTTCCCTGCATCCACAGATGTTACACAACATAATTAACATCAATTTCGTTGAAATATTCTGATAAATAGAATCAATATTTGATTAATGATTTTTATATATATCGTTATCTATAATTTCAACCAATACAGAAGCAATTCAACCAAACATTTAACACATAGTAATCAACAGATTATCATCATTTCCAAGAATACGTTATAAAAATATAACTGTTCAGAGTTGGTGAGTTTTACTCATATCGGACGATCATCGTTAATAACGATGACCATCGCTTGACTCAGATGGACAATTTATTTTGCTATAAATTGTAATGAACTCGAATTCACTCCCAGTCAGTTTCATGGTGTAGCCACCGTCCATACGATCCTGACGGATCAGACCGTTTGTGATTTTGACAAAGTATGGTTGAGATATTAGATTCAGAAGCTATACCTGTTTAATTTATAACTAAATCTTATATAAGTATATATATGGGCCATACCAAACATCTCGGCCCGATACCCGATATAATGTCCCACGCCAGCGTCCCATTACTTTCCCCAAAACATGGATGACGCTCATACCCTGCACATCCATCTTCTTCATTTAAAACTTCCAGATCTTGAAACTTTGAAATGTCCATTGTCAGGTGTTCTTTGATCCCTTTTTCCTTAACATTTTGAACCCTGCGTATGACCATGCCATCCCGTTCTCCCCTGTTGCGCATGCTACAATGTACAGTAGCTTCTTTCTCTTATAATGGCCATTAACGCCCCTTAAAACGTCCCTCACCATTTCATAATTGCATGCGTCGCCTCCTTTACATTCCCATACTTTTGAACATGCCAATACATACCTACCTCCTCCTGTTGCTTGCAAAGCCACCACCAATATCCGCTTCCACTATTTCCATTAAAATGCACAGCACCGCCAACTACAACTTCTCGTTCTCCCACTTGAACAAAAATGGCCATCACCGAACCGTCCAGCAACTCCCACCTTCTATGTTAGCGCACCTTTCATGTCCCTGTCAGCCCATGCACGCCATTTGCTATCACGTCTTCGCTGATCCTAATTTTAGTGTCAAACAAAATTGTCGAACCCATTATATTTCATGTAGAAATGAAGATCCATTCGCTAGAAGTCCAGCTGTTTGTTTTGGGTTTTTAAATGATTTTGTTTGTGAAGCCATTAACGATTCTGGGTTTAAACTTTAAGGATTTTTGCTCTGTTGTTTTACTTGCTGAACGAAAGAGGAAAAAAAGAAAAGAATGAGGAGGCCAGTGCATATTTAGATGGGAGGAGACTTAAGTATTAAGTATCAGGTAGCTTTATTAGTGGCTGAGAACAAAGATATGCATGGCTTTGTTTTGTTCTTTCATTTGAAGGAAGAAGGGACGTGGCCTAACTTAGGTCCATAAATAAGTCACAACTTTATTTTTGTTAATTTATATAGCTACGTACCACTACGGACAGAAATAAAAACATCATCGTGATGAGCGAGGTGTCCCGACTCCAGAAATATAACATTATCGGTAGATTAACTCATATTGTGAAAGCCTAAAATGTTGATATAGGGTGCAAAATACTCCAAAATAAAAAGTGCTTATTTTTCAAAATAAAATTTACAGAAAAAATCTAAAAATTAAATTATACCTACGTCTAAATGGATTTGTCCAATTTCGAAGACAATATTTAATTATAATTAAATATATCGTTATGGTTGATAACAATTCCATAGCGACTATTCGAAAATTTGATTTGGACACAACTCACAATATACATGACGAAATCTTGATTTTTCTCTTCCATCAGAAAAATATACTTCACCAGCTTCGAATGTTTCTTATTTCACAGAAATCCAATTTAAAATGGACCTTGTATATTCGGTTGAAGTTCAAATCGCCACATAGCGAACTGCCGTGCCATTTCGAGCTCGATTATAATTATATTGTAATTATACGTTCAACTGTCGTTTATATAATATATTCGTTAATCGAATCAAATTCCAAACTGAATTATATATATTGTTAGACCCAAATGTGGTTCTAACACCCAAATTGATTAGAAACAAGATAAAATAAAACAGAAATAAAGATGAACACACAAGATTTATAGTGGTTCGGCGAAGAAATGCCTACGTCCACTTAGTTTTCACTATATTCAGTAATTCAGTTACAAATGCAATGTAAGATTCACTCACAACTCACTTTTGTTCACTCAAATGATTAAAACAAGAAATGAAAGATGATTTGGATTCTCCGGGAGTAAAGGAGTTCGGATGATGGAAGTACTTGGATTCTCAAAAATGCTGAAAAAAGATCCTTCTCTTTGTCTCTAGATGGGGTATTTATAGGTATGAATTCGCTTGAGACTTCATCCGGGTCGGGCCACATGTCATTCATCGCGTTCTCTTCGGGTTCGGATGAACTATCAGATTGACAACACATCAAAGAGATGAACGTTAGGGGTAGGAATCAGTCATAGCCGGTCCGGTTCTCCTGGCTATTTTATAGGAGATTAACCTGGATCATGGGTGCGGGTCGGAGGTGTGCATGTTGGGGGTCGGATCGGAATACCCGATCCGAACCGGAGTGGCTTGGACGTCTCTCCTTCACTAATCATACTCCGCTCCGCTGCAGCGTCGTGGCAAGTAAAAGACTTTCCGATCCATTTGAGATTTGTTGGCCTTCCGATCCGATCAGAGAATTCTATCCGATCCGAACCGATATGCTGCTATCAATCTGAATTGTGGTGTTTTCTTCCGATCCGAACCGGAGTCTTATAACTTAAAATACTCTTCAATGGTTGGTTTCTTGACTTTGTGTTGCCTAGTTCACAAAGTAGGCTAACATTTTGCCCCCTCAAAGGATGCTTTCGTTGTACAAAGCGTGCTTTGATGTCGTTTAACCAGAATTGTCAGGAGTGATGCACATATTTCTATTCGGTTCGGCGTCCGACCCGAACACATTTTTTTCATTTCTGAGCAAATTTGGGAACTCATCTCGCCATGTAATGCTTCTTGCAGGTATGCTCCTCCTTTACTCTCCTTCTCTTCAATTCGAGTCGAATGCTGAATTAAAGTGTGAAATTTCCACTCGGTTCGGATTCCGATCCGAAGCGTATTCGTGGATTTAGTTCTTAGACATTGGGCCTTCAGAGAGAGTTGTGCTAATGGGCCTTCACTCCGGTCCGAGCGGGTGAGACAAAATAGGGAGACGAGGAGTCAACACCATTCGTTATATAAATTCACTACTGCCTTCATTCTTTTCTCCTTCTTTTCTGTTGCCGCTCGGACCTAAGTATTGAAAACATCAGAAACTCGAATATTCTGAAACTATCCCTCGTAGATTTCTTAAATCGAACACGTAGGTAGCTCTTTAATCTCGAATAGCTTCATAGTAATTGCTCTTGATTTCAATTTGTGTTGGATTGGGATGGTTTAGCCACAGGCTTCGCTTGAACTCCACGTCGTTACTGGTGGATGCGCCGTCGCTTCGAGGCGTTGCGAAGCTGGAGAGGGAAAATTTCTGCCCTTAACGATAGCTTTGGTGATAACATGGACTTGTTTGTGGGAAAGGGGGGAAAGAGGAAGAAGACGAGGAGCGTGGTGACCAACTGTAGTCGGTTCGGGTAGAAGACGGAGGAGCGGAAAGGAAGGAGTAGGATAAGGGATCGGTCCGGGTTTCACACTTTAGAAAGACAGGGAGGAAAGAAAACGTCGGTTCGGGTCGGAGAAGTGAAGGTTGAAGTAAATGGATCGGTTGAGTGGTGCTAGTTCGGTTCGGATCGGGTCACCCGATCCGATCAGATCAGTCCTGCTTCCGAACCCGTTGCTTCCCTTGTCTTGAACTGGCCTTGCTTTAATGATACATCTGAACCGACCACTATCTGTGTTTGTATTGAGCCAGCCATCATATGTATATCCGAACCGAACCGAACGTATCAAACTTGGCACATAAAGGCTACCCAATTAATTCAACTAATGCTTACTCTAGACGAATATGCTTCGCGGACTGTTAGGATAGTGCCTTGTGAACATAAACGAGAATCAAGAACAACTCTGACTATTACTTTCTCTTTAAAGCTTCGTCTTACATTGCTGTACTTCTATTTTGTATTTCCCACATTTGCTGCACACACTTTAGTTCACACACATACACAAAAAAGGGGGACACGGGATAATTCACTCTAATCCGTGCTATTGCTTCTTCAATAGTTCCATGACAATGAGGCCCAGACGCTCTTCTCGTTTAGCTGAGAGGAAAGAAGCTCCAGAAACTTCCAACAAAACCACTCTCGAGGATATATCTTCTTCATCTGACCCAGAATGGGACAGCGAGGGTCCGGATTACGGAGTTGGTCATCGGGAAAGCGATGAAATGTCTTCAGAAAATGAAGTTTCCCTAGGCTTTGAGGAGGAAGGAGGGATTGGTGACAATCGAGCACCCGATGAATTTGACTCAGCCATTATATTGGAGTCACCTCCAGATTCCGTAGAATCAACAATTGACAACGACCGACTCGTGAGAATTTGCTTGAAGTATGGAATAATGAAGAGAGACACTTTAGTGCCCTCACGTTCTGACCGTCCCCATAACCCTCCAGAAGGATATATGACGGTCACTCGTCTGATGTGCATGGTTGGCGCCATTCCTCCATTCTCGCCTTTCATCGTCGACTTCTTAAGACAAATGCGGATTGCCCCCATGCAGCTGCATCCCAATTCATATGCCTATCTGCATACCTTATTCATAGCGTATCGTGAAATCCTAGGCGTGGAGCTCACGTTCGACGATGTTCATTTCTTCTATAATTTCAAACATCGGACTAGAGAAACCCCTTCTTTCTGTTACTTTGAGTCGGTCCCAAAGAGGAAGATAATCTCTACGTCGTTTAGCAGCAAAGCTGGTGACTCCAGACTAGAGTGGTTCTATATAAAGCAACAGTCTGGATGCGCCAGGAGATGGATAAAATCAAGTAAAGCATTGACTTTCTGAACCCGGACTCTATACACTTGAATCATCACTCTTGACCTGTTTTCCTTTTTGTTTGCAGTCGACAACCCCAAACAGATATCGGACCAAGCATTCTTTGATCGGATGCACCGTCTTCTCAACGGCGACCAAAAATTCCTTACTATTGACGAGGTCCTTAAAGATGAGTACCTTCATTTTCACGGGCTACTATCCGTTTTCCGTAGCATCGGTCATGGGACGGTCCCTTATGCATATATTCCTCCAGTGGAAACAGTTCCAGAAATAGGAGAAGGCTCGGGAATTCCTGCAGCTTCTCTTCAAACTTCACCCTCTCCCTCTTCCACTCAAGATGATGAACTGGCTAATCTGGCCAAAAAACATCGTGAAGGGTATATTGCCCCCGAGGAAACTACCTCGGTAGACAAATAAAAATCTCCCCAAGGGTCGCCACTTCACGCTTCCGAAGGGGATGTTCCTAGCACCGACGAGCACATATTTCAGGGTTTGGGGGATCTCCCCTTACCCGAGACTATATATACTTCAGAAGATTTCAGAAAGGACCCTTTAGTCTTCACTTCTTCTGAAGAAACCACTCCTGCTAAGGCCAAAGAGCCTGCCCGCACCAGTCTAGCTTCAGACTCGGGTTGGTTGGGGGGACACACACACCACATAGGATGCACTTTACACCGTAGCACTAGCATTCATTGCACTTCTTTCTCTACGGATCCGTCGATTCTAAACTTCGTTTAATTTATCATGCAGGTACAATGTCTCGATCCTCTTATGATATAAGAAAGCTTCGCCGCAGCATGTCCAATCCTCCTCAGGATGCTGAGTATAATCGCCGGGATGACCGTGGTAGGGAGGAAAGAAGACCCTATGATCCTTATCGATCTCGATCCTCCCGCTCCCGCTCACCAGTTCGACCGGAACAAGAAAAATACAAAAGCTATCAAGGTCGTAGGGAGGAGGATAGACCACAATCTAGGGATTCCACTTCCTCCCATGAAAAGCGGAGTAGAGAGAAAACTCCTCCAAAGGAAACTGGGTCTAGAAGTAAGCAAAAAGTCCCTGCTACTAAGCGACCTCGGACAGACAAGGGTTCTACAGAATCTTCTTCAGGAAGAGACACTGAACTAACAATCCTCGCCCCTCCTCCACCAGATGCGGGAACCGCAGTAAGGCTGGCATATTTAAAGGAGCAATTTCCCGAGCACTACTTCGAGACTCTGACCTTTCTACCTTCCCTTGAACCTATTTCTTCTAATTGGGCAGAGGAGGCCAGAGCAAAGATTGATTTGGTGGAAAAACAATATACCGAGATGTTCAAGTATTCCCGCACTCTTTCTAGAATCATCCGCACTCTAATGACAAATGCTGACTCAATGCAAAAGACTGCAGAGGAGGATGCTAAGGCCCTAAAAACCTTAGGAAAAAATTTAGAAGATACTCAAGCTCAACTAGCTATCGCTCAGAAGAACGCTTCTAACTTCAAACAACAGTTTGAGGACATGCAAAAGCGCTATCATGATTTGCTTGAATCCCACACTCAGGAGCGTTCTGAGTTGAAGAAACAAGCTGACGAGGCCAAATCAGAGGCTGCTAAGACACGCCTTGCTTATGCTGAGCTTGAGCAGAAAAATGCCGAGTTAGCGAAAAGGAGTGCTGAGTTGGAAAAGAAGAATGCTGACTTGGCTTCGAAGCTGTTGGAGGCAGAAAACAGGGCTGCTCTGGTTGAGGGCAACGTGGAATGCGCTATTAAATCTGCGGAGGAAACTCGCAAACAACTATCAGAGGCGGAGGCTGATATTCAGGGCTTTGGCGAGCTAATGATAGAATTCTTCGCGCACATCATTCGTCGTCGAAACATTTCCTGGATCGAGGACTATCCATCCACTCTGGTTCATGTGTGGAATCAAATCGTCGAGTGGGAAAAAGAAGAACTTAAAGTCGATTCCCTCGATGAGGATAAGCTGATGGAGAAGTATTTGAGAGACGACGAACCGGAGCGCCTAGCTGAAGGGCGCCGTCTAATTGCTGAGGCCATGGAAGAAGAGAGGCGGAAGTCTAAACAGAAAACCATTCCTGAAGCTGGTTCCTCTTCTTCTGCTCCTGTAACTCCCGAAGTAGAAGGGTATGATCCCGAAAACCCGGGAATTTCCCGAACAACTTTGCTATCTCCCATTCCTGAAATAACTCCAGAGGTAGTAGTCACCCCCGCTGAAAAGTCTTCAGAAGGTATTCCTATCTTTTCTCCTCAATTTGTCAAGGCTACTACTACCTTTGGCTACATGACTGAATGTTCGATGAGAAATCCTTTGCTCTTGCCTGAGTTGATAACCGATGTTTCTCATTTTGTAGGCGTTGAATCCTCCGCGAAGACAGATGTAGTTCAAGGAACTACCACTGGGACAAAGCCCGCTGATAGGGTCAAAGAAGGGGAAGACAAGGCTGCTTCCACAGACCTGGGGGAAAGAAGTGAGCCAACTAAGGTCACTACTCCCCATGATGAAGAAATGATTGCAGCTTTAAAAGACGACGGAGGAGACGAGGGGCATGATGAGGAACCGGAGGTTACAATAACCGGGGAGTCAAAAAGCGCCGATGACGTTACCTTGGCTGCCATGAAAGCTGATCAAGACAAGCGCTTGCAATTAAAGGCTGAAGAATTAGACCCTGAGGTCCTCAAGCCCCTCGCAGTTGTGGATTCAGGTTCAAGGTTAGTTGTTAAGCTCTCAACTAGATCTATTACTGAAGAACTTGCTAAGAAATCTTCTCTTGATTCCAGCGCCCCGCCCTCCGGGAAGAAGTCTGCTGGCCCCAGTACTACATCTTCAGGGAAAAAGAAATCAAAGCGGATCTTGACTGAAGCCGAGAAGGAAGCAAAAGATGCAGAAAAAGCTGCCAAGAAATCGAAGGCTCATTCCAAGCCCAAATAGTGGGTTCCCCTGTATCTTTTTAGCATCTTTGTAAACCAATAAGTGCTGCTATACCAGCAGTTTCCGCACTTTCTTTTTCAATTATTTCCCTGTACAAATTCATTCATTTGTAAATAAAAATAATTCACTTTTTGCAATGTTTATTTGTTAGTAGTTCTGCACTTATGTAAAAATGCATATCTATAGTTATGAAACAAAGTTGTGGAGAGGGGAGATATGTGTATGTATATGTGTCCCCAGTCAATCTCCATAAGTTATTCAGTGCTTAACCATGCAATCTGAACGCTCCCGATTCTCTAACGGGATAGCATTTCCTGTGTCATCAATACCTGTTGTTTTTCCTGGCATTTCTTTTATACTCTCTCTCATTCTCTTGAGAGTTAGAGTTCGAGTTCAGTCGTTTGTCTATTCCCCGGTCGTTCAACGGGAAAAGATTTCTTTCTCGGCGCTCGGTCGAAGACGCCTTTATACTCTCTTTCTCTCTGGAAAGTTAGAGTTCGGAGTTGAGTCTCTTTCTCAGCGCTCAGTCGGAGACGCTTTTATACTCTCTCTCTTTCTCTGGAGAGTTAGAGTTAGGAATAGAATTTCTTTCTCAGCGCTCAGACTGAGACGCTCTTATACTCTCTCTCTTTCTCTGGAGAGTTAGAGTTCAGGATAGAACTTCTTTCTCAGCGCTCAGACTGAGACGCTTTTATACTCTCTCTCTCTTTCTCTGGAGAGTTAGAGTTAAGAATGTCGTTTTCTCATTCTTTTATGTCTTATTGCACAAATGATCATTGTGCTTCTTTTTATGTCCAAGCTGTTTTCAACCTTTTTTAGGCTCTGAGTTATCCTGTATTTTATAATCACAACAGAACAACTAATAAATGTAAATGCATAAAAGTAAATGACACACAATATTTTTATAGTGGTTCAGCTAAGTCATAGCCTACATCCACTTTATAGTCCTTTATTCATATCATCAGATTTTCCCAAGGCAAGTCGGGCCTTACTACAGAGTTTACAGGAAGAACAGTAAAAAGTATAGCATTTCTAATCCAAATATCGCATTAAGTGTTGGGCATTCCATGCTCGAGGGACTTCTTCGCCATCTACGGTCGTTAACTTGAATGTTCCTTTATCAAGTTTCCGTTGGATGACAAAGGGTCCTTCCCATTTTGGGCCGAGGTGAGGAAGAGATGGAAAAACTCTCTTTAGCACCAAATCTCCTGGTTCAAAAGTTCTGAGGCGAACTTTTTTGTCATGATAGCGTGCCATCTGACGCCGATGTCTTGCTGCACGCAAGTCTGCTTCGTCCCTTTTCTCTTCGACTTCATCAAGAGACTCAAGTAAAAGTGCCCGATTCGTCATCGGGTCATAATACGTCACCCTGTGGGAAGGAACTTCCAGTTCAACCGGAATTACTGCTTCTGAGCCAAAGGAGAGAGAGAAAGGGGTATGACCGGTAGCCGTTTTAAACGTTGTTCGATATGCCCACAAGGCTAGGGGCAATTCATCAACCTATTTTGCCTTTGCACGCTCTAATCGCTTCTTGAGGATAGATTTTATTACCTTGTTTATCGCCTCTACTTGCCCATTCGATTGTGGATAGGCAACTGCAGTATATCGTTTGTCTATCTTATATTTCTGGCAAAAATTTCTGAATTCAGTGCTATCAAATTGGGTCCCGTTATCAGTAATAATCGTCCTTGGGATCCCGAATCGGCATATAATATTTCTGACCACAAAACTTATCACCTTTCTTGTGGTGATCTTAGTCAAGGGCTTAGCTTCCACCCACTTTGTGAAATAATCCACGGCTACTATGGCATACTTAGCTCCCCCTTTAGCAATCGGTAAAACTCCAATGATATCGATTCCCCATGTGGCAAATGGCCAAGGACTCATCATCGATTTAAGCTGGGTTGACGGTGCCCTGGGGATTTTGGCGAATCTCTGGCACTTATCGCAGCGTCGTGAATAATCAGCTGCATCTTTGTTGATCGTAGGCCAGAAGTATCCGTACCGCAATATTTTCTTTGCTAAAGTTTGGCCTCCTGTATGATCTCCACACTCACCTTCGTGCACTTCTCTCAGTACACGCTTGATGTCGTCGTGTGCGATACATCGTAACAGGGGCATAGAAAATCCTTGTCTATAGAGAGTATCGTCTTGCATAACATATCTGGCAGCTTTGCGAACTACGGCTCTTTTCTCACTTTTCTTCGATGGGAGTGTCCCATTCTTAAGAAAACTCTTGATTGGAGTCATCCATGACTCCTTCTCTGGTTCCGCTTCAAGAACGAATTCAATTTCCATTGACTCAAAGCTTGGCGATTCCAACGTTTCAATTGGAATTACCTCAGTCTCTTCTGGATTGTCGGAACTAGCCAATTTTGCTAATCTATCCGCTTTCTGGTTTTCTACTCTGGGAATATGTGTTATGTTGTACCGCTCTAAGCTATTTAATAGCTCTTTCACTTTCTTGAGGTAAGCGACAAGTCGAGGTCCTCGAGCCGCGAATTCCTCTCGCACTTGACAAACAACAATCTTAGAGTCACAAAATATGTCCATCACTTTTACTCCGAGGTCTTTAGCGAGTTTCAGCCCGGCAATCAGGGCTTCATACTCAGAGTCATTGTTTGTTGCCGAAAATTCTAATCGCAGGGCGTAATATAACGACCGTCCCTCGGGAGTGACTAAGACAATTCCAGCTCCGGATCTTCGGTCATTTTAGCTCCATCTGTATATAATTTCCACGGATTCATCTCTAGCTTATCCTCGGATTTGACCACTCGGTCATTGATTATTTCTTCCTCTGGAATGGTGAACTCCGCAATAAAGTCTGCTAGAGCTTGCCCCCTGATTGACTTTCGTGGTTGAAAATTCAAATCAAACTGGCTTAGTTCTATGTTCCATTTAATCAACCTTCCCGACGCTTCGGGTCTCTGCAACACCTGTCTTAACGGCTGATCGGTGTATATGGTTATTGGATGGGCTTGGAAGTAGTGACGAAGCTTTCGGGATGCAATCAGGAGGCTGTAAGCAAGCTTCTCGATCTTTGGGTAGTTGCGCTCTGCCGCTGCTAATTTCTTACTCACATAGTATACTGGCCTTTGTACTTTATCTTCTTCTCGAACCAGGACTGTGCTGACAGCGTGAGCCGAGACTGCTAGATAAACAAATAGTTCTTCGTGATCTACGGGCTTTGATAAGATTGGCGGTTTCTCTAACATCTCTAACAGATTTTGAAAAGCCTCGACACAATCGGGAGTCCACTGGAAGTTCTTCTTTCCCCTTTTTATCAAATCAAAAAATGGAACACATTTATCGGTGGCTTTGGAGATGAATCTACTCAGCGCCGCTACCTTCCCTGCCAGACTTTGGACGTCTTTAATTTTCCTTGGTTCTTTGATATTTCTAATCGCCGCTATCTGGCTAGGGTTGATCTCAATTCCTAGGGAACTCACAATGAAGCCAAGGAACTTTCCCGACGCCACTCCAAATGAACATTTTAAAGGATTCAATTTCATACGGTATTTTCGCAAGATACCAAACATTTCTGCTAAGTCTTGCGTATGACTGGAGGACTGCTTTGATTTAACAAGCATATCATCCACATAAACTTCCATAGTTTTTCCTATTTGATCATAAAACATTCTATTTACCAACCGCTGATAAGTAGCTCCAGCGTTTTTTAATCCGAACGGCATTACAACATAACAATATAATCCCAAATTCGTAATGAAACTTGTATGCTCTTGGTCTGGTACATGCATAGGAATCTGGTTGTATCCAGAGTATGCATCCATGAAAGTGAGAAGTTCATGACCTGCTGTCGAGTCTACAAGCTGGTCAATCCTGGGAAGTGGGAAACTATCTTTTGGGCAAGCCTTATTTAAATCCGAAAAGTCAATACAAGTTCGCCACTTTCCGTTTGGCTTCTTTACCAAAACGGGATTCGATATCCAGTCGGGATAAGTCGAATCTCGAATAAATCCATTTTGCTTCAATTTCTCTATTTCCTCTTTGAGAGCAGCCGACCTCTCTAGGCCCAGCATGCGTCTCTTTTGCTTTACAGGTGGATGCTTCGGATTTACATTCAGTTTGTGACTGATAATGGAAGGCGATATCCCACACATGTCAGCATGGGTCCAGGCGAACACATCTAAGTTTGCCTTCAAGAAGTCTGTCAGCTCTTCAGCACGTCGTGGATCCAATTGGGAACCAATCTTCAAAACTTTCGTCGGATCAGCTTTATCAACAGGAATTTCCACTGTCGCTTCATTAGGAGTTGCATTCCTAGCCTCTGGTTCCTCGTCTTTTCTAGGATCCAGGTCTTCAGGCGTTCCTTTGGGCAACTCCCTTGGGTTCAATCTCTCTAATTGCTATGCCGAGTCCCCCTTTGAGGGAGATGAGGCATCCTTACTCTCAGCATTAACTCCTTTCATCAACATCTTCAGTTCGGCCACATAGCAGGCCCGTCCAGAAACCTGATCCCCTCTTATTACTCCAGTCCCGGCTTCGGTTGGGAACTTTAGTAACAAGCACCAAGGGGCGATACAAATTCTAAACTCAGCGAGGGCAGGTCTCCCTAAAAATGCGTTATATGGCGAATCTACGTCCAGTACTACAAACTGAAGCATTCGCACTCTTCTACGTTCTCCTTGCCCTAGGGTCACAGGCAACTCTATATATCCCATGGGAGCTGTCGTCGCTCCGTTGAAACCTCTAATCCATCCTTCACAAGGTTTCAGATCTTCGGGCTCAAGCTTCATCTGATCAAATGACTTCTTGAACAAAATATTAACGGAACTTCCGTTGTCTACTAATACCTTATGGACCAAAGCCGGCCCAATAGTGGTAGTAATAACCAACGGATCATTGGTGGGAGATTGTATCCCCGTGTTGTCTCGGCTGCGAAATACTACGTCATCGAACATGGTTTTTTGTTGTTTTATAGGGGTGACATCTTCCAAATCGTCACCTTCATTCACATCTAGATGCTTGGCAGCATTCACGTATTGGTCCACTGACCTAAAACTTCGGATTGCCGGGTGAGGTCCGCCTACTATGGAGTTGATGACGATCCCTTTACCTTTCTGCTGCGCGGTAGGCTTAGGAGCAGGTAGGATCTGTTTTGGAGCCTGCTCTCCTTGCCCCCTGTCCCTCGGGGCAACCTTGTACTCATCCAACTTTCCTTCACGCAGCAGTTTTTCAATTACATCCCTCAAATGCCGACACTCATTGGTCGAATGTCCATGTGTTCCGTGAAACAAGCAAAATTTGCCTGTCGCCATTTCTTTCTCGGTCGAATCACGAGGTGGCGGTCTTTTGTACTGCAACACATTGTACGTGTCCAGGTAAATATTTTCCAGGGTGTCATTCAATGGTGTGTAGTTCTCGTAGTTCTGGAATCGGGGCCTTTTGTTTGGGTCGCTTCCCCTATTTCTGTTTCTCCTGTTACCGTTCGAATTACGGTTGTTGTTGTTTCCCCCATTTCCAGTATTGCTGTTTCCACCCTTGTTTCCTACATTTACTTCAACCTTGCCGGAACTATCCCCAGACTGCTTTACGGCAATATTACTCTGCACATTCTCCTTTGAAGCTGTCTCAGACTTTCTTTTTCGGTTTGCCCTGGCTTCCTCTCGTCTCAGATAAATATCGGCTTTTTCGTAGAATATCGCCCTTGTGGGGGGTGTCTTCCCAGAAAGGTAGTCTCCAAACTCAGATTCAGGATCGACTCCTTCCTTCAATGCCATCAGAATAGTGGGCTCATGCGGGTCACTGACCTCAGTTACAGCTTGGTTAAAACGATCTAAATATGCCCTTAAAGACTCTCCTGGTGCCTGTTTGATCCTCGACAATTCAATAACACTCTTGGACTTTCGAGCATGTAGTCGGAACTGGTTCATGAAACGCTCGCTTAGCTCTTTGTAATTAGAAATTGAACGAGGAGGAAGCCGTGTAAACCAGAATAATGCCACATCTTCTAGGTAGATTGGGAACGCTTTGCACTTTACTTCATCAGGGGCAGCAGCGGCATTCATAAGCCACGAATACCGCATCAAGTGCTGTCCTGGATCAGTCCTTCCGTTATATTTATCCATCTGTGGCAAGTTAAAGCGTCGGGGAAACTGGAAGTCTAGGATATCGTCAGTGAACGGAGTATGGCTTCGCTCAATGCCATAGTCTTCATTTGTATAATTCCGGCTCTCGGACATAATTCGGCGAACCATTGCCTGCACATCGGCACTCGTTAGGGGCTGCTCAGGTTCCCTGGCCCTAGTGTCCGAGTTCCTCCGGGGCTCTTGCTCAGGGGATGCCCTTCTTCTTCGAGCTGCCTCTGCTCGATTCCTTTCCCTGCGTTCCCGGTCGATCTCGGGAAGAGGGGACTGGAGTCTTTGCCCCCGAGTGGGGCTATCGTTTCCTAATGCTCGTGCGATATCCTCGCGAGATCCCAAAGATCCAAACGTTAGCTGCTCCACGTTCTGAGGTCGTTCGAGTGGCCTTCGTTCACGGGGCCTCTCTTCCTCGGAAGATGAAGATTGATCTACGGGTGTGTGACGAACCGGTGATGGAGTTCTCTGCCGGCGGAGCTCATTGATCTCCTGACTCATGAGCCTCATATTTTCCTGCATCATGAGATTAGTGCACTCATGAACTCTTATAGCTTCCCTCGTGCTCTCAAGCATATCAAGCAAGCGCGAGAAATCTCCTTGAGTGATGGGAGCAGATGGATTGACCTGGTCTCCAACCCTGGCAGCTGGAATTGGAGCATTCGTGGGGACTCGAGTAGATGTTCCAGCTTCACCAAGCATCGGGTCGGATCGGAGGTAGGAAGTCGGGTCGGATCGGTGAGCAGGGAGCAACTCAGGTCGGTTCAGATTGGGGGAGTGCACTGCTTCAGAGTCTCCTACCCGGATCGGATCGGAGGTTTCCCCTTGTTGTCGGTTCGGATTTCCTGCATTGACTCTTCCTGCTGCTGAACTCTGCCCCCGAGACCTTGTTACAACAGCATGTTGCTGATCTTCGCCAGCTCCATTTCCTTGAACAGACTGAACTTCCTTGCCTTTTCCTTTGGCCATGAGTCTTTGACAATTACTTCAACGAATGTAAGAAAGCGGAGGAACTTAAGGATTCACTTCTTTGAACTCAACGGTCCAAAAAGTAGAAAGAGATCCCGGAAAATAAAGAATTTAGATGAGGTTTCTCAGTGAAAGCACCAAAATGTTAGACCCAAATGTGGTTCTAACACCCAAATTGATTAGAAACAAGATAAATAAAAACAGAAATAAAGATGAACACACAAGATTTATAGTGGTTCGGCGAAGAAATGCCTACGTCCACTTAGTTTTCACTATATTCAGTAATTCAGTTACAAATGCAATGTAAGATTCACTCACAACTCACTTTTGTTCACTCAAATGATTAAAACAAGAAATGAAAGATGATTTGGATTCTCCGGGAGTAAAGGAGTTCGGATGATGGAAGTACTTGGATTCTCAAAAATGCTGAAAAAAGATCCTTCTCTTTGTCTCTAGATGGGGTATTTATAGGTATGAATTCGCTTGAGACTTCATCCGGGTCGGGCCACATGTCATTCATCTCGTTCTCTTCGGGTTCGGATGAACTATCAGATTGACAACACATCAAAGAGATGAACGTTAGGGGTAGGAATCAGTCATAGCCGGTCCGGTTCTCCTGGCTATTTTATAGGAGATTAACCTGGATCATGGGTGCGGGTCGGAGGTGTGCATGTTGGGGGTCGGATCGGAATACCCGATCCGAACCGGAGTGGCTTGGACGTCTCTCCTTCACTAATCATACTCCGCTCCGCTGCAGCGTCGTGGCAAGTAAAAGACTTTCCGATCCATTTGAGATTTGTTGGCCTTCCGATCCGATCAGAGAATTCTATCCGATCCGAACCGATATGCTGCTATCAATCTGAATTGTGGTGTTTTCTTCCGATCCGAACCAGAGTCTTATAACTTAAAATACTCTTCAATGGTTGGTTTCTTGACTTTGTGTTGCCTAGTTCACAAAGTAGGCTAACATATATATATATATATATATATATATATATATATATTTTGAATTGTCCTGTTCACAATATATTGTCAATTCACTATTTCTGATTATTTCAGAAATTAAATATATTATTCTATTATTTATATTAATTAAATATTCAATATTATTTAATTCAACGACCATTTAATTCTATGAATTACAATATAAATAATTAAATAAATTAATTATTATACTGCCGAAAATACGGGTCGTTGCATTCTTCCCCACTTAAAATGATTTCGTCCTCGAAATTGCTAAGGTAGAAAACAAACCCTATTGGCTGGTTTAAAATTACTCGCTTACTTTTTAACTCCTATTTCAACTGAACGATCCATTCCAACTAAAATATTAATTAATTCTTATCAACGAAAATTTTCAAAAATCCTGAAAATTTTCTAACACCTTAACTTTTTGAAAAATTTCGCCAGCACCTCTTTTATACTGGTCAATCGGTCTAGCTCCAACTCGCCTCAGTGGGACTTCTCCAACCCAAAAGAAAATCAAACAGCCAAGCGGCTTGCCAATTCGGCTCATAAATCTCATACCCATATAAATATAAACTGCTACCTTTTTGTCGGGCATATCATTATATCCTTTCCATTTGCTGTTAATTCAGCATATACAAATGTTATCCCAGTCAAACTCAAAACACCTTTATCTCCAACACAAACATTCGCTTAACCAAGCCAAATTTAATTACAAATCGAAGTTCCATTCTCGATTTTCAAATTCTTAACTTATCAATCCAATACCATTTCGGATTCCTATGTCACAAATCCAATTTATTTCCACAAATTTTTATTTAAATTTGTTTTTAATTCAAGTTTTAAACATCTTTGCTTTTCTAAAAAGTCCAACTTTCCTTTTCATGATTTAAAACAACTTGTTTTGCCAAAACAATTTTAAATCAATATTTTTGGTAGTAATCCGTCACTTAGAACTCGGAATGAACACTAATGATGTTGCGATTCATCATCAGGGTTATTTCCCAGCTATCGTAGTGAGTTCAATACTATATCACTTTCAAAATCCCTTTTAAATTATTCCTTTTTGAAATACATTTCAAAATACCATTCATAATGCTGATAAAATAATTTAAAATCTCCTAGGATTTTAAAATTCTCATATATTCAATTCAAATCCATTTACAAACACCTTTCCAATTTCCAGGGTTTTAATTTCAATTCTGATTCAAATTCAGATTTTATCCATCTAATTCCATATACTACACTTATATGAATTCTGATTGGTTATTTACATAACCATTCAAGTTATAATCTTACTCGATTATAATAACAACCAATATATCCCAATATTATAATCATTCCAATATAAATCCTTTATATCAAATACATTTTGGGTAAAATTATTTCATTTACCCTCTTCTCAATACATTCAGTGTCGGTTCATCGTATTCGAGTGTTTATTAATCCCTATCGATATAGTGGATCAAACTGATCGACCAGAACCCATAAACAACTCAACCAATAAATCTTCACAATATGCAACAATTTTATATTGAATTAAAAACACGTTCACTCTTATATATACACTCAAACTCAATCTAGGGTATTGCTAACCCTATCTCTACTGAGTCATGCCATAGAGCCAAGGTAATACTTAACCTTTTCTCTGATACCAACTGTAGTGTCCCGAAATTCCGGTCCAATTTGAGCTGACTAAATAACACAAGTCCAACCCACATTACACTGGAAATCAGAAAACCAATAGAAAGAAAATAGAGGGTGAGGAAAGATAAGGTAGAAACTTAGAATAGAAGAAGAAGAAGAAGAACACAACATCAGAGTAACACGAATCTCACAGCGGAACGAATAACCTATAATATATATATCATAACTTTGAAATATAAATCTGTACTTGAATATACATATCATTTCCAAAGTACAGTACTTACAACACAGCGGAAATAAACAAAAGCTATATGATCCTGAAGCCTCCTGCTCCAGTTCTTCAAGTATCTGTAAATCCCGACTACTTGACTGCCCGTACAAAGTAGGGCACCCAAGAGTTTAGGGAAAACAAAACAAAATAAACTCCGGGTCAGTCATGGGACTGGTATGAGTAAAACAGTTTAAAATGGTTTGAGCCATTAAATGATATCTCATAAGACCACGCCGTATAATGGAATCGGTTTTTCCCTTATGAGAATCCAAAATAATCTTTATATCAAAACTCATTGATATTATAATAGTGTCTATCAACCACAATATAATAATCATCTAGCAGAAACGCTTTCATCTCACGTTCTACATATATAGTATACAACCAAAAACCGCGAGCGCTTATTAAATAATGGATTTCCAACTATGACAAGGTATGGAACTGCCTTTCGCTACATCTATAGAGGAATGCACTCGGTTCAACAAGAACATCTTGCAACCCATCCACACGTGACCGACCATTCATTTCTCTTGAGTGTATCGAATGTATATCACCAACGGTTGGGATCAGCAACCATTTCCCGAATGGGACAGCATCGACAATAGATTTTTAAAAGTAAATGAAACTCTAGAATAGGTGATCATACACCCTAATTGGTGCGACCTACATAGCCATGCTGCCTGCCCAATTTTTTTCATTTCCCGGTTGTGAGGCTAGAGGCCACGCTTATATCTGACAGATCACACATTTATTCACTTCGAATGTCACATCGTCATACCCGCCAAATCACAAATTGATTTCCCCAAATATACCATAGGCATACAGCTAAGAGAAACGAATTCCTCCGCCATCAAACGTAAATACGTTTGAAGAGATCAACTTACGCGATCTATTAAATATACTCTGTCAGACAATCTTCCATACAGGTCATCCTGGGACTGGAAAAACCAAAGGCACTATTCAGTACAACCATCTTAGGCAATCTTTACCTAAGATTTATACAACAGCCCTTGCCCTTTACTCCGTCTTCAATTATCTTTGGCATATATGATTCGCAACGCTTATGCCAATACGGAGTAGTTCTTCGGATAATAATCAGACCGGTCTCTCAATATTAACAATGTTAAAATGGTCAAAAATTTCGATGGTCGGTGAGTTAACTATCAAAGAAAAACACATGTACAAACAACAATATTATTTCCAAAGGGAAATTATACCGATCAATCATTATTTAACATTTTTCTCTTTAGTTCATTGATTTACTTATCTCCTTGATCCATATATTTTAAATTTTTATTTTCTATTCTCAGAAAACATTTCTGATCCTTATTTGGAAAACATTTCCAAAACTCCATCACTGGGTTTAAACTGATGTTTAAATCAAACACCGCCATGCCAACCCAAACCATTTCACTCATTAACCAAATTCACTTAACCATCCTTTACTATCAAACCTTACCATTCCTTAGTTAAGAAGGAAGTCAATCAAGTTGGGGTATAATTACCTCTCAGACCTTAACTGAACAATGTTTTAACTTTGAAATAGTCAAAGTTTATCTTTTAAACCTTTAACAATCTTCCTTACGTAACGCTCGGATTCTATTTACGTATCGATTTCTTTATTGAAAACATTGGTTATAACGATAACGTTATAATCCCTACTTTTGAAATATCTAACTTCAATTATAACTTTTTTTCTTTGAATAATTAACCTAACAACTAATTTATTTATAAATAAATAAATCTTTATATAAAAACCGGAAAGTAATAATACCTTCCCGAATTCGATATAATCGAATTCGACGTATAATTCTCTTTTGAGTAATCTCTATTCGATTAACTCCTTCGAATAACTAATATTCGATTAACTCCCTTTGAATAACTTATATTCGATTTTCGCACTTCGAATAACCATATTCAATAACTCCTTTCTTCAAATAACTATATTCGATAACTCTACTTCGAATAAGTGGTATTCGATAACTCTACTTCGAATAAACTATAACTCAATTACCTCACTCGATAATCTTAACTCGATTACTTAACTTGATAACTTAACTCGATAATCTTAACTCGATAATCTTAACTCGATAATCTTAACTTGATATCTTAACTTGATAATCTTAACTCGATAATCTTAACTTGATAACTTAACTCAATAATCTTAACTCGATAATCTTAACTCGATAACTTAACTCGATAATCTTAACTCAATTTGATTAACTTAATTTGATTAACTCTGATTGATTAACCCTAACTGGTTAACTCTAAGTGATTAACTCTAACTGATCAACCCTAACTGATTAACCCTAACTGGTTAACTCTAACTGGTTAACTCTAACTGATCAAACCTAACTGATCAACTCTAACTGGTTAACTCTAACTCTAACCGATTAACTCTAATCGAATAACTAATATTCGATTAACTCATTTCGATTAACTCTTTTGATTTACTCCTTTTAATTATCTCCTTTGATTAATTCCTTTGAATTAACTCCTTTGATTAATTCCTTTTCTATTTGTTTACTTAACAAATAACTATTCCCTTTTCAATTCTATTTATTTAACAAATAAATATTTCTTTTATCTTTTCTATTTATTTAACAAATAAATATTTCATTTTACTTTATTTATTCTCTAAATAAATATTTCCTTTTCAATTCCATTTGTAAATGTGTTACAAATATACCCTTTCCAATTCTATTTGTAAATGGTTTACAAATATTTCCTTTTTATATTTATTTTCTAAATAAATAACCCTTTTATACTTCTATTTATTTCTTGAATAAATATTCCATTTCAATTCTATTTATTTAACAAATAAATAATTCTTTTCAATTCTATTTGTTTAACAAATAAATATTCCTTTTCTATTTGTTTCCACAAATATCCCTTTGTATATTCCAGTATTTCGTATGGTGTTTCAAATACCATATATCACTGCTCAGTATCACCCAAACACACACTATCAACAAAGATTTTATATCACATCATATATCATAATATAAATGAAAAAAAGTAAAATAAATGTTGAGGAATCCAGTTGGATCCCTCCGACTTGTTTCCCTGCATCTACAGATGTTACACAACATAATTAACATCGATTTCATTTCGATATGTAATATTATGATAAACAGAATCAATATTTGATTAACGATTTATATATATATCGTTATCTATAATTTCAACCAATACAGAAGCAATTCAACCAAACAGTTAACACAAAACAATCAACAGATAATCATCAGTTCTAAGAATACGTTATAAAAATATAACTGCTCAGAGTTGGTGAGTTTTACTCACATTGGATGATCATCGTTAATAACGATAACCATCGCTTGATTCAGACGGACCATTTATTTCGCTATAAATTGTAACGAACTCGAATTCACTCCCGGTCGGTTCCATGGTGTTGCCACCGTCCATACAATCCTGACGGATCAGACCGCTTGTGATTCTGACAACGTATGGTTGAGATATTAGATTTACAAGCTATATGTATTTAGTTTATAACTAAATCTTATGTAAATATATATATGGGCCTTACCAAACATCTCGGCCCGATACCCGATATAAAGTCCCACGCCAGCGTCCCATTACTTTCCCCAAAACACTGATGACGCTCATGCCTTGTACATCCAACTTCTTCATTTAAAACTTCCAGATCTTGAAACTTTGAAATGTCCATTGTCAGGTGTTCTTTGATCCCTTTTTCCTTAACATTTTGAACCCTGCATATGACCATGCCATCCCGTTCTCCCCTGTTGCGCATGCTATAATGTACAGTAGCTTCTTTCTCTTATAATATCCATTAACGCCCCTTAAAACGTCCCTCCCCCTTTCATTATTACATGCGCTGCCTCCTTTACATTCCCATACTTTTGAACAAGCCAATACATAACCTTCCTCTTCCTGTTGCTTGCAAAGCCAGCACCAATATCCGCTTCCACTATTTCCATTAAAATGCACATCACCGCCAACTACAACTTCTCGTTCTCCCACTTGAACAAAACGGCCATCATAGAACCGTCCAGCAACCCCCACCTTCTATGTTAGAGCACCATTCATCTCCTTGTCAGCCCATGCATGCCATTTTCTATCACTTCTTTGCTGATCCAAATTTTAGTGTCACCCAAAATTGCCGAACCCATTATATTTCATGTAGTAATGAAGATCCATTCGCTAGAAGTCCAGCTGTTTGTTTCGGTTTTTTAAATGATTTTGTTTGTGAAGCCATTAATGATTCTGGGTTTAAACTTTAAGGATTTTTGCTCTGTTGTTTTACTTGCTGAACGAAAGCGAAAAAAAAGAGGAGGCCAGTGCATATTTAGATGGGAGGAGACTTAAGTATTAAGTATCAGGTAGCTTTAGTGGTGGTTGAAAGCAAAGCAATGCGTGGCTTTGTTTTGTTCTTTCATTTGAAGGAAGAAGGGACATGGCCTAGCTTAGGTCCATAAATAAGTTACAACATTATTTTTGTTAATTATATAGTTACGTACCACTACGGACAGAAATAAAAACATCATCATGATGAGCGAGGTGTCCCGACTCCAGAAATATAATAATATCGGTAGATTAACTCATATTGTGAAACCCTAAAATGTTGATATGGGGTGCAAAATACTCCAAAATAAAAATGCTTATTTTTCAAAATAAAAATTACAGAAAAATTCTAAGAATCTAATTATACCTACGTCTAAAAGGATTTTTCCAATTTTGAAGCCAATATTTAATTATAATTAAATGTATCATTATGGTTGATAACGATTCCATAACGACTATTTGAAAATTTGATTTGGACACAACTCACAATATACATGATGAAATCCTGATTTTTCTCTTCCATCAGAAAAATATACTTCATCAGCTCCGAACGTTTCTTGTTTCATAGAAATCCGATTTAAAACGGACCTTGTATATTCGGTTGAAGTTCAAATCGCCAAATAGCGAACTGTCGTGCCATTTCGAGCTCGATTATAATTATATTATAATTATACGTTCAATTGTCATTTATATAATATATTCGTTAGTCGAATCAAATTCCCAACTTAGATTAAATTATATCCCAATTACCCATAATTTCCAATCTAAATTTTGTTCATAATTTTAATCCAGATTAAGCCTATAATCTTATGTATACATGTTATGCCAAATTACGCCCAAATCAATTTGCGTTCATTGTCATTAACAATTTATGCCAAACCTCATGTATACAAATTATATCCAATTATGCCCATTCCATTTATGTCAAATCTCATGTATACAATTTATACACAATTATGTTCAAATTGATTTATGCCAATAATCTCATTTTATTACAAAATTTCCCCAAACTTTTCCCCATTGTTCAAATGTTATTCGTACGCAAATCTCAACACAATATGTTAGGCTTGAAGTTAGCCTAATCTCATAAAAGAAAAGAAGAAGGGAAAAGAAACATGTCATCAAAACTAGCATAAAAGAGACATATGAAACATGAACTGGCATAGAACAAAAAAATAGATCCAATTTGGCATATGATAACAGTGATTTAGGTATGAATCTGAAAGATAAGAATTTACAAACTTGATATGATTCATCTTATAGGCATGTTCATAAAATCCAATTTACAATCCTATCACAATCACTTTTTAATTAATTGTATGTGAAAGTAACATAGACTCACATTGATAGTATTTAGGAGAGAGAATAGATATGAATCTGATTTCTGAATCTGATTAGCTAAACCGTTGTTGTAGAATTTGATTCTTATCTTCCAATTTGAATACTCTAATTATGATTTGCTTTGGAGAAGAGAAGAGAGGCAAGTTTTAATTTACATCAAGGTAGCATGGAGGCGCCATGGATTAGCGTAATGAAATTAGGGTTAGGTCTAGGCGTGTTTTTATAGATGTGTTAGGTGAATTAGGGCCTTTAGATTAGATTAGAGATCATCAGAACCACACAACTCAAAAGACACGTCATACAGCCAATCCCAGAAGGACACATCAGCCCTAGACCTCAAAAATACGTCGGCCATATCTGGACAGGTAGGGGTCGACACTGTAACAACCCGAATTCCGACGGACCGATTTTTTTTTCAAAAACCCAATCCATCAAAACCTGAGTTGGTTGCTCTGGTATCCTGCAGAAAAGACAGAGACAAGAAATATGTCAGAGTTCAGAAAACACCCACAGCGGAAGGAATAAAATATAATATATATATATAAACATAGCTTTACCTTAATTACAATACTGCTAAATCAGTATCTCCAAAGCTATAAGTCTCTGTCATGAATCTGACATGCGAATGTTATGAGGAGGTGGTCAGAACATAAGTTCTGTGTGAATGAGTTTAAACTACACTTCTTGAATAATCCTACATATACCATTTAATTACATTTTATTGTTTATTAGGTTATTTGTGTCGTTAGCGCTCAAGGCTTACACACACGTCGCACCCATTTACTCCCGGTTGATTAACCTAATATAATGTATATGTAGCTACACCCAAACTGAGGTACACCCCGTGGTACCCCATTCGCATGGTCCCCACCGTATCCTCGCAGTGATATACGCAGTCCCCCATCCTATGTCATAGTAATGTATATTCCTCTTATATATATAATACATCACTACGCCCGCATAGGATCACTCTAATTTGACTTCAGTTATCGAATAATGACCACCAGTCTACGATACACCACCCATAGCAGACATGGTTATATCTAGACTCTTCCACGTACGTATTCTCTATCGTATTTGTTATCTAACCCGCACACTCAATGTGTGTGCGTGCCCGAGTTCCGTGGCAGGGTTACACAAGAAACACAGAACTTGGTCGGGAGTTTTCCTTATATTTGTGCAAGGCCCGCCTTTAAGGGCCTCCCACACAAATATCCCTAGGTTATATTTTCTATGGTGGCTATGGCCCCACCTCGGCCCCTCCCATAACTAATAAAGACTACGAGAGCTAAGCGACAAGCTCCTAAGCAACCAATCTAAACATCCATGTGGCGTCTCCCCTCAACCACCGTCCCACGATAGTGAATGGTTAATGGTATATTGGGTCTTGCTCTAGTCTTTCCGCATCCTACTGGCTGTGGTAACAGGCACTCGACGACCTACTATCCTTGTTGGTCCTGACCCTCAACTTCCGTTGAGGCAACCATCGAATCACCTTTTCCGCCACCGCGAACAGCATTCTGACTGCCCAGCTATTCTTGTAGTCAAGGCCCACCCACCTAGTAGTTACGTGCAGACCCAACCTCTACGGGCACAGCCTGAAACATCTGCCACCACACAGAGGACAACTAGGAGCACCTTTAACGTCTCAGGAAGCTGCGTGCATCCCCTTTTATTCCTTAGGAGCCGCCAAAATAACGAATGTGCGCTCCCCTCATGTCTTATGACACCGTGATGATTTACCTTATTGGTTTATTAATCCTACAACGTACGGATTGCCCCAAGCACCTTGATTTTATATGTCATTAGACCCTACGTCTAATCAATTCTTACGCGCTTGTGTTACCTCGTCAATTTTTCTTATTTAACTTGGTTATTCTTATTCATATTGACTTCCTTTTCAAGTTTACCAAGTTACCCTCGTTTATTAATTCAGTGTATACTTAACCCATTTAAGTCCATTAATAAGACCACAACATGTTGTTTTCCAACTTCATAAACTATTCTCTTTTAGGGTTACAACAACATGTTATACATAATTCATAGTTAAGTATGTCTTATCCACATATATACGGATTAGGAGAATAATCCCCTAAACACCAGCCCCGAAGACCGAAATCAACATCAGACTGGCACCTAGAGAATTACTCAACCCAACCGACATATATGATTCTAATTTACTACTTTTCCATTCATATAACTTATATCATCTTGAATTTCACACTTCTCCTTCCAAAACTACTTAATTTAAAATTAAGTATATCTTCACATATAAGTTACCTTATTTTCCTCTATCGTTTCTTATAACTTACCTTATCCCATAAGTTATACTTTCCACTTGTCCCTAGGACAAGTCTAACCTATTATCCTTCCTTTTCTTATTCAAATTCATTCATAATAGGTTATTTACCATCCCCACTTTTGTCATTAATTTAGATTTACTTAACCCTTTCCATTTATTTAACCTGTTACCTAATCTTTACCCAATTCAATTAATTTGTGATGCCATAACGGGTCCCCTTTGGTTAAGCATTATTTATTTATGTCTTACATGTCGCCCATGTCCCACTTAAACTCTTTTATTATTGTTCCCATGTCTTACACATGCTTTACTACTGTTAAGTCCACCTTAGTCATGTTTCACTTCATGTATCTTACTACAGTTAAGTCCACATTTATAGGTTTTACATGTCTTATCTTACTACGGTTAAGTCCATATTTACATGTCATATTTTACATGTCACCCACTTAACCCTCTAACCATACCCATGTCACCCACATGTATTATTATGGTTAGTATTCCTTGATTCATTCATTATGACGAACGGTACATGACCTCCCACATTAGACCGTACACTTTGTGGCTGCTGGATTTGTCGGGCGGTTCCGGGCAGTCTTACACCATAAAGCGGGTCTAACCTCGTGTCACCAACCGTTACGCCTACAATTCATGCCTTTGACCACTCACATTAGGCGTCCAATTGTGGCAGCTGGATTTGTTGTGCGGTTCCGGGCAGTCTTACCGCACAATTGTGCCTAACCTCAAATCTAAGGTTCATTAACATCGTATTTCACCCAAATCCCAATTTTCATGTTATGTGTTTCCAATTCAACATATAGTCATGTTTACAATTTTTCCTATTCCAACTTGTCACTAATTACATATTAATTAGCCTTAATTACAAATGTCCAATTATAGGCAATTTCATCAATTCCATGTAATCCAAACCCAAATATGCCAATTTCTTTTATATTCCAATTGTAACACCCCGCCTCCGCTAGGGTCACTCACAAAGGGAATGCACTAGCTTTGGTGGGGCATTATCTAGGTAAACATACACAGAAATATTACAAGACAGAACATATAAAACGGCGGAAGAAGAACCAAATTTTATTGCATTAAAAATCCAGAAAGGTCTAGAGCCTTTTTACATCAAAATGCCATTAAATCCATTACATCGAAATCTGTCTTGCAATAGTAAAGAAGCATAAAACCATGGTCATAAATCATTCCCCAAGTAAAACAGTAAAGTAGCCATAGCCAAGAAAGGTCCAAGCCACATATATGATGATCTTGAAGCAGAAAGAAGTCCAAACTAAATCGTAGTGTTTCCTCCCTGAGAACCTAGGGGGGGTGGGGACGGAAGAAAAAGAGGCGAAACAAAACGGGTCAGTCATACATACTGGTAAGTCCTAGTGACTTTCACCATAGAAACAAGTAAAGGTAACATGACATGTATAAACTGAAAGTAAACATAAGGATGATGACAAGATAGGAAATTTAAACTAAGATAACAAGATAAACTATAGTAACAAGATAAACTACGGTAACAAGATAAACTATGCAAACCAGATAAACTACGTATAGCATCGCATGTTTAATATTCTCTGCACCAACTGTACTAGTACCCCAACCCGTATCATCCTTTCCATGTATATGTACAGTCCCTTGCCGTATATCATACGGGTTTCATCACGTATTTCTATACTACTTCAACGTAGTGCCACCATTCTTGAAATCGTTTGGACTGCCACCCTTGTTCTGGCTAGGTTTCCTTATCAAGAACTATCACGTGTTCAACTAGGATTTATGCCACCTAGGACCACTAGGGATTATGCTACCTATTGTACGTTTTCTAAATTCGATTAGGGTTTATGCCACCTAGGACCACTACGGATTATGCTACCTAACAAACAACACCCTTTTTCCACGTAACGATCTATTAATCGATCGGCTCCCTACAAGTCCTAGCTCGTTCATGTGTCTGTGTCATACGGCCCTATCACGAATGTAGTTACCTGTGCTAGGTCCACCATAGGGTGTATCAAGCCCTAGGGTGCCAACCACCGACACGAATCAAGCACGCACATTGTAAACCTACTGGTGCCCAATGCCTTCTTTTTCAACTCCGGACTACGTGCACGACCATAGTCCTCCTGAACCTACAATGGCGCATCAACTCAGTCGTCGTTCTGGTCGCTTACAATTAGCCCAGTAATCGTGCCCCACCCTACCTAGTTCCAGGGTACCATGATACGTTGAGTGGGTTACTGCTGAAAAGGACCGCGTAACTAGGGTTTCCGTCAAGTAGGTTAAGTGTTGTCATTTAAATTCGAGACTTAACCCCATCAGTCTAGCATGTCAAGTTGGTTAAGTGTTGTCGTTCAAGCGGTTCATGACTTAACCCTATCAAACAATCATGTCAAATTGGTTAAGTATATTCAAGCGGTTCATGACTTAACCCTATCAAACCATCGTGTCAAATTGGTTAAGTATATTCAAGAGGTTCATGACTTAACCCTATCAAATCATCGTGTCAAATTGGTTAAGTATATTCAAGCGGTTCATGACTTAACCCTATCAAACCATCGTGTCAAATTGGTTAAGTATATTCAAGAGGTTCATGACTTAACCCTATCAAATCATCGTGTCAAATTGGTTAAGTATATTCAAGCGGCTCATGAATTAACCCTATCATGTGGCATTAATTCATTAATGCACCACAACCTCTCACATCAGACCTGTTGTTGTGGTCACTGGATATGCCGGGTGGTTCCGGGCAGAATTACACCACAACTCAGTCTGACCTCGGGTTTTCAAGTGCGATATGACCAACTACCCACATTGGATCCTATTGTTTGCAGTAACTGGATTTGCCGGGCGGTTCCGGGCAGAATTACACTGCAAACTCAACCTAACCTCGAGTTGGCCATTTTCATGTTCATTCTAGTGTCATGTCCATGTTCAAATTTCATATCAAGTTCGTGTCAAGTTTCATGCCGAGTTTCATGTCCATATCCAGGTTCAGGTTATAACAGCGTTCATGTTTCAAGTTTTGCCTTTTATCAAGTTCATAATTCATGTTCATAACCAATTTATGTTTTTTCCTATTCTACCCAAATCGTGTTCCCATTGCATGTAAATGTGATCAATCCATACTACAAATAAATCCAAATCTCAGAATAACATGAAAACTATGATAGGCAAGAGGGACGAGCATAAAGCGATAAAAGGGGTTACAAGACTAGCATTACATAAATTGGTTACAACATCACTGGCATATAGGATTCCAAATCTAGCAAGATAAGGCGATAGTCATGGTAAACGCTGACATAAAAGAACAGGCATGCAAAAGCAAGCCAAATACAAGGATAATGGATCCAATGGTTTTGGTGTACATAATAGCGAATAAACTAAGCAAGTCACACCCTAGGTATACGATCCAATAAAATGCCAATTTGGTGCACAACATGGTTTTCAACTATAGTGTTATGGGCATGAACAATCAACTATGATAGTCTTAGGCAATTAACCCCAATAGTCATAGGTAGAAATCTCATAGTTATGGATCATAAGCGACTCATCACAATAATCATGGATAATTATCAAAAATAGTTCTAGGCAAATAGTCATAGGCAATTAACAGTAATAGTTTCAAAGTCATGGTCATAGATAATGGCCTTATGTTCATAATCATGGGTAATAATTCTCATACTCAAGAGTCATAGGTGATTAGCCACAATTGTCCTTGTCATAGTCATATGCATAGTCTTATGTTCACAGTCATAGTCACGGGCATAGTCTTATGTTCACAGTCATAGGCATAGTCTTATGTTCTTCGTCATAGGCATATGCATAGTCTTATGTTCATCATCATAGTCATAGGAATAGGCAAAACCTTATGTCCACAGTCTCATAGGCATATTAAGGTTTATAGACATGAAAGAATTTGATTTACAACATGAATAGGCCCCGAATAGAAATATTCCCACAAGTCAAGATTCAAGAATTTATGTTACAATCAAGCATTTGAATAATAAACTAGGTCCAACAACATGAATGGTCATGATTCAGTCGATAAGAAATAACCCAAAATCATAGATTCAAGAAGAGACAAGAACAAATCCAAATAGATAATCAAGCTTATGTCCAATTTCATTTTATTCCATGTCCATATCAAATTTAACAAGTTTCAATCTCAAAGTAACTAGAACTTAGAGAGCGCAGATTGAGAATTAGAGTGCAGAGATTTGATTCTAGAAACGGTTGTTGCAGTTGTTGAGTCTCTATTTGTTTAGTCTTGTTCTAGTTGAAAACCCCCAATTTGCAATTCCTAGATGTTGTCTTGACGAAGAAGAAGTAGCCATTCTCTCTTTAATTTAGTTATTTCAGAAGCAGCATAAGGAAAGAATGAAATAGTGTGGAGAGAATGAGGCTAGGGGTGAGTTTATATAGGATTAGGCAGACGAATCTGGACAGAAAACGAGGTCAAATACATCAGAATGCATCAGGTTCAGGAAGTGGGCTCGGGAGGCAGGTCGACCCCCAGGTCGACACTATTGTCGACCTGGTCCCTGGGAGGTCGACACTATGGTCTACCCCCAAGTCGACCTGGTCCCTAGGCGGGAATTTTCCCGCCCAGCCTGTTCTAGGGTTTGAATTCGAATTCCAATTTCGGGTTGTTTTTTGTTCTGAAAATTCGTGAAACTTCATAGGGTCGTATCTCCCTCATACGGACTCCGATTCTCGCAATCTCGGACTCGTTTCCAAGAAGAATTTCGAGACGAACACAATGGCACAACCCGTTTCCCATGATTCTCATTTTAAAATTTAATTCTGCCTTGATTTCTTGTTTTAACATGCTATAAAAATACGGGTTGTTACATTCTCCCCTCCTTAAAGGATTTCGTCCCCGAAATCTTCAAGTTAAGAAGAATGTGTCCTACCATCCAATCATCCATCTACTCAATCATCAGTCACAGGCATCCATTGTGCTTAAGGGATTTCTAATACTGTATGAACATATGCAGAAAGTGTGTGTATAAGTTCCTTATCTAATGCAAATGATCAGGCCAGGTTGATCTTCTTAATGCAAAATATGTTTAGTGCCGTGAGTCCAACATGTATGCAAATATCCCTAATCACATAAACTCTATATGTGTGCTCAAACATCCATCCATGTGAAACATTCACATGATAACACATTCAATTTCATCCATAAACAAGTATAAACACTCATGCATATGCAATATGAAAATGTGTCTGAGCCGATCTAGTGCCTAATGTGTGTTATGCAACCACGAGCAACCACTTGTGACCACTTGCAACCACTTTTAACCATCAATCATAACATGTCCCAAACACATGTTTCACCCAATTGTTCCTACCTAAAGATATAGCCGAATGATATAAGCAAGTAAAAACTTTGTGCCCATTAGGCAATGTCAAAGCTGGAAATCTACATCACATATATACTGAATAGGAGAAGAATTCCCTAAGCACCAGCCCATATCCTATAAAACCCAAAAAGTTTAGTCAACCCAACGGACACCCTCAAGCCCCAACATGTATTACTAACAGATAAGTCATACTCCCTATGGGGTTTGCAACAGAAATAGGATTGAGAATAGGACCGAGAGGTTATACTTAAAAGATAGAATACAAGTAAGCTATACAGGAAAAGAGGGATCAAGGATATACTCTTAAAAAGAGATATGATGCGCGTGTCTAGTCTTCAATCTTCTTAAGTCGTATTTCCTTGAGCTTAACTCCATTGTGCTTGGACCGTCTTTAACTTCACAATTTCGTAGTTCCTTAATTCTTGTTCCCAGAATATGAGTTGGAGCTCATTCCACTGTCGCCTCTCGTTCCACTTTCGCCTATTCTCTTTCTAGTATACCCGATTCAAACATAACTGCGTACTCATGGTTTCGTGCAAGCTCTCCAAAAGTCACTAGTGAATCTTGGATCTCATTCACTTACTAGAAGGTATTCCATATGAATGAATTATCTCTTAAAAATAAAAAAATGCCAACCATGTTGCCAAGTGTACTTACTAAGGTGATTTTCTATAACTCATGCATAAGCAAAATGAACCATCCGCCTTAGTGGCGAACACTACTCGAGCAGATCGATAAATGTATCAAGAGATTCTAGGTAACTAAACATGTCAGAATTCTAAGGGTTACACTAGACTTCGAGGGAATTACCAAGGCAAGTCAAGCGTCTAACTACACTCTTTTCATACTCGAGAATGGTACCATTTCTGGACAACCACTCCATCCCTAGAATCAATCCATAACCCAAAAACATAAGCTTTACTTCTAAACTCAACACTTAGCATAGACATTCTCAAATCCAAACAAGTCATGAATAAATGAGCTGATTCCCCACAGGATTTGAGACCAAAACGGGATCCTCTACTACGCTAGTACTAAGGTGCAGAGACTCAACTATCGAAGCAAAAATAAAAAGGATGCGATGTACCATAATAAAAAAGGGTATGAACATGATAGAAATATAAACTAGACTTTCCTACAGAAACATTTCTACCTTCTTGTTCTGAGCCTCATTCGCCTTAACGACTCATATCCCCTCTTATATAACGTGTTAATAGGTCTCTCGAGAATTGCCTCCATCGCACGGCAACCCTACAAAGCATAAAATAAGATTAGTCGCAGATGGAACTAATGTGACTACAAATGGAGGAAAGAAAGGAAAAGGGATTCGAACAAGGAAACAAAGGATAATGCTAATGGCCTTTGGGGAATAGCTTTTAAACATAAAAAATTTCTTGAAAAATGCTTCTTTGTAAATGGTTTTGAAAATAATTTCAAAAGGTTTTAAAAACTTTTGCCCAGTCTGGTAACCTTCTGCTCTGATACCAAATGTAACACCCCGCCTCCACTAGGGTCACTCACAAAGGGAATGCACTAGCTTTGGTGGGGCATTATCTAGGTAAACATACACAGAAATATTACAAGACAGAACATATAAAACAGCGGAAGAAGAACCAAATTTTATTGCTTTAAAAATCTAGAAAGGTCTAGAGCCTTTTTACATCAAAATGCCATTAAATCCGTTACATCGAAATCTGTCTTGCAATAGTAAAGAAGCATAAAACCATGGTCATAAATCATTCCCCAAGTAAAATAGTAAAGCAGCCATAGCCAAGAAAGGTCCAAGCCACATATATGATGATCTTGAAGCAGAAAGAAGTCCAAACAAAATCGTAGTGTTTCCTCCCTGAGAACCTTGGGGGGGGGGGGAACGGAAGAAAAAGAGGCGAAACAAAACGGGTCAGTCATACAGACTGGTAAGTCCTAGTGACTTTCAGCATAGAAACAAGTAAAGGTAACATGACATGTATAAACTGAAAGTAAACATAAGGATGATGACAAGATAGGAAATTTAAACTAAGATAACAAGATAAACTATGGTAACAAGATAAACTATGGTAACAAGATAAACTATGCAAACCAGATAAACTACGTATAGCATCACATGTTTAATATTCTCTGCACCAACTGTACTAGTACCCCAACCCGTATCATCCTTTCCATGTATATGTACAGTCCCTTGCCGTATATCATACGGGTTTCATCACGTATTTCTATACTACTTCAACGTAGTGCCACCATTCTTGAAATCGTTTGGACTGCCACCCTTGTTCTGGCTAGGTTTCCTTATCAAGAACTATCACGTGTTCAACAAGGATTTATGCGACCTAGGACCACTAGAGATTATGCTACCTATTGAACGTTTTCTAGATTCGATTAGGGTTTAAGCCACCTAGGACCACTAGGGATTATGCTACCTAACGAACAACACCATTTTTCCATATAACGATCTATTAATCGATCGGCTCCCTACAAGTCCTAGCTCGTTCATGTGTCTGTGTCATATGGCCCTATCACGAATGTAGTTACCTGTGCTAGGTCCACCATAGGGTGTATCAAGCCCTAGGGTGCCAACCACCGACACGAATAAAGCACGCACAGTGTAAACCTATTGGTGCCCAATGCCTGCTTTTTCAACTCCGGACTACGTGCACGACCATAGTCCGCCTAAACCTACAATGGCGCACTAACTCAGCCGTCGTTCTGGTCGCTTACAATCAGCCCAGTAATCGTGCCCCACCCTGCCTAGTTCCAGGGTACCATGATACATCTAGTGGGTTACTGCTGAAAAGGACCGCGTAACTAGGGTTTCCGTCCAGTAGGTTAAGTGTTGTCATTTAAATTAGAGACTTAACCCCATCAGTCTAGCATGTCAAGTTGGTTAAGTGTTTCATTCAAGCGGTTCATGACTTAACCCTATCAAATCATCGTGTCAAATTGGTTAAGTATATTCAAGCGGTTAATGACTTAACCCTATCATGTGGCATTAATTCATTAATGCACCCCAACCTCTCACATCAAACCTGTTGTTGTGGTCAATGGATATGTCGGGCGGTTCCGGGCAGAATTACACCACAACTCAGTCTGACCTCGGGTTTTCAAGTGCGATATGACCAACTACCCACATTGGATCCTATTTATTGCAGTAATTGGATTTGCCGGGCGGTTCCGGGAAAAATTACACTGCAAACTCAACCCAACCTCGAGTTGGCCATTTTCATGTTCATTCTAGTGTCATGTCCATGTTCAAATTTCATATCAAGTTCGTGTCAAGTTTCATGGCGAGTTTCATGTCCATATCCAGGTTCAGGTTATAACAGCGTTCATGTTTCAAGTTTTGCCTTTTATCAAGTTCATAATTCATGTTCATAACCAATTCATGTTTTTGCCTATTCTACCCAAATCGTGTTCCCATCGCATGTAAACGTGATCAATCCATACTACAAATAAATCCAAATCTCAGAATAACATGAAAACTATGATAGGCAAGAGGGACGAGCATAAAACGATAAAAGGGGTTACAAGACTAGCATGACATAAATTGGTTACAACATCACTGGCATATAGGATTCCAAATCTAGCAAGATAAGGCGATAGTCATGGTAAACGCTGACATAAAAGAATAGGCATGCAAAAGCAAGCCAAATACAAGGATAATGGATCCAATGGTTTTGGTGTACATAATCGCGAATAAACTAAGCAAGTCACACCCTAGGTATACGATCCAACAAAATGCCAATTTGGTGCACAACATGGTTTTCAACTATAGTGTTATGGGCATGAACAATCAACTATGATAGTCTTAGGCAATTAACCCCAATAGTCATAGGTAGAAATCTCATAGTTATGGATCATAAGCGACTCATCACAATAATCATGGATAATTATCAAAAATAGTTCTAGGCAAATAGTCATAGGCAATTAACATTAATAGTTTCATAGTCATGGTCATAGATAATGGCCTTATGTTTATAATCATAGTTAATAATTCTCATAGTCAAGAGTCATAGGTGATTAGCCACAATTGTCCTTGTCATAGTCATAGGCATAGTCTTATGTTCACAGTCATAGGCATGGGCATAGTCTTATGTTCACAGTCATAGGCATAGTCTTATGCTCTTCGTCATAGGCATAGGCATAGTCTTATGTTCATCATCATAGTCATAGGCATAGGCAAAACCTTATGTCCAAAGTCTCGTAGGCATATTAAGGTTTATAGACATGAAAGAATTTGATTTACAACATGAATAGGCCCCAAATAGAAATATTCCCACAAGTAAAGATCCAAGAATTTATGTTACAATCCAGCGTTTGAGTAATAAACTAGGTCCAACAACATGAATGGGCATGGTTCAGTCGATAAGAAATAACCCAAAATCATAGACTCAAGAAGAGACAAGAACAGATTCAAATAGATAATCAAGCTTAGGTCCAATTTCATTTTATTCCTTGTCCATATCAAATTTAACAAGTTTCAATCTCAAAGTAACTAGAACTTACAGAGCGCAGATCGAGAATTAGAGTGCAGAGATTTGATTCTAGAAATGGTTGTTGCAGTTGTTGAATCTCTATTTGTTTAGTCTTGTTCTAGTTGAAAACCCCCAATTTGCAATTCCTAGATGTTGTCTTGACGAAGAAGAAGTAGCCATTCTCTCTTTAATTTGATTATTTCGGAAGCAGCATAAGGAAAGAATGAAATGGTGTGGAGAGAATGAGGCTAGGGGTGAGTTTATATAGGATTAGGCAGACGAATCTGGACAGAAAACGAGGTCAAATACATCAGAATGCATCAGGTTCAGGAAGTGGGCTCGGGAGGCAGGTCGACCCCCAGGTCGACATTATGGTCGACCTGGTCCGTGGGAGGTTGACACTATGGTCGACCCCCAGGTCGACCTGGTCCCTGGGCTGGAATTTTCCCGCCCAGCCTGTTCTGGGGTTTGAATTCAAATTTCGGGCTATTTTTTATTCTGAAAATTCGTGAAACTTCAGAGGGTCATATCTCCCTCATACGGACTCCAATTCTCGCAAACTCGGACTCGTTTCCAAGTAGAATTTCGAGACGAACACAATGGCGCAACCTGTTTCCCATGATTCTCATTTTAAAATTTAATTCTTCCTTGATTTCTTGTTTTAACATGTTATAAAAATACGGGTTGTTACACCAATTATCCAAAATGTCCAATAATACTCAAGTTCATAAAATCAATATTTTTCCAGTATATTTCCAACGTTCCCATGTTCATACATATAACCTAATTCACCTTTTAGGCTTATCTAACCAATAAATTTAACCAATCCATGTTATCCAATTACATGTTGTTAATATTAAATTGTACTAATTCCATATCCAATTTCAATCATGCCAAACTACATAAATTTAAAATTACCATACAATTATGTTCATAATTCTATTCAAATCATACATAAATCCTTCCAACCCATATTATGCCCAAACAACCCCTTTTTTCCCTTTTACTTTCTCGTACTCGTTTACAACGCATAAATTCATGATAGATGTAGGCTCGAAATCGCCTAGCTATAAAAATAAAACGAGGGAAGAATAAAAAGGGGAGAACTCAATCGTAAGCATAAATGAAATAACTGATCTCAATAAATTATCATCATATTCATTATGGGGAATGACAAACGATAGAAGTGCAATTATACAACAACTGTATTTTAAACCACTCACCTTGACTGGATTGGAGAAATAAACAGTTGGTTGTTGAGTAGAACGTTGGTTTAGGCTTCTTATTTGATTATTGACGTAGAACGTGAATTGTTGTTAAAGAAACTTGCTACTTGATTAAACTCCAAAATTGATGAAGAACTTGCAATTTACTTTAGAGTTTAGAGGCGGCGCTATATTGGGTTGAAGTTTGGTGGCACAGAGGCGTCTTATAAGAGATAGAATGATTTTAGGTTAGGTTAGGTGTTCTTTTATAGGTGGGTTAGAGTATCTAGGACTTAGGATTAAATAAAAACTCATCTAAATCGTCCACCACACCCTAGAAAAGAACCATCCAGAACAACCCTTTTCACACTTAGTGCTCCTTTAAAAAAAAAACTCATAATTTCTTTCTAATTAATGCATTACATGCTATTTTTAACGTATAGCAACCTTTTTCCTTCATGCATTCAATTATTTATTTACTTATTTATTTGCACTTATACGTGAACCTTTATTTGCTATATTCTTCTCCTAATCAAATAATTGATTTCTTTCTCTTTTTTTCTACTCTTTTTGAAAAGAAACCGCATGTCTTTAAATCATTTTCTTTTATTTATTTACATCTAATCATATGTGCATGCGTCTCTGATTTGAACGTTATTTAATAACATTAACCTCCTCCAATTGTGGCTTGGTTATGGTCTTATTAGTTTACTTTTTAAACGTTTAAATTTCAAAAGTTGATCCACTTCACATTTAATTGCTCCATTTTAATGTTTACAATCTTTTTCTATGCATGCTTTAATTGCACATTTGACATGTTTTGCATTCCATATTCTCTTTCTTTTATTTGCATCACAATAATTTATTTTTATTCAGGTTCATGCATCATCCATTTATTTAATGCAATAATTTCACATATCCTCTTTCCCTTATTGCATTAATTTCAAATAACATGTATACATATATGCCCCCTTTTTGTTTGTCTCTATGTTTGTGCGCAACTTCAAATTTGAATCATGTTCATACGCATCCATCTCTTATGCGTATACTAATTTTTATATGCGAACAATTGTCTATTTTATTTGGAAATTATCTTCCTTAATAAATTAATGGTTTATTTCCATTCTTTCAAATAAACCTCCAATTAATTTAACTCCTTTCGCACTGAACCAATTTGCTAAGCCACTATTTAGCCGCTCCTTAAAACAAAATCAAAAATATATGGCACTGGTAGGGATTGAACTCACAACCTCTTATGTACAAGTCTCATGTATTAACCAAATGAGCTACTAAGTCTTTTGTTAACAAGACTTAGGACTAAGCTACATATTATTCTTTTCCCATTGCTCTTTTTCATGTTTTGTTGCATTTCTTAAATTAAGGATAACTTCTTCGTTTTAAATCAGTTTTCTACAAACTATAGGTCTAAATTGACCAGAAAATCGCCACGAACGTAATGACGCTAATTTCTTGACCAAATTCTAGAGTCTCTTCAAATTATCCTTTTTATTTCTTTTTAAATATTCGCATGTATTTCTTCGCATTTCACTGTATTTTTTCTTATTTCAAATATTGCATGTAATTTCTTTATTAATCATTTTCTTTATTTCACTGCACAAACTTCTTACATGCAATTACATTAATATTATTTAATCTTTCCTTTAAATATATCCATGCATATATACATATATCTCATTTTTAATTATATTAAAAATGCAGGGTGTTACATTCTCCCACCCTTAAGGAATTTCGTCCTCGAAATTCGATAGGGGTAAAATATATAATTCCTCGCATAATACCAAACCATCAAGTGTGCGTCCAATTTTTTTTGCAAACATTGTGCACATGTGAAAAGTGAAATACATCATAGTAATGCATGTATGCCTAATTTGGTATCACCTATATGTATGCAAAATTTTCAATTTTTTTTCAAAACATGATGCTCACATCTTAAATATACTTGTAGTTCTATATGAATGCAATATTTTTGAAAAACCAAAACATTTTTCATTCAAAATTTCTCATACTCTTATAGAATAAGAGCATAGTTCATCTAATTATTACATCCAAATCCTACCAACCATTATTAAATTCGAAATTTAGAAAAATATAATTTTCCAAATTCGATTTCTTATGTTACAAAAAGGTATAAAATGGAAGAATTTGCATTTTCCGTTTTTCTTTTATGTACCTTTTCTGGTTGCACTTGGATTTTTACATAGCTATTCTGTAATAAGTTCCTATTTTCCTATCCAAGCACAATTACATAAGAAACTTTTTTTTCAACTTATCTTTTTCGAGCAACAATTCTTGTCTTTATAATGCTTATGCATTCTACGGGAATTTATTTTTATTATTCTATTATAGTCCTTATTATTTACTTCCTAGCCTCAAACTCGTTCTTTCTGGACACTAATCCTTACCTACTCCATTCGTTTTAAAACATGGTTTGGTCTCTCTTTTTTTCTGAATTTTTCTCCAAAAATTAAAAATGGTAAAACTTTATTTTCTTTACCAAAATTTGCTTTTGCCAAACCATAAAAACATGCCGTAACAAAAATGCAAAATATTTTTTTCAAACATCAAAAACTAAAGTAGACAAGGACAACTATTTCTTAATCGGGTTTGCAAATTACCTAGGCTTTCCTTGACACATCCACGAAATCATTTCTTCCAACTATATATATTCCTAATCTATTTTCCACTTTATAAGGTTTCCCTACTAAACCCACTAATCTCAATTACTATTGTATGGGATACATCTTTCTTAACACCAACCATTTTGTACACTTTCCACCCAACATACCTAAGGGTCTCAGATTTCCTTGCTCATTCTTTTAGCGTACAAAACAGTTACCCCAATTCTTTCCATATTTTACTCTTTCTATTTGGTGAGCTTCTTTATAGATCTAGGTTTATATATAATATATTTATATTTTTGAAAATACAAATGCGCTCTCTCATTATCTATATAGGAATCGTAAACCTATGCTTTGATACCAAATGTAACAACCCGAATTCCGACGGACCAATTTTTTTTCAAAAACCCAATCCAACAAAACCCGAGTTGGTTTCTCTGGTATCCTGCAGAAAAGACATAGATAAGAAATATGTCAGAGTTCGGAAAACACCTCACAGCGGAAGGAATACAATATAATATATATAAACATAGCTTTACCTTAATTACAATACTGCTAAATCAGTATCTCCAAAGCTATAAGTCTCTGTCATGAATCTAACCTGCAAATGTTATGAGGAGGGGGTCAGAACATAAGTTCTGTGTGAATGAGTTTAAACTACACTTCTTGAATAATCCTACATATACCGTTCAATTACATTTTATTGTTTATTAGGTTATTTGTGTCGTTAGTGCTCAAGGCTTACACACACGTCGCACCCATCTACTCCTAGTAGATTAACCTAATATAATGTATATGTAGCTACCCCCAAACTAAGGTACACCCCGTGATACCCAACTCGCATGGTCCCCACCATATCCTCGCAGTGATATATCCAGTCCCCTGTCCTATGTCATAGTAATGTATATTCCTCTTATATATATAATACAACAGTACGCCCACATAGGGTCACTCTAATATGGCTGTCGTTATCGAATAATGCCAAACATTCTACAATACACCACCCAGAGTAGACATGGTTATATCTAGACTCTTCCACGTATGTGTTCTCTGTCGTATTCGATATCTAACCCGCACACCCATCGTGTGTGTGTGCCCGAGTTCCGTGGCAGGGCTACACAAGAAACACGGAACTCGGTCTAGAGTTTTCCTTATATTTGTGCAAGGCCCTCCTTTAAGAGTCTCCCACACAAATGTCCCTAGGGTCTATTTTCTGTGGTGGCTGTGGCCCCACCTCGACCCCTCCCATAACTAATAAAGACTACAAGAGCTAAGTGACAAGCCCCTAAGCAACCCATCTAAACATCCATGTGGCGTCTCCCCTCAACCACTGTCCCACGATAGTGAATGGTTAATGGTATATTGGCTCTAGCTCTAGTCTTTCCGCATCCTACTGGCTGTGGTAACAGGCACTCAACGTCCTACTATCCTTGTTGGTCCTGACCCTCCACCTCTGTTGAGGCAGTCATCGAATCACCTTTTTCGTCACCGCGAACAGCATTCTAACTGCCCAGCTATTCTTGCAGTCAAGGCCCACCCACCTAGTAGTTACGCGCAGACCCAACCTCTGTGGGCATAGTCTGAAACATCTGCCACCACACAAAGAACTACTAGGAGCACCTTTAACGTCTCAGGAAGCCGCGTGCTTCCCTTTCTAGTCCGTTGGAGCTACCAAAATAACGAATGTGCGCTCCCCTCATGTCTTATGACACCGTGATGATTTACCTTGTTGGGTTATTCATCCTACAACGTATGGATTGCCCCAAGCACCTTGATTTTATATGTCATTAGACCCTACGTCTAATCAATTCTTACGCGTTTGTGTTACCTCGTCAGTTTTTCTTATTTAATTGGTTATTCTTATTCATATTGACTTCCTTTTCAAGTTTACCAAGTTACCCTCGCTTATTAATTCAATTTATACTTAACCCATTTAAGTCCATTAATAAGACCACAACATGTTATTTTCCAACTTCATAAATTATTCCCTTTTAGGGTTACAATAACATGTTATACATAATTCATAGTTAAATATGTCTTATCCACATATATACTGATTAGGAGAATAATCCCCTAAACACCAGCCCCGAAGACCGAAATCAACATCAGACTGGCACCTAGAGAATTACTCAACCCAACCGACATATATGATTCTAATTTACTTCTTTTCCATTCATATAACTTATATCATCTTAAATTTAACACTTCTCCTTCTCAAACTACTTAATTTATAATTAAGTATATCTTCACATATAAGTTACCTTATTTTCCTCTATCGTTTCTTATAACTTACCTTATCCCATAAGTTATACTTTCCACTTTGTCCCTAGGACATGTCTAACCTATTATCCTTCCTTTTCTTATTCAAATTCATTCATATTAGGTTATTTACCATTCCCTATTTTTGTCATTAATTTAGATTTACTTAACCCTTTCCATTTATTTAACCCATTACCTAAACTTTACCCAATTCAATTAATTTTTGATGCCATAACAGGTCCCCTTTGGTTAAGCATTATTTATTTATGACTTACATGTCGCCCGTGTCCCACTTAACCTCTTTTATTATTGTTTCCATGTCTTACACATGCTTTACTACGGTTAAGTCCACCTTAGTCATGTTTTACTTCACGTATCTTACTATAACTAAGTCCACATTTACATGTTTTACATGTCTTGTCTTACTACGGTTAAGTCCATATTTACATGTCATATTTTACATGTCACCCACTTAACCCTCTAACCATACCCATGTCACCCACATGTCTTATTATGGTTAGTATTCCTTAATTCATTCATTATGACGAACGGTACATGACATCCCACATTAGACCGAACACTTTGTGGCTGCTGGATTTGCCGGGCGGTTCCGGGCAGTCTTACACCACAAAGTGGGTCCAACCTCGTACCACCAAACGTTACGCCTACAATTCATGCCTTTGACCTCTCACATTAGACGTCCAATTGTGGAAGCTGGATTTTTCGGGTAGTTCCGGGCAGTCTTACACCACAATTGCGCCTAACCTCGTGTCAAAGGTTCATTAACATCGTATTTCACCCAAATCCCAATTTTCATGTTATGTTTTTCCAATTCAACATATAGTCATGTTTACAATTTTTCCTATTCCAACTTGTCACTAATTACATATTAATTAACCTTAATTACAAATTTCCAATTATAGGCAATTTCATCAATTCCATGTAATCCATACCCAAATATGCCAATTTCTTTTATATTCCAATTATCCAAAATATCCAATAATACTTAAGTTCATAAAATCAATATTTTTCCAATATATTTCCAACGTTCCCATGTTCATAGATATAACCTAATTCACCTTTTAGGCTTATCTTACCAATAAATTTCACCATTCCATGTTATCCAAATACATGTTGTTAATATTAAATTGTACTAATTCCATATCCAATTTCAATCATGCCAAACTACATAAATTTAAAATTACTATACAATTATGTCCATAATTCTATTCAAATCATACATAAATCCTTCCAACCCATATTATGCCCAAACAACCCCTTTTCCCTCTTACTTTCTCGTTCTCATTTACAACGCATAAATTCATGATAGATGTAGGCACAAAATAGCCTAGCTATAAAAATAAAAAGGGAAAAGAATAAAAAGGATAGAACTCAATCGTAAGCATAAATGAAATAACTGATCTTATTATATTATCATCATATTCATTATGGGGAATGGAAAACGATAGAAGTATAATTATACAACAACTGTATTTTAAACCACTCACCTTGACTGGATTGGAGAAATAAACAATTGGTTATTGAGTAGAACGTTGGTTTAGGCTTCTTATTTGATTATTGACGCAGAACGTGAATTGTTGTTGAAGAAACTTGCTACTTGATTAAACTCCAAAATTGATGAAGAACTTGCAATTTAATTTAGAGTTTAGAGGCGGCGTCTATGTTGGGTTGAAGTTTGGTGTCATGGAGGCATCTTATAAGAGATAGAATGATTTTAGGGTTAGGTTAGGTGTTCTTTTATAGGTGGGTTAGAGCAACTAGGACCTTAGGATTAAATAAAAACTCATCTAAACCGTCCACCTCACCCTAGAAAAGAACCATCCAGAACAACCCTTTTCACACTTAATGCTCCTTTAAATAAAATAAAAAAAGAAACTGTTTTACTTCTTTCTAATTAATGCATTACATACTATTTTTGACGTATAGCAACCTCTTTCCTTCATACATTCAATTATTTATTTATTTATTTATTTGCACTTATACGTGAACCTTTATTTGCTATATTCTTCTCTTAATCAATTAATTGATTTCTTTCTCTTTTTGTCTACTCTTTTTGAAAAGAAACCGCATGTCCTTAAACCATTTTCTTTTATTTATTTACATCTAACCACATGTGCATGCGTCTCTGATTTGAATGTTATTTAATAACATTAACCTTCCTCCAATTATGGCTTGCTTATGGCCTTATTAGTTTAAACGTTTAATTTTCAAAAGTTGATCCCCTTCACATTTAATTGCTCCATTTTAATGTTTACAACCTTTTTCTATGCATGCTTTAATTGCACATTTGACATGTTTTGCATTCCATATTCACTTTCTTTTGTTTGCATCACATTAATTTATTTTTATTCAGGTTCATGCATCATCCATTTATCTAATGCAATAATTTCACATATCCTCTTTCCCTTATTGCATTAATTTCAAATAACATGTATACATATATGCCCCCCTTTTGTTTGTCTCTATGTTCGCGCACAACTTCAAATTTGAATCATGTTCATACGCATCCATCTCTTATGCGTATACTAATTTTTGTATGCGAACAATTGTCTATTTTATTTGAAAATTATCTTCCTTAACCAATTAATGGTTTATTTCCATTCTTTCAATTAAACCTCTGATTAACATATCCCCTTTCACACTGAACCAATTCGCTATGCCACTATTTAGCCGCTCCTTAAAACAAAAACAAAATATATGGCACTGGTGGGGATTGAACTCACAACCTCTTATCTGCAAGTCTCATGTATTAACCAAATGAGCTACTAATTCTTTTGTTAATAAGACATAGGACCAAGCTACATATTATTCTTTTCCCATTGCTCTTTTTCATGTTTTGTTGCATTTCTTAAATTAAGGATAACTTCTTCGTTTTAAATCAGTTTTCTACAAACTATAGGTCCCAATTGACCAGAAAATCGCCACGAACGTAACGACGCTAATTTCTTGACCAAATTCTAGAGTCTCTTCAAATTCTCCTTTTTATTTCTTTTTAAATGTTCGCATGTATTTCTTCGCATTTCACTGTATTTCTTCTTATTTCAAATATTGCATGTAATTTCTTTATTAGTCTTTTTCTTTATTTCACTACATAAACTTCTTACATGCAATTACATTAATATTATTTAATCTTTCCTTTAAATATATCTATGCATATATACATATATCTCATTTTTAATTATATTAAAAATGCGGGGCGTTACAGACACCCTATAAGGGGGTCGACACCAATGTCGACTCCCCTAGGGGCGGTCGACACCCTAGAGCGGGAGATTTCCCGCTCACCCAGATTTTCTGATTTTGATTTTTGAACTCATTTTTTATTTTTAATTATTATTTTAATTTAAATTCTGTTTTAAGATGAAATCTTCTAAGCTTCATAACTTCTTCATATGATATCCGATTTATGCAAACTCGGACTTTATTCTAAGCAGAATTCCGAGATGAATGTAATGGCGCAACCCGTTCCCTTAATTATTTTTATAAAAATTAAGTATTCTTTAAGTATCCCTTTTTTCATGTTTTAAAATTACAGGGTGTTACATTCTCCCCTCCTTAAAGAATTTCGTCCTCGAAATCTTCAAGTTAAGAAGAATGTATCCTACCATCCATTCATCTATCTACTCGCCATCATCGACAAGCATCCATTGTCCTTAAAAGATTTCTACTGCTATATGAACATATGAAAAAGTGTGTGTATATGTTCCTTATCTAATGCAAAGATCAGGCGGTCTACTGATTCAGTTGACCTCCTTAATACAAAACACGATAGTGCCATGCGTCCATTATGTATGCAAAAGAATCCTAATGACACATAGCATTCCTATATGAGTGCACAACCATTCATTCAAATGCAATATCCATATGATAAAACATTCAATATACATCCATTAACTTAAATATGCATACTCATTCATATGCAATACGAAAGTGATTGAGCCAATCTAGTGCCTAATGTGTGTGTAAATGCATCCACGAGCAACCACTAGCAAACACTTACATTCACTTGCATCCATTAAACATAACATGCCTCAAACACATTTTTAAAACCATAGGATTTTCTACCTAAAGATCGAAGATATAATCGAGAGGATACACTAAACGATAGAATAAGTATAAAATAAATGGTAGAAAAAGGAGAAGTTAAGAACATACCCTCAAAAAGGAAAGGGTACGACGCGCATGTCTTGTCCTCAGTCTCCCAAGTCACGTCTCCTTGATCATCTCCCCATTGGACTTTAACCAACTTGACCTCTCGGTTGCGTAATTTCTTGACCTCCGATCCAAGGATGCATGCAGGAGCTCGTCTAATCGTTGCATCTTGCTCTACTTCTCTAAGCATGCTCGGCTCTACTACTTCCGCGGTATCATGTAAACACTTCCTCAAATGTGACACATGAAATACGTCATGAACACCACTGAGCTTCTCAGGAAACTTCACTCTGTAGGCCATCTGTCCAATTCGCTCAGTAATGGGGAATGGCCCTACGAACCTTGGTGCGAATTTCCCTGCAGACCCAAAGCGAACTACATTCCTCAACTGTTATACTTTAATAAAAACCATGTCTCCAACACTGAACTCAAGATCGGTCCTTCTCTTATCAGCATATGACTTTTGTTGGTCATGTGCCGTCTTCATGCGTTTTTGAATCAAGTCTATCATTTTTGAAGTTTCCCTAATCATCTCGGGCCCAAGCAAAATCTTATCCGTAGACTCCCACCAATAAGTCAGTGATCGGCAAGGTCGTCCATATAGAGCCTTAAAAGTGCCATGACAATGCTAGTCTGGTAGTTGTTGTTGTAGACGAACTCTACTAATGGAAGATGTTCCTCCCATGTCCCTCCAAAGTCCAAGATACATAACCTCAAAAGAACTTCTAGAATCTTATTCACTCTCTCGGTTTGGCCGTCCGCCTGAGGGTGATAAGCGATGCTCAAACATAATTGTGTTCCTACCGCCTCTTGTAAGCTCTTCCAAAACTCACTAGTGAAAATGGAATCTCGGTCGCTTACGATACTAGAAGGTATGTCGTGTAGACGAACTATCTCTCGGAGACAAACAGATGCTAACCATGTCGTTGTTCTTTTACTCTTAATGGGAATGAAATGTGCGCTCTTGGTAATTCTATCTACTACTACCCAAATCCTTGTATTACCCTTCCTTGACCTCGGCAACCCGTCGACGAAATCCATGGAAACACTTTCCCATTTCCACTATGGAAACTCTAAACGGTGAAGCAAACCACCAGGCTTCTTTTGCTCAGCCTTGACTTGCTGGCATACTAAGCATCTAGAAACGAACTCAGCCATATCCTTCTTCATTACGGCCCAAAAGAAAACTCGCTTCATGTCCATATACATCTTATCTCCACCGGGATGTATGGTCAGCTTAGAACGATGTGCTTTTTCAAGGATTGTCTTTCTCAAACTCTTGTCCTGAGGTACGCAAAGTCTCCCATCCCTACGAAACCAACCTTTATCGTCGATGGTATGCCTACTAAGATGGCTCGAAGACTCCCCTCTTATGAGCATGTCTATTATCTCTATCAACTGTGGGTCATCCCCTTGTGCCACGCCTATCTGTCCCAAAAGCGTAGGTCGTACCTCGAACGATGCCGACAACCCGGGTACATAATCAATAGAGGGTGTAAAGTCAAAGGTAGAGATATACTCTAAACTCCGTCGCTCGACAAATAAAGGACTCAAAGTCAACTTCTTTCTACTCAAGGCGTTAGCTACAACGTTACCCTTGCCAGGGGTATATGCAATCTCAAAATCGTAGGATACTCCATCCACCTTTGTTGCCTTAAGTTTAGATCTTTTTGAGAGAACAAGTATTTTAGTGACTTATGGTCTGTATACAACTCAAACTTCTCACCAAGAAAATAGTGACGCCAAGACTTAAGCGCAAAAACTATGGCAGCTAACTCTAAGTCGTGGGTAGGGTAATTCTTCTCATGGGCCTTTAACTGCCTTCTGCCATAGCATATCACCCTTACCTCTTGCATCAAAACTGTGCCAAGCCCTCTCCCGTAAGCAACGGTATACACAGTGAACAGTTTACTCCCATCAGGCAAAACTAAAACTGGAGCTGTCGTCAATTCCCTCTTCAAACGTTGGAAAGCATCGTCACAGTCAACATTCCAAGAAAAGGTCAAATTCTTTTTCGTCAACTGTGTAAGTGGGACTGATATCTTAGCAAAGTCCTTGATGAACTTTCTATAATAGCTCGCCAAACCAAGAAAACTTCTTACTTCTGTAGCGTTCTTAGGAATCTTCCAATCTTGGATTGCTACCACCTTCGCGGGATCCACAGTTATCCCTTCCTTGGAGACTACGTGCCCTAAGAACCTCACTTCCTTTCTCCAAAAAATGACATTTGGAGAACTTAGCTTTGAGTTGATGTGCTCGAAGGGTCTCTAAGAATTCCCTAAGATGTAGGGCATGTTCTTCCTCGCTTCTAGAGAATATCAAGATATCATCCACAAAGACCACCACGAACTTGTTTAGAAACTCCCTAAACACCCTACTCATCAAGTCTACGAAATATGCGGGTGCATTCTTCAAACCAAAAGGCATGACGAGCCATTCGAAGAAACCGCCGGGATTCCTAAAAGCAGTCTTATTTATACCATCCTCAACTGATGAAATCCTGTAGCTAAGTCCAACTGCAAGAAAACCGAAGCACCAACCAATTGATCGAACAAATCATCTATCCTCGGCAATGGATGTCTGTTCTTCTTCGTGAGCTTATTCAGCTCCCTATAGTCCACGCAAAATCTAAGCTAACCATCAGCCTTCGTAGCAAAAACAACAGAAGCACCCCGCTCTGAGATACTTCTTCTTATGAACCCTTTCTCAAGCAACTCTTTCACTTGTTTACTACGCTTCCTCCTTTATCTTGGAGCCATGTGGCGCACCGACAATGCAACTGGCTTTGCATATTTCACCAGGTATATGCGGAAATCTATCTAGCGTTTTGGAGGTAAGCCCCTAACCTCCTCAAAGACATCTGCATACTCACTGACTACTTGAACAGATTGCAAATCATCAATAGACACGTCAAGATATTCTAGGTAGCTAAGCATAACAGAACCATTAGGATCACATGAGATATCGAGAGTATTACCCAAACTAGTCAGCAGTCTAACTACCCTCTTTTCACAGTCGAGAATGGCACCATACCTGGCTAGCCAATCCATTCCTAGAATCAACCCATAGCATGTGAAGCCAAGCACATAAGCGTTGCATTCGAACTCAATGCCACACACATATATTCTCAAATCTCGACATAACATAGAAAGATGAGCCATACCCCCAATAGGAATTGTGACTACAATAGGATCCATAACTAAACTAGTATTTAGGTGTAGTGTTTCAACTAACGAAGCAGATATAAACGAATGTGAAGCGCCAGAATCAAACAAAGTCCGAACAAGATGATCAAAAAGGAATATCAAACTTTCAACAGAAATGTTTCTACCTCTCTCCTGTCCTAGTGCCATGAGAGCATGAACCTGCCCTCCAGAAGTAGATCCTGTCCTTGCCTCCTTTGGCAATCTTTAATCATAACCCGTCTTCTTCTTCTTCCTACAGTCCTTGCTTAAATGGCCTGGTGTTCCACAATTAAAACATCTTTTCTTCCCCTGGACCTTGTTATCATTACCACCTTTCTTTTGTTGTTGCTGTGCTTTCTTTGGATCCACTTTCTTATCCTGTGCCTTAACCACATTAGCACCTTTCTCCTCTTCATGCATCAGCGCCATGTCAACAAGTTTCTCGAAAGTAGCCCCCATAGGAATGTAGGACACAGCCAGTCCATGTAATGGTTCATTCAGACCCTGGGCAAATCTCAAAGCCTTCATATGTGGTGTATTGACTAATTCCATACCAAATCTTTCTTACTGGTTAAATTTGTTGGCATACTCCTTCACAGACAAACTCCCTTGTTTCAAAGCCAAGAACCTCTCCATGTATATACTCTCCTCTGCTTGTGAAAGAAATTTCAATTTGAATCTTCGTTTGAAGTCTATCCACGTTTCCACTGGGTGTCCACTATTAGTTACTTCCCACCAAAAGGAAGCTTCATCCTTCATCAACCAAGCAGCTAGCTGAACCTTGCTTCCATCGTCTATCTCAAAGATACCAAACAAGTCCTCCACTTCCTTGAGCCAACTCTAGCCTCAGCAAATGTCTCAGTCCCATAAAACGGCTTTCTTCCCATCGCACAGAAATCCTTACATATCTTAGAAAAAGCGTATACACGAGGAGGAGGAGGAGGAGGAGGAGGAGTAGCTGCAGCTGGGGGAGGAGGAACATCTGCTGGGCCTGCGGCAGTAGCCCTAGCCTCCTGATACCTTCGGAACCATCTCAGTATCTGTACGCCCTCCGGAAGATTAAGATCCCCAGATATGCTGAAACGAAAGAAAAAGAGATTCGAAATAGAGAATTGAAAGTTAGATATTTGGATTTTGGGGGTTATGTTTTTCATAATAAACATTTCCATTGAAAACATCTCCTTTAAAACATGTTTTTCAAAATACTTCTTTCTAAAAATGCTTTTGAAGACGGTTTCCAAAATCTTTTATCTTCTCTGGTAACCTTCAGCTCTGATACCACGTGTAACACCCCACGTACATTAATGTCACTCACTAAGGGAATGCATTAACTTTCATGAGTATTATGAGAGTATATAATAGAATATCACAAGACAGATATATAAAATGGTACTTAAGAAAATTCAAAATTTATTCATTGCAGCGGAAAAGAAAAACATGTTTGGTTACAACATCAAAACCACATACTAGAGTCAAGTACACAAATATCCATATTGTATAAAATTTATTATTAGAGTACATAAAAGTAAAACCATAGTCCCACACCAAATAACCATAATGAAAAAGAGATAAAGTTGAGCATTACTTTCAACACTTCCAAGCACTTCAAGAAGTAAGAAATCCAAGTCAAGCTTCACTAATCCAACCATGAGGACCTTCGGGGGGAGGGGGGTAGAAAGAAAAGAGACAAACAAAAAGGGTTCAGACATACATCTGGAGAGTCTAGTGACTTTAACAATATAATCAGTAAAGTAACAAGATAAGAACATAAACAGAATATAAGAGATGACCGTAACATAAGCAGATATGGCAAGGTAAACAAGGTAAGCGAGATAGAATAAGATATAACGTTGATTGCACATCTAATCACTATAAGATAATTCCTACACTGCACCAATACTAGTTTCACACTAAAAGATGATCCCTCTTGCTAATCATGATAATAATAATGATGATGGTAGTTTCGTGTACTCCTAGCCGCTGTCGTAGGTGCCGCCTGCTCCTATCTCCACTAGTTGTACCGACTGCCCTCCCCATTCGATCAGCTCCCTAACTCGTAGATACCCATGCAGGTCCCAGAGTAGGGTGTATCACTCTCTAAAGTGGCAACCCGATACAACTAAAAGGCACGGCTTATATCTACATGATGCAACAATGTCATACCTACCAGCCAAAACCCATGCACGCACATGACTCCGTTGGACTTGCGTTACCACCGCTAACTCTTTATTGGCGTCTAACAATTAAACCCAGTAAGCGTGTCCCGTCCTCGACCTAGTTCGAGCTCACATAGATACAAAATGGGTTACTAGTTGAAAAGGGTCCCCACACTTGACACAAGCTTCCCTCCTAAGCTTGGTCCCCACTAGGAATTCCCACTTAACCCCTCTTTATTCTCATGTCTAATCACATGTTTCACCTTGGTTAAGTGCTTCTAGTTATATTTCACATGTCACCTATGTCACCCACTTAACCCCCATGTCTTATTACATGTCTTATCTTGGTTAAGTGTTCATTAATTCATTATAACCGTAGTCTTGCAAGACCTTCCACATTATATTGTTGTTTTGCAGTTATTGGATATGTCGGGCGGTTCATGTCTTTGCATTATTACGTATCTAATTTCTGCCTTTGACCTCTCACATTAGATTACAAAATTGTGGTTGTTGGATGTGCCGGGCGGTTCCGGGCAGTCTTATACCATAATTTGAATCTAACCTCGTGTCTTAGGCTTTCATTATTACTTTCTTGATTCATGTCCCGACTTTAAATCTTGGATTAAATTATATCCCAATTACCTATAATTTCCAATCTAAATTATGTTCATAATTTTAATCCAAATTAGTCCTATAATCTTATGTATACATGTTATGCAAATTACGCCCAAATCAATTTGTGTTCATTGTTATTAACAATTTATGCCAAACCTCATGTGTACAAATTATATCCAATTATGCCCAATCCACTTACGCCAAATCTCATGTATACAATTTATGCACAATTATGCTCAAATGGATTTATGCCAATAATCTCATTTATTACAAAGTTTCCCCAAAATTTTCCCCATCGTTCAAACGTTTTTCGTACGCAAATCTCAACGCAATATGTTAGGCTCGAAATTAGCCTAATCTCATAAAATAAAAGAAGAAGGGAAAAGAATCATGTCATCAAAACTAGCATAAAAGAGACATATGAAACATGAACTGGCATAGAACAATAAAATAGATCCAATTAGGCATATGATAACAGTGATCTAGGTATGAATCTGAAAGATAAGAATTTACAAACTTAATGTGATTCATCTTACAGGCATGTTCATAAAATCCAATTTGCAATCCCATCACAATCACTTTTTAGTTAATTATATGTGAAAGTAACATAGACTCACAGCGATAGGATTTAGGAGAGAGGATAGATCTGAATCTGATTTCTGAATTTGATTAGCTAAACCGTTGCTGTTGAATTTGATTCTTATCTTCCAATTTGAATACTCAAATTCTGATTTGCTTTAGAGAAGAGAAGAGAGGCTTGTTTTAATTTAGATCAGGGCAGCATAGAGGCGCCATGGATTAGTGTAATGAAATTAAGGTTAGGTCTTGGTGTGATTTTATAGATGTATTAGGTGAATTAGTGCCTTTAGATTGAATTAGAGATCATCAGAACCACACAGCTCAAAGGACACGTCATCCAGCCAATCCCAGAAGGAGACATCAGCCTTAAACCTCAAAAATTCCTCGGCCAGATCTGAACAGGTAGGGGTCGACACACTATAGGGGGAGGTCGACACCTATGTCGACACCCATATAAGGAGGTCGACACCTATGTCGACTCCCCTAGGGGGTCGACATCCTAGAGCGGGAGATTTCCCGCTCACCCAGATTTTTTTTATTTTGATTTTGAACTCGTTTTTGATTTTTAATTATTATTTTAATTTAAATTCTGCTTTAAACTGAAATCTTCTAAGCTTCATAACTTCTTCATATCATATCCAGTTTACGCAAACTCGGACTCTATTCCAAGCAGAATTCCAAGACGAACGCAATGAAGCAACCCATTTCCCTTAATTCTTTTTATAAAAATCAAGTATTCTTCAATTATCCCTTATGTCATGTTTTAAAATTATGGGGTGTTACAAAATCCCTAACCTCCACTTATAAAATAAAATATATATTGGGTGGTTACCATGATTGAATCCATTCTGAGTCATGCCTGGAAGTCATCATTCCATTCTGTGTCAATCCGTCTGTCGTTTCCATTATATACCACGAAATGTGAGTTTATCTCACACTTGACTTACATTGTTTAATGGATATTAAATTCAGCTCAAATGAACTATTGTGAAATGTATAGGGTTTCTATTAAAAATTATATTATTTGATATGTACACCTTCCATATATGACATAATATATTTATGTGACACGTAGGTGCACCGATGTTATATGACTTGTAATGTGATTGATGCTATGTAATGATTTGATTATGTTGTTGATTTCCATAGTTTAGGAAAATCGCTATGGGTTGAAATGATACAGACCAGAACAGACATTAGATTTGGGAAAATCATTATGAGTTGAAATGATATACCTGAATGATTTTTATTTGAGGTTACGGGTTGAAATGATATACCCGTAAAATTTTAAATTGCGGATTGAAATGATAAATATCTGTTTCACTTGACCATAGGGTAGAAAACTATATATGGACACCGTTGGTCATGTTTTCGAAGTAAAATGACTTGGAAAATTTGATTTTAAAATAATAATTTAAGATATTTATTTTTTAAAGATTTGAAGCCATATAATTTATTAGGATAATCATATTAGTATTCTAAACTTTAAATTTAATATATTATAATAAATTATTCTTTAAAAAAACCTATTTTAAAACTATTTTGAATATATATGTTTATAATCTATTGTCTAAAAAAATTAGAATTTTATAAACATATATGTATTCTCTTCAAAGTTTAATTTTACTATGTTTTACAACTTTTAATAATGAACTAAAGATGGATAAGTTAGATTTGCGATTTAAAATAGTGGTTCAAAGACTAAAATTAATGTATTGATATTTGATTTAACGAATGAACTTATATAAGTTATGAGTTTGAGTTGACTTGAACTTATAAGAGGTGAATTTGGATTGTGAAATTTATTGCAACCTGAATTTCCAAATTGATGAAAATGTATCTGAATTTAAAATTGATATGAAATGAATTTGATTTTAAAGTGACTAAACGTGAGTTGTAGTATGGAATCGATTTTATAAATCATTTGGTTTCAATTAAGAATTTTTTTTAATTGAATTTACAAGAATGGTTTCAAATCATATGATTTGAATTTATAGGTAATGAATTTGAATTGTACGACTTGAGTTTTAAAAAATGATATGATTTGTGAAATTGAAATGTAATATTAGATTTGAATTATATAAATTGAATTTGAACCTAAGTGATTGGATTTTTGAACCGACTTGACATGAATTCTTATAAAAGGTGAAAACTATATTTTTGATTTGTTTGAACTAGGATCTTTGTCGAAAATAAATCAACTAAAATAATATTGAAGTTAAATATTTTTGTATTGATTTAAACGGTATTCGAGACCCTTAAGATATGATTTTATATAAGTCGATTTTGGATTGAGAATCATTACATGAATATTTTCAGATATTAAATAGAATCGAAGTTAAATATTATAGTATTGGTTTACACTATATTTTGAGATCTTTATGACATATTTTCGAACTCATTTGATTTAAAGCGACATAAGTGAGTTGTTTTCAAAATTTATTATAATCAAAGTTAGACATTTAATTTTGATTTCAAATTTTAATCTGGGAATTCGTATAAATGATTTTACAAAATATTGACCATGGTGTGAAAAATGTAAACAAATGGTTGTTAATGTGACTGGGATCGGCTATTATCATACACTGCCAATACCGAAAACCACTTTAACAACTGTGTACGCGGTGGATCCAGAAAAAAGCAGGATAGCTTGGAAAACGATTCTATTTTCGTACTAATTACGTGACCCTAACTCCTATGAGTCAACTTGATGTGACTAAAACAGGAGCTATGGCAATACCAAGTGAGGTCATTCCTCTTATCGAGTGCACTTATTTGATACCATTCTATTACTTTTGTGATGTGTTTGGTAGCAACCCTTCGATTGGATTATGGGAATATGTCTCAAGGTGGCGGTAGTTGTGGCTATGCGTTACCACCAGTCCGACTCTGCAAACGGTTTATCCACCCTGGAATTCCTTGTGTTCCTTGTTACATGCTATATATGAACCCACTACGAGTTTGGTTTGTACCATACCTATGGAGTGCTCCCTTAGTATTCCGCCAGTTTGGAGGAGCTTACAATACTGTATAGACTACGGGAATATATAAACGGTGTACGGGTAACAATGGTAATCCTGCTAACGCTATTTTGATACTCTACTTTACTGATAGACATTATTTTATATAACGTATACTATTATATAGTATATAGTTTAACGGATCCTTAGAGGATGGTGATCCCAAACATCTTTTAAGTTATTGATGTATTTCATTCAACATTTCTTTGAGTTGATTTACTTCCATGAGAATGTTAGTCCTGATCCAAATTTTTTGATTTTGCATTATTTCTCGAGTCTCGAGTATTAAAGTTTTTGAGATACATTCTTGAAGCTTTGATCTCATATGAATTTTTTTCTCATCTTGTATCTACCTTTTTAGTTGTTCCAATTTCAACTATTCTTGGTATTTCTATTTTCAAATAGTTATCGTTTATTTATGTACTAGAAATTCATTGTATTAGACTTCGGGCGTATTGTTTATGTAAACTCTGTTGTAAAATTTTATTTAGTAGCTTCATGAACTACAATTATATTATTTATTTCCTGCTGTGAGATATAATATTATTTCGTGTCTGTGATCTATGATTTTATGATTTATTCTATTTACCTCAGAAGCTAATAGCAATCTGTCATTTTGAACGGTTCGAGTTTGACATGTTTTGTTGATTCGACACAGTGAAAATGGCGGGACGTTATAGTTGGTATCAGTGATTTGGTTTTTCAAAGCTTTAGCCTATGGGGTAAAAGCTCATTAGAGATAGGGTAATGACACCCTAGAATGAGTGGGATTAGTTGTAGAATCCTTCTTGAGAGAGTGCATATTTTGAAAGTATAATAGTTTTTTAAATGGTTTTAAAATGTTTTTAAACAAATATTTTCGCATATAAAATAATATTTAAATATTTTTATGGAATTTCCTTTCCGTTTGAATCCATCTTTCTTCGTACATCCTCTTTGATTGGGTTCTTTCGTTCATTCAGCTTTTAACTCGAATTCTATAATTTTTCCTTGTCCGTAACAAGGCAAGAAGTAGAAGTAGAGTATAAGTCTTATAGCAAGTTCATTCTTATTAAATATTGGTTTGAAATTGGTATTTTGAAAGGTATTATAATACAAAATTTTCATCATACAATATTGAAATTTTTATATATGTTTGTGGAAGATTTATATTTGAAAATAACATTATGTTTTGTTAATAACTAGATTTGGAAAAAAAAATGACGATTATACTTTAAGATTTTCTATTTTATAAACTATATATTTTAAATAATATTTAAAGATGAAGATTTTGTAAGAAATTGATCTTATCTAGATTGAATAATATTTTGGAAAATTTTATATATATTGGACATTTTAGTATAGAAATGCTCCTAATTGTTATGGTAGTTATTATGAGAATCTTGTTAAATGGTTGAAATTTATAATAGTACAGTTTATAAATTACGTATATATAGGTATTTATAAATTTAAGTGGGTTTATAAAGATTTTAATTTGTGATGTGTATATATATATATACACACACACACATGCATATATGTTAAACTTATGGAATTAAACAAGTTTTATAAGTTTAAATATAGACAACATGGATTTGAAAATCTTTAGTTATAGTATAGAATAATACTGTTATATATTTGATTTAATAACAATATTTTTTTCATATTTATTGAGGATTAAGGTTGAATTTTTAATAAATAAATGAGTGGGGGAGAGATATAATTTCCCTTACTTAAATTTTTGATGATTTGAAATATATTATTCATAACATATGATTGTGAATTTGGTATATATTCTGTTTAATATAGAAAAATGTTTTGAGTACTTTGACGTTAAAATTGGCCTATCAAATGCCTAATGATTTAGGTATACGTCTGATCAACATATATGCAAATCCTACAAGTACTAGATAGATATAGTGTCACACTCTAGTCTGTTGGAAATGATTATGGTGATTACTACAATATCATCATTGTCTATTTTCAGGTTTTGAAAGTGGGATTGATATATATTGCCAATCGACACGTCGAGTGAATACTTAAAACTATTTTGAAATGTTCGAAAATATTTTAACTTTTGATTTATATATAAATAGGTATAAGAAAACATATGAACCATTTGGTTTATATATATATGTATGTATATGTATATGTATTGTTTAATTACTACTTCCCTGCCTCGTTCCTTTTTTGGGACGAAAAGATTTGAGTTGGGAGATTGTAACAATCAGAATTTTTAAGTAAACTTTATTTTATGTTTTAATTTAATTTTAATTTCTATTTATATTTTTTAAACTCAATTTTTTTTGGATATTATAGAATAACCATTTTGATTTTTGATATAAAACAAAATTTATTTTGGATTTGTATTTAACGAATGAGTTTGGTTTTTAATATAAAAAATTTGATTATACAAATCAATATTTTCTATTTCATATCTTATTTATTTGGTTTATTTTTATCGAGTTTATTTATTTGGATTTGAAATCTTATTTCTTAATATTTTAATTCAAAGATTAAACTCGTATCGTTATATAATTTATTTTCAGTATTAATAGATTTTTATCTTTGATTTAATTTCAAAATATTTCTCTTATTGATCTGTTGTTTGTATTGATCATTATCTCGCAAACATCGTTCGAATTTCAATTTTTTGGATTTGTTCCTTTCGACATTTCAAACCTGTTCTTTTCCGATCTGTTAATATAGTTGTATTCGTTCATCGCTTCCATATCAAAACTAAATTCCGTTTGATATCGTTCATTATTGATATGTAAAATCGTTCGTTATATGTATGCAGAAACCCTTCATTGACTATTTATTTTCAATTTTATTTAAAATTAGATCTGTTCTAATTTTATTTATTTTTTGTTGCCTAAAAACATTGTTCAACTTTTATTTGTCAAAATCTGTTTTCCGTTTGTTCGAATTAAAACCATTCGTTCCTTTTGAACTAAAAACTTGTATCGTCTCGTTTTTATTTACAAACACGTTTACCTTTTCAAGGTTCATACGGTAGCATTCCACATTTTAGATTTTCAAAGCGTTGGACATTTCTATTTTTTTTTGAAACGGATGGCTTCGTGGGCCTCTTCATTTCCTATTTTATTTCTATTACGAGGAAAACACTACTTTCTATTTATTTCGTGGAAACAAAATGAATTGCACAACAACCTATTCTCTCCTTTATGACGGTAACTTCTCCCCAAACTGCACCCCTTTGGCTTCTCGCCTCGCGAGTTCCCTCTCTCCAATGTGAACCCTCCTCCAGTCGAAGCTCTCCACCTCCACATCCAGACCATGTCTTGCCACGACAGGCCAGTCGACCCATCGTAACCCATTCTCCTTCATGTTTGCATCATCGAGACAACCCAGCACCCACCTGCCATTTGAATCCCTTGAATCGCGCTTAGCCATCTCCACACTCGCTGTCGTTACCAGCTGACTCGATCCAGGCAAGAACCCATGCTGACCCAGAAGCATACCCTCCAACTCGCTCCGTTCCTACCCTTTCATGTCTCCAATAGAAGCGCTGAACCCCATGTGCATGAAGCTCACGAGATCCGGATCCGATTGAACTTACCTTCGCCATCCGTTCCATGACCCCTGTAGTTCACCAAGTTGCCACACCTTCCTCCTCCTTCCCACTTCGCATCGTTTCTCGAACCGAACTCCACCACCTAATGACCCGTGTGTGTGTGTAGGTAAAGTATGTGCGTGAGTTGTGGAGTTGGTGTATATTTGCATGTGATTTGTTATATATATACATACATGCATATATATATATCTTTGTGTGTGATACTGTGTGTGTGGTGTGTATTTTATATGTATCGATGTGTGTATTGAATATGCGTGTGTGTGTGAATATGGTGTATGCGTTGGGTTTTTCGATGGAGGTTGTCGTGAGTATATGTGTTTGTGTGTGCATGTATATGTGAGTGTGTATTGGTATTGTGTGTGTTTGGGTTTTAATTTTTGTTGTGTGAGTCTTTTTTTTCTTGCATGGCGTGAGTTCATAAGTGGTGTGCATGAGTTTTGGCAAGAGTTTGTGTGTGGGTATATATATATGTATATTTATTGTAGGTATTTGTGTGTATCATATATAAATATAATTTATATTATATTTTGTTGTGGTGTGAATCAAATTTTAAATATATATTATTTTGTAAAAATAATTTTTGTTGTGTTTATTTTCGAATAGCGTTTGGTGTTGAGTTCGAAAACCATCCCAAAAAACCAATAGTCGTACTAATCCGTGAGAAGTCCCTAACCTCCACTTATAAAATAATATATATATTGAGTGGTTACCGTGATTGAATCCATTCTGATTCGTTCCTGGAAGTCAACGTTCCATTCTATGTCAATCCATCTATTGTTTCCATTCTATACTTTGAAAGGTGAGTTTATCTCACACTAAATTTATGTTGTTTCATGGATGTTAAATTCAACACAAATGAACTTTTGTGAAATATATAGGGCTTCTATTAGAAATTATATTATTTGATATGTACACCTTTATGTATGACACAATATAATTATGTGACACGTAGGTGCACTGATGTTGTATGACTTTTGATGTGATTAATGCTATTGTTTATGTTGTTAATTTCCGTAGTTTACAAAAATCACTATGGGTTGAAATGATACATACTCGAACAGACACTAGATTAAGGAAAAATAATTATGGGTTGAAATGATAGACTTGAACAATTTTTGTTTGGGATTATGGGTTGAAATGGTATATACCCATAAATTTTTAAATTGCGGATTGAAATGATAAATATCCGTATCACTTGACCATAGGGTAGAAAACTATATACGAACACTGTTGGTTAAGTTTTCGAAGTAAAGTTATTTGGAAAATTCGATTTTAAATTAACAATTTAAGATAGTAAATTTTAATATATGTTTTAAAGAAATTAAGGCATATAATTTATTAGAATAACAATACAAGTATTTTGAAATTTAAATTTAATACAGTATAATAAATTATTCTTTTAGAAAACCTATTTTTAAATTATTTTGAATTTATATATGTTTATAGTCTATTTTCTAAAAAAAAGAAATTTTATAAACTTATATATATTCTCTTTAAAGTATAATTTTAGTATAATTTAAAAACTTTAACAATGAACTAAAGATGTATAAGTTAGATTTGCGATTTAAATTTGTGGTTTAAAGATTTAAATTAATATAAAGATATTTAAATTAACGAACGAACTCATATAAGTTATGAGTTTGAATTGATTTGAACTTATAAGAGCTGAATTTGGATTGTGAAATTGATTTTAATTCGAATTCCCAAATTGATGAAAATGTATTTAAAATTGATATGAAATGAATTCGATTTTAAAGTGACTGAACGTAAACTTGAACATGGAATTGATTTTATAAATCGTTTGATTTGAATTAGGAAATTTGTTTAATTGGATTTATAAGAATGTTTTTAAATCATCTGATTCGAATTTATAAGTAATGAATTTGAATTGCACCACCTGAGTTATAAAATATGATATGTTTTGTGAAATTGAAATATAAGAATTGATTTGAATTATATAAATTAAATTTAAACCTAAATGATTGGATTTTTGAATCGACTTGAAATAAATTCTTATAAACAGTGAAATCTAGATTTTTGATTTGTTTGAACTGGTATTTTGACGAAAATAAATCGACTAAAATACTATCGAAGTCAAATATTTTAGTATTGATTTAAACGATATTCGATACCTTTAAGATATGATTTTATAAAAGTCAATTTTGGACTGAGAATCATTATGTGAATATTTTTGGAAATTAAATAAAATCGAAGTTAAATATAATAATATTGGTTTATACTGTATTTTGAGATCTTTATGACATGGTTCTCTAACTCGATTTGATTTAAAGCGATATAATTGAGTTATTTTCAAAATTTAATATAATCAATGTTAGATATTTAATTTTGATTTCAAATTTGATTTGGAATTTGTATAAATGTTTTTATAAAGAGATTTATAAAATAATGACCACGGTGTTAAAAATATAAACAATTGTGTAACGACCCAGAAAATCTGAACCAATTTAAAAATTTTAAATTGGCTAAAATAATGGATTTTAAATATTTAAAATAAATATTTTAAATAATGGCAATGAAAACTGAGTTTGAATCAACATTTGAAAACGAACATAATTAATTATAATTATATATAGAATCGAAAATAGCGCGGTAGTTCGATAATTCGATTTCAAACTTCAATTGAATGTACCGGGTGCAAAACAATCCGGATTTTAGTGAAACCAAAAATAATGGAATCTAATTGATAATATCTTTCTAACGAATCTGACCAATCGAAATTTGATAGCGGGAATCAAAAGATATGCCCAATTGAAAATTCTGAATAGTCGCAATGGAATTCAGGCCCTTAAAAATGGACATTTTGCAAATGACCTCGAATTTCGACGAAACTACTTTTGTTGGATCCGCAGGGTCAAGTTATTGTTAGGTTTCGAATTTCATAATTTTTCGAATCAATATGTGAGCGTGGCAAAGGAAAACGCGTTTGACCGGTTTCAGTTGATTTTAATCGACTGGAAATTGGCCATTTTTCAAACGGTCTCAGAATTCGACGAAACTAGTTTTGTTAGGACCGTATCGTCAATACGAAGCTAGAAATATTTTTCGGGAATTTTTAGAGTTAGTATGTGACCCCGGTAATTTGAAATGTGCGCTTAAAATTCAATATAGTGATTTAAATGAAAATTCAACGGAAACTGATTGTAATGATCAAATCAGCTTACGATACATATCCCATTGTGTTCGGAATGGGGGTGAAACGCTATGGGCGACAGGCGGTAGGCCTCGTTTCGAGGTCGTATGTAAAAGTCAACCTTTTTGCAAAATTAAATAATAAAATAATAAAAATAATTCTTGGTTTCCCTCCTTTATCTCCTTCTGCCCCCCCCCCCCCCCCGATTCAGTTAAACAGAAAATATAAAAAAAAAAAACCTCGTCGAAGACGGAGACCGACCGACCGCTTCCGCCTGCTCCTCCCTCCATCGCGAGCGAATCGATCCACCGCCCTCCTCCTCCTTCAATCCGACCCCCCCCCCCCCCCGAAGTCAACGCCTTCTCCGCTCGAAGCCAGAAGCCGCCTCCCCGTTCGAACCCTGAGCGCCACCTTCGAGAAGCCCTCTGACGATCTGCGAAACCCCCCCCCCCTATAAGTTTTTTTGTTTTGTTAATTTACTTTTTATAAAAAAAAAACTGATTTACGATTTTGTTTAAAGATAAAAACTGTTTTTTTTTAGGTTTAAAAATTGATTTTAAACAGGTTTTAAAACTAATTTTTAAAAGAAGTAAAAACTGATTTTTAATAGATTTAGAAACTGATTTTTTATTTTAAACTTTAAAAAGAAAAACTGATTTTAAGAAAGGTTTTAAAATAGATTTTTGAAAAGAATTTTAAACTGATTTTAAAGAAGTAAAAACTGATTTTTATATAAAGTAAAAACTGATTTTTATATAAAGTAAAAACTGATTTTTATATAAAGTAAAAACTGATTTTTTTATATAAAAGTAAAAACGGATTCTTTTTAAAAAGAAGTTAAAAAAACTGATTTTTAGAAAAAGGTTTTAACTTTAAAAAGAAAAAGGTTTTAACTTAAAAGAGAAAAAGGTTTGAGCTTTAGAATGGAAAAAGATTTGAACTTTAAAAAGAAAAATCAGATTTTTATATATTGAAAGTCGAAGTAAAAAAATCATATTTTTATATATTGAATAGCGTAGTAAAAATTCGATTTTTATATATTGAATAGCATCGTAAAAATTCGATTTTTACATATGTAGAGAATACGGGCGAAAGCGACAAAAAGGCGAGGTTGGCGAAGATTTCTATAAAGGAAGTGTCGTGAAGTTGGATAGCTATTGGTGAGATTTCTGATTTAAAAATATTATATATGTTGAAATAAAAGTGAATAGCTGTATATAAATATATATATATGCCCCTCGTCCACAAACCATGGACGATATTTATTGGTTGAAATTGTTGTGAAAATTGATTGATAGCGATTGATTGTTTGGGATTGTTTGTGATTGATATTGGTTGATTGTGGTTGAAAAATACCCATTTGTGGTTGAGAAATATTTGGTTGAAACCACATAGGATTAGTTTGTGGAAATGAAATAAATATATACATGCCGCCTGCGTGCGAACTAGATGCATGATCCCCACTGTCAAAAACCGCGAGGTTTTAAGGTAGAGCGAGGAGCCATACTAGGGACGGTGCCGGTTTAACTACCCTGCCGTTATGCTGCCGAAATTTTGAATAATATTCGTATGTTTGAATTATTTCCATCTGCTTAAACTATACTTATTCATTGAATAGAAAACATTCATGTGTTGAATTGATATTCATTTGTTAATTAGAAATTCATGTGTTGAATGGTATTCATATTTTGAAATAAATTGTTCGATAATAAAAATCGCATTTTTATCTATATATAGAAACTATAGAAAACATTCATGTATTGAATTGATATTCATTCGTTGATTAGAAATTCATGTGTTGAATGGTATTCATATTTTGAAATAAATTGTTCGATAATAAAAATCACATTTTTATCTATATATAGAAACTATAGAAAACATTCATGTGTTGAATTGATATTCATTCGTTGATTAGAAATTCATGTGTTGAATGGTATTCATATTTTGAAATAAATTGTTCGATAATAAAAATCACATTTTTATCTATATATAGAAACCATAGAAAACATTCATGTGTTGAATTGATATTCATTCGTTGATTAGAAATTCATGTGTTGAATGGTATTCATATTTTGAAATAAATTGTTCGATAATAAAAATCACATTTTTATCTATATATAGAAACCATAGAAAACATTCATGTGTTGAATTGATATTCATTCGTTGATTAGAAATTCATGTGTTGAATGGTATTCATATTTTGAAATAAATTGTTCGATAATAAAAATCACATTTTTATCTATATATAGAAACTATAGAAAACATTCATGTGTTGAATTGATATTCATTCGTTGATTAGAAATTCATGTGTTGAATGGTATTCATATTTTGAAATAAATTGTTCGATAATAAAAATCACATTTTTATCTATATATAGAAACTATAGAAAACATTCATGTGTTGAATTGATATTCATTCGTTGATTAGAAATTCATGTGTTGAATGGTATTCATATTTTGAAATAAATTGTTTGATAATAAAAATCACCTTTTATCGACTATATGAACTATATAGAAAAATAGTGTTTTGAAATGAATCGTTTTACAATAAAAATCGCATTTTTATTGTATGCATAAATCGTTGAAATGTGAAGTGTTAAAAATAGCCACTTGTTCAAAATAAACATATATGAGATGAAATATTCATTAATTAGCTAATGAAATGATTTGCACCTATTTATGTAACATTAAAATGAATGGAGTTTTTAAACCAAATAGAAATCAAATATGAAGTCGAATAGAAATTGATAAATGATAAGAACTGTATATATATGTACATGCAATATTCATTGAACAGGTTATAGCAAAGGGGCTAGAGAAGAGGAATAAAATTCTGTGCCCGACAAATAGGTACACATTTACTGATTTGTTTGGGTGATGATTTTGAGCCTGTTGGCTAGCCGCTTGGCTTCTTCTTTTTCTTTTTGAGATTAGAAGGACCGGGAAAGCTATTTGCGATTTCCCGATGCTCCCGGTGCAGGGGAGTTTATGGCGAAATTTTTCCAAAATTTAAGGCGTTAGAAAAATATTTGAAGTTAAAACGATATGGAAATCATTGAATGAACTATATTTATATAAATATATAAATATAAATAAAAATTAAAACGAAACGAAGCCGTGCAGTTCGTATTTTGAAACCGTGATTTCAAACAACTAGTGCGGGAAATCCGACCATTGGATCTTCCCGAAACCTCAACCGTCGGGTTCGCCTTGGAATAATCTTTCCAACGGCACCAACCTTGTAAAAATCCAACGGTTGGATTGTCTGGAATGTTTAATTCAAATCTGAAGAAAAACAGCGCCAGAAGCGATTATATTTATATATATATATATATATATAATTATATATTTAATCGAATAACGACGCTGCAGTTCGTATTTTGAAATCGAAACTTCAAACGATTGTACCGGGAGATCCGACCGTCGGATTTTCCCGAAACTGGAACCGTTGGATTCGTTTTGAAAAGACCTTTCTAATGATGTAAATTTTGTGAAGATCCAACGGTTAGATTTTCAGATATGTGTAAATCAAATCTGAAGAAAAACAGCGCCACAGCCGCCTTATGGCCCGAAGCGTCGTTCTGAATAAAATGGCTATTTTAAAATAAATAAAAATAGCGATAAATAGTTATAAAATATCATAAGCGATATGGAATGGAAATAAACTGAATTTGCTCGATTTATGTTGTATTTGATGGTTGAATGTGTTTGGTGTGAAAATTACATTAAAGAACAATATTGGTGTTGTCGAATAATTTAACCATTGAAATAAATTGATTTGAAATTCTAAATATACGTGAATTATTTGAAAAGGCCGAGTTAATTCTCATTTCGAATAATTGACCGACGATTGAAAGTCGGAGATGAAGACGACGGTCGAAGACCGGAGATCTTCACCTCGTTTGGATGGTAACCGAGGTCCTGATTGGGAGGCATCCCGAAATATGGATAATGAGTGGTGATCGTCCAGACGTACGTGTTGATCGAAGGGTTTGCGAGGTATTTAGTGCCTCCGGTTTCGTTCAGACCCAGAACGGACTTGTAAATGGACTGTGTGTCTGACATATGATTTATTCTGTGTGGCATGCTAAGATGCAGTGATCAGGGCTTCTGTTGAAAAGCAAAGTCTTGTGGTGATGATCAAAGCACCGCCTGTGTGGCGTAGCTTTGTGTATAACGTGAATTCGCGAGCCTCACACCCCGGTATGAACCTAAAACGGGAGAAGGACCTCAGGGAGGGCCTACGTTTCCTCCTAGCTAAAAGTGGCGTCAGTGGTTTTACACGCCCTGACGAGTTTGACTTATGTGGTTGTTGCTGTTGCGAGGCGCCTCGGTTAGATCGGACGATCCGGGTCCGATGGAGTTATTCGTTGGCTCGCTTACGCCCCAAAGGGCGGCGAAACGTAGTGCTCAGGTATAATAATCCACATCGGTGGACCGACCCTATCGCTCCAAGGCTTGCCTGCGCGCTTGCCTGAGACTCGGGCTAGGCAGTCTCGAATTCGGTAAGGACTATCTTTTGCCTTGGTTCATGGCGGAAATCCAATTTCCAAATACGTGACGATGCGATTTTGATTGTATACCTATATATGGCGACATAGTGGTATGGGGCATTAATGCCGTCTATGATTGATAGTTATGATTTGAAATTGTTTTCAAAACATATAAACACTAGCAATAATATCAAAGGCCTTTGTTTTATTCGTATCAAGCATATTTGGCCGTTATAAGGTAAAACTCTATCCTCCGGTTTGCGTTGCATTGTGTGATGGGAACTGAGTCTTATAATGGCTTCATTTTTAGAAAAAGCATAGCGATGTTTAAAAGAAAGATTTGTTTTAAAGCACTGGCAATCCAATGGAGTAAACCCGTTCCACGAAAGTGGCGTGGTCCTGTGATTAGCCAAATTATATATGTGTTGAGTAGATTTCTCATACCAGTCCCATGACTGACTCGTAGTTTGTTTCACTCTCAAACTCGGGTGCCCCTTTTTCCACACGGGCAGCCTTGTATTCAGGTTTAGCTGGTTCTTTCTGGATAGCTGGAGCTGAAGATAGGTTCTTTCATTTATTTCCTTTTATGCTGTTCATCTCCTATTGTACATATTTTGTTTATTTCCGCTGTAGACATTTATGTATAGCTGAACTGTATTTGTACTAAGTAAGATCCTGTATACTGTGTAACTCTGATGATTACTTTATCCAGTATATTTTGTTGTTCATTATCTGGTGTATTTATTTAATTCTGTTCTGCTATTATATGTTTATGTGTTATATTCCAAAGATAACCTTGTTTCCGTGAGAACGGGAAATCGGGTCGTCTCAACGTGGTATCAGAGCTTTGGTTAAGCTTAGTTCTGGAATATAACATTTGAATGAACTCGTCAGAAATAGAACCAGTAGTGTTCTAGGACGAGTAACTCTATACAGATAGGATCAGCAATATCCTAGTATGAGTATGGCAGAATCAGAACAACTCGTTAGAGATGGGGTCAGAAGTGCCTCAGAACGAGTCGAGAGTAATATGTTTTTAAATAACGTATTTGTGATTATTATATATATATAGTCTGGTTTTAGAAATATAATTTTTGAATATATAAAAGATATATATTTGAAAGTTAAAAGGTTAGAAACAAATTGGTTGTTGTGTTGTGTGATTATAGATTTATCAAACCACTTTCGACTTTGTTCCTTTTCGGGGACGAAAAGTTTTAAGTGGGGGAGATTGTAACGACCCAGAAAATCTGAACCAATTTAAAAATTTTAAATTGGCTAAAATAATGGATTTTAAATATTTAAAATAAATATTTTAAATAATGGCGATGAAAACTGAGTTTGAATCGACATTTGAAAATGAATATAATTAATTATAATTATATATAGAATCGAAAATAGCGCGGTAGTTCGATAATTCGATTTCAAACTTCAATTGAATGTACCGGGTGCAAAACAATCCGGATTTTAGTGAAACCAAAAATAATGGAATCTAATTGATAATATCTTTCTAACAAATCTGACCAATCGAAATTTGATAGCGGGAATCAAAAGATATGCCCAGTTGAAAATTCTGAATAGTCGCTATGGAATTCAGGCCCTTAAAAATGGACATTTTGCAAATGACCTCGGATTTCGACGAAACTACTTTTGTTGGATCCGCAGGGTCAAGTTATTGTTAGGTTTCGAATTTCATAATTTTTCGAATCAATATGTGAGCGTGGCAAAGGAAAACGCGTTTGACCGGTTTCAGTTGATTTTAATCGACTGGAAATTGGCCATTTTTCAAACGGTCTCAGAATTCGACGAAACTAGTTTTGTTAGGACCGTATCGTCAATACGAAGCTAGAAATATTTTTCGGGAATTTTTAGAGTTAGTATGTGACCCCGGTAATTTGAAATGTGCGCTTAAAATTCAATATAGTGATTTAAATGAAAATTCAACGGAAACTGATTGTAACGATCAAATCAGCTTACGATACATATCCCATTGTTTTCGGAATGGGGTGAAACGCTATGGGCGACAGGCGGTAGGCCTCGTTTCGAGGTCGTATGTAAAAGTCAACCTTTTTGCAAAATTAAATAATAAAATAATAAAAATAATTCTTGGTTTCCCTCCTTTATCTCCTTCTGCCCCCCCCCCCCGATTCAGTTAAACAGAAAAAAAAAAAAACCCTCGTCGAAGACGGAGACCGACCGACCGCTTCCGCCCGCTCCTCCCTCCATCGCGAGCGAATCGATCCACCGCCCTCCTCCTTCTTCAATCTGACCCCCCCCCCGAAGTCAACGCCTTCTCCGCTCGAAGCCAGAAGCCGCCTCCCCGTTCGAACCCCGAGCGCCACCTTCGAGAAGCCCTCTGACGATTTGCGAAACCCCCCCTATAAGTTTTTTTGTTTTGTTAATTTACTTTTTATAAAAAAAAAAACTGATTTACGATTTTGTTTAAAGATAAAAACTGTTTTTTTTCTAGGTTTAAAAATTGATTTTAAACAGGTTTTAAAACTAATTTTTAAAAGAAGTAAAAACTGATTTTTAATAGATTTAGAAACTGATTTTTTATTTTAAACTTTAAAAAGAAAAACTGATTTTAAGAAAGGTTTTAAAACAGATTTTTGAAAAGAATTTTAAACTGATTTTAAAGAAGTAAAAATTGATTTTTATATAAAGTAAAAACTGATTTTTATATAAAGTAAAAACTGATTTTTTTTATATAAAAGTAAAAACGGATTCTTTTTAAAAAGAAGTTAAAAAAAACTGATTTTTAGAAAAAGGTTTTAACTTTAAAAAGAAAAAGGTTTTAACTTAAAAGAGAAAAAGGTTTGAGCTTTAGATTGGAAAAAGATTTGAACTTTAAAGAGAAAAATCAGATTTTTATATATTGAAAGTCGAAGTAAAAAATCATATTTTTATATATTGAATAGCGTAGTAAAAATTCGATTTTTATATATTGAATAGCATCGTAAAAATTCGATTTTTACATATGTAGAGAATACGGGCGGAAGTGACAAAAAGGCGAGGTTGGCGAAGATTTCTATAAAGGAAGTGTCGTGAAGTTGGATAGCTATTGGTGAGATTTCTGTTTTAAAAATATTATATATGTTGAAATAAAAGTGAATAGCTATATATAAATATATATATATATATATATACGCCACTCGTCCACAAACCATGGACGATATTTATTGGTTGAAATTGTTGTGAAAATTGATTGATAGCGATTGATTGTTTGGGATTGTTTGTGATTGATATTGGTTGATTGTGGTTGAAAAATACCCATTTGTGGTTGAGAAATATTTGGTTGAAACCACATAGGATTAGTTTGTGGAAATGAAATAAATATATACATGCCGCCTGCGTGCAAACTAGATGCATGATCCCCATTGTCAAAAACCGCGAGGTTTTAAGGTAGAGCGAGGAGCCGTACTAGGGACGGTGCCGGTTTAACTACCCTGCCGTTATGCTGCCGAAATTTTGAATAATATTCGTATGTTTGAATTATTTCCATCTGCTTAAACTATACTTATTCATTGAATAGAAAACATTCATGTGTTGAATTGATATTCATTTGTTGATTAGAAATTCATGTGTTGAATGGTATTCATATTTTGAAATAAATTGTTCGATAATAAAAATCACATTTTTATCTATATATAGAAACTATAGAAAACATTCATGTGTTGAATTGATATTCATTCGTTGATTAGAAATTCATGTGTTGAATGGTATTCATATTTTGAAATAAATTGTTCGATAATAAAAATCACATTTTTATCTATATATAGAAACTATAGAAAACATTCATGTGTTGAATTGATATTCATTCGTTGATTAGAAATTCATGTGTTGAATGGTATTCATATTTTGAAATAAATTGTTCGATAATAAAAATCACATTTTTATCTATATATAGAAACCATAGAAAACATTCATGTGTTGAATTGATATTCATTCGTTGATTAGAAATTCATGTGTTGAATGGTATTCATATTTTGAAATAAATTGTTCGATAATAAAAATCACATTTTTATCTATATATAGAAACCATAGAAAACATTCATGTGTTGAATTGATATTCATTCGTTGATTAGAAATTCATGTGTTGAATGGTATTCATATTTTGAAATAAATTGTTCGATAATAAAAATCACATTTTTATCTATATATAGAAACTATAGAAAACATTCATGTGTTGAATTGATATTCATTCGTTGATTAGAAATTCATGTGTTGAATGGTATTCATATTTTGAAATAAATTGTTCGATAATAAAAATCACATTTTTATCTATATATAGAAACTATAGAAAACATTCATGTGTTGAATTGATATTCATTCGTTGATTAGAAATTCATGTGTTGAATGGTATTCATATTTTGAAATAAATTGTTTGATAATAAAAATCACCTTTTATCGACTATATGAACTATATAGAAAAATAGTGTTTTGAAATGAATCGTTTTACAATAAAAATCGCATTTTTATTGTATGCATAAATCGTTGAAATGTGAAGTGTTAAAAATAGCCACTTGTTCAAAATAAACATATATGAGATGAAATATTCATTAATTAGCTAATGAAATGATTTGCACCTATTTATGTAACATTAGAATGAATGGAGTTTTTAAACCAAATAGAAATCAAATATGAAGTCGAATAGAAATTGATAAATGATAAGAACTGTATATATATGTACATGCAATATTCATTGAACAGGTTATAGCAAAGGGGCTAGAGAAGAGGAATAAAATTCTGTGCCCGACAAATAGGTACACATTTACTGATTTGTTTGGGTGATGATTTTGAGCCTGTTGGCTAGCCGCTTGGCTTCTTCTTTTTCTTTTTGAGATTAGAAGGACCGGGAAAGCTATTTGCGATTTCCCGATGCTCCCGGTGCAGGGGAGGTTATGGCGAAATTTTTCCAAAATTTAAGGCGTTAGAAAAATATTTGAAGTTAAAACGATATGGAAATCATTGAATGAACTATATTTATATAAATATAAATAAAAATTAAAACGAAACGAAGCCGTGCAGTTCGTATTTTGAAACCGTGATTTCAAACAACTAGTGCGGGAAATCCGACCATTGGATCTTCCCGAAACCTCAACCGTCGGGTTCGCCTTGGAATAATCTTTCCAACGGCACCAACCTTGTAAAAATCCAACGGTTGGATTGACTGGAATGTTTAATTCAAATCTGAAGAAAAACAGCGCCAGAAGCGATTATATTTATATATATATAAATATAATTATATATTTAATCGAATAACGACGCTGCAGTTCGTATTTTGAAATCGAAACTTCAAACGATTGTACCGGGAGATCCGACCGTCGGATTTTCCCGAAACTGGAACCGTTGGATTCGTTTTGAAAAGACCTTTCTAATGATGTAAATTATGTGAAGATCCAACGGTTAGATTTTCAGATATGTGTAAATCAAATTTGAAGAAAAACAGCGCCACGACCGCCTTATGGCCCGAAGCGTCGTTCTGAATAAAATGGCTATTTTAAAATAAATAAAAATAGCGATAAATAGTTATAAAATATCATAAGCGATATGGAATGGAAATAAACTGAATTTGCTCGATTTATGTTGTATTTGATGGTTGAATGTGTTTGGTGTGAAAATTACATTAAAGAACAATATTGGTGTTGTCGAATAATTTAACCATTGAAATAAATTGATTTGAAATTCTAAATATATGTGAATTATTTGAAAAGGCCGAGTCAATTCTCATTTCGAATAATTGACCGACGATTGAAAGTCGGAGATGAAGACGACGGTCGAAGACCGGAGATCTTCACCTCGTTTGGATGGTAACCGAGGTCCTGATTGGGAGGCATCCTGAAATATGGATAATGAGTGGTGATCGTCCAGACGTACGTGTTGATCGAAGGGTTTGCGAGGTATTTAGTGCCTCCGGTTTCGTTCAGACCCAGAACGGACTTGTAAATGGACCGTGTGTCTGACATATGATTTATTCTGTGTGGCATGCTAAGATGCAGTGATCAGGGCTTCTGTTGAAAAGCAAAGTCTTGTGGTGATGATCAAAGCACCGCCTGTGTGGCGTAGCTTTGTGTATAACGTGAATTCGCGAGCCTCACACCCCGGTATGAACCTAAAACGGGAGAAGGACCTCAGGGAGGGCCTACGTTTCCTCCTAGCTAAAAGTGGCGTCAGTGGTTTTACACGCCCTGACAAGTTTGACTTATGTGGTTGTTGCTGTTGCGAGGCGCCTCGGTTAGATCGGACGATCCGGGTCCGATGGAGTCATTCGTTGGCTCGCTTACGCCCCAAAGGGCGGCGAAACGTAGTGCTCAGGTATAATAATCCACATCGGTGGACCGGCCCTGTCGCTCCAAGGCTTGCCTGCGCGCTTGCCTGAGACTCGGGCTAGGCAGTCTCGAATTCGGTAAGGACTATCTTTTGCCTTGGTTCATGGCGGAAATCCAATTTCCAAATACGTGACGATGCGATTTTGATTGTATACCTATATATGGCGACATAGTGGTATGGGGCATTAATGCCATCTATGATTGATAGTTATGATTTGAAATTGTTTTCAAAACATATAAACACTAGCAATAATATCAAAGGCCTTTGTTTTATTCGTATCAAGCATATTTGGCCGTTATAAGGTAAAACTCTATCCTCCGGTTTGCGTTGCATTGTGTGATGGGAACTGAGTCTTATAATGGCTTCATTTTTAGAAAAAGCATAGCGATGTTTAAAAGAAAGATTTGTTTTAAAGCACTGGCAATCCAATGGAGTAAACCCGTTCCACGAAAGTGGCGTGGTCCTGTGATTAGCCAAATTATATATGTGTTGAGTAGATTTCTCATACCAGTCCCATGACTGACTCGTAGTTTGTTTCACTCTCAAACTCGGGTGCCACTTTTTCCACATGGGCAGCCTTGTATTCAGGTTTAGCTGGTTCTTTCTGGATAGCTGGAGCTGAAGATGGGTTCTATCATTTATTTCCTTTTATGCTGTTCAGCTCCTATTGTACATATTTTGTTTATTTCCGCTGTAGACATTTATGTATAGCTGAACTGTATTTGTACTAAGTAAGATCATGTATACTGTGTAACTCTGATGATTACTTTATCCAGTATATTTTTTTGTTCATTATCTGGTGTATTTATTTAATTCTGTTCTGCTATTATATGTTTCTGTGTTATATTCCAAAGATAACCTTGTTTCCGTGAGAACGGGAAATCGGGTCGTCTCAAATTGGTTGTTAAAGAGATCGGGATCGGTATCGTCATACTCTCTGCCAATGCTGAAATCAATTTAACAACTATGTACGCGGTGGAGATCCAGAACGAAGTAGGATGGCTTGGCGAACGATTCTATTTTCATATAAATTACGTGACCCGGACTCCCATGAGTTAGCTTGATGTGACTAAATAGGAGCTACACCGAGACCAGGTGAAGTCATTCCTCCTATCTAGCGCACTTATTCGATATCATTCTATTACTTTTGTGATGTGTTTGCTGGTCACCTTTCGATTTGATTATGGGAGTGTGTCTCGAGGTGGGCGGTAGTTGCGGCTATGCATTACCACCAGTCCGTCTCTACAAATGGCTCATCCATGCTGGCATTCCTTGTGCGCCTTGTCACATGCCATATAAGAGCCCACTATGAGTTGGGTTTGTACCATACCTATGGAGTTCTCCCTGATTATCCCGCCGGTTTGGAGAGGCTTATAGTACTGTATGGACTATGGGAATATATCAACTGTGTAAGGGTAATAATAGTAATCTTTCTTATGCTATTTTGATACATTACTTTACTGATAAACACTATTGTATATAGTGTATATTATTATGTAGTACATAATTTAACGGATCCTTAGAGGATGGTGATCCCAAACATCTTTTAAGTTTTTGATGCATTTCATTGAACATTTCATTTGAGTTGATTTACTTCCATAAGAATGTTAGTCCTAATCCGAGTTGTTTTGTTTTGCATTATTGCTCGGGTCAGATCGAGTATTACAGTTTTCGAGATTCATTCTTGGAGCTTGGAGCTTATATTGGATTATTGGTCATCTTATATCTACCTTTTCAGTTGTTCCAAATTCAGCTATTCCTGTTGTTTCTATTTTCAAATAGTTATCATTTATTTATGTACTAGAAGTTCACTATATTAGACTTCCATTGTATTGTTTATGTAAACTATGCTGAAAATTTTTATTTAGTAACTTCATGAACTATTATTGTTTTATTTATTTCCTGGTGCAAGATATTATATTGCTTGGTGTATGTGATCTGTGATTCTGTGATTTATTCTATTTGCCTCAGAAGCTAATAATAATCTGTCGTTCTAAACGGTTCGAGTTTAACATGTTTTGTTGATTCGGCACGGTCAAAATGGCGGGTTTTTACATAGACAGTTTTCATTTCAGGAAAATCCGACGGTCGGATCACCTGGTACGTCAGTTTGAAGTCATTTGTCGAAATTCACGAACTGCCGTTGCACGACGATTTCTACTCAAACAAAACTTCGATTATATATTACTAATATATTCTACTGATTTTTAAAATATTCTACTTAATTATTATTTTAAAAATCGAATTATCTTATTTTAACTTGTTGTAATATAAAATAACTTTAGAATTCATTTCTAATGATTTTTCAAGCCTAGTTTCGGTACTGGTGAATAGTGTCAAATTCTCAAAATTGTCTAAGTTGGTAAGTATATAAAACTAATATAAATAATTTATCTGATCATTATGCCTTTTGAAACCGTATGTAAAAATGAGTGCATGTGTCTAGAACCGTGCGCGGTTATTATAAATTCCCAAAAACTTGAAATTTCAAAATATTAGAAATTCTGGGTCGTTACATTCTTCCTGACTTTAAAAGATCTAGTCCTCGAAATTGAAGACGAAACAAAGAACAGTGTACTAAGACTAACCAAAATACGTCATGTCGTATCATATCATACATCATAACGAAAACATCAACCATATCATAGACATAACGTATACCCTAGTGTACAGTACCACTTAAGGTACAAGCCATGTATATGCATCTATACCAACCAAACTGAGCACGTGCTATGTACTTGAGGCGATCTATACAAAATGGTATCATGCTCAAAATTATATACTAAGTTCCTGTACTGTACAAAAACGAAGCTAACAACTATGTATGCATAATATATCCCAAAATGAGACTATCTAGGTTCAAAACTAACAATTATTTATAAATGCATTGCCAAAATTATTGCTAATAGGTTCAAAAATGTTTTGCCTTCCATTATTTCTGCAAATCAATCTTCCTTTTTACCTAATAGAAACATCCTAGACAACGTGCTTTTAGCTCATGAGCTGTTAAAAGGGTATAAAACTTCAAATATATCACCTAGAATTATGCTAAAATTTGATATTAGGAAAGCTTTTGACATCCTTCAGTGGAATTCAATCACTAGAGTTCTTAGCCTTATGAATTTTCCTTCTTACTTTAATGCTTGGATTTATGAATGTATTACTACCGTGAATTTCTCGGTTAATGTGAACGATAGTCTCGCTGGTGTTTTTTTTTAAGTAAATAGGGTATTAGGCAGGGAGACTCCATCTCTGCTTATATTTTTATTACCATCATGGAGTTTCTCACTAGAATGCTTGATAGCCTTGTTGATAATAACTAGTTTGACCTACATCCCAAATGCAAAACCCCCCACATTACATCCCTTTTGTTTGCCGATGACCTTATAATTTTTTGCAAACCGACTCCTAGTATGCTCACAAATATTATTAACACTCTTGATAAGTTTAATTTAATGACTGGTTTATGTGTTAATAGAGATAAATCTGAATTTATGGCGGCAGGAGTCTCAAGCTGTCATAAACCAGATTCAAGGCATTACTGGCCTTAGACACAATGATTCTACTATTAATTATTTTGGCATTCCATTGGCTAAATCTAGAATCACCACTAATCAATGTATACCCCTTTACAGTAACATCGTTGCTAAACTTAACTACTGGTCTACTAAGCAACTTAGTCAGGCTAGTAGGTTAATACAAATCAAAATGTTGTTTGTGTTATGCATGTATACTGGGCGCGTGCCTTTAACCTTTCACAAAAACTTCTTTCGATGATTAAAATGACATTCATGAGATACTTTTGGAAAGTAACATTCATCAAAGGTACATAGCTCCTGTCATGTTTGTCAAGCTTTAGAAGCTGATTGCAAATGGAGGACTGGCTATCACTAATACTGCTTATGGAATCGCGCTGCTTTGGCCAAGCATGTTGACGATATATTGAAGAAGACTAATAGCTTATGGGTCACTTGGTCCTACAAACATGTGTTAAAGGGTGAGAGCTTCTGGTCTTTAACTGTTAAGCTGACGCACAATTGGATTTGGAGGAGCATGCTAAAGCTGAAGCCCCAAATTCTTCCGCACTTTAAGCATGGGAAGGCTTCTTTTCACTGCATCAACTTCTGGATTGACCTGTGGCTCGACTTTGGCACAATTATCGATAGAGAGGTATCTTATAAACAAATAAACCAAAGTGGTGTTCCATTCAGTACCAATGTGTCGAGCATTTTTTAAGGCACCAGGTTCCACCTCCCCGCATTGTTGGATTAGACTATTGGAGCTCTTTGGGCTCGAATTCACATCTACCATGTCAATTCAGTAGTGATGCAGCTGTTATCTAGGTGTGGAAGGGTAAGAAATTCTCCATTAATGCAATGTATTATGAGCTACTTGTTGTTTCAAGTATGCAATTTTGCAGGTGGTATAAACTCATTTGGAGGAAGGACAACTGCGCAAGGGAGATCGTACACATATGGAAGATCATAAACGGAGCTGTCCATACTAAATACAGCACCTATTTTTGTTTTGTTTCAAGACAGCTTTGGATGGATGCATAAGCTAAACTAGGTGGTGGCATGTCAAACGTTACACCTTGTTTCAACTGGAAGGAAATCCGCAAGCATGATAGAGGAAAGATCTGCAAATCCAGACTCTATAACTTTAGTTTGAAGAAAATTGTCAATAAAATTTGGCAAGAGAGATGTTTATGTGTCTTTGATCCCATTCAGACATCAACTATGGCCAATGGAAACAACTTGTTTGGTACGATATCCGGGTGGGCCTTAAATTCATAAAATTCACTTATGACCTTGGAATTTTTGGCTAACATTCTGTTTTATGCTTTTCTCCTTATAGCTTCTTGTAGGCATGGTATACTGTGTTCCCTGCATTTTTCTTTTGTATTGTGCTGTCCTTGTTTCTATGTAATCTTCTTATGGTATATCAATAAAGTGGTAGGGGACCACTCAACCCCGTCGGCTTTGCCAAAAAAAAGAAACTATCTAACATCTGGCGGCTTAACAGTCGTTGGAGCCATGCACAGAAGATCTAAAGACTGTGATCTCCTCTGGCTCTTGGTCCATCTCATCATCCGACTTGGGGCCATCCCACCCATTCTATCCCGGTATCATGAACTAATGTGCATCAGCAATGTCAGGATCATCCTCTATGAACTCCTCCTCGTCATCGGCATCGTAGTCGTCCTTATCTACATCCAATGCCATATCTGGCTCTATATCGCCATTATAACTATTATCCCTTACAACGAGCTCTATCTTTGGCCCGATCTCTTCGTCGAACTCCGACGCTAAGTCAATATCAGGATTATCTATCTTTAGGGGTGGTATCTCAGGTAGTGCTGACTCCACGTGGATCAGCTCGGGAACAAAATCAGGTATGATCTCCAATACGAGAGGAGGCTGAATCTCTTTTGCCGATCATCCTCTAGCATCCAATCATCGTGATCGCTTGAGTCCTCATATTGCATGGAGTCTGACTCTAACAGAGTAGGTTGATTAATCGGACTCGTAGTCTATAATTGTTACGGGTCTATACGTTGACGTGGCGCCAAAAACATACTCATCGGTGCTATTATGACCAGACGAGTCAGAAGAACTACTCTCTGACGTATCCTTAGTTGAATAAGTAGGGATAGTCTCCCGAAACTAGGCCAAATATTGGAGAATTAATAACTCCTTACCCCTACCTCCAACTCCCATGTCACTACCTCTCTACAATACGATAAAGAGTTTCTAATCAGTACACAAGTTTAAACTAATCCCTTTAAACTTAACTTTTCTACTTAAAATAATGAATGAGTTTAATGTATCCAAAATGGTGAATATAACCTTCTTTTAAAAATTTCAACCTTATGTTTGTTAGAATTTACCGATTGTCCAAAATCACCGAAAATTTCGTTACTTACCGTAATCTAACATTTTAAGTTCATAATCATTCCTTAAGTAGTTAAATAAGTTATTATACATCACATCCAGCAATCAACTAGTTGATTAACTTATCAAATATAACTTTTTTTAATTTCTTTATCAAAATACTTATTACTTTGAAAATCAAAACCATAAATACACCTATATATATATATGTAATTCCCTCAAGTCATTCTAGGTTATAACAGACCCTATCTCTAATGAGTCACCCATCCTTAAATACTATGATCCTTCCTTTTAAAAGTTATTCGTCCTAGGATACTACTGATCCTATTTTTGACGAGTATTTACTCCAGAGACCCAAATTTTATCGCTAAACCAAAGCTCTGATACTAAGTGATACGACCAAAATCCGCCCGCCTTCTGAACCGATTATGAACCACATAAGTCCAGTTTAAAAAGTAAGTTCCATCAGAAGGTCATGCGATAAACCAAATTTCCGATATTTGATAGTCGATACATAACACATCCACGGTGTTCATATACTGCAAAAAAAAAATCACAAAATTGATTCATCGGGATTTTATTAGAGCTAAACACAGCAGAACAGAAACAATTTACAATATTCAATATATATCTGTATAGAGGAAACTTTTACATCAAAAAACATTTATATTATCAGAGATAAACATATCCTTACATCATTAGTCGATCCATATACATCCAAGTATCGATAGTAAAATACGTCATGCCATCTGGCGAAGAACACTAGCTTTTCTTAATCAACTGGAAACTTCTCATCCACATGCTTTAACCTGAAACACACACTCAGATTTGATTCGAGCGTTAAACACTCCGGCCAAGCTTGGATTAAACAGATTAAAACTAGATAACAAACCATAACCCATGTCATACAATCATCAACCAAGATAAGTTTCAAAATTCACACTTTTGAAAATGAAATTATTATAAGACTCAAGTCCCATCAGACAATGCAATACATATTGTAGGATAGAGTTGTACCTTGTAATAACCAACTATGCTTGATATTCTTAAAAAAAATATTTTGATATTATTATTAATGTCTAGGTGTGGAAATAACCAAGGAAAAGGATAGAGCTGACCCAACAATTCCCCATGAGTTTGGGTTACTCTTAAACATAACGTGTTCTGATCATATGTAACAGTCATCATACTCGTATTTGACCATCATCTGAGGTGCCTCGATCCATCATCTACATAAGTAAACTTGCTTGGGATCCATACCTTGGCATCACTTTTAGCTAGTAGGAAATGTTAGCCCTTACTCTACTGTCCATCATCCTATTTTCGGCCATTCATGGGCTATGAGGCCTTACATCACGTTTCAACCCAATGCTACGCTATATCAACCATGATTTGATCATCATCCACAAAACTCTTCTTTTCAACAACGGTTTTGACTGGCTCAGCACTTATCATGCCACATTGTCAATTCACAACATATAATCAGTGTCTATTGATATATAACCCTCTATGTACATAAGTGTCAAAGGAGGGTGTTAAGCTTAGAGAATAGATTCTCTGCCACTGACTATTATAACATCAATAGAAACTAATCGGTTATGTTGTAAAATACAACGTCAGACACACATCTATTTACAAGTGTGTTCTTGCTTTTGAACAAAACCGAAGGCGCTTTATTCCATGACCCCGCCTAGGTTCGAAATCCCTTGAATTCCAAATCACTCCGAGTATGGTTAGATTAACGTCACAATATAACCCCATAATTGGGTAGCCACCCGAGGCAGCAATGAGCAATCCTTCCGATATGAAGGTCTCGGATATTCAATCACAGTCAACGTCGTTTACATTACATCGTATAATTATTCACAATGAGTCGAAACCTGTTCATTCTGATTAACTACCAAGTCTTTAGAATCAATAATGATATTCATACACTAGACGTCACGAGTCTTATTCCATTTTGGGAGTATTCTTTTATTCAAATCATCCTTTACATTTAGAAATTATTCCCTTAAATCTTATCAAAGATTTATACACCTTAAACTTCTAATTAAATCTTTCATCGATCATATCACTCACCCATAATCATATTTATGACTTCTTAATCTTATTGCTTACGCGAAAACATGATTATCCTCTTTTTAAGCAATTCTTAAACTTGTTCCCATTATCGTTTGTTTTGGGAAACTCCTTTATTCAAATTTTATATTTGAATTAAATAAAGGTTCTATTTTAACCTATCTTGGAAAATAATCTTCTCCTTTTACTAGGTTAAAGAACAAACATTATTTAAAACATCATTCACGATAAACCCCAACCAATTGATATCAAATATAAGAATTCGAAAAGAATTATATCAACTTATATTCCACACTAATTCTCGTAATCAATGAGTACTATAAATGGAATAATGATATAAATATCTTTCAAATTCTTCAAATAGCAAACGTCTACACAAGGGTAATCAATACCAAATATCCAAACATCATTTCGGTCCAAATCTAGTTTTTTTCAACTTGGAAAACTTTTCTAAATTAAGCTTTTTATCTAAGTACTTCTTTCAAAGCATGGTAATATTTGATAAATCAAATAATTTAAGTTTATTTAACTTAAATTCACAAAACATCGTTTAACGGTTTTCAACTAGTTAGGCTGAAAGCACAAATATCCAATGTATAGTTCAAAACTTCATATTTCTTTTTCAAATCACTTTGAAACAACTTATTATGAGTTCTCATAATTTTTTCATATTTTCAATAATTTAAAAATAGTCCCTTTCGTTAAAATTCGTTTTCGGGTCACTAACGCATATGGCGCTGTTTTTATTCAAAATTGATTTGAACTTATCTCAAAATCTAACTTTTGGATTTTAAAGTTCTTATATTCATTTGAAAAATATTTTCATCTCGAACTAGACGGTTTTCGTTTCGATAATATCCACGGTCGGATCTCCCGATACATCAGGTTGAAGTCATTGGTTGAAATTCACGAACTACCACTGCGCAACGAGTTCTATTCAAGCCAAGCTTCGATTGTATGGTAAAATCGAATCAAATTCCTTTTAAAATGGTTAATTTATTATAAAATAACTATATAATAATTTTTGGAAATTATATTTTCCCTTTTCAACTCAAAATCCAAATATTCCATTAAATGGATATTATAATATTATTTTATTATTAAAATAATATTATTTTTCAAAATTGTCTATTTGGGCCCAAACTTTCCTGATGCCTATTCTAAAAATAAATAAGATCATTTTTAAAAAGAAATTTTGTTAAAACATTTCCCAAATACCCTAACCAAACTTCAAAATTTATAGTTACTATTCATTTTAAAATAAAATTTAAAACATGCTTTAATTGTTTGAAAATTATTTCAAATCGATTTCTTTTTATGAAAGTTCATCGTAATGACTTAAACTTTGCGTCCATAAAAAATCACATATCAAATTCAAACTTTTATTTTTCCTCCCAATATTTTATTATTAAAATGTTCAGTTATTTTCCTAATTTAGAATAAAACTCAATTAACTTCCATATAACTCAACTTGTATGGATCCAATATGTTAAGAATGTCCAATTTACATTTATCAATTATCAAACACCATAATATGGTGCCATCGTCCTAAGCGTCTGTATAATTCGAACGTATATATTTATATACATCATCGTTAGAATATAAATATTTATTTTAAATTATAAAAGGAATTGAAAATGGCGTGGTAGTTCGATAATTCGATTTCAAATTTCAATTGAACATACCGAGTGCAAAATAAACCGGATTTTAGCGAAACCAAAAATATTAAATCTATTTGAAAATATCTTTCCAACGAATCTGAAAAATCGAAATTTCATAGCGGGAATCAAAAGTTATGCCCAGTTGAAAATTCAGAATAGTCGCTATGTAAATTTTACATGGCCCAAAAAGTCGAATTTTGCATACGAATGAATTTGGACTCGAAACCACTTCCATTGAGTTCAAAATGCCGTTTAGAACTCCGAAAAGTATAAGCTTTGATATATTCCGATATCCGGAATAGTGGCAATTGACAGGAGCTTTTCGGTTAGCAAAACATGGCCCTTAAAAAGTGAAATTTTACATACGAGCTCAGAATTCGACGAGATAAATTTTTATGGATTCACAATGGCAAATTATTGTTGAGTCCCAAAGTGCGCGTCGAACGGAGTCAGTATGTGGTCGTGCTAAGCAAAACCATTTGTTCAAAAGCGGGCAGTCATTTTACAAAGGAACATGATTGATACAACCTCGGAATTCGATTCTACTTTTTTTCTAGATTCGTATCGTCTAATAATGGTTAAATCCAAGAGGGCTTGATTTTTTGAGTTAGCATGTGAGCGAGCAAGAAGAAATGGTGTGCCAAAATCGCATTTTTAGAGCTTATCTGAGCATTTTTGAGAATTTTAACGGACTGTAAAACGAACTCGGAATTCGACGAAACTTATTTCGTTGGACTCGTCTTCATGTCTACTATCTCATGTCCGAAATCCGTGGCAGTTGGAGATCATTAGCGTTCAGGCGATACGGGAGAAACTAGCGTATAATCACTTTTTCTCCTTTTCTAATTCATTATTTCCTCCTTCCTCTTTTCTTCATTTTCCTCTTTAATGGCCACCGCCTCCTCCTTGTCGCTGCCGCCCCTCCTCCTGCTGCCATCGCCCACTGCCGCCGCTCCTCCTCCCCTCCGGCCACCCTCCTCCTCCTCCTCTTCTCTCTCCTCTCCTCTTTCTCTCTCTTCTCCTCTTTCTCTCTCTCCCTTCACAAACCTAAACCCTAGTAGCCACCACCACCACCTCGGGCCCCACCACCACCGCTGCTGCCCCTTAGCCACCTCCCCCACGTCCATCAGGTCCGGCGCCCCCCCATGGCCACCCAACTCCGGCCGTGGGCCCTTACTCCTCAAAAATCACATTTTTAACTAATTTTTCGTTTTGCACAAAATACCCTGTCCTTATTTTGCCAATAACTCCCAAACCGTGCATTTCTAGCCAAAGTTCCTCAAGACCAAAGTCGAAGAGCATGATTTTCTCTTCGATTTGGTATATGATAGTAACATTTTGAATTGCGTAGTTGTCGGAACGCGTCCAAAGTCTGCTGTCCAAACACTGTCAAAATGCTGTCTTTTCGCGATTTCCGGTGAAATGACACATTTTCGGGAGGAAGACCACTAGGCGAAAGTTGTCCAGAATGACGCGTTTAAGCTGGAAAACAAGGTGGTGTGAAGATTAAAGCTCGTTTGCAAATTCTGGAACCAGAACAGCGAATCCGGGCGTTTGAAAAAATGTGAGTTTTCTCCGTTTTAAAGCTTCTATGGTTTTTGACGAATGAAGTAGAATAAAAATATGATTTTTATATTATAGGAAGAATAAAAATATGATTTTTATATAGTAGAGATAATAAAAATACGATTTTTATATTATATAGATAGTAAAGATTTGATCGTCACTGTATGAACAGCGGTATAAAAATAGAATTTTTATCTATATAGTAGTAGAATAAAAATGTGATTTTTATACACATAGCAACAATATAAAAATGTGATTTTTATATATGTAGTGACTACGGGCAGTGAAATTGGCAAAAAGACAAGCACGACGAAGATTTCTACATAAGAAGAGTCGTGGCGTTTGGTTTAGCTAGTCAGTGAGAACTTCTCACTTTAAATTTCCTTTTCTAGTTATAAATATATACTAGGATGCAGACGTTGTTTAGTAGCACTCGACACCATCGTCCACAGACCATGGACTTGTTTGTTTGGTTGTGTAGTTGGTTAGATTATTTGATTTGAATTTGATTGTTTGGTGAAATGGAATGGATTTGATTGATATGTGTATGGCGTGGGCCATTATTAGACCGGAGATAAGGCTAGGCCTTGTCCCGTTTCTAGTATCGTGTCGTTATGCCGCCGAAATTTTCTAAAATAAGTTAGAAAAATAAAGATATAATTTTATTTAAATAAATGAACCGAATAGAATGTTCATAGGTTGAATCAAATATTATGGTCGTTAAAAATATAATTTTTAACGTGAATGTGAATAAATAAATATTCATTTACAAACCGGACGGTTTGTTTATGTACACCTATTTGAAGGACATTGATTGGAATGATAAATTTTACACATCGTCCAACTGCACAAATAAAATTTGTGTTTGATTGTTTGAAACCCCACACAGGTATTGGGATGATATTTGTCGTACACTAATCCCAATTATTTAATAGTATGTTGATCGATTGGTCGACAGGCTGTGTGAGCGTTAATTATTTATATTTGATGCTTATACAGTTGTGTGGTGCACTTTGGATGATGGTTGATTGTTTATCGTTGCTATTATATACATATGTTGTATGGAATCCATATAATTAACATTATATGGTAATTGATTGGGCCTCATTCCAATTGGGAAATTAAAGAATATTATAAAATAAAGGTTCATGTGTTGATAGTACTCATCCGTTGAGATTAGTCATGTGTTGAACGAAATATTTTAACAATAAAATATCATCTTTATCATTATAAAATAAAGGTTCATGTGTTGACCGTACTCATCCGTTGAGATTAGTCATGTGTTGAACGAAATCTTTTAACAATAAAATTTACATCTTTATCATATATAAAATTAGAAACTAATTGGAAAATAGATAAGATGAGTGGTTTCCTGGGTATTGATCTGATGTTGGTTTCGGCCTTCGGGGTTAATATTTAGGGAATCGTTCTCTTACTAATTTACAGTTGGAGTCTGATTTGAAATCAAACGATAGATACCAATTTTTTTATAAAATATATTAAATAACAAAAATAGTCACACGTGGACAGTACTCATTCGTTGAGATTAGTCATGTGTTGACAAAAATATAGATTCACGTATTGAATAGAATAAATATTCATTTGTTGAATAGAATAATAGAATTATTGAAATATATAAAGCCGTGTTGATTAGAGATGCGCTATTTTGACGCGAATGATATTTATATCGATTATATTCGAATTTGAAATGAATTGAAAGGAAAACGAATTTGAATTGAATTGAAAAGAAAACGAATTTGAATTGAATTGAAAAGAAAACGAATTTGAAATGAATTGAAAAGAAAACGAATTTGAATTGAATTGAAAAGAAAATGAATTTGAATTGAATTGAAAAGAAAACGAATTTGAATTGAATTGAATAGAAAATGAATTCGAATTGAAATGAATTTAAAACAAATTTATAAGGGAAAATTCAATTTTGATTTGAATTTGAAATGAAGGTTGAAATTGTTTAGAAACAAATTTGAAACTATTTATAAAATTCGTTTTAAATAGAAATTGATGAAATATATTTCATATATATAATATAATGGCCTGAATAGAACGCACCGCGCCGCGGCAGTTCGTGAATTTCGACCATTGATTTCGAACGGACATTACGGGAGATCTGACCGTCGGATTCTCCTAAAACCAGAACCGTTGGGTTCGTATCGAAAAGAGTTTTCTAACGAATATTAGAAATTTGAAATCTAACGGTTGGATTTGGAGATACGTACAAATCAAATTTAGAAAAGGTCGCTGTAAGTGCAGTTTGATGGCTGTTGATGGAAATCGAATGTACGGGCCTTGATAAAATTATTAAAAATAGTAATAATTTGTGTAGAATCATAAGAAATGATTTGGGAAAAATTGGGATGAAAAACTCCATATTTGAACAGATAAAAATAGATTTTTATCGAAATGAACTAGTTTTGAACTAAAATTAAAACCCATTTATTTTTAAATAAATAAATTGGATTTGAAATTGGTTTTAAATAACCAGAATTTCTAATATATATAATTGGAATTGAATTAGAATTGATTTATGGGTTTATCGTGAACGGTGTTTTAAATAACATTTGTTCTTTAACTCGATAATAAATAGAATAAGATTTGGGTTTATCGTGAACTGTGTTTTAAATGACATTAGTTCTTTAACCCAGTAAAAGGAGTTTTAATGAATCTGTAATTAGATTGAAATGTGAATTGATAATCTAAATTATCAAATTTAGAAAGTGAGCGAGAATGGAGTATTACCAGTTTTGCTCCAAAACGATAGTCAAATCTTCAATTAGATTTGAACGTGGAATGGTAATTAATTTTACCGATAACTCCATGGTATTAGATATGGAGTATTACCAGTTTTGCTTCATAGGATGAATTGGTTGGGATTGGGAAATAAAATAAATAATTACTTCGGTGTGGTTCGCTAATCCCGTCTAGTTTGAAAAACCATAATTTGGTTTGAAATGACATCTAAAGGAAAATTCAAGAATAAATTTTAAAGAATATATCTTTGATAAAATTAATGGGAACCTTTCCCTAAGAATGTGAAATTTAGAAACTAGTTCTAGGTTAGTTAACAAGAATGGTTTCCTGGGTATTGATCTGATGTTGGTTTCGGCCTTCGGGGTTAATATTTGGGAAATTGTTCTCTTGCTGATTTACGATTAGTGGCTACTGAATTGGAATGAGGCATACGTTTTGTTTGTGTAACATTCGTTTTTAATATACGTGGGTTGTTTGGAAAGGCCGGGTTTATACCCAATCTGAATAACCGATTCAACGATATGTTGAAGACGAAGACAGTGGTTGTAGACTGGAAGTCTTCACATCGTTTGGGTGATTACTGATGATCTTGATTGGGCTGTACACCCAAGATGAGGGAATCAGTTGGTGGTCGTCCAGACATACTTAGAGATCGATGGATATGCGAGGAAAGTGCCTCCGGTTTTGTTCAGACCCAGAACGAACTTGTAAATGGACTGTGTGTCTGACATTGGATTTTATTCTATGTTGATTGATCTATATTAAATATACATCTGTTTGGCGGCGGAGAATTTATTATCTTGCTTAACGCCCTTCTCTGAGACGTACGAGCTCAGAGGTTATATATCGATGGACATCAGTCGCATGGCATGAATTGCTTGTGTGGCACGCCTAAGTGGCAATTGATCAAGGCTTCTGTTGAAAAGCAAAGTCTTGTGGTTGATGATCAAAGCATGGCCTACGTCGCATAGCTTTGTGTATAGCGTGGATTCGCGAGCCTCACGCCTCGGTATGAGTCAAAAACGGGAACACGACGTTTCTTTCTAGCTTTGGTGGTGTCAGTGACTTACTAGCCCTGACATTTATATACTTTTCACCTTTGTGGTTGTTGAAATGAGGCGCCTCGATATTAGGTCTGATAGGACCGGGAAACGTGTGTTTAGGAATTGTCAATCCTCAAATGTAAGAGAGGACCGGCCCAACCGATCCAAGTGGCTGCCCAAAGTGTGTAGTCCTAGGACATTTGCTAGAGTGTCTCGAAGCGGAGAGGAGCTGGCCCCTTACCTCGACTCATGAAGGAAATCCAATTTCCAATACGAGATATTTCGGTTTTATTTGTAGAGCCTAGTATGGCGACATGATATATGGTACCCATGCCACCTATGATTGATATTTATGATTGAAATTGTTTTGACACTATACACTTATTATAGTATCAAATGATTTGTTTTTAAACGTATCAAGCATTATTTGGCTATTATAAGGGAAAACCCTATCTTCCGGCTTGCGTTGCATTGTGTGATGGGACATGGGTCTTATAATAGCTTCATTTTTCGAAAAAGCATTGCGTTGTCTTTTCTATGCACTGGTATTCTTGGGAGGAAACCCGTTCCGTGTTATACGGCGTGGTCCCTTGAATTACTCTCTTTTAAAGTAAAGTTTTAAATAATTGTTTTAGTTTTCACACCAGTCACATGACTGACCTGGAGTTTATTGTTTTAACCAAAACTCTGGGTGCCCTTATTTTCGACACGGGCAGCTAGTAGTTTTGGTTTTGCAGATTTATATTCACAGGATCCTGATTTACAGCTAGAATGATGCTTAGAAAGCTCTGTATCCGTGCATTACTTTCAGTCATGTTTTTATTGTTTTTCCGCTGCTATGTAATTTATTGTAATCTCTGATATTTATCGAATGTAATTTATTCATTTATACTCTGTATATTCTTGTATCTGATGGAATTGTGTAATAACAATGAAATGTTCTTCCGTCTGCATTCTGATTTGTCCTGTTCTCAAACGATCAGGGGTTTCGAACGGTCTAGATCGGTTTAACGACTGATTCAGATCGAGCGAAATTCCTTGCCGTTACATTTGGTATCAGAGCTTTGGTTTACAGAGCTCGAGAACAAGACACATTAGAACCATATGAAAGAATTCATCAGATATTGGATTAGTAATATCCAATTAGAATGACTCGTTAGAGATAGGATCAGTAGTATCCTAGAAAGAGTGTGAAGAGTATAATTTTCAAATGATAACTATTTTGTTTTGAAAATTTAATTCGTTTTAAACGTATTTGAATATTTATTTATTTTGAATTTGGACAATCGAGTATATAAAGATTTCGCGTATACGCGTCATGAACGTATATTCGAAGTTTTAATATACTAGATAGATATAGGATCACACTCTAGTTGCCCGGGGATGGTTCTGATAAAGCTGCAGCGTTACCAGTATTTATTTTCGAGTGACAAAGGTGTGATTTCTATATATTTCTATAAGACTGGTGTGAGAACCAAAATATAGCTAGAATACATTGTTGTGATTTGGCATCAAAAACATGTTTTTCGGTATATATATCAAATTATGAATTTGAAAAGCTAATTCACTAATTGATTGATGGTTGTGTTGTATGATTATTTATTTAAACCATTATGTGAATGAATGGTGAATTTAGGCTTAATTGAACCAAATATTGAATTGTATTGTAAATTATTTGCAAATGCATCCATATACAATATATGTTTGAACAGGTAAATTGATTAGCTGTAGAGTAAAGAATTTATTTGCGTGCCCGACAAATAGGTAAACCTTAATGAGTTGGATGCACACTTTTATTATTATATCAACTCCTGTGAGAGCTATTGGATGCGGAGTGCTAGTTATTCTGTGTGTAATTAATAAATGTCGCCATAGGATAGTAACAATTAATTTTGAACTACACTGCATGGCATACTTCCTGAAGATGGCATACTTCTTGAAGATCGCATACTTCATCATATACCACACAAGCATTTGGAGCTTGTGTGACGAAGTGGATGATTTACCATACGAGCGAGAGGCTTATATGGCGATGACTATATATTACAGGTTGAATTGATGACAGATATGGACTATATATTACAGGTTGAACTGATGACTGATATGGACAATGTAAAATTGTAACGGTAAAATTGCCAGATTAATAAAAACCCCACACGGGTCTGAAGTTGACAATAATCACGTCTCTCTAGTCATTAGATACGGCACATGGATTATTTATTTCCCATATGGGACGAGGTGATGAGAATTTATTCACTGGAGTTATTATCTATACACGCTTCCCTGTAAACACCAGATTATATCACTATAAATATGTGTATGCTTTATAGGATTTATTGGGTACCTAATACGACCCAATAAATTTCCAAACCCCTCCCCGTACAAAGGAGGTTATGGCGAAATTTTTCGAAAATTCCGGGTATTAGCCAAATTTTTGAAGAATTTGAAAATTCTCAGAAATTGAAAAGTTGGAGAATGGAAGCCAGAATGAACGTTGAGTTGGTTTTTAAAACAACTTTCGGCTTCGTTCCTTTTCGGGGACGAAAAGTTTTAAGTGGGGGAGATTGTAACAACCCGGAAATTCTGAGCCAGTTTAAAATTTTTATTTTGGCAATTTTAATGAATTTTGAATATTTAAAATGAATTATTTTAAATAATAACAACGAGAAATTTATTTTGTATATAATTCGAACGTACATATTTATATACATCATCGTTAGAATATAAATATTTATTTTAAATTATAAAAGGAATTGAAAATGGCGCGGTAGTTCGATAATTCGATTTCAAATTTCAATTGAACATACCGAGTGCAAAATAAATCGGATTTTACCGAAACCAAAAATATTAAATCTATTTGAAAATATCTTTCCAACGAATCTGAAAAATCGAAATTTCATAGCGGGAATCAAAAGTTATGCCCAGTTAAAATTCAGAATAGTCGCTATGTAAATTTTACATGGCCCAAAAAGTCAAATTTTGCATACGAATGAATTTGGACTCGAAACCACTTCCATTGAGTTCAAAATGCCGTTTAGAACTCCGAAAAGTATAAGCTTTGATATATTCCTGTAACACCCTACCTCCGCTAGGGTCACTCACAAAGGGAATGCACTAGGTTTGGTGAAGCATTATCGAGGTAAACATGCACAGAAATATTACAAGACAGAACATATATAAAACAGCGGAAGTAAAACAAATTTCATTTCCTTATAAAATAAGGTCTAAAGCCTTTTACATCAGAATACATCAAAACCTGTCTTGCAATAATAAAGAAGCATAAAACCTTTTCATAAATTATTCCCCAAGTAAAACAGTCAAGTAGCCATAGCCAAGAAAAGTCCAAGCCATGCGTGATGACCTTCAAGCAGAAGAATTCTGAACTAGATAACAGTGTTTCCTCCCTGAAACCTGGGGGGGGAAACGGAAGACAAAGAGGCGAAACAAAACGGGGTCAGTCATAAAGACTGGTAAGTCCTATCTACTTCCAGTATAAAAACAGGTAAAAGTAACATGACATGCATAAACTGAAAGTAAACATAAGGATGACGACAAGATAGATAAACTAAACCAGGGTAACAAGCTGAACTACTGTAGCAAGGTAAACTAAGATATCATGATAACTACGGTGTCATGATAAATCAAGGTATCACATCGTCAGGTTTCTATCAAGTATACTATCCCAAGGTATCTATCCTGTATATTTCTCATGGTTCTAACATGTATATTTGCTCTGCACCTCTCGTACTAGTATCCCAACCCGCGTCATGTGTCAACTATGAATGTCCCTTGCCCAATGTCGTGTAATGGTCCATGTCAACCTAATATAGCATATGTAGGTTTTCCCAACTCGTATGTTTCATTCCATGTATAAGTTCAGTCCTTTGTCGTAGGCCATACGGGCTTTCCCATGTAAACGTTTTATCCTTAGGTTATTTTGGACTGCTACCCTTGATCTAGTTATGTTTTCTTACCATGAACTATCGCGTGTTCACTTAGGATTTATGCCACCTAGGACCACTAGGGATTATGCTACCTAATGAACGTTCCCGTGTCTCGGTTTGGGTTCAGGTCACCTAGGACCACTAGGGATTATGCCACCCGTCAACCGCGCCCTTTACCCCACGCATGTATCGTGAATCGTTTCCATGTCTAGACGCACATGTATCCCAATGTGCCATCCGAGTTCCGTGCCAGGGCTAATCAAGAAATACGGAACTCGGTCGGGAGCTTTAAGTCGTCTGCTGATGCAGATATCAAGGTCTGGCTTTGTACCCGTGGCTATGGTCCCACGTGACCCCTCCCTCAACTACTGAAAGGCAATCCAAGAAAAGTCATGTATGAGAACTACACTACGGCCCATCGATGCCCACTTCCAGATAGCCAACCTCACCCATAACTCGATAGCAAGTATATGGTCTGTTGGGAGTTCCCTGCCTTTCCGTACGTACACGATTGACTAAAGATGGTAGGTAGTCGGCGACATGCTATCCAGGGCAAAATCAAGTATCGTCGACTCCACGCTAATCCATCCCAGTCTTTAGGTCGCTCGCATAGCAACCAAGGCATACCCTTGGCTCTTCTACCGCAGACCTTAACCCCTGTGAGGCCGGGTTTCATGGACCATCTGCCACCTCACAGAGGGATACCAAGACTACCCTCACGTCCACCGAAGCTACTGCTTCGCCACCCTGTTCGTTGGAGCTTTTTATCCAAGTCAGATAAGTTGCTCCTCCTCATATACTAAGCGATGACCTACCGTATCAGGTTACTCAACATTTATGAACTAGTCCCATGTCCTTGGCTAAGAATTATTACTTAGTTATCCTTAAATAAGGTTACCACTTAGCTTCTCGTCCCGCTATCCTTGTTAACCACGATTTTCAACCTAGTCCCCTGAGCTAGGGTTTTGCCAAATGGGTTAAGTGTTGTTATCCAAGTTCATGACTTAACCCGCCTACGAATCATGACAAGATTGGCTAAGTACTCAAGTTCAAGGTTTAGCCCTACAAGTTGGTTAAGTGTAGTAAGAAGCTCATGACTTAACCCTGTCAATCGAGTTGGTTAAGTATTTATTTGTCTTAACCCTATCAGATTATCATGTTAGATTGATTAAGCATAGATTATCTTAATCCCATCAGATTATCGAGTCGGATTGGTTAAGTATAGGTTAACTTAACCCCATCCACTAATCGTATAAAATGGTTAAGCCTAATTTAAAAGGTCTTGTGACTTAACCCTACCAGGTCCACATATTAGATTGGTTAACTGTAGGTTACTTAACCTCATCAAATCATCATGTATAATTGGTTAATTATAAGTTACTTAACCCCATTAAATTATCATGTTAAGTTGGTTAAGTATTGGTTACTTAACCCCATTAAATTACCAAGTTTAGATTGGTTAAGTGGTTAACTTAACCCCATCGAATTACCATGCTTAGATTAGTTAAGTGAGGGTTACTTAACCCCATCCAATTACCGTGTTTAGATTAGTTAAGTCTAAGCTACTTAACCCCATCTAATTACCAAGTCGGATTAGTTAAGCGTAAATTACTTAACCCCATCCCCTAATTGTCTTCTGTGGTTAAGTGTCATTAAGAAATCAAGCCCGGTCCCACTTAACCTACCCATTCGTGTCATATCGGTTAAGTGTCATTAGTCAAATTTACTTAGCCTTATCATGTGGCATTAATTTAATTAATGCACTCTCAACCTCTTACATTAGACATTGTTGTGGTTACTAGTTAAGCCGGGCGGGTCCGGGTAGTTTTACACCACAACTTAGTCTAACCTCGGGTCTTAAGCGCGACATGACCAACTTCTCACATTGGATCCTATTGTTTGTAGCCACTAGTTAAGCCGGGCGGGTCCGGGTAGATTTATGCTACAAACTCAACCCAACCTCGAGTTGGCCACTTTCATGTTTGGTCTAGTGTCTTATTACACTTACAACCCACCCATGTCTAGTTCAAGTTCCATGTTTACCCCACATGTCGTGCCCCCATTTTGGTTCAACTTACATGTCGTGTTCACATGTAACCTCAAGTCAAGTTTCCATGTCATATTCAAGTCAAGATTTTGCGTCATGTTCATGTTTGTCTAAGTACCCCAAAATCGTGTTTTCTCTTGAATGAAAGCGAGTCAACATAGTAGGTATACCATGGCTACATATAGACCCCAACACATGTGCGATACCACAAAAGGGATTGGCTCCAAACATGCATGGTATCATAAGGGGGTTTGGCCTCAACATGTATAGTGTCATATAGGGATTGGCCACAAGCATGCATAACATAAAAAGGTGATTGGCCACAAGCATGCATAACATAAAAAAGTGATTGGCCACAAGCATGCATAACATAAAAAGGTGATTGGCCACAAATATACATATTATCATAACGGGATTTGGCCATAAACATGCATGATGTCATAACGGGATTTGGCCACACATAAACATGATATCATAAGGGGGTTGGTTTCATTTACATGCATGAGCCCCAAAGTCCAATTTATGCAACTATTTCACAAGTCAAAGTGGCTCTAAGTGTTCATGCTATCATACTACAAGTAAAGGTCCAATCTTGCATGGCAAACTAAGTCAAATGCAACATGAATAGCACGGTTTAGTCGCTAAAACATAACCCAAAGTCATATGTTCATGATAAAGGGGCAAACTAGGTTTACATAGGTTAACATACTCATGTTACATCTCATTTTATCCCATGTCATCATTAAACTACCGTTAACATCTCGAAGTAGCTAGAACTTACATAGCGAGGCTTAGAGGGTGCGCATGAATCATCTTGAGGATGAAAGGTGACTCCTTGGATGAAGAACCGTCATGAAATCGCCGTAGCAACGTTGATCGAGCCTCGATTTGGTGTAGCAAGCTTGCACCTTTCAATTTGGATCCGATTTGCATGCATAGTCTCTTGGAGTTGGGGATGGAGGCCATGATCACTTGGCATTTGGGCAGCACTTCGTGGCATGAGTGATTTGTGAGGGTTTAGGGTAGGCTTAGGGGTCTTTTTATAGAGATTAGGAGTAGTTTAGGCCGTTAGATTAACCCTAGCATAGATCCAAGCCCTCAAATATCGTCACAAGCCTCCAAAACAGGACCCAGGAGCCAAAACAGGTGCACCAGGCCGACCTGGCCGACCAGGCAGGTCGACCCCCAGGTCGACCCTGGGGTCGACTCCCTAGTCGACCTGGTCCCACCCAGGTCGACACCCAGGTCGACACCCTGGTCGACCTGGTCTGGGCGGGATTTTTCCCGCCTACCCTGATTTTCTGAAATTTTGAATCTGTTTTGAATTTGAATTTTTCGTAAAACTTCGCGAGGCCATATCTCGTTCATACGGACTCCGATTTACGAAATTTCGGACTCTATTTCGCGTATTTTTCCGAGACGAACGTAATGGCGCAACCCGTTTCTCCTGATTCAGATTTTTTGATTTAATTATGCCTTGATTCTTGATTTAACATGTTGTTAAAATTCGGGTTGTTACATTCTCCCCTCCTTTAAGGATTTCGTCCCCGAAATCTCCAAGTTAGGAAGAACGTATCCTACCATCCATCATCCATCTACTCAAAACATCATCCACAGGCAACCATTGTCCTTAGAAGATTTCTAATGCCATATGAACATATGCAAAACGTGTGTGTATATGCTCCTTAGCTAATGCTCATGATCAGGCCTGAATGATCTTTCTAATGCAAAATATGTTTAGTGCCATGAGTCCAACATGTATGCAAATAGTCCTAGTCATATAAGTACTATATGCGTGCACAAACATTCATTCATATGCAACATCCACATGATAACACATTCAATTTCATCCATAAACAAGTATAAATACTCGTGCATATGCAACATGAAACGTGACCGCGTCAATCTAGTATCTAATGTGTATTCACGCATCCACGAGCAACCACTTGCAACCATTTGCAACCATATCAATCATAACATGTTTCAAATACATGTTTACATCCATAGAGTCCTACCTAAGGTTCCCAAGATAGGATCGAGAAGATAAACAAGACAAACTCCTTACGGGGTTTGTAACAGAAACAGGACCGAGAGGATATCCACCAAGCGATAGCATGCAGTTAGCTCTACAGGTGAACCAAGGATCAAAGATATACTCTTAAAAAGAGACATGAAGCGCGTGTCTAAGCCGCATTTCCATGAGCTTAGTTCCATTGTGCCTTGACCGCCTTTGACTTCATGATTTCGTAGCTCCTTGATTCCTATTTCCAAGGTATGAGTCGGAACTCATTTCACTGTCGCCTCTCGTTTCACTTCCACTTATTCTTTCCCTAGTATGCTCGGCCCAAACATATCTGCGTACTCATGCAAGCTCTCCAAAATTCACTAGTGAATTATGGATCTCGTTTACCGATGCCAATCCATGTTACCATGTGCACTTACTAGGGTGATTCCTATAACCCATGCTCAAGCGGAATGAACCATCCGTCTTATTGGCGGCCGTTACTCGATTGGATCAGAGATTTCCGATAAATGCATCAAGAGATTCTAGGTAACTAACCATGACAGAACCCAAAAGGTTACACGAGACTCCGAAGGTATTACCAAAGCAAGCCAAGAGTCTGACTACCCTCTTTTCAAAACCGAGAATGGTATCCCTTACTGGATAACCACTTTACCCCTAGAATCCATCCATGGCTAAACAATAGAAGTATTTCTTCTAATCTCAACACTTGGCATAGACGTTCTCAAATCTAACAAGTCATGAATAAATGGACCGAGTCTCCAACCAGATTTTTGGGACAAAACTGGGATCCTTTACCATGCTAGTACTAAAGTGCAAAGACTCAACTATCCAAGCAGACTTAAATGATACGATGATCAAGACAAAGTCTAGACGGGGTGATAGAAAAGAACGACTAGACCTTTACCAGAAACGGTACCATTTCTTTTAGGTACCTTAGAAATGGGAGCGTACAATTGCCCTCTCCGATGATCTTGTCCTTGTCCTCCTTGATGGACTAAGCCATACCAACAAGTTTCTTATCCTTAAGCTCGCGTCCTTTATCCTTACTCTTATTATCCTTCCTTGTACCACGGCAACAGGTCTCTCGAGAACTACCTCCATCGTACGGAAAACACCTACGTGGCTAGACAAAGATTAGTCACAGTTAGAACTACTGTGACCACAGATGGAGGAAAGAAAGGAAAGGAGATTCAGTCAAGGAATCAAAGGATAATGCTAATGGCCTGTGGGGAATAGCCTTTTAAAACAAACTTTTCTTGAAAAATGCTTCTTTGTAAAACGGTTTCTCAAATAGTTTTCAGAAGGTTTTAAAAACTTTTGCCCAGTCTGGTAACCTTCTGCTCTGATACCAAATGTAACACCCTACCTCCGCTAGGGTCACTCACAAAGGGAATGCACTAGGTTTGGTGAAGCATTATCGAGGTAAACATGCACAGAAATATTACAAGACATAACATATATAAAACAGCGGAAGTAAAACAAATTTCATTTCCTTATAAAATAAGGTCTAAAGCCTTTTACATCAGAATACATCAAAACCTGTCTTGCAATAATAAAGAAGCATAAAACCTTTTCATAAATTATTCCCCAAGTAAAACAGTCAAGTAGCCATAGCCAAGAAAAGTCCAAGCCATGCATGATGACCTTCAAGCAGAAGAAATCTGAACTAGATAATAGTGTTTCCTCCCTGAAACTTGGGGGGGGGGAACGGAAGACAAAGAGGCGAAACAAAACAGGGTCAGTCATAAAGACTGGTAAGTCCTATCTACTTCCAGTATATAAACAGGTAAAGGTAACATGACATGCATAAACTGAAAGTAAACATAAGGATGACGACAAGATAGATAAACTAAACCAGGGTAACAAGCTGAACTACTGTAGCAAGGTAAACTAAGATATCATGATAACTACGGTGTCATGATAAATCAAGGTATCACATCGTCAGGTTTCTATCAAGTATATTATCCCAAGGTATCTATCCTGTATATTTCTCATGGTTCTAACATGTATATTTGCTCTGCACCTCTCGTACTAGTATCCCAACCCGCGTCATGTGTCAACTATGAATGTCCCTTGCCCAATGTCGTGTAATGGTCCATGTCAACCTAATATAGCATATGTAGGTTTTCCCAACTCGTATGTTTCATTCCATGTATAAGTTCAGTCCTTTCCCGTAGGCCATACGGGCTTTCCCATGTAAACGTTTTATCCTTGAGGTTATTTTGGACTGCTACCCTTGATCTAGTTATGTTTTCTTACCATGAACTATCGCGTGTTCACTTAGGATTTATGCCACCTAGGACCACTAGGGATTATGCTACCTAATGAACGTTCCCGTGTCTCGGTTTGGGTTCAGGTCACCTAGGACCACTAGGGATTATGCCACCCGTCAACCGCGCCCTTTACCCCACGCATGTATCGTGAATCGTTTCCATGTCTAGACGCACATGTATCCCAATGTGCCATCCGAGTTCCGTGCCAGGGCTAATCAAGAAATACGGAACTCGGTCGGGAGCTTTAAGTCGTCTGCTGATGCAGATATCAAGGTCTGGTTTTGTACCCGTGGCTATGGTCCCACGTGACCCCTCCCTCAACTACTGAAAGGCAATCCAAGAAAAGTCATGTATGAGAACTACACTACGGCCCATCGATGCCCACTTCCAGATAGCCAACCTCACCCATAACTCGATAGCAAGTATATGGTCTGTTGGGAGTTCCCTGCCTTTCCGTACGTACACGATTGACTAAAGATGGTAGGTAGTCGGCGACATGCTATCCAGGGCAAAATCAAGTATCGTCGACTCCACGCTAATCCATCCCAGTCTTTAGGTCGCTCGCATAGCAACCAAGGCATACCCTTGGCTCTTCTACCGTAGACCTTAACCCCTTTGAGGCCGGGTTTCATGGACCATCTGCCACCTCACAGAGGGATACCAAGAGTACCCTCACGTCCACCGAAGTTACTGCTTCGCTACCCTGTTCATTGGAGCTTTTTATCCAAGTCAGATAAGTTGCTCCTCCTCGTATACTAAGCGATGACCTACCGTATCAGGTTACTCAACATTTATGAACTAGTCCCATGTCCTTGGCTAAGAATTATTACTTAGTTATCCTTAAATAAGGTTACCACTTAGCTTCTCGTCCCGCTATCCTTGTTAACCACGATTTTCAACCTAGTCCCCTGAGCTAGGGTTTTGCCAAATGGGTTAAGTGTTGTTATCCAAGTTCATGACTTAACCCGCCTACGAATCATGACAAGATTGGCTAAGTACTCAAGTTCAAGGTTTAGCCCTACAAGTTGGTTAAGTGTACTAAGAAGCTCATGACTTAACCCTATCAATCGAATTGGTTAAGTATTTATTTGTCTTAACCCTATCAGATTATCATGTTAGATTGATTAAGCATAGATTATCTTAATCCCATCAGATTATCGAGTCGGATTGGTTAAGTATAGGTTAACTTAACCCCATCCACTAATCGTATACAATGGTTAAGCCTAATTTAAAAGGTCATGTGACTTAACCCTACCAGGTCCACATATTAGATTGGTTAAGTGTAGGTTACTTAACCTCATCAAATCATCATGTATAATTGGTTAATTATAAGTTACTTAACCCCATTAAATTATCATGTTAAGTTGGTTAAGTATTGGTTACTTAACCCCATTGAATTACCAAGTTTAGATTGGTTAAGTGGTTAACTTAAGCCCATCGAATTACCATGCTTAGATTAGTTAAGTGAGGGTTACTTAACCCCATCTAATTACTGTGTTTAGATTAGTTAAGTCTAAGCTACTTAACCCCATCTAATTACAAAGTCGGATTAGTTAAGCGTAAATTACTTGACCCCATCCCCTAATTGTCTTCTGCGGTTAAGTGTCATTAAGAAATCAAGCCCGGTCCCACTTAACCTACCCATTCGTGTCATATTGGTTAAGTGTCATTAGTCAAATTTACTTAACCTTATCATGTGGCATTAATTTAATTAATGCACTCTCAACCTCTCACATTAGACCTTGTTGTGGTTACTAGTTAAGCCGGGCGGGTCCGGGTAGTTTTACACCACAGCTTAGTCTAACCTCGGGTCTTAAGCGCGACATGACCAACTTCTCACATTGGATCCTATTGTTTGTAGCCACTAGTCAAGCCGGGCGGGTCCGGGTAGATTTATGCTACAAACTCAACCCAACCTCGAGTTGGCCACTTTCATGTTTGGTCTAGTGTCTTATTACACTTACAACCCACCCATGTTTAGTTCAAGTTCCATGTTTACCCCACATGTCATGCCCCCATTTTGGTTCAACTTACATGTCGTGTTCACATGTAACCTCAAGTCAAGTTTCCATGTCATATTCAAGTCAAGATTTTGCGTCATGTTCATGTTTGCCTAAGTACCCAAAAATCGTGTTTTCTCTTGAATGAATGCGAGTCAACATAGTAGGTATACCATGGCTACATATAGACCCGAACACATGTGCGATACCACAAAAGGGATTGGCTCCAAACATGCATGGTATCATAAGGGGGTTTGGCCTCAACATGTATAGTGTCATATAGGGATTGGCCACAAGCATGCATAACATAAAAAGGTGATTGGCCACAAGCATGCATAACATAAAAAAGTGATTGGCCACAAGCATGCATAACATAAAAAGGTGATTGGCCACAAATATACATATTATCATAACGGGATTTGGCCATAAACATGCATGATGTCATAACGGGATTTGGCCACACATAAACATGATATCATAAGGGGGTTGGTTTCATTTACATGCATGACCCCCAAATTCCAATTTATGCAACTATTTCACAAGTCAAAGTGGCTCTAAGTGTTCATGCTATCATACTACAAGTAAAGGTCCAATCTTGCATGGCAAACTAAGTCCAATGCAATATGAATAGCACGGTTTAGTCGCTAAAACATAACCCAAAGTCATATGTTCATGATAAAGGGGCAAACTAGGTTTACATAGGTTAACATACTCATGTTACATCTCATTTTATCCCATGTCATCATTAAACTACCGTTAACATCTCGAAGTAGCTAGAACTTACATAGCGAGGCTTAGAGGGTGCACATGAATCATCTTGAGGATGAAAGGTGACTCCTTGGATGAAGAATCGTCATGAAATCGTCGTAGCAACGTTGATAGAGCCTCGATTTGGTGTAGCAAGCTTGCACCTTTCGATTTGGATCCGATTTGCATGCATAGTCTCTTGGAGTTGGTGACGGAGGCCATGATCACTTGGCATTTGGGCAGCACTTCGTGGCATGAGTGATTTGTGAGGGTTTAGGGTAGGCTTAGGGGTCTTTTTATAGAGATTAGGCGTAGTTTAGGCCGTTAGATTAACCCTAGGATAGATCCAAGCCCTCAAAAATCGTCACAAGCCTCCAAAACAGGACCCAGGAGCCAAAACAGGTGCACCAGGCCGACCTGGCCGACCAGGCAAGTCGACCGCCAGGTCGACCCTGGGGTCGACTCCCCAGTCGACCTGGTCCCACCCAGGTCGACACCCAGGTCGACCCCCTGGTCGACCTGCTCTGGGCGGGATTTTTCCCGCCTACCCTGATTTTCTGAAATTTTGAATCTGTTTTGAATTTGAATTTTTCGTGAAACTTCGCGAGGCCATATCTCGGTCATACGGACTCCGATTTACGAAATTTCGGACTCTATTTCGCGTATTTTTCCGAGACAAACGCAATGGCGCAACCCATTTCTCCTGATTCAGATTTTATGATTTAATTCTGCCTTGATTCTTGATTTAACATGTTGTTAGAATTCGGGTTGTTATAATTCCGATATCCAGAATAGTGGCAATTGGCAGGAGCTTTTCGGTTTGCAAAACATGGCCCTTAAAAAGTGAAATTTTACATACGAGCTCAGAATTCGACGAGATAAATTTTTATGGAATCACAATGGCAAATTATTGTTGAGTCCCAAAGGGTGCGTCGAACGGAGTCAGTATGTGGCTGTGCGAAGCAAAACCATTTGTTCAAAAGCGGGCAGCCATTTTACAAAGGAACATTATTGATACGACCTCGGAATTCGATTCTACTTTTTTTTCTGGATTCGTATCGTCTAATAATGGTTAAATCCAAGAGGGCTTGATTTTTTGAGTTAGCATGTGAGCGTGCAAGAAGAAATGGTGTGCCAAAATCGCATTTTTAGAGCTTATCTGAGCATTTTTTTAGAATTTCAACGGACTATCAAACGAACTCGGAATTCGACGAAACTTGTTTCGTTGGACTCGTCTTCACGTCTACTATCTCATGTCCGAAATCCTTGGCGGTTGGAGATCATTAGCGTTCAGGCAATACGGGAAAAACTAGCATATAATCACTTTTTCTCCTTTTCTAATTCATTATTTCCTCCTTCCTCTTTTCTTCATTTTCCTCTTTAATGGCCACCGCCTCCTCCTTGCCGCTGCCGCCCCTCCTCCTGCTGCCACCGCCCACCGTCGCCGCTCCTCCTCCCCTCCGGCCACCCTCCTCCTCTTCTCTCTCCTCTTCTCTTTCTCTCTCTCCCTTCACAAACCTAAACCCTAGGAGCCACCACTACCACCACGGGCCCCACCACCACCGCTGCTGCCCCTTAGCCACCTCCCCCACGTCCATCAGGTCCGGCGTCCCCCTATGGCCGCCCAACTCCGGTCGTGGGCCCCTCCTCCTCAAAAATCACATTTTTCACTAATTTCCCGTTTTGCACAAAACACCCTGTCCTTATTTCGCCAATAACTCCCAAACCGTGCGTTTCTAACAAAGTTCCTCAAAACCAAAGACGAAGAGCACTATTTTCTCTTCGATTTGGTATATGATAGTCCCATTTTGCATTGCGGAGTTGTCGGGAAAACGCGTCCAAAGTCTGCTGTCCGAACACTGTCAAAATGCTGTCTTTTCGCGATTTCCGGTGAAATGGCATATTTTCGGGAGGAAGACCACTAGGCGAAAGTTGTCCGGAATAGCGCGTTTAAGCTAGAAAACAAAATGGAGTGAAGATTGAAGCTCGTTTGCAAATTCTGGAACCAGAACAGCGAATTCGGGCATTAGAAAAAATGTGAGTTTTCTCCGTTTTAAAGCTTCTATGGTTTTTGACGAATGAAGTAGAATAAAAATATGATTTTTATATTATAGGAAGAATAAAAATATGATTTTTATATAGTAGAGATAATAAAAATACGATTTTTATATTATATAGATAGTAAAGATTTGATCTTCACTATATGAACAGCGGTATAAAAATAGAATTTTTATCTATATAGTAATAGAATAAAAATGTGATTTTTATATACATAGCAACAATATAAAAATGTGATTTTTATATATGTAGTGACTACGGGCAGTGAAATTAGCAAAAAGGCAAGCACGACGAAGATTTCTACATAAGAAGAGTCGTGGCGTTTGGTTTAGCTAGTCGGTGAGTACTTCTCACTTTAAATTTCCTTTTCTAGTTATAAATATATACTAGGATGCAGACGGTGTTTAGTGGCACCCGACACCATCGTCCACAGACCATGGACATGTTTGTTTGGTTGTGTAGTTGGTTAGATTATTTGATTTGAATTTGATTGTTTGGTGAAATGGAATGGATTTGGTTGATATGTGTATGGCGTGGGCCATTGTTAGACCAGGGATAAGGCTAGGCCTTGTCCCGTTTCTAGTATCATGCCGTTATGCCGCCGAAATTTTCTAAAATAAGTTAGAAAAATAAAGATATCATTTTATTTAAATAAATGAACCGAATAGATATTCATAGGTTGAATAAAATATTATGGTCGTTAAAAATATAATTTTTAACGTGGATGTGAATAAATAAATATTCATTTACAAACCGGACGATTTGTTTATGTACACCTATTTGAAGGACATTGACTGCAACGATAAATTTTACACATCGTCCAACTACACAAATAAAATCTGTGTTTGATTGTTTGAAACCCCACACGGGTATTGGGATGATATTTGGCGTACACTAATCCCAATTATTTAATAGTATGTCGATCGATTGGTCGACAGGCTGTGTAAGCGTTAATTATTTATATTTGATGCTTATACAGTTGTGTGGTGCACTTTAGATGATGGTTGATTGTTTATCGTTGCTATTATATACATGTGTTGTATGGAATCCATATAATTAACATTATATGATAATTGATTGGGCCTCATTCCAATTGGGAAATTAAAGAATATTATAAAATAAAGGTTCATGTGTTGACAATACTCATCCGTTGAGATTAGTCATGTGTTGAACGAAATATTTTAACAATAAAATTTACATCTTTATCATTATAAAATAAAGGTTCATGTGTTGACCGTACTCATCCGTTGAGATTAGTCATGTGTTGAACGAAATATTTTAACAATAAAATTTACATCTTTATCATATATAAAATTAGAAACTAATTGGAAAATAGATAAGATGAGTGGTTTCCTGGGTATTGATCTGATGTTGGTTTCGGCCTTCGGGGTTAATATTTAGGGAATCATTCTCTTACTAATTTACGGTTGGAGTCTGATTTGAAATCAAACAATAGATACCAATTTTTTTATAAAATATATTAAATAACAAAAATAGTCACACGTGGACAGTACTCATTCGTTGAGATTAGTCATGTGTTAACAAAAATATAGATTCACGTATTGAATAGAATAAATATTCATTTGTTGAATAGAATAACGAAATTATTGAAATATATAAAGCCGTGTTGATTAGATATGCGCTTTTTTGACATGAACGATATTTATATCGATTATATTCGAATTTGAAATGAATTGAAAGGAAAACGATTTTGAATTGAATTGAAAGGAAAACGAATTTGAATTGAATTGAAAACGAAATTGAATTGAATTGAAAAGAAAACGTATTTGAATTGAATTGAAAAGAAAACGAATTTGAATTGAATTGAAAAGAAAACGAATTTGAATTGAATTGAAAAGAAAATGAATTTGAATTGAATTGAAAAGAAAACGAATTTGAATTGAATTGAAAAGAAAACGAATTCGAATTGAAATGAATTTAAAACGAATTTATAAGGGAAAATTCAATTTTGATTTGAATTTGAAATGAAGGTTGAAATTGTTTAGAAACAAATTTGAAACTATTTATAAAATTCTTTTTAAATAGAAATTGACGAAATATATATTATATATATATAATATAATGGCCTGAATAGAACGCGCCGCGCCGCGGCAGTTCGTGAATTTCGACCATTGATTTCGAACGGACATTACGGGAGATCCGACCGTCGGATTCTCCTAAAACCGGAACCGTTGGGTTCGTATCGAAAAGAGCTTTCTAACGAATATTAGAAATTTGAAATCTAACGGTTGGATTTGGAGATACGTCCAAATCAAATTTAGAAAAGGTCACTGTAAGTGCAGTTCGATGGCCGTTGATGGAAATCGACTGTACGGGCCTTGATAAAATTACTAAAAATAGTAATAATTTATGTAGAATCATAAGAAATGATTTGGGAAAAATTGGGATGAAAAACTCCATATTTGAAAAGATAAAAATAGATTTTTATCGACATGAACTAGTTTTGAACTAAAATTAAAACCCATTTATTTTTAAATTAATAAATTGGATTTGAAATGGGTTTTAAATAACCAGAATTTCTAATATATATTTGGAATTGAATTAGAATTGATTTATGGGTTTATCGTGAACGGTGTTTTAAATAACATTTGTTCTTTAACCCGATAATAAATAGAATGTGATTTGGGTTTATCGTGAACTGTTTTTTAAATGACATTAGTTCTTTAACCCAGTAAAAGGAGTTTTAATGAATCTATAATTAGATTGAAATGTGAATTGATAATCTAAATTATCAAATTTAGAAAGTGAGCGAGAATGGAGTATTACCAGTTTTGCTCCAAAACGATAGTCAAATCTTTAATTAGATTTGAACGTGGAATGGTAATTAATTTTACCGATAACTCTGTGGTATTAGATATGGAGTATTACCAGTTTTGCTTCATGGGATGAATAGGTTGGGATTGGGAAATAAAATAAATAATTACTCCGGTGTGGTTCGCTAATCCCGTCTAGTTTGAAAAACCATAATTTGGTTTGAAATGACATCTAAAGGAAGATTCAAGAATAAATTTTAAAGAATTTATCTTTGATAAAATTAATGGGAACCTTTCCCTAAGAATGTGAAATTTAGAAACTAGCTGTAGGTTAGTTAACAAGAATGGTTTCCTGGGTATTGATCTGATGTTGGTTTCAGCCTTCGGGGTTAATATTTGGGAAATTGTTCTCTTGCTGATTTACGATTAGTGGCTGCTGAATTGGAATGAGGCATATGTTATGTTTGTGTAACATTCGTTTTTAATATACACGGGTTGTTCGGAAAGGCCGGGTTTATACCCATTCTGAATAACCGATTCGACGATATGTTGAAGACGAAGACAGTGGTTGTAGACCGGAAGTCTTCACATCGTTTGGGTGATTACTGATGATCTTGATTGGGTTGTACACCCAAGATGATGGAATCAGTTGGTGGTCGTCCAGACGTACTTGGAGATCGATGGATATGCGAGGAAAGTGCCTCCGGTTTCGTTCAGACCCAGAACAAACTTGTAAATGGACTGTGTGTCTGACATTGGGTTTTATTCTATGTTGATTGATCTCTATTAAATATACATCTGTTTGGCGGTGGAGAATTTATTCTCTTGCTTAACGCCCTTCTCTGAGACGTACGACCTCAGAGGTTGTATATCGATGGACATAAGTCGCATGGCATGAATTGCCTATGTGGCACGCCTAAGTGGCAATTGATCAAGGCTTCTGTTGAAAAGCAAAGTCTTGTGGTTGATGATCAAAGCACGGCCTACGTGGCATAGCTTTGTGTATAGTGTGAATTCGCGAGCCTTACACCTCGGTATGAGTCAAAAACGGGGTACAGACTGTTGGGAGAACACGACGTTTCTTTCTAGCTTTGGTGGTGTCAGTGACTTACCAGCCCTGACATTTATATACTTTTCACCTTTGTGGTTGTTGGAATGAGGCGCCTCGATATTAGGTCTGATAGGATCGGGAAATGTGTGTTCAGGAATTGCCAATCCTCAAACGTAAGAGAGGACCGGCCCAACCGATCCAAGTGGCTGCCCAGAGTGTGTAGTCCTGGGACATTTGCTAGAGTGTCTCGAAGCGGAGAGGAGCTTGCCCCTTACCTCGACTCATGACGGAAATCCAATTTCCAATACAAGATATTTTGGTTTTATTTGTAGAGCCTAGTATGGCGACATGATATATGGTACCCATGCCGCCTATGATTGATATTTATGATTGAAATTGTTTTGACACTATACACTTATTATAGTATCAAATGATTTGTTTTTAAACGTATCAAGCATTATTTGGCTATTATAAGGGAAAACCCTATCCTCCGGCTTGCGTTGCATTGTGTGATGGGACCTGGGTCTTATAATAGCTTCATTTTTCGAAAAAGCATTGCGTTGTCTTTTCTATGCACTGGTATTCTTGGGAGGAAACCCGTTCCGTGTTATACGGCGTGGTCCCTTGAATTACTCTCTTTTAAAGTAAAGTTTTAAATAACTGTTTTAGTTCTCACACCAGTCACATGACTGACCTGGAGTTTATTGTTTTAACCTAAACTCTGGGTGCCCTTATTTTCGACACGGGCAGCTAGTAGTTTTGGTTTTGCAGATTTATATTCACAGGATCCTGATTTACAGCTGGAATGATGCTCGGTAAGCTCTATATCCGTGCATTACTTTCAGTCGTATTTTTATTGTTTTTCCACTGCTATGTAATTTATTGTAATCTCTGATATTTATCGAATGTAATTTATTCATTTGTACTTTGTATATTCTTGTATCTAATGGAATTGTGTAATAATAATGAAATGTTCTTCCGTCTGCGTTCTGATTTGTCCTGTTCTCAAACGATCAGGGGTTTCGAACGGTCTAGATCGGTTTAACGACTGATTCGGATCGAGCGAAATTCCTTGCCATTACAGTGTCAAAATGGTCAATAATCAAAATCCATTCCAAACTATTTTTCAAATGAACTATTAACTATCGTTAATCTACTGATTAGCTTTTATTTTTCTAGCCAACCCATACCAAAACATGCCAATATACAACATAGAAAATTGTTTACCCATGTCAAGTTTAAATTGAAAAAAGTTGCGCTAGTATACATAAACATTTATTATACATTCCATATACTTGTTATTCAAGTATACGTATTTCAACTACCATTTTCACTATATATGTTATTTAGGATATGGTAAATTATCCAAACCCATTATTAACTGTTTGATCACTTAACAATCCAAACAAACTTGCAAATATTTATTTTTCAACCAACTTCCATGCAACATTGCAATCAAGTTGTAATTTAGTTCAATCAATCGTTTTGTTTGTGGTTTCAACTTCTCAATCACTTACGATACTATATTAATTTCTCACCAACTTCAACAATTCATACCCAAACTTCAATCTCATGCATCATTAAGCATACATAGCATATTTTTACTTAGATATAACCACATACGACATCAACTACCACATATATAACATATAAATTCAAACGAGAAATAAATACTCACCGTGGTTTTCCACTCTGACTAACTATTAAAAGCAAGATTTTTATGTGTAAACGATTCTAAAAGCTTTTGGCAGCCTTCAGGCGTCGCCAATGTTGTATGAAAATCGAACGGACAAGGGTTTGACGCTATTTGGTTTTATAAATAACGGCGAATAAGTGGACATATATTTTGGTTTAAGAAGCAAACGGAGAAGTGTTTTTGGACAAATGAAGCACGGGTTGGAGATGTGAGGCCTGCTGGTTGGCTACGGGGGCTGGAGACGACGATGGTGGCCAAGATGGTGCTGTTATGGCATGAAATGGGGGGGGGATTGAGTTTTACTGAATTTAAAGGTGGAATGAGGCTCTTAAGAAGGAAGGGGCACACGACTTTGGAGGTGGCGACTGTGGAAGGGCACGGTTGTAGTAGTGGGCTATGGGGGTGGTGAGGGTAAGAAACGGAGAGAGGAAGAGGGAGGGGAGAGCAAAAGAAAGTGGAGAAATAAAGTGTAGAAAGAAAGGAGAAGGTCTTCTTTTTATAGAAAATAAAATTTCACACAGGTTGGTGATGTGTCGGCGATCTAGGAGGATGGCGTGACACCACAAACGAAATACAAAGGGGTTGTTGGGGGTAATGACACCTCAACAGAAACACACTCCTAGGCTAATGAAGTGTTAGGCTAATTTAACCACGTTTAACTCTTCTAAACGTCGTGTTATGACATATAAATGTTTATAGAAGTAAATTAGTGTTCTAAAATTATTTACCCAACATTTGACAAATATATTTTTAAATATTAATTTTTGGCTCAAAACTAATTAATAAAATCATTTGAAATAAATTCTTTTTAAAATCTACCTACGCCTCTCTACTCGCACGGCCACATACTAATCTCGATGGCTTTGAAATTTGAAATTTTTCTATGTTTTTCAGATACGGTTCCAATGGTCCTCGTCTCGTCGAATTCGTAGACTGTTTGCAAAATGACCTTTGTATGTGTTATTATTTAATATTAACTAGGTGTTTCAACTTGCGTATATGTTACGCATGCTCACACCCTAACTCCAACTGACTTGAAATTTGGAACCTTACAATAATTTATCATAATTGATCCGACAAAATTGGTTTCGTCGAATTCCGAGATTATTTGCAAAATGCCTATATCTCTAGATTTTTAAAATAGCATTAAAATATCAATTTTCAAAATATTCTACTTAATTATTATTTTAAAAATCCAATAACCTTATTTTAACTTATTATAATATAAAACAACTTTAGAATTCATTTCCAATGATTTTTCAAGCCTAGTTTCAATATTGGTGAATAGTGTCAAATTCTTAAAATTGTCTGAACATGTAAGTATATAATACTGATATAAATAATTTATCTGGTCGTTATACTTTTGAAATCATATTTAAAAATATGCGCGGTTCTCTAAATTCTCAAAAACTCGAAATTTTATAACATCAGAAATTTTGAGTCCTTACAATGATGCTTTTGTTTCTAAAATCCATGAGTTAAAATCTAATATTAAGATGGCAGAATTAGTAAATTTTAGTTCAAAAAAAAATTAGAAGGGTTAAAAAAATATTCAAACATTACTAATAGAAGAGAAAATTTATCTAAAATTATTAAAAGTTCTCAACCCACTTCAAATAAAAATGGACTATGTTGTAAAAAGGAACTTAAAATTTCCTCGTCCAATAATTTGAAAAAGGATTTCAAAACTAGTAGGACATCTAAACCTTTAAAAAGAAAATTGATTTCTAGAACAATTAATATATGGGATCCTAAAACAAACAACAAAAATTGATTAAGAATAAATATATTAGAATATTTTTAGAAATGATACGTAATAATAAAGATTATGCTTATAAAAAGGATACTGAACCCTCTCGGGTTTGGTTTCCTAAGACCCATCTCTTAAGATCTTATTAAAAAGTGGGTACCAATGTTGTCTCTTATTTTTTGCAGGTCCCACTTAAGGAATAAGGAAAATGGAAACTCGACATTGGTCTCTCAAAACAGTTAACAGGTGACAAAGACATGCTCATAAATATTACTTACTTAGATGGAGGTTCTTTCACTTTTGGAGATAATTCCAAGGGATATATCATCAGCAATGGTGAGTGAGCAATTACGGAACATCTAATTTACCTCTTATTTTATTAATTAGTTAGAAATCTGGAACACAATCTATTAAATATAAGTCAATTATACGATAAAGGATTCAAAATTACATTTTCTGAAAATAAAATTTATATTTTTGATTAAAATCAAAATCTTATTTTCAAAGTAAACAGTGATAGAAACATTTAAGTTTTAAATATGAAAGTGAATAATGATTCAGATATGTGCTTAATAGCCTAAAAAAAATGATCCCTGGCTTTGGCAAAAAAGGTTTTGTCATATAAATTTTAAAACTATAAATAAGATTTTAAAAATAATCTAGTAAAAGGATTACCACAAACTGATTTTAAAGTTAATAATATTTATAATGCATGTCAATTAGGTAAATTAACCAAGTCCACTTTTAAATCTAAGAAAGTCATCTCAACATTACAACCACTTGAATTACTTCATATGGATTTATTTGGACCAACCGAAGTTCAATCCATAAATCATAATAAATACATATATGTAATTGTTGAGGATTTTTCTAGATATAAAGGGACTATTTTTATGAAAAATAAAAATGATTTCAAAACATTTCCGAAACAATTTCAAACTTTAAAAGGTCTTAATAATAAAAATATAAGAAGTGACGACGGAGGTGAATTTGAAATGAAGATTTTGACAAGTATTGTAAAAAGAAAAGAATTTTCACAATTTTTCATTTTCTTGAACTCGACAACAAAACAAAGCCATAGAAAGGGAAAACCGAAACTTACAAAAATATACTAGAATTTTATAAAATGGAAGCATGTTAACAAAACATTTATGGGTAGGAACTATTTCAATTGCCTGTTATGTATTGAATCATGTTTCTATACGATCTTTTGCAAAAAGTACACTTTACAAACCCTTTTATGGTATAAAACCAAATATTTCTTACTTTAAAGTTTTTGGGTCAAAATGTTTTGTTTTAAACACTAAAGATTAGCTAGCAAAATTCAAATCAATACCTGATGAACTAATCATCTAGGAAATTCAAATCGAAGTAAAGCTTAAAGAATGCTTAATAAAGGAACTAAATTTTTTAAAGAAAAATTTCAAATGTCATTCGATGAAAATTTTAAATTTTCAAATATAATTAATCAAAATAATTTTGATGATGACCTTATTCATAGATTCGGAGATGAAAACATTATCCACAATTCAGAAAATGAAAATATAACCGATAACTCCATCCTCTACGAATTTTTCGAAATCATCCTACATAAAATATTATTGAAGAAACTAATTCAAACGTGCGAACTAGAAAGAAATTAAATCTAAAGAGCCAGTAGCATTTATTTCTAATATAGAACCAAAAAATTCTAAAGAAGTATCTTTTGATGAACATTAGATTATTGCTATGTAAGAAGAGTTAAATCAGCTTAAACGCAAGGAAGTTTTGGAGTTAGTGAAACACCCCACCTCCATTAAGGTCACACACAAAGGGAATGCCTTAACTTCGATGGAGCATTATAGGTTAAAGACACAGAAAATTTACAAGACAGAAATATAAGCAGCGGAAAATAAAACTAACATTTATTTCATACGTGGTTCAATACAAACACCATTACAGTAAATTGTCTCAACACAACTTCCAAAAATACTTCATCATAATCTTTGTCTTGATTAAACATAAAGAAGCATATAAAATAAATAAAACTGCATAAATCCCCAAGTCTAGTGTGTCCAAAGCCATATCCAAAGATAAGAGATTCCAAGCCGTACACCATAGAGTCTTCAAGCTTGGAAAGATGGACGGTCCAAATTAAGCTAAGCTAGTCCCTCCCAGGCTACTTGAGGAGGGGAAACATAAGAAAAAGAAGAAGAAAGAAAAATGGGTCAGACATAAGTCTGAGTAAGTCTAGTGACTTTTCAGTGTGTGAATAAAGCAAAGGATCATGACAGGAATAAACTGAAAATAGGACAGTACCAGAACAACAACTAACATAAAGTTATATAAGGCAGGATAAACCGAATATACATCGCACCCATGTTTAATTCTCTGCACCTACTTATACTTGTCCAACTAGAATTATGTGTTCATGGTGAAATGATTCCCTTATATCGATCATCTCCTACTAGAATGCATTTATCACGTGTGTCCTTCGGCCCCCGCTTGACTGTAAATACCTGTGCTGGTCCCACCACGTGGTGTATCAAATCCTATGGTGGAAACCCGACACGATTCAAGATGCACAGTGTATAACTACGGATGCTCAGTGCCGTCTTTTTCCACTCCGAGGTACGTGCACGCCCGATAATCCGCTGGAACCTACACTGATCCACCACCGCCGATGTTTATGACCGCTTATAATCAGCCCAGTAATCGTGCCCCACCCTGCCTAGTTCAGGGTCCCATGATACATCTACGTGGGTTACTGCTGAAATGGGTCCCCGTTACTAGGGTTTTCCAGTCAACATGTTAAATTGGTTAAGTGTCCAAATTTACCTAACCCCACCCATCAGTTTAGCTAACATGTTGGATTGGTTAAGTGTTTCCTAAATTGACTTAACCCTACCTCTCTTGACTTAGCTTTATTAGAGCACCAACCACTCACATTAGACAGGTATTGTTGTGGTAAGTGGTTGTGCCGGTCGGTTCCGGGCAGTTTTACACCACAACTCAGTCTAACCTCGGGTCCTTTTTGGGCTCAGTGCACTAACCACCCACATTAGACAGTTATTGTTGTGGTCATTGAATGTGCCGGTCGGTTCCGGGCAGTTTTACACCACAACTCAGTCTAACCTTGGGTTAGGCATATTCGTCTTTTCTAAATTTATATTTTTATCCTTTTATGCTTATATGTATATTTGTCAACAATTTATTGTTATGGATCACTTTTCTTCTAAATCAAATTCATAATTTTTCGTAATTAAATTATACCATTTCAGTGCCTTACCATTTACATAGTTATGAGCCAAATATGTTAATTATGTATAGTTTCAAGTTTTCCCTGAACATTGCCCCCGTTTACATTCGCAAAGTTTCATAGGACGTTAGGCTCGACGTTTTAGCCTAACTTATAAAATAAAAAGGGGAAAAAGAGGAACTTGCAACATTCCAACATCATAAAAAATTTTGGATCTAACTACAGATTTGTCACATGAACTTGGCATAATATACTTTTAATTATGAACTTGCAAACTAGATCTATGCAACATGAATCATAAAATAATAGTATTACATATAACTACCAAAATCTAATTAGACATGTAGTAGTGAGCTTGCATAGGTTGAATCATGTTAATATTGATCTAACATAAAGGCATATGGTTCTAACTTGTAAAGTTGTAGATCTAAACATATATGTTTACATAGTCATGTTTTTAACCTATAAACTTGCATGTATTCATAACATGATAGCATCTCTTGACTTGCATAAACATGGAATAATTTCTAAATTAACATACAACATATAGATGTCATCACAAGGTCGTAGATCTAAACATGTATGCATAATGGATCTAAACAATTAGGCCTAAACTATATGACTTAGCCTAAAACTTGTATAATATCACCAAACTTACATATGATAATTTCATAACATCATAGGTTTATTCACCAATTTCCACAAAACATGATAAACCACAATAATTCATAGGCATATACGATAGAACATACAAGAATAACATAAATCAGCATCACATACAACTCGATACAATTCTATTTTACGATTCATTACAAACCATGTCTTTAATTCATTCGCATCTGAAAGATAACTACACTTACAAACAAAAAGGAATTCTTGAGTTCTGGGACCTATATTCTGAAATTTAATTGCTTTCCATTGATGTGGATGTAGATCGTTGAATTTTCTTAATTGAATTAGATTAGATTTAATTTTTGACGTAGCTTCAATCTTGCTTTTGAGTTGAAAGAGATGACGGCTATCCTAGGTTCACCATTGACGGCATGAGGCTCTAGGTACGAATATTTGTGATTTAGGGTTAAGAGTTAGGTTGTTTTTTATAGAGTTTTAATTAATTTAGATCCGTCAGATTAACCCTAGAAATAATCAAGGCCATCCAGTCAAGATAGGATAACACCTCAGCCCTAATGACTCAGCAGGGAGTCAGAAATCGTCATCCTTTCAGATCTGCCCGGGGGGTAGGTCGACCCGTAGGGTAGGCCGACACTAGGGTCGACCTCCTGGTCAACCTGGCCTGGGAGGGAATTTTCCTGCCCTGCCTTCTTCTGTGTCTGAATTTGAATTTCAAATTTTTGAAACTTCCGAAGGCCATAACTTCTTCATACGAAGTCCAATTCATGCAAACTCGGACTCTATCTCAACCAGAATTTTGAGACGAATGCAATGGTGTATCTCGTCTCCCTTAATTCTCACATTTAAAATTAATTATTCTTTAATTCGTTACTTTAAGGTTTATCGAAAACACGAGGTGTTACATTCTCCCCTCCTTAGAGGATTTCGTCCCTGAAATCTTCAAGTCAAGAAGAACGTATATCCTACCATCCAATCGTCCATCTACTCAAACATCAAACACAGGTGTCCATCGTCCTTAAGAGACTTCTAATGCTTCATGATCATATGCATAGTGTGTGTATATGTTCTTATCTAATGCAAAAATCAGGCAGTCTACTGATTCAGTTGACCTCCTTAATGCAAGTCATGTCGGTGTCATGCGTCCATAATGTATGCAATCTTCCCTAATCATGCTTTCTACATGAGTGCACAATCATTCATACAAATGCAACATCCACATGATAACACACCAAGTTTCAATCATATACAAGTACATATATGCATATGCAATATGAAAGTGACTGAACCGATCTAATACCTAAAGTGTGTGTATATGCATCCACGAGCAACCACTAGCAATCACTTGCAACTATCAACCATAACATGTTTCAAATACATGTTTACATCCATTGGTTCCTACCTAAGGATCGAGAACGACACTGAGGAATATACTAAAAAAAGATAGATACAAGTATGAACATACTTAAGGAGAAAGAGATCAAAGATGTACCCTCAAAAAGAAAAGGGTAGGCTGCACATATTTTGGCCTTAGTCTCCCAAGTCGCGTCTTCCTCAGCGTCACTCCATTGAACTTTTACAAGTTTGACTTCGTGGTTGCGTAGCTTCTTGATTCTGTACCTGAGATACGCATTGGAACTCTTTTCACATTGCCTCTCATTCTACTTCTACGTCCTCTAATATGCTTGGTTCCACTACTTCCGCAGACTCATGTAAGCACTTTCGTAAGTGAGAAACGTAAAAGACATTATGAACTCCAGGCAATTTTCCGGGCAGCTCTACTCTGTAAGCCATCTTCCCAATCCTTTTAATGATAGGAAACGACCCTACAAATGTTGGTGCCAACTTTCCTGCGGATCTGAAGCAAACGACGTTCCTCGAAGGAGATAATTTAAGGAAAACCCTGTCCCCAACCTCAAATTCAAGGTCGGTCCATCTCTTATCTGCGTAGGACTTTTGTCTATCTTGGGCAGTCTTCATTCTTTTTCGTATCAAGTCCACCTTCTCAGAAGTTTCTCTAATCATATCTGGTCCAAGTATGAGCTTATCTGTAGACTCCCACCAACAAGTTGGTGATCGACACGGTCTTCCATATAAAGCTTCGAAGGGTGCCATACCTATGGTGGCTTGGTAACTATTGTTGTAGGTGAGCTCCACCAAAGGAAGGTGATATTCCCATGTTCCTCCGAAGTCGAGAATGCATAATCTCAAGAGGTCTTCCAACACTCTGTTCACTCTTTCCATCTGGCCATCGGTGTGAGGGTGATAGGCCTTGCTTAAGCATAACTGTGTGCCTACAGCCTCTTGTAAGCTCTTCCAGAACTTGCTCGTAAAGATAGGATCTCGGTCGCTAATAATGCTGGAGGGTATCCCATGGAGTCGGACTATCTCTTTAAGATATATGTATGCTAAAGATGAGGAAGTCCTTCTAGTCTTAACGGGTATGAAGTGAGCACTTTTTGTGAGCCTGACCACTATTACCCAAATACTGGTATTGCATCTTCTTGACCAAGGCAGCCCATCAATAAATCCCATCAAGATGCTATCCCATTTCCACTGTGGGACCTCTAAAGGATGAAGCAAACCACCAGGCTTCTTCTGTTCCACCTTGACTTGCTGGCATACTAAGCACTTCAAGACGAATTCAGCTACATCCCTCTTCATGCCATCCCAAAAGAAACTCCTTTTGATGTCTTTGTACATTTTGTATCCACCGGGGTGTATGGTCAACTTTGAATGGTGTGCTTCTTCAAGAACTTTCTTTACCAAATCCCTTGCTTGTGGGATGCATAGCCTCCCATCTCGTCTCAACCAACTCTTATCATCGATGGAGTATCTATTGAGGTGACTAGAAATCTCATCCCTACTCAACTTACCTATAGTATGTACTAGCTGAGGGTCATCACGTTGTGCGGACCCTATTGAGTCCAAAAGAGTAGGCTGCACCTCTAGCGATGCTAACAAACCAGTCACACGATCGATAGAGGGTCTAATATCGAAGTTGGTTATGTACTCCAAACTCTGCCTTTCAACAAAGAGAGGGCTTAAAGTCAACTTCTTTCTACTCAAGGTGTCTGCTACTACATTGCCCTTGCCAAGGGTATAGGAAATCTCGAAATCATAGGATGCCAAGAATTCCATCCACCTCTATTGCCTTAAGTTAATATCTTTCTATGAGAAAAGGTGCTTCAATGATTTATGGACAATATATAATTCAAACTTCTCACCTAGGAGATAATGGTGCCAAGACTTAAGCGCAACGACGATGGAAGCCAACTCTAGGTCGTGGGTTGGGTAGTTTTTCTCATGTATTTTCAGTTGTCGGCCTCCATAAGCTACTACCATCCCTTCTTGCATCAAGATAGCTCCTAATCCGGAACCACAAGCATCCGTGTACATCTTGCTCCCATCCGGCAATGTCAGAACTGGGGCTGTCGTTAGAGCTCTTTTTAAGCGTTGGAAAGCAATATCGCAATCCATGTCCCAAGTGAAAGTTAAGTTCTTCCTTGTCAATTTTGTAAGTGGAGCTGAGATTTTCGCAAAATCTTTGATGAACTTCCAGTAAAAGCCTGCTAGCCCGAGGAAGCTTTGGACTTCGGTTGCATTTCGTGGGATCTTCCAATCTTGCACCGCAACTACCTTTGCGGGGTCCATAGCTAATCCTTCTTTAGACACCACGTGTCCAAGAAACCTTACTTCTTCTCTCCAGAAGTGGCATTTGGAGAATTTGGCTTTTAACTGGTGTGTACGAAGAGTGTCCATGACTTCCTTTAGATGCTGAGCATGTTCTTCCTCACTCTTTGAGAAAATCAAAAGGTCGTCTACGAAGAACACCACAAACTTATTGAGGAACTCCCTAAAAACCCTACTCATCAAATCGACGAAGTAAGCGGGTGCATTTGTCAGGCCAAAAGGCATGACAAGCTACTCGAAGAAACCGTTCGGAGTTTTGAACGCGGTCTTGTCGATGATGTCTTCAACCACTCTCAACTGATGAAATCCGGTAGATAAATATAGTTGGAAGAAAACCGATGTACCTACAAGTTGATCGAACAAGTCGTCTATTCTTGGGAGTAGGTGCTTATTCTTCTTGGTCAGCTTGTTTAGCTCCCTATAATCGACGCATAGGCGAAGTGAACTGTCCGCTTTAGTTGCGAACACTACTGGAGCACCTCATTCAGAAATACTCCACCTTATAAACCCCTTCTCAAGCAGCTCTTTAACTTGCTTGCTGAGTTCGTTCCTCTCCCTTGGAGCCATGTGTCTAATGGGTAGAGCGATGAGTTTTGCGTTATCAACGAGGTATATGCGGAAGTCTATCTCCCGCAACCCTTAACCTCTTCAAAGACATCCGAGTATTCACGGACTACTCTAAAAGACTGCAAATCCTCAATAGACGCTTCAAGAGATTCTAGATAGCTAAGCATAACAGAGTTCATGGGATTACAAGAAATTTCGAGAGTGTTACCAAGGCGAGTCATGAGTCTAACCACTCTCTTTTCACAGTCAAGGATGGCACCATTACTGGATAGCCAGTCCATACCTAAAATTAACCCATAGCCCGTGAAGCCCAAAACATAGGCATTGCATCTAAACCCCACACTCAATATAGAAATTTCCAAATCCAAACTGATCATTGAAAAATAAGTTGAGCCCCTAATTGGATTTGAAACAACCAAGGGGTCCTCTACTAAACTGGTGTCTAGGTGCAGAGATTCAACTAAAGCAGTAGATATAAAAGAGTGCGATGCGCCAGAATCAAAGAGTGTACGAGTAGGATGATCAAAAAGATAAACTAAACTCTCAACAAAAACATTTCTACCTTGTTCTTGCTGGGGTGCCATGAGAGCATGGACCTATCCTCTAGAAGTAGATCCACCTTTATGCCCTTGCCCTTGCTTTCTTGTGCAGTCCCTAGCCATGTGTCCTACCTCGCCGCAATGGAAACAACCACCCATCTTCCTTTTCTTCTTCCTGCAGTCCTTAACCAGATGTCCAGGAAGGCCACAAAAATTACACTTCCTCTTGTTACGGGTTTTGTTGTTTTTCCCGCCCTTCTTGGAGTCTGTCTTCTTGCTCTGTGATCCTTCCCCTTTCTTATCTTGAGATGCTTCCACCTTTGTCTCCTTCTTGCCAGCCTTATCTTCTTCTTGTAACAGTGCCATGTCCACCAGTCTTTCATAGGTTGCACCCATAGGTATATGGGACATAGTTACGCTGTGCAGTGGCTCATTCAATCCTTTAACGAAGCGGAGATCCTTCTTATGTGGAGTGTTTACTAACTCCAATCCGAACCTAGCCAGCTGATTAAATTGGTTAACGTATTCCTTGACCGACATACTTCCCTATTTGAGAGCTAAGAACTTCTCCATCTGTAGGCTTCGTTCAGCTTGTGAGAGGAATTTCATTTCAAACCTCATCCTAAGATCCATCCAAGTTTCAATTAGTCTTTCAGCGTTAGTGACTTCCCACCAACAGGAAGCTTCATCTTTGAGCAACTATATCGCTAACTGTATCTTTTGCCTATCATCCACTTCAAAGATCTCGAACAAATCCTCAGTTTCTTTGAGCCAGTTTCTTGCTTCCACGAAGGATTCATTTCCATTGAAGTTCTTTCCACCCATGGCTCGAAAGTCCCTACATATTTTTGAGAAAGCATTCTCTCGAGGAGGAGGATGAGGAGGAACCGCTGCAGCTGGGGGATGAGGAATGTCGGTTGGGCCTGCGTCGTTGGCCCTAGCCTCTAGGTACCTCCTAAACCAGCCGGGTATCGGTACACCCTCTGGAAGGTTAAGATTCCCAGGCATGCTAAAACGAAAAAGGAAAGATTCAAGACAAAGGATAGAAAGATAATGCATATGGCTTTAGGGGATTATGCCTTTTAAAGTAAAATAACACTTTTTCTCGAAAAATGCTTATTTTTGAAATAGTTTTCAAAAACTTTTATCTGATCTAGTAAACCTTTGCTCTGATACCAAGTGAAACACCCCACCTCCATTAAGGTCACTCACAAAGGGAATGCCTTAACTTCGATGGAGCATTATAGATAAAAGACACAGAAAATTTACAAGACAACAATATAAGCAGCAAAAAATAAAACTAACATTTATTTCATACATGGTTCAATACAAAAACCATTATAGTAAATTGTCTCAACACAACTTCCAAAAACACTTCATCATAATCTTTGTCTTGATTAAAACATAAAGAAGCATATAACATAAATAAAACTGCATGAATCCGCAAGTCTAGTGTGTTCAAAGCCATAGCCAAAGATAAGAGATTCCAAGCCATACATCACAGAGTCTTCAAGCTTGGAAAGATGGACGGTCCAAATTAAGCTGAGCTATTCCCTCCATGGCTGCCTGAGGGGGGGGGGGGGGGGACGGAAGAAAAAGAAGATGAAAGAAAAATGGGTTAGACATAAGTCTGAGTAAGTCTAGTGACTTTTCAGTGTGTGAATAAAGCAAAGGGTCATGATAGGAGTAAACTGAAAATAGCACAGTACCAGAACAACAACTAACATAAAGCTAAATAATGCAGGATAAACTGAATATACATCGCACCCATGTTTAATTCTCTACACCTACTTATACTTGTCCAACTAGCACCACTTGTTCATGGAGAAATGATTTCCTTATATCGATCAGCTCCTACTAGCATGCATTTATCACGTCTGTCCTTCGGCCCCCGCTTGACTGTAGATACCTGTGTCTGTCCCACCACGGGGTGTATCAAATCCTATGGTGGCAACCTGACACGATTCAAGATGCATAGTGTATGACTACTGATGCTTAGTGCCTGCTTTTTCCACTCCGGATTACGTGCACGCCCGATACTCCGCCGGAACCTACACTGATCCACCACCGCCGATGTTTATGACCGCCTATAATCAGCCCTGTAATCGTGCCCCACCCTGCCTAGTTCAGGGTCCCATGATACATCTGGGTGGGTTACTGCTGAAATGGGTCTCCGTTACTAGGGTTTTCCAGTCAACATGTTAAATTGGTTAACTGTTCAAATTTACCTAACCCCACCCATCAGTTTAGCTAACATGTTGGATTGGTTAAGTGTTTCCTAAATTGACTTAACCCTACCTCTCTTGACATAGCCTTATTAGAGCAACAACCACTCACAATAGACAGGTATTGTTGTGGTCACTGGATGTGTTGGTCGGTTCCGGGCAGTTTTACACCACAAATTAGTCTAACCTTGGGTCCTTTTTGGGCTCAATGCACAAACTACCCACATTAGACATGTATTGTTGTGGTCACTGGATGTGCCGGTCGGATCCGGGTGGTTTTACACCACAACTCAGTCTAACCTCGGGCTAGGTATATTCGCCTTTTCTAAATTTATTTTTTTATTTTTTTATGCTTATATGTAAATTTATCAACAATTTATTGTTATAGATCACTTTCCTTCTAAATCAAATTCATAATTTTTGGTAAGTAAATTATACCATTTCAATGCCATACCATTTACATGGTTATGAGGAAAACATGTTAATTATGTATAGTTTCAAGTTTTCCCCCAACGTTTCCCTGATTGTACGTTCGCAAAGTTTTGTTAGGCTCGACGTTTTAGCCTAACCTATAAATAAAAAAGGGAAAAAGAGGAACTTGCAACATTTCAACATCATACAAAAATAAGGATCTAACTATAGATGTGTCACATGAACTTGGCATAATATACTTTTAATTATGAACTTGCAAACAAGATCTATGCAACATGAATCATAAAATAATAGTATTACATAGTACAACCAAAATATAATTAGACATGTAGTGGTGAATTTGCATAGGTTGAATCATGTTAATATTGATCTAACATAAAGGCATATGGTTCTAACATGTAAAGTTGTAGATCTAAACATATAGGTTTACATAGTCATGTTTTTACCTATAAACTTGCATATATTCATAACATGATAGCGTCACTTAACTTGCATAAACATGGCATAATTTCTAAATTAACATGCAACATATAGATGTCATCACAAGGTCGTAGAACTAAACATGTATGCATAATGGATATAAACAATTAGGCAAAAACTATATGACTTAGCCTAAAATTTGTATAATATCACCAAACTTACATATGATAATTTCATAACATCATAGGTTTATTCACCAATTTCCACAAAACATGATAAACCACAATAATTCATAGGCATATACGATAGAACGGACATGAATAAACATAAACAGCATCACATACAACTTGATACAATTCTATTTTACAATTCATTAAAACCATGTCTTTAATTCATTCGCATCTGAAAGATAAATACACTTACAAACAAAAAGGAATTCTTGAGTTCTGGGATCTGTATTCTGAAATTGAATTGCTCGCCTTTGATATAGATCGTTGAATTTTCATAGTTGAATTAGATTAGATTTAATTTTTGATGTTGCTTCAATCTTGCCTTTGAGTTGAAAGAGATGACAGCTATCCTAGGTTCACCATTGACGGTATGGCGGCTCTTGGTATGAATATTTGTGATTTAGGGTTAAGAGTTAGGTTTAGGGTTAAGAGTTAGGTTGTTTTTATAGAGTTTTAATTAATTTAGAGCCGTCAGATTAACCCTAGAAATAATCAAGGCCATCCAGTCAAGATAGGATAACACCTCAGCCCTAATGACTCGGTAGGGAGTCAGAAATCGTCATCCTTTCAGATCTGCCTGGGGGGGGGGGTAAGTCGACCCTCGGGTCGACCTGTAGGGTAGGTCGACACTAGGGTCGACCTCCTAGTCGACCTGGCCTGGGCGGGAATTTTCCTGCCCTACCTTCTTCTGTGTTTGAATTTGAATTTCGAATTTTTGAAACTTCCGAAGGCCATAACTTCTTCATACGAAGTCCAATTCACGCAAACTCAGACTCTATCTCAACCAGAATTATGAGGCAAACGCAATGGCGTATCCCGTTTCCCTTAATTCTCATGTTTAAAATTAATTATTCTTTAATTCGTTACTTTAAGTTTTACCGAAAACACGGGGTGTTACAGTTAGTTCCCAGACCAAATGATAATCTGTTATAGGAACAAAATGGATTTACAAAAACAAAATAGACGAATTAGGTAATATAACTAGAAATAAAGCTAGATTATTAGCAAAGGATATAATCAAGAAGAGGGGATTGATTACGAAGAAACGTTTGCTCGAGTTAAAAGTGCATTTTAAAATAACTTCATACTTAATCAAACGGACGTTAAAAGTGCATTTTTAAATGAATATATAAAAAAAAAATTATGTTGAAAAACCACCTATATTTATTCATGAAAAATTTCCATATCACGTTTTTAAAATTAGGAAAGATTTATACAGTATAAAACACACCACATGCTTGGTATGAACGTCTTAAAAGCTATTTAATTGAATTTGGTTTTGATATGTGAAACGTAGATCAAACTCTTTCTATTATAAAAATTCTAAAATGATATTTTAATAGTTCAAATATATGTGGATGACTGTATTTTTGGTTCAACTAATGACAAATTATGCCAAGATTTTTATGAAATAACGAATAAAGTATTTGAGATGTCTCATAGGAAGAATTAACTCATAAAGGATAATTATCTTATTTTCTTGGTCTTCAAATTAAACAATTACAAAACAATATTTTTATAAATTAAGAATTTTTTTATAATAGTCTAATTACACAATTGGGATTGGAAAACACTTCTGCTAAACCAATACCTATAGGTACAATAACACATTTCGATAGATATGAAACTGGCAAAAGTGTAGACCAAAAACTGTATCGTATTATGATTGGATCGTTACTATACTTAAGATCTAGTCGTCTATACATTATGTTTAATGTTTGTCTGTGTGCAAGATTTCAATTCGATCCAAATGAATTGCATTATGAGCAGTGAAACGTATATTGCATTATCTTAGCAATACCAAAGATTTCAGAATTGTTATGCAAAAGATCGTTCTTTCAAATTAGTATCCTATAGTGATGTTCATTTAGGAGGATAACGAATAGATCGAAAAAGTACGAGTAGTACATATCATTTTATTAGAAAATCATTATTCTCTTGGTTTAGCAAGAAACAAAAATGTGTCTCCCTATCGACTTATGGAGCAGAATATATTTCTACAGCTTTGGCTTATTCTCAAGTCATTTACATGCAACATATAGTCAGAGATTTTAGAATAAATCTAACTAAATCAACAATTCACTGCAATAATTCTAGTGCAGTTAGTTTATCAAAAAATCTAGTTAATCATTCCCAGACCAAACACATTGACATTCAACACCATTTCTTACATGACAAGATTAAAAAAGAATTAATAAACATGGCTTGTGTCTCATCAGAAAATCAATTAGCTGATATATTTACCAAACCGTTACTAGAAAAAACTTTTATAAAATTACGAAGAAAACTTAGTGTTGACGTTAAAAGTTGGTCACCAGTGACAGTCAACCCACAATTGTGTGAAGAACACACGAATAATAATCGCAAAACGTAATAAATTAAAGGAAACAGGGAACACACAAGACTTTTCATAGTGGTTCGACAAAATGGTGCCTATGTCCACTTTATATGTATTGATTTGCTTTTCATTACAAGTAAAACACTTTTTCTATTTAACAAAAAAGAAGAGTTGGCTAATTTTGGAGTTAACCGTAAGAAAAGCTTAGAATCGGAAGTTTTAGGTGGAGAATAGGGCGTCCAGAAGTAGGTCAGAAGATGGAGTCTTAGAAAAGAAGTCCCCTTTCCATTTTGAGCTTGGACATTATAAGTGAAGAAATGGGTTGAGCGGGCCGCTATGTGGCTTGCCTCTTTTGCGGAGCTTGGACACGTGGAGCTCGATCATTGGAAGTAGCTACGGCGGTGGGACCTGGTCCATTGTTGATTAATAGTATCCTCGAAAATTATGAGTTACGTGGCACTTAAGGTGAGGTGTATCGAAAGTAGAGCTTTGTCCGGAAGTGGTTGATCGCCTTTATTGCCTTGAGAATAGGGCTGAGTATTAAATGGCTCAGCTGAATATTTTTGCATAGATCCGAAAATATCAGGTCAATCCAAACTTTAAGGAAGTACTTGACTCAGTCGGTCTGGGAGACCGATTTTGCCGGTGCTCGAAGGAAACTAGCTCGGGCCAAACAATTTCTATAATTTTTGTAGTATAGGTTGTTTTGTCGGTCGATTGACTGATGCTGAAAAGTGAGCTTCTTGACATTGGGCTTCTATCCGTTGAACCGCGACAGCTTTTATCAAAAAGTTGGTCAACACTTTTCCCCATAGAATACATCTTTCTTTGTAAAGGAGGTGTGTTTTGAACCTTATATTGAAGTTCAATGTGTGCGCCGAACCATACTAAGGCCAGAACTCCAACAATCCTGGTGGTTGTATTATGACCAGAAAACCGACAACCATCAAGGACCGTATTAAGGCCGATAAAGCAACTATAAACTTTGGTCGTGGGATTCAACATCTATAGAAACTATATGGGCCATTCTCGGTCTAGAGAAGGCTTTAGTCTTGTTTGATCGAGTATTAATCATACTCGGCTTGAAGATATGGATGATCAGCAATCACACTTGGCTTAGAAATGTGGCGAGTATTATCCATACTCGGCTTATAGAGATAGCGAGTATGGACAGAGATGGCAAGTATTATCCATACTTGGCTTACAGAGATGGCGTGTATTATCCACACTTGGCTTATGGCAAATGTTGATTATGCTCGACTTATATAAGATCATTTGTGAAGTTCAACAAGTGGAGAGTGCACTTAATTTAGAGAAGGGACGAGTGTGATCCGTACTAGGCTCGGTAGTAGGGTTAGTTATGGTGGCAGACTTTGATCATATGTTATGGACGATGGCTTAGCCCTGACCATATTTGGGTTGGTGAGCTTCAATCTTGCTCGTCTTAAATCATTCAAACATAATGCATGTTTGCAAAAGAAAGTTTTTTATTACTAAATAACTATTACAAGGAAATGGAAGTAAATCCTAAGAGGAAGACTATTGATTCCAGAGCATGGCTAGGAGCTAAATCCTAACTCTGTACATGTGTACATCAACATATCCATTTTATTGAAAGAAATAAAAATAAATGGAAAATAAGAAATCTAAATCTTATTAATTGATGATGATGTCGCGAGTGCTGGGCTTATGGTCCTTTTCATTTCTAGGAGTTCAAGGACCGATCTGAGGAGCTTGGGCAAAAGATTGTGGCGTCATGGCCAGTTTGCTTTTCTTGACATTCTTGGGAAGTTCTCCTCCTGACCCTATCCGCAATGAGATCACACAGGTGCCTGCATTAATTGGTGTTGTGACCTGCAATGTTGTGAACATGTAGTGCTTTCCACAATCGACTCTTTCTGGGTTGGCTCTCTTCGAGGAGGTTTTGGGGAAGGTAGGGATCCTCATACATCAAGGTAGATGTCAAGCAAGGAAGAATTGAGCTTGGTATATTGAGCGTACTTGTTCTCTCTCCGAGGTCGTACGCTGCGTTCATTCTTTTCTGAGGCCTTTCCTCTTCCTATATTCTGGCCATTGGTGTTAGATGACATCCACCTTTGGTGGCAAGGACCTCGGGGCTCTCCATCTCAATGCTGGCGCCTTCTTGTTGGAGGAACCGCTTGGTTTCTACATAGAAATCTTCATATCCTTGGGGGGATCTTCTCTTAGAGAGTTTGAGAATTCTGATCGGTTCTGGACACCTGCGATGGCGACCATAAGCACCATCGATGTGTCGGGTCGACCGACTGATGCTACAGACGCATTGAATCTTTCGAGGAAAGATCGAAGTGTCTCTCCCGGACGTTGCTTGATGGAGATAAGGAATATGACACTTTTTGGTTGGGAGATGTGAACTCTAAATTGTTCGATGAAGCGGATGACCAGTGTGTTCCAACTTCCAATCGACTCCATTGTTAGCTACCGAAACTACATGTCGACTATATCTGTGAGAAAGAGTAGGAAGCACTTGGCCATAATGTTGGTTGATGCTGATAGCACTTCCATATTATGCATGTATCGCATGAGGTGGATGGTCGGGTCAGTCCAACCATTGTAGGATTCAATGGCAGGAAACTTAATGTCTGGAGGATTGCGTGAGTTTCTATTCCCTAGTAAAGGGGCTGCAGCGGATATTATCTATATCCTGCTGAGAAGAAGTTCCCCGGGTGAAGTGTCGGATGATGCTTGCAAGTTGGCTTCCATCTTCGAGGAGTTGCTGCCATGAATCAAGCTTTGCATTTTGGAGAGCTCCATTACCGGGGTCCAACGAAAGCATGCTCGGAAGGGTGGCCGTTGGTTGGGCTTGACTTCTGAGAGTTGAGTGGAGGTGAGGGTGATGGTCCATCGCAGTTGTCAGTTATGGGTAGACTGGCGCCTCATGAACCTTATGAGAATTGGTTTGAGCCTTGTCCGCGATGGAAGGTCCTGGCTGATCCAGCATATCATGTGATGTTCAAGGCTCCCTAGTGGCCCCGCCCGAAGTGATGATAGAAGGGTTTATGGTAGCGTTTTCCTCCACCAGTCTAGGAACCGGTATGGTAAAGTGGCCTCCCTGCTTCGAAGGGAAGGCTCCACCAGCTCTTGGTTGAAGGAGAGGCGGCATAAGACGAGTCTGTTGTAAGATGCTGAGTTGTAACGGGAATGGCACTGATCTAGATTGACCTACTGGTTGCTCAATGTTCCAAGGGGTCGAGATATTCCCCAGCATGGAGGCGATATGGTCGAACGACCTAGATCTTGTTCGTGGGCCTCCTATGAATCTGCAACTGCGGCTGTATTGGTTGCTGGAAGTGACACTCCTAGCTGTGATTGGTGGGAGGTGGAGCCGAGCTAGGAGGAAGCAAAGGTGTGATCTGATCTGAGACTTGCATTTGTGTAGACTGAAGATCAATTATTGCCCTAGCCTCGCCCGGTGGAGGAATCGATGTTGAAACGTTAAATCCCTTTTCCATCCAAGCAAGAAGGTGATCCATCAACTGTTGTTGTCGTTCGAGGAGTTTACCCTGAGATGTCGTCTAGCCTCTGAACTCGACCATAATCTTATCCATGTCATCCCGGGTAAGATATCAAAACACGTCTTCATGAGAGGTAGCTTCCTGACTAGCTTCTGCAGTGTTTGTCTCACTTGCATCAGCTTTCATGGGACGAGAAGATGTTGCATCTTTCTTCCGCTTGTTCGCCATGGGCCAGAACTTGTTGAAGGTCGTAGAGTATGTCAGTTTGTGCCCCCTACCTGGTGCACCAAAGTGTTGACATCAAAAGTTAGTCGCTAGTGACAATTAACCCCCAATCGTGTGAAGAAAACACAAATAACAATCGCAAAATGAAGTAAAGTAAAGGAAACAGGGAACACACAAGACTTTTTATAGTGGTTCAGCAAAAATGGTGCCTACGTCAACTTTTTATGTATTGATCTGCTTTTGATTACAAGTACAACACCTTTTCTATTTAAGAAAGAAGTAGAATTGGATATTTTTGGAGTTAGCCATAAGAAGATCTTAGAATCAAAAGTCTAAGGCGGAGAATAGAGCTTCGGAAAGTAGATCTGAAGATGGAGTCTCGGAAAAGAGGTCGCTTTTCCATTTTGAGCTTGGAGGTATTTATAACTGAAGAAATGAGCTGAAAGGGCCGTCATGTGGCTTGCCTCTTTTGTAGAGCTCGGATACGTGGAGCTCGATCATTGGAAGTAGTTGTGGTGGTAGGACTTGGTCCATTATTAATAGTATCCTCGAAAATTGTGGCTTACGTGGCACTTAAGATGAGGTGTATCAAACATAGCGCTTTGTCCGTAAGTGGTTGACTGCCTTTACTGCCTTGAGAATCGGGCCGGGTATTGAATGATTCAGTTGAATATTTCCACATAAATCCAGAGATATCTAGTCGATCCGAACTTTAAGGAACTACTTGACTCAGTCGGTCTGGGAGAGCGATTCTGCCAGGGGACAAGCTACCACTACTCGAAGGAAACTAGCTCGAGCCAAATCTTTTTTGTACTTTCTATAGTATAGGTCGTTTTATCGGTCGATCGACCGATGCTGAAAAGTGAGCTTCTTGACATTGGGCTTCGATTCGTTGAACCGCGACAGCTTCTGCTAAAAAGTGGGTCAACACTTAGTATATTTAGGTTAAAGATATTTAAATTCAAATTTAAACATCATTTGATATACAAAAAGAAGTTCAACCAGAAAATAATTTCCGACCATGTTGTGACTCAAACTTAGGGTCTCTTTTAATATACCTAAATGTCTCATCCATCCAAGCTATGGGTGATTCGCAATCGAGTTGATCTAATACTTTTTATTATATGTTCAATCAATGGTATATTACTAAATCATTACACATTTATTCAGATATATATATACACACACTCTATATATTTAAAATATATTTTACCCTATCAATTTTTTTCTGAAATACATTAATTTTCTTAGCCAAATTGTCATATTCTCTCAAATCGGATTCTTTTAACCAAAGTTCATGGGAACCCCTCTTCTTTCCGACTTTATCTCTACTTAGTACTTACATACATATATATATATATACACACATATATATATCCCAAGTTAAAAACATTTCTATGTCCACAAACGCATCCTATCTATTACAATTTTTTCACAAAACTTTTAAGTCAACTTAAAAAACAATGTCTTCATCCTCACATTCAACAAGCTCTTCCATTGAAATCATCATTTCACCCAATTCCTGTACTCGAAAAACACCTTTCCATACTCAAAATCGTGTTTCCGCACCTCAAATACATAATATATACACTCCAGATAAAAAGAAAGCCAAACAAGTTCTTTCTGGAGGTACACTATCCAATAAAGAGAAAATTAATGAAATACATCATTACCAATGTGAATCACTTGAACTTCAGAGAGAAATGTATTATGAGCAAATGATGAATGCACATCGACTAGGAATCATTCAACACATTGCTCTAAAATTCTACGTCAAATTATCTCACCATATTGATGAGTAAGTTATGTCACCAATTCGCCAACCAATCATTCCTTCTCTACAACGACCATCGATATCGCCTAATTCATGGGATAGGAATGAAGCATCTGACAAGTGAAGGAAGAAGGGATTTAACGACCAGAAAATACCAAGTCCATCAAAAATATATTCCTTGTTTCTCTTCTTTAAATAAAATTTTGTAATAATCTGTATTTCTTTTCAAAAGTATGAGTAAAATCTTCGCTTTTACATGATGATATTCATATTTATATACTACAAAATATTAAGAAATATATAACTTCAAATATAAATACTACAAATGTTATTATATACTTATATATATAACTCATATTTTAAAATAAATGACCATAAAAATTATTCCAGGTCAGTCGACTAACCCAAAGCGTCAGTCGACTGACACAGAACAAAGTTTTCTAGTTCATTCAGAACCAGTCGACTATCCTAGAAGGTCAATCGACTGACCCAGACCAAGAACTGTTGGATCTCGATTAACCCTAGAGAGGGAGTGAATAAGTTTTATTGGATATTTTAACAATCTCAGAATAATAAAAAATTTGCAAAAAATCACATACAGAAGTTATCTAGCTTCGGCAAATCCTGCCTACTGCTGCATCCCTGATACTTTTAATGGGTATTAAAAACAGAACCTGCTTACAAACCCCTGTAAACTCATAACCCTTGCTCCTGTTCTAATCCTACACTCAAAACCTTAGACTGATTTCTGTCCCCGAAACCAAATTTTCCCCTAGCCACAAACTGTAACTAGTAAACCCTAATTTTTATAGGAAAAAACTAGTAAACATTATTTTTATTTACAAAAGTAAAACAACAAATAAAAAGAAAATAAAATCCTAGAAACCCATTGGAATAACAAAGAAGGGTTAACCCCTTTTATTCCTTTTTCCTTTGAGAAAAAGCTTGGCCGTCCTTTTTATTTCGTTTGTTGTTCCAAGAAAGTCGGCTAGGGTTTCAGATAATTCTCCAAATCGTTTTGAATTAAGGGAATTGATTTCCGATAATCTTTGATCTTGATTGCGGATGAAACTTCGTGTAACAGCCCGCATTTTACGTATCGGAAGATCGTAAAATATTTTTATTTTATTCCCTGAAGGTTGGATCATTCTCATCTTTTGGTATGTTTCTTATGGGGATGTGAGACATGTCCATAAATTTTACCGATTTTGTTTGTGACCATTTTGCCCTTGTTAGTCTTGTACAGGGCATAACTTTTGACTTAGGTCGAATCAGAGGGTGAGACCTGTGCCATTGGAAAGGAATTGATGATTCTCTTTCCGTAGAGTGGTTACATGAAAGATTTGGTTCAGCGGTTTGGGAGAAATTGCTATTTTAAGGTTTTTCAGTTGGCTGTTCAGGTTTTGGAAGGCTAATGGGCTGATTTGGAGAAGGCCCATTAAGAGGTTGGTGGAGGCTATAAATAGAGGGTAAGGGATATGGGGAAAGGTTGGATTTTCCATTCTCTTATGGGGAGGCTTTGATCTCCTTCTTCCTCTAACACCTTTCCACCATTAAAATTCCAAATCCAAGGAGGGAAATCGAAGATCTATACCATTCAAGGCTAGATCAACATCGTTCAAGGGCGAATTCATCGGATTGAAGGGTTTGATTCGAAGTGTTCGCTGTCCGGATTGCTTTTTCATCGCTTTTGCTTTGTTTTGGATAATCGGTGAGTGATTTACATCTCTCATTCGGATTCGTGAAAGTATGTGAGTTATAGGATGTTAATTTCATCATTTCCATGTTATTTTCTTTAGATCTACATCATGCTAAGTCAATTTTACATATGAATCACCTTAGGATCTGATCTAGATAATTTAAATGGTTAATTTCATGATTTCTCTCAAGTTTATGCAAATTAGATCCGTTTTTATGTTCATATGTTCACTTATCATGCTTTGGGAATTTTATGTGTTTTGATGGAAATTGTTAAATTGATGATATTGTTGGTTGCATAACATATTTGTGGTTGCATCTGAATGAATCGGATAAGCCGGTTTCGACGGATTCGTTGTTTGGCGAAGTCTTGGTCGAAATCAAAGTCGAAATGGAGCTGTGCAGGAATCGGGTCGGTCTAGAGGGGTCGGTCCTAGACTGGTCGGTCAATACGTGGCTTAGGGAGCAAGAACGTTTTGGGTCGGTTTTCTTCCTGGTCGGTCGGTCTCAGGTGAGAAAGGCTGGTCGGTCTTGGAGCTGGTCGGTCTGATCGGTCGGTCCATACTAGTCAGGTCGAGCAAATCTGGAGTTCTGATTTGGAGCAGGCGGGTCGGTCATGTTCCAGGAAGGGGTGATCAGGTCGGGTCGGTTTTAGAGGGTTGGTTCGGTCAGATGGTGGCAAACTTGGTCGGTCGGGTCAGCCGAATGGTGGTAGGGTTGAATCTTGAAGCCAGAAGGGAACCGGGTGGGTGGGTCGGTTTTAGCTGGGTCGGCTGGGCTAAGCTTTTGGGTCGATCTTAGTGGCTCGGTCGTAAGGAAGGGTCAGTTTTGGGTCTTCCCAGGAAGAGCAGGTTTTGGGTCTTCCCAAGAAGAGCAGGTTTTGGGTCTTCCCAGGAGGGGTCGGTTTTGGGGTCCTCCCAAAGGGCTCGGTGATGGTGTAGCTTCGAGGTGGTTCAAGCAGGAAGGCTCGAAGTGATGAATGTGTTCGGTGACAACTCAAAGGTCGTGAGTTGACGGATAATGGCTGCTCGAGAAGGTTGCTTGAGCTATGAAACATCGTCAAGGTTGGACGACTAGAGATGCAAAGGCCGAGAGGTCATCGTTGTCGTAAGTTCTAGCAGGCTCAAAGCAGGGGTACGATGGGGGCACCCAAAAGATCAGAAGGTTGTTGGTCGAGTACCCTAGGTCTTGGGGAAAGGCCTAGTGTCAAGGTTGGACATTGTCAAGGTTGGACATATAGAGTTCATGCTAGAACTGGGGTTACCATTAGCCCTTGATATATGGCAAGGTTGGCCGTCATACGATTAACGATGGTTTCAAAGCAGGATTGGCGGTGATAGTCAGAGTCTGTCATGTATGCTGGATGTTTTGCATGAGATATATAATCTTGATCCCATGATTGCTATTGTTGATTGTTTCTGTTTGCTATGAACAAATGGTTGTTCTGGTTTCTTTGGATTAATGGTTGAAATGCTTGGTGTAAAGACTATCATTGTCCGATGTGGGGAAGATAAGGTTGAGTTCTTCTCTGGTGTTGTGGGTAGACAAGTTGTTCATTTACCCATTCTCATATACTTTCTTGTTGAAGTTTGTTAGCTGTTTTATCGCTCACTAAGACTATTGTCTGACTCAAGGTTTTATGTTCCCTCTTATTACCTTGGGTTGTTCATCCGGTTGTGGATGGGCAAACTAAGTAGCAGGTTACAGGTAATGGAGCTTAGTGAGACGAGGAAGCTGAGCGATGACGAGCAGGAGGCTGGCGTACCAGTTTTATACTATCTAGTATTTCTGTTTCCGCTATTTGAGTTGCTTGAGAGTTATAGTGAGGCTTTATGTACAAACTTTGATATCAGTTGGATAATCTTTCTGGATGTTGAGAAAGTTTCAAAAGTTTGTTATTTGATACCTCATTGCTATTACCTGTTGTATATGTTCTATTATATTTTATCCTTGCGCTGTGAGCTCTACGACAGGTTTCGATGTGTTTACCTACTCTGATGATCGTCCATAGCAGCCTGGCACACCTTTCAGTGCATTTTCCACTTGTTTAGTGCGGGGGTTATGGGCGGTCGTCACATTTGGTATCAGAGCTCTGGTCAACGATTTTGGCCAAAGTTCAAAGACGTAATTACGTAGGAGAGACGTATTAGTAGATTTCTGTTAGATGTTTACTATATGTATATTAACATATATAGTAGTAGTAATTGTATCTCTTTAGCAGTTTTCTTGGAAGTGGCTAATTATTCTAGATTGCAGATATAGAATGAGTATACGACCATCAAGACACGCTGCTAGGAGAGCTAATACTAGAGGGGGAAATGGTGATGAAACATATTTCCCGGCCATGTTTGAAGCCATGGCAGAAGCAATTATGCGAAGGGTACCCGCTCCAGTGGCGGCTACGGTAGATGTAGGTGTGCGAGTTCCTAGAGTAGATTTTCCAAAGATGTGCACGAACTTTACATCTCTATGAGGGAAACCATTCAAGGGAACTGAACCAGCTGAAGAGGTTCAGAGGTGGATGGATTCATGTGTTCGAATCTTTGGAGACTTGGGTATTGAAGATGCAATGAAGAGAAAGCTTGCATCAAGGCAGCTTCAGAGCAGAGCCTTGGAATGGTGGAATTCTGTTATACTCGAGACTCCGGAAGAGGAGATTTCATGGGAGCAATTCCAAGCTAAGTTTGAAGCAAAGTTTATCTCCACTGCTCAGAAGTCCGTTCTCTTCAAGAAGTTCGTAGTGTTGAAGCAGAATGGCAGATCAGTTCTTGACTACATTTCTGATTTTGAGGCTTTGTCTAGATATGCTCGTTCATACACTGATACGCCCTATCAGAAGAACGAGAAGTTTATCTTGGGTTTGGATGCTCATATTGGAAAACCGCTTGTGGACCATCTTGATGATTCATTTGAAAAGATTGTGGAAAAAGCTATTCGCCATGAGAGCTTGTTTCCCAAGGAATCAAATGTTGTCGCTGCAACCAAGGAAGCTCAGAAAGCATAGCAAGGTGGTAATAAAAAGAGGAAGCAGCGACAACAGAAAGGAAAGGATGGCCAAAAGAAACCCAAGAGTGAGGTGGTTTGCTTTAACTGCCAACAGAAGGGTCATTATTCAAATGAGTGCAAGAATCCCAAAGCTGAGAAGAAGTGCTTCAAGTGTGGAAAGCCTGGGCATGAGAAGAAAGATTGTCCAGAATCAGCTAAGGGCAAACAGATTGTGAAGGCATATGCTTTGGAAGCCGTGCCATCTTCTTCAAGAGCTCCTACTGCAGAGGAGAAGGGAAAGGGTGTCGTGGTGCAAGGTACTTTTTCCGTTAACGGTGTTTCAGTTCGAGTTTTGTTTGATACTGGAGCATCACATTCATTCATCTGCAATGAGCTTGTATGTCGCTTGGGTTTGGAACCCGAGATTTGTGATAGACCTTTGATCGTGACTAATCCAGTTGGGGGTTCGTCCAGTTTGTGCATGATTTGTCGTGGTCTAGTGTTATCGAGTCATGGTTGCTCTTTTATGTGTGATTGCTTTGTTCTTAGCTTCGCTGGGTATGAGATCATCTTGGGCATGGATTGGCTCAAGAGATATGCGGCAAGGGTGAATTGCGAGAAGCTAGAGGTGATGGTCGGGGATGTGGAAGGGCGAAAGGTGTTGATTAGATGTAAGCGCGAAGACGGGGTCTTCGTGAGTTAACTATATTCGCTTGGGATTCCACAGGAAGACCTATCATCAGTGCTGATCGCTAATGAGTATGTAGATGTCTTTGACGAGGTCAAACGGTTGCCGCCGCATCGTGAGATCGAGTTTAGGATCGATTTGGTCGAAGGTGCTAGACCAATTGTTATGCCCCTTAGGCAGATGGCGCCTAGGGAACAACGAGAGTTAGAGGTGCAAGTTCGTGACCTTTTGGGAAAAGGATTCATTCGGAGGAGTGTTTCCGAGTGGGGTGCACCAGTCGTGTTTGCAACTAAGGCAGATGGCTCGTTAAGATTGTGTGTGGACTATCGTGAGCTGAACAAGGTGACTAAGAAGAACAAGTATCCGTTGCCAAGGATTGATGACTTGTTCGATCAGCTTCACGAAGCCAAAGTGTTTTCTCAGATGGATTTGGCAATGGGATTTCACCAATTGAGAGTGGTTAAGGATAGTGTGCCAAAGACTGCTTTTAGGACACCGTCCGGGTTTTTCGAGTGGTTGGTGATGCCATTTGGGTTGACTAACGTGCCAGCGTATTTTGTGGATCTTATGAATAGAGTGTTCAGAGATCAGTTGAGTAAGTTCGTGCTGGTATTCGTGGATGATATACTGGTTAACTCCAGAAATGTGGAAGAACATAAGACGCACTTGAGAGTTGTGTTAGAGATCTTGCGAAAGCATCAGCTTAAGGCTAAGTTCTCAAATTGTCACTTCTGGAAGGATAAAGTGAGGTTCTTAGGTCATGTTGTTTCTGGAAAAGGTATAGCGGTTGACCCCGCTAAACTTGCAGCAATCCAGGATTGGGATAGACCTAAGAATGCGACGGATGTTCGGAGTTTCCTTGGGTTGGCTGGTTATTACCGAAGGTTTATCAAGGATTTCTCCAAGATAGCTGCACCATTAACAGGATTGACGAAGAAAAATCAAGTATTCGCATGGGATGCGAAGTGTGAACAAGCGTTCGGAATTTTGAAAGAGAGATTGGCGAGTGCACCTGTGTTGACCATTCCAAGTGGGAATGAAGAGATGGTGGTATATACTGATGCGTGTGGTACTGGACTTGGAGCAGTGCTAATGCAAAAGGATAAAGTAGTGGCTTACGCAAGTCGACAGCTAAAGCCACATGAGAGGAAATATCCAACTCATGATTTGGATTTGGCAGCGATTGTGTTTGCTCTGAAGATGTGGAGACATTACTTGTTGGGAGTACGATTCGAGTTGTTTACGGATCACAAGTCGTTGAAGTATCTTTTCTCCCAAAAGGATTTGAATCTTCGGCAACAACGATGGTTATAGTTTCTAGCATCATATGATTTTGGGATAGCCTATACTCCTGGCAAAGGCAATGCAGTTGCAGATGCATTGAGTCGAAGACACGCATGTTTGGGAGCGATGTTTTCGGAATGGAAGGGCCTCGAGTACTTGGCAAGGTTCGATTTCAGGCCAAGGTGTGAGTTGGAACCTGAAATATTGGCAAGCTTGTCGATAAGGCCTACTCTTATCGAAAGGATTGGCGAGGGCCAAAAGAAAGATGCGAAGCTTGTCGAGTTCATTCAGAAACTGGAACCAGAGGGTAAAGAGTTCGAGGTCGACCGAGAAGGTTGGCTTCGAAAACAAGGACGATTAGTTGTTCCTGACATCGACGTATTGAGGGATGAGGTTCTAAGAGAATGTCATCACTCGAAGCTAACGATTCATCCTGGTGGTAATAAAATGCATCAGGACATGAAGCGAGCCTACTATTGGGAAGGGATGAAAAGAGATATTGGAAAATTCATTTCCAAGTGTATGAACTGTCAGTTGGTGAAAGCTGAACAAAAGAAGCCGAGTGGTTTACTTCAGCCATTAGAGGTTCCTACATGGAAGTGGGAGCAGATATCGATGGATTTTATCGATGGACTACCTAGAACTAGGACAGGGAATGAAGGGATTTGGGTCATTGTGGATCGTTTGACCAAAAGTGCAAGGTTCATTCCTATCAAGACGACTAGGACAACATCAAAATTGGCTGAGCTTTATGTGAAATGGATAGTTCGATTCCATGGTGTTCCAAAGAGTATAGTAAGTGACCAGGATCCATTGTTCACGAGTGGATTTTGGAAAAGTTTGCAAGAAGCTTTGGGAACCGAATTGTGTTTAAGTACGGCATATCATCCCCAAACTGATGGTCAGACCGAGAGAGTCAACCGAGTTTTAGAAGATCTCCTAAGGGCTTGTGTGTTAGACTTCGGAGGATCATGGGAGGACCATCTACATCTAGTTGAGTTTGCATATAATAATAGCTACCAGTCGAGTATTGGGATGGCACCATACAAGGCGTTGTATGGAAGGCCGTGCAATTCTCCATCTTGTTGGTTAGAAACTGGAGATAAGTTGGTACTTGGGCCTGAAAGATTAGAGAAACCTCGGATTGTAACAAGATTGTTCGACAACGAATGAAGGCGGCCCAAGATCGTCAGAAGAGTTACTCCGATAAGCGTCGTAAGGATTTGGAATTCGACGTAGGAGATATGGTTTTCGTGAAGATTTCACCGTTGAAGCATGTGGTTCGATTCGGAAGTAAAGGGAAGTTGGCTCCTAGGTTTGTTGGACCGTTTCCGATAGTCGAGCGAATAGGAAAGCTCGCATATAGGTTAGAGTTACCCGAGAAGATGTCGAGTGTGCATAATGTTTTCCATGTGTCGTTTCTAGGGAAGTTTGTGCACGACTCGAATGTGGTGGTATCTCCAGAACAGTATGAAGATTTAGAAGTTGAGACCGCAGTTGCGAAACCTCATAGGCCACTTTGTGTTGTGGGGAATGACACGAAACAGCTTAGGAGGAAGACGGTTAAGCTAGTCAAGGTACAATGGAGTGAAGATGGCGACGATTGTACATGGGATACGGAAGAGAGCATGAGGGCAACTCATCCAGAACTTTTCATCGGTAGAACCCTTTGATTGTATCGTCGTTATATCGTTGTATCTTGTTGTTGTTTGATAGAATTCCGCGTACTAGGATAAGGCTATGGATGCATGGCTTGATGGTTGCTAGTTTGGATGATAGGATTGGCTTCTCATGGATGATAGGCATGCGGAATTGTTGTGGTTGCTTGGAATTTCGAGGGCGAAATTCTTAAGGGGGAGAATGTAACAGCCCGCATTTTACGTATCGGAAGATCGTAAAAAAAAATTATTTTATTCCCTGAGGGTTGGATCATTCTCATCTTTTGGTATGTTGCTTATGGGGATGCAAGACCTATCCATAAATTTTACCGATTTTGTTTGTGACCATTTTTCCCTTGTCAGTCTTGTACAGGGCATAACTTTTGACTCAGGTCGAATCAGAGGGTGAGACCTGAGCCATTGGAAAGGAATTGATGATTCTCTTTCCGTAGAGTGGTTACATGAAAGATTTGGTTCAGCGGTTTAGGAGAAATCGCTGTTTTAAGGTTTTTCAGTTGGCTGTTCAGGTTTTGGAAGGCTAATGGGCTGATTTGGAGAAGGCCCATTAAGGGGTTGGTGGAGGCTATAAATAGAGGGTAAGGGATATGGGGAAAGGTTGGATTTTCCATTCTCTTATGGGGAGGCTTTGATCTCCTTCTTCCTCTAACACCTTTCCACCATTAAAATTCCAAATCCAAGGAGGGAAATCGAAGATCTATATCATTCAAGGCCAGATCAACATCGTTTCAAGGGCGAATTCATCGGATTGAAGGGTTTGATTCGAAGTGTTCGCTGTCCGGATTGCTTTTTCATCGCTTTTGCTTTGTTTTGGATAATCGGTGAGTGGTTTACATCTCTCATTCGGATTCATGGAAGTATGTGAGTTATAGGATGTTAATTTCATCATTTCCATGTTATTTTCTTTAGATCTACACCATGCTAAGTCCATTTTACATATGAATCACCTTAGGATCTGATCTAGATAATTTAAATGGTTAATTTCATGATTTCTCTCAAGTTTATGCAAATTAGATCCGTTTTTATGTTCATATGTTCACTTATCATGTTTTGGGAAATTTATGTGTTTTGATGGAAATTGTTAGATTAATGATATTGTTGGTTGCATAAGATGCTTGTGGTTGCATCTGAATGAATCGGATAAGCCGGTTTCGACGAATTCGTCGTTTGGCGAAGTTTTGGTTGAAATCAAAGTCGAAATGGAGCTGTGTAGGAATCGGGTCGGTCTAGAGGGGTCGGTCCTAGACTGGTCGGTCAAGACGTGGCTTGGGGAGCAAGACAGGTTTTGGGTCGGTTTTCTTCCTGGTCGGTCGGTCTCAGGTGAGAAATGCTGGTCGGTCTTGGAGCTGGTCGGTCTGATCGGTCGGTCCATACTGGTCAGGTCGAGCAAATCTGGAGTTCTGATTTCTAGCAGGCGGGTCGGTCATGTTCCAGGAAGGGGTGATCAGGTCGGGTCGGTTTTAGAGGGTTGGTTCGGTCAGATGGTGGCAAACCTGGTCGGTCGGGTCAGCCGATTGGTTGTAGGGTCGAATCCTGAAGCCAGAAGGGAACCGGGTGGGTGGGTCGGTTTTAGCTGGGTCGGCTGGGCTAAGCTTTTGGGTCGATCTTAGTGGCTCGGTCGTAAGGAAGGGTCGGTTTTGGGTCTTCCCAAGAAGAGCAGGTTTTGGGTCTTCCCAGGAGGGGTCGGTATTGGGGTCCTCCCAGAGGGCTCGGTGATGGTGTAGCATCAAGGTGGTTCAAGTAGGAAGGCTCGAAGTGATGAATGTGTTCGGTGACAACTCAAAGGCCGTGAGTTGATGGATAATGGTTGCTCGAGAAGGTTGCTTGAGCTATGAAACATCGTCAAGGTTCGACGACTAGAGATGCGAAGGCCGAGAGGTCATCGTTGTCGTAAGTTGTAGCAGGCTCAAAGCATGGGTACGATGGGGGCACCCAAAAGATCATAAGGTTGCTGGTCGAGTACCCTGGGTCTTGGGGAAAGGCCTAGTGTCAAGGTTGGACATTGTCAAGGTTGGACATATAGAGTTCATGCTAGAACTGGGGTTACCATTAGCCCTTGACATAAGGCAAGGTTGGCCGTCATACGATTAACGATGATTTCAAAGCATGATTGGCGGTGATAGCCAAAGTCTGTCATGTATGCTAGATGTTTTGCATGAGATATATAATCTTGATCCCATGATTGCTATTGTTGATTGTTTCTGTTTGCTATGAACAAATGGTTGTTCTGGTTTCCATGGATTAATGGTTGAAATGCTTGGTGTAAAGGCTATCACTGTCCGATGTGGGGATGATAAGGTTGAGTTCTTCTCTGGTGTTGTGGGTAGACAAGTTGTTCATTTACCCATTCTCATATACTTTCTTGTTGAAGTTTGTTAGCTGTTTTATCGCTCACTAAGACTAATGTCTGACTCAAGGTTTTATGTTCCCTCTTATTACCTTGGGCTGTTCATCAGGTTTTGGATGGGCAGACTATGTAGCAGGTTACAGGTAATGGAGCTTAGTGAGACGAGGAAGCTGAGCGATGACGAGCAGAAGGCTGGCGTACCAGTTTTATTACTATCTAGTATTTTTGTTTCCGCTGTTTGAGTTGCTTGAGAGTTATAGTGAGGCCTTATGTACAAACTTTGATATCAGTTGGATAATCTTTTTGGATGTTGAGAAAGTTTCAAAAGTTTGTTATATGATACCTTTTTGCTATTACCTGTTGCATATGTTGTATTATATTTTATCCTTGCGTTGTGAGCTCTACGACAGGTTTCGATGTGTTTACCTACTCTGATGATCATCCATTGCAGCCTGGCAGACCTTTCAGCGCATTTTCCACTTGTTTAGTGCGGGTGTAACACCCCACCTCCGCTAGGGTCACTCACAAAGGGAATGCACTAGTTTTGGAGAGGTATTATCGGGATAACATCACAGAATTATCGCAAGACAGAACATAAATAAATAATTAAGTAAACAGCGGAAGAATTTATGAGCAAAACAGAACTTCATTTCATTCCAAAATAAACCATGTCTTTTACAAACATTTCAAATAACTTCATTACAACTATCTTGTAATAATAGCCAAAGAAGCAATAACTTAAAGACAGAAAAACAGCTTATTCCCCAAATGCAGTAAAATGAAGCAGCCATAGCAAACCGTACATGCTGAGCCAAAGCAAGTGATATCCAAGCTAAGAGCTAGTGTTTCCTCCCTGAGAACCTAGGGGGGGGGAAACGAAAGAAAAAGAGGCGAAAGGAAAAAGGGTCAGTCATAAAGACTGAGTAAGTCCTAGTGACTTTCAGTGTAAAAACGGTTAAAACAACAGGTCATGTATGGACTGGAACTAAACTTAAGAATGGTGTCAAGGTGAGCAAGATAACTAAGGTGATCATGATAAGTCAAGACAAGTCAAATAAAGCATCACATGTTCAAGATTCATTGCATCGACTATACTAGTATACTAAGTCCATGTCACAAGTTAATCATGAAATAAATCCCATGGCCCAATATCATGAAATGGCCCTGAAACGGGGTCTGACCCAAGTACGGGTTCCTACGGAGCGATTATCTAGTCGATCGGCTCCCTACAAGTTCTAGCTCGTCAAGTGTCCGTGTCATACGGCTAATCACGAATGTTGTCACCGGTGATGGGTCCACCTTCGGGTGTATCAGCCCTAGGGTGTCAACCCCTGACACGATTCAAGATGCACAGATAAATCTACGGATACCCAGTGTCTGCCCCGGAATACGTGCACGACCGTAGTCCACCGAACCCACACTGGCATACCCCACTGCCGTCGTTCACCTCTTACAATCAGCCCAGTAATCGTGCCCCACCCGGCCTAGCCCCAGGGTACCTTGATACATCTAGAGGGTTACTGCTGAAAAGGGTCATGTCTAGGGTTTCGCCTAACAGATTAGGTCATGTAATTCGTGACCTAACCCGCCTAACCGATTAAGTCATGTAATTCGTGACTTAATCCTTTTCCAGTCTAGTCATGTCAAGATGGTTAAGTATGTCATTTAAATTCGTGACTTAACCCGCCTACGTGTCATGTCAAGTTGGCTAAGTGTTGTCGTTTCAAGTTCATGACTTAGCCCTACAAATCGTGTTCAAGTTGGTTAAGTTGTCTTTTCATGTTCATGACTTAACCCTAATTGGCATTAATTGATTCGTTAATGCACCGAACCACTCACATTGGATCCTATTGTTCGTAGCCACTGGATTTGCCGGGCGGTTCCGAGCAGGTTTACGCTACGAACTCAACCCAACCTCGGGTTTCAAGCGCGATATGACCAACTACCCACATTGGAATCTATTGTTTGTAGCAACTGGATTTGTCGGGCGGTTCCGGGCAGATTTACACTACAAACTCAACCCAACCTCGAGTTGGCCACTTTCTTGTTTTCTAAAGTCATGCCAATGTTCTTATCAAATTCGTGCTACTTTCATAGCATGTTCATATAAATTTTATGTCCAACTAAGGCATGTTTCAAGTCAAGTTATGGCATGTTCAAGTCAAGTTTTCGTGCCATATTTCATGTTCTACTTATGCCAAATTTCACGGTTTATGATTATAATCAATTCAAGTTTTGCCTATTCTACCCAATCGTATCCCCAATGTATATAAACGTACTTCGTTCGCAAGCATAAACAATTCAAGAGATAAAGGGGAATAACACCAAACATGTGATAGGCATATGTGACAATTCCAACATCACTTGTATAATAAACAGGCTATAACATATCACATGGTTTCACTACTAACATGATGATAACTTGGCATAATAATGGTTCCAACTTGATTTAACATGATGATTTCAACTTTACATCATAGGCATAATAATCCTTGCAGGCATAATAATCATTTTATTACAAATATGAAACACTAAAGGCATGGTAATTCTAATAGGCATAGTGGATTCCAATTTAGCATTTTTAACATAATGATTCTCATCTAGCATTATAAACATAATGATTCCAACTTTTCATCATAACCTAGCAATTCCCAATTTGTCATTAACATGATAGGTATATTAACATCACAGGCATAGTTTCATTAACATCATAGACATGGTTAAATTAGCATCATAGGCATGGTTTAATCAACATAAAGATTTCAGTAAACATAGTGATTCCATGGACATGTATTAGTCCAACTTGCCATACAATTAAGCCCAAGTGATTCATAACCACATCAAAATCATAATAAGTTTCACTTGCAACATTGACATAGCAATATTCCCAAATTATGATTCAAAGTTAAACAATATAAACATGGATTAATAATAGTTTCTAAATCCGGTTTCAATTCATAGCATGTCCATGTTATTTTAGCGTTTTGGCCTAAAAAGTGACATAGAACTTACAATATGAAGCAAGCAATCCAAATCAAAACTTTAAATCAAATAGCCCCAAATCCGTTGTCTAAAGCGTCGTAGTTGTTGTAGCTTCTAGTTGTAGCCTTCAAGAATCATCCTTCGTCTTCTTTAATTTTGTTCTTTGTATTTTTAATTTAGAGTTCTAGGTTTAATGTCGGCTGCATGAGGCTAAAATGAAATAGTATGATTTAAGCTAGGTCTTAGTGTCTTTTTATAGTGTTTAGAATTAGTTTTAGCCATAGGATAAACCCTAGGATAGATCTGAGCCATCTAAAATCGTCACAAGCCCCCAAAACAAGACCCAGGAGCCAAAACAGGTGCACCAGGCCGACCTGGCCGACCAGGGAGGTCGACCCCCAGGTCGACACCCAGGTCGACTCCCCAGTCGACCTGGGGGGGAGGTCGACCCCCAGGTCGACTCTAGTGTCGACCTGGTTGGGGGGGAGGTCGACCCTAGTGTCGACCCCCCTGTCGACCTGTCTGGGCGGGATTTTTCCCGCCTACCCTGAATTCTGAAATTTAAATCTGTTTTTGAATTTGAATTTTTCGTGAAACTTTGCGAGGCCATATCTTGATCATACGGACTCCGATTTACAAAATTTCGGACTCTATTTCGCGTATTTTTCCGAGACGAACGCAATGGCGCAACCCGTTTTCCCAGATTCAGATTTTAACATTTAATTCTGCCTTGATTCTTGTCTTAACATGTTATTAAAATTCGGGTTGTTACAGCGGGGGTTATGGGCGGTCGTCACACTTCGCAATCTCTGAATCACCAATCTCTCGGCCAAAAGAAAAAATTTAAGCTTCTCTGAAACTTTTCTTGCTTGAATATTTGTGCTTGAATTGTATTCGATTGGGATGCCTTTGCCGGTGAGGAACTTGGTGTATTTATAGGGTCTTATGAAACCCTAATCTTTGATTTCGAATAATGGCTTGTCTGATTTGGATTTGTGAAAATTTGGAAAACATTTATTCGATTTGCTACCCTTCGAAACCGTTTTGATCATTTCTGGAAAATTTGAATGATAATTGATTTGTGTCTAGAACCAAAAAAACTTCAAATTTGTGGATTTATAACTTGCGTGAATTATGTAATGAATCCAGACTTATATTTGGCCTTTAGTGAATCTGATGAATTGAATGATTTCCAAAATAATTTCTCTTCGATTAACTAATGAAATATTTCCAAACATCCGCAATGTACCTGGTCGATTACTTGTCTTCTGCGAATTTATGGAAAATGTTTGCAAAATTTTGGTTATTAAATATGATACATTCTGATTTATCCATGCCATATATACCTCAAACTAATCTTGTTGTTTTCCTGAAAATGTTTCTAATATCTGGAAATATTCGAGTTTGATTTCTATGCAAAAGAAAATGCATTCACTTTACTGATAGTTCCCAAACATTTGAACCAAAAAAACCTTTGATCATATCTTATGCATTTAAACCTATTTCAGAGATTACATAAAAACTGTTCATGCACATGTGACATGATTATATTCAGAGTGATTATTTGGTGCACATAAAAATGAGTGTATACACACAAGTGTGTTTATACAAGTTTTTCTCCTTTATATCTTTGTTGACCAATTTGCCTGGGTTTACTGATCAACCTATTTGCTTGCACTTTGATGTATGTAACCGAATTTCGACCATCTTCTTGACCATGTTTATTTTTCCGGTATGGAAAATTCACACACCCTAGACATGTTCTATCAATATGTATGTACAAACTGACTAAAATGAATTTGTTGTATGTAAATCAGTTTGCACCACTTTAATTCTCCTGCCTCTTGACACATAAAATATTGGACTTAAAGCAGCTACCTGAAATTGTTTACTTGAACCCATTTTTTCCTTGTCTTCTATGCTGCTAATTTTAAACCCTGAACCATGTCTTTATGTATTTCTAGGCATTTTCAAATAAAAGAAGTATGTTTTTCATGGCAATTATGTTTTTCTATGAGAAAGTCGAATCATTTGTGTTTCTTGGATTTGAAATCTAATGTTGTTCCTGAAGTTGATTACACATGTAGATTTGACAATATGTACATTTGCTTGTTCATGTGTGCACTGTCATGCTGCCCTGTGTTGAACCACTGTATTTGCCTATGCATGCTTTTCACTGTTGAAGTTTCCTCTTGTGTTGTACATGGATACTTGACCCATGCACCATGCATGTGTGTCAGGCTTCACCTGAACACAATTTTCCCTTGCTGTTTCAATGATTGACCATATTGTCCCTGCATAAAAGATATGTGTATATACATACACATGTATGTGTATACATGTATAATGCACATGCAAAAAATATATATGTGAGCATTACAGGTGATGTTTACCTTGTGGTATTTACAGTGAATCAATGTGAATATCACAAGTAGTCTAGTCATAGATGGATATACATATAAATCATACAAGTCAGAAAAATGATGAGAAACACACTAAAAAAATCTAAGGCAAATAAAAATTTAAAATAAATTTATATTTGCACAAATTTATATTTGTTTAGTTCTAGTCTATTGTGTGTTTATTTCTATGACAGGTTCCCAGGTGGTGGGGTAAGATCAGAACAAAATGTAGATACAGTGAGATTGACCAAATATGTGAAACCGAGTGAGAGATACTGTAGTGAGGATCATATGTAAAAAATCTGAATGCAAAGAATTAACTGTATATATATATATGAGAGTTCTGAAAAGATGTACTATTCTGTTTGTGAAATAAAATTTATTTTTGAATAATGAATACTTGTATGAGTATTTTAATTATGTATAGAAGTATTATCAATCAAAAATAATTTTTATTTCTATTTGATGTGAAAATAGAGAATAGTACAATTTCAAACACATTTGTAAAAATATGTTTGTTATCATCAAACAAAAAATCACATATTCAACAAGAAGATCTTTTGGGATACTGAACCGGTCAAATGACCCTTGGTTTAGTCTATGTAGTTAAAACCCTGCTAATGTCCTATGAAACCCCTGCTATATCTTGGAGCGCTATTCAACTACTACGCTATTTCAATTTAGCGCTGATGAAGTATAAATCCATTTTTAGCTCGCTATTTTTAGTTGCATTCGGTAAATTAAGGATTTTTTGCACGCTCTTTAGCAATATTACTAGTTCTCTTTATAAAAAAGATCAATAAAGTTAGTGTAAGCTAATTTTAATGCATAATTGTCTAATATATTATAGGAATCTATAATAATCATCCTATCTAGTGTGTGTAGCCATTATATTCTTTGGTTCAGTTATATAAGATTAGTTAATATTGGTTTTTTTTTATGCATAAAATGTGGGATGACCATTAATTAGTTTAAAAATATTTGGTGTCACCATCTAATGAGCCTTTTTGTGCTTTTGGTGTATTCCTAATATTTCCCCGCATTATCCCTACTTCACCTTTTTGCACCTCCACAGCTGTAGAACCGCTAAGCGCTTTAACTACACAGGGTTCAGCCAACTGAATTGTGTGCCAGCTGCCAATAACTACCCTCGCCAAACTCCTATTTATCTTTTATCTACTTCACTCTTTACTTTACTCTTCCATTTCAAAACATTATGATCAAAAGAGAAGTTTTTAAAAACTTTTTAAAAACCCTAGTTTCCTAAAAATCCAATCCTACTCATTAACAAATGCCACCAAATAGACAAAGACAAGCAAACCCCTCCGCACAACCTCCTACGGATGCATAAATTTGATGATGGCTCCATGACGAAACCGCTGCACAAAGGTGGAAGAAGATGCAAAACTCAAGGATTTTCGAAGGATCTTTCATGAATTTTCCGGATTTCTCTACATACGATATTCAAAATATTGCTGGAGAAGTAATCTTGAGTCCTTGATTAACGTTGATGATAATAACTTAAAGATAAATAATATCATGGTAATATTATTCTATAAGAATTTGAATTTAGATCATCAAAAAGTATCCAACCAAGAAGATTGTTTTCAAAATTTAGTGTGTGGAGTGCCTATATTCTTATCACTTGATCGAATGGCACATTTTCTTAACACACGCAATGAGGGAATATAACTCCATCAAATTGAGTGCGATATGATTTTCCATGATTAAGTTAGTCATAGTTTTTAGGTGATGATATGAGAGAATTTAAGTCAAAATCCCTACGACTCACAGCAAAAATCCTACATCGAACCCTAATGAGGTCTATAACGCCAAGAACTGGTATCTATGACCTCATATATGAACACAAATTCAAATCTCTCTATGCAATTTATGAAAATATAAAAGTCAATTTGCTTCGTCTCATACTTGCTGAAATTTTGAGTTGCTAAAATAGCCAAATGAATATCATTTACTATAAAGAATACATAGTGCGCAAGCTCAAAGACTTGACCATTCCTGAGCTCGATTCTCCAAATTCTACCATAAGCACATTGAACGTAAAAGCTTTAACTTTGATGAATTATCAAAATTCATGCCTCCCTATGTCATTACTTTCGAAGAATGGGTTCAAAAACGACAAGGTGGACAACAAGCTCCACCACAACCTGGAAAACCATCTTCTCATCCTACTCAGCACACACAATCTATAATTCGAGAACAAGATGAGATAATCATTTCAAACCCGGCTCTTAGACCACATGAATCAATGACCATCATGTGCCACAATCAACAAATCTTTGACTCCCATATCAAAAAGGTTGACAACAAGATGGACAAGATTAAAGGACATGCTTTGGGAAGCCATTTCTTGCGCCTCTTGTCCTTTTATGACAAATAAAGGAGATGTTGGAAAACACCCCGCATTCACTTGGTCTATGTCGGATGAGAAAGAAAGTAGTTATAGTACAAATGGAGGTGGAGGTGGTTATGGTGATGTTAGTGAAAGTTCTCATTTAGGAAAGTGTAAGCAATTGAAGGAGTAAGACTTTATTTCCTTGTCTTCCCGTTTATGTACTTTAAACTATAATTTTTTTATTTTGGCACCATATACAAGGCTTGTTCTAAAATGCCTTGTTAGTATGTTATGTTTTATTCGAACTCGATATGTTTCATTGTTGCTCTGTAATTTGTTTCTATGATGTTTGCTCATGCATGTATTAACATGGTTTGAATTTATCTTATCTTTTGTTATATACTTAGTGTAAATATCTACCTTTACTTCCCCTTTGGCGATGGAAAAAGGGGTAAAATATCAATATTTATCTTAGAATGCAGGATATATTGCCACATATTCAGTGCGAATAAGTGTAAATATTTAATATTTTGTATCGTCATGTAGTATCTTCATTTATAGGTAGTCATCAATCAAAAAGAGGGAGAATGTTGAGTCACGGTTTTAATTCATGAAAAGGGGCTTACTCTATGATTCGAAGATTCAATGATTAAAACGACAAAAAAGAGTATAAACTACGATGAAGACATGATTTATTTCTGGTGCACAACTACTTATTTATCGAGTATTGAGTCTTTTATTAAAAAAATGTAAAATCTATTCTCAAGTAGTTTTGTTAATTTTAAATTTGAAACAACTTATTATTAACAATATTTTCGTCAACACCGAAGATAGGTCTATGGAAGTTAACCTAAAGGGAAAAATAGGTTGTTTAGCCTTCACAAGTTTGAGTTAGTTCACCGTATCCTAACTATCAAGGTTTAGAATCCAAAAGAATAATTACTCTTCCCTCAATGGGGTGAGTATCACGCTTAAGGGATTCAAGAACCAACAGTTATCTTTGGATGAAGGATTCCTAAGCGCAACCCTTAGCAAAATGACTTAACATCTTGGGAAGAGGGGTTCTGCACTAAGCATGCGGAAGGGTCTTGATTTGTAGGAGGAGGGGTGTTTCATGTGGCTTACAGAAAGGTTTGGATATGGACTCAAGTACATGTAGGAAGCAAACAGTGCGTTGGGGCAACAATAACTGAGAAATCATATAACAAACCCATAAAGAAATACTCTTACTCTAAGTACTGATCCACGCTTTATTGATCTTTGATTTAGAATACATGAGTAGGATAGAAGAAATCGTCAAATCGATTTAAGAATTTGGGTTTACTCCAGAGAAGAAAACAACACAAGAATAAGAATGAGAAAAATCGTCTCCAAAATGTGACCCCCAAGGTCTTATTTATAGGGAATTTGGGGCCCCTTCTGATGTTGGGCCATTGGGCTTGCATAAGCCTATGTCGGCCTCTTTTCTCCTTGGTCTCAGATGTTTAGCTTCCGGCCGCCTTTGTGGTGCTGATTATAACTTCCGGGGTGAGGGTCCCGATCAATTGAGGCTTCTTTGAGATTGATATGAGCTTGTCGATGTAAATGGCTTTTGGAATACATTTATTCTCCCGTTTGTGGCTTCTGGGTGTAGGCTTTCGGCTTTCTCATGAATATTTTGAGGAGCCTGGCCTGTGATGTACGTAGATAGCTATCGGTTCGGAACCCCTGTTAGTGTCGGCATTAGGCAGGTTAGTATGGATAGCTTGTATCCATTCTGGCATTCCGAAATTCTTTCTAGAGGAGTCTTTGGGTATAGCTTGGTCTTTCGGAAGGTAGCTCTGGGTGTTTTTCTGTTGTGTATCGATTGGCCTTTCGGCGCTTATGCAGTGGATATTTCGTAAGTTGATTCCGGATAACTCCTACGTGCTTTCAGCTCGGTATTCTTTATGCCTTTGTCTTCTAATGTATCGGTATTAAGTAGGTTAATATCGACAACCCTTTGGTCTTCTGGGTTTCGATTATCGAAGCTCTTGCCTCCCTCTTTCTCAATTTCTCACTTAGATGACCTTCTGCTATGGAACCCCCCTGGCGGACATACCCTGCCGGGTATATCTAGCCAGATATACTCCGCTGGTATTCTATATATTTTGAGCTCCTTTCTTCAAAGAAGGTATTGGTTTATGCATCTCTCGGATCATTCTTTTATGCTCTTGGTTCTTCCTAGTATTTGGCTCTTGCTTTTGGAGAATTACTATATGCTTGTGTTCATCCGATACCACCTCACTGTCAGCTTGCTTTGGAGTTAATTTTGGTAGTAACATTTGCCTCCCCCCCTAGTGAAGGGGTATTTTTGACTTTTTAAGTCAAGCTTTTTTGGTCTAAGGGGCTGTAAGTTTTTGATCACGTACTTTCCATTGTGAATCCTACTCGTTGATTTGATTTTAGAAGTGTGGCAGAGATGAAAATAGGTGAGCTCTTACCCAAAATAAATCTTCTTTTCTTCCTCTTTCCTACACAACATTTTTCTCAAATGAGGTTATTGTTCATCGAAATTTACCATGCTATTCTTCAAGGTTTCAGGCTTAACTAATCATAAGTATTCTACTTTAATCTTAATCGTTGGATTGGATTATACCCCAAATTGGATTTTGGAGGCCCTAGTGCAGATAAAACTCCCGATATTCATTGGGGATGATGTCTAATGGTAATTTCAATGAATTGTGTCTATTTCCTATAATTATCGGAATCTGGGAAGCAAGGTTTTTCCTAGATAACCAGTTTATTGATATAAGGCAATCTAAATTGTTGACATCGATCTTCATAGTCAATAATTATCGTCTAATGGGTTAACAAAACTCTATATCATTTGTTTGCCTATATGTAATTTGCATGCACTTATCGAATGGAAATGAGATTAAAACACATGTTTATGTTACGATATCACCTGGAAGGATCATGTCTGAGATTCCACAAATTGACAACTCTGTGTCGAGCAAATCTGCTAGGATTTATTCAAAGGGGGTATCCATATTCCAGCGTTCGTCTATCAATACCTATGAGGAGGTAATTGTTATTTTCCATGGTTTGATTTTGGTATGGTCGGAACTGACACCATTCCCGCTTCGCCACAAGACACTATCCACCATCCACCAGAAGGGTATTTCGCCTATATCGTGGATTACATGCAACATGGGGGATTCTCCCCTTACCGGAGTTTGTGCTTAAGCTTCTGCGCTACTTGAAAATTTCTCCCATTTTGCTTTTTATGAATGTGTATACTCTCCTTTAATGCTTGGAAACCCTGGCGTTGGGGACATACCAAACTTCTCTTAACGTCAGTGTCCTGCAGTCTCTTCTTTGTTTAACGGAGGGGTTGGCACCCCTTATCCTTTATTTGAATCCCACAAGAAAATGGGCCGGTGATCTAATTATTGATCCTAGCAACTGCGAGGATCAATTTTTCTTCATAAGGTGTCTTTCTAGTGTATCTGGGACTTTTATTGATCCTGGTAAACAATTCTTTTCTCTTCTCCCCTTTTTTTAATTGTTATTTCTTTCCAGCCTCTGTCCCTAAGGAGGTGAAGCTTGGAGCGAAGATCTTCAAGTTGTTGATGCCATGGGCGGAGTTTTTGATGAATTGAGGCAGCATTCTATTCTAATATTTTTGAATCTCTTCGCAAACATGCCTTTTTACCCCCGGGTCAAAATTTTCTAGGACAACCTTATCTTTTGCATTCAGTTTTTCTTGGGGATGATTCACATATTTCTCCAATTGCTTCCACCCATCTTAAGTCTTCGTCTAAAAAAAGAGCAGCTTCACCTACCAGCTATGGTTCTATCAAGAGATATAAAAAGGAAAATTTCATCTCCTGTCTTTTTGGTGATAAAAACGTTGAGTCGCCTGTAGTTGATTGTTATCCTGTCCCCTAGCCCCTTTTCTTGACAACTCTCCTAACACGTGTTCTTCTTCAGTGGAGACGATAGGAAGTGATTTTGTCGCTGGCTTTTTAAAATCCGATTCTTTGGGAGTCTCGGATTTGAGAGAGCGTGAGCCCCTCTTCCCTTTATGTTGAAAATATGACCACGTAAACCCTCCTTTATCAGCTTTGAACTTTGATGGCATTTTTAGATTTGTCTTACATTCTGTTGATGTTTCCGATATATTAGGGTTTAATCTTATGGATTGGTCTAGTTTTTGTCATCACATTGTTAAGCGACAACTTTAGGTTCATACTCTTCTTCACCTAAATTTCTTATTTGTTGGCCTTATATAAGGGTTAATCATTACGTTATCCTTTTTCAGATATCCAAATGTCGGTACATTACTGGGGCAATGACAGCTTCATTATCTCGTGAAACGAAAAAGCTCAAAGAAGAGAAGGCCGCGTTGGCATCTAAGATCCATGACTTAACTTTAGTGAAGGGAAATAACGAAGAAGCATGTGGTCAGCTTAGAGTGTCTCTTAAGAGGGAAAAAGTCGACAACAGTTCCTTAGCTGCTAAAGTTTCAGCCCTTAAGCACGAGCAGTCGGATATGTTAGTAGAGCATGCAAAGAGATTGAGAAAGAGGGAGGCAACCTTTCCAATGCTAAATGGATAATTTATGAAACTTAGGACATGATTTCCTTGTTTTTAAGGGTGCATCTTCCAGATATGGCGGCGGAATATTATGAAAAGGCTCTCCCTTTAGCCTGTCGCGATAACTGTAGCAAGTTTCCGGATATGGATATTCCTTCCATCCATCCATCCCTTCAGAGTAGAATCATGGGTCGAATTAGGATGGCCAACCAGGATATTGAAGTTTCTAAATGGGACAAGGAAAGTGGTGAGGATCTTTTATTTGTTAAAGAGCTCCCCGATTATTCAGTGCCGGGTAACGACGAAGATCCGACTTTGCGTATTGGTGGTGATGACATAAATGACCACAACAGTGATTCTGACCTCAAGCGTGGGTATGATAAGGATAGCAGGGAGGAAGGTATGCTTTGTGTGTTTGTAAATGACTCCTTGTTCCTTGCGAATGCTAATTCATCACATGTTTCAGTTACTTCATTTGTAGATGGTGTGTTTGCTAAAGAAATCATTCTCCCGGAATCAGTTGAGAAGGAACAGATAATGCAAACGGTTTCCCCTATCTCACAGGTATGAATTTTTATTCTTGATCCTTCTCTTTATTTATAGAAACGATCCTTAATGACCTATTCATATACTGATAAAAATCTTGTTTTCACTAATTATTCTATTTCCAAGGGTGACCCGCACTGTCTCTCTATACTTTTTAAGAGAACTTAAGCTTATCTATATGAAGTGTCCGCATCTATCTTTTAACCTGCACCATCTCTCTACGCTTTTTAAGAGAACTTAAGCTTATCTATATGAAGTGTCCTCATATATCTTTTAACTTCCTGAGAGACGATAGGGAGATGATATTAAAGAAACTTAAGGCCCGCCATGCGAAATTAATATGTAACATGAAAAAAGGGAGCATGGGAGAGAAAATTTAATTTTTTACACCCATTGTAGTTAATGTTAATTTGCATGGATATGAATTGCATCTGTATTCATTTTCTTTCTTTTGTAGGTAGTTCTGTGGTTTAATATTGATGTTTATTTTCTAAGAATTAATCCTATAATCATTTATTTATATGAATAAGAAAATTCACTCTAAGACGTTTCCTTTTACTTTGAGAAGGGAATTCGATCTACTCTGCTCCCATGGGTATTTTTGGTGGACTCTTTTAGCAATACTATTGACAGATCTGCCATGTCCGAGGAACTACCTGTGCGACACTTGAAAGAACAGATAGGTATATTGGAGGCTCAAATAAAGAAAAAGGATAAAAACATCCTTGAAGTGAAGAGGGATATAAAAACAAATCCTTCTATTGATTTTGATGGAGAAAAGGATGAACGTTATCGCCAACCCATTGACTTTGAGGCAGAACGGGACGATGTATTAACAAAATACAGAGAATGCAAATCTATCTTTGGATGTATTCTTGAAACCTCCACGCCTAAATTTTTGCGAGCCTCAACGAAGTTCGAGTCCCTAGAGCTTGAGATAAGGGATTATCCCCTTGGACTGGATCACTCCCTCGTCGCTAAGTGGCATAGACAAACTAAGGCCAACATGAAAGGCTTTTATGACAGGAAAAGTGGTGGAGATAATTTTCACTATATTGATCTATACACTTTCAAAATTAAGCAATTACAAAAGGAGAAACAGGCTTCATGCAAAGATGCTTTTGATTTGAAGAAGGAAAACATAACTCTTCATGAAACAGGAAAGGCTTTTAACTGGACTCTGTAGTCGCAGCCTAAACCCTCAGACAATTCATGCGTGGTTATAGAAAAGATGAAAAAGACTGATGGACTTTTACGTATTGCGATTCATCATTCTGTAGTTTCTCCTTGTCTAATGAATATGGAGCTTTTCATTGAGAGCTTGACTGTGCTCATGTAGAAGCTTTAGTATCGGGGTATGGGTGTTCACTCCTTTGGAGATGTGTTTATCCTATCATCCTTTTTGTAAATGATTATGTAAGATATGAAGTACTTAGCATCTTTCCTGTCGCATGTAACATTCTATAGTGATGGCGCTTATGAACAGAGGCAGGACCTATAACAATATTACTTAACATGCAATCACACATTTCAGCGTAAACATTTTTCTTTCGTTGTGGTTTCGTCATGACATGGTGCACATCTTCTGCACACTTCGTTATACATTTGTCTTATAGGCCTTGGTAGAGTGTCAGTTGCTCTTAGTTCTTACTTGTGTTTTGTGTGTTAGTGCAAACATTTGGCATACTTGGATAATAAATTTATGAATGTATAAGTTAAAGACACTTCCCTGAGTAAGTGAGAAGGCCATGAGTTTGCACCTAGTAATGGTGGAAATGTGATTCCAAGCCAGATTTGGGTTGGCGAGAAGGTTGAACAACTCCCTCTTGTTTAGATTTAAGATTCCGAAGTGATCCAAATTTGGATATTCATGGTCAGATTAGAAATATACCCCTTGGTTGTGATTGGCACTTGAGTCAATCCAGACTTAGGTATCAAGATAGAAGACCAGAAAACCCGCTTCTGGCCTTAGCTGAAAGTCGAATCAACCAAGATTCAGTATTGGGATAGGACCTGGATTCCCCTTCTGGTACTTATGAAGATCTGAACTAACCCAGATTCGGGTTATTAAAATAGGAGACTAGAAATCTACTTCTGGTTTTCGTTGAGAACCAAATCAACCCAGATTCGGGTATTAATAGAGAAGACTCGAACCAACTCTTGTTCAGGTAATTAGAGATTGAGTACCGGAAATCCACTTCTGGCATTAATGTTTTGGTATCTTTCTCGGATTTGATTTGTAAAGCAGAGTCTGTACATGCTTCTTGAGCCACTCTCTGGGCTTTTGATGTCAAAGTAGAGGATGTACGTCCTTTGTTGTCCACTCTCTGGGCCAGTGCGTCCAGCGCACTTGGCTAGCTTATCCACAAGCAAGGCCCAAGGACTTACCCGACTTCCCCCTGGGAGGCGCCTTATCCTGGCCACCGTAGGTGATAATAAGTTCTTAGAAACTTAAATCAGGCCAATGTAGACACGGAATTAAGGTTTACTCTTTTGATGCTCTATATTGACCATTATAGGTACTAATAGAGGCTTACACACCACCCCCTCCAAGGGATGCCCTATCCTGACCATCGTAGGCGATGATAGGGATTGGCATTCACTTTTGCGAGCAATGCGGAACATAAGCATAGGTCGGATGTGCTCTTCTACGAGCAGAGGTAGAACGTGCTTAGATCATTGCAGAGGAAAGACGTACTCTTCTACGAGCAAAGGCAGGGCATGCTAATTTTAGATGCTCCGCCAGAACCATTTCTGGTGTTAAACGGAGGCTTACACTTTTGATGCTTTAACCTAGCCCCCTCTGATTTGGGCATGGAAAAAGACTAACACCCCCTCCCCCGAGGAGTGCCTTGCCCTGACCAATTCGGCGATGACAAGGGATTTGATCCATTCATGGTTTGACCCCTCTTGGGTTTCTTTAAGCTTCGAAAGGAGGGTTTTCCGTACCCTTGTTTGTGTTTGGTAATCCTTTCCCAAAGGACTTTTATTGAATTTAATCTGATCTTTTTATAAACTCTTGTAACTGGCCTTGGTTGATGAATTTGATGACCATTTCCTCAAGGATTATGCAGTGGTTAGTTTCATGCCCATTCATCATGTGGCAACGACAGTAGGGTCCTCTGGACTTCCTTTCGTATTTGGGTTTTTTCTTTGTGAACGGCCAATAGTTGAGTTCGCGTTTGGTTAGAAAGTGTATATTTTCCATCGAAGTGGTAAACTAGGGTCCCTCGGGTAATCCTAATGTAAGCCTCTCTCCTTGCCGCTGAGACTTAACCCTTTTGCAACCCGATTTTTTTGTTTTACCTATATTTTTGTTTCTACTTCCCGAGATATACTAAGATTGAGGTGCTATCCTTTCAGACCGTTTGTTGGTGAAGTGGTCAATATCTTCCATTATTTCTTGTTCAAACACCATTCCTCTAATTTGCTTCTGGAAAGTTCTCCTTATGTAAAAGAAAATGTTAATATCATTTGATGTAGAGCCACTTGGAGGAGGTGTTAGGGTTTTCCCTATGTGGGAAAGGCTATTATCACAAGCGTCGGAGGCATATTGTTCTATTTCCCTTTTCCGCTTCATTATCCACAAAGCTTCCACTCTCAGCCTTTGTTCTACTATCACTCTTGGGTCAGTGATTTCTGACTTATCCATTTGAGATCCAGAAGTCTCTTGTCAGGACCTCTTACCCATAACTTTGCTTCTTCAAAGCCTTAGTCCAATCCGGGACGGAACAATGCAGGTAGATATGTGGTTGTTTACCACAAGGTCGGAGGTTCGGGCCTTTCTTCTAGCGCCAAAATGTTAACGATATTTTTCATCAACACCGAAGATAGGTCTACGGAAGTGAACCTAAAGGGAAAAATAGGTTGTCTAGGCTTCACAATTTTGACTTAGTTCACAGTCTTCTAGATATCAGGGTTTAGAATCCAAAAGAATAGTTACTCTTCCCTCAGTGGGGCGAGTATCATGCTTAAGTTATTCAAGAACCAACAATTATCTTGGGATGAAGGATTCCTAAGCGCAACCCTTAGCAAAATGACATAACAACTTATGGAGAGGGGTTCTACACTAAGCTTGAAAAAGGGTCTAAATTTGTAGGAGGAGGGGTGTTTCACTTGGCTTACAAAAAGGTTTGGATATAGACTCATATACATGTAGAAGCAAACAGTGCGTTGCGGCAACAATAACTTAGAAATCATATAACACACCCATAAAGAAATACTCTAAGTATTGATCCACACATTATTGATCTTTGATTTAGAATACATGAGTAGGATAGAAGAAATCTCCAAATCGATTTAAGAATTAGGGTTTACTCTAGAGAAGAAAAGAATACAAGAATAAGAACCCCAAAATGTGACCCCTGGGGTCTTATTTATGGGAATTTGGGACCTTTCTACTGTTGGGCCATTGGGCTTGCAGAAGCCACTATCGGCCGCTTTTCTCCTTGGTCTCAGATGTTTAGCTTCCGACCACCTTTGCGGTGCTGATTATAGCTTTCGGAGTGAGTGTCCCGGTTAGTTGGGACTTCTTTGAGATTGATATAAGCTTGTCGATGTAAATGGCTTTCGGAAGACATTTGTGCTCCTAGACGTGGCTTTTGGCTTTCTCATGAATACTTTGAGGAATTTTCCCTCGTGATGTATGTAGATAGATGTCGGGTCGGAACCCTTATAGGTTTCGACACTAGGCAAGTTAGTATGGATGGCTTGTATCCCTTTTGGGGTTCCCGTTTGCTTTCCAGTGGGGTCTTAAGGTATAGCATGGCCTTTCAAAAGGTAGATCTAGGTGATTTTCCTGTTGTTTATCTATATGGCCTTTCAGTGCTTATGCAGTGGATATTTCGAAAGTTGCATCGGGATAACTCCTACGTTCTTTCAGCTTGTTATTCTTGATGCCTTTGTCTTCTGATGTACTGGTATTAAGTAGGTTAATATCGACAACACTTTCATCTTTCTGTGTTTCGATTATCGGAGCTTTTGCCTCTCTCTTTCTCGTCTTCTAACTTAAATGACCTTCCGCTATACAACCCCCATGCCGGACATACCCTGTCGGGTATATCTAGCAGGATATACTCCGCTGGAATTCTATAGATTTTGAGCTCCTTTCTTCTAAAAAGGTGTCGGTTTATGCATCTCTCAGATCATTCTTTTATGCTCTTGTTTCTTCCTAGTATTTAGCTCTTTCTTTTGGAGAATTCCTATGTGCTTGTGTTCATCTGATACCCCTTCACCATTAGCTTGCTTTGGAGTTAATTTTGGTAGTTATATAATAATATATACAAACATAATGCATATATATATATATATAAAGCATATGAATTAATATTAATAAATATATATATATATATATGTACAGCTGTGCAATAGGAAAATTACAAAGAATTATCCAGATCAGTCGATTGACCTAGCAAGTCGGTCGACTGACTTGTATTTTGTTGTTCAACTTGCACACGTGCACAATTATATATATATATATACATATATTTATATATATCCACTTGAATTTCTAGTTGACTGGCCTGAACATCAGTCGACTGAATTTTCCAACGGTTAAATTTTCTTAAAGGTCGCTATTTTTCATGAAGAGAAACGACTTTATATAAACAGATTTAGATGCCACTTTTCAACCAAATCTCTTCGCCAATTGTTGCTACTACTTATACATTATATATAGATGTTCTAACATAAATCAAATCAACTTTCTTTTATTATCTAATCTGATATATATACACTTATATTACTCTCTATTTTTAGCATTCTAAGTGTACAATATATTACTTGAATTCACCTTTGTATTTTATATTCAAAGTAATATCTTCCCTTTTTATCTTCATACACTTAAACCATGTATATAACTATACTCTTGGAGAAGAATATACGGAGGGTGTACTATAAAGAGACATATCAGTGTCATCAAGAACACAAATAGTCTACTTTCTTTTGTCTTAGTATAAAGTCTTTTCAACTGCTCAGGCACATAAAGACTCCTCACTATCGAGGCGAAATCATGTTCTGCTGCTTAGGTCCCTATTCTAGTGCTCAAGTGTTGTAAAGACCTGTTCCTCCATGTTAAGTAAGGGTTATTTTATAGTTGAAATTCCAAAAGGAGTCTTTGACTGGACACAGAACGGTTCTCCAAAACAATATAAAAAAATCTATGGTGTCTTTATTACTACCTTTTATATTGTTTACTTCCGCAATAAAATTAGAATCACACGACCATCTATATTACACGACCCACACTTCCTTTTTAGTTTTATTGAGCTGGAAGGGTGTTTCCTTTCAGAAATAAGTGTTTGTTGAATTTGGTAGGACACCATTGAAAGTTTCACATGTTATTTGGTAGGTGACCATGGACAAAACATTCGCATTTGTGTGAAAATTATGGGCACCGATGGATGGAATACATTAGGGGAACGGTTAAATTTAAGGGTGTCAATAGGAGAAAAGGGAACCAATTAACTAAAAAAATAAGCCGTTGGTACCGTTATAAGTGAGGGTTACCTTACGAAGCATGTGAAGGGGACTAGAAGGAGAAATTTTATTGTGTGCACAGTATGTAAATTGTAATAATAAACTGACTCTGTTGCTTCATGTAGCACAGAAGTCAAATGAATAAGAAAGGATGGTTATGTTTTCTAGTAAGGTGCTCCCTTGAGTTGTGTAGCGCGAATACCAAAGGAAAAGCATTTAAACCATCGATTTAGGTATTATAGAAGCCGTTTCGGTTTCGGACGTTGGAGGGTGGTTACCTTGAGAAACAAGGAAGGGGAACTGAATTAAAAGATTGAAAATAATGGGGAATCATTATAAACCATTAAGATGAGAAATATGGAATAATGGGGGCATGAAATCCATTGTGTGTTGCATATTGTTATTTATTGTCACTTACGTTATTGGGGTTTCATACTAGCCACTGAAGTGCAGGTGTTTCGAGGTTGGTCCCAGGAAGTAGTTTGCCTTGGGTTGCATCGCAAGTATTTGTTATGTAGCCCGATGGATCGTTGAGAATGCGTATTGATTACCAGAATCCCAACGAGATGAAAATAAATAATTAGCAACATTTTCTCATATTGATGACTAGTTTGATTAGTTGTGCGAGCAAAAAGTGTTTTCTCAATTGGATTTGGCTACTGGATTTCATCAGTTTTGGGTAGCAAAAGATAGTGTTCTGTTGACTGTGTTTCATACTAGATATGGATCATACGAATGGATGATTATTGATTTGGATTAATGAATGCGCCAATTTTCTTCATGTATTTAAGGAGCCGAGTTTTTCGGAAACACATAGTTAGGTTTGTGTTGGTTTTCGTTGATGATATATTGGTGTATTCGATGGATGCGGAAGGGCATGGAACTAACCTTTGGATAGTGCTGGAGACTTTGTGGAAGCACCATCTAAAAGCCAAGTTTTCTAGGTGTCAGCTTTGGGTGAAGAAAGTGAAGTTCATTGGTCACATGGTTTTAGGAGAAGGACTGTCATTAGATCCGACAACGATTGATGCTATCGCGAATTGGAAGAGACCTGAAAGTTTTATGAACGTTTGAAGCTTTCTGGGATTGGCCAAGTACTATCAAAGGTTTATCAAGGACTTTACGCAGATTGAAATACTTCGCACCAGGCTAACAAAAAAGTAAATTAGTTTGTTTTGTCTAATAAGTGTGAGAAAGCATTCCAGAACTTGAAACACTTATTGACCAGTGATCCTGCATTAGTAGTGCTAGAAGGAAACCAGAGTTTCATATTTGATGTTGATGCTTGCGAAACTGGGTTAGGTACATTTCTTATGTAGAATGGAAGGGTTATTGCTTATGCTTCCCGATAAGTGAGACCATATGAAGTCCGATAACCAACTCATGATCTTGAGTTAGCTGGTGTTTATATTCCTTGATGATTTGAAGGCATTACTTATTGGGTGAAAGGTTTGAGCTGTTCACAGACTATAAGTCCTTGAGATATTTATTTTTCCAAAAGAAACTAAATATGAGATAACAGAGATAGTTGGAGCTCATGACGATGTATGACTTCAACATAAGGTATACCCCTAGGAAAGGGAATAAGGTTGAAGATGCTCTTAGTAGAAAACACCAAGGGATGGTGTCGGCTATGCTGAACGAATGTAAAGACTTAGGAGATTTATTCACATGTAATGTGATGAGTAGGTCAACTGAAAATTCCAGCGAAAGTACACCATTGACATCATGCTTAGATGTTTGACTAGTTATGATTGAGAAGATTGCTTCTAGGCAAGAGGAGGATCCTTCGTTGGCCAAATGGATTTGACCATTCAGAGGCAAAATGGAAGGAAATAGCCTAGGAAAGTTCTCTCTCGACCAAAATAGTTGGTATTGGAGGAACTAATGGTTGTGTGTTCCGAAAGTTGGTAATATGAGAAAGGAAGTTTTAGAGAGTGTCATCGCTCTAAGTTTATGATACATCCCAGGGAAACTAAGATGTATATTGACATAAAGATAAGCTTTTTTGGGATGGAATGAAGAAGAACGTTGGTTTATGGGTGAAGCAATGTATGAATTTCCAGTAGGTGAAAACCGAACTTCATAAGCCTAGTGATTTGTTACAACCATTGGATATTCTAGGCCATAAATGATATTTAGTATCCATGTATTTCATTGATAGGCTCCCGAGACCAAGGAGAGAGAATGAAAGCATGTGGGTTGTCGTGGATAGACTAACCAAGAGTGGTCATTTTATTCCGATGAATTCTACTATGGCAGCATCGGCTTTACTTGAGTTATTTTGAAGAATATAGTGAAACTTCATGGAATTCTTAGTAGTATCGTAAGCGATAAGAATCCGTTGTTTACAAGTGATTTTTTGAAAAGTTTGTAGAAGGCAATGGGAACTAAACTCAAGAAGAGTACAGCTTATCATGATTGGAAAATAGGCAAACTGAAAGGGTGAATAAGGTACTGTATGATTTGCTAAGAGTTATGTTCTGGATTTTGGTGGTTCTTGGGAATACCATTTGCAGTCAGTGAATTTTTCTGTAATAGTAGCTTTTAGGATACTATAGAAATGACGCCTTTTGAAGCTTTACACGGAAGACCAAGTAAATTGCCATTATGTTAGCTGGAAACAAGCAATATGCTAGTTCTTGGTCCAGAATTGGTGAGAGAGCCCGCAGAGAAGATTGAGATCATTCGAGGTCAGATGAAGGAAGCTCAATACACAAATAGAAGGCGTAAAGATTTGGAATCTCTGTTGAAGAAATGGCTTTCATTAAAGTTTTACCAAAGAAAGGTATGTTTCGTTGTCGAAACGCAGTGAAGCTTACGCCAAGGTTTTTCGGGCCTTTTATAGTTTTGGAATGGATTGGAAAGCTTGCATATCGAGTGGACCTACCAGATAGACTAGCGGGAGTCCATGATGTGTTTCATGTATCAAAATTATGGAAGTATGTACATGGCCCAGAAGCTACCATTGATCCAAGGGTATTGGAAGAGTTGGCAGTAGTGAAGCCCAATTTTATTATCTTGAGGCAGCAGGTTCGTGTTGTAGATATAGACGAAAAGAAAATGAGAACTAAGATAGGTAGAATGATGAAAGTTCAATGGAGTTCTGATGAAAGAGATTGTACTTGGCACATGTAAGACAAAATTAGAGAGGTTTTTTCGGATTTTTTTTCTGAAAGAACTATTTTGTTTTATAGATTGGTTACTAATGGAGTACACTAGTATATGTTGTGATAGCACTACTTGATTGGTTGATATGGTTTCTTTGCTCGTTTAGTCCTTGACTGAATTTCGAGGACCAAATTCTTTTATGGAGCAGTGGATGTAATACCCCTAAAATTTAGATAATATTTTTCAGGAATTAAATTGGTTAAATTAAATGGGAATAATGTGGTGAAGGAGGAAATGAATTTATGTTTAATGAATCAACTAGTAGGTTGGCCTTAGAACCAAATCAACTAATGCATAGGGAATGACATATAAGAGAGGGCAAAGTGGAAAACCTTCGACCCACACACACACACACACACACACACACACACACACATATATATATATATATATATATATATATATATATATTTTTCATATCCTACCGCATTTGATTCACTTTCATTAACTTTCTAAAAATTAAAAGAACCTAAGGTGGTCAACCATTAAAGCTAGGGAAGAAGAAAAATTTATTAAGCTAGGATTTAAGCTTGGAAACGTTAACAGCATATCCCACAACCTCAACTAATCCAGGTGAATAATTCTCAAGTAATTAGGTAAATAGCTGAAAATGATGTTTCATGATGGTTTTTCATGATTCATATGATGCTAATTGGTGGTTAATCACTAGGTTTTTTTGACATGTTTAAATGGTTTATACACATGAAAATGAATAGGTTTTAGGGTAAAACCTATGGTTAGAAATCTCTGAATACCATGGAATTTTGGTATGATGTTTATTATATGATTTTAGAGATGAGTTTACATATTTTTTTCATTGTTTTATGAATTATTTATGAATTTTTTAAGTTTGGATTTCTTAGGGAAAGCTTGCATGTTAATTACAATGATTAAAATGTCCGTATAATGATTTTATACATAGCCAGAACAAAAGTAATTTAAGAAGACTATACACAGTTAGCATTTTAGTTTATAAGCAATGATAATTCAATAAATATGGTGGAGTAAGTTTAAAGCTACGCTTTATAAGAAAATAAGTCAATATATCTGTACTTATTGTTAGTACCACTACCTTTCCAGAAGCAATGTTCCAATAATCTCGGAAGCCCGTCTTTCATAGAGTTGAATACTTAGAATATCATATGCATGGTATAAGAAGTATTTAAACATCTGCTTCTTACCTTCCGGTGGAGTTTTGGTAGTGATATTTATACTTTGAAAGTTAACTGCTCCGCTAGAGGCTTTCGCCTCCACCCTTTCGGTAGGGACGAAAAGGGTCTTTTATAAGTATAGAAATATTTTGTATAAGTACTTTACACCTATCGAGGGAACCATAAGGGAGTCTGAAACCATTGCATCCATTGCCTATGATGACATGCCTTTGTAACAAAACAAGTTTCCATGAGCGTGGTTAATAGACCGAAAGAAATTATTTTAATAAAGGATTTGAGGCTTTGCCTAAATGGTTGTTGACGTCAGTAATGACAATTAAAGGAGCTTTATTTTTTGTTTGTATAAAGAGGTTAGAGGTTTCTATCTCTATACCCTACCGTCATGGTTTTGACATCAGATTTCGATTGATTGAGAATTGCATGAATCCAAAAGGGGTACCTCTCGAGGGAATTATATGATGCCGGAGGAGTTTCCTTTCTGAATAAATGATTGCTTGTTTCATGAAGCCAGAAGGGGTTTCCTTTTGAAGCAGAGTAATGAATGGTGCTAGAAGAGTTGCCTTCAAAGTAAAAGACTATTTGTCTTATTAAGCCGGATGGGGGTTTCCTTTCAGAGATAAGTGTTTATTCAATTTGGTAGGAGACCTTTGAAAATTGCACATATTGTTTGGTGAGCAACCATGGATATGACATTTTTATTTGTATAAACATTGGGGCACCAATAGGAGAAATAAATTAGGGGAACTATAGTTAAACATTTAGGGAACCAATGGCAGAATGGAGTTGAGGGACAAAATTAAATGAAAGAATAAGTCTTCGACCCCATTGCTAAAGAGCGGTTACCTTACGAAGCATGGAAGAGGGGATTCGACTACCTCGTGCATTATGGAAATTTTAATATGAAACTAGCTCCGTTGCTTCGCGCAGTACGGAAGTCAAAAGAATAAGGAGGGAAGATTTCATTGCCTATCATGGGGTTTACATGAGTTGCGCAATGAGGATACCGAAGGAAAATGTATCTAGACCCATTGTTTTAGCAAGTATGGGAGGTGTTTTTATTTTGAATGCTAGCTGGAGGTCACCTTGCAAAACGTGGGACGGGAACTGAATTATAAGAATGAAAATGATGAGGAATCATTAGAAACCATTAAAATGAGAAATTTGTAATAATAGGGATGGGTAATCCACTATGTGTTACATATTAAACATTTATAAAGTTACTTATGTTATTGTAGTTTCGTACTAACCATTGAAGTGTAGGTGTTCTGGGATTGGTTCTGGATGTAGCTTAATACCATCGAGGGTGAAACCCATTTTGCGATGTGGCGCGGTCCTGTTATACATTTATGTGTCGGATAGAAAGGATTATTATTCCCATTAGCATATTGTTAACTCGAAGTTCTTTTTCCATTCTATTCTCATGTGCTCATTTGAATAGGCTTAGGGTTAGGGTCTTTCAAGTGCTGTGTCAAATAAGCTTTAAGGGGTAAGCATGAGGATGTATCTATTTAGGAGCACCGATGTTTATTTTGTTTTGATGTGTGTATCAACAAAGTTGTAATTGCCAATATATTTTTACTTTGAGAAGCTGAGGATGGACCGTCACATGTTACTCTTGATTATATTTTGTAATAATTTATATTTTCTTTGAACATCTTATGCGAAAAGGAGGTGCGAATGAAATGACTATCAATGAATGTTTTGTGAAGTTTATTATACTCCAGTTTTTTTATGTTGTGGTTTATTAACATTCATATTCTATTACCGAAACCCGGTAGTAGGTGCAACGACCCAAATTGTTAGTCAATTAAAAATATGGGTTTTAATTGATTTTAGTGGATTTTAAAATGGTAAGCGTTGAATTTGGAATTGATGATAATTGAAAATAAATTCTAAATTTGGTTTTATATTTTACTGGGACTAAACCAAGGCAAGTAAACTTTTAAAATCAATTTTAAAAGGAAATACAAAAAATCAATAATTTAATATTATTTTGGTGACCTGAAAATGGACCATTTTTTTAACAATTTCAGAATCCGAGGAAAACACTTTTATCGGATCCGTAACATCAACATATGGAAAGATTTCAAATTTCAATTCAATTGGAGTTAATATGTAAGCATACGTAATATAAGCGCATATTGAAAAACTAGTTAAAATTCAATAAAAGCTAGAAATAAGGCTACTTTTAAAATGGTCTTCGAATTCGACGAGACAAATTTTATTCGAACCATATTAGTGAAATATAGTAGGGTTTCAAATTTCATATTGAATGGAATTATGGTTTGATCATACGAATTGAAAACATATAAGGAATTGTCCTATTGAAATTCGACTGGAAAATAAGCTGTTTCGGGTAATATCGAACAATTGAAAAATGTTGATAAAATGGTAAAAGACAACGTAACGGATATATTAACATGTACTAATGATTTTAGAGAGTTCAAATTAAATTACAGTAAGATAACACCTCCCTAACATAAACCTAAATGCTAAGGCCACTTATCATTTCCCTCTTTTTTCACATTCCAACCTCTTCCCAAAATTAGACAACACAAGTACTTTGTCACATGGCTTCCTCCACTTGTCTAATTCTTCCACCTCCTCTCTTTTATGAGTCCTTAAGTGTGTAAGGGAGAGGAAGTCCATCCTTTTCTCATATCTTTCCTTTCTTTTTCTTTCCAATTTTTCCATTTTCATGTCTTCCTCCTAATCTATACCATACAACACCTCCTCTCTTTCTACTGCAACCCACACAAGCCTCTGTCGCATCACCACCTGCTCCTCCCCCACACCATAATCCCCTCTAGATCCTCCTTCATGAGTCATGTCCTCCTCCTCTCCAAAATCAAGTTTTCCCCTTTTAAAACTCTAAATCACACACCTTAACCAAAATTCATCCAAATCCACACCACTTGACCCCACAACAGCAACGCCTGGCCCCACTATTACCTACCTGACCACATGCCATCCATACTAGCATGTGGAACCTACATCCGCCAAGTTATGGGCTCCATTAAGCCTCCGAGCCCTTAAAACCACAAAAAACTAATTTTTCCTTCTCAGATTTCAAGTACAAGTATACATATATATATTATAAATAATTGACGATTTGGAAAGAGAAAGTCATGATTTTGGTTTCATAGAGGTTCGATAACTCCTACCTAGAAGAGTCATGATGTTGGAAAAGCTTTGGTGGGAACCCCTCACTCACTTGTTAATTAGCTAGTTTGGTTAACTAGTAATGATGTGTTAGATGTACGAACTGGTCCAAGCGCCTCACACTAACATGTTATTAGACCCTATATCTAAACTTTAATTACACACTTGCTCTACCTCATCAGATTTCCAATTAACTTGGTTATTTCCAATATTAACTTCTTATTCAAAGTTACCAAGTTTTCTCCGATCCCCTTATATCTTTGAGTATTGGACATCGCTAGCTTATTAATTTCAATTGTATAACTTAACCTAATAAATTTCATTAATAAGCGCCTAACATGTTATTCTCTAGATTGTAATTCAAGGTTTGTAATCTACAATCATCTTACATTATTATTGTGTCATTCATCGTCCAATTTCAGATTTTCAGGTTACAATAAATGTTCTGCTTAATGTATAATTTAGTATATCTTACCCCCATTCACATGTTTTCTATCAACATGTTACATTAATATACATATATATGATTAAATACAACTTATTTCATCACATAAGTCTACCTCATTCTTTTTTATTTAATCATAACCTCTTCTTACATTGTCATTACAACTTATTGTTGTTTACATATTAACTTAGTTCTCTTAACTAAGGTTTGTTAATAAATTTCCTTTCCATTTATTATAACTTATGTTATAATTTCCACTTGTCCATAGAACAAGCCTACCTATTATATTCCATTCTCTTTCATATAATTAATTATAATAGGTTGTATTTCCCGTACATCACATTTTCCTTGGTTCTTTAACGTTAGACAAATTCTTACTGTCGTAACATTTACCTTTTTACTATGTAACACCCTGTGAATTCTATAACATTAAGCTTCACAAATTAAAGTGTAATTAATTCTAAATGGAAGAATTAAGGGAAATGGGTTGCAACATAGCGTTCGCCTCGGAATTCTGCTTGAGATAGAGTCCGAGTTTGCGTGAATCGGACTCCGTATGAAGGAGTTATGACCTTCGGAAGTTTCAGAATAAAATTTAAAATTCAAACAGCTCGGTTTCAAGTTTAAAATTCGAAAAACAGGTTCAAACTGGGTTGGGCGGGAAAATTCCCGCCCAGGGACCAGGTCGACCATAGGGTCGACCATGGTGTCGACCTGGTCACCCTAGGTCGACCATAATGTCGACCTGGGTTTCGACCTGCCAGTCGACCTACCTGGTCGACCTGGCTGGCTGGGACTAGCACTGGCTCGAATTTCTGTGGCTCAGTGTGTCATTAGGGCTGACATGTCACCTCTTGATTGGCTCTTTGAACTTTGTATTGTCTCGATTCCTCCTGTCTTCATCTGACGGCTCAAAACAATTTAAAAATCTATATATACTCCCTAAGTCTAAACTAAAATTCACCGAAAAAAATAAGATTGGAGTCATCATGCTGCCAGGAAGGAATTGGGCGTAGCCGTTAAGAGAGAGGAGCTTAGAGACGAATCAAATTGAGAAGAAGACTAAAGCTTAATCAAATTAATCAACGCAATGTTAATCTACCCAAAGGAACGCATCTCAATTTCAGAATTCAGAATCCAGAATTCAAGATTCTGCATTCGTTGTAAGTATAGTGACCGTTCAGAATATGAATAAAATTGTGACGTGATTCGATGTAAATGAAAATAGAATTGTGTTATTGTATGATAATGATATAAATTCTGTGTATTGTAATGATTCTGTCATGACTTGTGTATTGATATTTGTGGCCTAAATTTATTGATGCAAGCCTATTGAACAATTGTATAGGAAAATAATGGCACTTGCAAGTTTGTGGCAAAAACTAGAATTTGATCCCTTTATGTTTATGTCTATGGCATGGACTATATACATTCTCTAAGTATAAATTAAGGCTTATGTAAACATGTTCTAGATTTGAGACCTTTTATGCCTACATGACCCAAAACCTATGAACACATTCTTATGTTTGTTTGCAAGTATAATTGGATCTATGTTAAGTATCGTTTGGGTTACATAAACTATGCAAGTTCATGTTGAAATAGGCTATATGATTAGATGTTAAAATTGGACATTTTGGTGAATGTACAACATGTTAGTTTTGTGGTTGACATTATGCCATTTAAACATGTTTAAACCCAAGTTTGTATAAGCCTAAACTATGCCATTTCACATGTCACCTACTTAGTTATACTCTGATTTGAATGCAAGTTTACATGACCCATAATTTATGTTAGTTGAATCGCTAAATTGCAAGTTCATGCGCCACACACCTTTATGTATTGTAAAATATTACATGTTCTTGATTTCCCCTTTTTCTCACGTTTATAAAGTTGGGCTGAATTGTGTCGAGCCCAACATTTTTTATAATATTGCGAACGTACAAACGGGGGTAATAACGTTAGGTGTAAAACATGAAAAATATATGTTGGCATGTTTGGCACATGCCAACGACAATGACATTTAAGCGGTATGAATTGTTATACCCAAGAATAAAGGACATGACTTTTACTTATAAAATTGAGAAGTGATAAAATATGTAAATTTAGAAAACACGGTATGCTTAACCCGAGGTTGGATTGAGTTGTGACGTAAACCTCCCCGGACCCGCCCGGCTGTCCAGTAGTCACAACAATACCTATCCAATGTGGGTGGTTAAGCATTTAGCCCAATAAGGACCCGAGGTTAGACTGAGCTACAGTGTAAACCTGCCCGGAACCGACCGGCACATCCAGTAACTGTAGCAATATCTGTCTAATGTGAGTGGTCTGGTGCTTTAAGAGGCTAAGGGAAGATGGTATGGTTAAGTCAACTGAAAACACTTAACCAAATTCAACATGTTAACAAGAATTGATGGGTGAGGTTAGGTAAATACAGACACTTAACCACTTAACATGTTTGACTAGAAAACCCTAGTAACGAGGGACCCGTTTCAGCAGTAACCCAAGTTAGGTATCATGGTACCCTGAAACTAGGCAGGGTGGGGCACGATTACTGGGCTGATTGTAAGCAGTCAAAACGACAGCGGTGGGTGCAAAGTGTAGGTTCTAATGGGGTGTGGGCGTGCACACACTCCGGAGCAGAAAAACAGGGCACTGGGGCACCAGTAGTATAACCTATGTATTCTTGAATTGTGTCGGGGCCGCCACCATGGGTCTTGATACACCCCATGGTAGGACCAGCATAGGTATCTACAATTCTTGGGGTCTGTATGACACATGTTTACGCGAGTAGGAGCCGATCTTTAGAAAATGGGGATCACTTCACCCTCAGCATGGGGTGCCAGTTAGAGTAAGCTCAAGTAGGTGCAAATATATAGTGTGGGTGCGATAGTACATTCGATTCGAAACTACACTTCCTTAGCTTGTGATACTTTACTGTTTTCAGTTTATGTCTATCATGCCCTTTTTCCTATTCACATACTGAAGAGTTACTAGATTTACTCAGGCTTTATGTCTGACTCTATTTTCTTTTCATCTTCTTTTCTTTCGTCCCCCCCAGGTCCACAGGGAGGAAACAATTCAGCTCAGTCAGGCTCTTTGCAAGCTCCAAGACCGTAAATGTATGGTTTGGATCTCTTTTTCTTGGATTATTGCTTTGGATATCACTATAGGAATTTTTGTCACTTTATTTATGTCTTATGCTTCTTTAATAATCAAGATAGTAATGGGGTTGTAATGTTGGAAGTATTTTGAGACAATTATGTAAATGTTTTGTTTGAACACGTATTGATGAAATAAAAGTCTGTTTGGTTTCCGCTGTTTAAAATATGTGTATTTATATCTGTCTTGTTTTTATCTGTGACTTTTACTTATAAACCCCCACCAAAGTTAAGGCATTCCCTTTGTGAGTGACCTTAACGGAGGTGGGGTGTTTCACTTGGTATCATAGCATAGGTTTACCAGATAAGATAAAAGTTTTTGAAATTGTTTTCAAAAGAAAAGTTTAAAGAAGCATTTTTTCAAAAAAAAAAGTATTATATTTTTAAAGAGGCATAATCCCCCAAAAGCCATGTGCACTATCTTTCTCTATCCTTCGTTTTGAATCTTTCCTTTCTGTTTCAGCATGTCTGAAGACGTTAACCTTCCAGAAGGAGTGCCGATACCCGGCTGGTTTAGGAGGTACTTAGAAGCAAATGCCAATGGCGCAGGCCCAGCAGACATCCCTCCTCCAGTGGCCGCGGTTCCTCCTCCTCCTCCTCGTGGAAATGCCTTCGCAAAAACATGTAGAGACTTTAAGGCTATAGGTGGAAAAGACTTTTATGGGACAGAGTCCTTTGTAGGAGCAAGAAACTGGCTAAAGGAGACCGAGGATCCATTTGTCATCTTCGGAGTTGATGACAGGCAAAAGATACAGCTAGCAGTATGGTTGCTTAAAGATGAAGCTTCCTATTGGTGGGAAATTACCAATGCGCAGAGGGCGGTGGAAACATGGGAAGATTTCAGGACAAGGTTTGAGATGAAATTCCTCTCCCAAGCTGAAAGAAGCCTGCAAATGGAGAAGTTCCTAACTCTGAAACAGGGAAGTATGACAATCAGGAAGTACGTTAATCAGTTTAATCAGCTGGCCAGAATTGGGCTGGACTTAGTAAACACCTAACACAAGAAGGCTCTTCGCTTCGTCAAGGGTTTGAATGAGCCTCTACACAGCCTTGCTATGACCCATGTATCCACGGGAGCGACTTATGAAAGCTTGGTGGACATGGCATTGCTACACGAGGAAGACAACGGCAAGAAAGAGACTAAGGTGGAAGAAAAGAAAGAGGGTTTACAAGCTAAGAAAACAGACTTCAAGAAAGGAGGGAAGAACAATAAGCCCCGTGAGAGGAGAAGGTGCCATTTTTGTGGCATTATGCTACATATATCAAAAGACTGCCGAAAAAGGAAGGCGAAGATGGGTGGTTGCTTCCACTGTGGAGAGACTGGGCACCAAGCTAAGGACTGCCCAAAGAAGAAAGGGCAGGGACAGAAAGCCGGATCCACTTCAGGGGGTCAGGTTCATGCGCTAGTGGCACCTCCGCAGGAACGAGGTAGTAATATTTATGTAGAAAGTGTAGTCTATCTTTATGATCATCCAGTTCGCACACTTTTTGACTCTGGCGCATCACACTCCTTTATTTCATCTACCTTAGTAGAATCTCTACATCTAGACACTAGTATGGTAGAGGATCCCTTAGTAGTTTCAAATCCAATTGGGGGCTCCGTTTACTTGTTAATGGTTTGTTTGGGTTTGAAATTCTTTATTCTCAGCATTGAGTTTAGTTGTAATGCCTTTGTTTTGGGCTTCTCGGGATATGGTTTGATCTTAGGCATGGACTGGTTATCCAGTAATGGTGCCATTCTTGATTGTGAGAAAAGAGTAGTTAGACTCTTGATCGGCTTGGTAACACTCTAGAAATTTGTTGTAATACCTTGAATGCTGTTATGCTTAGTTATCTAGAGTCGCTTGATGCTTCTGGTGAGAATTTGCAGTCAGTTAGAGTAGTCCGGGAATATCCGGATGTCTTTGAGGAGGTGAAGGGCTTACCTCCGAGGTAGGAAATAGACTTCCGCATATATCTTGTGGATAATGCAAAGCCTGTAGCTTTACCTGTCAAACACATGGCTCCAATGGAGAGAAAGGATCTCAGTAAGCAGGTTAAAGAACTTCTTGAAAAGGGGTTCATTAGACGGAGCATTTCGGAATGGGGTGCTCCAGTGGTGTTCGCAACCAAAGCGGATGGTTCGCTTCGCCTTTGCGTCGACTATAGGGAGTTAAACAAAATGACCAAGAAAAATTGGCACCCACTTCCCCGAATCGACGATTTGTTTGATTAGCTTGTAGGAGCGTCGGTCTTCTCCCAACTTGATCTGGCAACCCATCAGCTAAGAGTAGCTGAAGATAGCATTGATAAAACGGCGTTCAGAACCCCAGACGGTTTCTTCGAGTGGCTTGTCATGCCTTTCAGCTTGACAAACGCACCCGCTTATTTCATAGACCTAATGAGCAGAGTGTTCAGAGAATTCCTCAACAAATTTGTGGTTGTCTTCGTAGACGATATTTTGATCTTCTCAAATAATGAGGAAGAGCATGCTCAGCATCTGAAAGAAATCATGGAAACTCTTCGAGTTCATCAGCTAAAAGCCAAATTCTCCAAGTTCCACTTCTGGAGAAAAGAAGTAAGATTTCTTGGACATATAGTGTCCAAAGAAGGGTTGGCGGTGGACCCCGCGAAAGTGGTGGCAGTGCAAGATTGGAAGACACTAAGAAATGCAACCGAAGTCCGAAGCTTTCTTGGGCTAGCCATTTTTACCGAAAATTCATTAGGGATTTCGCGAAAATCTCAGCTCCACTCACAAGGCTAACAAAGAAGAATCTAGCATTTGCTTGGGATTTGGACTATGACATTGCCTTCCAATGCCTAAAAAGGGCCCTTACAACAGCTCCAGTTCTAACTCTGCCTGACGGAAGCAAAATGTTCACAGTATACACAGATGCATGTGGAACGGGACTAGGCGTTGTTCTAATGCAAGAAGGAAGGGTAGTAGCTTATGGTGGAAGACAATTGAAAGGTCATGGAAAGAACTACCCAACCCACGATCTTGAGTTGGCCGCCATCGTCTTTGCACTTAAGTCTTGGCGCCATTATCTCCTAGGTGAGAAGTTCGAACTATACACTGACCATAAATCATTGAAATATCTCTTCTCGCAGAAGGATCTTAACTTGAGGCATCAAAGGTGGATGGAGTTTCTTGCCTCATATGATTTTGAAATTTCCTATACTCCCGGCAAAGGCAACGTAGTAGCAGACGCGTTGAGCCGAAAGAAACTGACCTTAAGCCCGCTCTTTGTAGAGAGGCAAAGCTTGGAGTATATAGCCAGTTTTAACTTTAGGCCCTCCTCTGATTTTGTACTGGGTTTGTTAGCATCTCTCGAAGTACGCCCTACTCTCTTGGACTCAATAGGGGCTGCACAACGAGAAGACCCTCGGCTTGTTGATGAGATTGATAAACTGATTAGGGGTGAGACTTCTAGTCACCTCAATAGATACACCATCGATGATAAGGGTTGGCTGAGGCGAGATGGAAGATTATGCGTCCCACAAACAAGGGAGTTGACAAAGAAGGTTCTCGAGGAAGCGCATCATTCCAAGATGACTATACACCTTGGCAGTGATAAGATGTACAAGGATATAAAAAGAACTTTCTTTTGGAGCGGCATGAAGCAGGATGTGGCAGATTTCGTTTCTAATGCATGACCTGCCAACAGGTCAAGGCGGAACAGAAGAATCCTGGAGGACTGCTTCATCCTCTAGAGGTCCCACAGTGGAAGTGAGATAGTATTTCAATGGACTTCATTGATGGGCTGCCTAGGTCGAGAAGGGGCAATACTAGCATTTGGGTAATTGTGGATAGGCTTACAAAAAGCGCCCACTTTTTACCTGTCAAGGGTAGAAGGACTGCCTCATCCCTAGCGCCTCTTTACCTTAAGGAAATAGTTCGACTCCATGGGATACCCTCCAGCATTGTTAGTTACCGAGACCCTATCTTTACAAGCGAGTTTTGGCGGAGTCTGCAAGAAGCTGTAGGCACACAGTTATGTTTGAGCACGGCCTATCACCCCCAAGCCGATGGCTAGACGGAAAGGGTGAATAGTGTTTTAGAGGATCTTTTCAGACTTTGCGTTCTTGACTTTGGAGGGTCTTAGGAGGATCACCTTCCTTTAGTGGAATTTGCCTACAACAACATCTACCAAGCTACCATAGGCATGGAACCCATCAAAGCCTTGTATGGAAGACCGTGCAAATCACCAACTTGTTGGTGGGAGTCTACAGATAGACTTATACTTGGGCTGGACATGATTCGAGAGACTTCAGAGAAAGTGGACTTGATATGGAGAAGGATGAAGACAGCCCAAGACAGACAAAAATCCTACGCCGACAAAAGAAGGACCGACCTTGAGTTTGAGGTTGGGGACAAGGTTTTCCTTAAGGTATCTCCTTTAAGGAACGTCGTTCGCTTTGGATCCACAAGAAAGTTAGCACCAAGATTTGTAGGGCCGTTTCCTATCATCGAGAAGGTTGGGAAGATGGCCTATAGATTAGAGCTACCCGAGAAACTGGCCGGAGTGCACAACGTCTTTCATGTTTCTCACCTCTGGAAGTGTTTGCATGAGTCTACGGAAGTGGTGGGACCTAGAATTTTAGAAGAAGCCGAAGTGGAACGTGAAGCAACTGTGAGGAGAGTTCCAACCCGCATCTTAGGAACTGAAGTGAAAAAGCTACGCAACCGCGAAGTCAAACTCATTAAAGTTCAGTGGAGCGACGCCGAGGAAGACGCGACTTGGGAAACAAGGACAGAATACGCGCTGCCTACCCTTTTCTTTTTGAGGGTACATCTTTGATCTTTCTTTTTCCTTAAGTTATGCTTTATATTTCTAGGTATATCTCCTTGGTCCTTTTCCTAACTCCTTAGGTAGAAAACAAATGGATGCAAACATGTATTTGAAAATATGTTATGGATGATGGCTGCAAATGGTTGCTAGTGATTGCTAGTGGTTGCTCGTGGATGCATATATACACACACCCTAGGTTTTAGATCGGCTCAGTCACTTCATATTGCATATGCATATATGTATTCTCATTTGTATATGGTTGAAACTTGATATGCTGTCATATGGTTGTCGCATTTGTATGAATAGTTGTGCACTCATGTAGAATTATGAGTAGGAAAAATTTTCATACATAATGGATTCATGACACTTACATGATTCGCATTAAGGAGGTCAACTGAATCAGTAGACCTCCTGATTTCTACATTAGATAAGGACATGTACACACACTATGCATATGATCATAAAGCATTAGAAGTCTCTTAAGGACAGTGGACGCCTGTGTTTGTTGGTTGAGTAGATGGACGGTTGGATGGTAGGATATACATTCTTCCTAACTTGAAGATTTCGGGGATGAAATCCTTTTAAAGGGGGAGAATGTAACACCCCGTGAATTCTATAACATTAATCTTCACAAATTAAAGTGTAATTAATTCTAAATGGAATAATTAAGGGAAATGGGTTACGCCATAGCGTTTGTCTCGGAATTCTGCTTGAGATAGAGTCCGAGTTTGCGTGAATCGGACTCCGTATGAAGGAGTTATGACCTTCGGAAGTTTCAGAATAAAATTTAAAATTCAAACAATTCAGTTTCAAGCTCAAAATTCGAAAAACATGTTCAAACTGGGCTGGGCGGGAAAATTCCCGCCCAGGGACCAGGTCGACCATGGTGTCGACCTGGTCACCCCAGGTCGACCATAATGTCGACCTGGGTGTCGACCTGCAAGTCGACCTACCTGGTTGACCTGGCTGGCTGGGACTGGCTCTGGCTCGAATTTCTGTGGCTCGGTGTGTCATTAGGGCTGACATGTCACCTCTTGATTGGCTCTTTGAACTTTGTATGGTCTAGATTCCTCCTGTCTTCATCTGACGGCTCAAAACAATTTAAAAATCTATATATACTCCCTAAGTCTCAACTAAAATTCACACAAAAAAATAAGATTGGAGTCGTCATGCTGCCAGAAAGGAATTGAGCGTAGCCATCAAGAGAGAGGAGCTTAGAGACGAATCAAATTGAGAAGAAGACTAAAGCTTAATCAAATTAATCAACGCAACGTTAATCTACCGAAAGGAACACATCTCAATTTCAAAATTCAGAATCCAGAATTCAAGATTCTGCATTCGTTGTAAGTATAGTGACCTTTCAGAATATGAATAAAACTGTGACATGATTCGATGTAAATGAAAATAGAATTGTGTTATTGTATGACAATGATATAAATTCTTTTTATTGTAATGATTATGTCATGACTTGTGTATTGATACTTGTGGCCTAAATTTATTGATGCAAGCCTATTGAACAATTGTATATGAAAATAATGGCACTTGCAAGTTTTGGCAAAAACTAGAATTTGATCCCTTTATGTTTATGTCTATGGCATGGACTATATACATTCTCTAAGTCTAAATTAAGGCTTATGTAAACATGTTCTAGATTTGAGACCTTTTATGTCTACATGACCCAAAACCTATGAAAACATTCTTATTTTTATTTGCAAGTATAATTGGATCTATGTTAAGTATCGTTTGGGTTACATAAACTATGCAAGTTCATGTTGAAATAGGCTATATGATTAGATGTTAAAATTGGACATTTTGGTGAATATTCAACATGTTAGTTTTGTGGTTGACATTATGCCATTTAAACATGTTTAAACCCAAGTTTGTATAAGCCTAAACTATACCATTTCACATGTCACCTACTTAGTTATACTCTGATTTGAATGCAAGTTTACATGACCCATAATTTATGTTAGTTGAATCGCTAAATTGCAAGTTCATGCGCCACACACCTTTATGTATTGTAATATATTACATGTTCTTGATTTCCCCTTTTTCTCATGTTTATAAAGTTAGGCTGAATTGTGTCGAGCCCAACATTTGTTATAATATTGTGAACGTACAAACGGGGGTAATAACGTTGGGTGTAAAACATGAAAATTATATGTTGGCATGTTTGGCATATGCCAACGACAATGACATTTAAGCAGTATGAATTGTTATACCCAAGATTAAAGGACATGACTTTTACATATAAAATTGAGAAGTGATAAAATATGTAAATTTAGAAAACACGGTATGCTTAACCCGAGGTTGGATTGAGTTGTGACGTAAACCTCCCCGGACCCGCCCGACTGTCCAGTAGTCACAACAATACCTATCCAATGTGGGTGGTTAAGCATTGAGCCCAATAAGGACCCGAGGTTAGACTGAGCTACAGTGTAAACCTGCCCGGAACCGACCGGCACATCCGACCTGCCTGGGTTTTTGCGTATTTTTGGTCTGTATAAACATGTTAATTTGTTGCTTTGCTGTTTGTGGTCAATTCTATACGTTGCTATGACTGTATGGTGTGATTTGTGATTGATTAGAACAGTTAAAATGATCGAAAAACGCCGTCGTGTGGTGTAAAACAGTCACGGAAAAGTTGCAGGAAAATATGCAGGAATCGGATCGGATTGCCTATATCCGAACCGAACCGATTATGCTCACCTTCTCCGACCCGATCCGCTTGTGAAGTATCCCCTCCCAATGAACCGCTGGTGGAACCACGAAGCCTAGAGGCACGAACCGACCCGACGCTCCGAGAAGGCACCACGTGTAAAACACCCATGAGATGAGGAACTTGAACCGAACCGCAGTGGAGTGGATCACGAACCGACCCGGATGGAGAAGCTCGACCCGGCCTGGTGAGGATGGCACGATCCAAACCCATATGATGGGCTACCATGATCCGAGTGTGACACCACGACCCAACTTGGAGTATCACGACCCAACCCGCTCGAGTGAAGGAGCACGACCCGACCCACCATGAGAGGGAGCTAACGACTCGACCGCTCGGGTGAAGACATCACGAACCGAACCGATGATAACTGGGGTACTACGCACATTTAAACTGATCCGAAGGAGACCAAAACCTGAGATGAAAAGGTAGTTCAAACAGGAAGTAGAACTCAGGAACCAGTTGGGAACCAACGAGTTAACTTCATGATTGGGCTTTGCTGTGGGATGTGTGCAAAGAGGTTATCGATGTCCATAAAATTAGTTCACCACTTAAAGATGGATTAATGGCTATGGATCAGTGCAATGGGGTCATAGTGACTCTATGGAGCAAAGTGATCGCAGCAAAGGATTGGGTGATCGAGTGGTGGATATCGTATGCTTTACGCACTGAGTGAGAGATGTGAGGATGATTGCTATGTTTGATGTTTGCTATCATTATGACATGCACACCCCTACCCCCATATCTTATACCATGTGTTAGTGTCACCTTAGAGTATTGTACATCCTGTTGTGCTAACTCTTTGGTTGTAGATCCAGATTCAGGTATGACTGGATTATACCTGTTATTGTTCTGTTTTGTTGCTTATCGCTCATACCGGACTTTTGTCCGACCCAGAGTTTTATGTCTCTTCTTATTACTCTGGGTGCTCCTAAATGAGAAGACTAGAGACAGGTCAAGTCGATATGCACGAGTAGATGTCTGGGGACGAGCAAGAGGCTTACCCGTACCATTTATACATATATTCTCCGTATGTCGCTGTTGGTCACTACTTTGGGCATTAGTAGTGTACCTTTCTTATTTTGCTTTGGAGACAGTTTTTAAAAGTTGTAATAATGATGATGTGAAACATAAGCTGTATTTTGGATTTTCCGCTGCTATGATGGTTTAGTTTTCAGCTTATGCACTATCTCATCTGTTTTATGTCAAAGTTATGTTATTATTATATTTTATCCCATGCGCTGTGAGATATTCTATAGGTTCCTTGTTAGCTCAAATTCCTTTATTTTTCTTTCTTTGGCGACCGTCTTGTGCTAGTCGAGCATTGGCACAACGACATTTCAGGGAAATGTCGGCTGTTGCGGAGCGGGCCGTCACAGTTGGTATCAGAGCTCTAGGTTGCGTAGTTAACCTAGGGAAGACACTAGAGAGAGATAGTACGTATATGAGAGCGCATATTTGTTATATTTTGGTTTTCAAAAGCTATATATATACATACTATTAGTATATGTAAGGATGAAGTCGCACTACACTGGCACCACTATGGAGATGGTTAATCGTTTTCTCTTTACAGATTTGACGATGAGACGATATATGAGGAGTACGGGTTTAGGGGATAAAAATAGGAATGTCCCTGATATGAGGACGACATTCACTACTTTCTTGCGAGAGATGCTTAGGGATGCTCGGGGAGCAGTTCCTAATGCTGCTAATGGTTGTAGTGCAGTAGTGCAGGCGCCTAGGGCCGATTTTGCCAAGCTTAACAAGGATTATTCTAGTCTTGGCGGGAAGCCGTTCAACGGAACGGAGTCGGCTACGGATGTTCATGATTGGTTGGATAGTTGTGAGCGCATCTTCAAGGACTTGGGAATCGATGATGCCATAAAGAGAAAGTTAGCATTGCGTCAGCTTTAAGGACGAGCTATGAATTGGTGGAATGCTACTAAAACAGCTACTCTTGAAGATCAAGTTACTTGGAATCAGTTTATGGCTCGTTTCAGCGAAAAGTTCATTCCTGCTGCTCACAATCTGAATTAGGAAATTTGTGGAGCTTAAGCAGAATGGTAGGGTAATCTCGGAATATATTGTTGAGCTCGATACTTTATCGAAGTATGGATTATCTCTTATAGACACTGCCGAGAAGAAGAACGAGAAGTTCATAACTGGCTCAGATGAGTACTTAGGGGAAAGGCTAATAAACCACATCGACGAGACGTTTGAATCTATTATGGGAAAGGCATTGAGATCAGAGAGTCTTTACTCTAAGCCAAAGACTAAAGTTGTCGTTGCATCTATAGAGGATCCAAAGCCGCAAGCAAGCGGTGGAGGCAAGGAAAATTCCCAGAATAAGAGGAAACAGAACCAAACCAAGGATGGTCAGAATAAGAAATATGGCGAGTGCTTCAGTTGTGGCAAGAAGGGCCACTATGCTAGAGATTGTCAGGAAAAGACTGGGGAAAGGAAGTGCTTCAAGGCCAAGTGGGACATCACAAGGATAATTGCCCGCAACCCCCTAAAGAGAAGCAGATTATGAAAGCATATTCTATCAACGCTGTTCCTTCTTCGTAGAATGCCCCAACTGCGGCGGAGAAGGGAAAGGGCATCATTATTCAAGGTATGCTTTCTATTTATGATGATTCTGTTCTAGTTTTGTTGATAGCGAGGCATCCCATTCCTTTATATCTAGTGACCTGGTAGATAAATTGGGATTGGAACCTGACATAGTCGATAGACCTTTAGTTGTGACGAACCCGGTAGGTGGTTCGACTAGTCTTTGCATGATTTGTTGCAATGTGGTCTTATCGAGTTATGAATGTATGTTTGCTTGTGATTGCTTAGTTGTTTTGCTAGTATTGTTTCACGTAGATTGTCTGAATTCGGAGGAGATGTTCCTTGAGTGCTTGTCTGATATTGGTTTAGGCCTTTGGGGCTTGTACTTAGGGAATGTCGAGTTCGACTAGGATGGTTTGCGTGAGATATAAGTAGTTGTTGTGATTTCCATTGAATGATATCTCGGCATACTCGAGGAGTGATGTGCAGCCTGACATGATAAGACTGTTCAATGGTATGGGCTGATGCGAGTTAGACTCAATAGGGTTATGCTCGAGTGGGACTCGAGAAAGATGCAAAGTAATGGATTGTTTAGGACTATATGTTGATGTTCTTATTGAAGGAATAACATGTGTTTGTTGATCATAAAAGATGCAACGAGGGTTAGGACGACTCAAGTTGGACTTGAACTTGTAAAAGAAAATATGTGTTCGTTGATCTTGGAGATCAACGAATAGGGAGATGACTCACGCTGGATAGAGTTTGTCAGTAATGGATACTCAAGACTGGGTCTGAGTTTATGGGTAATAGATTGACTCATTTTGGACTCGAGAAGGCCACAAGGAAATACGTTGGCTCGAGTTGGACTCCAGAGGGCAGCAAGATAATGGATAGACTTGGGTGGGACTCGAGTGTTTTAGACGGACTAGAAGCAAGGGTATCTGGGGACTCCCGTTACCTTGGATCCGTTGGACGTGATCTAGTTATCCTTGGAGGATAAACGTACGTTGGACGTACGATAGTCTGTATGGAGACGGGGCTTCCATTAGCCTTGGGATTGGTTGGGCCAGTCAAGTAGGAATCGACGTATGTATGGAGGCGGGGCTTCCGTTAGCCTTGGGATTGGTTGGACCAGTCAAGTAGGTATCGACGTGTGCACGGCTTTAGCAGGTCATAGATAGGACATGTTTGATGGATGCTATGGTTGCTTTGTTTGTTCCTGTTTTATTCCCTTGAGTAGACTATCACCTGTAGGATTCTGGTATTAGAGAACGAAGAGATGACGATACACACAGATGCATGTGGTACCAGACTAGGTGTTGTACTGATGCATTGAGTAGGAGACATGCCAGTTTAGGTTCTATGTTTCTTGAATGAAAGTAACTGTAGTATATCGTGGGATATGATTACGGACCTAAGTATGGATTGGATCCATAAATGTTAACAAGTTTGACGATCAAATCGACTTTGATTGAGAGGATTGGTTCTAGTCAGAGGGACGATCCTAATCTGTTGGAAATCATCTCCAAGGTAGAGATGGGCATCGTCAGTGAGAAGATGAACAAGTATGGACTTGACCGAGGAAGATGGCATCGAAAGAATGATAGACTAGTTGTACCAAATGTCAATGGATTGAGATATGAAGTTCTTAGAGAACATCATCGCTCAAAACTGACTATGCACCCTCGGTGGTAACAAAATGTATCGAGACATGAAGCAGACCTACTACTGGAAAGGGATGAAGAGAGACGTTGGGAAATTTATCTCCAACAGTATGAATTGCTAGTTAGCTAAAGCTGAGTAAAGGAAGCCTAGTGGTTTGTTACAACCATTGAAAATTCCCAAATGGAAATGGGAATAAGTATCAATGTATTTCATAGATGGTTTACCGAGGATTAGATTGGGCCATGATAGTATTTGGGTGATTGTGGATCGATTAACCAAGAGTGTAAGGTTTATACCTGTCAAATCGAATAGAACGACAACTAAGTTAGTAAAATTGTATATGAAGTGGGTAGTGAGATTTCATGGAGTACCCAAAGGCATTATGAGTGACCGAGATCCATTATTTACTAGTGGGTTTTGGAAGAGCTTACAAGAGGCTTTAGGATCAGGATTACATCTCAGTACCGCGTATCATCCTCGAATCGATGGTCAAACAGAGAGGGTGAATCGAGTATTAGAAGTTCTCTTGAGAGATTGTATATTGGATTTTGGAGGATCATGGGATGACCATTTGCATGTAGTTGGATTCGCATAAGATAATAGTTATCAGTCTAGTATTGGAGTAGCTGCATTTGAAGCTTAGTACGAAAGACCGTGCAACTCACCATCATGTTGGTTGGGAAATCGGTGAGAATTTGTGCTTGGACCAGAAGTAATAAGAGAAACTTCAGATAAGATGGTGGGAGTCCACAACGTATTTCACATTTCCCAGTTGAAGAAATTTGTGCATGACCCTAATGTGAGTATTTCACCAAATCAGTTGGACGACATCGAGGTAGAACCCGAGATGGTTGGGAACCACAAGACGATTCGTATTGTCGGACACGATATGAAACAACTTCGAAGGAAGATGGTGAAACTGGTCATGGTTCAGTGGGGCGAGAATGAAAACGACTGTACTTGGAAAACAAAGGAGAGCATATGGAAGTCGCATCTAGAACTCTTTGCCTGATAAAATTTTAATAGCAATAGTTATTCCCTCGTTAGTAACCCGCATGCTAGGATAGGCTTGTTGTGTTTGTTATGTATGTTTGATTGATTGCAAATAATTGATAGGCATGCGGGAACCTTTGTATGTTTTTGTTAAGGAATTTCGGGGGCGAAATTTCTTAAAAAGGGGGGGGGGATGTAATGACCCGCATTCTACGCATCGGAGGATCGTAGAATATTTATTTCATTTCCATACGAAGTCGTATGGTCGTGTAACTTTAGGGAACGACTATTGGGGTCATTTCCCATGTTCACGAATTTTGCCGATTTTTAAATGACTATTTTGCCTTAGATGATCTTGTTTTGGCCATAACTTTTGAGTGGTAAGGAGTTTTGACCTGAAACCAATTCCATTTGATTCAGATGATGGTTTACAATTCCGTAGACTGGTCACTAGCCAAACGGACTCACCGTTTGGGAGATATGGCTGAAACAAGGTTCAGAAGGTGAAAAACAGCTTAACCGGGCCTAATTAGGGTGATTAGCAAGAGGGCCCATAAACCATTTCAGGATTAGGGTTATGGGAGGGCTGAGATGAGTTAGTAAATCAGTTTTTATTTCCTTTTTATGCCACCACTTACAACCATTGAACCCTAGAAATGGCCTCCACTTGCTAAATCACCCAAATCACCTTCTAATAGCTAATTAAGCCAAATCTATATCAAATCAAAGCGGATTAGCACAAAAATCAAGGTAGAGCTGCTGGACTGTATTGGAATCCGAACCATTTTGTCCAAAAGTTTCAGATCTGAGTTTATTTGTGGTTAAGGTGAGTGATTAGCATTGTTTTTACACTAATTACAGTTAATTAGGGTGATTAGTGTTAATTAACAAAATTTTGCATGTCAAAAATATGGAAAAATGTTTAGAAATTCTTAAATATTATTTTAGACCTCCGTTGGAAGTTTGGGTTAATTTGGTTAAGTTTTCCTAATCCTATCATTAGGTATGCTTGAATATGATTAAGGGAAAAACATGGGTTTTTGGGATATGTTTGATCCGTATAAACATGTTAAATTGTTGTTTTGCTGTTCATGGTCAATTATATATGTTGCTGTGACTGTATGGTATGCTTTGTGATTGATTAGAACAGTTAGAATGGTCGAAAAACGCCGTCGTGTGGCGTAAAACAGTCACTGGAAAAGTTGCAGGAAAATATGTAGGAATCGGATCGGATCGCCTATATCCGAACCGAACCGATCATGCTCACCTTCTCCGACCCGACCCGCTCGTGAAGTATCCCCTCCGCGCGAACCACTAGTGGAACTCTGAAGCCTGGAGGCATGAACCGACCCGATGCTCCGAGAAGGCACCACAAGTAGAACACCCATGAGCCTAGGAACTTGAAACGAACCATAGTGGAGTGGATCACGAACCAACCCGGATGGAGAAGCTCGACCCGACCTGGTGAGGATGGCACGATCCGAACCCATTGACGGGGTACCACGATCCGAACTAGTGTGGCACCACAAACCCAGCCCGGAGTATCACGACCCGACCCGCTTGAGTGAAAGAGCACGATCTGACCCACCATGAGAGGGAGCTAACGACTCGACCGCTCGGGTGAAGACATCATGAACTGAACCGATGATAACTGGGGTACTACGCACATTCACACTGATCCGAAGGAGACCAAAACCCGAGATACAAAGGTAGTCCAAATAGGAAGTAGAACTCAGGATCCAGTTGGGAACCAACGAGTTAACTTCATGGTTGGGCTTTGCTGCGGGACGTGTGCAAAGGGGTTATCGATATCCATAACTTTAGTTCACCACTTAGAGACGGATTAGTGGCTATGGATCAGTGCAATGGGGTCATAGTGACTCTATGGAGCAAAGTGATCGTAGCAAATCATTGGGTGATCGAGTGGTGGATATCGTATGCTTTACTCACTGAGTGAGAGATGTGAGGATGATTGTTATGTTTGATGTTTGCTATCATTATGACATGCACACCCCCACCCTCGTTTCTTATACCATGTGTTAATGTCACCTTAGAGTATTGTACATCCTGTTGTGCTAACTCTTTGGTTGCAGGTCTAGGTTAAGGTTTGATTGGATTATACCTGTTATTGTTCTGTTTTGTTGCTTATCGCTCATACTAGACTTTTGTCTGACCCAGAGTTTTATGTCTCTTCTTATTACTCTGGGTGCTCCTAAACGAGCAGACTAGTGACAAGTCAGGTAGATATGCACGAGTAGATGTCCGGAGATGAGCAGGAGGCTTACACGTACCATTTATACATATATTCTCCCTGTGCCATTGCTGGTCACTACTTTGGGAATTAGTAGTGTACCTTTCTTATTTTGCTTTAGAGACAGTTTTTAAAAGTTGTAATAATGATGATGTGGAACATAAGCTGTATTTTGGATTTTCCGCTGCTATGATGGTTTAGTTTTCAGCTTATGCACTGTCTAACCTATTTTATGTCAAAGTTATTTATTATTATATTTTATCCCATGCGCTGTGAGACATTCTACAGGTTCCTTGTTAGTTCAAATTCCTTTATTTTCCTTTCTTTGGCGACCGTCCTGTGCTAGTTGGGCATTGGCACAGCGACATTTCAGGGAAATGTCGGCTGGTGCGGGGCAGGCTGTCACACTATATATACCATTCAGTTACATTTTCTTATTTATTAGGTTATTTTGGGTTAATAGCACTTAAGGATTTACACACACGTCATACCCATCTAACTCCTAGTAGATTTTCCTAGTAGAGTGTATATGTTGCTACCCCCAAAGTCAAGGTACTTCCCATGGTACCCATCTCGCACGATCTCCACCGACATGCCGCGAAAGCGTCTACAACTCTCATCCTATGCCGAAATAAGGTACAGATCTCCATAAACTAAGCCATGTTTCTCACAGAACCACCATCGCTATGCTATGAAAGCGTACGGACCGGCATTTCCGATCTCCTCGGTCGAATCTAGTCTCGACACGGAATAATACCCTAACGTCTACAATACAAAACCCAGTGCGACGTGCATGTATCCGGACCCTCACACGTACATAATGTCTACTGTACCCCGAGTTCCGTGATTGGGTTGTATCTGAATGCACGGAACTCAGTCGGGAGCCTTTTCTATATCTACATAAGTCTGCAAAGAGGCCTAAAATCCAGATATCTAAACTATGGTATGCATTTCTACGGTGGCTATGGTCCCACCTCGATCCCTCCCTCAACTAGTGAAAGACTACATCAAGAGCTAAGTGACGTCCCCCTAGCAAACAAACTACATCCAAATTGTCATGTCCCACGACCAAAGTCTCGATATAGAAAGATCGATGGTCCCCTGGTTTATAACTAGTCTTTCTACATCACACTAACTACCGATGACAGGTACCCAATGATTACAATCTTTTATTTGGTCTTGACCACCCTCTCTATAAGCCAATCTTAGAATCACCTAACCCTACCCAACAAACTTTTGACATCCAAACTACTGTTGTAGTCAAGGTATACTCAGTGGGTGGTTTCGCGCAGACCCAACCGCTACGAGTACAGCCTTGGCGCTGCCACCACACAAAGGACCACCATGGAGTACACTACCACGTCCTTTGGAAGCTGCATGCTTCCTTCCGGTCCCATAGAGCCAATAAGCAAAATATTAGCAGACTAACCAAATGGATGTGCTCCTCGGTTGCCTCTAGACACCCGGATGATCTACCCCATTGGATTCTTCACCTTCAAATGTGCGGACTGGCCCAAGCGCCTCACGCTAATGTGTTATTAGACCCTATGTCTAAACATTTAATTTCATGCTTGCTCTACCTCATCAGATTTCCAATTACTTGGTTATTTCCAATATTAACTTCTTATTCAAAGTCACCAAGTTTTCTCCGATCCCCTTATATCTCTAAGGAATGGACCCCTCTTACTTATTAATCCCAGTTACATAACTTGACCCATTTACGTTCATTAATAAGCCGCTAACATATTATTCGCTAGATTGTAATTCAAGGTAGGTAATCTACAATCTTCTTACATTATTATCATGTCATTCATTGTCCAATTTCAGGTTTTCAGGTTATAATAACATGTACTACTTAATGTATATTTAAGTATATCTTATCCCCATTCACATGTTTTCTATCAACATGTTACATTAACATAAATGATTAAATACAACTTATTTCACCTCATAAGCCTACTTCGTTCTTTCTTATTTAATCATAACCTCATCTTACACTGTCATTACAACTTGTTATTGTTTACTTATTAAGTTAATTCTCTTAACTAAGGTTTGTTAATAAGTTTCCTTTTCGTTTATTATAATCTATTTTATAATTTCCACTTGTCCCTAGGAAAAGCCTCCATATTATATTTCATTCTCATTCATACAGTTAATTATAATAGGTTATATTCCCCATTCATCACATTTTCCTTGGTTCTTTAACATTAACCAAATTCTTATTGTTGTAACATTTACCTCTTTATTGTCTTGCCAATTTTCACTTATACCTTTTGTTTGCATTAATTACAATTAATGTCATTAACATATTTATTTATTACATATTGCATACATATATATTTATATATGTTTATGCATTATACCTCTCACATTAATTTGACCACTTATGGATGCTAGATTTGCCGGGCGGTTCCGGGTAGGCATCTACCAGAAGTTTAACTTAACTTTGTGTCTAAGTGTAGTTATCTACAATTTCAATCACTGTAAATTTTACAGCAAATTAGGCTTCTTCATTATTCCTAAAATTTTTTGTCATTCTATTTACACTCTTTTGACATAATAATACTCTTAAGAAAATATTCATGTTTAGTGTAAATTCCATAATTACAGTGTTCACAGTAATTCCCAATTCAAATTAATGGGAAAAGGTTTTATACAATAGAAATGTTCTCAACATGTTCTACGCAGAATTAATCTCACAATTATTCACATTTGCACTGTAATTTGATTCACAATATCCAACTTGTCATTAAAAAAAATTCTGCAACATATTCCCTTTTTTTGTAAACCTGACAAATTCACTATTACAACAATTTTTAACGGGTTCATAAAATAGATCTATACAACAATAGTATTCTTAACATAACTAAAAACTGAATTATACAACAATGATCACAATTCACATTTATTTAACATGTTAAGACTGATGGAGAAAGTAAATGGTAAATATACCATTATGTGAAATGGTATAATTTAAATTCATTCACCTAACATTCCAATCCATGAATCTGATCCAAATCTATCGTTCCATGGCCTTCCTAACTGAATCTATAATCCAAGTAACCATGGGTTCACAAATCTAATACTAAAGAAGAGGGAAATGAGGAAGAAACTTATATAAACCAGATTCAAGGACTTACCTCATGCTGACCAGAATTTTGAACACCTATTCGTAGAATTATACTCTTTTATCTTCAAATCTTGATTCAGAATTTCCTAAAACTAATATTATATTTTTGTGAAAATATTTGGAGGAAGAAGAGAATGGCAAAGCCAAAGCATCATCTCAAAAAATATGAGATGTGACATCCTACGTCCGTTAATGTCACTCATTAAGAGAACGCATTAAGTTTCATGAAGCGTTAAAGGTAAATAGAAACAGAATATTACAAGAGTGATATAAAAATAGTAGCGAAATAAAAACTAACTTTATTAATCATAAAGCCTTGTGGTTCAAAACATCATACGTCTGCATTACATAAAAACCAGTACATCATAAAAAACTACTGTCTTGCTTTTAAACATCAGAGTACACAAAAAAAGAAGAAAATTCCCGAAATAAAAACATAGTCACAGTAGCAAAGTTAGGAGCTTGAGCAACACATCTTAGGAGCTCCAACAAAATGATAGCAAAATCCTGGTCAAGCTTGAGTATTCCCACCCTGAGAACCTTGGGGGAGGGAAATGGAAGAAAGAAGAGAAAACAAAAAGGGTTAGACATAAAGTCTGGTGAGTCCAGTTACTTTTAGCAAGTAAATAAATGAAAGTAGCATGACAGGCATATAAAGTGGATAAGAGAGATAACACCACAAAAGGCAGGTATGACAAGGTAAACTGAACATGATAGCGTATATTGCGCTTCTGAAGATTACTTTGATTCTCTGCACCAATACTATATAACCAGAATGAGATGATCCCAACAACTATAAGATGGTAGACTTAGGCATACTTCTGGTGAGAGGTTTTAACCCCATACAATCCACATGCAGCCCAACCAAACAGGCTCCTAAACTTTTTACCAGAGTCTAGATGTACCCTAACTACTGCCCTAATCGATCGGCTCCCTACTCCGCATAGATACTCTGTGTCGGCCTCACCAAAGGATGTATCGCGTCCTATAGTGGCAGCCCTTCGCTGATATGCACTTCCATATCTACAGGTGTCACGGTCGTCTTAGCCCACTCTGCCCTGCCTATGCACGCACATGTCCCCGGTCGGTTAGCGCCGCCCACACTGCCCTCCTCGTTTGGATCTCTTACAATCAGCCCAGTAACCTTGCCCCAACTCCGATCTAGTTTGGAGTGTTCGTTTGATACCTATTAAGAGTTACTGACTGAAATGGGTCCCACACAATATGATACAAGCTCCCCTCCCTTGTCTTGTATCCTTACTAGGATTTCCATCGGTTACGTATACCACTAGGTGTCTTTAATTACATAACCCTACCATTTTTACAATTTATGCTTACATAGAATGTGTCTTTAATTACATAACTCCGACATTTCCACAGGTTATGCTTACACTAGGTGTCTTTAATTACATAACCTTATAAGGTTAAGTTTGTGGGCCTATATATAAATATTACCCACCCCCTCAGATTTACTTAACCTACCCACTATCCAAATAAATTTACTTAACACCTACTCAAGTTCGTGTTTATACAATCCCTATGGATTCCACTAGGTTAAGTATTCAAGTTTATTACCATGTATTCATTTATGGTTACAATATGCTAGACCTACTACATTAAGCCAACAATTTGTGGATGCTGGACATGCCGGGTGGATCCGGGCAGGCTTATTCCACAAATCGGGCCGACCCTCGTGTCTTAGCACATCTTGTATTTGTGCACTTAGGCCTCCCACATTAGATTAACCACTTTTGGTCGCTGGATATGCCAGTCGATTCTGGGCAGACTTCCACCACAAGTACAATCTATCCTCATGCCTAGGAAGGGTTTATAATATCAAGTTATTGTAATTCTAGGCATTTCCATTATTAGCCAATCTTTACCTATGTCATTATAGGTTACAGGTTTCATGCCACTTTTTCCCCCAATTATATTCATAGTGAAACAAATATATGTACAAATTCATATACATATACATTATTCAAATTTTTGCCAATTTCACCTTTTTACAAATTATGCCCCAAATTCCCAATTTATAAGATTTGCCCAGTTTCAATGTTTTTCCCTTCGTTCCCAAAATAACGTAATCGCATAATTTAGCGGCATGCCTAGGCTCGAATGTAGCCTAGCATTATAAAATAAAAAGGAAAAGGGGTGAAGGCAAGACGATAGAGATGATTACTCTGACAGAGTTGACACAAATGTTTCATGGCATAATGTTAAGATGAACATATAAGAACAGATCGGTGAACTTGTGATAATAAACGAGTTCTAACATAGTAGGGATGTCATAATAGGCATGATGAAATCTAAACTAGGATTTAGATGTCCAACGGTTGACAGATCCAAATTAACCACAACATAATAGGTACAAGATGATTTGAATATTGAATTAGATCTATAATCAAAAGTAGATCTGATAGACAAAGGTTAAGATCCAAGTCATAGTATGCCAAAATATCACAGTTCACAAGTTATTATAGATTTGAAGTAATTCAAGGATTAACATGCATAAATCCAAATTACAGTCCTATCATATTTATGTTTCATTTATTTAAATCTAAAAGCAACATGAAACTCATAGTGTTTGGATCTAGAAAGGTAGAAGAACGGATCTACACTTGAATCTCTAACTTTGATTGCAGAAGAAGAAAGAGTTTTGATTCAGTCCTGGCACCGGTAGCACTTAGGCCTCCATTGATTTTCAGTGAAGAAGACAAGAGAAATGAAGCCGTATATATAGCTGCCAGCCTCCAGAATTCGACTGCCACCTCAGCCCTAGGGGGGTCGACCCATGGGTCGACATCCCCCTTGTGTGGTCGACACCCCCCTTAAAGGGTCGACTCCCCTGGGGTCGAAGATTTGCCACCTCTGAACTTTTGATTTTTGAACGCTTTTTTGATTTCTGATATATATATATATATATAATTATACCTTACGCGTATACAAACTTCAAACCCTCATAACTTCTTCATATGATGTCCGTTTTACGCAAACCAAATATCTATCTTGACCATAATTTCGAGATGGACGCATTGGCACATCTGTTTCCCTTAATTCTGAATATTAAGTTAATTATTCTTTAATTTTTCCTCTTTTAATGTTGTTAAAATACAGGTGTTACATTATCCCTACTCAAAGGATTTCATCCCGAAATCTCCGAGTTAAGAATAATGCATATCCTACCACCCATGTCCATCTACTCATCCACCAATCACAGGCATCCATTGTCCTTAAAAGATTTCTAATGCTTATATGAACATATGCAAAGGTGTGTGTATATGTCCCAACATTAATGCAAAGATCAGGCGGTTTACTGATTCAGTTGACCTCCTTAATGCAATGTATGTTAGTGCCATGAGTCCAACATGTAAGCAAATAACCCTATTATAACATGTAGTTCTATATGTGTGCACAATCATCTGTCTAAATGCAACATTCATATGATGATACATCCATTTTCATCCAAAAAAGAAGAAAAATGCACACACATCCATATGCAGTATGAGAGTGATTGAGTCGATCTAGTACCTAATGTGTGTGTATATGCATCCACTGGCAACCACTAGCAAACACTTGTATCCACTTGCATCCATCAAACATAACATGTCATAAACACATGTTTACATCCATGAGTATTTCTACTTAAATGTCAAAGATTCGATCGATAGGATGCACTTAAATGATAGAAACAAGCGTAAATAAAAGCTTTGGAAAAGGAGTTAAGATCATACCCTCAAAAAGAAAAGGGTAAAAAGCATGAATCTTATCTTCGGTCTCCCAAGCCGCATCCTCTGGGTTGTATCCCCATTGAACCTTTATCAGCTTGACTTATGTATTGCGTAGCTTCTTAACTTCCGATCCAAGAATATGGGAAGGAACTCGTCTGACTGTCGCCTCCCGTTCCACCTCTACTTCTTCCAATACACTCGGCTTAACTACCTCCACTGTATGATGCAAACACTTCCGCAAGTGAGAAACATGGAAAACATCATGCACGCCAGATAATCTCTCGGGTAACTTCAATATATAGGCCATTTGGCCAATTCTTTCTGTTATGGGAAATGGCCATACAAATCTTGGTGCTAACTTCCTTATAGATCATAAGCAAACCACATTCCTCAAAGGTGACACTTTAATGAAGACCTATCTCCTACTTTGAATTCGATCTCAGTTCTTCTCTTGTCTACATAGGAATTCTGCCTATCTTGAGCGGTCTTCATTCGTTATCTAATGAGATCAATCTTCTCAGACGTTTCTCTGACTATATCTGGTCCAAGTAATAGCCTTTCTGTAGATTCCCACCAACAAGTCGGCGATCTACAGGGTCGTCTGTATAATGCTTCGAAGGGAGCCATGCTAATACTAGCCTGGTAACTGTTGTTGTAGGAAAACTCCACCAAAGGAAGATGCTCTTCCCAAGTCCCTCTGAAATCTGGGATACACAGCCTCAAAAGATCCTCTAGAACTCTGTTTTCCCTCTCCGTCTGTCCATCGGTCTGAGGATGGTAAGCGGTGCTCAAACATAACTGTATATCGAATGCTTTTTGCAAGCTCTTCCAAAATTCACTGGTAAAGATGGGGTCACGATCACTTACGATGTTGGAAGGTACTTCATGAAGATGGACTATCTCACGAACATAAACTGCTGCCATCCAAGCTGTCGTCCTCTTAATCTTAATTGGAATGAAATGAGTGCTCTTAATAAGTCTATCTACTACCACCAAAATACTGGTGTTTCCTTTCTTCGATCGAGGCAAACCATCAATGAAATCCATAGAGACGCTCTCTCACTTCCATTGCGGAACCTCCAAAGGATGAAGTAAACTACCAAGCTTCTTTTGATCAGCTTTGACTTGCTGGAAAATCAAATATTGAGAAACAAGCGTCACTACATCTTTCTTTATTCTAACCTAAAAGAAAACCCTTTATCAAGTAGCTCCTTTACTTGCTTGCTGAGCTCCCTCCTTTCCCTTGGAGCCATATGGCGCATAGGTAATGCAACTGGCTTTGGATTGTCCACTAAATATATAAGAAAATTGATTTCATGCCTCGAAGGTAAGCCCCAACACTCCTCAAAAACATCAGAATATTCTCGGACTACCGGTACTGATCGTAGATCGTCAATAGATGCATTAAGAGACTCTAGGAATCTATGCATAATAGAACCCTTTGGGTCACAAGAAATCTCGAGGGTCCTCCCGTGGCAAGTTAAAAGTCTAACAAATCTCCTCTCACAATCGAGAATGGCACCGTACATGGCTAGCCAATCCATCCCTAGAATCAAACCGTAGCCCATAAAACCAAACACATATGCACCGCACTCAAATTCGACACCTAAAACAGATATACTCAAACCCCGACAAATCATGGACAAATGAGCCGAACCACCAATGGGGTTTGAGACAATAACGGGATCCACTACCATACTAGTATTTATGTAAAACCCTAAATTTTTCGTAAACTGTAACTTAAAAAATTAAAGTATAATTAATTCTAAATGATGAAATCAAGGGAAATGGGTTATGCCATTGCGTTCGTCTTGAAATTCTGCTTGAGATAGTGTCCAAGTTTGCGTAAAACGGATACCGTATGAAGAAGATATGGACGAACGAAGTTGGGCAGAAAAACCAGAAACAGGTCAGAATGCACTGGCGCACTTGGGAAGTGCGCCAGTACAATTTTAGCACTGGCACACCTGCCAAGTGCGCCCAGGCCAGAAAGACCTGTTGGTCAGGCCCTAGCTGGCCTAGTCAGGGTCTGGTCAAATTCTGAGGCTTTGCTGAGTCACTAGGGCTTACATGTCACTTTCTGATTGGCTTCTCTTGAGATGGATGGTCTGGATTCACTCTAGCTTCATCGACGGCTCTAATTAGATTGAAATTCTATAAATACAACTCAAGTCTAACCCTAAATTCACACAAATAATAGAATACTAAAGTCGTCATGCTGCTGGAAAGAAACTAGGAGTGTCCATCAGTTAGAAAGCCTAGAGACAAGCCAATACTAAAGCAAAACACGAATCAAAACAACGTTAGTCTACCCAAAGGAAAGCATTTCAAATCCAGAATTCAGAATCCAGAATCCAAGTTCGTCGTTCGTTGTAAGTATAGTGATTTTTCCGATGAGAATAAAATTAAGACTTGATTCGATGTAAATTGGAAGTGGAATTGTGCTATTATGTAACGACGATGTTAATTCATATCTATGTATTGAAATGATTGTGTTGCAAATGAAATTGGGATATTTGTGGTATAACAAAGATTGATGTTGATCCTATTGTACTTTTAGAATGACAATAACATCACAAGCAAGTTGTATAGTTCATGTTTATGTGATTTTATAGGTCGTTTGTGATTAGAACCTCATGTATATACTTTATGCTAGAAATCTTTATGCCTAAATGGTTATGTTCATATACATGCCCCTATGTTTATACAAAAGTTGCAAGTTTCTAATTTGATCTATGTCAAGATCCACTTTAGTACATGTTTCATGTTGTAATTAGATATGCGATTGGATCTACTTCACACCCTTGTCATAAAGTCATACATATTTATGAAAATGTCATATTCTTGCCATGTGCTAGTGATGTTCGATGTTATGCCTAGTTCCAAAAACAAGTTTAGACTTATGTTGTCTAAATCATATGCTAATTCATGTGACACCTATTTGGTTAGACCCTTATTTCAATGCAAATTCACATATATGAAAAATTTATTTAGGCTATGTTGCAAATTCACATATATGTATATTGGCTATTTTGCAAGTTCACATCTATGACATTCATGTTGGCTATTTTGCAAGTTCACACCTATGATGTTCATATTTACTATGCCAAAAATGCCAAGTTTACACCTATGTTATGTTTGTGTTTATGAATTCCCTTATGCCTATTTGTGTGCACTAAATTAGGCTAAGTTTTTAGCCTAATATTATATGTTAAGACTATGCGAACGAAAATTAGGCTAAGATTGTTAGCCTAATGTTTAAACGAGGTAACGTTGGGAATACTAGTAAAACTTGACATAAAATATATAAAATTGGCATGTTTGTCACATGCCAAAATTGTGGCATTTAAACGGTATAAATTCTTATACCAAAAATGTTAAACTTGGAATGTGGGCCATAACATTTAATTGTTGACAAATTTACATATATTCAGAAATAAAGACAAATATGTAAATTTAGAAAATACGAATATGCTTAACACGAGGTTGGATCGAGTTGTGATGTAAATTCGCCCGGACCCGCCCGGCTGTCCAGTAGTCACAACAATACCTATCCAATGTGGGTGGTTAAGCATTGATCCCAATAAGGACCCGAGGTTAGACTAAGTTATGGTGTAAATCTGCCCGGAACCGACCAGAACATCCAGTAATCATAACAATATATGTCTAGTGTGAGTGGTCGGTGCTTTAAAAGGCTAAGGACAGGAGGTAGGGTTAATTTAACTAAAACACTTAACCAATTCAACATGTTAATGAAATTGATGGGTGGCGTTAGGTAAATACAGACACTTAACCACTTAGCATGTTTGACTAGAAAACCCTAGTTACGGGGACCCATTTCAGCAGTAACCCAATTAGGTATCATGGTACCCTGAAACTAGGCAGGGTGCGGCACGATTACTGGGTTGATTGTAAGCGGTCAAAGCGACGGCGATATGTGCAACAGTGTGGGTTCTAACGGAGTGCGGGCATGCACACACTTCGGAGCAGACAAACAGGGCACTGGGGGCACCAGTAGTACAACCTATGCATTCTAAGGTTTGTGTCGGGTCGCCACCATGGGACTTGATACACCCCATGGTGGGGCCAACATAGGTATCTACAATCTCTTAGGGCCGTAAGACACAGATGATTATGCGAGTAGGAGCCGATCTTTAGAAAAGGGGATCACTTTACCTCCAGCATGGGGTGACAATTAAGATAATACAAGTAGGTGCATAGATATAATGTGGGGGTGCGATAGTATATTCGTTTCAAAACTACTTTATCTTAGTTTATGATACTGTCCTGTTTCCAGTTTATGCCTATCATGCCCTTATTCTTATTCTTATACTAAAGAGTCACTAAACTTAACAGGCTTTATGTATGACCCTATTTTCTTTCGCCTTCTTTTCTTCCGTTCGCCCCAGGTCCACAGGGAGGAAATAACTCGGCTTAGTCAGATTCTTTAAAAGCTTCAAGATAGTTGATGTACAGTTTGGAGTCTCTTTCCTTGGCTATGAATGTTGGTCACACTCTATAGGGATTTATGCACTTTTAATCACGTTTTATGCTTCTTTATTTAAAAACCAAGACAGAAATGATGTTGTAATGTTTTGGAAATTGTTATGAGACAATTATGGAAATGTGTTGTATGAACAAGTATTTTATGAAATAAAAGTCCGATGTTTTCCACTGCTTATATATATATATATATATATATATATATATGTGTGTGTGTGTGTTTGTTTATATCTGTCTTGTGTTTTATCTGTGACTTTTACTTACAAACCTCCACCAAAGTTAAGGCAGTCCCTTGTGAGTGACCTTAATGGAGGGTGGGATGTTTCACTTGGTATCTGAGCATAGATTTACCAGACTAGATAAAAAATATTTAAGCTATTTTCAAAAAGAAGTTTAAAGAATCATTTTCAAGAAAAGTTTTGATATTTTAAAAGGCATAATCCCCCAAAAGCCATATGCACTATCTATCTATCCTTCGTTTTGAACCTTTCCTTTTGTTTCAACATGTCTGGAGACCTTAACCTTCTGGAAGGAGTACCTATACCCGGCTAGTTCCGAAGGTACCTAGAGGCTAGGGCCAATGGTACGGGCCAAGCAGACGACATTACTCCTCCTACGGTGGCAACAGTTCCTCCTCCTCCCCCTCCTCCTCCTCCTCGGGGAAACACTTTCGCTAAGACATGTAGAGACTTCAAGGCTATGGGAGGAAAGGACTTTTATGGAACTGAATCATTTGCGGTAGCGAGCAACTGGCTGAAAGAGACTGAAGATTTATTTGTTATCTTCGAAGTTGATGACAGGCAGAAGATACAGCTAGCAGTGTGGTTGCTAAAGGATGAAGCTTCCTATTGGTGGGAAGTTACGCATGCGGAGAGGCCAGTGGAAACATGGGAAGACTTCAGGACAAGGTTTGAGAAGAAATTCCTCTCCCAAGCTGAGAGAAGTCTGCAGATGGAGAAGTTCCTAACTCTTAAGCAAGGGAGTATGACGATTAGAGAGTACGTCAATCAGTTTAATCAACTGGCCAGATTTGGGCTTGGTTTAGTAAACACCCAACACAAGAAGGCCCTTCGCTTCGTCAAAGGTCTGAATGAGCCTCTACACAGCCTTGCTATGACTCATGTATCCACGGGGGCGACTTATGAAAGCTTAGTGGACATGTCATTGCTACACGAGGAAGACAAGGGCAAGAAAGAGACTAAGGTTGAAGAAAAGAAGGATGGTTTATAGGCTAAGAAAACAGACTTCAAGAAAGGCGGGAAGAATAACAAATCCCGTGAAAAGAGAAAGTGCAATTTCTATGGCATTGTGGGACATATAGCAAAAGACTGTAGAAAGAAGAAGGCAAATATGAATGGTGGTTGCTTCAGTTGTGGCAAGACTGGACACTTGGCTAAGGACTGCCTAAAGAAGCGGAGGCAGGGACAGAGGGCTGGATCTACCTCAGGCGGACAAGTTCACGCACTGATGGAACCTCCACAGGAACGAGGTAGAAATATTTCTGTAGAAAGCTTAGTTTATCTATATGATCATCTAGCTCGCACTCTCTTTGATTCTTGTGCATTACACTCCTTTATTTCATATGCTTTAGTAGAATCTCTGCACCTAGACACTAATGTGGTAGAATATCCCTTGGTTGTTTCAAATCCAATTGGGGGCTCGACTTATTTGTCGATGATTTGCTTGGATTTGAAAATCTCTATTCTAAGTGTTGAATTTAGATGTAGTGCCTTTGTTTTGGGCTTATCAGGGTATGGACTGATCTTAGGCATGTACTGGTTATCCAGTAATGGTGCCATTCTTGATTGTGAGAAAAGAGTGGTTAGGCTCTTGACTCGGCTCGGTAACACTCTAGAAATTTCTTGTAATCCCTTGAATGCTATTATGCTTAGTTATCTAGAGTCACTTGACGCTTCTGTTGAGAATTTGCAGTCGGTTAGAGTAGTCCGGGAATATCTGGATGTCTTTGAAGAGGTGAAAGGCTTACCTTCGAAGTGGGAAATAGACTTTCGCATATATCATGTTGATAATATAAAGCTCGTAGCTCTGTCTGTTAGACACATGGCTCCAAAGGAAAGAAAGGAGCTCAGTAAACAAGTTAAGGAGCTTCTCGAGAAGTGGTTTATAAGAAGGAGTATCTCGGAATCGGGTGCTCCAGTGGTGTTCGCCACCAAAGCAGTCGGTTCACTACGTCTTTGTGTGGACTATAGGGAGCTAAATAAGATGACTAAGAAGAATAGACATCCGCTTCCCCGTATAGACGATTTTTTGATCAGCTTGTAGGTGCGTCGGTCTTCTCCCAACTTGATTTAGCTACTGGGTTCCATCAGCTAAGGGTAGCTGAAGATAGCATTGATAAAATGGCGTTCAGAACCCCAGACGGTTTCTTCGAGTGACTTGTCATGCCTTTTGGTTTGACGAACGCACCCGCTTATTTCATAGACCTGATGAGCAGGGTATTCAGAGAATTCCTCAATAAGTTCGTGGTGGTTTTCGTAGATGATATCTTGATCTTCTCAATAAATGAGGAAGAACATGCTCAGCATCTGAAAGAGATCATGGATACTCTCCGTGCACATCAGCTAAGAGCCAAATTCTCCAAGGGCCACTTTTGGAGAAAGGAAGTAAGATTTCTGGGGCATATAGTGTCCAAAGAGGGGTTGGCTGTGGACCCCGCAAAAGTGGTGGCAGTGCAAGATTGGAAGACACCAAGAAAAGCAACCGAAGTTCGAATCTTTCTTGGGCTAGCCGGTTTTTACCGAAAGTACATTCAGGATTTCGCGAAAATCTAAGCTCCACTCACAAGGATAACAAAGAAGAATCTGACGTTCACTTAGGATTTGGATTGCGAGTTTGCTTTCAAACGATTAAAAAGGGCGCTCACAACAGCCCCAGTTATGATTTTGCCAGATGGAAGCAAAATGTTCACAGTATATACGGATGCTTATGGTACGGGGCTAGGCGTTGTTCTGATGCAAGAAGGGAGGGTAGTAGCTTATGGTGGAAGACAATTGAAAGTGCATGAAAAGAACTACCCAAGCCACGATCTTGAGTTGGCCACCATCGTCTTTGCGCTTAAGTCTTGACGCCATTATCTCCTAGGTGAGAAGTTCGAATTATAAACTGACCATAAATCGTTGAAGTATCTTTTCTCGTAGAAAGATCTTAACTTGAGGCAGCAAAGGTGGATGGAGTTCCTTGCCTCGTATGATTTTGAAATTTCCTATACTCCCAGCAAAGGCAACGTAGTAGCAGACACGTTGAGCCGAAAGAAACTGACCTTAAGCCCTCTCTTTGTAGAAAGGCAAAGCTTGGAGTATATAGCCAGTTTTGACTTTAGGCCCTACTTAGATTTTATACCTGGTTTATTGGCATCCCTAGAAGTACGACCCACTCTTTTAGACTCGATAGGGGCCGCTCAACGAGAAGACCCACAGCTTGTTGATGTGATTGATCAACTAATTAGGGGTGAAACTTCCAGTCACCTCAATAAGTACTCCATCGATGATAACGGTTGGCTAAGGCGAGATGGAAGACTATGCATCCCACAAGCTAGGGATTTTGTGAAGAAGGTCCTTAAGGAGGCACATCATTCCAAGATGAAAATACACCCAGGTGGAGACAAGATGTACAAGGACGTAAAGAGAGCTTTCTATTGGAGCGGCATGAAGAAGGACGTGGCAGATTTCGTTTCTAAGTGTGTGACATGCCAACAGGTCAAGGCGGAACAAAAGAAACCTGGAGGACTACTACATTCTCTAGAAGTCCTGCAATTGAAGTGGTATAGCATTTCAATGGACTTCATTGACGGGTTGCCTAGGTCAAGAAGAGGCAATACTAGCATTTGGGTAATAGTGGACAGGCTTACTAAAAGCGTCCACTTTATACCTATCAAGAATAGAAGGACTGGTTCGTCTCTAGCTTCTCTTTATATCAAGGAAATAGTTCGACTCCATGGAATACCCTCCAGCATAGTGAGTGACAGAGACCCCATCTTCACGAGCGAATTTTGGCGGAGTCTGCAAGAAGCTGTCGGCACACAGCTATGTTTGAGCACAGCCTATCACCCCCAAACTGATGGTCAGACAGAAAGGGTGAATAGAGTACTAGAAGATCTTCTAAGACCGTGCGTTCTTGACTTCGGAGGAACTTGGGAGGATCACCTTCCTTTAGTGGAATTTGCCTATAACAACAGTTACCAGGCCACCATCGGTATGGCGCCCTTCGAAGCTTTGTATGGAAGACCTTGTCGGTCACCAATTTTTGGTGGGAGTCCACTGACAAGATTATACTTGGGCCAGACTTGATTAGAGAGACTTCAGAAAAAGTGGACTTGATACAAAGGAGAATGAAGACTGCCCAAGACAGATGGATATCCTATGCCGACAAAAGAAGGACCGACCTTGAGTTTGAGGTTGGGGGCAGGGTTTTCCTTAAGGTATCCCCTTTAAGGAACGTCGTTCGCTTTGGATCCGCAGGAAAGCTAGCACCAAGATTTGTAGGACCGTTCCCTATCATCGTGAAGATTGAGAAAATGTCTTATAGAGTAGATCTGCCTGAAAGATTGGCTGGAATTCACAACGTCTTTCACGTTTCTCATCTTCGGAAATGTCTACATGAATCAGCGGAAGTGGTGGAGCCAAGCATTCTAGAAGAAGCCAAAGTGGAACGCGAAGCAACTGTGAGTAGAGTTCCAACTCGAATCGTAGGAACTAAAATCAAAAAGCTACGCAACCGCGAAGTGAAGCTCGTCAAGGTTCAGTGGAGCGACACCAAGGAAGACGCGACTTGGGAAACTGAGGATAGAATACGCGCGGCCTACCCTTTTCTTTTTAAGGGTACATCTTTGACCTCTCTTTTTCTTTAAGTTGTGCTTGTATCTATCTTTTTAGGTATATCTCATCAATATTATCCTTTATCCTTAGGTAGAAACCCCTTTTGATGTAAACATGTATTTGAAACATGTTATGGTTGATGGCTGTAAGTGGTTGCTAGTGGTTGCTCGTGGATGCATATACACACACAACCTAGGTCTTAGATCGGCTCAATCACTTCATACTGCATATGCATATATTTATTCATATTTGTATGTGGATGAAACTTGATATGTTGTCATATGGATGTCGCATTTGTATTGATGGTTGCGCACTCATGTAGAATTATGAGGAAGGACAAATTTGCATACATAATGGACTCATGACACTTACATAATTTGCATTAAGGAGGTCAACTGGATCAGTTGACCGCCTGATTTTGCATTAGTTAAGGACATATACACACACTGTGCATATAATCATAAAGCATTAGAAGTATTTTAAGGAAAATGGATGCCTGTGTTTGTTGGTTGAGTAGATGGACAATTGGATGTTAGGATTACGTTCTCTTAGACTTGAAGATTTCGGGGACGAAATCCTTTAAGGAGGGGAGAATGTAACACCCCGAATTTTCCGTTAACTGTAACTTAACAAATTAAAGTATAATTAATTCTAAATGATGAAATCAAGGGAAATGGGTTACGCCATTACGTTCGTCTTGAAATTCTGCTTGAGATAGAATCCAAGTTTGCGTAAAACGGATACCGTATGAAGAAGATATGGACGAACTAAGTTGGGCAGAAAAACCAGAAATGGGTCAGAATGCACTGGCGCACTTGGGAAGTGCGCCAGAACAAAATTGAACTGGCGCACTTGGGAAGTGCGCCAGTACAATTTTAGCACTGGCGCACCTGCCAAGTGCGCCCAGGCCAGAAAGACTTGTTGATCAGGCCGTGGCTGGCCTGGTCAGGGTCTGGTCGAATTCTGAGGCTTGGCTGAGTCACTAGGGCTTACATGTCACTTTCTGATTGGCTTCTCTTGAGATGGATGGTCTGGATTCACTCTAGCTTCATCGACGACTCTAATTAGATTGAAATTCTATAAATACAACTCAAGTCTAACCCTAAATTCACACAAATAATAGAATACTAAAGTCGTCATGCTGCTGGAAAGAAGCTAGGAGTGGTCGTCAGTTAGAAAGCCTAGAGACAAACCAATACTAAAGCAAAACACGAATCAAAACAACGTTAGTCTACCCGAAGGAAAGCATTTCAAATCTAGAATTCAGAATCCAGAATCCAAGTTCGTCGTTCGTTGTTAGTATAGTGATTTTTCCGATGAGAATAAAACTAAGACTTGATTCGATGTAAATTGGAAGTAGAATTGTGCTATTATGTAACGACGATGTTAATTCATATCTATGTATTGAAATGATTGTGTTGCGAATGAAATTGGGATGTTTGTGGTATAATTAAGATTGATGTTGATCCTATTGTACTTTTAGAATGCAATAACATCACAAGCAAGTTGTATAGTTCATGTTTATGTGATTTTATAGGTCGTTTGTGATTAGAACCTCATGTATATACTTTATGCTAGAAATCTTTATGCCTAAATGGTTATGTTCATATACATGCCCCTATGTTTATACAAAAGTTGCAAGTTTCTAATTTGATCTATGTCAAGATCCACTTTAGTACATGTTTCATGTTGTAATTAGATATGCGATTGGATCTAGTTCACACCCTTGTCATAAAGTTATAAATATTTATGAAAATGTCATATTCTTTTCATGTGCTAGTGATGTTCGATGTTATGCCAAGATCCAAAAACAAGTTTAGACTTATGTTGTATAAATCATATGCTAATTCATGTGACACCTATTTGGTTAGACCCTTATTTCAATGCAAATTCACATATATGAAAATTTGATTTAGGCTATGTTACAAATTCACATATATGTATATTGGCTGTTTTGCAAGTTCACATCTATGACATTCATGTTGGCTATTTTGCAAGTTCACACCTATGATGTTCATATTTACTAAGCCAAAAATGCCAAGTTTACAACTATGTTATGTTTGTGTTTATGAATTCCCTTATTCCTATTTGTGCGCGCTAAATTAGGCTAAGTTTTTAGCCTAATATTATATGTTAAGACTATGCGAACGAAAATTAGGCTAAGATTGTTAGCCTAATGTTTAAACGGGATAACGTTGGGAATATTAGTAAAACTTGACATAAAATATATAAAATTGGCATGTTTGTCACATGCCAAAATTGGTGGCATTTAAATAGTATAAATTCTTATACCAAAAATGTTAAACTTGGAATGTGGACCATAACATTTAATTGTTGACAAATTTACATATATTCATAAATAAAGACAAATATGTAAATTTAGATAATACGAATATGCTTAACACGAGGTTGGATCGAGTTGTGATGTAAATTCGCCCGGACCCGCCCGGCTGTCCAGTAGTCACAACAATACCTATCCAATGTGGGTGGTTAAGCATTGATCCCAATAAGGACCCGAGGTTAGACTAAGTTATGGTGTAAATCTGCCCGGAACCGACCGGAACATCCAGTAATCATAACAATATATGTCTAGTGTGAGTGGTCGGTGCTTTAAAAGGCTAAGGACAGGAGGTAGGGTTAATTTAACTAAAACACTTAACCAATTCAACATGTTAATGAAATTGATGGGTGGCGTTAGGTAAATACAGACACTTAACCACTTACCATGTTTGACTAGAAAACCTTAGTAACGGGGACCCATTTCAGCAGTAACACAATTAGGTATCATGGTACCCTGAAACTAGGCAGGGTGGGGCACGATTACTGGGATGATTGTAAGCGGTCAAAGCGAAGGCGGTGGGTGCAACAGTGTGGGTTATAACGGAGTGCGGGCGTGCACACACTTCAGAGCAGACAAACAGGGCACTGAGGGCACCAGTAGTATAACCTATGCATTCTAAGGTTTGTGTCGGGTCGCCACCATGGGACTTGATACACCCCATGGTGGGGCCAGCATAGGTATCTACAATCTCTGGAGGCCGTAAGACACAGATGATTATGCGAGTAGGAGCCGATCTTTAGAAAAGGGGATCACTTTACCTCCAACATGGGGTGACAGTTAAGATAATACAACTAGGTGCAGAGATATAGTGTGGGGTGCGATAGTATATTCGTTTCAAAACTACTCTTAGTTTATGATATTGTCCTGTTTCCAGTTTATGCCTATCATGCCCTTATTCTTATTCTCAAACTGAAGAGTCACTAGACTTACCAGGCTTTATGTCTGACCCTATTTTCTTTCATCTTCTTTTCTTCCGTTCCCCCCCCCCCCCCACCCAGGTCCACATGGAGAAAATAACTCAGCTTAGTCAGATTCTTTAAAAGCTTCAAGATAGTTGATGTACGGTTTGGAGTCTCTTTCCTTGGCTATGGCTGTTGGTCACACTCTATGGGGATTTATGCAGTTTTAATCACGTTTTATGCTTCTTTATTTAAAAACCAAGACATAAATGATGTTGTAATGTTTTGGAAGTTGTTATGAGACAATTATGGAAATGTGTTGTATGAACAAGTATTTTATGAAATAAAAGTCTGATGTTTTCTGCTGCTTATATATATATATGTGTGTTTATATCTGTCTTTAGTTTATCTGTGACTTATACTTACAAACCTCCACCAAAGTTAAGGCAGTCCCTTGTGAGTGACCTTAATGGAGGGTGGGGTGTTTCAATTTAAGTGCAGAGACTCAACCACAAAGCTAGATATAAATGAATGCGAAGCGTTAGAATCAAAAAGAGTTCTAATAGGGTAATTGGAAAGAGAAATAAGACCTTCCACGGAAATTTTGCTACCTCTATCCGGAGCACTGATTGCGAAAGCATGCACCTGCCCTCTAGAAGTTCCTGCCCTCTGGCCTTGTACCTGTGGTCTCTAATTCTTTGGGCACTCCCTAGCAAAGTGTCTGACCTCTCCACAATTGAAGCAAGTATTCTTCCTTCTTTTGCAGCCCTTAACAAAGTGACCCTCTCATCCACAGTTGTGGCACCTCCTCTTATCCTTAGCCTTGTCATTCTTTCCACCTTTCTTTTATTGCATTTGTTGTTGCGGCCCTTTCTTGGGACATACCTTCTTGTTTTGCATTGTTTCCTCAGCTTTTACTTCCTTCTTTTCTCCCTTGTCTTCCTCATGCATCAAGGCCATATCAACCAGCCTTATAAAAGTAGCTCCCATTGAAATATGGGATATGGCTAACCCATGAACAGGTTCATTCAGCCTTTTAGCAAACTGCAACGCTTTCTTATGTGGAGTATCAACCAATTCCAATCCAAATCTTGCTGGCCAGTTGAATTCGTTCACATATTCTTTAACAGTCATGTTTCCTTGTTTGAGCGCCAGGAACCTCTCCATTTGCATGCTTTTCTCAGCTTAGGAAAGAAATTTGTAACAACCCGAAAAATCAGAACCAATTTAAAAATTTTATTTTGGCAATTTTAATGAATTTTGAATATCTAAAATGAATTATTTTAAACAATAATGACTAAAAAATTTATTTACGTTGAAGTTAAAATGAATAAATTTATTTTAATTATATAACGAGCCTAAAATGGCGTGATAGTTTGAAAATTTGATTTCAAATTTCAAATGAATGTACAGGATTCATAATAAATCGGATTTTAGTACGAATGTGGAATATCCAGATTTCATAACGGGAATAAAAAGTTATGTCCAGTTGAAAATTTAGAATAGTCGTTATGGAATTTATATATAAAAAAAAAGCCTTTTTGCGAAGGACCTCCGTTTTCGACGAAACTACTTTTATTGAATTCGGAATGTAAAATTATTTCTAGATTTCGAAATTCATAATTTCTTGAATTAATATGTGAGCATGGAAAAAAAAACGTGTTTGGTAATTTCAGTTTGAATTTAATCGACTGGAAAATGACTGTTTTTCAAACGGTCTCTAAATTTGACGAAATTAGTTTTGTTTGGACCGTATCGTCAAAACATAGCTTGATTTATTTATATGGGATTTTTGGAGTCAGTATATGGTCCCGATAAATGAAAATGTACGTTCAAATGTAATATATATGGATTCATATTTTAATTTAAATGAAAACTGATAAAAATAATCAAATTGGATAACGAAACATATCCCATTGTGTTCGGAATGGGGGTAATTAGCTAGGGGCGACAGTCGTTGGACTCGATTCGGAGCTCGAATGAAAAGTCAACATTTATGGAGAAGAATAACAATATAACAAATTATATATGTATGTTTAAACCCCCCAACCCTTTCCCATTATTAGAAACCCGATACCCCCTTTCTTCAAATCGATTCCGTCATTCTCCCCCTCTACGCCAAGGTGCCACCACTGGAGGGGCCCCACCGTCGTGCCTCCCCTCCTCCTCCGTTGAACCCCTTTTCTCCTCCTTCTTTCAAAAACTACGAACCCTAACCCTTTTACCTTGCCACCGCGCTCTAGCCATTACCTCCCCCACAACCGCCTAGCCGAGCCACCCAACACCGACTGCAACACCCACCGCCCCTTTCCTCTGCCTCATACCGACCAGCGGGCCCCCTCTCCTAAAAAAATCCAATTTTTAATATTAAAACCGTATGCGTTTAACGCCCTCTCTCCACTTCCTCCTTCGCACCACCACCACGAGCTCCAGCCCTCAACAACACCGTCGGTAGAGTTTTTATTTCAATTTTATTTATTTATGTTAATAAAAAGATTTTTATATATGAAAACGTAGGATAAAAATATGATTTTTATTATGTGAGTAGCGTATAAAAATGTGATCTTTATACATGAAGTGATTTAATAAAAATGTGATCTTTATACATGAAGTGATATAATAAAAATGTGATTTTTGAATTTCATATGGCATATATAAAAATATTATTTTTATATATGAAACATCGTTATAAAAATACGATCTTTATATATACAGTAGCGATATAAAAATATGATTTTTTATATATGAAACATCGTTATAAAAATATGATTTTTATCGCATAAAGAAAATATTTTTAGAAAGATAAAAATGTGATTTTTATATATGTAATAGCAAAATAAAAATGTGATTTTAAAAATGTAAATAGCGTTGTTTAAAAATATGATTTTTAATATAAATTTCATGAAATAGATTGCATAGGAATCAAAACAGCGAATCTGAGCAATAATAAAGAATGGCGGAGTGGAAACCTAAGGCGAGAACTTCTCACTCTAATCTTGTTTTCTAGTTAAATATATACTAGGATGCAGACGGTGCTTAGAAGCACCCAACACCTTTTTTTGAAACCATGGTTGTTTAGTTGTTTGCTTTGATTGTTTTGTTTGTTTGAATTTGGTTTGGGATGTGAATTGAATTGAATAGAATTGGTATGCGTATAGCGCGAGCTAATATTAGGCGAGGGATAAGGCTAGACCTTATTCTGGTTCTAGCATCGCTCCATTATGCTGCCGAAATTTTCTAAAAATGTTAGAACAATAAACATATCATTTTTACTGTATAAATGAACTATATAAAATATTCATGGGCTGAAATAAATATTTTATCATTAATATAATATTTAACGAGTATGTGAATGAAAATAAATATTCATTTACAAATCGGACGATTTGTTTATGTACACGCATTTGACTGATATTGATTGGGACGATATATTTTACACATCGCCCAACTGCACAAACAAAATCTGTGTGTGTTGATTGAAACCCAACACTGGTATTGGGATGATAGTTGACGTACACTAATCCCAATTGTTTAGTTGTAGACCAATCGATTGGTTGACAGACTGTTGTCGGCGTTAATTATTTATATTTAATGCTTACGCAGTTGTGTAAAGCACTCCGGATGATGGTTGACTATGTTTGATTATTATTGTGTACACGTGTGTATGAAATCCATGTAAATAAAATTATATGGTAATTAACTGTGTCTGATTCTAGTTTGGAAACAACGAATATTTTAAATTAGCGAATAATGGATATTTTTTTAAATAACTATTATTTTAAAATAACATTCAGTAAAGGATCAAAATATGATTTTGATGTCCAAATTGGGATGGACACGAAAATATTTAAATATATGGAGCCGTGTTGATTAGATTAAAGCAATTTTGACGTGAATGATATTTATAACGATTTCATTCATTTTTATAATGAATATCGAAAAGTAAATGATTTCAAAATCTGATATTTTGATAATATTATCATTTATTTATTATAATGATATAGAATATTCAATTTTGATTTAGAACTGAAAATGAAGTTAGAATCATTTTAAAACGAATTTATAAACGATTTATAAAATACGTTTTAAAAGGAAATCGATGAAGTATAAATTATATATATTATATATATAATATAACGGCCTGAATAGAACGTGCTGTGATGCGGTCGTTCGCGAATTTCGACCATTGGCTTCGAATTGACATTTCGGGAGATCTGACTGTCGGATTCTCCTAAAACCAAAACCGTTGGGTTCGTATCGAAAATAGGTTTCCAACCAATATAAGAGATTTGAAATCTAACGATTGAATTTGGATTATGTCCAAATCAAAATTGTAAAACGTAGCTGTAAGTGTAGTTTGATGACCGTTTATGGAAATCGACTAAAAGGGCCTTAATAAAATTATTAAAAATATTGATAATTTGTATAATATAATAATAAATAATTTGAAAAGAATTGGGATGAAAACTTCTACGTTTGTAAAGATAAAAATATTTTTTTATCGAAATGAACTAGTTATTAACTAGATTTGAAATCCAATAATTTTTAAATAAAATAAATAGGGTTTGTGAATGGTTTTAATATAACCAGAATTTCCAATATATAAATTGGAGTAGGTTTGAATGGATATCATCTTCGGAATATATCAACGTTGGATTTCGTATTTATACAGATATTGTTATGGAAATTTGGAAGATATAGTTATATCGTTATTTCCAATACGATATTTGTTGGTTTCAAAATTTGATATTGAATATGAGCTGATATAATTTCTATTCAGAGCCCTGCATTCGATATCGAATTGTATTTTGGGTTTGCCGTGAATGGTGTTTTCAGTAACACTGTTCTTGAACCCCATGTGAGAAGAATAAATCTTTTAATTAAGATTATTAGAGTTTCCAGTTAAGTAACGTTTAATTGGAATAAAATGGAATGTGAATTGGGTTTATCATGAACTGTGTTTTAACGACATTCGTTCTTTAACCCGATTTACAATGAAATGAGATTTGAAATTTATAAATTTTTTTATTAAGATTTAATGGGAATTTTCCAAATTAAAGTTTTCCAATTTAATATATTAAATTGGAATTGAATGGAATTCGATTTTATAACAATCGAAGTGAAGTTCTGTAGAGGAAGACTGTTAATATATGTGGAATTTAAAAGACTTTATCGTTATTCCATTTAAATTATTAGTCGGATACGGAATTTGATATCGATTATATATTGATATGTTTTCTGTGAAGATTCCATGATTAACGGAATGTGATTTGGGTTTATCTTGAACTGTGTTTTAAATGACATTAGTTATTTAACCCAGTAAAAGAAAGGATTACATGTCTAACATTGTATTTCAAACTGTATAATTGATCTCTATGAAATATATACATGTTCGGTGGTGGAGAATTTATTCTCTTGCTTAACACCCTTTTCTAAGATGTACGAGCTTAGAGGTTATATATAGGCAGAAATCAATAGTACGGTGTAGATTGTCGATGCGACATGTTTGATTTTCCAAAGTTAAATAAGCATTAATATTGATTTTTGGGAAGATTAAATCTAAGTGGAGTTTTAATGAATCTTTGATTAGATTGGAATGTGAATGTGATAATTTAAATTATCAAATTCGGGAAATGATTGAGAATGGAGTTGCACTAATTTCACTCCAAGCGATAGTTAAATCTTTAATTAGATTTGAACGTGAAATGGTAATTAAATTTATAGATAACACTGTGGTGTTAGATATGGAGTATTGCCAGTCTTGCTCCATGGGATGAATAGGTTGGGATTGGGAAATAAAAGAAATGATTACTTAGGTAAGGTGCGCTAATCCCGACTAGTTGATAAACTTTAATTTAGTTTAGAAATGATATCCAAAGGAAGATTGATGAATAAATTTTAAGAATTTGTCTTTGATAAAATTAATGTGAACCTTTCCCAAACAATATGAATATTTAAATAAAAGAATATTCAGAATTGGAATAAGGCGTATGTTGTGTTTTTATAGCACTTGTTTATTATATACGTGAGTTATTCGGAAAGGCCGGGTTTATAACCTTCTGAATCACTGATTCGACGATAAGTCAACGATGAAGACGGCGATTGAAGGCCGGAGGTCTTCACATCGTTTGGATGATTACTGATGTCTTGATTGGGCTGTACACTCAAGACAAGGTAATAAGGGGTGATCGTCTAGATGTACTGGGAGATCAACCAGATATGCAAGGACCTCTCTCCTGTATTGGACATATGGGACGAGGAATAAGGTGCCTCCGGTTTCGTTCATACCCAGAACGAACTAGTAAAAGGATGTGTGTTTGACATTGGATTTTATTCTGTGTTGATTGATCTCTATTAAATATATATATGTTTGTCGGCGGAGAATTTATTCTCTTGCTTAACGCACTTCTCTAAGACGTACGAGCTCAGAGGTTATATATCGATAGACATCAGTCGCATGGCGTGAATTGCATATATGGCATGCTAAGATGCAAATGATCAAGGCTTCTGTTGAAAAGCAGAGCCAAAGTACGACTTTAGTATAGCATAGCTTGTGTATAGTGTTAATTCACGAGCCTCACACCTCGGTATTAGTCAAAAAGTGGATAAGGGACCCAAGGAGGACATGATGTTTCTTTCTAGTTATAGCTGGTGTCATGATATGGAGCCCAGATATTTATTATTTTCACCTATGTGGTTGTTGGATTGCGAGGCGCTTTGGATATATCGGTTACTATAGAGCAGATGGATATAGGTCCTATAGGATCGGGAAATGTGTGTTTAGGAATAACTAATCCACAAACATAAGTGTGGACCGGCCTTGGAGGATCCAAGGGTCTTCTGCAGGAGATCCTGAGGCATTTTCTAGAGTATCTCGAAGTTAGCGAGGAGTACATCCCTTGACTTGACTCGTGACGAAAATTCAATTTCCAATACGTGGCGTTTCGGTTTTGATTGTAGAGCCTAGTATGGCAACATGATATATGGTACCCGTGCCACTTGTGATTGATACATTTTATATTTGAAGTTGTTTTATGCACAATGCACTTATAATAGTATCAAATGATTTGTTTTTAAACGTACCAAGCTTGTCGGGCTATTATAAGTTAAAACCCTATCCTCCGACTTGCATTGTATTGTGTGATGGAACCTGGGTCTTATAATAGCCTCATTTTTCCAAAAAGTATTGCGATGTTTATTCTGTGCGCTGATATTCTTGGGCGGAAACCCATTCCGTGTTATATGACATGGTCCCTTGATTCACTTTATTTTAAAGTAAAGTTTTAATAACTGTTTTAGTTCTCGCACCAGTCACATGACTGACCTGGAGTTTATTATTTGAACCTAAACTCTGGGTGCCCCTATTTTCCACATGGGCAGTTGGTAGTTTTGGTTTTGCAGATATTATATTCGCAGGATCCTAGTTTACAGCTGGAGCTATATTTGGAACGCTCTGTATCCATGTATTTCTTTCAGTTGTGTTTTGTATTATTTTCCGCTACATAATAATTTGTAAATCTCTGACATTTATCAAATGTATATTATTTGTTCATATTCTGTATGTTTTTATACTCTGATGTAAATTGTTATAATAAGCAATGAACTGTTCTTCTGTTTGTGTTCTGATTTGTCGTGTTCTCAACTCAATCCAGGCTTTTCCGTAAGGGCGAGTTTGGGTCATTTCATTTTGGTATCAGAGCTTTGGTTTACAGAGCTCGAGAACAAGGCACACTGGAACCAAACGAAAGAATTCATCAGAGATTGGATTAGTAATATCCAATACGAATGACTCGATAGAGATAGGATCAGTAGTATCCTAGAACGAGTGTGAAGAGTGTTATTTTTAAAGTAAAAACAAATTTTGTTTGAAAATTTAAACCTTATTAAACGTATTTGAATATTTTATTTTAAATTAATTTGGACAATCTAGTATATGAAGATTTTGCATATACGACTTGCAAACATGTATACAAAGCCTCAAATATACTGGATAGATATATAATCACACTCTAGTCGCTCGGGCATGGTTCTGATGATAGCAATCGCATCATCAGCATTTATGTTCGAGTTTCGAAAGTGGGATGTCTATATGATTCCAATCGACTGGTGTGAGAACCAAAACTAGATAGGGTTATTTTTGAGATTTGGCATCAAAAAGTGGATTTTTGAATATATATATACATAAATCATTATGAATTTGAAAAGCCAATCAACTAATAGATTGCTGGTTGTGTTGTGTGATTATTAATCCAACTAATCAAAATGTCGAACTGATTAGAGAATTGATTTGAAATGCATGCATATACATGTATATACATTGAACAGGTCGTAGCATGGAAGCTAAGAAGAGGAATAAAATTGTATGCCCGACAAATAGGTACATGTTTACTAATTTATTGGGTTTGGATGATTTTATGAGCCGATTGGCTAGTCGCTTTCTTTTTCTTTTTCTTTTTGGATGATGAGGGCCCTGCGTAGCTAGTTGCATTTTTAAATGTCTCCCTGTACAAAGGAGGTTATGATGATTTTTTTTTGAAAATTTAGGGTGTTAGCCAAATTTTTGAAAAAATTGAACATTCTTAGAAACTGAAAAGCTGTAGAATGAACGCCAGAATAAAAGTTGAGTTGGTTAGTTAAATAACTTTCAGCTTCGTTCCTTTTCGAGGACGAAAAGATTCTAAGTGGGGGAGATTGTAACAACCCGAAAAATCAGAACCAATTAAAAAAATTTATTTTGGCATTTTTAATGAATTTTGAATATTTAAAATGATTTATTTTAAATAATAACGACTAAAAATTTATTTAAATTGAAGTTAGTACGAATAAATTTATTTTAATTATATAACGAGCCTGAAATGGGGCGGTAGTTTGAAAATTCGATTTCAAATTTCAAATGAATGTATAGAATTCAAAATAAATCGGATTTCAGTAAAACCAGAACTATTTGAATCTATTTGAAAATACCTTTCCAATGAATGTGAAAAATCTAGAATCATAATGGGAATAAAAAGTTATGTCCAGTTGAAAATTCAGAATAGTCGCTTTGGAATATATATATATACATATATATATATATATATATATAGTCCTTAAAAATAGCCATTTTGCAAACAACCTCCGTTTTCGACTAAACTACTTTTGTTGGATCCAGAATGTCAAAATATTGCTAGATTCCGAAATTTATAATTTTTGGATTTAATATGTGAGCGTGGCAAAAGAAAGCGTGTTTGGTAATTTCAGTTTGAATTTAATCGACTGGAAAATGACCGTTTTTCAAGCGGTCTCCAAATTTGATGAAATTAGTTTTGTTAGGACCGTATCGTCAAAACATAGTTAGATTTATTTTTCTGGAGTTTTTGGAGTCAGTATGTGGCCCCAATAAATAAAAATGTACGTTCAAATGTTATATATATGGATTTATATTTTAATTTAAACGAAAACTGATCAAAACAATCAACTTGGCTAAAGAAATATATCCCATTGTGTTTAGAATAGGGGTAATTATCTAGGGGCTATAGTCGTTGGACTCGATTCGGAGCTCGAATGAAAAGTCAACTTTTATGGAGAAGAATAATAATATTAAATTATTATATATATACATATATATATGTTTAGACCCCCGACCCTTTCCCATTATCAGAAACCCGATACCCACATTTCTTCAAATCGGTTCCGTCGTTCCCCCTCCCCCACCCACGCGCCACGGCGCCACCATTGGAGGGGCCCCACCGCCTCACCTCCCCTCCTCCAGGCCATCCCCTCCTGCTCCGTTGAACCCCTTTGCTCCTCCTCCCCTAAAAATCGCGAACTCTAACCCTTTCTTGCCACCGCCGCACAGGCCACTGCCTCGCCCACCACCGCCTTGCCGAGCCACCCGCTGCCGATTGCAACACCCACCGCCCCTTCCCTCCACCTCAGACCGACCAGCGGGCCCACTCTCCTAAAAAAATTCCAATTTTTAATATAAAAACCGTATGCATTTAACCCCCTCTCTCCACTTCCTCCTTTGCACCACCACCACGAGCTCCAGCCCTCAACAACACCGCCGGTGAATTTTTATTACGATTTTATTTATATATGTTAATAAAAATATGATTTTTATATATGAAAACATAGGATAAAAATATGATTTTTATTATGTGAGTAGCGTATAAAAATGTGATCTTTGTACATGAAGTGATTTAATAAAAATTTGATCTTTATACATAAAGTGATATAATGAAAATGTGATTTCTGAATTGCATATGGCATATATAAAAATATGATTTTTATATATGAAACATCGTTATAAAAATATGATTTTTATCATACAAAGAAAATATTCTTAGAAAGAAAAAAAATGTGATTTTTATATATGAAGTAGCGAAATAAAAATGTGAATTTTAAAATGTAAATAGCGTTTTTTAAAATATGATTTTTAATATAAATTTCGTGAAACAGATTGCGTTGGAATCAGAACAACGAATTTGAGCGACAATAAAGAATGGCGGTGTGGAAACCCAAGGTGAGAACTTCTCACTCTAATCTTGTTTTCTAGTTAAATATATACTAGGATACAGACGGTGCTTAGAAGCACCCAACACCTTTGTTTGAAATCATGGTTGTTTGGTTGTTTGCTTTGATTGTTTTGTTTGTTTGAATTTGGTTTGGGATGTGAATTAAATTGACTAGAATTGGTATGTGTATAGCGCGAGCCAGTGGCGAGGGATAAGGCTAGACCTTATTCGGGTTCTAGCATCGCGCCGTTATGTTGCCGAAATTTTCTAAAAATGTTAGAACAATAAACATATCATTTTTACTGTATAAATGAACTATATAAAATATTCATGGGTTGAAATAAATATTTTATCGTTAAAAATATAATATTTAAACGAGTTTGTGAATGAAAATAAATATTCATTTACAAATCGGACGATTTGTTTATGTACACGCATTTGACTGATATTGATTGGGACAATATATTTTACACATCGCCCAACTGCACAAACAAAATTTGTGTGTGTTGATTGAAACCCAACACGGGTATTGGGATGATATTTGACGTACACTAATCCTAATTGTTTAGTTGCAGACCAATCATTTGGTTGATAGACTGTTGTAGGCGCTAATTATTTATATTTAATGCTTACATAGTTGCGTAAAGCACTCTGGATGATGGTTGACTGTGTTTGATTATTGTTGTGAACACGTCCGTATGAAATCCATGTAAGTTAAATTATATGGTAATTGACTGTGTCTGATTCCAATTCGGAAAGAAAAAATATTTTCAAATACCGAATAATGATTTTTTTTTAAGTAACTATTATTTTAAAGTAATATTCAGTAAAGGATCAAAATATGATTTTGATGTCCGATTTGGGAGGGACACGAATACATTTAAATTTATGGAGGCGTGTTGATTAGATTAACGCCATTTTAATGTAAATGATATTTATATCTATTTTATCCATTTTTAAAATGAATATCGAAAAGGAAATGGTTTCAAAATCTGATATTTGGAAAATATTATCATTTATATATTATAATGATATGGAATATTCAATTTTGATTTAAAATTGAAAATGAAGTTAGAATCGTTTTAAAACGAATTTATAAACGATTTATAAAAAACGTTTTAAATGGAAGTCGAAGAAGTATATATTATATATAATATAACGGCCTGAATAGAACGCGCTGCGGCCACTCCGGAATTTCGACCATTTACTTTGAATTGACATTACGGGAGATCCCACCGTCGGATTCTCCTAAAACTGGAACCGTTTGGTTCGTATTGGAAAGAGATTTCCAAAAAATATAAGTGATTTGTTGTGTAATGGTTGGATTTGGAATTATTTCCATATCAAATTTGGAAAAGGTCGTTGCAAGTGTAGTTCGATGACCGTTTATGGAAATTGACTGAAAGGGCCTTAGTAAAATTATTAAAAATATTGATAATTTGTGTAAAATCATAATAAATGATTTGGAAAGAATTGGGTTGAAAAATTCCACGTTTGTAAATATAAAAATATATTTTTATCGAAATGAACTAGTTATTAACTAGATTTGAAATCCAATAATTTTTAAATAAAATAAATTGGGTTTGTCAATGGTTTTAATATAACCAGAATTTCCAATATATGAATTGGAGTGGATTTGAAAGGAAATCATTTTCGGAATATTTTGATGTTGGATTTCGTGATTATATGGATATTATTATGGAAATTTGGAAGATATAGTTATATTGTTATTTCCAATACGATATTTGTTGGTTACAGAATTTGATATTGAAATAAGCTGATATAATTTCTATTCAGAGCCTTGTATTTAATATCGAATTGGATTTTTGGTTTATCGTGAATGGTGTTTTCAGTAACACTGTTCTTGAACCGCATGTGAGAAGAATAAATCTTCTAATTAAGATTATTAGAGTTTCCAGTTAATTAACTTTTAATTGGAATAAAATGGAATGTGAATTGGGTTTATCGTGAACTGTGTTTTAACACATTCGTTCTACAACCCGATTTACAGTGAAATGGGATTTGGAATTTATAAATCTTTTTATTATGATTTAATGAGAATTTTCCAAATTAAAGTTTTCCAATTTAATACATTAAATTGGAATTGAATGGAATTCGATTTTATAATAATCGAAGTGAACTTCTATGGAGGAAGACTGTTAATATATATGGAATTAAAAAGGCTTTGTCGTTATTCCATTTATATTATTAGTCAGATACGGAAATTGATATCGATTATATATTGATCTGTTTTTCCGTGAAGATTCCATAATTAATGGAATGTGATTTGGGTATATCGTGAACTGTGTTTTAAATGACATTATTTCTTTAACCCAGTAAAAGACAGGATTACATGTCTAACATTGTATTTCGAACTGTATGGTTGATCTCTGCTAAATATATATATATCTGTTTGGTGGCGGAGAATTTATTCTCTTGCTTAACACCCTTCTCTAAGACGTACGAGCTTAGAGGTTATATATTGGCAGAAATCAATAGTACGTTGTAGATTGTCAACGCGACATGTTTGATTTCCCAAAGTTAAATAATCATTAATATTGTTTTTTGGGAAAATTAAAACTAAGTGTAGTTTTAATGAATCTTTAATTACATTGAAATGTGATTGTGATAATTTAAATTATCAAATCTGGAAAAGATCGAGAATGGAGTAGCACCAGTTTCACTCTGTAACAATTACGGGTTTCGCCCGGACCTAATCGATCGCTAAATCGACCAAGACCGTTCAAAAACTCGAATACGCTTACTTTGGGCATACAACACATCAGAAAAAATAACAGCAGACTTTTATAAACATCATAATAAAGTTACATCAGAGTACAGAATATCATAGTACATTGAATATAATACAACGGAAGATAAATTTACAGTAAATTTAATACAGTGCAGCGGAATCAATAATCTGATACAGCGGAAGTCTATCAATTCTCTGGACACAGCTTTAAGCTTCGATCCAGAATTATGCTCAATATATCTGCAAAATAAGCTACTTGACTACCCATGTGAAAAAGAGGGCACCCGAGTTTGCAAAGTGAAACAAACTACGGGTTAGTCATGGGACTGGTATGAGAAATCTTACTTAACCTATTTAATAATAAGGCTAATCACAGGATCACACTGCTAACGCGGAACGGGTTTACTCCATTGGATTGCCAGGTAAATCGTTAAACAATGCAATGCTTTTTAGAAAAATGAAACCATTATAAGACTCAAGTCCCATCACACAATGCAACGCAAACTGGAGGATAGAGTTGTACCTTATAATGGTAAAAAATGCTTGATATGATAAAAATGTATTTGATATTATTATTATTGTATATATGTTTCAAAAACATTTCAATCATAATGTTTCAATCATAGACGACATAGTACCCCATCCTACTATGCCGCCATACTAGTTCTACAATCAAAACCGCATGGTGTCGTATTGGAATTTGGATTTCCGTCATGAGTCAAGACTTGGGACGATCTCCTTACCGATTTGAGACACTCTAGCAAATGTCTCAGGATCACACCAACGGGCAGCCCTTGGATACTGCAGGGGCGGTCCATAAATACTTTAGAGGATTATTTATGCCTGAACACACGCTTCCCGGTCCTATTGAACCTATAAATTGGTCACTATCGACCAATATAACCAAGGCCTCGTAATCTATCGTCAACATAAGTAAAATGTCAGGGCTTGTAAAACCATGATACCACTTCTAGCTAGAAGGAAACATATGCACTCCTTGCGTTCCCTTATTCCGTTTCTGACTCATACCGGGGTGTCAAGCTCGCAAAGTAATGATATACACAAAGCTACGCCTAAATAGGCCGTGCTTTGATCATCAACCACAAGGCCCTACTTTTCGACAAAAGCCTCGATCATTTGCATCTTTGCGTGCCACATTGACAATTCACGCCATGCGATCGATAACTACCAATATATAACCTCTGAGCTCGTGCGTCTCAGAGAAGGGTGTTAAGCAAGAGAATAAATTCCCTGCCACCAAACAGATATGCATTAAATAGAAATCAATTTACATGGAATGAAATCTAATGCCAAACACACATCCATTTACTAGTCTGTTCTGGGTCTGAATGAAACCGGAGACACCTTATTCCTCATCCCGTATGTCCAATATGGAAGAGAGATGCTCGCATATCTGGACAATCAACAGGTATGTTCAGACAACTACCACTGTAACCCTTTCTTGGAAGCAAATTAGTCCAGGGCATCAGTAGTTATCCATTCGATGTGAGTATCGCCGGTCTTCAATCACCGTCTTCAATGTCTTCAACTTTAAATTGTCGTATAATTATTTGAAATGAGATTAAACTCGGTCTTTTCAAATAATTATTGTATAATTATAATTTAAAATCATTTCATATCGTTAATATTGTCTTGTAACGATTCATCGCTATTTTTATTTATATAAAAATAGTCCAGTTTAATTTAATAACGCTTCGGGTCAATAGGCGGCCCCTAGCACTGTTTTTATCAGAATTTGATTCACACACTTCTCGAAATCTAACCGTTGGATTTTAACGAATTTTATATCATTGGAAATATCTTCCCAAAGCAGACCTAACGGTTCTAGTTTTGGAAAAATCCGACGATCGGATCTTTCGGTATAATCGTTTAAAGTTATGATTCTGAAACGCGAACTACCAAGCGTGATTCGTTTAATTTTAATTTTAATTTATACATATATAATTATATATAAATATAAACTATTCGACGATTCCCCTAACGTATTTAACACGCCAAGTAAAAGAATGTTTTACTGGCATTTCATGTCTACATGTTCATAATATCAAATAAATATGTATTTTGTTTACATGACATCTTTTCTAATGACAAATAAAAAGATAATTTTTATTTTCATTATTTATATGCAATTTTTATTTTATACCTTAACAAATAAAAAGAAATATTTTTATTTGTTTATAGTTTCAATGTGTGACACGATACCCATAAAAGTGTTTATTTTAATTTGCATACAAACTCTAATATATATTCTGACAATAAAAATGTCTTTTTAATTTATACATAGTAATGTGTATATTGACAATAAATATGTCACTTTAATATATACTCAAATTCTAATGTGTATATTGACAATAAAAATGTCACTTTAATATATACACAAATTCTAATGTTTATATTGACAATAAAAATGTCACTTTAATATATACTTAAATTCTAATGTGTATATTGACAATAAAGATGATTCTATAATTTGCATATAAACTCTGTTTCAGCAAAACGCATAAAGAGTGATACATTCATTTTTGTTGACAATTCTATTTCAACAAAATGATTAAAATGATATTTTCATTTTTGTTGACAATTTTATTTCAATAAAGTGATTACAAGTGATAGTTTCATTTTTTGTGAACAATTCTAGTTTAATAAAATGAATATAAGTGACAATTCCGTATTGTTAACAATTCTAATTTAACAAAATGAATGTTAATGATATTTCATATTATTAACAATTCTAATTTTATTTGTTCATTTTGTTAAATTAGAATTGTTAACAATATGGAATTGTCACTTATATTCATTTTGTTAAAATAGAATTGTTCACCAAAAATGAAACTATCACTTGTAATCATTTTGTTGAAATGGAATTGTCAACAAAAATAAAAATATCATTTTAATCATTTTGTTGAAATAGAATTGTCAACAAAAATGAATGTATCACTCTTTATGCATTTTGTTGAAATAGAGTTTGTATGCAAATTATAGAATCATTTTTATTGTCAATATACACATTAGAATTTGAGTATATATTAAAGTGACATTTTATTGTCAATATACACATTAGAATTTGTGTATATATTAAAGTGACATTTTTATTGTCGATATACACATTAGAACTTGAGTATATATTAAAGTGACATTTTTATTGTCAATATACACATTAGAATCCGTGTATAAATTAAAAAGACATTTTTATTGTCAGAATATATATTAGAGTTTGTATGAAATTAAAATAAATACTTTTATGGGTGTCGTGTCACACATTCAAACTATAAGCAAATAAAAATATTTATTTTTATTTGTCGAAGTATAAAATAAAAATTGCATACAAATAATAAAAATAAAAATTATCTTTTTATTTGTCATTAGCAAAGATGTCATGTAAATAAAATACATATTTATTTGATATTATGAACATGTAGACATGATATGCCAATAAAACATTCTTTTATTTGGCGTGTTAAATACGTTAGGGGAATCGTCGAATAGTTTATATTTATATATAATTATATATAAATATAAGTTAAAATTAAATGAATCGCGCCCGGTAGTTCGCGTTTCGGAATCGTAACTTTAAACGATTATAACGAAAGATCCGACCGTTAGATTTTCCCAAAACTAGAACCGTTAGGTCCGCTTTGGGAAGATCTTTCCAATGATATAAATTGCGTTAAAATCCAACTGTTAGATTTCAAGAAATGCGTAAATCAAATTTTGAGGGCCGCCTATTGACCCAAAGCGTCGTTAAATTAAATTGGACTATTTTTATGTAAATAAAAATAGCGATAAATTGTTATAAAACAATATTAACGATATAAAATGATTTTAAATTATAATTATGCGAGAATTATTTGAAAAAACCGAGTTCAATCTCATTTCAAATAATAATACGTTGATTTAGAGTCAAAGACATTGAAGACGGTGATTGAAGACTGACGATCTTCACATCGAATGGATAACTACTGATGCCCTGGACTGATTTACTCCCAGGAAAGGGTTACAGTGGTAGTTGTCCGGACATACTTGTTGATTGTCTGGATATGCGAGCACCTCTCTTCCGTATTGGACATACGGGACGAGGAATAAGGTATCTCCGGTTTCGTTCAGACCAAGAACGGACTTGTAAATGGATGCGTATCTGACATTGGATTTCATTTCATGTAAATTGATTTCTATTTAACATATATCGGTTTGGTGACGGAGAACTTATTCTCTTGCTTAACACCCTTCTCTGAGAAGCACGAGCTCAGAGGTTATATATTGGTAGTTATAGATCAGATGGCGTGAATTGTCAATGTGGCATGCCAAGATGCAAATGATCGAGGCTTTTGTTGAAAAGAAGGGCCTTATGGTTGATGATCAAAGCACGACCTGTTTAGGCGTAGCTTTGTGTATAGCATTACTTCACGAGCCTCACACCCCGGTATAAGTCAGAAACGGGGCAAGGGAACGCAGGGAGTGCACACGTTTCTTTCTAGCTAAAAGTGGTATCAGGGTTTTACAAGCCCTGACATTTTACTTATGTGGATGATAGATTACGAGGCCTCGGTTATATTGGTCGATAGTGACCAATTTATAGGCTCAATAGGACAGGGAAGCGTGTGTTCAGGCATAACTAATCCACTAAAGTATTTGTGGACCGGCCCTGTAGTATCCAAGGGTTGCTCGTAGGTGTGATTCCAAGACATTTGCTAGAGTGTCTCGAATCGGTAAGGAGATCGTCCCTAGTCTTGACTCATGATGGAAATCGAACTTCCAGTACGACACCATGCGGTTTTGATTGTAGAACTAGTATGGCGACATAGTAGGATGGGGTATTATGCCGTCTATGATTGATACATTATGATTGAAATGTTTTTGAAACATATATATACTAATAATAATATCAAATCTTTTTTATCGTATCAACCATTTTTGACCATTATAACGTAAAACTCTATTCTTCGGTTTGTGTTGCATTGTGTGATGTGACTTGAGTCTTATAATGGTTTCATTTTTCAAAAAAGCATTGCGTTGTTTAATGATTTACTTTATTTATGCACTGGAAATCCAATGGAGTAAACCTGTTCCGCATTAGTGGTGTGGTCCTGTGATTAGCCTTATTATTAAACAGGTTAAGTAAGATTTCTCATACCAGTCCTGTAACAACCCGAATTTTAAAACATGTTGAAACTAGGAATTAGGGTATAATTAAATTTTAAAATGAGAATCATGGGAAACAGGTTGCGCCATTGCGTTCATCTCGGAATTCTACATGGCGTGAATTGGGCATACGTAAATTTGGTATGAATTGGGCATATGTAAAATTGACATGTAATCTAGAACTTGGGCATATGTTAATTATGTAAATTTTGGAGTTGGAACATATATGAAAATTTACGACTTGGTAAAGGTTTAATATGAACGCGCTTAAGTTGGGTTTGGGTTAGTTGGCATGTATTGTAAATAAAAGGCTATAACTTGGCATAACCTTATAGTGAATTTTGATAATAATTTGGGAATACGTTTTGGGACAAAAACGTGAATTATAAACTTGATAATTAGCTTATAACTGGAAATATGAACGTGGTTGAAACATGAACATTTTTTTATATGTTAAACACATATTGGGGTTTTGGGGGGAATACGACCATTAATGAACCTTTGACACGAGGTTAGACTCAGTTTGTGGTGTAAACCTGCCCGGAACCGCCCAGCAAATCCAGTAGCTACAAAGTGTCAGTCTAATGTGAGAGGTCGAAGGTCGAACTGTAGGCGTAATGATTTATGACACGAGGTTAGACTCAGTTTATGGTGTAAATCTGCCCGGAACCGCCCGGCAAATCCAGTGGCCACAAAGTGCACGGTCTAATGTGAGAGGTCATGATTCGTTCGTCATAATGAATGAATTAAGGAATACTAACCATAATAAGATGTGGGTATGGTTAGAGGGTTATTTGGGATGACATGGAAATTTGAAATGTAAATGTGGACCTAACCAGTATGAGTTAAGAACATGTAAAACTTATAAATGTGGGCTTAACCAACATAACTGTTAATCAGACCAATGGGTGGGTTAAGTAATATGACTAGACTAATGACACTTAACCAATTTGACACGATGATTTGATAGGGTTAAGTCATGAACCGTTTGAATATACTTAACCAATTTGACACAATGATTTGATAGGGTTAAGTCATGAACCGCTTGAATATACTTAACCAATTTGACACAATGATTTGGTAGGGTTAAGTCATGAACCGCATGAATATACTTCACCAATTTGACACGATGATTTGTTAGGGTTAAATCATGAACCGCTTGAATATACTTAACCAATTTTACACAATGATTTGGTAGGGTTAAGTCATGAACCGCTTGAATATACTTAACCAATTTGACACGATGATTTGATAGGGTTAAATCACGAACCGCTTGAATATACTTAACCAATTTGACACAATGATTTGGTAGGGTTAAATCATGAACCGCTTGAACATATTTAACCAACTTGACACATGATTCGTAGGGCTAAGTCATAAACTTGAACGACAACACTTAGCCAATTTGACATTACACGTAGGCGGGTTAAGTCACGAACTTGAATGACATCACTTAACCGACTTGACATGCTAGACTGATGGGGTTAACTCTCGAATTTAAATGACAACACTTAACCTACTAGATGGAAACCCTAGTTACACAGTCCTTTTCAGCAGTAACCCACTTGATGTATCACGGTAACCTGGAACTAGGCAGAGTGGGGCACAATTACTGGGCTGATTGTAAGCGACCAGAGTGACGGTTGAGTTGGTGCGCCATTGTAGGTTCAGGCGGACTATGGTCGTGCACGTAGTCCGGAGTTGAAAAACTAGGCATTGGGCACCGGTAGGTTTACACTGTGCGTGCTTGATTCGTGTCGGTGGTTGGCACCCTAGGGCTTGATACACCCTATGGTGGGCCTAGCATAGGTGACTGCATTCGTGATTTGGTCGTATGACACAGACACATGAACGAGCTAGGACTTGTAGGGAGCCGATCGATTAATAGATCGTTTCGTGGGACCAAGTAATGTGTCATTTCATGACATTGGGCAAGGGATCATTTTATAGTCAACACATGACACGGGTTGAGATCACCTTAGTATATAACACGGGCTACTAGATTGGAACACTAGTAGGAATACGAAACTTTCCATGTAAGGCACTTGTGAGATGCTAGTCAGGCGGTGCAGAGCAATTTAGAAATCTCGCGATGTTATACTTGACAGAAACCTTGCGATGCGATACTTGGTAGGAACCTTTTGATTCTACTCTTGATAGGAATTATGGGATGTTATACTTGATTCATCGTGCCTGTAGCTTATTTTGTCATCATACTTATGTTTATTTTCAGTTTATTCATGCCATGTTATCTTTACCTGTTTTTATGCTGAAAGTCACTAGGACTTACTCAGTCTTTATGACTGACCCGTTTTGTTTCGCCTCTCTTTCTTCCGTTCCCCCCCCCCCCCCAGGTTCGCAGGGTGGGAATATATCTTAGTTCGGATCTTACCAAGCTCCAAGGCTCTTTCATGTATGGCTTGGATTTCCCTTGGCTACGGCTTGCTTTGCTTTATTGGGGAATATCACAATTTATTTTTATGCTTCTTTGTTTTTGAGCAAGACAGATATTTTAGCTATGTAATTGGGTATTGGAAGTTGATGGGCTTTTATTGTAAACAATTATATTTAATAAATGATTTGAAGTACTTCCACTTTACTTTCCGCTATTTTATATATGTATGTCTTGTAATATTTCTGTTCCAGTACCCATAATGCTCCACTGAAGTTAAGGCATTCCCTTTGTTAGTGACCTTAACGGATGTGGGGTGTTACATTTGGTATCAGAGCAGAAGGTTACCAGACTGGGCAAAAGCTTTTAAAAAAACCTTCTGAAATTATTTTCAAAACGTTGACAAAGAAGCATTTTTCTAAAGAAAAGTTTTGTTTTACGAATGGCATATTCCCCAAAGCCATATGCACTATCTTTTGATTCTCTCCTTGAGTCTCTTCTCTCTTTCTTTTTCACCATAGTTTGTAGGCATGCGACACATGTCGGAAGGAAAAGTAGTGTCCAACCTCCATCTGTAGCCGCAGTAGTTTTACTTGCGACTAATCTTGTTTCAAGCTTTGTGGGGTTCCCGTGCGATGGAAGTAGCTTTCGAGAAACTTTTCAACAAGCTATACAAGGATAGTAGGAACGAGGATTAAAAAAACAAGTCTAAGGATGATAAACTTGTTGATATGGCTTAATCCACGAAGAGAAAAAAGTGAAAGGAAAGAGGCCAAGTGAAAGAATAATAAAAACCCATGACAAGAGAGAATATCTTTAGTATGGTAAAAAGGGATATGTAATTAAGTATTATAGGACAAGGGCAAAGAACAAGATCGTCGAAAGGGCAATTGTATGCTCTCACTTATAGCGTACCTAAGAGAGGTGGTAACGTTCCTGTTAAAGGCTTAGCTTTTCTTTTCTATCATCCCGTTAGAACTTTGTTTTTGTACATCGCATCCTTTTAATTCTGCTTCGATAGTTGAGTCTCTGCACCTTAGTAGTAGCGTAGTAGAGGATCCCATTTTATTCTCAAATCCTGTTAGGGAATCGGCTCATTTATTCATGATTTGTTTGGATTTGGGAATGTCTATGCTAAGTGTTGAGTTTAGAAGTAATGCTTATGTTTTTAGGCTATGGGTTGTTTCTAGGGATGGAGTGGTTATCCAGAAATGATACCATTCTCGAGTATGAAAAGAGGGTAGTTAGACTCTTGACTTGCCTCGGTAATACCCTCGAAGTCTAGTGTAACCCTTAGGGTTCTGCCGTGCTTAGTTACCTAGAATCTCTTGATACATTTATCAATCCGCTCGAGTAGTGTTCGCCACTAAGGCGGATGGTTCATTTCGCTTATGCATGAGTTATAGAAAATCACCTTAGTAAGTACACTTGGCAACAAGGTTGACATTTGTTTATTTTCAAGAGATAATTCATTTATGTGGAATACCTTTTAGTAAGTAAACGAGATCCGAGATTCACTAGTGAATTTTGGAGAGCTTGCATGAAACCATGAGTATGCAGTTATGTTTAAGCTGAGTATACTAGAAAAAGAATAAGTGAAAGTGGAACGAGAGGCGACAGTGAAATGAGTTTCAACTCATATTTTGGAAATAGGAATTAAGAAGCTACGAAATTGTGAAGCTAAAGACGGTCAAAGCACAATGGAGTTAAGCTCAAGGAAATGCGACTTAGAAGATTGAAGACTAGACACGTGCATTATATCTCTTTTTAAGAGTATATCCTTGATCCCTCTTTTCCTGTAGAGCTTATTTGCATGCTATCTTTTAAGCATATCCTCTCGGTCCTATTCCCCATCCTATTTCTATTGCAAACCCCATAGGGAGTATGACTTATCTGTTAGTAATACATGTTGGGGCTTGAGGGTGTCCGTTGGGTTGACTAAACTTTTTGAGTTTTATAGGATATGGGTTGGTCTTAGGAAGGGATTTCTTGTGACCAAAAAGAAGTCCATCATGCTTAGTTTCCTAGAAACTTATATATTGGTTGGTTAATTCTTTGGGTATCAGTCTAATATTGATTTCGGTCTTCCGGGATGGTGCTTAGGGAGTTCTTCTCCTAACCAGTATATATGTGACATAGATTTCCAGTTTTGACATTGCCTAATGGGCACAAAATTTTTACTTGCTTCTATCGTTCGACTATATCTGTAGGTAGGAACAATTGGGTGTAAACATGTGTTTGAAACATGTTATGATTGATGGTTGCAAGCGGTTGCAAGCGGTTGCTCGTGGATGCATATACACGCACATTAGACACTAGATCGGCTCCGTCACCTTTCGTATTGCATATGCATGAGTGTTTATACTTGTTTATGGATGAAATTAAATGTGTTATCATGTGGATGTTGCATATGGATGGATGTTTGTGCACACATATAGTGTTTATATGGCTAGGACTATTCGCATACATGTTGGACTCATGGCACTAAAACATATTTTGCATTAGGAAGATCAATCAGGCCTGATCATTTGCATTAGATAAGGAACATATACAAACACTTTCTGCATATGTTCATACATCATTAGAAATCTCATAAGGACAATGGATACATGTGATTGATGATTGAGTAAATGGATGATTGGACGGTAGGACACATTCTTCTTAACTTGAAGATTTCGGGGACGAAATCCTTTAAGGTGGGGAGAATGTAACAACCCGAATTTTAAAACATTTTGAAACTAGGAATCAGGGTATAATTAAATTTTAAAGTGAGAATCATGGGAAACGGGTTGCGCCATTGCGTTCGTCTCGGAATTCTACAAGAAATAGAGTCTGATTTTTCGAAAATCGGATTCCGGATGAAGAAGTTATGGCCTGTAGAAGATTCAACAAATTTTAGGCAGCACAGGACCAGGCAGGTCGACCTGGGGGTCGACCTAGGGGCCACGTCGACCACGTGGTCGATCTTAGGGTCGACCTACCCCCCTTCCAGGTCGACCATGTGGTCGACCTCCCCCCTTACAGGTCGACCTGGTCGGCCTGTTTTGACCCAGAACTCATTTTTGAAGCCTGAGACATGTTTTGATGGTCCGGATTGATTCTAGCGTAAATCCAAGGGCCTAAACTAGTTGCTACACCTATAAAAACACCCTTAGACCTAACCTAATTCACAACAAATCATTCTTACACCAAAATGCTGTTGAGGTCCCTCTTGATCATGGCCGCCGCCTCTAATAAATTTCCTAAGCTTTCATACACAATCCAATTCAAAGATTAAGACTTCTACAACGATTCAAGACAATAAATCAACAACGTCACTGCAACATTCTACAACAAATTCAGTTCTTAATTCATTAGTCATGCTCTGTAAGTTCTAGTTGTTTTTAGATTTAAACATTTAATTATAATATGGCCATGGAATAAAGTGGAATTGGATTTAAGTATGTTTATTGATTCAGATCTATTTCTGTTGCTTCTTGAATCTTGAGTTTTGGGACTTTTCTATGTTCGTTCTCATGTCAAGCTTATGATCTATTCAGCCTGTTGTAAATCAGTTTTTCTTGATTCATATTGATATTATTGTCCAGATCTATCTTTTATGCCAGAGATGATGTTTTTATGCCAGTTTTCCTCTCTATACTGATTGTTATACAAATTCTACCTTCCCCTATTTATTTTCTTTCAATGAACCTAGGTCAATTTAGGACCTAGGCCTGAAACGCGGTTTGCGTACAATTGAATACGGGGAAATATGGGAATGTTGTCTATATTGGATATATATATATATATATATATATATATATATATATATGTTTGGTAGAATTGACGGAATAACATGAAATGGGGATATGAGTATTATCGCTATAATTAAAGATTGTAAGTTTGGATAAAATGGTGTAAACATGGAATACATGTAGTTTGGTATGAAACTCGATCTATGTAAAATGGCAAGAATATTGATACATGTAAATAGCATAAAACTTGATATTTGTGTAAATTGGTATAAAATTTGCATACATGTGAAATGGCGTGAATTAAACATATGTAAATTTGGTATGAATTGGGCATATGTAAAATTGACATGTAATCTAGAACTTGGGCATATGTTAATTATGTAAATTTTGGTGTTGGAACATATATGCAAATTTATGACTTGGTAAAGGTTTAATATGAACGCGCCTAAGTTGGGTTTGGGTTAGTTGGCATGTATTGTAAATAAAAGGCTATAACTTGGCATAACCTTATAGTGAATTTTGATAATAATTTGGGAATACGTTTTGGGACAAAAACGTGAATTATAAACTTGATAATTAGCTTATAACTGGAAATATGAACGTGGTTGAAACATGAAAAAAAAATTATATGTTAAACACATATTGGGGTCTTGGGGGGAATATGACCATTAATGAACCTTTGACACGAGGTTAGACTCGGTTTGTGGTGTAAATCTGCCCGGAACCGCCTGGCAAGTCCAGTAGCCACAAAGTGTCAGTCTAATGTGAGAGGTCGAAGGTCGAATTATAGGCGTAACGATTTATGACACGAGGTTAGACTCAGTTTGTGGTGTAAATCTGCCCGGAACGGCCTGGCAAATCCAGTGGCCATAAAGTGCACGGTCTAATGTGAGAGGTCATGATTCGTTCGTCTTAATGAATGAATTAAGGAATACTAACCATAATAAGACGTAGGTATGGTTAGAGGGTTATGTGGGATGACATGGAAATTTGACATGTAAATTTGGACCTAACCGGTATGAGTTAAGAACATATAAAACTTATAAATGTGGACTTAACCAACATAACTGTTAATCAGACCAATGGGTGGGTTAAGTAATATGACTAGACTAATGACACTTAACCAATTTGACACGATGATTTGATAGGGTTAAGTCATGCACCGCTTGAATATACTTAACCAATTTGACACAATGATTTGATAGGGTTAAGTCATGAACCGCTTGAATATACTTAACCAATTTGACACGATGATTTGGTAGGGTTAAGTCATGAACCGCTTGAATATACTTAACCAATTTGACACGATGATTTGATAGGGTTAAGTCATGAACCGCTTGAATATACTAAACCAATTTGACATAATGATTTGGTAGGGTTAAGTCATGAACCGTTTGAATATACTTAACCAATATGACACGATGATTTGATAGGGTTAAGTCATGAACCGCTTGAATATAATTAACCAATTTGACACAATGATTTTGTAGGGTTAAGTCATGAACCGCTTGAACATACTTAACCAACTTGACACATGATTCGTAGGGCTAAGTCATGAACTTGAATGACAACACTTAGCCAATTTGACATGACATGTAGGCGGGTTAAGTCACGAACTTGAATGACAACACTTAACCAACTTGACATGCTAGACTGATGGGGTTAAGTCTCGAATTTAAATGACAACACTTAACCTACTGGACAGAAACCCTAGTTACGCGGTCCTTTTCAGCAGTAACCCACTTGATGTATCACGATACCCTGGAACTAGGCAGGGTGGGCCACGATTACTGGGCTGATTGTAAGCGACCAAAACGATGGCTAAGTTGGTGCGCTATTGTAGGTTCAGGCGGACTATGGTCATGCACGTAGTCCGGAGTTGAAAAAGCAGGCATTGGGCTTCGGTAGGTTTACACTATGCGTGCTTGATTCGTGTCGGTGGTTGGCACCCTTGGGCTTTATACACCCTATGTGGACCTAGCACAGGTGACTACAATCGTGATTGGGTCGTATGACGCAGACACATGAACGAGCTAGGACTTGTAGGGAGCCGATCGATTAATAGATCGTTTCGTGGGACCAAGTAATGGGTCATTTCATGACATTGGGCAAGGGATAATTTTATAGTCAACACATGACACGGGTTGAGATCACCTTAGTATATAACACCGGCTACTAGATTGGAACATTAATAGGAATACGAAACTTTCCATGTAAGGCACTTGTGAGATGCTAGTCAGGCAGTGCAGAGCAACTTAGAAATCTCGCGATGTTATACTTGATAGAAACCTTGCGATGCGATACTTGGTAGGAACCTTGTGATGCTACTCTTGATAGGAATTATGGGATGTTATACTTGATTCATCGTGCCTGTAGCTTATCTTGTCATCATACTTATGTTTATTTTCAGTTTATTCATGCCATGTTATCTTTACCTATTTTTATGCTGAAAGTCACTAGGACTTACTCAGTCATTATGACTGACCCATTTTGTTTCGCCTCTCTTTCTTCCGTTCCCCCCCCCCCCAAGGTTCGCATGGTGGGAATACAGCTTAGTTTGGATCTTACCAATCTCCAAGGCTCTTTCATGTATGGCTTGGATTTCCCTTGGCTTTGGCTTGCTTTGCTTTATTGGGGGAATATCACAATTTATTTTTATGCTTCTTTGTTTTTGAGTAAGACAGATATTTTAGCTATGTAATTGGGTATTGGAAGTTGATGGGCTTTTATTGTAAACAATTATATTTAATAAATGATTTGACGTACTTCCACTTTACTTTTCGCTGTTTTATATATGTCTGTCTTGTAATATTTCTGTTCCAGTACCCATAATGCTCCACTGAAGTTAAGGCATTCCCTTTGTGAGTGACCTTAACGGATGTGGGGTGTTACAAGTCCCATGATTGACCCGTAGTTTGTTTCACTTTGCAAACTCGGGTGCCCTCTTTTCCACATGGGCAGTCTAGTAGCTTATTTTGCAGATATATTGTGTAGGATTCTGGATCGAAGCTTAAAGCTGTGTCCAGAGCATTGCTAGACTTCCGCTATATCAGATTATTGACTCCACTGCACTGTATTAAATTTACTGTAAATTTATCTTTCGCTGTATTATAATCAATGTACTCTGATATTCTGTAGTCTAATGTAACATTATTATGATGTTTGTAAAGGTCTTCTGTTATTTGTTCTGATATGTTGTAAGCCCAAAGTTAGCGTATTCGGGTTTTTGAACGGTCTTGGTTGATTTAACGATCGATTACGTCTGGGCGGAACTTGTAATCATTACACTTGGTATCAGAGCTTTGGTTAGCTCAAATCTTTGGGGTACAACTCATAAGAACTGAATAGAAGACTCATTAGAGGTAGGATTAGTAATATTCTATAAAGGAATACTCATTAAAGATAGGAACAGTAGCATCCTAAAATGAGAAACTCATTAGAGATGGGGTTAGAAATGCCTTAGAATGAGTTGAGAGTGACAAGTGTATAATTGACGTATTTGTGATTATATATATAATCCAATCTTAGAAAATACGATTTTTGAATATATTAAAGCTATATATATTTGATAAGTTAATCAACTAATAAAATTATTGAAACCAATAAATGAATGAAAATTGAGTTAGTTAGTTAACAACTTTCAGCTCTATTCCTTTTCGAGGACGAACAGATTTTAAGAGGGGAGAATGTAACACTCTTAAGTACTACATCTTGGAAACCCGTGTGAAGTGGGTACTTATATAGTAGAGCCCATTTCTTACTAATTCCAAGGACTTTTGAGGAACAAAACCCCACGCCTATACGGTGGCTAAGTTAGGGACAATATCTTGCGTGAACGGAGGTGCGGGTTGTTACACACTCTAAGCGACAGTTAAATCTTTAATTATATTTGAATGTGAAATGGTAATTAAATTTACCGATAACACCGTGGCGTTAGATTTGGAGTATTACTAGTCTTGCTCCATGGGATGAATAGGTTGGGATTGGGAAATAAAAGAAATGATTACTTCGTAAGGTGCGCTAATCCCGACTAGTTAATAAACCTTAATTTGGTTTAGAAATGATATCCAAAGGAAGATTAAAGAATAAATTTAAAGAATTTATCTTTGATAAAATTCATAGGAACCTTTCCCAAACAATATGAATATTTAAATAAAAGAATATTCAGAATTGGAATGAGGCATATATTGTGTTTTTATAGCACTTGTTTATTATATACGCAAGTTATTCGGAAAGGCCAGGTTTATACCCATTCTGAATCACTGATTCGACGATAAGTTGACGATGACGATGGTGGTTGAAGACCGGAGGTCTTCACATCGTTTAGATGATTACTGATGTCTTGATTGGGCTGTACACCCAAGACAAGGTAATATGTGGTGATCATCTAGACGTACTTGGATATCGACCGGATATGCGAGGACTCTCTTTCCTGTATAGGACATATGGGACGAGGAATAAGGTGCCTCCGGTTTCATTCAGACCCAGAACGAACTAGTAAATGGATGTGTGTCTGACATTGGATTTTATTCTGTATTGATTGATCTCTATTAAATATATATCTGTTTGGCGGCGGAGAAATTATTCTCTTGCTTAACACTCTTCTCAGAGACGTACGAGCTCAGAGGTTATATATCGATAAACATCAGTCGCATGGCGTGAATTGCCTGTATGGCATGTTGAGATACGAATAATCAAGGCTTCTGTTGAAAAGCAGAGTCTTGTGGTTGATGATCAAAGTACGGCTTTAGTATAGCATAGCTTTGTGTATAACGTTAATTCGCGAGCCTCACACCTCGGTATGAGTCAAAAACGGGATAAGGGACCCAGGAGGACATGATGTTTTTTCTAGCAATGTGTGGTGTCATGGTATGGAGCCTAGACATTTATTATTTTTACCCATGTAGTTGCTAGATTGTGAGGCATCTCAGATATATCGGTTACTACTGAGCCGATGGATATAGGTTTTATAGGATCGGGAAACATGTGTTCAAGAATAACTAATCCACAAACATAAGTATGGACTGGCCTTGGAGGATCCAAGGGTCTTCTGCGGGAGATCCTGAGGCATTTGCTAGAGTGTATCGAAGCCGGCGAGGAGTACATCCCTTGCCTCGACTCATAACGGAAATCCAATCTCCAATACGTGACATTTTGGTTTTGATTGTAGAGCCCAGTATGGCGACATGATATATGGTACCCATGCCGCCTATGATATATATATATATATATATATATATATTTGAAGTTGTTTATACACTATGCACTTATAATAGTATCAAATGATTTGTTTTTAAACGTACCAAGCATGTTTGGCTATTATAAGGGAAAACCCTATCCTCCGGCTTGCGTTGTATTGTGTGATGGGACTTGGGTCTTATAATAGCTTCATTTTTTCAGAAAGCATTAGGCAATTTATTTTATGAACTGGTATGCTTGGGAGGAAACCCATTCCGTGTTATACGACATGGTCCCTTGATTCACTTTATTTTAAAGTAAAGTTTTAATAGCTGTTTCAGTCCTCACACCAGTCACATGACTGACCTGGAGTTTATTGTTTTAACCTAAACTCTGGGTGCCCCTACTTTCCACATGGGCAGCTGGAAGTTTTGGTTTTGCGGATATTATGTTCACAGTATCCTGGTTTACAGCTGGAGCTATATTCGGAACGCTCTGTATCCGTGTATTTCTTTCAGTTGTGTTTTGTATTATTTTCCGCTACTTAATAATTTGTAAATCTTTGACATTTATCAAATCTATATTATTTATTCATACTTTGTATATTCTCGTACTCGAATGTAAATTGTTGTAATAAGCAATGAAATGTTCTTCTGTTTGTGTTCTAATTTGTCGTGTTCTCAACTCAATCCGGGCTTTCTAGTAAGGGCGAGTTTGGGTCGTTTCAAAATTTCATTTCGAACCTCTACCTAAAATCATCCCATGTCTCCACCGGACGTCCAGCTTAGGTTACGTCCCACAAGAACGAAGCTTCATCTTTCAATAGCCAGGCAGCTAAATGAATCTTCCCTCGATCTTCTACTTCAAAGTATAAACAAGTCTTTTTGGTCTCCTTGAGTCAATTCCTTGCCTCTATGAATATTTCGGTTCCACGGAATGGCTTCCCTCCCATGGCACATAAATCTTTTCAGATCTTAGCAAAACTATATGCTCTTGGAGCAGGAGGAGGAACGACGGGTGCAGCTGGAGGAGGAACGTCAGCTTGACCTATGGCAGGTGCCGTGGCCTCTAGATACCTGTTGAACCAGCCTAGTTGTAACGCCCTCAGGAATATTAGGTTACCCAGACATGTTGTAACGAAAAGGAAATAGATTTGGAAAAAGTATCGAAGGACATTACATATGGCTTTGGGGAATATGTTTTTCAAAATAGACTTTTCTTTTTGAAAATTGCTTTCTTTTAAAACCTTTTGAAAATAGTTTTCAAAAACCTTTATCTAATCTGGCAACCTTAAGCTTTGATACCAAGTGTGACACCCCACGTCCTTTAATGTCACTCATTAAGAGAATGCTTAAGTTTTGTGAAGCATTAAAGGTAAACAGAAATAGAACATTACAACACAGAATAAAAATAGTAGCAAAATAAAAACTAACTTTATTAATCATAAAGCCTCATGGTTCAAACATCATATGTCTGCATTACATAAAAACTAGTACATCATAAAAAAATTCTGTCTTGCTTTTAAACATCAGAGTGCAAAATAAAAGAAGCAAATTCCCCAAATAAAAACATAGCCACAGTAGCAAGAATAGGAGCTTGAGCAACACATCTAAGCAGCTCCAACAAAATGATAGCAAAATCCATGTCAAGCTTGAGTATTTCAACCCTGAGAACCTGGAGGGGAGAAACAGAAGAAAGAAGAGGAAACAAAAAGGGTCAGACATAAAGTCTAGCGAGTCCAGTTACTTTCAACAAGTAAATAAGTGAAAGTAGCATGACAGGCATATAAAGTGGATAAGAGAGATAACATCACAAAAGGAAGGTATGACAAGGTAAACTAAACATGATAGGGTATATTGCGCTTCTAAAGATTACTCTGATTCTCTGCATCGATACTATTATAACCAGAATGAGATGATCCCAACAATTATAAGATGGTAGACTTAGGTGTACTTCTAGTGAGAGGATTTAACCCCATACAATCCACAAGTTGCCCAACCTAACAGGCTCCTAAACTTTTTACCAGAGTCTAGATGTACCCTAACCACTACCCTAATCGATCGGCTCCCTACTCCGCGTAGATACTTTGTGTCGCCCCCACCATAGGATGTATCACATCCTATAGTGGAAACCCTTTGCTGATATGCACAGCCATATCTACAGAAGTCACGGTCGTCTTAGCCCTCTCTGCTCGACCCATGCACGCATATGTCCCCGGTCGGTTTGCGCTGCACGCACCGTCCTTCTCGTTTGGATCTCTTACAATCAGCCCAATAAGCGTGCCCCAACTCTGACCTAGTTTGGAGTACTCGTTAGATACCTATTAAGGGTTACTGGCTGACATGGTTCCCATACAATATGATACAAGCTCCCCTCCCTTGTCTTGTATCCCTACTAGGATTTCCATCGGTTATGTATACTACGAGGTATCTTGAATTACATAACCCTATCATTTTTACAAGTTATGCTTACCTAAAATGTTCCTTTAATTACATAACTCCGACATTTCCATAGGTTATGCTTACCACTAGCTATTTTTAATTACATAATTTTATCAGGTTAAGTTTGTAGGCCTATATATAAACATTACCCACCCCCTCAGATTTACTTGACGCACCCACTATCCAAATAAATTTACTTAACCCCTACTCAAGTTCATATTCATCCAATCCCTATGGATTCCACTAAGTTAAGTATTCAAGTTTATTACCATGTATTCATTTATGGTTACAATATGCTAGACCTCCCACATTAACCCCACAATTTGTGGATGATGGACATGGCGGGCCGGTCCAGGCAGGCTTATTCCACAAATCGGGCCTACCCTCGTGTCTTAGCACATCTTGTGTTTGTGCAATTAGGCCTCTCACATTAGATTCACAATTTGTGGTTGCTGGATATGTCGGTCGGTTCTGGGCAGACTTTCAACACAAGTACAATCTAACCTCGTGCCCAAACGTAGTTTATAATTTAAAGTGATTGTAATTCTAGGCATTTTCATTATTAGTCGATCTTTACCTGTGTCATTATAGGTTATAGGTTTCATGCCCCTTTTTCCCCCCAATTATGTTCATAGTGAAATATATGTCCAAATTCATATACATATACATTATTCAAATTATGCCAATTTAACCTTTTTACCAATTATGCCTCAAACTCCCAATTCACAAGATAAGCCCAATTTCAATGTTTTTCCCTTCATTCCCAAACTAACGTAATCGCATAATGTAGTGGCATGCCTAGGCTCAGAAGTAGCCTGGCTATATAAAATAAAAAGGGAAAGGGGTGAAGGGAAGATGACAGAGATGATTATTCTAACAGAGTTGACACAAATTTTTCATAGCATAATGTTAAGATGAACATATAAGAACAGATCAGTGAACTTGTGATAATAAATGGGTTCTAACATAGTAGGGATGTCATAATAGGCATGATGAAATCTAAAGTAGGATTTAGTTGTCCAACAGTTGAAAGATCTAAATTAACCACAACATAATAGGTATAAGATGATCTAAATATTGAATTAGATCTATAATCAAAAGTATATCTGACATGATAAAGGTTAAGATCCAAGTCATAGTATTCCAAAATATCACAAATTCACAAGTTATTACAGATCAGAAGTGATTCAAGGATTAACATGCATAGATCCAAATTACCGTCCTATCATGTTTACTTTTCATTTATTTAAATATAAAAGCAATTTGAAACTCACAGCGTTTGAATCTTGAAAGGTAGAAGAAGAACATATCTACACTTGAATCTCTAACTTTGATTGCAGAAGAAGGAAGAGTTTTGATTCAGTCCAAGCACCGACAATACTTAGGCCTCAATTGATTTTCAGTGAAGAAAATAAGAGAAATGAAGCCGTATATATAGCTGCCAGCCCCCAGAATTCGACTGCCGCCTCAGCCCTAGGGGGTTTGAACCCCCCTTAGGGGGTCGACCCATGAGTCGACACCCCCTTGAGGGGTCGACCCCGGGGTCGACACCCCCCTTAAGTGGTCAACTCCCCTGGGGCAGGAGATTTGTCGCCTTTAAACATTTATTTTTGAACGCTTTTCTAATTTATGATTTAATTATGTATATATAATTACCTTACGTGTATACAAACTTCAAACCCTCATAACTTCTTAATACAGTGTCCATTTTGCACAAACCAAATGTCTTACTTGACTAGAATTTCGAGATGGATGCAATAGCATAGTCCTTTTCTCTTAATTCTGAATATTAAATTAATTATTCTTTAATTTTTCCTCGTTTAATGTTTTTAAAATATGGGGCATTACATTAGATTTAGGCTAGGCCCTGCTAGTCTATTTATAGGTGTACGAGAAATTCCGACCGTCCGATTTAGTCTATTAAAATCCGAGCTACACACATAAGCAAAATCATTCCACAAAACAAATCTGCACCCTCCCTGGGTCGACCAACCACGTTGGTTTGACCCATAGGTTAACCATGGCACAACTTGGGTCGACCTTTCTAGGTCCAAGCACGACGCTATTTTTGCTGTACTGAACATTTTTAATTAAACGTTCATTATTTTCCCATTATACTGCCTTTGATTTATTTTATACCTCTTCTACATCATCACTAAGTTTGAATTTCAAATTTGTGCGTGCATATACGTAAGCAATATTTCAGTTCCTTTCCCGTTAATTAATGCAATTAATACTGCCATCATTTAGTTGTTTTTTACTTTTTATGTACCCTAATTTCAAAGGCAATTAATTTCTTTGTTCATTTTCCATTTATTATGCATTAATTATATTATGCTCTTAACATGCACATTTTATCTCAATATTTAAATTTATATGTAAATATGTATATCATGCAAAATTTTCAAACTTCAAGTGGCCTTATTCCAACATTTAATTCTTACCTTTTTTCATTGATGGCTGGTTTATTTTGGATTTCACTTTCATATGTATATATTTTTGCACACACATACACACATATTTACACATGCTTGTATGCATATATTTTTGTACTTACTTTTATGTATAATTTTCCTCATATGAGCATTTATAGGTATTTTCCCTTAGAACATGTACTATTTTAGTCCTCTAAAATAAAAATATGGCGCTTGCGGGTCCGAAATAGTACCACTCTCTTGGAAGGAACATGTATTTACCAACTAAGCTACATAGGCTTTTGTTAACAAGACTAAAAACAGTGGTGGTCACTGTTCTTTTCTTATACCTTCTTTTCATGTTTGTTGTAATAAAGTAAAAAAGGAAACACACGTAACATTATCTTCAATGAAAAAGCTTCGTTTCAGTAAAAACACTAGCCCTCTAAGTCTCACCGCTTTCTACCACAAATCCCCTCTTTTCTCTTCTACCCTAACATGCTTTCGTCGTGCATGAGTTTTGCGGAGATCTCAGCCTTGTGTTTGTGATGGTGCAAATGGCAATGGGTATTCAATGTTTTTGCCAGTTCTCGACTTGTAAGTTGTACATGCTGATGGTCTTAGATTTTGTAAAGATTTATTTTGATTATGGGGAGTTTCGGTTCTATTTTGGTAATGGGAGCTCAGTTTTGTTATGTATGGTCACTGCTCCTTTCCTCTATGTTTCTGACTCTATTTTGCTTAAGATTGGGTTTTTTATGTATGGCTCATCAACTTACGGCAAAACACGAGATTTATTTTGATGCTGATCCTTGTCGTTTAATGATGGACTATGCTCTTGCAATCTGGTAGTTGTCATCTGGTTTCGGATTTTTATCAAGTAGTTGCCTTTTTATGGGACCTCATTTGAATCCAGAACTTGTGTGAATTGGTCTGCTAGGCTTTCATGTTTTTGTATGGTGCCTACTTCCTTTTGGTCTGGTAAACATGGAAGCTCTTGCTCAAACTTGCCGACTACTAGGGCTACATCAATTTTCCTTTATATAGATCTGTTCACATCTTTTGATGGTTGTCTACATGCTATATCCAAAGTTCTTCTAGGAAGTGATAGGGTCTTTTGGCTCTGCAATCAACGCAACTGCTCATTGTTTATTCAGCTGCCCGCAATGGATTTCTATATGGCTTGAGGGGTTGCTGCTGTCAAGTGTTAACATGGATGTTGTTCATAGCACATGCTATAATTTTTTTTACTTGTTACTAGTCATGTACTTGTAGCATGTATTATGTAATTTCTCCCTGCATGGAGACATCATATAGTAGTCTAGTAAATTAAACTAGCTCCTGGTCTGTAATCTAGATTAGATAAAGTGGACGGCCCACTTTAAATGCCATTGACAGTGGATGGTCTATCTTAAAAACCGTATTAGCTGACTGCTAACTACAGTCGCATTTACTATATTGTAATTTTATTATTAGTTATAACAAAAGAGTGTTACAGAACACTACAAAAACCGGTCTGCTTTGGCAAAAAAAGTATATTTTATTTAACGATATCTTTTTCATCTTAAATCCATTTCTTGGAATCCACAGGTTTAAATTGATCAGAAAATAGGGTCTCATTTCTATTGTTTTATTCACCCAAAATAGGAACCGACAACAATTTTTGTCTAACATTGTTTTAAATCTTTCGTTTTTTCCAAATATTACTTATGTAAATTATTTTCTTCCGTTTATAACATACATCCAATTTCAAATTTTAGCCGTATACGCATATATACATGTATAACTTTTCAAATCTTTGTTCGTTAATAACTTCCACATCCGAGCTCCATTTGGGGGCAAGTCATATATGAAAATGGATTAAAAATATGCCATGAACAAAATGGTTTATGTTCTGACGCCAAATTTTGAAACCGTAAAATATCAATATCTTCCGAGAACTAATTAAATATATATATATTTAAAAATATGAGATGTTACAATTTCCATTGTAAAAACCCTGATTCAAATTAGCATAAAATATTTTCGCAAGATTTGGATAACAAATGAAATCATTTTGAGAATTATCAAAGTAACAGCCCGCATTTTGATTAAATAATAAAATAAAGTTTGAAAGGTGTTCATAATTTGGTCACGGAACTATCAAAATGAGGTCCTATTTTATTTCAAAATTTATTTGCCTCATAATTTTGGTGTATTTCTCATCGTATTTCTTGACTTTGTCTGATATGTATATACATCTATCTATGTCTGACTACTTGTGATATTCACAGTGACCCACTGTAAATACCACAAGGCAGACTGTATCTCTAGTTCTCACAAACTGTCTATCATTCAAAGTGCTCACATATGTCTGTATGTGTGTGTGTGTGTATATATATATATATATATTCTGCACATGCGTGATACATGTATACACATACATTGTATATACACATATATTTTATGCAAGGGCACTATAGTCAAATATCTGTGAATGGACATGAACCAAGATATTCAATGCAAGTGCAGACACAAACACATCATCTAATCATCTATATGCACATCTATGCATATATATATATATATATATATACATACATACACATATATATGTATGGATGTATATACAGTGCAACAACAAGCATGTACACATTGTCAATGGGATGACATTAATTTTAAGATCAATCACAAGGCAGCTTACATGTACATAGCAACAGTAAGAACCAATCATAAGAAAAGCAAGGCTACCCAAGAAGTGAACATGGTCCAAGCACATTAGGCCATACCATCCAAGACTGGAATATCTCATGCACAAGTGGACACAGCAACATGAATAATAAATGCACAAAATATATAGTGCATAAGCAATGGGGTAGCAACATCAAAGGCAGAAGCATTCAAAGTCACACAAAGGCAAAAGTAACCTATAAAGGTTCAAGCTCAAGGCTAGTGTACAAACTCATGTTCAAAAGCACGTTACAAGACAAGTCAAGTCAACAACAGTGATACACAAGCACATGGCTAAGACAAAAGTATAAACAACATGGAAAATGCACTATGGCAATGAAGTACAGTATACACATAACAACAATGGATCATTAGTATGTAGAATAGGACAGTGATACAATCGAACAAGTACAGAGTGGACACACACAAGGCAGATGGTCAATGGAAGTTGGCCAGAAAATATACATCTATACAGGTGTGTACACAAACCATGTTATGTGCACAGTGTTATCATAGTGCAAAACATATGTATAAACAAGCAATTTGGGAATGGAAACTGGTAAATATGGAGCATGGCCGAGGCAACTCACAAGGAAGGAAAAATATACAATTGTACATGATACACATAGGTGTAGCTGCAAAGAAGTGACAAACTAGCAAGTGCAACAAATTACATGCAGTATGGCCTAAACATACATACATACAAATATATATATATATATATATATATATATATATATATATATATATATATATATGCACATGAAGTGTGTTATATATATATAAGGTAAAATACAAATGCTACTACAGCATTTGAAAATGTCCAGGCAGGCACAAATTACAACAAAGGTGGAGCAGTTGAACATCAACAAACAAGTTCGAAGAAGAGATAAAGCTCATATGTATCTCAACCGCAATGTATTGCATTTGTTCTTATGTTCAAGCATCATGCCTAATAAATGGGAGAATACTTGCAAACTCTGTGTACAGAAACAACAGTGGCACGCAAGAAAAGCCAAGTCATCAATTTTTAAGTGCCAATGCAAGCAAGTGTAATTCAAATGATCTTAAAAAGGATTTTTTTAATTGACTGGTTTCAGAAATTTGCATGGATAACATGAGTAAACTTGGAAAGTTTATTTTGCAAGTTTATCATTCCAGATTTATAGTAAAAGGCAAGTAATAGAAGTGGCATGAAAGAATGAATTTAAATTAGTCATGCAAGGTATATGGGAAACAATTTATTGTGCAATTTCCCAAGCAAATGTTTAATTACAGAATATAAGAGGTAGTTTTTGGCAAGGATGAATCACATGTATTCAAATGTTTCTAGATTTGAATGGAGTTAATATTGGAAAAATAAATTGGTAATGGTTTTAAAATTGACAAAAAAAACTCAGCAAAATCATAGTTCGGTTTTAAGCAAGAAATCAAATAATTATTTCCAGAATTCAATCACACATTTATGGCCTTTAAATCATTCAATTGAAGACAATATTTTGGGAAAGAATAATTTCAATTGATTCCATAATTTCCAGAAATCAACAAGATATTCGCGGCAATATTCCAACAATTCAATGAAGCAACAGTCACGAACAATCAAATCAATCCATTCACGAAATCATAGAAAGAATTCAAGGGTTTTCTATAACCCTATATACACACTAATACATCGCTAGCAAATTAAATTGAAAACCAAGCAACAAACATTGAAAACAAATCGAAAAATAAAATCAGAGAACTCAAGATATTCTATCGAAATCCCCAAATCATTGACAAGCAAGCAACAACACTCAATCCATCAAAGAATACTTTTTCCAGATTAGAAGACGCAATTTGATTTGGGTAGTAAAACTCTAAATTTCCTTTCGCTCACCATTACAGAGAAAAGAAAAGCTGATATTTGGGTTAAGGGACAAACCAAAGCGACCATTTTTTATTAAGTGTTAAAAAGGGAGGGTTTTATTTTTTTTATTTTAGTTTTTTATATTTCTTTTGTAACTAATTCATCTATTTTTCTAGTTTTTCTATGAAACTTGGGTTTTTATTTATACGATTTATAGCTAGGGTTTACGAGTTACAGTGTAATTCGGGGAAAATCTGATCTTGGGTATAAAGATAAGTACATGGTTTTGAGCGTAGGATTATAATAGTTGGTAGCGGGATTCGCGAGTTTACAGAGATTTGTAAGCGTAGAGATTATTTTAATACCAAATAGAAACCTTGAGGAATGCAGCAGTACGTAGGGTTTGCCGAAGCTGGGTAAAGTCTGTGTCATTTACTTTCTACATTTATTCTCTCTGTTGCAATCTGTGCTGTGATATTTTTAATACCTTGTAAAACTCCAATGAACTCTATTCACCCCCTTCTAGGATTAGTCTAGTTCCAACAAGTGGTATCAGAGCCTGGTATTTTTAACTCTATAATCGTGGATCGTCCTAGTTGTCAGTCAAGCGAAAGTCAGTCCAGTACTATTCTAATTATTTTCAATTTAACATAATTTCTAGTTTGGAAATCAAATTTTGATTTCTATTTAAAATCTGTTAATTTTGAATATTGGAATATTATTGAAAATGTAGGTGATATTCTAGATAAGAATAATAAAGTTAACAATACTTATGCTATGCATATCATTTATTCTTATCTTAATAATAATCAGCTTGATCATATCTTCCACTGTTTAACTGCACAAAATATCTACAAAACTCTCGAGGAGTAGTATGGACAAAAAGGCAACAATTGCTAAAAATCCCAGATTGCCAAGTCAGATTCACATTTGTGCTTAACTGGAATCATAGATTATAAATCAAAAGATGGAGACTCAACAGATTATGAGACAGAAGATTACTCATACGAAGATCTAGTTCGTTTTTGTATTGTTTTAACTAAAGCTGTTGAGAGTTTCAAATCTATAAATAAAACTTCAGAATTTGACAAACTTGAGTTGATCAAAAAAAAATCGGAACTCAATCTTGAAAACGTCAAGAAATTTTCAAACTTTTATTGCAAAAATTGTTTGAATTTGGAAAATAATCTCGTCCATTTAAATGAAAATATTCAAAAGCTTGAAAAGGAAATTCTAATTTTGAAAGGAAATGAGATTGAACTAAAAAGTAAAAACAATTTTTTTGCAAAAGGAGTTTGAAAATTTTAATACGACTGAAAATTCCAAATATGAATTGCTGAGAAACAAAATTTGTAGAAAAATGAATCAATGTTGAATGAGCTTGAAGAAGAGATTAAAAATTCAAGGAATTTGAAAAGCATCACTTTGAAAAAAAAAAACATTTTGAATTTGAGATTTTTGAGTCCAAGACCAAAATAAAATTTATTGAAAACGAAATTTGGTTTTTTAAACAAAATGATGCTGAACAGAGAAAGATCGATATTAATCATTATTCAAAATTTGCTGAAAGAGAATTATGATCCTAAATCTAAAATTCAGCGACTTGAATCAACTCTGAATACATTTTCTAATGGGAAAAATCATTGAATATATTGTTGCAAAACTAATTTTCTATTGAAAATAAATATGGTCTTAGTTTTAGGAAGATTAATGATTTTGAAAGTCTGAATTCTAATGATGTAAAAATCCGACATACTGCTTTAGAAAAGATCATTTTTAGAAATTGAACTATAATCATTTCAAAGGATTTTCTAATCACAAATGAGACGAGAACTTGTTTTCTAACATACAAATTAAACATTTTTGGACCCCAAAAGGAAATAAAATGAGCTACCTTAAATTCAAACAGATTTGGGTTCCTAAGGGTACAATGGTAAATTCTGACGGGTAGTTATACAAACAAGTCTAGGTACCAAAACATGTGAATACTGTTATGAGTGGTTTTACAAATTTTGTTAGACCATTCGATCCTCTAAATGCTTAGGTAACGAAGGTGGCTGAGGAACCATTGCGAAAGAGATACTGAATTCAAGTTGTTCCATATTTTTGAATCATTGAGTGTTCTTTAGCTACGATTGTTGAGTTGGAGATCCATAACGTCTACTGCAAATCAGGTATGATCTCTAAACTCACTTTTTTTATTTGTTTATATTCTCTATTTATATTCTTCTTTTCATTCCTCTTTCTACCCCTTCTATTTTTTTACTTGATTATGGTTATTTGCTTTATCACTGCCACATTTTTTTCTTTTCACTTCTTGAGCTTCTTAACATCAAATTAAAGAATTCTCAGTCTTCTAGAAATTTGCTTCATTTGTATAAAACTCTTATGTTTTAATGATTTATAGATCTTGAATTCAAATTCGTATATATCTGCAATTGTTTTGAAGTTTATTTTTTTATCTATGAATTCCTAATAGTGCTGAAGCATTCTTACGATATCTTGAACACTATTAATTTAAGTTCTATTTTTTTTGAAGATCTGAAAAACAAATGAAATTTCACATATCTCTGTTGTTTTGAGTTTCTTCTTATCCTTTTTATAAAGACTTAAAAAATTATACTTATTGCAGCACATACTATTTTTTAGTTGTGATAATTTCATTGGGTTTTTGGATTAGCTTGACTGTTTTGAATTGAATTTCTTTAGCATGGATTATTGTGTTGCATCTTGATATTCATTTTTAATTCATGATCTTTTAGCTTGGATATTTGATTATTTTGAAATCATTTGAAATTATTGATATCTTGAATCTTACGCACTTCATGGATTTGAAATTCATATTCTTGTGTGATCGATTCATTGAATCTTGAAATTTACGCATCTCATCAAGTGATTTCAAATTAACTACTTTAATCATTGGATCATGATCTGTCTCTTGTGCTTGTTAGAAATAATTGTGAAAAATTCTCATGTGAACCTTGTTCTAAAATTGAATGGCTGCTGCTCTGATAAAAAGGTCAGAATCGTAAGATTTGTCCGTTCGAGCTTTGTGATTGTATTTTTTTTTGATACATTGTAAATGCTACCATGGATGATTAAAAGATCCAAGTGGTATTAGTTCTAGAAGTGTTGGAAAATTTTCTCATTCAACTGCTTGATTTTTGAAACTGTTTTGTATTTTCTCATCTTGTATAGATCTTTCAAAATCCTTCTTGTAATTGATATTTTCAATTTTAAAATTAATTTTTGTTATTTATTCAGAAATTGAAATCATTGACCAAAATTGAACTGTATTTGGAAATCATCAAAATTATTATTAGATTTTTGAAACTGTGATGAGTTATGACTATAGTATATTTCACATCAAGAGGAGATTCTATTTAATATCTTCGAATTGGTGCTTATTTCACGATTATCTTCTTTTTCTATCATCATTCTTTCATCCATCGTGATTTTATATTAATGTAGAGAGTTTAATATTTTTTAAATCAGTAACGAATATATAATTTCAAAATTAGTGATGGAAATGTGACTATTATTTTTCAAAAAAAAAAATTGATTTTTTTTCAAGGATCCCGATATAGTTGAACATATTTCATAATATGATTAATTTAGAAATTTATTTCACAATCATCTTTGTAACTGTCATATTTCAGTCATCCATTTTTGTTTTATGTACTAAGAAGATTTTTTATAAAAAGTGTTTCTCTAACCTCATTTAAAAATCCAAAATATGGTCATGCATGGTAAGAGATTATTCTAATTTAAGTTGCGACTGATCCCATTTAAAAGTCAAAGATCTGGTTATGCGTGATTAGTGTGCTCTTAAAATGAAAAGAATAAGAAAAGTAAAGAAAAAGAAAATAAAATAAATAAATAATTGTATATATTAAATACTACTTTGTTTTGTAAAAACCATCTTATCAATCCACCTTCTAATTTGTGAAATGTATTAATATATTATGATTTATTGATTGATAGTCATTGGGACTTAGGATTAATTGATTCTGTCACTTAATTTGAATTTATAATCGTAGTCCAATCCAACACTATTTTGTGCTCATTTTTAAAATCCATTTGAAAATAATTGGAAATCAAATATTTTTAAAATTTTATCCATTTAATAAATTTCATAGTAAATCCATCATTCAATAATATGAAATTTGTCGCTAGTTTTGAGTATATTATGATTTGGGTTTGACTGAATGAGATTTATGATGAACATTCTCTCCCTTGATTTGATTTTATATTTCTTATCTATATTTCATCACTATTTTTGATTTCTATATCCTTTCGATGATAACAAAGGCAGGAGAATGGTTAAAATTTTGATCGATGAGAGAATATTCCTTGAACATTTTAATTTTGAAGTTTCGATTATTGTTTTATTTCACTCATGCACATATTTAGGGTGGGGCTCTGTTATAGAGGGAGCATACATATAGGGGGAGTTCTACACTTCAATGTCAAACATATTTATTGTATTAAAAAAAATCTTATTATATGTTTTCCACCATCAAAAGGGGGAGATTGTTGTATATAAGAATTATATGATTTTTATTTGATGATAACAAACATATATATATATATATATATATATATATATATATTGAAAATTGGCACTCATTTATTCATTCAAAACAACAATTATAAGTAAGAGCTAACAACAGAAGTAACAAACAACATATAACAATAAAACACCACACCACTCTTAGCAAACATCCACATAAACAAACTTCCTCCAACATACACTTCAGCCTGTATCAAACAAATCCACTCCCCATCTCCTTAGAAACTCATTATAACCAGATGTGACTGTCTTGCTTCCATTAACCCTCCACAAATAAATGATCTCCTTCTTTATCAACTGAACCTTCACTTCCTTCCTAATAAATTGATTGCTAAATTGCCGAGCATTCCTTTCCTGCCAGAAATAATACACTGCATTTTTCAAAGCTACAAAAGCAATATCCTTCACTTGATTCTTCTCATGAAAAATCCTTCCTAACTGATCCACTTCCCCCTCAATAGATCCAATCATATCTACATTCATACCCCATTTCTTTTAAGTGAAGACCATATAAACTTTGAATAAGAACATTCAAAAAACAAATGTTTTGCATTCTCCTCCATATCATTACATAATAAGCATCTGTTCTCATCCATAATACCATGTCTACACAATATATCCTTGGTACTCAATCTATCTTTCATTGCCAAAAAAGCTATGAAAGACATTCTCTTCAAATTTTATTATACCACACTACTTTGGACCACTGATTCAAAGAGAACTTTTCTCTTGCTCTATCCCATGCTTTATTAAAAGAAAAACCACCTCCATCCTTCCAATCATAATAATCACACTGTCTATTATCTTTAACCTCCATCCAATCCACATACTGCTGCATTTCTCTGGTTGTTGGGCGCAAATTACTACAAATTCTGCCTTCATGTATGATAGAATCAACCATTTCCCTGTTATTCCCCAGAGCATGAAATCTGGAATAACCAAGCATATCAACTAAGCATCTTCCATTTACCCACACATTGAAGTAGACAAACTATTAACAATGACTTTGTTAAAATATTGTTCACCACTGGATCTTAATTTCATGATACTCTTCCATGTATAAGATGAATTATTATCCAAACTCATACAACAAAAACTTTTATCCTTGCAATATTTAGAATTCATCCACCTGCTCCATAAAGATGTATCAACAAGAAACTTCCACATTAACTTTATACTAGCTGCCTTCTTCAAGTCTTTAAAAGATTTTAACCCAATCCCCCCTTCATCTTTAGGAACACACAACTTCTCCTATTTCATTTTATGGTTCGAGCTTCCTTAGAAAAAATCAGCACATAACATGTTAAGCTTCTCTAAAGTATATTCAGGCAATTGATAGACCATCATCATATAACACTATTGGATTAATAACATATTGAATCATTTCAACTCTACCAGCAAAGCTCAAAAAGTTGACATCCCAAGACTGCAATTTTTTTTGTATCCTATGTAATAGATCCTGACAATCATGGTAGTGGATATAATTTGAAGACAAAGGAACCCCCAAATACTTAATTGGCAGACTACCAACATTATATCCAAGAATATCGACCATATCATGAGTAAAAGATGTAGAGGTACTGAAATAAAGCTTGGTTTTCATAGAGCTTACTGATAAACCACTAAATTTTTCCAAATTATCAAAAACAATTTTCAAAGCATTAGCACAAGAGGTTGTACATCTCCCAAACACCATCAAGTCATCCGCATATAGCAAGTGGGAAACAATAGAATCAAAATTATGAACTGGGAAGAATAATTTGTGCGTCACCACCTCATTGATGCAGAAAGAAAAATACTCCATAGCAATCAAAAATAAATAAGGTGATAAAGGATCACCTTGTCTTATCCCTCTATTTGATTTTATAAAACCTACTGGCACCCCTTGCATCATAATTGAAAAAGTAGGTGTGGAGATACGTTCATATATAACATTAATGAAATGCATCGGGAAACCCATAATTATCATAAGACGACAAATGAGTTTTCGATTAATCCTATCATAAGCCATATGTAAATCCACTTTTACACAAAACTTATTCACACCAGGTTTTCTAAAATCTCTAATCAACTCATGTGTTAATAAAATATTGTCACTAATGTATCTCGATGTAACGAATGCACATTGATTAGGAGATATAAAATGAGGTAAGTACCACTTAATCTTATTGCACAATACTTTGTTAAGAAACTTATAATATAAGTTGCAGCATGCAATAGGTCGATAAAGTGAAAATTTTGAAAGTCAATCTACTTTAGGAATCAAAGTGATGAAGGTGTGATTACAACCTTTGGGGATTCTGGCAGAAACAAACATATCTTGCAAAGCACCAAACAATTCATCTTTTAGCACCTCCCAATGCAGCTTAAAAAACTTAGAGTTGAATCCATCAGGGCCTGGACTTGTATCTTCATGAATAGAAAAACCAGCTTTCTTGACTTCCTCCAAATAGATTGGTTTAAGAAAATTATTTTGCCCTTGCTGATTTAAAGTATAGACAGATTGAAAGAAGGGGAAATCCTCATTGCTATGGCCATTGAACATATCAGTGAAATAATGTATAGCTGCTGCAGAAAGCTCCTCCTGTTTATATATCAGTTCACCTGCAAGATTTATCAAAGCTTTCAAATTATTACAATGCTTTCTAGAAGACATTTTCGAATGAAAAAACTAAGAATTTGGATCACTCTCTTGAAGCCAGGACATATTAGCTTTCTGCCTATAATTCCAAAATTTAATATGTTTTTTGGATCATAAGTTGATGCTTAGCTTCTAACATCTTCTCAAATAAAGCCACATTTTCAGGATCTAAATCTGCTGCAGCTTCACATTCATTGAATTTACTCCCAGCTTCCCTAAAAAAAGCATCATCTGTCTCTCTAACTCTATTCCATGATTTAAGCTCCTTTTTACAGGCTTGGATCTTTTGCAAAAAATTACAACCTGGAAAATCCCATGAATTACCCTTTAAACCCTTTTCAATGCACACCACGTACCCAGACTTAAAACACCAGTCATTACAATATCTGAATGGCAGTCCTTTAGACATAACAGTAGGTATAAGATCAAGCATTAGAGGATTATGATCATAGACATTTGAGTTAAAGACAAAGCTTTCATATCATTATATTTATGCAGACATGAATGATTAACAAAGATCTTGTCTATATTATTGGCAATACCTCTCCTCCTCCAGTATAATTGAAACAAACATCTTTGACCTCTATCAAACCAGATTGAGACAGGCAGTTATTAAATGCTCTGAGTTGGTTAAATGGAATAGGCAGTCCTCCTTTTTTTATCAAGTGGAGAAGTAGAATTATTAAAATCTCCAATAAGAAACCATTAATCACTCCAGCTTCCAGCAATATGTTGCCATAATTTCTGCCTTTCATTAAAACTGTTACTAGAATAGACTAGTGTAATACAAATTCTCATACCCTAGTATTAATAGCTTCTACAGTGACATGTTGCTTGGAAGAAGAAATAATGTTCAAGGACCAAATATCAACATTCCAAATGAGTAAAATTCTACCAGAAAAGGATTCCACTTGATGAGGAATATAATCCCAATTAGCAGGAAGTAATCTTCTACAACATCTCAACTTATCTATACTAATTTTACTCTCAACCAAGGCAACAATAGTTGGCTTGAGCTTCATCAGAAGAGATAAAATTTCTCGCATCCGAAATGAAGAATTCATGCTTCTGACATTCCAGCTCAATATCGTCTTTTAATGGTAATAGAGCTCCCAGTATTTCTTTTAGGAGGAGCTGGTGAGGTTACTTGTGACTTCCCTTTCACATGTGCCATATATTCATTGTTCTTATTTACACTTTGAGATACATCTCCAGTTTCCTCTTCAATTGTAGCACCATTGAGATTATCAGCAACATGATTTAATTCATTTGGTACAATTTCCTGTGTAAAAAATTTGTCTAAAATATCCAAATCCCCTTTATCATTAGCAATATCTGATGTAGAGGCTTCATTTTGAAAGATAGAATCGGACTGGGTATTAGTATTTGTTTCAACTTCAGCCGAATTAGAATGATCCTTCTCTACCCATGCTAGATCCTTTTCTAAATCTTGTATTAAAGTGTTATGTCCAAAAACTTTGCATCTATCACATCGAGGAGGGATAAATTCGTATTCAACACGAATTTCTTTATCAATACCATTGTGTAGCTGAATAGGAATATTATCATGCAACGCAGCTGCAATAAAAATCGAAACAAGTGCTCTTACAAACCTTGTTATCTTCTTATGAACAGTATTATTATCAAGCATATAAGTTCCCCTATATAACTAGCAATCATGGATAAATCATTATTAGACCACAATTCCATATCCACATTAAAAAGCTTCAACCAGATCTGGACGTTATCAAATGTAAAATTAGCAAAGTCGTATCTGCGGTACCATTTCTCAATCATCAGCAAGTTTCCAAAATAAGAGTATGTAGATGATTGGATTACAAAAGAAAAATCCGTGGAATCTTCGAATTAAACAGTAAATTGAAAATCCATCAACAATATGAACTATAAAATTACCTTTCGGCCTCCAAGCTTTACGAATATAATCCTTTAGTTTCATAACAAATAATATGAACTCTATCGGATGCAAAGCAATCGTGTCATGCCAAATTTCCACCGATTCATTGAAAATCTCCTCCGAAATAATGATACGACTAGCTGATGGCTTCACATACTTTAGAGACTTTAGATCTGATCCACGATTAACCTTCGATGAAGAACAAACTGGATTAGATTCAGACTTAGATTGAGAAGAACTGCGATTCAGATTTGAAATTAAAATAGGTTTTGGAGGGAAGACATCCCACTTATCCACCATCACTAAGTGAAAAACAAGTGAAAAACTTTTTCCTAAATATATATATATATATATACACACACATAAATATATATATGTATATTATAAATGTGTTTACAATTGTACTATTCTAATACATCACATACAAAAATAAATATTTATATTCTAATATTTGAATAGAATACTACTGCATAAGAATTTAAATATTCAAACAGTATTGTATTTAAGCATAATATTTTATTTCAACATTTTAATAGTATATATTTTTCTAACTCCATTATTACATCTCAGTGATTTATTACATTCAGTTCTCACTACACCACTCACTATTCACTTAGTTACATTTCAATGTCATATACAATTTCATTTATTACGTTGTCTCCTCACTACATTTCTCTCAGTCACTAATTATATACATTCATTCACTCTCTCACACAGACTCATCTTCAGTTTGCTTCACAGTCAGTCCAGTCATCTGCATACCTATCACAGAAACACACACGGTAAACTGAAACAAAAATAATTATAAATTCTAGCAGATGTAAATTTATTTTAAAATTTATTTGCCTTAGAATTTTTGTGTGTTTCTCATCATATTTCTTAACCTGGTCTGATATGTATATACATTTATCAGTGTCTGACTGCTTGTGATATTCATAGTGAAGCACTGTAAATACCACAATGCAGACTATATCACTAGTGCTCACTGACTGCATGTCATTCAAAGTGCTCACATGTTTGTGTGTGTGTATTCCGCACATGCACGATACATGTGTATACACATACATGTGTATGTATATACACATATATTTTGTGAAGGGGCAATATGGTCAAATATTTATGAATGGACATGAACCAAGATATTCAATGCAAGTGCAGACATAAACACACACACACACACATATATATATATATACACACACACATCTATGCATATATACGTATGTATATGCGTGTGTGTGTATGTATGTATTTATATACAAAGCAGCAACAAGCATGTACACAGTGTCAATGGGATGATATCAGTTTCAAGATCAATCACAAGGTAGCTTACATGTACATAGCAACAACAAGAATCAGTCACAAGAAAAGAAAGGCTACCCAAAATATGAACAATGTCCAAGCACATCAGGTCAGACCAGCTAAGACTGGACTACATGTACAGATGGACATAGTACCATGAATAAGAAATGCACAAAATGTATGGTGCATAAACAATAAGGCAGCAACATCAAAGGCAGAAGCATTCGAAGTAACCCGTACAGGTTCAAGCTCAAGGCCAATGTACAAACTCATATACAAAAGCATGTTACAAGACAAGTCAAGTCAATAACTGTGATACACAAACATATGGACGAGACAAAAGTACAAACAGCATGGAAAATGCACTATGGCGATGAAATATAGTATACATATCACAAAATGGATCAGTAGTATATAGCATTGGCAAGTGATACAACCAAACAGGTACATTGTGGACACACACAAGGCTAAAGGTCAACGGAAGCTGGCCAACAAAAATACATGTATATAGGTGTGTACATAAATCATATTATGTGCACAGCGTTATCACAGTGAAAAACATACGTGTGAATAAGCAGTTTGGGCATAGCAACTGGTAAATATGGACCACGACCGAGGGAACTTACAAGGAAAGGAAAAATATACAATTGTACATGTGTTACTAAAAAGAAGGGACAAACACAAACTAGCAAGTGCAAAAAATTACATGCAGTATGGCCTAAACGTGTATATATAAATATATATACATGTTGTGTGTGTGTGTATATATATATATTTGTGTGTGTAGGGTAAAATACAAATGCTTCAGCAGCATTTGAAAAATGTCTAGGCATGCATAAATTACATCAAAGGCCAAGCAATTGAACATCAACAAACAAGTTTAAAGAAGATACAAATCTCATTGTGCCTCAATAGCAATGTATTGCATACGTTCTTATGTTCAAGCATCATGCACAAGCAATGGGAGAATGCTTGCAACTTTGTGTACAAAAAGAACAGAGGCATGCAATAAATATCAAGTCATCGTTTGTAAGTGCCAATGCAAGCAAGTTCAATGTGAATGATCTTAAAAATTATTTTTTTAATTGACTGGTTTCAGATATCTACGTGAATAGCATAAGTAAACCTGGAAGTTTATTTTGCAAGTTTATCATTCCAGATTACAATAAAAGGCAAATAATAGAAGGGGCGTGCAAGAATGAATTTAAATCAAGCATGCAAGAAAAACGGGAAACAATTTACTATGCAAATTTCCAAGCAAATGTTTATTTACATAATCGAAGAGGGAATTTTTGGCAAGGATGAGTCACACGTATTCAAATGTTTCCAGATTTGAATGGTGTTAATATTGGCAAACAATTTTTGGAAATATTTTTAAAATAGAAAAGATTTTTTTTCAACAAAATCACAGTTCGGTTTTAGGCAAGCAATCAGATCTTTGTTTCCAGAAATCAATCATACATTCACGGCCTTTAAATCATTCAATCGAAGACAATATTTTAAGCAAGAACAATTTCAATTGATTCCAAAATTTCCAGAAATCAGCAAGACATTCACGACATATATATCAAGAAATAATCGTGCATAATCAAACCAAGCCATTGATGAAATCAATGAAAGAATTCCATGGTTTTCTCTATATATACACCGATACATTAGTTGAAAATTAAATCGAAAACCAAGCAATAAATATTGAAAGCAAATCGAAAAATCAAATCAGAGAACTCACCGTTTTTTTAGCAAAATCACAGTTCGGTTTTAGGCAAGCAATCAGATCATTGTTTCCAGAATTCAATCACACATTCACAGCATTTAAATCATTCAATCAAAGACAATATTTTGGGCAAGAACAATTTCAATTGATTCCAAAATTTCCAGAAATCAGCAAGACATTCACGACATATATTTCAGCAATTCCATCAAGAAATAATCATGCATAATCAAACCAAGCCATCGATGAAATCAATGAAAGAATTCCATGGTTTTCCCTATATATACACCGATACATTAGTTGAAAATTAAATCGAAAACCAAGCAATAAATATTGAAAGCAAATCGAAAAATCAAATCAGAGAACTCACGGTTTTCGATTGATATCCCCAAATATATTACAATCAAGCAACAACACTCAAGCCATCGAAGAATATATTTCTAGATTAGAAGACACAATTCGATTTGGGTAGCAAAACCCAAAATCCCCTTTTGGTTAACATTATAAAGAAAAGAAAAGTCGATATTTTGGTTAAGGGACAAAACAAAGACAAACGACCATTTTTCATTAAGTGTTAAAAAGGGAGGGTTTTGTTTTTTATTTTAGTGTTTGTTTTTTATATTTCTTTTGTACCGATTCATCCATTTTTCTGTAAAACTAGTGGTTTCTAGTTATAGGATTTATAGCTAGGGTTTACGAGTTACAGGATTGTAATTCGAGGAAAATCTGATCTTGGGTATAAAGATTGGTACAGGATTTTGAGCATAGGATTAGAATAGTTGGTTGCAGGAGTCGCGAGTATACATATAAATTTTGTAAGCGTAGAGATTGTTTTGATATATAGTAGAAACCTTGGGGAATGCAGCAGTAGACAGGGTTTGCCGAAGCTGGGTAAAATCTATGTCACTTGCTTTCTGCATTTATTTTCTCAATTGCAATCAATGTTGTGATACTCTTGTAAAACTCCAATAAACCCTATTCACCACCTCCCTAGGGTTGATCTAGATCCAATACTTTCACCATATTGCACACTAATCAAATAAATAAATATATGTCCATAATGAAAACAAAAGAAATAACTTGCAATTACAGATCCAAATTAATGCACATCATGAAAATGGATCTTTGTACTAACCAATCTAATGATGCAAAATAATTTCCTGAAATAATAAGAATTTACAAGACGGTAAATAAAGGGAGGCTCAAACATTATAAGTTTGGTTAATGCTAAAGAACCTGAGGAAAATGTAATGAACGGGAAATATAACCTATTATAACTAATTATATGAATGAGAATGAAATATAATAGGTAGGCTGGTCTCAGGGGACAAGTAGAATTATAGCGCAAGTTGTAATTAATGATGGACAAGAGAACTAATTAATAAACCTTAGTTAAAGGAACTAAATTAATAAGCAAACCCACAGCAATGGTTGTGGTAATGGTGTAAGATACGAATATAATCGAATGAGAAAGATTAAAGTTGGCTTATTAGTAGACTTATAATTAGAAACAGTAAGTCTAATAAATGTAACAAATAATAAGCAGATGTCCGCATCGGGTGCATAGGGATGATTAAAGAAAGTAAGTAAATGATTGTGAGCTAATAAACCAAGTAAATTGAATAAAAGTAAATATGTGGGTAATCAAGTTCATTAGCAACATGATGAGAAAAAAGAAAGCGCATGATTAAAATATTAGACGTAGAATTTAATGATGCAATGGCATGATGCGGTGGAGCCATCCCACATGTATGGAGATGAAGAACCCAACGGGGTAGATCATCGTGGTGTCTGGAGACACAAGAGGAGCATGTCCATCTAATTATTCAATAGGACTGGAAGGAACTATGAGACTTCTATGGGACATGAGAGTGTACTTTGAGATGTCCCTTCGGGGAAACCGGATGAAGCCATATGCCCAGAGCTAGGTCTCTAGTTCCATCTAAGAGTATACCTTCGCTGTAATTATAATGTGTCTTCCAAAAGGCTCGGCGTATGATCTCGCAGTTGTCTTGCTCGGGGAGGAGGCTGATCAGGACTAAACAAGGATAGTAATCATTGGATACCTGTTATCTGTGTCAGTGGGATGTAGAAAGACAAAGAGATAAACCAACAGAAAATGTTCTTTCACTATCGAGGCGTTGGTGTGGGACACGCCAAATTGGATGCTAGATTGGTTATTAGGGGGATGTCATTAGCTCTTGATATAGTCTTTCATTAGTAGAGGGAGGGGTCAGGGTAGGTCCATAGCCGTAGTGAAAAGACACAGACCGTATATGAATACCTGCATTGTAGGCCTAATAAAACTATCCTTTATTACGGGACTCGGTTTATATTAGGTAGTACGTTCGTATGAGGGCCTAGATAAACACATTGGGTGGTGTATTGTAGATATTAGGGCATTACTTTATGTTGAGACGTGATTCAACCAAGGAGTCAGATACAATGATCCATATGCTTACGTGGCATAGCAAAGACAGTTCTTTGCGACTATGTGGTGTAACGATATTGATTTCTGCATGCAGTTTAGCATATGATGGAGGTTGTAAATGCTTCCATGGTGTGACGGCGGAGACCGTACGAGGAGGGTACTATGGGGAGTACCTTGGGATGTTGGCTATAGTACATATATACTACATTTGGTTTAATCTACCAGGGAGTAGATGGCCATGACGTATTATTAGATGGTATACTATGTACTATATTAGGTTTAATATACTTGTAGGTAGATTTATGGAAGAGATTTGGTAGGCTTTAGACACTTATTAGACAGTATTATTATTTCGGTAAGGCTATATTTGATTATTATATTTTATCTATTCCGTTGTGAGTTGTTTTATCAAGCTCTGATATAATCTCTGTCTTTTCTGTAGGATACCAGACAAGCCAACTCGGGATTAGATAGATTGGATTTTTTGTGAAAAAAACAAAATTCAGGTTGTTACGTTTGTTATCAGAGCTCAGGCTTTCCTATGTAGATAGCAGGTAAACGTATTTGTATATTCTAAGATAAAAATAATATTATATATATATAATATACCTATATCCATGAAAGGAATTGAGATACCGAAATTTGTATAGTAGAGTAATGGTGATGGAGAAATGAGAAAGATAAGCCTTTAAGTAATTGGGTTGAAAATCATACAAAATCGTCAACAAAAAAGGAAGCGAAAAGGGATAAAAAGTTACAAGTTAGTATCAACGACAAAAGCTCAAGGTTATTTGAAAGGAGTATGGAAACGGTCTTGAAAAGAATGATGATAAATTTTTGGGATTTAAATTGATTAAAGAAGTTATTAAAAAAGAGGTTAGAATGGTGAAAACGACTTATGAAACTCATAAAGGTGGCTAATATATATATATATATATATATATATATATATTGAAATTGGGTATAAGCTTTATTGACAGGCATTTAAGCCCAAACGAAAACTAACGGCTCACGACCGAAAGTTATAAAAAGTAAACATTTGCCACTTTACACTACTGACATAATATACCAAAAATCCACTTTTTCAGATCTAAGACTCTTAAACCCTACTAAACTTTCATGGCGGCTGAAACTGGTGATGGAAAAAGGGCACGAGCTGCTTGTATCTCGGTGCGCAATCCATGCCTGTCACTGATCCTGATCTGGAGTACCATCTACTTCAAGTGCCCTTCGTGTGGTAGGCTTCTTACTCCTTCTCATGGCGATTGTCGTGTCTTTATTAGCAAAATTGCTTACTAACTCCACTATCTTCTTTTTTTGCTTATAAATTTTGGTGTTTCTATCCTTCCAAATCGACAAAATAGAAACTATCAAAATGATGTGCTTCACTTTGGTTTCCAGACTTATGGTTTGCCGACCACTTCCCAATCAGTGATAATTTGCTGAAGATTATATCCAATACGTTGAATTTTACTCGCTTGACATCAATTATTCTATACAGCTCTCGAAAAAGCTTATTCGAAAAATATGTTTTTGTGATTTTCTTCCTCTTGTTGTTCACGTAGCACACACGTGTTAGAGTTCACCTCCCCTCATTTAAAACGCCTATCTTTTGTGAGTAATATCTTTAACATAGCCTTGTAAGTGTAAATTTCCATTTTGGGGATATTTGATTTGTTCTAGATTAGTTTGTGCCACTTCATTCACCTGAATTAGGCCTAATATCCTCCTAAACTTATTTCTGATTAAACCCATGATGAGCCCAGTCAATGTGTCATAATTTTTGTCTGGCCTGATGTGCATGTCTTCAATTTTCTTTTCCTATTCTTGGTTACATGGATAAGTCACTTGCCATTGATCATCTTGTATGATGGAATCCACAGTGACAATAGAGAAACCAACGGCCGAGTAAGTGTCCCAACCAAGTGTATCAATGAGTGACCACCATCAAACCAAGGGTCTTTCCATAAATTAGTGTAACACCCCGCCTCCGCTAGGGTCACTCGCAAAGGAATGCACTAGCTTTAGAGGGGTATTAGTGGTAAACATGCACAGAAATATCACAAGACAGAACACATATAAATAGCGGAAGTAAAATCAAACTTTCATAACATGAATAAATAAGGTCTAAAGCCTTTTACATCAGAGTACATCAAAAACTGTCTTGCAATAGTAAAGAAGCATAAAGACTTTTTAATAAATTATTCCCCAAGTAAAACAGTAAAGTAGCCATAGCCAAGAGAAGTCCAAGCCATCCATGATGACCTTCAAGCAGAAGAAGTCCGAACTAAACAGCATTGTTTCCTCCCTGAAACCGGGGGGGGGGGGGGGAAACGGAAGAAAAGAGGCAAAACAAAACGGGTCAGTCAAAAAGACTGAGTAAGTCCTATCTACTTCCAGTATAAAAACAGGTAAAGGTAACATGACATGCATAAACTGAAAGTAAACATAAGGATAACTACAAGATAGATAAACCAGGGTAGCCGGTTGAACTACTGCGGCAAGGTAAACTAAGGTATCATGATAAACTACGGTGTTATGATAAGTCAAGGTATCACATCGTCAGATTTCTATCGAGTACATTATCCCAAGGTATCTACCCCGTCTAACATCCCACGATATCTATTATGTATATTCTTCCTAGTTCTGACATGTATATTTGCTCTGCACCTCTCGTACTAGTATCCCTACCCGCGTCATGTGTTAACCATGAATGTCCCGTGCTCAAGGTCGTGTAATGGTCCATGTCAACCTAATATCGCATATATAGGTTACTCAAATCATATGTTTCTTTTCATGTATATAAGTTCAGTCCTTTGCCGTACCTCGTACGGGCTTCCTCATGTCGTATTATCCTTGAAATCGTTTGGACTGTCACCCGTGTTCTAGCTAGGCTCTTCCATATGAATCATCGTTTGAACTACTAGGACTTACGCCACCTAGCACCACTAGGGATTACGCTTACCTATTGCACGCTTTCGTATTTCGGTTTGGGTTAAACCACCTAGGCCACTAGGGATTACGCTAACCCTCAACCGCGCCCTATTCCCCACGCATTCATCGTGAATCGTTTTTCTATAACTGTATGCACATGTATCACATCGTGCCACCCGAGTCCTGTCACAGGGCAGAACTAGAAATACAGGACTCAGTCGGGAGCTTTAGATTTATCTGCCGATGCAGATGCTAAGGTCTGCTTTTCTACACGTGGCTATGGTCCCACGAGAGCCCTCCCTTAACTAGCGAAAGGCAACACAAGAGAAAATCTTGCATGAGAACTACACTCCGGCCAGCCCACATCCTACGGCCTACCTCACCCATAATTAGATAACAATTATGGTCTGTTGGGTGTTCCCTGCCTTTCCGTACGTACACGCTTGACTCAAGATGGTAGATGATCGGCGAACTTGCTATCTCGGGCACCTTATGTATCCGTCGACTCACTGCTATCCACCCCAGTCTTTAGGTCGCTCGCATAGCAACCAAGGCATATTCTTGGTTCTTCTACCACAGACCTCAACCTCTTGTGAGCCCAGGATGATCATCTGCGACCTCACAGAGGGATACCAAGAATATCCTCACGTTCCCCGAAGCCGCTGCTTCGTTACCCAGTTCGCTGGAGCCTTTATCTAACTCAGATAGCCTGCTCCTATGCGTATACTTAAACGATGACCTACCGTATCGGGTTACTCATCTATCTAAGAAGTGGTCCAGATTTCCTTGACTAAGAATTATTACTTAGTTTCCCTTAACTAAGGTTTACCACTTAGCCTTATTTCCATTACCCTTGTTAACTATGGTTATTTACCTAATCCTCCGAATTAGGGTTTATCTAATGGGTTAAGTGTCACTTAAGTCCATAACTTAGCCCGTCTACAAACCATGTCAAAATTGGCTAAGTATCCAAGTCCAAGACTTAACCCTACAAACCATGTGTCAAGTTGGCTAAGTATATTAAGCAATCCATAACTTAACCTCGTCTAATTATCATTTTAGATTGGTTAATTATATAAATTAACTTGACCTTGTCAAATTACCGAGTCAAATCGGTCAAGCGTATTTAAGTGATTCGTGACTTAGCCTTATCATGTTTTCACGTTAGATTGGTTAAGTATAAGTTAACTTAACCTCATCAAATTAACGAGTTAGATTGGTTAAGTATAGGTCACTTAACCTCATCAAATCATCGTGTTAAATTAGTTAAGTGTTTAAATTAACCCGTGTAACGGCAAGGAACTTCGCTCGGTCCGAACCAGTCGCTAAACCGACCCAGACCGTTCGAAACGCCCTATCGTTTGAGAACACGACACAACAGAACGCATACAGAAGAACATTTCATTGTTATTACAACAATGCATCAGATTACAAGAATATACAGAGTATAAACGAATAAATATTACACAGAAATATCAGAGATTTAAATTACATTTAAATACATAGCAGCGGAAAATAATACAATACACAACTAGAATGAGATATACGGATACAAAGCTTTCCGGATATCGTTCCAGCTGTAAACCAGGATCCTGTGAATATAAATCTGCAAAACCAAAACTACTAGCTGCCCGTGTCGAAAATAGGGGCACCCAGAGTTTAGGTTAAAACAATAAACTCCAGGTCAGTCATGTGACTGGTGTGAGAACTAAAACAGTTATTAATCTTTATTTCAAATCATTAGGTAAATCAAGGGACCACGCCGTATAACACGGAACGGGTTTCCTCCCAAGAATACCAGTGCATAAAACCAACAGCGCAATGCTAAATAAAGAAAAATGAAGCTGTTATAAGACCCAGGTCCCATCACACAATGCAACGCAGTCGAGGATAGGGTTTTCCCTTATAACAGCCAAAGAATGCTTGATACGTTTAAAACAAATCATTTGATACTATTATAAGTGCATAGTATATAAAACACTTCAAATCATAAGTATCAATCATAGGCGGCATGAGCGCCCCATCCCACTATGTCGCCATATATAGGATATACAATCAAAACCGCAAAGTCTCGTATTTGGAAATTGGGTTTCCATCTATGAACCGAGGCAAAAGATAGTCCTCAACCGATTCGAGACAATCTAGCCCATGTCTCAGGCAAGCGCGCAGGCAAGCCTTGGATCGTCAGGGCCGGTCCACACGGAGTGGATTATTATGCCTGAACAATACGTCTCCCCACCCTATGGGGTGTAAGTCTGGTCCGTCAGCCGACCAGAATGCATTCGGCCGAAACCGATATAACCGAGGCGCCTCGCAACAGCAACAACCACATAAGTCAAACTCGTCAGGGCGTGTAAAACCACTGACGCCACTTCTAGCTAGAAAGAAACGCAAGTCCTCCCTGAGGTCCGTCTCCCGTTTTTGGTTCATACCTGGTGCGAAACACGCGAGGTAAACGTTACACAAAGCTACGCCACAAAGGCCGTGCTTTGATCATCACCACAAGACTTTGCTTTTCAACAGAAGCCTTGATCATTTGCATCTTAGCATGCCACACAGGCAAACCATCCTATGCAACCGATATCAGTCACACAGAATGAAATCCGATGTCAGACACACAGTCCATTTACAAGTCCGTCCTAGGTCTGAACGAAACCGGAGGCACCTAGTACCCCGCATATCCATCGATCTCCAAGTACGTCTGGACGATCACTAACTGTTTCCATCTTCTTGGGTGTACAGCCCAATCAAGATCATCAGTTATCACCCAAACGACGTGAAGACCTCCGGTCTTCGACCATCGTCTTCATCTTCGACTTATCGTCGTATCAGTTATTCAGAATGGGATAAACCCGGTCTTTCCGAATAACTCGCGTATATATTATAAAAGTGTTACACAAACACAACATACGCCTCATTCCAACTCATTAGTCACTAACCGTAAATTAATCAAGAGAATAATTCCCCAAATATTAACCCCGAAGGCCGAAACCAACATCAGATCAATATCCAGAAAACCATTCTGCTTGGCTAACCGACAGTTAGTTTCTAAATTTCACGTTCAAATCTAATTAAAGATTTAACTATCGCCTGGAGCAAAACTGGTGATACTCCATTCTCGATCTTTTCAATCTAATTAAAGATTCATTAAAACTCCACTTAGTTTTAATCATTATCTGGGTTAAAGAATCAGTGTCATTTAAAAACACGATTCACGATAAACCCAAAATCACATTCCATTAATTATCGGGTTAAAGAACAAGTGTTATTTAAAACACTGCTCACGATAAACCCCAAAAATCAATATCAATTCAATTCCAATTAAATATTATTTAATTGGTACACTTCATTAAATCTAAATAAAAAGATTTAATCTTTTCTCAACTGGGTTCAAGAACAGTGTTAGTGAAGACACCATTCACGACAAACCCAAATCACATTCATTAATTATCGGGTTAAAGAACAAGTGTTATTTAAAACACTGTTCACGATAAACCCAAAAATCAATATCAATTCAATTCCAATTAAATATTATTTAATTGGTACACTTCATTAAATCTAAATAAAAAGATTTAATCTTTTCTCAACTGGGTTCAAGAACAGTGTTAGTGAAGACACCATTCACGACAAACCCAAATCACATTCATTAATTATCGGGTTAAAGAACAAGTGTTATTTAAAACACTGTTCACGATAAACCCAAAAATCAATATCAATTCAATTCCAATTAAATATTATTTAATTGGTACACTTCATTAAATCTAAATAAAAAGATTTAATCTTTTCTCAACTGGGTTCAAGAACAGTGTTAGTGAAGACACCATTCACGACAAACCCAAATCACATTCGATATTCAATACAAGGCTCTGAATAGGAAATATATCGGCTTATATTCAATATCGAATTCTACGACTAACAAATGTCGTATTGGAAATAGCGATATATGTATATATCTTTCAAATTTCCATATCAACATCCGTATAATCACGAATTCCAACATCGAAATATTCCGAAGACAATTTCGATTCAATTCCACTCCAATGCAATCATTGGATATTCTGGTTATTTTTAAAACCATTTCAAATTCAATTTATTTATTTAAAAATAAATAGAATTATAATTCTAGTTCAAAACTAGTTCATTTCGATAAAAATCTATTTTTATCTTTTCAAATATGGAGTTTTTCATCCCAATTCTTTCTAAATCATTTTTTTTTGATTTTACACAAATTATTACTATTTTTAATAATTTTATCAAGGCCCGTACAGTCGATTTCCATCAACGGCCATCGAACTGCACTTACAGCGACCTTTTTCGAATTTGATTTGGACGTATCTCCAAATCCAACCGTTAGATTTCAAATTTCTAACATTCATTAGAAAGCTCTTTTCGATACGAACCCAACGGTTCCGGTTTTAGGAGAATCCGACGGTCGGATCTCCCGTAATGTCCGTTTGAAATAAATGGTCGAAATTCACGAACTGCCGCGGCGCGGCGCGTTCTATTCAGGCCGTTATATTATATATATAATATATATAATATATATATTTCGTCGATTTCTATTTAAAACGAATTACATAAATAGTTTTAAAATCGTTTCAAAACCTATTTCAAATTCCATTTCAATTCAAAGCAAAATTGAATTCTTCTTTATAAATTCGTTTCAAAATTCATTTCTATTCAATTCAAATTTCAATTCAATTTGAATTCATTTCAATTCGCTTTCAATTCCATTTGAATTCGTTTTCAATTCAATTCATTTCGAAATCGTTTTCAATTCATTTTGAATTCGTTTTCAATTCAATTCATTTCGAAATCGTTTTCAATTCATTTTGAATTCGTTTTCAATTCAATTCATTTTGAATTCGTTTTCAATTCAATTCATTTCGAAATCGTTTTCAATTCAATTCATTTCGAAATCGTTTTCAATTCCATTCATTTCGAAATCGTTTTCAATTCAATTCATTTCAAAATATTCGATTTCGAAATCACTTTTCAATATTCATTTTAAAATGAATAAAATCGATATAAATATCGTTCACGTCAAAATGGCGTCAATCTAATCCTCACGGCTTCACATATTTCTATTTTCAAATATTCTATTTCAAATATTTCTATTTCAAATATTTCTTTTTCAAATATTTCTATTTCAAATATTTTTTTTTTTCGAAACTGGAATGAGGCCCAATCAATTACCATATAATGTTAATTATATGGATTTTCTACAACACATGTATATATCAACAACGATGAATAATCAACCATCAACCAAAGTGCACTACACTGTATAAGCATCAAATATAGACATTTAACGCTTATAGCAGCTTGTCAATCAATCGATCGACATATTTAATCAATCAGGATGAGTGAACTTCAAATTTCATCCTAACACCCGTGTGGGGTTTCAAACAATCAAACACATATTTTATTTGTGCAGTTAGGCGATGTGTAAAATTTATCGACCCAATCAACGTCATTCAAATAGGTGTACATAAACAAACCGTCTGGTTTGTAAATGAATATTTATTTATTCACATTCACGTTAAAAATTATATTTTTAACGATAACACATTTTATTTTTAACATATCAATTTCTATTCAGTTCATTCGTTAAATAAAATGCTATTTTTATTTTTCTAACTTATTTTAGAAAATTTCGGCGGCATAACGGCACGATACTAGAAACGGGACAAGGCCTAGCCTTATCCCCGGTCTAGTGAAGGCCCACGCCATTCACACATCAATCAAATTCACTTTCGTTATGCAAACCACAAAATTTGGAGTAAGGGTCTAACCTAGCCTTACTCCTTCGCCTTATAACGGCGCACGTCTAATCCTAACCAATTTATCGATTTGATTTTTCACACCACAAACCACATTCAAACCAATATCTCAATCAATCACCAAACATCCAATCAAACAAGTCCATGGTATGTGGACGGGTGTCGGGTGCTCCTAATAAGCACCGTCTGCATCCTAGTATATATATATATATCTAGAAAAAGAGAATTAAGAGTGAGAAGTTCTCACAGAAAGCTATCCAAGCTCCACGGCACTTCATTTGATAGAAATCTTCATCTTCATCGTCTTCGTTGCCCGTAGTCACTATATATATAAAAATCACATTTTTATATTTCGATGTCTTTAAAATAAAAATCACATTTTTATTTATTCACTTTCAATTTAAAAATCATACTTTTATAATCACTTCATATATTTAAAAATCGAATTTTTACTATGCTATTCAATATATAAAAATCGAAATTTTACTTTGCTATTCATTATAAAAATCGAATTTTTACTTTGCTATTCAATATAAAAATCGAGTTTTTACTTTGCTATTCAATATAAAAATCGAATTTTTACTTTGCTATTCAATATAAAAATCGAATTTTTACTTTGCTATTCAATATAAAAATCGAATTTTTACTTCTATGTTATATAGATAAAAATTATATTTTTATCCCGCTATTTTCCATATAAAGATTTCGCCTTTTTGAATTTAAAGATTTCACCTTTTTAAATTTAAAGATCTCACCTTTTTAAATTTAAAGATTTCACCTTTTTAAATTTAAAGATTTCACCTTTTTAAATTTAAAGATTTCACCTTTTTAAATTTAAAGACATCACTTGATTTCAACGTATATAAAATAAAAATCAGATTTTTATTTTGCTACATATACAAAGATGATATTTTTATATTCTCTATCCTATAAAGATTATATTTTTAATTCTTTAAAAATATAAAAACTATATTTTTATCACTTTAAAAATATAAAGATCGTATTATATTACTTTTTAAAAATCAAATCTTTTCTGTTTTAAAAGCCACGTCTTAAAATAAATAAATAAAATCTGTTTTAAAATAAATAAAATCAGTTTTAAAATAAATAAAATCAGTTTTTAAAATTTAAAAATTCAGATTAATAAGCAAATAAAATTCAGTTAATAAAACAAATAAAATCAGTAAATAAAATAAAATCAGAAAATACTTACAGGGGGGGGGGTTCATCATCGGTTTTGGGTCCAGGGGGGGCTGTGGCTTCCGTCGCTTTGGGGGTTCGCGAGTAGGAGGGAGCAGCGGAGCTGCGAGGCGAGGTGGAGGGGGTCTGGTTGCGGCGGCTAGGGTTCAGGTGAGCAAGGGGGTGCGGAATTAGGGTTCTTCACGTTGGAGGAGGAGAGTGGAGAGGGAAGAGGAGGGGCGCTGCGCGACGGCTCTGGGGGGGGGGGCGCGCGAGGTGGTGGTGGCTCTGCCACCGGCGGCGGCGGGGGGGGGGGGGGCTTCGACGCGATTTCGATCTCCCTTTTTTTTTCTTTTTTTTTTTCTTTTTCGATTCTGAATTATCGGGGGGGGGCCTGGAGGTATAGGGAGGGAAGAGGGATTATATATTTTTTTTTATTAATTTAATTATTTTATTTTAATTCAAAAAGTCAACTTTTTCAAACGACCTCTAAACGAGGTCCACCGCCTGTCGTCCATAGCGTTTCACCCCCATTCCGAACACAATGGGATATGTATCGTAAGTTGATTCGGCTGTTACAATCAGTTTTCGTTAAATTTACATTTAAATCACTATATTGAATTTTAAACGCACATTTCAAATTACCGGGGTCACATACTAACTAGAAAAATTCCAGAAAAATATTTTCTAGCTTCGTATTGACGATACGGTCCTAACAAAACTAGTTTCGTCTAATTCTGAGGCCGTTTGAAAA